>OZ024728.1:6250271-7548604 GCA_964016875.1 Fallopia convolvulus | reverse complement strand
TGCATGACACGACGAGTATAACTAGTTTAGATTCTAAAGTAGAATCCGGAAAGGCGGGATTTTTAATTTTTAGAATATTAATAATAATTCCATCTCTCCAAGATTTCACCATTTCCAAACATTGAAGTTGCCCTTCCAATTAATGGAGTATATGATTGTGGCCAAATTGGAATTGCGCCAAACCATTACCCTAATAAACAGGGAGAGATGATGTAAATTCAAATAATTGTAGGGATGGGCATATAGGCCGTAGGAAATGACTACAATAAAGTAGTACAGTATATTAATAATGTCATTTGTAAAATTTTGATGATTGGGTTTAGTACAACTACGGCATGATCCATCGATCAATCTTCATAGAATAATCCCCTTTTTTCAGGAGAATTTGGATTATCGCACAAGTGGACCAAGTAACAACAGACGCGCCACATTATATTCGAGATAGAATGGGTCCAGGCCCCTATATTCTAATGCATTTCCCAGAAATTGTGTGGCTTGATTGCACTTTAATTTTTTTTCCCAATATTATACTTCACCTATGTTTATTAAGATGTACTAGTCGGACATTTTGATTAACCGATGTGTGCCCAAACTCGAAGATATATTTTGAAAACGTGATCGAAGATATATTCGGATTGAATAATATAATAAATGTCACATAGGGGTTTAATGCGCAATGATGATAACAAATGAGTGAAATTTATCTTATATAAATAGGGTTGAAAAATATCTTTGGGTGATCAACCATCCAAAATTCCAGAGAATCCACGACCAATGTAAATGTCTGAAAATAGAAAGAACTCAGATAATGGATAGTTCATGGATGAACTGAGTGGTGGATTGGGTATAGACATGGATTTAGTTCCACTGGAATTGGGCCGGACGTTAAGCTAGAAGTAGGACTATACGGAATCGGAATAGTCGATTCGGTTTTGGGGACGTTACGATCCTGGTTTCACCATCCCTAGAACCGTGGAACTGATGGTTTTTGTCAGTTCCAAATTGTTGTTTCGTAACCGGATGATGAGACGGAACGAGGAATTCATTTTGAGGGGGCCAAAAATTATCCGATGTAGCTGAAAATTTTCATTTAAAAAAAATATGGAATACTGAAAAGCATTAAAAAAACCTCAATATTATAATGCATAACTAGAATACGCAACCATCCAAATTTTATTCGGGTGATCAACCATCCAAAATTCCAAAGAATCCCCGACCAATGTAAATGTCTGAAAATAGAAAGAAGTCGGATAATGGATAGTTCATGGATGAACTGAGTGGTGGGTAGGGTATATACATGGGTTTAGTTTCACTGGAATTGGAGGATAGGCTAGAATTGGGACTATACGGAATTGGAACAGTCGATTCAGTTCTGGGGGAGGATTACGGTCCTGGTTTCACCGCCCCCAGAACCGTGGAACCGATGGTTTTTGTCAGTTCTAAACTGTTGTTTCGTAACCAGATGCAGGAGCGAAACGAGGAATTTATTTTGAGGGGGCCAAAATTTATCCAATGTAGCTGAAAATTTTCATTTAAAAAAAATATGGAATATTGAAAAGCATTAAAAAAACCCTCAAGATTATAATGCATAACTAGAATACACGTTTTTTAAACCAAGGAGAGTGCCTGTGAGAGCCGAAACATAAACCTCATGGTACTACATCCTATCTTATTAACTAGTTGCCCGAAAATACTAGAATAAGTACTTAAAATATTCATTCATACATTATTATACGATACTAAAATATTTTAATTATTATAACCTATTTTGTTGAAGGTCTCGAGTTCAATTATAGTATGAAGATATGAAATTTAAAAAATATAGAAGTATTATGACTATGTAAATAACATGTAAAAGTAGCTAGTTTGCATACATCTAATCTTCAAACGTTCATAAAATTTTCTTCGGGTATCGGATCAGGGCATAATATGTATCAAATCGAAGCTTTCAACGAAAGAAAAACATATACTACAAAAAATTTGGATTGGGGGCCGTGGCCACCTCTGCCCCCCATGTAGTTCTGCCACTAACCGGATGGAACCACCGGTTCCACAAATATTTAAAACAAATAAAACCCATTGGAACACGCATTTGTCTCTTTCCAGCAGGTAAATCATAGTTGCGGATCTTCAAAATAGTCTAGCGGTTGAGTTTTCATTTGGGCAGTTTTTTATTATGGCCGGTTCCGAAATCGGTCAAAACCAAAACCGTAACAGTCCAGGCTCCAGTTTTGGTTCCGGTTCCAGGTTTCAAAGGAACCGGAATTGATCCTAGGTCTAGTTGGGTAGGGGGCAAGGTATACTCAATCTATCACTTGTCACTCAACTCACCCATTCACATTACTTCGGTTTACTCGTACAAAAACAGTAATAAGAATATCTATATTCTAAAATCATATTTTCAATTTTTGTAGACTTTTGGTATTTTTATAATTTAGTTCTAATCAATTGTTCAGACTAAATTTTTAATACTAATGAAATTTTCCAATGAAAAAGTCACCAGATTAGGCAATTAAATTAGTCGAATATTTCACAGGTAATAAGTAGTGGGAAAGTTAAACTAGTGACGGATGGAACAGAGTGAATCGGACACTTCTTAGCCTTGTTAACAAATACGAATTGGGTGATGGATGACTCCATGTATCTACCCCAACCCATCCCATAACAAATACAAATGGGACACTTCATGACCTTGTTTTGAGAGAGACTTTGTGGAAAGGAAGACTAAGCGTTTTCACATCTGAAATTGAAAGAATAAATGTCTAATATATAAATTCATGAATTACTATTTATATTGTCAATTGATTTTAAGATGAAACTTCATGAACTTATATATTAGACCTAATACACATATGCACATGAATAAATGCATGTACCACACGTGTATTGGCCCACCGAAAGTATGTAGTCTCTACACATGTTAGAATTCAAACTTAAATCACCTAATTAACACTTAAAATATCATTTCTACACAATTAACTAAATATTGGTTATGACATAATACACCACATGCATCGTGATTTAGAACATAAGTGTTGTGGCATGGAATTTACCATTTCTCACTGTATTTTTCATTAATTAGTTTAATTAGCTATTTTCCAGATTGGAGGAGGAATATAATCCACATAATCAAAACCAAACCCCACCTATTATATTTTATTTCCCAATCCCTTCAAACCCCCCGATTTTTTTAGTAGGAAAGATCAAATCAGTCTAGTGCATCTTTATGAATGAGGACTCGGAATCTTGAATGTGTCTGAATTTAAAGGGAGTTACTGGAGTGACTTAGTCTGGTAATCAAATATGCCACCTTGTTACAGTCACGAGGTACATGTATAAATCTGACTACTTCAAAGGACTGTAGTAGAACCAAAGTATATATCTAATATTATCATTTCTATCTTCCAAGGGCACATTTATCACAATAAAACTGTCACCTTCGATCTTAATCTTGGACATATTTCTTCTTCGCGCTTCACAAACTCCTTCGTACATTTCTCTTGCTTCTGCTTGGATGACGTCCCAAAATTTGTTTTCCACGACATTCATCGTGATAAGTTGGCCATTATGATCCTGAATAGCGTATTCCACAGTTGCCATCCCGATATCCTTTTTTTATCCATCAAAATTAATCTTTACATATCCATTTTCTAGTTTAATCCATTTTTTCCTTTCTCGTATGTACCTTTGTTGAATGTATCGTTGGATTAGGATTGGGTTCATCATCTAATCTTTTAGCGTTTTTTCATGTTCTAATTTGTTGTGTTATGAATTCATATATAGTTATAGATGACCCTTCAATGGTTTGACTAAAAACTGTTATGTTCCTGTAATACCAAATACTCCACCATCCTACAATCAATTCATTAAATTTCTTAGGCTTGATTTGATCTTTTAGTATTTGTATACATGCTAAGGTGTTTCTATCTCCTCTTACAATTTGAGTTTTTGCGTCTACAATCATTAGATCAATTTTGTATAGTGTCATTAAAGCAAACAAACATTGTAGCAAAATATGTTTAGATTTTTCCATTGTGTGTAGGCATAACGAGCATTTAGAAGTCACTGCAACATGAAGTTGAAGGAGTTTATCTTTGGTCGGTAGCCCATCAATACAAATCTTTCATAGGAACATTCTAATTTTTGTCTTATATCTAATTTTCTTATCCAATTATATGCGCAATCCGGTGTTTTATCTTCCCGCGATATGAATGCATTAGCCGAATGGGGGGAAACCACCCATTTTTACTCGGAAACCAATACAACCTATCTCTGATTTGGTTTTTCGGAATTATTATTCACATTATTCTTGCAACCCATTCAGGTGGCAGTAGTCTATTGAGCCCATCTTCCTTCCATTAACCATTTCTATCAATAAACCTAGAAACAGGTGCATTGTCATCCATATGTGGAGGATGTGACACATCTCCATTAAAGGTCAATTCGTGACCCATTGGTCTTGATACGCTGGTTTTAGTACAATGTAATTCTGTATTTTTATTAGGATTTCTGAGTGTTTTAGTCTAGATTAGGATGTTTATCTGTAATATCAAAAGAGCCTACAGTTGAAGATTTTGAAGACAGAAGTCCTAAGGTCGAGTTGAAGAGTTTACGAAAACAAGACCCGCACCCTCGGGTTTGGACCCGAGCCCGCGGTGAAGGAAGATTCGAGAGAAGTTGAAGATCGTTGGACCCGCACTCGCGGTTCGTCGAGGATCCGCGGCCGAGGGGAGATCAATGGAGCCGCACTCGAGGATATAAACCGCGCTCGCGGGTGGCGGATATTCCGAAGCGCCGACTTTCTGTTTTATTTTATCTTTTATCTATTTTTATATCTTTAGGTTTCGATTGTTTTTCTTCTATTTAAGCTTAGTTTTGTAGCAGACTTGTTGATCACACTTTATCTAGCATACTTTTACTTTTTAGGTTTTATTTCAATTTTATTATGGAGAACTAATTTCCTTTGGAGTTTGTTTGATCAAGGAAGCCTTTTTATGCAATTCGTGAGATTCTGGTAACTTTTCTATCCCTTGGTTAATATCAAAACTCTTGTGCTAAATTTTATGATTAGCAAAGTTGGACAAGATTGGAATGAGCATAGGAACATGTATTGATATACCGGATCGGCTAATGAAGTCGAGCATACATACGACGATCTTCATGCGTGAATAGTCGGGAGGAAAGAAAGGGCGGTAGATGATAATGAGAAAGGGTGCCGCATCTGGACGAGCTATCAATTGATTTCTCTTGGTGCGCAACCTGTTGAATTTAATTGATATTCTACTGTTTGGATTAGTTTGATTGTTGTCTGTGCAATCTTATTTATCCTTGAAACAACTCTTTTCTAGGACCGTGGACTAGAATTGAGAAAGATTGTTTGATTGTTATTTTATGCATGAGACTCGTAGCTTGATTGCATGATTTGATATCCTTCTATCCTTAATACTTTGCATGATTTGAATTAAGCGTTCTTGTTCATATCATCTTTTCGCTTGGACCATGGACAAGCGGAAATCTTTTATAAGGATTGGAATTAACCCGGGAATAAATAGAAAAGTGGATGAATTAATGATCGAATGATTAAAAAGGTGGAATTGATTGAATAAACTCTGCTTTTCCTTAATTGATTTGATATCTTAATATTACTTGCTTGTTTAAAATTCTCAAAACCCCCTGTTTTGTCTTTGCTGATTGTTCAGAAAACCGATTTTCTTGGGTTCGATCCCTTACTTGCATGCTATACTAGTTTGTAGTTTAGGGTAATTTATTTTTGATCTTAGCAACAACGACTTTAGCCGAGTCAGGTCTTTCCAAAACCAAACTATATGTCCATCTCCAATTTGCCAGATTAATCCCTTTAGAAAATTTTCTTTTGACTTTATTAATTTACCTCACTGCCATGAAACATTTCTAGTGTTAGCATATTCGAACAAATTCATTGCCTTTAAATATTTTTCTGAAATAACGTGTACAAACATGTTGTTTGGTTCAGCTAGAATTTTCCACAACAGTGGCATTTATAATAATTCATTCATTTACTTTGCTTTTCTAAGCCATAACCCTCCTTTTTTTCTTTGATCATCATATTTTATCCCATCCTATAAGGGGAACATGTCTATTAGGCTTGTTCTAGAAAAATTCACGATTAATGGTATCTAGCTTGGCTAAGGTTCCTTCTGGTAGCATAAAGTTCTGCATCGTGTAGTATGGATTCCATAATCATTGCACAATTAAATAACCTACTAAACGTAATTAAATTTAAGACAACAGCAATAACATTTCCCCAGTATAGTCTTGCACTAAGGAGTCAAGATGGAGACACCTATACCCTAAATATGTTAGGAGGATGCACCCAATAGACCCAACGAAAACTAAAATTCAACTACTCCCTCCGTCCCATAATGTTTGTCCACTTTTCTTTTCTGTTGTCCCAAAATGTTTGTCCACTTACCTTTAATATCTATATTTTTCTTACAATATTACCACCATTCAATATTATCTCTACCCTTTCATAAAACAAAATATTATCTCTACCCATATTATCCAATAAAAAATCTACCTCAATATCCTTTTTAGTAATTTCATTTTTCCTTCTCTTTCTTCTCAACTTTATCCATCAACATCACAAACTCTCTCACTTCTATTAGCTATTTTTTCTTCTCTTTATTTTCTTAAATCTTGTGCATTTGTGCATTATGGACAAATATATTGATGGCAGAGGGAATATGTGACAATAATAGCTGAATTTAGTTAAAATGCACAAAAATTGATATAGGGACTATATTTATCTCGAAGACATTGTATAAAAGAGTGAATGAACAATAAATGTGCCCCAAACATCTACTATATATAATATTTGTGTCTCTGGATAGATAAAAAAATGTATGGTTTTTAGATTTTTTTAACAAAGTTTTCGAAATCAAAATGTTGCATTTCACAAGATCTATGGAATCTATGAGAACGATGTGTGGCATAAACCTCAAATTCTTGATACATGCACCCATACAATTAAAATAGTGTTTTAAGTGGTCCATGCCCAAAAAAAAGTTTCTAATAATAAATATAGTTTCTTTTTTTTTTAATTTGCATCAATGCCCCAAAAAATTATTAAAATCCCAATTTTTTTTTGATAAGGAAAGAGATTAGAGCGGTCGTTAATAGGAAAACGACCTCCCTAGAGCATCTTGAAGGATGAGGTTCTGAAGAACCGAATCAGATGTAAGGGGGGCGGAAGAGACTCGGCGAAACGAAATAGCAATGTAGTCCGCCACTGAATTGCACTCCCGAGTGACATGGGCAATACTCCAGCACTGGAAATGGGCAAGCAGATAGTGGATATCAGCACGTAACATCTCGATCTCCCAAGGACAGCGCCAGTCACCAAGAACGGCCTTGACCAGCTGAAGATTGTCGCCTTCGATCTGGAGGTGGGAAATACCACGTCTGGTGGCCTCAATAAGTCCCTCTCGTAAGGCAATGGTCTCGGACATAAGCACAGACTGTCGACCAATCAGTCCTCCGTCATAGTGGATGGGGTCTCCGTTGCAATCCCTGAGGACAAACCCGAACGACGCCATCCCATCCGCATTCACTACACCATCAAAATTTAGTAAAATTAGTTGTGGGCTTTTTCTATTTACCGCGATTTCGAATGTTCTTCGTGGTTTGGTTATCGGGTGGCGGATCAACGACACCGTTCTTTTTGGTGTTGTGCCAATCCTTTACTTGATTGCGAATAAACTCACATAGTTTTTCATGTTGGCATTTTTTGCTAGAGTCGGTAGGTTCAAAAACAGCCTTGTTTCTAAAGAACCATATACTCCACCAGGAGAAAATGAGGTTTTCCAGTTCAGAGTTGGATGATAGCGCCCTTATCTCATCTAGAATATGAGTAGGTTTTTTGTCCTCTGGTTTGACTTGGTTGACAATACAGGCTAATTTAGGGTTGATGGTGTTAAGGGTAGCTTTGGTACGAAAGCATTCTAACAGGATATGATTGATATCCTCATTAGGTTTGTCGCACGCAACACACCCCTGGACAACACTAATGTGGTTTTCGGTGAGTCGACATTTCGTCGGCAGAACATTTCGAGCAATCTTCCAAACGAAATTTTTCATTTTTGGTGGGATATTTAGCTTACATATCCAATTTAAATTAATTTGGGGTTCTTCCTTATTACTATGAATCCACTGCATAGTCGAATGGGTGGAGTACCAACCGTTCTTGCTTGGTTGCCAATAAAGTCTGTCGGGGATTTTGTTCCGCGGGGTAATAATTTGGGTTAGTCGTTGGACGTCGTCCGACGACAACACTTGTTTAAGTTTGTCGAGGTTCCAGGTGTTGTCCTCTCGGAGGAATTCCTCCACGAGGACCTCGGTATTCGTGTTGTGCACTATGTTTCCTTTCGGGTCCAAACACCCGGATCCAATTCAATTGTCTTTCCAGAACCGGATCGTTTTACCATCACCAATCTGCCAGATGGGCCCTTTGAGGAAGAGGTCTTTGAGGCTCATTAACTTAGCCCATTGCCATGATGTATTTTGTTTTTTTCTTGTAGTTAAAAAGTCCGTCGGATTTTAGGTATTTTTTCGTGACTATACGTACCCAGATGTTTTCTGGATCTGCTAGGATTTTCCAAAGGAGTTTCATCTGGAGAGCTTGATTCATCTCTTCCGCCTTTACTATCCCCAACCACCACGAGACGGCGGCTGACAGATAGAACTCCAGCTAATTAGAGGTTTATAGTTACTTTCCTTATTCCAAAAGAAATTTTTGTTTATTTTATCAAGTTCCTCTAGGGTAGTTTTTGGAAGGAGGAAGGATTGCATAAGGTAATTTGGTTGTGCTGAGAGGTTTGCCTTAATCAAGGTTTTTCGGCCCTCTTGGGAAAGGGAGTTAGCTTTCCATTTGGAGAGCTGAGATCTCATTTTGAGGGTTAATGGTTTAAACGTGTTTTTAGTAACTCTGCCATTGATAATTGGGCATCCGAGATACTTATCCAATGTGGCGGTATTGGTGATATGGAGTATTTGTTTGATTTGATTACACGTGTTGTGGTTTCTGTTTTAGTCACATGGAACGCGGATTTATGGAAGTTAACTTTTTGGCCCGAAATTTGGCAATAATCATCAATTATGTTTTTGATGCTTTTGCAAGCTTGGCTTTTGGCCTTTGCAAAGATGATGATGTCGTCAGCAAACGCTAGGAATGGGATTTTCGTCCCATTACGTGAAATTTGAATACCAATTCCACTTTTTGGGTTGGTGCTTTCCATGTGAAGCTGTCTCGCGAGAACCTCAGCTGCTATAATAAACAGGTATGTTGAAAAAGGATCACCCTGTCTTAGTCCTCTTTGAGGAAAGAATTGGTCTGTTGGTCCATTGTTGACGAGGACTGAGAATGATACGGTTTCAACGCATTCTCGGATCCATCCCAAGAATTTGGCATTAAACCCGAACTTGTTAAGTACGACCACCAGGAATTCCCAGCTTACGCGATCGTAAGCTTTTTCCATATCAAGTTTGATTGCAATCCATCCATCATTCCCTTTTTTGTTACGAAAAGAATGGAAAATCTCATGAGCAATGAGGGTGTTATCATGGATGCTCCGTTTTTGGACAAACGCTCCTTGAATAGGGTGGATAATTTTTTCTAGCACAACTTTTAAGCGATTTGTGAGTATTTTGGAGATAACTATGTAGATAGTATTACACAGGCTTATAGGCCTATAATGATTCGTGTAGTTGGGGTTTTCACATTTTGGGAGTAGAGTAATGAAGGTGTGGATAATCTGCTTAAGCAGTTTCCCTGAGTGGAAGAAGCTTTTCACCGCTTTAATGACGTCGGGTCCAACAATATGCTAGTACTTTTTGTAAAAGCAGGCTGGCATACCATCCGGACCCGGGGATTTATCCTCCCCAATATCAAACACGACCCTCTTAATTTCCGCGTTCGTCACTGGTTTAGTGAGCTCGGCATTGTCATTTTCCGTTATTTCTTGTTGGATAGTTTGTGTCATATGCCGGAGTTTTGCATGGTTAATTTCTATCACCCGGAAACGGTTTTGGAAGTCTCGTTTGATTTCTGTTTTAATATTTTTTAACCCCGTGATTTGGGTGCCATCTGTTCTTCGTATCTCTTTAATAATGGTCTTATTTCTTCTTCCATTGGCAATTCTATGGGAATACTAATGCGACCCTGCCTAGGCTCGGACCCAGCTCCTACCATTCGGAGACGGCCTAGACCTTGGAGACCCCCTTGGCTTAGGATTTAGTCTCATTTATGTATTTATTATATTATTTCTATTTCCGTTATTTATATTCCGTCTTTACTATTTTAGGCGTGTGTTCTCTTATGCTTAAGAGACCGGCCCATTATGGTAGAATAAGGCCCATTAGGGTTTGTTGCATCTTTCTATTTATATTAGCTACTATATTAGATTTATGGGCTTGTCGGATGTGGGCCTTGATTGCATGTTAGGCCCAATCCGATTCCCCTTCTTTGTACGTAGGGTTTCGAGCTTGCTCTCTCTATATAAGAGGCACTCGGGACTTCTTTCAATCTACGTCCAAGATGAATTAAGCCAGAGCATTGAGTCGAGTTTCTCCTCCCCTTTGGCCCGGGCGTCCCCCTATTCTTTTCCCGACCCCATACTCTCCTGGCCTACGTCAAACTAGGCCCCCTTCTCAATCCTTTCACTTCACCTCTCATCTCAAAATCTAGGCTTCGGCCTCAAATCTATCCGGTTACTATTTGTCGGAGAAGATCCGAACGTTTCGAGCCTAGATCCGCCCCTTGTGACCCTAGGGTCGCATCAGTTGGTATCAGAGCAAAGGCGGCTCGAACGGTCCCTTCTCCGACACCGCCATCCAGTCCGCATCGGCCACCGGCCCGTCTCTGTGGGTCGATCGTCCCCTCCAAGAGACCTCGTAAGTTTGGCCACTGTTGTTAAAAAAAAATCCGATTCTGCAGAAAAAAAAATCACGAGATTTTGTTTCAATTTTTTTTTTTATCCTTCCCTAAATAAATCTTGTTGGAATCTCTCTCTGCATGTATCTTTGCTAATAAACTTGCAGAGATACCTTCGGTTGAGATTTGCCACCTAGCAAATATGATTACTATTGTATTTCACGTTAGCATATCCTTGTTTATTGCCAAATAAAAAAAAAGAGCCGAACATATTAAAAAAACAAGAAGAAGATTCGGTCATTTAAAAAAAAAGTTGCTCAAGTTAAAAAAGAAAAAAAGAAGAAAGAGTCGAGCAATTTCACACAAAAAATAGCCGAGTAACAAAAAAAAGTTTTTTTTTTATCTTATAGTTATTTTGCATTTTTGTTTGTTTTTATTTTATTTCCTTGTGTACGAGATCTTATCTTATAAAAGATCTTCTTTTCATTTATTTCTAGGTTAGTTTAAATATTTTCCTATTATAAGAGAATCTTTCGGATTGTGGAAGATCTCATTGTAAAAAAAAGAGATTAAAAAAAAGATAAAAAAACCCGAGAGGCCAAGCCAAGTCTTGGACCTGCTCGGAAATATGGGACGATTCGGATTCTTGGGATCGGCCACATCGACGGGTCAAATCTCGTCCCCATAAACCGCTTCCAAGAGACCACCCGGATTGGATCCCACCATACCGGCTTCCCGAGAATCGGGCCCGCTACTACGGAGAAACTCCTAGATCCCGGCATCGTTCCAATTACGAGCGGGATTGGAGTTCGCCTCCTCGGCGCCCACACGAAACTCCCAAGTCCTGGCATCGTTCCTATGACGAGCGGGATTGGAGTCCGCCTCCTCGGCGCCCACCTAGCCGAGTTCGCGAACCGGACCCACGGCCCCAACCTAGGCCACGGCCAACCTCGGTACACCATGTGCCAAGACCGGCCCCTTCAGCCGAGCCCTCGCCCTCTTTTGTGGCCGAGAGTCCTAGCATCGAGGATAGGTTGGCGACTTTAGAGCGCAAGCTGGCCGAATACATGGCGCGTTTTCATCCTACACTCGTCCCGACACCCCAGCCACCATTGGCGACGATGCCGAGTGAGCTCATCATCGAGACCGTCTTGGCTCCTCTACCACAGCCAGCACCCATGCGGCCATGCCAAGCGACGCATCGAGCGACCCGACCGTCGGTACCGAGGACTCACCCATCGGTACCGAGGCCTCACCCTTCGGTATCGAGGTTCTTGCCTTGCCAACGCCCATTCCAGCGCACTCCTCCCTTGTTGCACCGACACCTAAGGTCGAGGACCTGTCCCAGCTTGACGAGCTTTTACCTACACCGGTGCCCTCCTTAGAGTCTGACGCTGAACCCGAGGCCATAATCGAATCTGCCCCTGTGTCGACAACATTTACTTTGTTCTTCGAGACGACCCACGTCGATGGCATGGTTTTGATTAGGTTGCATCCTTCTTCTCTCGTCTCCATCACGTCGAAGCGAGGACGCTTCGAATCTAAGGGAGGGAGGATGATGCGACCCTGCCTAGGCTTGGACCCAGCTCCTACCATTCGGAGACGGCCTAGACCTTGGAGACCCCCTTGACTTAGGATTTAGTCTCATTTATGTATTTATTATATTATTTCTATTTCCGTTATTTATATTCCGTCTTTACTATTTTAGGCGTGTGTTCTCTTATGCTTAAGAGACCGGCCCATTATGGTAGAATAAGGCCCATTAGGGTTTGTTGCATCTTTCTATTTATATTAGCTACTATATTAGATTTATGGGCTTGTCGGATGTGGGACAATCCGATTCCCCTTCTTTGTACCTAGGGTTTCGACCTTGCTCTCTATATAAGAGGCACTCGGGACTCCTTTCAATCTACGTCCAAAATGAATTAAGCCAGAGCATTGAGTCGAGTTTCTCCTCCCCTTTGGCCCGGGCGTCACCCTATTCTTTTCCCGACCCCATACTCTCCTGGCCTACGTCAAACTAGGCCCTCTTCTCAATCCTTTCACTTCACCTCTCATCTCAAAGTCTAGGCTTCGGCCTCAAATCTATCCGGTTACTATTTGTCGGAGAAGATTCGAACGTTTCGAGCCTAGATCCGCCCCTTGTGACCCTAGGGTCGCATCAAATACTTGGTATTCTTATCATTAAGTTTAATGTGGGTATTTTTTGCCCTTTGTTTCCAATACGAGTGTTGGAATTAAATAAGGCATGTCCGTTTTTTGGACAATCGATCCTGTTTTTGGATTAGTTGTAGGTTTTGATTTTCTATTATGTCTTTTTGAAGAGTGAGGATTTCTTCATCAATTTTTTTGATTTGTTCAAAAATGTTACCGAATGTGTGTTTATTCCATTCTTTCGCTTTGGCTTTGAGCAAATGTGTTTTTTTAATGAGGTTAAACATGTAGGAACCTCCCGCGTTATACCGCCATGCTTGTTTGATGACATTTTGGAAGTCTTTCCTTTCAGTCCACATCATCTCAAATTTGAAAGGTTGAGCTTTAAATGGGTTGCTCGTTGGGAGTGCGCAAGAGATTGGGCAATGGTCAGATGATGAAAATACATGATTTTTTGTAGCAATGGCAGGGTACCATTGAACAACTTGATGACTCACTAGGGTTCGGTCCAGTTTCTCAAAAACTGTATTTTCTAGGTTCCTCGATTTTCTCCAAGTGAAATTATTCCCAATGGTAGGAATGTCACAAACATCGCATTTGTTCTTAAAGTTTATGAGCCGTTCAAAGCGAGATGGGTTAGGAGTAGCGCCTCCAAGTTTCTCGTCAGGGTGTTGGATTTCGTTGAGGTCGCCCATGATGATACAAGGGAGGTTTTGAGATTTAATAAATTCACTTAGTTTCCTCCAAAATTGCTCTTTATCCTGTACCCTCTTGGGGGCGTAAGCAAAAATGATAATCAACTCATTTAATGTATCAAGGTTTGTATAATGGAACCCGATGAACCGTTCATCTTTGTATGTGGTTTTTAGGATTTCATTTGACAGTTGATATCCCTTCCACAAGATGCAAAGGCCGCCAGCAAGGCCGGATGCCGAGATAAATTCTAGGGAGTCAAACCCTGCTTTTTGCCAAACTTTACTGTCTGGTGGGTCTTTCGCTTTTGTTTCAACGAGGGCAATGAGGTTAATATTATCTAGGCGGCATAACGAATTAATTTCGGTCCAAAAAGACTTTCGTTTGATGCCCCTACATATCCATAGGCAGACTTTCATAATAAACCCGTTTTGGAGTGGCTTTTGGCCAATTTGATCTCAGGTGGGGCCCGATTGGATTGTGGTATTAGTGCGCTTTTCGGCGTTTTGTGTTCGGGTTTAGGGTTGGTAATAGTAGCCCTTTTGTTGTATGTTTGGGTACCTCTTATTGGCGAGATTCCATTTTTTGTAAGGGCCTTTACCAACTTCTCCAAATAATGTAGGAGATGGGTGGCGATGTTACTTATTATAATGTTGTATTCGGGGTTTATGCCCCCCATACTCCGGATTTGATACAAAGTAGGTTGAATTTTAGAAACAAGTAACCTGGTTAAGTTCAATGTGTTGATAATCTGGTGCTGTGGATACAACGACCATTTCAGATAATTTTGGCATTGATAATGCCACAAACCTGTTGTCATTGTTGTTTTAGTTGTATTCTTATTTATAGATTTCGCCCAATCCATTTTGTTAGCAATGGTGGTCATGTCCTGCAGCTCCATAACCAGTAGGGAACTGAAAGACAAGTTGATGTTAGGCATGGTGCTTTTAAGCATTTTGATTGGGTTTGCATTACAAATACAAAAACCAAGACAAGACTTATTCAAGTAGTGTTGAGATTTTGGTCTCATCAATTTGGTTTGTTCCAAGCTATACAAGTCAGCAAAAAACACACATACAATCGTTGACGAACTATAAGATTTCAGGCTGGTTAGGAAACTCAGATTAGGTGCTTGCAATGTGATTTCCGAAGAGATTGGGAAAGAAAGGCTCGCTTGTTTGAAGCAAGAAAGTGCACAACAGGTATACACACAAGCATAAATGGTGAAGGAACACGCCAACCCACAAGATCTAGGTTTTAACCCGAAGTAAACGGTTTGTTTGATCTGAAAGATCTTACAACCCGAAGAACAGAAGATAAAAAGGGCAAAGAAGCCGAAAAAAATAGAGAACAGGTTGTCAGAAGAAAGGCCAAAGGGAAAGCCAAGACAGGTTCTAACATAGATAAGAAAAGCTTGATGGAGAAGAGGCAAAGTAAGGCCAGTAGGAGGAAGAGGAGCCGCATAAACCAAACCTGGGAAGACCAAGGAGCGTACCAGATTAGGAAAATGCCCCCTAGCGCATCCATTGACGCCAACACCCGAAGCAGACTCGCCGCCGCCGCCTTGGAGCACGCACCAGATCTGGAATATGCCATCAAGCGCACCACGGGACTGATTGAGGAGGATTAATTGCTTTACCCTCCAAGTATACTTGAGTTTTGATTTCTTGTATCTATTGTTTGGAAGTGATTTAGTACCGACATCGGAGTGAACGCCGGTGAGACCCGCTGGAATCCCGAACTTGTTTGCCGGAAAAAGGGCTGAATTCGTAAGACCGATTTTTTGAGACCAATTGAGATTGGATCTAGATCGCGTGATATTGCACTGGATTTTTTTTGGGATTGGGAGGGGATCTGGGCGGAGCACCAAGGGCGGCGGTTCGGTCGCCGCTAGGGTTTGTCCCAGGAGGATGGCGAGGAGGTAGGTGCTGCTAGAGTTTCTGGGCATTTGGCTACTTTTAGTTTCGTGGAGTCGTGGATGTTATGAGAAAGTTGATATACACTCCGATCCTTTTTTATTAAATTCCCAATTTAATTGCACACATGCTCAAATTATCAAATATTTTACTTATAAAAAAAGAAAATTTCTTAAATTTATTTATATTTTATTTTATTACAAAAAAAACATAATAAATAAAATCGTGAACAAAAAATTTCATATTCAATTTGTAAATCTATCAAAGTCTAACTCCTCTCTTCTTGCCAAACCTCATCCGTTCATGCTTGGATCCTTGATTTCGATGTTGATGCTCTTTCCAGAGCTCATGCCTTCGAGATCTATTGCCACTTCTGTTCATCACTTGGTTTCCTAGGCACTATCTATCTTCGATTTTCCTCTCTTTCTATCTCTTTTGGCTTCTATAGTATTATAATTTGTTCAATTTCAAGAAATTGATTAAATAATCTTTCCACAACATAAAACTTTGTTGTCCTTAATTTCTCTTTATTCAATATCTGAGATATAGTGGATTTGAAAAAAAAATGTGTTAATAAAGTTGAAAAGGTCTCAATTATTAAATAAGAAATAAACAATTATGGCTATTATAAATTATTTTATTTATAATTTACTAATCTATTATAAAATTTTAGAGCGTCACCCGTAAAATCTATGTATATATATAAAAGACGCAAGGAATAAAGCCACCACGTTGCGCCACCTAGGATTTTCCTACGTGTCGTTTCCACATTAAGCCACCTAGGATTTCGCCACGTAGGATTTTTTGTTTTGAGAATTTATATATGTTGTTATTATTTTAGGATAATATATATAGAAATAGGATAAATTAATCTTGAAAAAATTCTATCTAAAATAAAGATGTTATCTTATGTTAAATCTTAAGTATTAATGTTAAATATTTGATATGATAATTTATTTAACTTAAAAAAATTATGTCTAAAATCAAATAAACTATAAAAGCATTAAGTATTTGGTAAAATATTATTGATGAATATTATTTATAATAATTTATTTAAGTTATTTTTTCTATCACATATAAGCTATCTGCCATGTTGGATTTTACCATGTGTCACCTAGGATTTTTTGTACATGTCATTCTCACAATTTATATATATTGAAAAGATTCTATCTAACATAAAATAAACTATAGTATATATTAGGATAGATTCTGAGTATATAATTGATTATCAATTGATTATATTATCTTTATCTATATATCTATTTCTATAAAAGTTTTCTTAAATCAAATTATGATACAAAAATAAAAACAAATTACAAGATGATAAAAATTAAATTATCTATGTCTTTTTATCCATTTATGATGTAAAAGATTTAAAAAAAATAAATTTTGGTTAAAAAATATGTCTGTAACTATACATTAAAGTTGTATATTTTTGAGCCACCACATTGACTTTGGCCCAACTTTATTCTAAAATTTCAACTTTTATTTATATTACTTTATATTTTTAAAATAATTTTATCTCTATTTATTTTTCAAAATTTGAAATTTATTTTATTCTAGAAATAAAAAACTATCGTATGTGTCAAATGTGAGTATAAAGTTTTTATCTTTTATGTATCATTACATTAAAATAAATATACTCATACTTAATTCGAATCGAAGTCGTGCATGGCACGACGGGTATTACTAGTTTCTAGAACAAGACCCAAAAAAAACGCCTAATCCGAACCGCTACTTTTGTCCAATTTTTTTTTTCTTTGATTTTTTTTAATAAATTGTGCTTTGTCTTCAATGTGGTGACTATGAAATAAGCACAAAACAGTCTAAACAAGGACAATAAATATAAACTAAAAGGAGATATTATATAGCTAAAATTACATACTCCGTAAATTAAAAAAGAAATGAAAAGTTAGGTTCCTTGCCCAAAACGTATCCCGCACTTTGAAAGAGAGAGGGGATAAGCACAAATCCTTTCTCTTTCTAGACCCCAAAAAGGTTACTTCACATAAAACTACCCCTTAAATATACGACCTTGCACAAGACACTCGATAATTCAATATTTATACAAAGTCGCCTTTATACTTAACAAGTTAGATCCTTTCAAAGCTTATAAATTGTTTTCAACCTGCAAATATCATACAACATAACCCTTTTTTTTAAATGAATGTTATGTAAAAAAATCACATATATGATATATGATATATAATGCTACTAAATGTCCAAATCGGATACTTGCATTTTTTGAGAGACCCTCCTAATAAAGTTAAAAGGATTCGAAATCGAATCTCCTGAATAACACTTAAGGAGTCTATCACTACACCAACCAAAATCTCTATTATTCATATACCATCTCAATCAAATACAATGTATTATGTATAACATGAATAACAAATATTCCGACACAATATTGCAAAAAAAAAAAAAAACATTTAGTGTTAAACTAACTCAAATCTCCTTAAAAAATAAACTTAATAGTCAATCTAAATTAACTAAATATCGTTGAAGGCGCATCATTGTATAGGATTTGGTATAAATATCGAGGTAATGGGTTGTTTATTGAAACTTGATATATTGAAGGGATACGTTTTGTAATTAAACAAAATAATCTCATCCAACGCCATCTTCCACCTTCTACGATTAATATTATTACACCTCTCTCTCTCTCTCGCTCTCTCCATATAAGTTTCTCTCACCGCCTCTCCCACTCGCCAAAAGTTGCCCCCTTTTCTTCTTCTTCTTGCTTTCCCCCCCTCAAAAACAGGACTCTCTGTTTTCTTCCTCTGCCAAACTGGCGATCGATAATCAGGACTCCATTGTCAAGCCCAAGAACACTAGAATCATGGTACTTACTCAAATGCCTTCTCATTTTCTCAATTGCTTTGCAATTCCTCATTTTCTAATTCAATTTGAGTTCTTTTCTTTTTTTTGGTGAAATCAGGGTCCAGAGGAAGGGGATAATCGGTGGCCGCCATGGCTGAAGCCTCTTTTAAAGGAGAGGTTTTTCGTACAATGCCAATTTCATGCTGATTTTCACAAGAGCGAATGTAACATGTATTGTTTGGATTGTATGAATGGCGCCCTTTGCTCTCTTTGTCTTGCTCATCACAAAGACCACCGTGTTCTTCAGGTACACTACAAATCAGTAAAAACCCTTTCTTTTTTGAAATTTTTGTAAAGTTTTCACATTTTTCTTGTGTGGCTTGTCTTGTCACAGTAGGTTTAATTGCAGAAAATGGGAAAAATGAAACTTTCTTCTTCTCCTCCTATGTCGTCACATTTTTATCTCATTGCTATTTCTAAACCTTCTCTATCCACATTGCTGTTTCCTGAACCCTTCTGCAATTTTGGTTAACCATTAAACTCCTGCAAATCTCCCAACATTAAATTCTGGGATTTGATTTGGTGTCAAGTCAAACAATGAATTTCATGCCGATTTTCCAAGAAATTCAATTAACCCAACCCTTTTCTTCCTCTGTAAGCATTGATTTTAGTACTAACTTTTCACCTATTTTCTGCATTACATTAAAGCTGTTGACTTTCAAAGTACTGTTCACTCCCAAAAGCTTCATTTTTTAAGAATTCTGTACAATAATCCTCAAATCATCTAATTCTATCATTGCTTTGTCTTAACAGATTAGAAGGTCAAGTTACCATGATGTGATAAGGGTGAATGAGATACAAAAGGTATTGGATATAACTGGAGTTCAAACCTACATTATAAACAGCGCCAAGGTTGTTTTTCTGAATGAAAGGCCTCAGCCTAGGCCTGGCAAAGGTGTCACCTACACGTGTCAAGTTTGTGATCGTAGCCTTGTTGATTCTTGCCGCTTCTGCTCTCTTGGTTGCAAGGTAAAAAAACTACTTTAAAAAGCAATTCTAGATTCTAATTTGCTTGGTGGGTTCTTCAATTGAATGTGTACCTGTGTACCTGATGATATAGTTTTTTAGTAGGTGAAATGGGTTTTCTTAGTTGATTTCAGATTCATAGTCAATTGTGGTGTGTGATCTTGATTTCTGATGTGCTTCTGTGGGGGCCAAATGTGAAATTATTTCATTGCTGACCAATTCAATTCCCAAATGTAAAAGTGATCTCTTTTTTGGCTGTGTGATCTTGAACAGTCAATTGTATAATGAGATTCTTAGGGTTGACTTTGTCAGTCAACCCAAGCTGATGAATTCTTTAATCCAAAGCCTTAGTCTTTCTTTGAATTTTGTGTGTTCTAGATTGCTGGGACATCCAAGAGCTTTCAGAAGAACCCGAAAAGGAAACCGAGCGAGTTAGCCATGGAATTCGAGGACTCGTATAGTAGCAGCAGCACAGGCAGCCATGGAAATCATCAGCATCAGAAGAGCAAAGCTCAGAGCTTTAGCCCGTCGACGCCGCCTCCAATGGCTGGGAGTTTCAGGAGTACTCACAAGAGAAGAAAGGGAATTCCACACAGATCTCCTCTAACTGCATCCAGCTTGGACTACTAGAAATTATGTCACATTAATAATTTGGTATAGTTCTCTCCTTAGCATATTTTGTTTTTCTGCTAAGAAAATGGCCATATAGACCCTGGATGTAAGTACCTGCAATGCCACCAGAAGACCCTTTGTCTTTACCTTTGTGCTTTTGTATATAGGGAAGTTTGAGAAGAACTGAAGAAATTAACAAAGGAAAAAAAAAGTGGAAGGTTATATAGAATAAGCAATTTGGGTTTGGTTATGTGGTAGGGAGTGTACGTAAAGCTTTGTTGTTTTGTTTTCTGGTGTAATTTTGTGTATCTCTAATAAATTAATAAAACACTATATGGTGATAACTGATAAGTATATTTATACTGTGATTGCAATCTCCATTCTTTGATTACCATTGTGATGAACTTGAGCTCAATCAGTCAAATGTAGGTCATGTTTGGCATGATAAGTGCTGTAATGTAGTCAAGTTATGGTGCTTGCCTGCTTGGAATATGGTAACAATTATTTTCTTAAAAAAACTATTTATTCTGAGAAAATAAATTGAAAGAAAATATCTGCAAGATTATTTATTCTGAGAAAAGTATCTGTATATTGAGTCAAAGCTGCAAATCTTTTGAAGACCTTGCAAGCCAAAGAGTGCTAAGCTGCAAAATTATCCGGAAACCGCCTCTTTCACTGTGGGCCCCCTATTGGTGAACGAATCTAGTGCCTCGTGGGCGTATAGAGTCTCGAGAGGCGGCCTACACGTGGAACCGTTTTATTGGGTTGATGTTGAATGCCAAAGCAACAACAGATTCTTGGAATCAGTCACCTAATCTAATTAACCCGGGGTTCAATTTTTTTTGAAAAACAAAACAAAAAGGCTATCTGGGGCTTAACTTTGATGGGCCATGGACTTGCTAATTTAACCTGGGCCGTGTATATAGGTGAAAACATGAAATGATTATACAAATGTTGGCTTTGCGTCTGAATAAGAATTTCTTTCATGAATAATGCAAGGTATCGTATTTCTTATGAGATCAAAAGTTATAAGCTTAGGAATATATAATGATAGCTGCCAAAAAAACAGTATACATTTAAATATGATTTTACAAGAAAATTTTATATAGATGACAGTGGGAGTTTGTTGGAAAAGCCTTATTTCATGCCTACACAACATGACATCACATCTAATGCCCAAATGCCCAAATGCCCAATGTATAATATATCAGTACTTGATTTCTTATTCATAATTTCATATAATAAATATGAGTCACATAAGGCGGTTGTCAGCTCTGATTGGTCCATTGATTGAGTGTGTCTCACCAGCATTGCATACCTACACAATAATTGGTTCTCAGCATAATTAATTATATGTAATTTCAGCCATTGTAGAAATACGTCATCGTCCAGTTCGAAAAAGAAAGAAATATGTTATTATCATTCTGAGGTACGTGTGTATATTCACTAAGAATTTGGGAGAGAAGCTTATGAACTCAGATTTTAATATGTACATGTTATTTATAGGGCAAGATTTTGGTTTGATCTTGCCGTTCAAAGTTAAACAAATAGAAGGCCGTCAAGCCATATATTACAATCCGTATGAAACAAAGCCTATTAAAATAAAATATGTATGGATATATGTAAATCATTCATCTTCAAGTTTATCTCATAATAAATAGTTCCTAGTGTTTTCTTATCATAGACGATATTGTGAAGTGTTTTTTTTTTCAAATGTAAAGTAATCATCTTTTTTTTTTCATGTGAAGTAATTATCTATGCTATGTGTAGATAAATTTGTAGTATTTAGTTATATAAATTATATAATACTTTGATATTATAATTGTTTATTTTTATTTTTAATTAAGCTAAAAGTTTTTATATCTTAGGATATTAATCACCATCCTCTTTTATGCTATTTTATGTGCATGTTCATTGTATGAGTATATTTATTATCTTATTTAATTATTACTTGGGAAGTAAGATATTCTATCCACGAAATGATAGGATAGGATATCGAAATACTTGGAGACCAAGTAATGGTGTGGCCGACCTTATGCTTGAATGGGAACGACTTTCCTTATAGATACGGTAGACTTTTGGTCTTCTAGAGTACACTTTGATTTAGGTTGTGAAATTAAATACCAAAAGAGAAGAAGAACACTCTTAGCTAACTAGGACACACATGTGTCATTAAGGAAGATACAATAGCATGATGTGGGCACCCAGTCCAATCAACATTGGTGTAAGCAACCAAATTTGGTGAATCAAAGGAAGAGATGGCGATGTTGAATCGGATAAGAAAGCAAATAGAATAATCCAGTGTCCCATGAACATATCTGATGATGCATTTCAACGCAACAAAGTGACATTCTCGTGGATCATGCATGAAGAGGCAAATCTACTGAATTGCAAATAATATGTCAGGTCTGGTGAAAGTCAAATACTGAAGAGCACATGTAAGAGTCCTATAAAGAGTGGGATCGATCATACGAGGCTCGATGGATCCATTAAATTTAGTACTCGGGTCTATTGGTGTGACGATAGACTTGTAGTTAGACATGCCAACTCTTTCAACAATTTTCTAAGTGTACTTGGCTTGGGGCAAGAACATGCCAGAAGTAGATAAGTGAACAGAGATGCCTAGAAAGAAAGAAAGAGGGCCTAGATCCTTCATGGAAAACTCACGATAGTAAGGTAATAATACAATTACATAGAGAGTTTGATGACGCAATTAAGATAATGTCATCATCATACAACAGAAGCAGATGGGCCATAGCGGTGCCGCGTCTATAGATGAATAAGCGGCGAAACGTTAGCACCAATCCTGGAGTGCTTGTTTCAGACCATATAGAGACTTTTGAAATAGTCAAACATGATTGGGTTTAGCCGAATCAACAAACCTTGGTGAATGAAACATATAAATAGTCTCTTGTATAATACCATGCAGAAAAGCATTATTGACATCAAGTTGGTGAATGGACCAAGAACTGGAAACTACAAGGTGAAAATCTGTCCTAATAGCTGTGGGTTTTACCACTAGGATTAACGGGGTGAATTACTATTTTTGACGGATAGTAAACAGAAAGATAGGTGTGGGTGGTTCTCTGCTAATGGAAATCGTTAAATGGGTGGTTTTCGATAATTTCGATTATAACGGGTGATTTTCGCTAATATACCCTATTTTACGGGTGGTTTTCGGTCATTAGACCTAAATTGAATTGCTGGGCCTTAATTATTTCCTACACAAAGCCTAATTAGTAAATCCTTATGCTTGCTTGTCTAAGAGGGGTATTAGAATTTTGCACAAAAACAAAAACTGAGGGTTTGGCGCGAATGAATGAAAAAAAATGATACTGTTATGAAGTCAAATTTATCTCCTACAAATTATCCATCTACACACACATATTACTTGTATCACATATCATGTAGATGAACATTTGTATAATGTATGGTTGGAGGTAAATTGTACAAGGTGAATTATTCACCTTCTTCACCTCCTTATTTCCATGCATGAATCATGGAGATTCACCTAAGTTTTACCTCACCTTTGGCCTATAAATATGGCCATCATCCATTGTAAAACTTGCACCAAATTAGAGTAAGAAATACACTCTCTAAAGTTCTTATTCTCCCTCCCTCTTTTCTAATGATCTAAAGGTTCTCCTAAAGTTTGTTTAAGTGTTCTTTCAAGAGTTCAAGTGGTCTTGCTTTTATAATCTTTTCATAACACGTTATCAGCATGAGTCTCTAATTACCAATTGAGCTTCACTAATCACCAAGGTACAAACTCTATCTCTTCCTAATCTTAATCATGCAAGAAGTTTATTTCCTAAAACCGTTTTGAGGAGTATGCTCTATAGTTGCCTGATTTGGGATCTTCTACATCATAAACTCGTTTTCTTCCTAGATTTGAAACGATTTCTTACCAAAATAAACCATGCTTTTGGATATGTACAAGATACAAACAAAATATTAGATTTGCTTACCTCCTTTGATGTTTAAACCGATTTCTCCCCCGAAAATCTTCACTTTCACCACTTGGATTGCAAGTAAGTTTTAACCAAAATGATTATGAGCATGATGTTGGTAATCACAATAAGAACAAGACAAATGAAAAGCTCAATCATAAATCTCCTATTACCGGCCCTAAGACGACGCATAATCTCCTCATTGGCCATGGAGAATGTCGAAAGAAAATTTTGGTAAAGGCGGTCAAATATGGAAGTGGAGGAAGGAGATAAGGTCGGAAGTGAAAAGGTGAGAAAGGGGATGAAGGTAACTGGACTTTCTAAAGACTTTAAGGACTTCGGACTAAAGACTTTTAAGGTCCTCGGACTCTAAGGACTTTAAGGACTTTAAAGATTTCAAAATTCCCGCTAAATACTATTCTTTTCAATTCGTATGTTCTTTTACTTTTGTCTTACGATATCGTCTATGCCTATATCTAAATTGACTGCCTACTTCTCTGACTCACGCAATCTTTCTTTACGCATTTTGAATATATCATCTACATGCATATATTTATTGTTTGATATGACATGTCCTTCAATCATGCCATACACGACTCATGCATTATATTATTGATTATGTTAACCTTTATTTTGCATATCTTTATATGTAGCAACTAATGGCAAACATCGCTAAAAGGGAGTTTGACATCCTTGATTTGTCGGGCCAGAAATACCTCGAATGGAGGGTTGATGTCATGGCTCACCTCAAGGAAAATGGCCTTGAGGAAACAATTGTGGCAAACAATAGTGCCACCCCACAAGAAAATGCAAAAGCCATTGTGTTCCTTCCCACCACATTCATGAGAGTCTCTAAACTGAGTACTAATTTGTAAAAGATCCTAGAGAATTGTGGGAGAGCCTGAATGAGCGTTATGCTCATCAAAATGAAGTTTTGCTCCCATAAGCAACACATGAATGGAACACTATAAGGTTCAAAGACTTTAAGTCCATCACTGAGTACAACAGTGCTATCCACAAGATCTTTTCTCAGTTGAGACTTTGTGGTCAAATGATCACTCAACAAGAAATGTTGGAGAAAACTTTCTCCACTATGCATGCTTCAAACATATTATTGCAACAACAATATAGAGAAAGAAATTTCAAAAGTTATTCTAACTTGTTGAAAGTATTGTTGGTTGCTGAAAAGAATATTGAGCTCCTAATGAAAAACCACAACCTAAGGCCTACTGTCTCAACAGCTGCCCCAGAAGCAAACGCTATGAACAAAGCGTCTCATGATAGAAACGACAATGAACGTGGGCAGCAATCACGCTGTGACAATGGGCGTGGACAAGGTCGTGGTAACTATGGGAGCCGTGGTGGTCGTGGTGGCCATGGGCGTGGCCGAGCCTAGAATAAAAGTCACGACAACCACCGTGAGAACCATGGCTACAAGGGGGATGTGAAGCAAAAGGTCCAGACGGGTCCATCACGATCCTCTAAGAAATCCAAATCAACATGCTACAGATGTGGCATGAATGGTCACTGGTCAAAGGTATGCCGCACAGATCCACACCTTGTGAAGTTGTACCAAGTTGAAAAGAATAAATAAAGGGCTATCGAGACCAACTACATCGATAACAAAGATGTGGATAGGTCACCTGTGACTAGTCTGGATGTCAATGACTTTCTCAACCTTGAGAATGATGATGGCTATGCCTTAGGGTTTAAATGAAAAGCACAAGCCCCTAAATATCTCTACTACCTCCCATGTTATTGTATAATACTTGCAATGTATTTTTATATCTCATGTTTCAACCTCTATCTTGTAGGACTTTTTATAATAGATCTTTGTATAATAGAACTTGTATAATATAACTATCCTTGTATAATATATGAAGCTTTTATTAATGTCTCAATTCTCTCTTTCTTTATATTTATAGAAAAACATGGACTCACCTAAGGTGAAACTCGATGGGAAGGAGCAATGTCTTTTAGACAGTGCAACAACACACACCATCTTGAGGAGTAAAGAATACTTTACCCAATTAAGAGCCTTTGAAGGCAATGTCACTACAATATTCGGTGTGTCAAAACTCATCGAAGGCTCTGGAAGAGTTGTCATTCTACTCCCAAAGGGAACAAAGCTAGTAATAAATGACGCACTATATTCGAGTAAATCTCGAAGGAATTTACTAAGCTTTAAATATGTGAGTCTAAATGGGTTTCATATGGAAACCATGAATGAAAATGGGAGATAATACTTGTGCATCATAAAACATGAATCTGGCCATAAACAGATTCTCGAAAGGATGCCAACGCAAATCTCCAGATTATATCATACATACATTTATCCGTTTGAGGTCGATGCAGTGTTTAACGAAAGGTCATATGACCAAGCTGCATTCACATTGTGGCATGGCCGATTGGGTCATCTAGGAGCAGTAATGATGCACAAAATCATAAAGAGCTCACTCGGACATACATTAAAGAACATTAAGGTTCTTCCGTCTAGTGATTTTAATTGCACTACTTGCTCACTTGGAAAGCTAATTATCAGGCCTTCCAAAAACAAGATTGCAAGTGAGAATCTTGCATTCTTAGAAAGAATCCAAGGAGATATATGTGGCCCAATTACTCCACCATGTGGACCATTCTGATAATTTATGGTGCTAATTGATGCATCTACACGTTGGTCACATGTAAGCCTACTATCAACAAGGAATATTGCATTTGCTAAACTCCTTGCCCAAATAATCCGATTGAGGGCCTAATCTCCGGATTATACAATAAAGAAAATTCGGCTTGATAATGCAGGAGAATTTACATCTCAAACATTCACTGACTATTGTATGTCAATTGGGCTTGATATAGAGCATCCAGTGGCTCATGCTCACACACAAAATGGTCTCGTTGAATCATTGATAAAGCGATTGCAATTAATTGCCAGACCATTATTGATGAAATCAAAATTACCACCATCGGCATGGGGACATGCAATATTACATGCAGCTTGTGTGTGGTAAGGAGCCAAATATTTTACATCTAAAAATATTTAGATGTGCAGTTTATGTCCCTATTGCTCCACATCAATGCATAAAGATGGGACCCCAAAGGAGATTAGGAATTTATGCTGGTTTTGAGTCTCCCTCGATAATCAAATATCTTACACCAACAACTGGTGATTTATTTATAGCAAGATTTGTTGATTGCCATTTTGATGAAAGTACATTCCCAACCTTAGGGGGAGAAAAGAAAAATGGGGACCCACATGTGAAAGAAATCACATGGAATGCAACCGCATTATCCCATCTTAATCTAAGAACAAAAATGTGTGAACAAGAAGTACAACGGATCATTCATTTGTAAAATGTTGCAAATCAGTTACCAGATGCATTTACTGATACAAAGAAGGTGACTAAATCACATATACCTACATAAAATGCTCCCGAAAGAATTGAAATACCCAATGGATTGTCAGATGCATCCATCGCAAGCGATTATACAACACGCCAAAAGCGTCGTAGACCGTTAGGTTCAAAAGATTTGAAACCGAGAAAGGCAAGGAGCCAAAAGGGTATAGCAAGAGAAGCCACAATGGATCATGAGCATGATGATAAAGGCAAAGATGTTGAAAATGAGAATACCTCAACAGAGGGTGATATTCTAGAAAAGAATAATGATATCGACAATTTTGAGATTTCCATAAACTATGTGTTCACATGCACACAATGAAATCGAAAAGATGTAATTGTCGATGATGTATTTGCCTACTCAGTGGCTAGTAATATTGTAATTGAAGATGATGATTTTGAACCAAAATCGGTCGATGAATGTCGACGAAGAAAAGATTGGCTAAAATGGAAAAAGGCTATTCAGGCAGAACTACAATCGCCTGAAAAACGAGAGGTCTTTGGACCAGTAGTTCGTTCACGAAATGGTGTGAAACCAGTCGGCTATAAATGGGTCTTCGTACGCAAACGAAACGAGAAAAACGAAATTATAAGATATAAAGCAAGGCTTGTAGCACAAGGTTTTTCTCAGATCCATGGAATTGATTATGAAGAAACACACTCTCCGGTAATTGATGCAACTACATTGAGATTCCTAATTGGCCTAACTGTCTTTGAAAGGTTAAAAATGCGCCTCATGGATGTCGTTACAACATATTTATATAGATCACTTGATACAGACATCTACATGAGAGTCCCAGAAGGACTCAAGCTGCCTGAGGCCAATAATTGTGGACCTCGAGAAATGTTTTCCATAAAATTGAGGAGGTCATTGTATGGACTAAAACAATCTGGGCGAATATGGTACAACCACCTCAGTGAATACCTCATGAAAGAGGGATACAAGAACGACACCGTTTGTCCATGTGTTATTCATCAAGCGATCCGAAAAGGGATTCGCTATTATCGCAGTTTATGTTGACGATTTAAACATCGTCGGAACTCCAAATGAACTACAAGATACTACGAAATATTTGATGAAAGAATTCGAGATGAAAGATCTCGGACAAACAAAGCTTTGTCTTGGCTTACAAACTGAGCACTTAAGGGATGGAATCTTTATCCATCAGTCTAATTACACTGAGAAAGTTCTTAAGAGATTTTACATGGACAAAGCACACCCTTTGAGCTCTCCAATGGAAGTTCGATCCCTCAATGTAGAAAAGGATCAATTTCGTCCCCGAGAAGAGGACGAAGAGGTTCTTGGTCCTAAGGTACCATATTTAAGTGCAATTGGTGCTTTAATGTACTTAACTAACAATACAAGGCCAGTTATTGCTTTTGCAGTAAATTTATTGTCCAGGTATAGCATTGCACCCACAAGGAGGCATTGGAACGGGATCAAACATGTATTCCACTATCTCCGAGGCACACATGATCTTGGGTTGTATTACCGTAACCAAAAGGATATGACCTTAATTGGATATGCAGATGCAGGGTACTTGTCTGACCCACACCCAAATCGCAAAATGGTTATGTGTTCACATATGGAGGCACTGCCATCTCTTGGAGATCAACAAAGTAGATTGTGACTGCCACATCATCAAATCAAGCAGAATTGATTGCACTATATGAGGCAGGAAGAGAATGTGTGTCCCTTCAAGCAATGATTCAATTCATCCAAAAATAAAGTGGAATGAAGCCCATTATTGATGATCCAACAATATTATATGAGGATAACTCAGCATGCGTTGCTTAGATGAAGAAGGGTGTTAGTGCACAAAAACTCCGTCTTCAATGCACTAATTATGAACTCCTTCCTCTTCCGCTCCACGCCCAATCTTCTGACCTAAAAACCTGCAAAACAATGGACACAGGGGGCAGGGACCCCCTAATCCACCTCCGATGCCTAAGTCAAAAGAGCGAATTGTCGTTTCGAGTGTCGAGGTACAACGAGAGAACGACGAATCCCTGAATAGTCGAGCTAAGCGAGCATTTGCCTGTTCAAGTTTATAGAAATATGCCGATATGCACATGTGGCTCTCCTTACACGCCTAGGGCGTGTATTTATAGTGGAAGAAGGAGATCAGAGGATCGACTTTCTATATCTGCTAGGGCTAGTCAGATTGCTTAGAGCCCAAGCTATGAATATTCCCACTTTCTCCAAGTTTAATTCCATCATATTTGAAGGATAGAATCTTCCATTAAGTTGCACAACTACCATATATTTAATAATATGGAAAATAATAAAAATAATAATAAATGCGTAGTAATTTAAGAAATACCTTTAAATAGCGAAAATAACTATGGTAACTATGTTTGTTTTACCCACTCACAAATGCCCCACCTACACCGCCTTATATGTTTTACCATATTCGGCGACATAGGGTACAGAGGTGTACTAATCGAAGTGGCCAAGTGGATTGGTTGATGTCAATTCCCCTAACGCTTTCGTATATTCGTATATTCGTATATTCGTACACACATGAGCGAATTTCATGTACTTCAAAATTTATGAGCGAATATCACAAACTCTTTATTTTATGAGCGAATATCATAAACTCTTTATTTTATGAGCGAATATCATAAACTCTCTGTTTTATGAGCGAATATCATAAACTCTCTGTTTTATGAGAGAATATAATGAAGTCTTTTTCTCATACACGCATATGAAAAATCCATTAGTACAATTAACTATTGTTGCGCTTTTATTTTTTTAATGCAAGACTCAAGCTAATGCAAAAGCTGACTTTTATTAATAAGTAAACATGAATGTTATGAACTTACAATGCTAAACAAAATGAATGCAAAAATGAAAAATCCTAAGGGCCTCATCAAAACCACATGGGAAAAAGAGTGCCCTGTTTACATGAAAGTCCTAATACCGAGATCCCTACGCAGGGGAGGACGGATGACCGCGCTCACGATCAATCTCTCGCAAAATCATGCTCTCAGATGCAGTACCGCGATCGCGGCGGGATGCCCCGTGGTCGCGGACCTTGGTGGTGCGATCGCGGCATGGCAACCCGCGACCGCGATTTTGCCTCAGATCCGGGGTTTTGCTCTCAGTTCCAGCGTCACGGTCGCGGCCCTTGGGCCCGCAATCGCGGTTTCACGGCTGGTCTTCAATCTTCGACTCGTCTTCAACTTTTCTCATAAACTCTGATTTAGGGGGATTTCCCTTAGAGCATAGACGAGCATCTAATTGATTAGCCCAAACTCGGACTATGGCGTCTCCATCTCTAAATTGGATCATTTGATGGAGGGTAGATGGTACCTCTCCAATCCCATGAATCCAAGGCCTCCCCAAAATCAAATTGTAGGGTGAAGGCACATCAACAATCAAGAACTCAACGGTCATCACTTTTTTGCCGAGACTGACTTGGGTTTTAAACATTCCAAGCGGATATGTTGGATAGCCACCAAGTCCAGTCAATTGCATCTTGACCGGGATCAAATCTTCTTTGCTTTTCCCAAGGAGTTTGAAGACCTCATAATACATGATGTCAACCGAACTCCCTGGATCAACGAGAGCACGACGCACCTTAAAACCTTCTAGCTCAACTGATAGAACTAAGGGGTCGTTATGAGGAACCTGGACTGTCGCAAGGTCCTTGTCCCTAAAGACTAGCCCATCCACCACACGCACGGGGAAGGGGGTCGTCGTGGCTCAGCCTGTTGAACTCTCATCACTTCAAGTTCATGGGAGGACTTACTGAAGTTGCTCCTTGCTTCATCATCTTCATGCCTGTAAGATGCCGAGATTGTTTGGATGACTTCAATTTGCTTCTGCCACGGCTCGTCACCTTTCTCAAGCTTGTCTCTCTTAATGAACTCATGCAAGTACCCCTTCTCAACCAAGCTCTCTAGGAACTGCTTATATGACTCACATTGTTCAGTCATATGCCCCCGAATTCTGTGGTACATGCAATACTTCCTACTACGAGGATCATCTTCGTGGCATTCCTCTTTGGGAGGATATTGAAAAAAGTTCTCATGCTTAATGCGAGGTAGGATCTGATAGATAGGCACACTAAATATGGTGTAAACCGCTCTACTTTGACCCTTTCTCTTAAAGCTTTCAAAACGACGGTGAGTTTTACGAGGAGGAGAGGATGACCTTCCTCTTACTTTGGAATTAGCCTCCTCTAACCGCACATACTGATGAACACGCTCTTGAAGCTTGGTTATTATAGAAGGAAGATGTAGTGTCAACTCTTCTCTCAACTTGCTATCAACGGGGATTGCCCTTTTAAAGGCGGTAATAGCGATTTTGTGATCACATCCCTCAATTTCTGCATAGCATTCCATGAATCGATTTGAGAAGCGACGCAAGCTTTCTCCTTTCTCTTGCCTGAGGCCGAAGAGGGTGTCAAGTGATACAACATCTCAACTATTAGCTATATATCGCCTCACAAACTTAGAAGCCAACTGATCCTAAGACCAAATTGACCTTGGCCTGAGGCTTTGAAACCACTTCAAATGACTTTTATCGAGGCTGCTCAGAAACGTCTTGCACATGATAGCTTCCTCAGACACCCACAATGCCATATTCCCATCATACAAAGTAAAAGATGGGGGAGAAAACTTTGATGGGGGTCGGGCTCGTTGGATGTCCACGTGGAATGGCGTTGACGTCAACAAAGCCAACTTATGTTCTGCTTGTTCCCGAGCCTATTCCAAGGTACCACCTTGCGCTCTCAAAAGATCAAGCAGTTTTTTGAGTACGCTCAAGAGCTCGAGCCCTACCTTCAATACTTTCAAGGCTAACACTCCGACGCTGGCTACGTCGCCCCTTCTTCCTTTTTCTGCCCTGATCATGTTTAGGTTTGAGATTCTCGGAAGGATCATAACGATCGTCTCGTTCACGCGAAGAATCACACCGATCGCCAGGCCCGCGATCGCGGTTTGACCGGTCGCGACTTTTGTCTCCACGATCGCGGCTCCTTCTGTCGTGATCGTGGCTTCGCCCGCGACGATTATCGCGGTTATCGGCTTTGCCCGAGTCGTCCGAGGATGGGTCGCTGGACTGAGGGGGTCCGTAGCCCGAGACCTCTTACGCGGGGGCAACTCGTGGTGATCCCTTCGCCGGCTTCTTGGCGCTCTACGATCGCTATCGTAATCAATCTACATCTCGCCTGACTCGTCAGAACTGATCGATTGAGGATTACGGCGGTTATCGGTGAATTCAATAACACTAGCAAGCCGTCGAGTAGTCCTCTCAATTTCTGACTCATCAATGGGGCACTTCACTTGAATTTTGTCCAACGAGAGCTTCAGCCTGGTGATTTCTTCTAGGGCATGCTCCAAACGGGATTCAGCCTCCGCACACCTAGTTTGGTACTTCTCATTCTCTCTTAGAGTAGTAGCTAAAGCATGGGTGATCTCATCTTCTTCTTCATCCCCGACGGTTGTAGATGCCCCATTCCTGCCGTTTGGAGTGGATGATAAGGTGATGCGATTATCACCTCTGACGGGATTAGACCCGACATGACTAGATTTGCCTTGCTCTAGACAAGGGCTAACCAAATTAAGGTTTGGCTCGCGAATAGAGAGAGAGGGCTCGGAAATACGCAGCCCGCGGTCGCAGTTTTCTGAACCACGGGCGCGGCTTGACTGGCTGCGGCCGCGGTCCTGTTCGGTGATTGCGATCGCTTGGACCGATTTGCCTTGCTCTTGAACCCTTTGATTGTTTTCGTTTTTAGCAACATGCATTGCCGACTCCCAAGCTTGATCAAATTCAATCGATTCAAGCCTTGAAGTACCACGACTGACGATTCTATCGCTCGACTCGGACCCCGAACGGTCTGTGCGATGAACAGTCTTACTAGCGAGAAGGGCCGGGTCATGGTTCAAGTCGTTTCCGGGCACAAAGGTCTGACCTTCCGAGCGAATATCGGAATTAACCTAATCAATTTGCATTAGGATTTTCTGAGCGATTTTCGGAATTTTCGGCTTCGATCGCCGATCCGCGGGAGCGATGTACAGTACCGCTGGCGCGTTCCACAGTGTCGTGATCGCGGCCTTCAATACCGCGATCGCGGTTTTGTTCGCCGGGCATACTTCGCGTGATTTTGCTTCACGACGATGCCCCAGGGTTTCCAAAGACGACTTCTTGATTTTCTGGGATCGACTCCAACACCATAACTGCGCGGATCAAGTACTCGTTTCCCACAGACGGCGCCAATTGTTAGTGCACAAAAACTTCGCCTTCAATGAACAAATTATGAACTCCTTCCTCTTCCGCTCCACGCCTAATCTTTTGAACTAAAAACCTGCAAAACAATGGACACAGGGGGTGGGGGGCTAACCAAGCTAGGAATATTCCCACCTTCTCCAAGTTTAATTCCATCATATTTTAAGATTAGAATCTTCCATTAAGTTGCATAACTACCATATATTTAATAATACCGAAAATAATAAAAATAACAATAAATGCATAGTAATTTAAGAAATACCTTTTAATAGCGAAAATAACTAGGTAACTATGTTTGTTTTACCCGCTCACAAAGGGCTACATGAAAGGAGACCACACAAAGCACATATCTCCAAAATTCTTCTCCACTCCTGAATTGGAAGAAGCTGGTGAAGTGGACATCCAACAAATTCGGTCAAATGACAACTTGGCTGACTTGTTCACAAAATCTTTAATCCTAAAGAAATTTGGAGAATTAGTATCCAGAATTGGAATGTGCAGACTTCGAGACATATGTTGAAGTCAACGGGAGAATCACACGCGTTGCACTCGTTTTCCCTTCTATCAAGTTTTTTATCTTATTGGGTTTTACTTGACAAGGTTTTTAATGAGGCAGCATCAAGGCGTACAATGGGATCAATGGTTGCACTCTTTTTCCCTTCATTCAGGTTTTTTATCGCACTGGGTTTTTCCTGACAAGGTTTTTAACGAGGTAACATATACTCATATCCTACAAACATGAAAGAAGGTGAATATTCAAGGGGGAGTGTTATGAAGTCAAATTTATCTCCTACAAGTTATCCATCTACACACACATATTACTTGTATCACACATATCATGTAGATGAACATTTGTATAATGTATGATTGGAGGTAAATTGTACAAGGTGAATTATTCACCTTCTTCACCTCCTTATTTCCATGCATGAATCATGGAGATTCACCTAAGTTTTACCTCACCTTTGGCCTATAAATATGGTCATCATCCATTGTAAAACTTGCACCAAATTAGAGTAAGAAATACACTCTCTAAAGTTCTTACTCTCCCTCCCTCTTTTCTAAGATCTAAAGGTTCTCCTAAAGTTTGTTTAAGTGTTCTTTCAAGAGTTCAAGTTGTCTTGCTTTTATAATCTTTTCATAACAGATAGAGGTTTTTTTTTGTTCTAAAAAGAAAATTAGTTGTTATCAAGTGTATGAAAGAATCTACCTTATTGTCAACATAATTGGTGCAATCATTACATTTCTTTGTTTTTGTCAAATTATAACTCATATATTAATCCAAATGGAATTCTGATAATTTGCTAGCATATATGATATATAAATTCCTCAACACTCATACATTGCGCATAACTATCCTGATTAAAAACCACTTGGTTTCTCCAGAAGCATATGCCCCGCCAGGCGGTGAACAGATGACATAAAGTTCTTTGTGGCAATGTATTCTTAAAGTTTTGGATGATCTGAGGCATTGTCTTATGGTTTTCTAAAGCGTCCCTTAGTTTGCCAATGAATTGAGGGTCTATGGCATGAAGTTTCTGTTGAGTGAAGGGGCAATTTATCAAAAGATGTTCATTTGTCTCATCCTGCTGGCTGCATAAAGGACATTCTGAAGTGACAGTTATGTGTCTCTATATAAGAAGATCCTTAGTAGGTAGTCCTTTGATACAGATCTTCCTCAAGAACATTTTTATTTTCGGCATTAGGTCAAGTTTCCAAATCTAATTGAATTCCCAGTCATTCATATTTAATTCATTCAATATTAAGGCAAAAGCCCACTGGGTGGAGAACCAACCATTCTTACTTGGGTGCCAGTAATCTATATATCTTGGATCTGATTTTTAGGAACTGTTATTGATAAAATACGTTCAACCCAGAAATTGGGTAGGACTTTTCTCAATTCATCTTCGTTCCAATTCCGGTTATTGTCTATGAAATTTGCTACTAAGATATCACTTTCATTCCCAACAACATGTTGACATTCTTTTTGAAGGGGGCGCTTGCTTACCCAAGCATCCTTCCAAAATCGAATTGACTTTCCATCACCAACTTGCCATATTAAGCCCTTGATGAAATCCTCTTTTAAACTCATAAGTTTCTTTCATTGCCATGAAACGTTTTGCCTGCATACATACTCTAGAAGGTCTTTGTCTTTAAGGTATTTTTCTTTTACAATACGAACCCAGAAATTAGCGGGCTCAACCAAAATTTTCCAAAGGAGACGCATTTGTAGCACTTTATTCATATGTCCTGCTTTGCATAGTCCTAGTCCTCCTTTCTTTTTGGATTTACAAATCCTGTCCCATCCTATCAAGGGCACATATTTTCTCGATTTGTTCCAAAAAAATTCGATTTATGGCATCAAGCTCATTTAGCATATTTTCCGGGAGCATGAAACTTTGCATAGTGTAGTAACGTTTTGTGGCTAGCGCTGTCTTGATAAGAGTGCTTCTTCCAATTTGAGATAAGGAATTAGCCTTCCAAAGTGCCAAATGATTATTTGTTTTATGTACTAGCGACTCAAAAGTGGCATGGGTAACTCTCGAATTAATGATTGAGTATCCCAAATATTTGTCTAGAGCACTTGTATTAGGAATATTTATCACGTGCTGAAGCGTTCCCGTAGTATATGCCAACACCCCTTTGGTTGTCTGAAAAGCCGATTTATGAAAATTTACCTTTTGGCCAGAGATTTCCGAGTATTCGTCAAGGATTGTTCGTATTTTACCGACGCGGTAACCGAAGCAGGGGCGAAGATGATTATATCATCTGCAAATGATAAAAAAAAAGGAACCTTAGTGCCGCCCCTGGTAATCGGAAAACCAAAATCTCTACTCCTAGTATAAACAGTAGAGGCGAGAGAGGATCCCCTTGGCGTAGTCCTTTTTCTGGGGTGAAAACATTTGTCGGCTTATTGTTTACGCGTACTGAGAACAATGCAGTTTTAACACATTCTTGTATCCATTTTATGGAAATAGGGCTGAAACCGAATTTTTCCAGGATTCGAAATAAGAAATTCCAGTCTACTCTGTCATAGGCTTTTTCCATATCTAATTTAATAGAAGCCCATCCAGTCTTTCCTTTCCGTTGTCGTAAGGAATGGAAAGTTTCATGCACTATAAGAACGTTGTCATGTATGGCCCGGTTTGCAACAAACGCACCTTGGAGGGGGTGAATCAGTCTAGGTAACACTAGTTTCAATCGTTCTGCAATTGTTTTGGCAATAATCTTATAAATTGTGGAGCATAGACTTATTGGTCGACACTGGTTCATCGTAGACGGGTTATCGCATTTTGGAATCAAAGTGATAAATGTGTGGTTTATTTCCCTTAGTAGGACACCCGAAGAAAAAAATGCCTTTATTGCTTTTATGTGTCTTACAGAAAACAAAATCCGAGGCAAAGAAAGAGAAAACAAAAATGGGTGAAACCGCAAAACGGATTTGTGAAAATAAATTTTGATGGGTCGAAAAAAGATAATGGCAAATCAACGGTTGCATATGTCATACGAGACAAATTTGGAAATATTATAAGTATAAATGCAAACAAAAATGACTATTGGACTGTCGAACAAGCAGAAGCTATGGGGTTATCGGAGGCTATACAAGAAGCTAATAGAAGAAAATTTCGACAAATAGAAATTGAAGGTGATAGCCTAATTGTGATCAATGCTCTTAAGGGAAGTCGATCCAGTCCATAGACAATTGACATGATAATGGCAGATACCCTGGTCTTGTTGCAATCTTTCGAGATGGTCATTACCAAACATATACCTCGAGAATGCAATTCTGGCAGATTTGATTGCAAAGCTACACAATGATTGTAGTATCAATCATATTATAAACCATGGAGGGGTCCAGACCCTCATCCGTAAAGATGCCCTAGGCTGACTCTACCTAATTTTCACCAATTCAATATATATATATATATATATATATATATATATATATATATATATATATATAGAGAGAGAGAGAGAGAGAGAGAGAGAGAGAGAGAGAAAGAGAGAGAGAGAATGATGCTCTAGTAAAATAGTCTCTTAGAGTAAATCATGTGGTTAAATGTGAACTGTCAGATTTGAATTAATAAATGGTTAAGATTTAAAACAAAAAGGGTGCAAAATAATGATATGGGTGTGATAGACCGGATTAGAGCAAATCTCGCTAGAAATGGTTTCCCATTTTTTGATTTCAATCAAATCCCTATAATATAGGACACCATTAGTTTGCACTTTCCATTTCTAATTTCGTTCTCTCTCATTCAGTTTATTTCTCTCTTTTTTCTCGGTGAAGTTTTGGGAGCAAATGAAGAACACCGGCGAAATAATCTACAAACCTCGGCTATTTTTCACAAATTGGTAAGTGATGATTTAGTTTTTATTTGCTATTTTCGCTAAAAATCGTTGTTATTGTTATTCTCGACATTGTTTTTTTAAATTTTTAGTTCATATTGCATAAATGCAAAGTTAGGTTTTTAGTTCGATAGTTGACTTGAATTCGATCACATTTGATGAATGTAGAATTAAATTATATCGGTTAATTTCTGATTTTGCTGATTTTGGACTAAAAACTGAGGAGAATCGAGCTTGTTTGCGTTATTAGGTTAAGAATGAAGAAATTTGAAGTTAGGTTTTAGAAGGCGATAGTTGGTATGAATTCGTTATATTATGAAAATTTTGAATCGAAATTATAGATATTGATACTTGAATTTACGAGGGTGTGGGATAAATCTCGCTTGTAAGTACAAAATAGCATTTTTGTTCAAAAGAATGCATTTTGTTATTCAAGAGAAATAAAATTGTTTTTCAAATCACGTAGCATTAGAATTATTCAATTCATTGTAATGAGTTATTCTATTATTTTTACACAGATTGATGCATAACAATATAGACGAATTCAAACATTTTTCAGAGTATTCATCATTGTTATTCATAAGCAGTGTAATGATTATTCAGTAGTATACATTATTTATGTCAATAGTCAATACATTCTAATAATACTAGTGAAAACCATTGAATAAGTTTAGTATTCAAGACGAACAATGTTGTTTTTCAACCACTTTCATTTAGTTATTAATATTGATATTATTGTATCCATATATGAATTGTAATTGTATCGAATAAGTTTTGTGTTATCATTTGTGTTTAACAAGTTTCCAAATGGAACAGGTGGTAATGATCAACAATTGGACATTAGAGAAAAGTCAAATCGCACCAAGGTCCAATTTAAAAGACTTTGCACCAGGAAACATGTTCCAAATGATGATAATGTTGATGTATTTGACCTCAGTCCAAAAAATAATTGTAATTCATAAGCATTGTAATTGTTATTCATAAGCAGTGTAGTGATTGTTGATAATTAACATAACTTAATACAAAGAATCACATACTTTTCACAATATTAAAGATTGTTTTTCATAAGCATTCTAATTGTTATTCAATAGTATACATTATTTATGTCAATACATTCTAATAATACTAGAGAAAACCATTGAATAAGTTTATTTATTCAGGATGAACAATGTTGTTTTTCAACTACTTTCATGTAGTTATTCATATTGATATTATTGTATCCATATATGAAATGTAATTGTATTAAATAAGTTTTGTGTTATCACATGTGTTAAACTGTTCAAACAATCAAATTGAGTTATTCAAACAATCAAACTGAGTTATTCAAACATCGGCTATAAATATTATATGCTTCTATAATTATTCAAACAATCATATTGAGTTTTTCAAATGTCGACTAATAGATATTCATTGATTCTGCAGAGGTTTTGTATTTGTAAATTCGATTATTTAATTTTTCGATAAATATTCTCACTCTTATCAATCCCTAAAATCATGCAACTGCCATATATAAAGAAAAACATGGGAATTTTTTTTTTTAATTTCACAATCCCTTAATTTTAGCAACTTCCAAATTTAAAATCAAATCCCCATATTTAAATTAGCGAGAATTAATTCAATCCCCCCCTTCCCCATTTTTCTTATTATGGTGCCTAATTAATCACCGTTGATTGATTGAGGTCCAACATCTCCCCTTTAACCACACATTGCACCTTAATTTGTATTATACCGGAGCGCGCCCCTATATATAGGGGTATATAGGGTATATAGAATAGTGCTCTAGTAAAAACCCCTCATAGAGTAAACCGTGTGGTCAAGCTAGAGCCGTCGGATTTTGATAAATAAAGGGGGAGGATTAATAGAAAAAGGGGTGTAAAATATGTGTGTAGATGAGATACAATGAATAATAGAATATTCCACTAGAATAATTCTACAGTTACCATATATTGTTCAAAATCCTATATTTTAGGTACAATTAATATTCTATCAATAATCTCTCTCTCTCTCTCTCTCTCCCCTATTCTAGTTCTTTTCTCGCTCTCTCTTTCTCGGTGAAATCTCTCATGGCGATTTGCAAGACATGAACATCCTCTTCAATTCTCGTCTATTTTTCACGAATTGGTAAGTGAATATTTCTATTTGAGTTGATATTTCGCTAAAATTTGGTATTATTAACATTTCCGATCATGATTTTTTGTTTATTTGTTCATATTGCAAAAATTCAAAGTTAGGTATTTAGTTCAATAGTTTGTTTGAATTTAGTCAATTTTTGATGAATTTAGAATGAAATTATATCAATTCTTCTTCTTCATAGTTTGTTGATGAATTTGGCTCAATAGCTTGTTACATGTGGGTATTTTTAGGGTAGACAAGTTCGACAAGCTTTAAATACGATGGATTTTGTTTTTCATATACGCGCGGCTTGTTATTCATCTACACATAGCATTATTGTTCAAAAGAATGTATTTTGTTATTCAAGAGAAATAAAACTGTTTTTCAAATCACGTACCATTAGAATTATTCAATTCATTGTAATGAGTTATTCTATTGTTTTTACACAGACTGATGCATAACAATATAGAAGAATTCAAACATTTTTCAGATTATTCATCATTGTTATTCATAAGTAGTGTAATTATTATTCATAGCATAACTTAATACACATAATCACAACTTTTTCACAATATTAAAAATTGTTTTTCATAAGCATGGTAATTGTTATTCAATAATATAAATTATTTATGTCAAAAATCAATACATTATAATACTAGTGAAAACCAATGAATAAGTTTAGTAATTCAAGAGCCCCCTTGAGGGGACGGAGAGTACCGGCTCTCCTTCGACCAAAAAAAAAAGTTTAGTAATTCAAGACGAACAATGTTGTTTTTCAACTACTTTCATTTAGTTATCCATATTGATATTATTGTATCCATATATAAATTGTAATTGTCTCGAATAAGTTTTGTGTTATCATTTGTGTTTAACGAGTTTTCAAATGAAACAGGTGGTAATGATCAACAATTGGACATTGGAGAAAAGTCAAATCGCACCAAGGTTCAATTTAAAAGACTTCGCACCAGGGAACATGTTCCAAATGATGATATTGTTGATGAATTTGACCTCGGTCCAAAAAAACTGTAATTCATAAGCATTGTAATAGTCATTCATAACCATTGTAATGATTGTTGATAACATATCTTAATACATAGAATCACATATTTTTCATAAAATTAAAGATTGTTTTTCAGAAGCATTGTAATCGTTATTCAATAGTATACATTATTTATGCCAATATATTCTAATAATACTAGTAAAAACCATTGAATAAGTTTAGTTATTCAGGATGAACAATGTTGTTTTTCAACTACTTTCATTTAGTTATTCATATTGATACTATTGTATCCATATATGAAATGTAATTGTATCAAATAAGTTTTGTGTTATCACATGTGTTAAACTGAGTTATTCAAATAATCATATTGAGTTATTCAAACCTCGACTATAAATATTTTAGGATTCTATAATTATTCAAACAATCAAATTGAGTTATTCAAACAATCAAACTGAGGAATTCAAACATCGGCTATAAATATTATACGATCCTATAATTATTCAAACAATCATATTGAATTTTTCAAACTTCGACTAATAGATATTCAATGAATCTGCAGAGGTTTTGTATTTGTAAATTCGATTATTTAATTTTTCTATAAATATTCTCACTCTTATCAATCCTCATGTAACTGCCATATATAAAGAAAAACGTGGAATTTTATTTTTAATTTCATAATCCCTTAATTTTAGCAACTTCCAAATTTGAAATCAAATCCCCATATTTAAATCAGCGAGAACTAATTCAATTCCCCTTTTCTCATTTTTCTTATTATGTTGCCTAATTAATCACCGTAGAATTATTGAGATCCAACGTCTCCCCTTTAACCACACATTTCACCTTAATTTGTATTGTACCGGAGCGCGCCCCTATTTATATATATATATATATATATATATATTGCCCACCCAATTAGATTAGTAAAGAGAAAACATTGTGAATACAATAAACAACACAAGCTTGAAGCCTAAATTGGAGAGGTTGCAATTTATGATGTCCAATATAATCAAGCAAAAAATGTAAGCTTGAGACTTGAGAGTATGAGAAATTGCAGAATATTTAACTTCGCCTTCTCAATGCAAGTTAGGATAACATCTTTATATACAGCTTCATATGAATCTGCTAATAGTCTAACGTGTTTTGAATTTCTATCGTTGAGCTTTTAGCTTAGTGGACGGACCATACATACAATATGAAGGCTACTAAAACGATGATGGAAAAGTAGACGAACCAGACGTCCAAACTCCAGACCATAATAAATAGCCCAACAATGAGTGAGCCTAGAATGCTAACGTATGAGTTTTGTGTGTATAATTCACCCATCCAAATAATCCAAGCCGAATAAAAGGGTAAGATTTCCAACAAAGTTGACCCATCTAAATAATCCAAGCCGAATAAAAGGGTAAAAATTCCAACAAATTAAGACGGGTGACAGATAGGTGGTGGAATGATTTCACTCATGAGTGAAGTCTCAACACCATATATACTTATGATGAACCTTCATTCAATTGTTAAAGGTTTGATTAAATATATCACGAAGTAAATTATGCATGAACTAATGAGCTATCTTAGGCATATTGTGATCGTCCATCTATTCTTGGATAGAACATATCTTGTGTTTATCCCTTTAGGCTAGTATCTTTCTCATATAGAAAAGGGATATTTTATATCCTTGATTGTAGCCTAGATTACAGAGATAGACGTTGAGTCTTTATGTATATATGAAGGACCTCTGTTGAATTCAAAAACACAGCACAATAAACAGAAACGTTGAAATCAATCGTTGAATATGGTATTAGAGCTTACAATCATTCCATAAACACTCAAAGCAAATTCTTCCTCTTCTCATCCTCTTCTATCCAAAGCCTAACCATGCCTAATGATGATCTTAATAAATCGAAATCATCCGCATCGGATGGTTTGAAGAAACCCTCTCCCTTCGATCTTAACTCGAGTGATACTCCAGGCAATGTTATCACTCAAGTACAATTGAAGGGGGCAAATTATGATGAATGGGCGCGAGCAATTCGCACGTCCCTCCGAGCAAGACAAAAGTGGGGTTTCGTTGACGAACTCTAAAAGAAACTGATGCGGAATCTATGGATGATTGGTGGACAGTCCACTCCATGATCGTGTTGTGAATACTCAACACGATCGAGCCAAGTCTTAGATCAACAATCTCTTACAAAGAGAACGCAAAAGATTTTTGGGAAGACATAACTGAGTGCTTCTCGGTAGTGAATGGACCAAGAATTCAACAAATCAGGAGTGAACTCTCCGAGACAAGGCAATGAGGATCAACCATCATGACCTATTATGGTAAATTAAAAAAGTTTATGGGAAGATTTAGGACATATTGATCCTTTGCCTTCTTGTATGTGCACAGGATGTAAATGCAATATCAATTCTAAACTTCGGGAACGTCAAGAAAGAGCCATGGTCCATCAATTCTTGATGGGCTTGAATGATGATGTATATGGGATGGTCCGATCCACCCTGCTGGCCATTGAACCATTGCAATCCATCTACAAGGTTTACTCCACTCTAATTACAGAGGAGCGTGTGCGAATGGTGACTCGATCAGTAGACGCAAAATCAGATCAGATGGAATTGGCGGTGAATTCAAGCACTCAGAGCAAGTCCGACTCCAAAAATCGGTGGGACAATCGGGATCGTTCTATGATATGTACGCATTGTAATACGCCGGGACACTATGCATCAAGTTGTTTCGAAATTATAAGGTATCCCGAATGGTGGGGAGACAAGCCCAAATCTAAAGGAAATGGTCAAGGTGGAGGGCGTGACCGGCGTCAGCCCGACAATAGGCCAGGTTCCAATGATGGTAGAGGGCGTGACCAACGTCAACCCGACAATAGGCCAAGCTCCAGCAATGGACGCAATAAAGGCGCTCAGGTTCGGGCCAATGCTGCACAAAATTTACACGGCCAAACTGAGAGCATGAACAATTTGGAATCTGAGGCTCGAAGCATTCCCGTGTTAAGCAGTGAACAAATTCAATCTCTCTTGACCTTCTAAAGAAACAAAAATTTGGATCTCAAGAACACTTGAGAGGTAAGAATTTCTGTCATACATGGATTATTGATTCTGGGGCTACTAACCATATGACAGGTAATCGGAACTTGTTTAGTTCTGTTCGAAAAATCCTGGGAGTCATGATCGGTCTCCCTGATGGAGATCAAGTAACCTCTTGCTTGGAAGGAACTATTAAACTTGTTAATTTCTTAACTTTGAAAAATGTGTTATATGTTCCTCAATTACATTGTGAACTGATTTTCATTAGTCAACTTATGGATGATGGAACATATCATATGCAACTACCTCCTAATTTATGTATCATTCATGACCGTTTTACGAAGACCCTGATTGGTGCGGGTAAATGAAGAGGAGGACTCTACTACTTTCTACCAATGTCTCGTGCACGAGGGCTTCAAGTTGGGGTGCGTGCAAAACATGCTCATGTGATGTTTGTCAACTTATGGAAGATTTATGTATCATTCATGACCGATTTTGAAAAATTAAATAAAGCATGTGATGTTTGTCAGCGTGCAAAACATGCTCATGTGATGTTTGTCAGCGTGCAAAACATGCTCGTTCAAGTTTTTCTTTTAAGTCATAACATTGCAAACAATTGTTTTGATTTGGTACATTGCGATTTATGGGGTCCTTATAGAAAGGCCTCGTCTTGTGGTGCACACTATTTTCTCACTATTGTTGACGACTACAGTCGTGCGGTTTGGATTTTTTGTTAGTTGATAAAAAGGTTGTTATGCGTACCTTGCTTCAATTCTTTCCTCATGTTGAACACCAATTTAGGCGCAAAATTAAGACCTTGCGGAGTGATAATGGCAGTGAATTCACTTGTATGAAATCATTTTTCTTGGAAAATAGGATTATCTTTCAAACCTCTTGTGCAGGCACTCCTCAACAAAACGGTCGTGTGGAGCGGAAAAACCGACATATAATTAATATTGCAAGGGCCTTACGGTTTCAAGGAAATTTACCTATTGATTTTTGGGGTGAATGTGTCCTTACTGCTGGCTACTTAATTAATCGAACTCCTTCTCGAATTCTTCATGGTAACACTCCCTATGAACTTCTTCATGGTAATGCACCTTCATATGATCATTTACGAGTATTTGGTTCATTATGCTATGCACACATCCAACAAAAAGGAGGTGACAAATTTGCAGACCTTAGTCGACGATAAATTTTTGTCAGTTATCCGACCGATAAGAAAGGTTGGCATGTCTTTGATATTGAAACTAATACTTTTCTAATTTCCAGGGACATAATATTTTTTGAAGATGAATTTACCGTATGAAACAATAGAACCTACCCCTGCTGCTCCTAGTTATCAATTTTCTCAAATTTGTGAGGATCATGAAGACTCGAGTCCCGCACCCATAACCCCGCAGCAGCCGCTCAACTCGAGTCCAACTTCTTATAACCAGCAACAACAGCAGTTGAATCCCACTCCGCTCCGCTCTAGCAATAACGCGGAATCAAGCTCCGCTCCAGCAGCAGACCCCGAACCCAAACCTTAACCTAACAACGTGCCCGTACCTGTCCCACAAGTGGATCCTCCTACCGGGCGTGGGCATCGCATTAGAAAACCACCCAACAAGCTGCAAGATATCATTATTAATACCACTACTTTGATCTCGATCAACAAACCAGGTTCACATTACCCGTTACAAAAATATATTTCTATTGACCGTTTCTCTTCTCGTCATTGCAGGTTCATTGCCGCTATGACAAAAGAGATTGAACCATCATCTTTTGCACAAGCCATGAAAGACCCTCGCTGGCGTAAAGCGATGCAAATAGAAATTCAAGCTCCTGAAGAAAACCAAACGTGGACCTTATCTACGCTTCCACCCGGACGACGAGCCTTGGGAAGTAAATGGATTTACAAAATCAAGCACAACTACGATGGGACTATCGAATGCTTTAAAGTTCGGTTAGTAATTCTCGGAAATCGACAAATTGAAGGCGTTGACTACTCCGACACATTCACCCCCGTCGCCAAAATAGCTATTGTACGCACATTCTTGGCTGTCGCTGCGGTGAAGAATTGGGAATTGCACCAAATGGATGTGCACAACGCGTTCCTTCATGGTGACTTGAATGATGAGTTATATATGACTCCTCCACCGGGCTTTTGTGGTCGACATCCAGGAATGGTGTGCAAGCTTCATAAATCGCTATATGGCCTCAAGCAAGCCCTGCAATGTTGGTTTGCAAAATTATCAAGCGCCTTGAAAAGGTATGGATTTCGTCAATCTCGATCCGATTATTCTTTGTTCAATTTTACTCAAGGGTCTATTGAACTCCATATTTTAGTTTATGTTGATGACCTAATCGTCTCTAGCAATAATGGAACAGTGATGTCCAAATTTAAGTCCTATCTCAGCTCATGTTTCAAAATGAAGGATCTCGGACCCTTAAAGTACTTTGTCAGAATCGAAGTCGCTCGCTCTCTTAAAGGCCTCTACTTGTGTCAACGGAAAGCCTTAGACATCATCAATGAAGCTGGATTGCTCGATGCTAAACCAGCCGAATTCCCCATGGAATCACACCACAAACTAGCTCTATCGACTTCACAGCCGCTGTACAATCCCGAGTCTTATCGCAGACTCATTGGCCGTCTAATTTACTTGTGTTTCACACGTCCAGAGTTGGCATACTCAGTACACATCCTTTCTCAATTCATGCAGCAACCAAAATTGGACCATTGGCATGCAGCTTTAAGAGTTGTCTGATACCTTAAAGGCCATCCCGGGCAAGGCATCTTGCTAAATTCCAGCGCCACACTTCAACTTAAAGGCTGGACCGACTCCGATTGGGCTAGATGTCCTCTAACTCGATGGTCTCTTTCGGACTGGATTGTTTTTTGACTCCTCTCCCATTTCATGGAAGACCAAGAAGCAAGACACGGTGTCCCGTTCCTCCGCCAAAGCCGAATACCGCGCCATGGCAGCCATCACATGTGAGCTCAAACATTTAAAAGTTGTCCTGCTTGATCTTTGGCATATGTCATGATCGTCCAGTTCAATTATTTTGTGATAGCCAATCCGCTCTTCACATTGCTAACAATCCCGTCTTCCACGAGCGAACCAAACATATCGAAGTTCATTGCCATTTCCTTCGAGATGAAATCCTCAAGGGTACGATTTAGCCTTCCTACGTTCACACAAGCGTTCAATTGGCGGATATATTTACCAAAGCCTTAAACAAGGCCCCCTTTCAACGTCTTCTATGCAATTTGGGCATCCAAGACTTGCATGCTCCAACTTGAGGGAGTATTATGTATATATGAAGGACCTCTGTTGGGTTAAAAAACACACCACAATAAACACAAACAGAAACGTTGAAATCAATCGTTGAATATGAACATTAAACTCCTAATAAAACCACTCAATATAACAAATACTCCGTATATTATACTAAAACAAACCTTATCCTAAAGTAAACCAACAGAACATAAAATCCTCAAACTATTTTTCGTATCATAAATCAAAACAAAAACAAACCCCTAATGAAACCAAAAGCTCGCTTATTTCTCACACTCAACAAAGTCCATAATTTGATCAAGAATATGCTTAGACTCCTTCAACAACTCGACAGTTCGCTTAAGCTTCTCTCGCTTGTTAGCCACAGAGGGCGCCTCCTCGAGCATCTTCTCAAACCCGTCTCCACTACGCCTCGTGAGCTCCTTCACAGCCGCCGCGACCAGCTCCTTGTTCACCAGATTCTGAAAGCTATGCAACAAATGCATCGCCACCGAATCCACCACTCTCCTCAGCACCACCTTCCAATACGCCGTCACCCTCATCTTCAAATCAAACGCCTGCCGCGCCACACACGTGTTCGCCCTCATGTGGGCCACGTGAACCTCCCCGAACCCATCTATATTCAGCACCGGGTCCTTATCCGAGCCGTTGAGCATGGCCATGAACTTCTGTTGGGAAGCCATTAGCTTATTCCACATGGACATGTACTCGGGATTACAAGTGTAATCCGCCGTCTTTTCCATCTCTAGCATCTCCTTCATTCGGTCCATCCCTCGCTTCTTCATCCTCGAAACCATGCTCTCAGCCGCTCGCCTCATCATCGAGCGGATCTGCGGGTAGTTCACACAATGATGCATGATAACCCTAACCACAACTCGCTCCAAGTAGTCCCAAACCTCGTCAACAAACGCCTCCGGAGTCTGGCTTATTCCCCTCACCTTCCTATTCAAGAGTGTAAGAAATGCACTTCTTGGAAGAAAGTTAGGCAACCAAATCCCCATGGAATCTTCTAGAACCTTCACCTCCTCCACGAGGAATAATAGTTTACTCTCCACATTGCAAGACTGAAGCTTTTTCGAGTATTCGTTCAGCATCTCCGCGAGTCGTGTCGTAGCATGCATCTTGTGCTCGTCTGGAAACTCGTCGAACTCACCCGCGATCAAGATTTTGCCTAAAGACTCCTTGGCCGACCCTAGAATACTCATGAAAGTAGCCATGGCATCCGCGGTCGAATTGAAGGTCTTCGGCATCTGATCAAGCTCGGCCATATTGGAGTTCAGCTTATGGTTGATCTGCCGGACTATATTGGGAAGGCAATTGGAGATGACTTTAGCCTGAATTCGAACGAGTCTCTGTGCCAAATTCGGTATCCCGACGATCGACTTGTCAATCTTGGAAAGCAGGGGATCCGTATCGAAGAGCTTCGATTCGGCCTCGCGCGCCTCCGAGAACGATTCGTCGCCGATACGGTTACGGACGCAGACGTAGCCAAGTCCAATGTTGACGTCATCAGCGGCGACCTTCTCTAAGAGCTCCTCCGGAGCTTTGTCGGATTTGGTGACGACGGCGAGCGTCCTCTGCCCTGTTTTATCGACCATCTGAGACATGCGGATGGACTCCGAAGTCGAGAAGTCGACGGAGGCGGAGATCACGTTGAGGATGATGCTCTCTTCCGGGGCGATGTACTCCATGATGATGTCACGGATCTGCTCGTAGATGTTGTCCGGCTGGCCGCGGACGGGGACGCGGGTGATTCCGGGGAGGTCGACCATGGTGAGGTCGGGAATTCCGGGCTTCCTCACGATTAGGGTTAGAGGGGTGTTGGAGATGCCCTTGGAGTCACCGGCGATTTCTCGAGTGGCGTCGTCGATGGCGGCGGCGACGGAGGATTCGTCGGTTTGTACGGTTTTCTTGGAGTACTCGAGAGTGAGGGAGGCAGGGGAGCCGGATTGGAGGCTGAGGATGAGGGGGACGCGCGTGCAGATTCCGACGCCGCGTGGGAGGCTGATGGCGGCAAGGGATTCGAGGACGGAGGACTTGCCCGAGGACTGGTCGCCGACGACGACGATGGTGGGGAGTTGGATTCCTTCTTTGGTCACATTGAGGGATCGGAGTCGATCGATGGCGTCAAGGAGGGGGCGGATTCGCTCGTTGTAAGAGGAGAGTAGAGGTTGCGGGGAGAAGGCTTCGGTGTATTGAGCGTCGCCACCCATCGGAGACAAGAGACGGCGGCGTGAATTGGTGTTTTTTTTTCTCTTTTGTTTGAGGGAATTGGTGTTTGTTTAGGAGTACGAAAAATAGGGGCGTTATATATCGTGGGCTTTACGTAGTTTTGGGGATTCAATAGTATCAACTATTAACCGATCAAAATTATATGTTTATAAATAAATCATAACTAGTTGAATCCCCGGATACTCACGGGATAATTTTACTAAAGATTATACAATATTATAATATTAATATAAAATTTAAAACACTTGAATCATAATAAATTTATGTAATTTATAAAAAAATCTTTAAGATTGTATCTCATATTTTATCAACATATAGATAAAAAAATTATATACTTGAATTCCGAGTCTTGTTAAAAAATAGAAAAAATTATTATGCGTAAAATTAATATAAAAAATATTAGATCAAGTTATTATTAAAATATAGATAAAAAAATTATATACATGGATCCCAAATCTTATTAAAAGATAAAAAAAAATATGCATAAAAAATATCAACATATATAGATCAAGTTATTATCTTATAAAAATTGGATATATAAATAGAGTAATTATAATATTTATTATTATAAAATGTAACATTATTTTATTCAAGGAATGTCATGTGGCGCAATTTTTTCAACAGACATGATTTCTGCTTTATAATGTATTAGGTGGATTTATTTTTATTTTATAATGTATTAGCGTAGATATATATTGAAATTTATATCGGTAATTTTTTTTCAATAATCTGATAAAAATATTTTAGAATAATTTAAGATACAATATATAATATTGCTTATCAATATCAATCTATGTATATATATAAAAGACGCAAGGAATAAGGCCACCACGTTGCGCCACCTAGGATTTTCCTACGTGTCGTTTTCACATTAAGACACCTAGGATTTCGCCGCATACGATTTTTTATTTTGAGAATTTATATATGTTGTTATTATCTTAGGATAATATAGAAACAAGATAAATTAATTTAGGAAAGATTCTATCTAAAATAAAGATGTTATCTAATGTTAAATCTTAAGTATTAATGTTAAATATTTGTTATGATAATTTATTTAACGAAAATTTCGGCTGGTAACCCTCAAATTAAGGCAAATTAATATGGTACCCAATAAACTTTTGAATTTCGTGTGGTGACCTTGAATTCTGTAAAATTTTCGGCTTGTGCCCATCCCGTCTGCCTCCGTCAAAAAAACATTAAAATTAAAAATAAAACCTTTTAGATTTCAAAAGAGGCTGGCGAGTTTATGCGTGCGGACATGAGGAGCAAGGAGGGGATCGAGATCGGAATGTCAACGGTAGTTGAATGATCAACGACGAGCGTAAGAAGGATACCGAGTTCGGAAATTTTGGCTATTGTTTCTATGTTGTGGATATGGCGTTGTGGGTGCGTGAGATATTTAGGTTCTCGGTGATGGACAACGATATTGGAAGTTGTTGGTTCTAGGTTGAGGTAATTTACATTTTTGTTCGGTGATTTTTTATTAGGTATTTAGGATTACAAAATTCATGTACTGGTATGGATTAGAGATTCAACATTTTGAAAAATTAGGGTTTCAAAGTTTCAAAATTGGTACAAATCGGGATGTGCGGCTATATTTCTTAATTATTGTAAACGTATGTTGGTGGGTATTAGACTGCTAGGATATCTAATCTAATGTGTGTCGGTGGGTGCTTGTGCACTTAACATTGTGTTTGGCTGCAATTGCAAAGGAGTAGAATGGTTGCAATTGAAACTGCTGTGATAATTAAATATCTAATCTAGTGGATGCTTATGCACTGAACATTATGTTTGTGATGTTTGGTGGTCTTCGATTGCTTTAAGTGTCTCTTGTGAATCATCATGGAGGAAATTCTGCTCAAAAACTTGCTCCACCAATTAATGTATTTTCTTATTCTAGGCTTTTTTGTTGTTGGTTCTTCCATGATCAGTTGATGGGAGTTTCGACTATGCTTGATCAAGTGTTTTTATATTTACCTTTTGTAGAACGAAAATGGCTTTATATCCTTTTTTCTTTTGATTGGAAGTATTCTATCTTAAGCTAATAAACTTTATACCAATAAGAAGTGTGTCAATTCCTGATTGAATTCCTCTGGATTGGTTTTGGGACAAATTGTTCACTATCTTTCATAGGTCTATGTTGAAGCTTACACCTACCCATCCATCAAGTGTAATCCATCTGACCCCATTTTCATGGCTGGTCGAATGGGAACTACATAGCCATCTTCTCTACTAAGCACCCATTTAGACTAGACAAATACAAGAGGTTTGAATCTAATAGTGTTTTCGGTTTCCCAATCAAGTTTGACTTAGCCTGGACGGTAAAGTACGCGTCTCAGGCTTTGCTGGCTGTGAAATTTATTTCAAGTTGTGGTTAAGTAATTCATCTTCATTATCGACTCTTTCATCTTGAACTATTATGATGGCTTTATCTTGTTTGTTGGCATGATGACATTTTTTTTTTGGTAGAAATTGGCATGATGACATTAGCTAGTTGATTCTAGTCTTATATTTATCAATGATCATATCACTTTTATAAAATCTTGTTATGAGGTAGTAATGTTTTTGAAAAAAAAAAATCATCTCTCAGCCTCCATGTAGGAAAGCAGATGATAAACAAAGCAAGTCATCAGTATATCTGAGAGTCCCCATTTGTTTAGTCTTGAGACTCTTTGAGTCTTGACAAAGTACACAAGTGAGTCCCTCTTTTGATTGATTTAAGCCTATTAGCTTAATGGAAAAGCAATGTGGTTTACACATCGATGTGGGTTCGAATCCCGCATAGGCTACAAAATCTTTATGTGATCTCAATTCTTGATTTCTAGTTGATACGTGCCCTATACAGTATAGGGCACGTGGTGGTAGAAATTGCTCCGACTTTAGTAATTAGTAATAGATTTCAACTTTTATTTATATTACTTTATCTTTTTCAAATAATTTTCTCTTTATTTATTTATAAAAATTGTAAAAATTTGAAAATTTTTTGATTCTAAAAATAAAAAGTTATCGTATGTGAGTATAAGTTTTTTATCTCTTATGTATCATTATATTAAAATAAATATGATCATACTTAATTCGAGTCATAGTTGTGCATGCACGACGGGTATAACTAGTAAACATATACATTATTTATTATATAACATCTAAAATCACACCCTAAAAAACCTTCAATCTTTATAAATTCATTTTTTATTTTGTAATGTTTATTGTTTAATTATTTTTTTCAAATATGTGTATATTAATTTTTTTTATTTTAATGTGATACGTACTATATGAAACAATTTACGGATATATTATGGTATCTATCCATTATCTATTTTATGAAGTGGTTAAGATAAAGATTTCTAGAATTATTATTTAGTTTTTTATGTTGAAAAAAATTTGTCCATTATTTTATTCAACTTTTGCCACGTGGCACAAATTTTTATAAAGACTTGGTTTCTGCTTTATAATATATTACGGTAGATGATGGGAAGAAAATCCAAACAGATTATGCAAATCCAAATAACTCCATATAATTAATTATATGTGTTGTTTAAATTATTATTATATGTATATTATTTGCTTATGTAATATCTTTAGATGCAAAGGATAGTATTTATTATTCTTTTTCAAGTCATCCAAAGGAATAGACTTGTTTTTCAACTAGAGGTATGCACGATAGAAGAATATACAATGACTACCATAAGTCATGTTAGGAATAACATTAAGGCTAGGTGGAGGAAACGAAATAGAGACTCGAGAAAAGGACTCATTAGAATTGGCTGAGCTTCTGTAAATTCTAGGCATGCCTAGAACTGTATTTTTGTAACTACCTTTCTTATGAATGAAAATCACCCCTTCATTCAAAAAAAAAAAAGAATTTCGGACTACTTGCATGACAAGTCAGGGGGAGGTCGGCCCTATGCAATGGAAATAGATGAACAAAAACGTTAGCAAGAGTAATTTGGGGTAACTACAAGATGAAACCCTAGATTGGAGTAACTCACCCAAAGTACACATGCAAGATCAAGGGTAAGAGATATCCATTCAAACTCTAGTCCACAACAACGATTTGGAGGCGAAGATGACAAGATCAAGCGAAATCAATGGAATAAAACAATACCAAAGCAATTTAGAGGCGAAAATGACAAGATTAGATCTGAGAGCAAATGAACTCACCTATATAAAACAAATCGAAGTCTCAAACGACGTGATTCACCCAACAAGAGCAAAGGAAGGGGACAAATCGACTAGATCGATCTTTATGTTCGTGGTTCAAATCAATTTTGGAGCAAACCCACCTTGTGTATCCCACAAATCTCGTTTGTAGATGAAGAACAACCACCAAATTAAAGAACAAAGCACTAAAGAGTGAAAATCAGGAGACAAAGCACAAGTAGATTGGCTTGGGTTTCAACAGAGACGAGAGTGAGCGACAGCAAAGAGAGGTAAGTATGGTTAAATAAGAGAGTTGCTCCATTTTGAGGTATAACATGAGCTAGGGTTTAGAGTAATCTGTAAGCTTTGATAATGATAATAGTGTCATTTTCTCATCCTAAAAATGAATAAAATTAGAAATGGGATGAAGAAATTGGAACACGGGAAAGTTGGTTAGGATAAAGTTTAAGGGATGGAGGAAGTATTATTTTAACTTTTAACTATTATCATATCATACATTATAATGTTTTAGAGGTCAATTTAGAAGTCAATTTTATACTGATTTATTAGTCCTTATGCGTAGGCTTGTACGCAGCGTTTTGTAACCAACTAGTGTAATGATGGTGATGGCCTCTGTATAAAAGGCACACCTGTCTCCTTGTAACAAACTGATTCTCTGAAATCCAAAACGGAAATTGGCCTCTCCAAATCTCTCACTGATTCTTCGTTCTCACATCACAAAAATGTTACATGGTATCAGAGCGTAAGGCTCATCCGATCCTGGATCTCGTTTTCCCTTCATCTTTCTGGTTGGATTTTTTTTCTGATTGATGAAAATCATGCCTCTCGAGGAAAGCAAGAAGGACGACTCAGCTCCAAGCTTCAACGATCCGAATCATTACTTGTATTTGCACCATTCCGATCATCCAAACTACAGTTTATCCACTCAATTGCTCAGTGATTCGAATTACCATCAATGGCAACGAGCGGTCGAAGTGTCTCTAATGGCGAAGAACAAGCTTTAGTTCGTCATCGGCGAAGAACAACCACCAGATCCGGGCTCGATTTTGGAGATGCAGTGGAAGAGTTGTAAGAGCATGGTCATCTCATGGTTGCTACACTCCATAGAGAAGGAAATCGGAGAAACGCTTTTGTATCTTGACACCGTTGTTGCAATCTGGTCGGATCTTCGACTCCGATTTGAACAACCTAGCTTGGCCCGAACTTTCCAAGTTCAGAAGGAGTTGTTCAATATTTCTCAAGGTAATCTCTCCATCTCGTCTTACTATACGAAGTTTAAGAAATTATGGGAAGAATACCTGGTTCTAGCTGAGCTGCCTAAATGTGGATCGTGTGGAAAGTTGAAATCGATTCCTCAGATGATCTTAAATCAACAGATACTGCAATTTTTAGTTGGTCTAAATGAAACTTATGCTATTGTGTGTGCTAATGTATTGATAATTAAACCCACTCCATCGATTGCAGAAGTTTTTCAAATGCCCCTTGAAGAGGAGAAACAAAGAGGGCTGTAGAGTACTTCTGGACTGGTTAATCAGGATTCTACAGCTTTGAATGCATACTCAAGATCGAATCAGAGTTCCACAAATTCTAACCAACACCAGGGTCAGAATTTCAATCCAAAGGGAAATTCCAAGGACTCTGATAACCAGGGGCATAATGGAAACCAGAACACTGGCTCTATCAACAGTGGTTCAAACAACTCTGGTAGTGGACAAAAGATGAAGCCGTACTACTACTGTGAAAATTGCAAGATCTCTGGACACTCTTTGAGCAGATGCTTCAAGATCATCGGGTATCCAAAAGACTGGAAGGGGAAGAAATTTGCTGGCAATGCAAGTGTTGATGAAGGTAACAAGGAAAACAGTGAGAAGAATCATTCCTTCAACAAATCACAATACGACAGGCTCATTGCTATGTTAGAGCAGCAACAAGTTGGAAGCTCCACCGCAGAAAACAACAAATCTTGTATGTTGGCTGATAATTCTCTATGCTTTTCTGTTCAAGGTATTACTTGTGTTTGGGTCATAGATAAGGGAGTTACACATCACATTTCACCTAACCTTGCACTCTTTTCCACCTTCGAACCATACACAAAGTCTAATACTATCACTTTGCCTAACAATAAACAAGCCAAAATAACTCATACTGGCACCATTCAGCTTTCCAAAGATATTCTTCTTAAGGATGTCTTACATGTTCCAGAATTTAGCTTCAACCTCTTGTCTGTTAGCTGCCTTGTTAATGACCTTCAAGCTAACATTCTTTTCACTCCCAACCATTGTTTTCTTCAGGGCTCTTCAATGAATACTCGTCAGGTGCTTGGTAGGAATTCCAGAGGCCTCTATTTCACTTCGAACCAGACATCAAACCAGACTTCTATCTCTAATGTTTTGCCTTCAATTTCATGTAATAAGATGCCAAACAATGCATCCTTTGTTGTTTCCCTTGAGTTGTTACATTTAAGACTGCTGTATGTACCCTTTGATGCTTTATCTAAATTTCCTTTTGTCAAAGCTTTGAATCTTCCAACAAATCATCAAGTTTGTACAATTTGTCCAAAAGCAAGGCAACACAAAAACTCATTCCCAATTAGTACTATCAAATCGACTTACCCTTTTCAACTCATTCATTCAGATATATGGGGGCCTTACAAAACTAAAACCTACAATGGTTACACTTATTTCTTATGCATTGTAGATGATTTTACCTGCACAACATCGGTACATTTAATGAGTCACAAAAGTAATACTCTATCCATTCTTAAAGCCTTCATTACCTTTGTTGAAAACCAGTTTCATAACCAAGTTCAAACCCTTAGATCTGACAATGGGAGTGAGTTTTGTATCTCCAAGGCCAAGTCTTATTTTTCATCAAAAGGAATCATGCATCATACCTCATGTGTTGACACTCAACAACAAAATGGAGTTTTGGAGCGAAAACACAAGCATTTACTAGAAACAGCTCGTGCCTTGCTCTTTCAATCCAACTTACCTGATTCTTATTGGGGAGAATGTATCTTGACAGCAACATACCTTATTAATCGATTCCCTTTATCCAGCTTAAATTATGCCACTCCTTTTGAAAGGCTATACAATCAAACTCCTGACTACTCTCATTTAAGGCCTTTTGGATGTTTGTGTTTTGTATCCACCATTAAGAGGAATCGAGCCAAATTTGATCAAAGAAGCACTCCTTGTGTGTTCTTAGGTTACCCTCATGGTGTCAAGGGTTATAAAGTCATGGATATCCAAACACAACATGTTTTTTTTATCCCGAGATGTTCATTTTCATGAACAAATTTCCCCTCTCCATTTACCAAATATCAAGCTCACAACTGATTTCTCACCATTACCCCATCCATTCCAGATCAAAGTCCAATCTTCTTACCCTCCACAGATTCCTTTACTTCTTCAGATTTCTCTTCTCCCCCCACACCTGATCCACTTCATTATCTTCCATCCAATCTTGATGATACTCTTCAAATCACACCAGAAACTGGTGAACATTCCTCACCTTCCAGTCCTTCTCCAATCATCCAAGCTCATGTTCCTCGAAGATCTTCTCGAGATCACCATCCACCAGAATATTTACAAGACTACATATGTAATTATGCTGATGCATTGCCTCAATTCCCTTTCATAAATGGTTTTCATCATTCTTTCTTCTCCCCTGTAACTTTTACCACCTCTCTTAATCCACCACTTTCTGAACCTAAAACCTTTCTCCAAGCTTCTAAGGATCCAAACTGGGTAAATGCCATGAACAAAGAGCTTGAGGCTTTATCATCTAACAAAACTTGGACTATTGTAGATTTACCTGCAGGGAAAAGAGCTATTGGTTGCAAGTGGGTCTTCAAAATCAAACTCAAGTCAAATGGATCAATTGAAAGATATAAGGCCCGTCTTGTAGCTAAAGGATTCACTCGGCAATATGGATTGTATTATGAAGAAACCTTCTCACCTGTTGTAAGGATGACAACTGTGAGAGTTTTGATTTCCTTAGCACTAACCAGGAAATGGAAAATCTATCAATTAGACGTCAACAATGCATTTCTCCATGGAGATTTGGTTGAAGAGGTCTTTATGAAAATTCCAGAAGGGATTCCTAATCCAAACAATAAAGTCAGTTTGCTACAAAAGAGTCTATATGGGTTGAAACAAGCTTCCCAACAATGGTTTTACAAACTCACCAGCACTCTGATCACTCTTGGTTTCATCCAGTCCAAGTATGACTCCTCTGTCTTTATTCAGCAAACTGAGAATAGCATGACAATCATTGCCATTCATGTTGATGATATCATGGTTACTGGATCCAACTTAAACATCATCATCAACTTAAAGCAGGCTCTTCACACTCTATTCAGTATAAAAGACCTAGGAGAAATTAATTATTTCATTGGGATAGAATTTCTTCATCGAGATGATGGTCTCCTATTGAATCAGTCTAAGTTTGCTCAAGAACTACTTACTGAAGCTGGTGTAACTGATCTGCGTGCCAAAACTACACCATTACCTCTTAATTACAAACTCACAGAAGCCACATCTGACAGGTTTCTTTCTGATCCATCTGTTTACAGAAGTCTTGTTGGCAAGCTTCAATACTTGACCAACACAAGACCAGACATATCTTTCGTTGTTCAACTTCTTAGTCAATTCCTTCAGAAACCTGGGCAACAACATCTTGAAGCTTTACACCACTTATTGTGCTATGTGAAAGGCACATCACATTTTGGCATCATTTTCAGACCAGGTGACCAGATCACTCTTGAGGCATTCACAGATTCTGATTGGGCAAGTTGTCCCACTACAAGAAGATCAGTTACTGGCTTCGTTGTGTTGCATGGCACTAATCCTATCTCATGGAAGTCGAAGAAACAAGCAACAGTTTCCAGGAGTTCCTCCGAGGCAGAATATCGTGCCATGTCCCAAGCTGCAGCTGAAGTCACATGGTTAGTCAATCTCTTACAAGAGAGCTGAAGTCACATGGTTAGTCAATCTCTTGCAAGAGATGGGAGAGACTAAACTCAAGCTTGTCACCTTACATTGTGACGACAAATCTGCTCTTCACATTGCCAAGAATCCAGTCTATCATGAACGAACCAAACATTTGGAAATTGATTGCCATTTTACAAGAGAAAAAGTGATGGATGGTCTCTTACAATTATCTTACCTCCCTACTTCTAATCAAATTGATGATGTTCTCACAAAAATTCTGCCATCCGGTCATCATTTTGAGTTACTTCACAAACTGGGAATGCTCACTATTCGTTAACCATTCACCAGTTTGAGGGGGGCTATTATCATATCATACATTATAATGTATTAGAGGTCAATTTAGAAGTCAATTTTATACTGTTTTATTAGTTCTTATGCGTAGGCTTATACGCAACGTTTTGTAACCAACTGGTGTAATGATGGTGATGGCCTCTGTATAAAAGGCACACCTGTCTCCTTGTAACAAACTGATTCTTTGAAATCCAAAACGGAAATTAGCCTCTCCAAATCTCTCACTGATTCTTCGTTCTCACATCACAAAAATGTTACATTAACATATCAGATATCTACCAAAGTAAGTACAAAATGTTACTTACACTAATATACGTGCAAGAACAAGTTATACGTACTATTCATTTTAAATTGTTTTGTGGCTGTGACACTGTGACAGCGAGACATTTATCGTTGCAGTTAAGATGAGAAGCTGTGTAATTATGGCCTTATGGGTTTGTGAAGGGGATTTGAGTAATCAAGGCCTAAATTTACCATTTTCGAGAGTTAATCATGGCCTGGGTATCGTTTCTCCAAACTTACAGCACTGTTTTCTTCTTTTCCCAGATCAGCCTTGTCAACTTCCCAATCGTTTTTCAATCACTTCATATTCAGAAGATACTTTTCATCAGACGACTCTTCGTCTTACTCCAATACTTCAACTCTTCAACACCCCCGGAATTGTTCAACTCAAGACATTACACCTTGAAAAAACGCTCTCTTTTTCTCAGCTAGGGTTGTTGCTCCGCCTCTTCCAATTTCTCTTCCGTCTCCCCTGTATGAGATCCTCTGTAAATCCGCCTCCGTTCTTTTCTTGAATTCATTCCTCTTGAATGGCTTCTACACTTCAAACTTTTCGCTTAACCCTTTTGGCAATGATTTTGGTTTCTTGAGCGCCTCGGATTTATTGTTTAGATCTGGGTTTGCTCGTTGCTCTAATCCTGCTATTGAACCTTATGCATATGATCTCTGTCCTTACACCTCTCGATCTCTCAAACTTATTGGGTCTCTGTGCCGTTTTGACCCTTTCTTTACCCCTCTCCTTCGACATTTTACTGCCTATTCTCGTTCCTTCCTCTGGAGCGTTTGGTCATGGCATTCTCAGTTTGGCATCATTTCTTGGTTTGTGGCTTCTTCGCCCTTGTTTAGTGTGCTTCTGTTGTGGGGGTATGTTTGTGGTGGCCTCCTTGTGAATCCTGAAGGTTGCAGCTTTGCTCGCTGTGCTCTAGTGGAGCTCTTGGCTTCGAAATTTGGGAAGTGATGCTTTGGATTCCTCTTTATTTGAGGAATCTAAGGTTAAATTGATGGTTGTTCTTGGGCTTCTGTTGAAGGGCAAGTTTTTTTCTTGTCTTTCTTCTTGCTTTTGGATCTCGGTTTTATCAGGTTATGTGAATCCTTCTTCTCTTCTTGTTTTTCTTTGCTTTTATTTCTGGTTGGTGCTTCAAACTTTTCTTTGCTTGCTTTGTTTTGGACTCCTTTTCTCTTGTTTGACCTCTGTGTCTATCAAGATTGAGAATCTGTCTAATTCGTTGCTTTCAGAGACTGAAACTTATCCTGCTGAAACATTATTGAACCTTTGTCTCCAAATTTATAAAAACAATTCTCTAATTGAAGCATTTCATTTCGAGTACTCTCTTACCTGTAATAAGCTTTGCTTATTCTTATGCGTTTGTGGCCTTACACATTGTGTGAATTGGATGCAGTTTATATTGTTCAAACAATTCTTCTTTGCATTCAAAATGTTGAGATATATGGGAGCCTTCTTCTTGTGTGGAGTTCTTGTGTTGCTGTTTAGGGCTTTATGTCTTGTTTCTGCCTTTCTCATGTTGGTTTGGCTTGATGGGTTTTGCCTTTGGTGCTGTTGGTATGTTCTCCTTTGCGTTTTTGTTTGCTGTTCTGGATGGCTGCATTTGTGTGGTTCTCTCTGGTGGGTTTGTTAAGTTGCCTCTGGCTTTGCTGCCCTCTCATGACAAGTATTGTATTTCTGCCTATTTCATCAAACCTTCCTTTCCTGTATCTTGGTATGTTTCAAGAGTTCCTAAGTATGTGGGAATTTGTTTTCACATATAAGGTTGAGCTTTTGGCCATTCCTTTGATCAGGAAAGGCATGAAACTTAACAATGAAACTTGTTCCTTACAAATCTGGGGTAACTTGAGTAATGATTGGAGTCTCCACCTTTCCTGTTGGTTTGTGGTGCCTGACTTCAGAAATATTCATTTCAATTCTGTTCTCTGGCTTCTTTACAAGTTGGTCAATCTTGCTTATAGGCTTGTTCATTGGCTCCCTTGTTGTTTAGGCCTTAATGGTATGTGCAAGGTTGAGCTAATGACTTCCTATAATTTTTTAATCAGTGCAAAGTTTGATGATGAACCTGTTCTTAACCTCTATTGCTATGAAATGGTTCTGAAAGTTTGCAACTCAACATATATGTTAATTTGGAGCTTTCTGACTCTAAGTTCATGTCAAAAGCTCCTTTGTTTGCCCTCTTTTGAGTTGGTAGACTTAGTTGAGATATTGATAGTTCAACGGGGTTGGAATGCAGACACACTTCATGATGAACACTTATGTGATAAAGTTAAGATAAAAATTGTTCTGAAAGTGTTGATGGTTTGCCTGACTGATCAAGTGGTAACATTCTCCTCTTCTATCTCTTTAGTAACTCCTGTTTTTAAATTCCATATATTCCATTCTTCTTTTATTTCTTATAAAATGATGTCTCAATGTTATATAGGGCTTTTGTTTCATTTCTTGAAGAATTTTGATACAAGATTGTCTTCCATATCTCTCTTTGTGCAGGTTATTACAAGTTTGACTTTAAATAAATATCATAATCCAATTTCTTTTATAAATGTTAAATATCAAAGGTGCAGGTTATTCTTATCTTTTGAGGAAGCTCCTATTCAATTCTTGGGAAAATCTTGTATTCAATATTTTGCACAAGTTCTTAATTTTCTCTTTTTAAGGGTTAATAGGGTTGTTTATTCTCAATATTGTTGTATAAGTTTGTATGCTCTCCTTTGGCTTCCCAAAAGGTCCTTTCAAGTATTTTATAATGATTGCTGTATGTTGAGAATTCAGGCACTTATGCTAAGTGTTTACTCTAAAGATCATGTTACATTCAATGATAATTGTAGTTCAATTTTGCTATTTTTGTTACAATTTTTTCATAAGTTCGTTACAGGTTGTATTGACCGGTTATTTGAACATTACTTATTAAAAGGTTTTTTATGAGTATCGCCTTCTGGAATGTAAGAGGTGTACGTCGATCCAATTTCTGGGAGGAAATTGGATTTTTTAGAAAAGATAATAAATTGAATTTCCTCTGTTTAGCAGAAACAAAAACAGAAATCGAGTCTTCTACTGCTTTAATTAGAAAATGTGGGTTTCAAAATATAATCTTTAGTCCAAGTATAGGTACCAAGGGTGGTCTTTGGTTACTTATTTGTCAAAATACATTCACCAATTCATGTGAACTTTTTTTAAATGCTTATAATCTAATCATTTTAAAATATTCTCATAACAATTTGATTTTCCTAATCATTTTTTTATATGCTCTGTCTAGGGAATCTGATAAGAATTGTTTTTGGAATTCCTTACATCAGATTATAGAAACTTCACATTTACCTTTCATATTAGTTGGAGACTTAAATGAAATTTGTAGCATGTCAGAAAAATTGGGTGGTCTTTTACCATCTTTGTCTAGATTTTCTAGACTATTGAACTTTAAGAATCATTTTGGTTTAATTGATGCTAATTGCTCAGGGTTTCCTTTTACTTGGCGCAAGAGTTCGACTGCCAAAGAAAATACGTTTGAAAAACTAGATCGTCTTCTTATACATCAATCCTTAGCTCAAGAATTCCCAAATTTAAAAGTGCACCATCATCCATTTACAACTTCGGACCATTGCCTTATCACCTTTAATATCTCAAAAAATAAAAATTTAAGAAAATTCCCCTTTCGATTTGAAAATGCATGGCTTCAAAACCCTACATATGCCTCTTTAGTCCATAAGGTTTGGCGTTATCGTCTTGATGGTTCTTCTATGTTTCGGGTTTTTATGAAGCTCCAACTTCTTAAGAAATATTCAAAACTTTGGGCTAAACATCATTTAAATAATAACTATGAACAGTTGAAAATATCTGAAAGCCAATTACAATCTTTACAAGAATTAATGTTATATGATCCTTCAAATTCAAATTTATTAAGTAAACTACAAAGACATTTAAATAAATATAATACGCTCTTACTTTTCCAGCACAATTTTTGGAAACAAAGGGCCAAAGTTAAACATTTACAAAATATGGATAAAAATACAAAATATTTTCAGTCAGTTTCTAAAATTAGATCCTATAAACAGCGACTTTCAAGCTTCCAAACTAATAGTGGTACAGTTATTTATGATCATGAATTAATTTCTCACCACATTACGGAAGAAATGAAATCACGTTTTATTAAAAATAATGCATGTTATCTCTATCCAAATGACTTAGATATCATTCCAAATTTAATTGATATATATGATAATATTTCTTTAGATAAATCGCCAACCCCTTCGGAAATTAAAGGTGTAATTTTTGAAATGCCAGCGGATAAAACTCCTGGTCCAGATGGTTTCACTGCTGAATTCTTTCAACAATATTGGCCAATTGTTGCCTCCTCGATTATTTTAGCGGTCAATGCCTTTTTTCATTCTGGGCATATGTTAAGATCAATAAACAAATCTTTTATAACCTTGATTCCGAAAATTACAAATCCACAAACCATAAGTCATTTCCGACCTATAAGTCTTTGTAATACAGTGTATAAAGTTATTTCGAAAATCCTTGCAAATCGCATTTCACATTTGTTACCAAAGGTAGTTCATCCTCTGCAAGGCGCTTTTGTTAAAGGCAGATTAATTCAGGATAATATTTTAATAGCTCATGAGATTTTTCACTCGTTTCATAAAAGGAAAAAAGGTAGTAAAGGTTGGATAGCTTTAAAAATAGATATGGAAAAGGCTTATGGTAAGATTGACTGGGATTTTATTAGAGAGATCCTTCTTAAATTTGGATTTAGTCAACATTGGGTTCATTTAGTTATGACATGTATTTCTACTTCCTCTTCTTCTGTTCTTGTCAATAATGAACCAGGCAGTGAATTTAATCCCACATGTGGTATTCGACAAGGCGATCCGTTGTCTCCTTTTATTTTTATAATTGCACTGGAATACCTTGCTAGAACGCTTCAAGCTGATTCGGTCCAGACCATTCCCCATATAGGTATCCAACTAGTAAAAAATGGGACTTGTATCCCTTTCTTAAGTTTTGCAGATGATACTATTATTTTTGCGAATGCAACTTTCTCTAATATGAATTTCATTAAAAATTTCTTAACTACTTTCTCTCGTATTTCTGGCCTTTCTATTAACTTTCATAAAAGCTCTTTTCAAACATCAGCAAATATCTCCAGAGCTTCTACTATTTCTCTAGCTAGTATTTTAAACATTCAGGTTACTACAACTATGGAAAAATATTTGGGTATACCTATTCTTAAGGGTAGGGTTCAAAATGTTATGTTTGCTGAAACCATTGCCAAATTAAAGTCGCAGTTATCTCCGTGGAAAGCAAATTCTATTTCTCAAGTTGGTCGTTCGGTTTTAATTCAGTCAAATTTGTTAGGACAAGTGAGTTACTTAATGCAAAGTTTCCTACTTCCTAAAGGAGTTTGGGATGGCATTGATAAAATTAATAAATCATTCTTCTGGAATACGTTTACACCTAATCATCATCCTCTTTGTAGTTGGGAAAAAATTTGTACTCCCAAGGAAAATGGAGGGGTTGGTCTTAGGACGGCTCAAAATATGAATATTTCACTTCAGATGAAACTTCTTTGGAAAATTTTAACGGAACCTCATAATAAATGGGTTCAAATTATTAGGGATAAATATTTAGGATCACAAGATCTTTTTCAATATCAAAAGAAAAGTACTTCTTGGCAGTTTGGCCGGTTACTCAATATCAGGGATGATTTTTCGAAAGGGGTTAAATGGATTGTAGGAAATGGAAATTCTATAAATTTTTGGTCGGACAAGTGGGTTGGAGAATCAAATCTCCTTTGTTATGTTGACAATAATAATCCGTTACTTAAGGTTTCTGATTTTATTACCTCCTATAAATTGTGGGATGTTCAGGCTCTTAATGAGATATTACCTCCCTCTATTATAGATTTAATTTTGAAAGTTCGGATTCCTTTCTCGGACTTTGAAGACCGCGTTGTGTGGGCTCCATCTTCGGATGGAACATTTACTGTCCAATCTGCTTCGGCTCTTTTAAATGAATCAAGAAATATTACTTCATCTGGGTTTTCTTGGATCTGGAAAATGAGACTTCCTCCTAAAATTCAAAACTTTATTTGGAAAGCATGTAGTGATTGTCTTCCTACAACAGATAGATTAAATCGTTTCTATAATTGTGTTCCTGATTTTTGTTCTTTGTGTGATTTAGAAAATGAGAATTTAAACCACCTTTTCTTCCACTGCTCTTTTACAAGAAAAATGATTGCCAAATTGGAATCTAATCTTCATTGCTCCTTTGATTTTGCAACGTCTGGATGCTTTAATGATAACCTTATTTCAACCCTTAATTTAAATAAAAACAAAAAAATTCTTTGTTTTTTATGGTGGCTTATTTGGAATCATAGAAATTCTTTAGTTTTTAACCCCTCTAGGATAACTCCTCATCTATTGCCATGTGATTTGGCGCTATCTGAGTTTTTACAATGGGAATCTGCAAACTCTAATTTGTATAAAACACTTTCTAATAAGCCTAAAAGGAAGAATGGAAGCCGGTGGATTAAACCTCCTCCATCTTGGATTAAACTTAATTTTGATGCCTCCAAACAGAGGAATTCAGCTACTTATGCTAGTTTTATTTTTAGGGATCATTCGAGTTCAATTTTAGGTTGTGATAGAGTGGCCCTTCAACCAATGTCGATTCTAAAAGCTGAGGCGTCACCCCTCCTTGATGGATTGAAAATGGGAATACATTTACATATTCAAAAGCTTATTATAGAAGGAGATAATTTAATTCTTATTAATTCTTTAAAAAACATTTGGAAAGTACCATGAGAAATTTATTCTATTATTCAAGATATCCGACGTTTGGTGTCGGTTTTTCAGAGGTGGTTTTTTTTCATTGTTACAAGGAGGCTAACTCCGCAGTTGACTTCTTAGCGAGAAGACATGTCAGCATTCCTCATATCCGTCAAGCAATCTCTTCCTCTAGCTTAGATTTGTGCTTTGATGAAATCTCATTAATAAGGTTAAGACAGTTGTTTTGTCTGCAACCTTTAGTTTTAAATTTTTTAAAGATCATCCGCAGTGATAATTTAGGTCGGCCTTGTAATATTAAGGCGATCTAATGTTTGCTTTGTAATGAGCTAGTAGCTCATTGTTCAAAAAAAATAAAAACTCTTCAACACCCCCTGCATTTGCTTAGCTTAACTACCAACTCACTGCCCACTCCACAATGCACTTTCTAAGCAACCAATCGCTAAAACGCCGTCGTTTCATCTCTTCTTCTCCGATGGGTTCTACCTCCATTGTACCAGTTTTCACCGACGCCCAACCCCTCCAAGCCATCCCTCCACAACCCCTTCTTAACTCCTTCAACGAACGAATCCGCCCACTCCTCGACTCCGTTGACCGTCTCCGATCGCTCAAGGTCACCAAAGAGGGCATCCAACTCCCCACGATCGTCGTCGTCGGCGACCAGTCCTCCGGGAAGTCCTCCGTTCTGGAGTCCCTCGCCGCCATCAGCTTACCCCGCGGCCAGGGAATATGCACGAGGGTCCCGCTCATCCTCAGCCTCCAGGCCGGCTCCCCTGCTTCGCTTACTCTGGAGTACGCCGGAAAAAGCGTACAAACTGACGAGTCCTCGGTTGCCGCTGCTATCGACGCCGCCACCCGCGAGGTCGCCGGCGACTCCAAGGGCATTTCCAACGCGCCTCTGACGCTGATCGTCAGGAAGCCCGGTGTTCCCGATCTCACCATGGTCGACCTTCCCGGAATAACTCGGGTCCCAGTCCATGGCCAGCCGGAGAATATCTACGAGCAGATCAGGGACATTATCATGGAGTATATCACTCCGGAGGAGAGCATTGTGCTCAACGTCATCTCCGCCTCCGTCGACTTCTCCACGTCGGAGTCCATCCGGATGCCTCAGATGGTGGATAAAACAGGGCAGAGGACGCTAGCCGTTATTACGAAAGCTGACAGGTCCCCCGAGGGTCTCTTGGAGAAGGTCACCGCGGACGACGTCGGCATCGGCCTCGGTTACGTCTGCGTTCGGAACCGTATCGGCGACGAGTCGTTCTCGGAGGCACGCGCCGTGGAGGCCGAGCTCTTCGGGTCCCATCCCCTGCTTTCCAAGATTGACAAGACCATAGTGGGGATCCCCAATCTGGCCCGGAAATTGGTTCAGATTCAAGCCTCAATTATCTCCAAGTGCTTGCCGAATATAATCCGGCAGATCAACGACAAGCTGAACGCTAATGTTTCAGACCTGAACCTGTTGCCGAGGACTTTCACTTCGGTTGCAGATGCCATGACGGCGTTCATGAGGATTCTAGGGTTGGCGAAGGATTCTTTGAGGAAGATCCTGATTACGGGCGAGTTCGATGAGTTTCCGGATGAAGAAAAAATGCATTGTACTGCTCGGCTGGCAGAGATGCTAAATGGGTATTCGGATAAGCTGCAGCAAGCAAGCAATGTGGAGGAAGGATTGTTTCTGATGGAAGAGGTTAGTGTTCTGGAAGATTCCAAGGGGGTTTGGCTCCCAAGATTCCAAGGGGATTCGGATAAACCCGACTCCGGCAGTGTTTGTTGACGAGGTGTGGGACTGCTTGGAGAGCGTGGTTGAAAGGGTTATGATGCAGCATTGCACAAACTACCCTCAGCTGCACTCCATAATGAGGCGGGCTGCGGAGAGCGTGGTTTTGAAGATGAAGAAGCATGGGATGTACAGAATGACGGAGATGCTGGAGATGGAGAAGTTGGCGGATTATACTTGCAATCCCGAGTACATGTCGACGTGGACCGAGTTGATGACTCACCAGCAGGAGTTTATGGCCATTGTGGAGGGCACGCCGGAGAGTTCGTTGCTGAAGATAGATGGGTTCTGGGAGGTGGACGTGGCCCACATGAGGGCCCACAAGAGTGTGGCCCAACGGGCCTTTGATATGAAGATGAGGGTTACAGCGTATTGGAAGGTTGTGCTGAGGCGAGTTGTGGACTCGGTTGCTTTGCACTTGCTGTTTAGTGTTCAGAATTTGGTGAATAAGGAGTTGGAGGAAACGGTTGTGGAAGAGCTGATGAAGCCCAGTGGAGGCGGGATTGAAAGGATGTTGGAGGAGGTGCCTTCTGTGGCTAACAAGCGAGAAAAGCTCACAAGAAGTGTGGAGTTGCTCAAGGAGTCCAAGCATGTGCTTGCTCAGATTATGGACTTCATCGACTGATTTGATCTGGATGAAGAATGAAGGGTTTGGCTGGTAGGTTTTTTAGTATGTTTAGGGGTTTTTTGGTGCTCTACTTTGTTTTACTATGAAGAAGTAGGTTGAAGGCTTGGTAAAACTTGCAGCAAGAATGGTAATTAGTATATTAGGTGCAGTCTTTAAGTTTGTACCACTTTTGTTATCCGATTGAAGGTGCAGATTAGTAGTGGGTATGGGTAGGGGAAGAATCTGAAAAAAACTTCATGTTTTGTTTTGTATGTTTGCTGAAGTTAAATGGAATGGTATGTATGGATTATCTTTTACTTATCTGCCTGTGTTTTCTACAAACAGTTACGTATTCAGTATTCTTAGTCATCATACTTCAACCTATATTAATAATCAAAATTGCAAGGAAGCTCTCTTGTGGGTTGTAAGATTGTTATGGGGCCAGTGTAGCTTAATCTTGGTGTTTAGAACCAACATTAATTTGTGATCATGTTCGATGTAAATGATGCAAATTACAAGCTGTACCGGATGCATGTCTTGTAAATACATATCATCAAATTAGGCAGAATACATCAACAGATCCCTGTACTTACACTTTTTTTTTATTGAACCCCTGTACTAAAAAATGTTCAAACAAACTCCTGTACTGCCCCCAATTTTGTCTATTGACACTTTCAATCTTATTCTCCTTCCAGTGTACATCACACGCCTTATGTGTCATGTTATTTTGCCAAATAAGCCAAAATGGTCAAATACGTACATGTTATTTTGCCTATTGAACACTTTCAAGTCTTCACGCGCCTTATGTAACATGTACGTATTTTGCCAAAATAACATGTATGTATTTGACCATTTTGGCTTATTTGGCAAAATAACATGACACATAAGGTGCGTGATGTACACTGGAAGGAGAATAAGATTGAAAGTGTTCAATATGCAAAATTGGGGGCAGTACAGGGGTCTATTTGAACATTTTTTAGTACAGTGGTCCAATAGGAAAAAAAGTGTAAGTACAGGGGTCTGTTGATGTATTCTGCCCATCAAATTATGGTATCTTGATATCAGTTTGATATCCCTGTTATGATGTACCCAAGCGATATGTATGTCATAGGAGTAGAGCAGGGCCGGTCCTACGGTTTTATAGGTTCGAGGCAAATAAAAATTTAGAGACACCTTTATAAAATTTTAAATAATACTAGCATCTAAAATTATATATTCACCACTTCAATCACAAAAGAACCCTTATTCTTGGTCTTTAACAGCAACATAGTGGTAATTAATTATATTGAAATCCAACAACAATTTCATGGCTCAGTACTGATCAATTGACTAATTAAACAAATATAAAATACGAACTTGGCATTTGGCAAAGTATAGATGTTTGTTGCACACATCTAAGAGTAACACTAAAAGATTATTAAACCAGCACTTTAGAAGCTTATTGAAATAATTATCAAAACAAGATTAAGACTTAATTTATTCTTGAAAATCTATCAAAATGCAAGTGAAATTAGGGTTTCATTGCAAATTTTATAGAGCTCATAATCGGATTTAGGGAAAACACATAACAATTTAAGCTAAAGGCACCACAAATAGTTAGTAAACACATAACTAATTAACGATTTGATGAGCAAATCGAAGCATATTTGAATTTTTGTTTAATTTTCTAGCCAAATAAGAAATTGAAACCATAGAGAGATTGAGAAATTAATTACCGATTTGAAACATCACCAAATTGGAAGCACCATGAAGTTTTTGAATCAACTGAATAGACTAGTAGAACTTGGGAAAAAACGGATTGAACCACTTGGATTGTAAAATTGTTGATGGATCTGAAAGCCAATTCCTCCCATATAAATCTTGATAACCTCGATTTAGCTGGAGTAGCATAAGGACCCGAAGATAATAACACCATAAAAATTAAATTCCTTGAAAGGGGCAACATCTTTCTCTAGATTGTGTTTGCATCTCTTCAATTCCAAGCCCTAGTTTTGTAGATTGTGCTAAAACATCGTAAATAGGGTGACTGAATTAATGAGAGTTGAGTTTCAACAATTTATCTTAATTAATTTTATTAGTTCAATTCAATAGATTTTATTTAGGGAGAATTGGGTATATACCCATTGAAACTTATCTAATTGGAAATATATCCATCAAAATATTAAAATTGGATATATATCCTGTTACAGAGTAGCGTGAGTAAGACGAAGAACAGAAAGAGAGGGAAAATAGAGAGAAAAGAAGTATTTTCATTTCTAGATAAAAAAAATGTCATTATTACAGCTCTAGAGTATTTATACAGAAGACTTAATATGCTGGCACTTAGTATATTCTACACACACACACACACACCCTCTCAAGCTAGGCATGAGATGGCAAAAACATGCCAAGCTTGGATACAAGTTGTTGTTGTTGATTAGAAGGTAGAATCTTAGTGAATATGTCAACCAACTGTTGAGCTGTAGGAATGTAAGACAATTGCAATAGGCCTTCCATCACCTTGTCTCTAGTAAAGTGGACATCAATCTCTATATGCTTTGTACACTCATGTTGTACTGGGTTCTTAGCAATTTGCAAAGCTGAATTATTCCCACAGTGAAGCACTACAGGCTTAATAGACTGAATTCCCAAATCTTCAAGCAAACGAACAAGCCATGTGACTTCAGTAGCAGCTTGAGCCATGGCTCTATACTCAGCTTCTGCTGAACTGCGAGAAACAGCACTCTGCTTTTTGCTTTTCCAAATTATTGGAGATCTTCCTAACATAAGCACATATCTTGTAACTGAACGCCAAGTAAGCACACAAGAAGCCCAATCAGAATCAGAATATGCAGGCAAAATAGGATTATCTGAACCATTAAGCAATATTCCATAACTTGCAGTACCTTTAACATAATGAAGTGTGTGCAACAAAGCTGAGTAATGAGAAGTTCTAGGCTTTTGCATAAATTGTGACAAAGTCTGAACAGTAAAACTCAGATCTGGCCTTGTATTAGTAAGGAAATTAAGTTTCCCAATGAGAACCCTATAAACTGATGGATCAGGCAGCAAGTCACCTTCTTCTAAAGTCAACTTGCAATTAATAGGAAGTGGCGTACAAACAGCAGGCAAGTGATCAAGTTTCACAGAACTCAGCAATTCCCTAGTAAACTTACACTGTTGTAAAGCAATCCCTTCATCAAGATGAGTGGCCTCTAGACCCATAAAATAATGAAGCATTCCAAGATCCTTAATACTAAAAACAGAATCCAGATATGCTTTCAAAGAAGAAATCTCAGCTTCATCTGATCCAGTAACTAAGAGGTCATCCGCATAGATAGCAACAATTGTAATATGACTATCAACCTTCTTAGTGAACAAACTATGGTCATTCTTGGATTGATAATAGCCAAGAGAAAGCAAAGTAGTTATTTACCTTTGAAACCACTGCCTAGAAGCTTGTTTTAAGCCATAGATAGACTTGTTTAACTTGCAAACTAAGTGATGTGGGTTAGGAATCCCTTCTGGCACTTTCATAAAAAATTCTTCATCCAAAGTGCCATGAAGAAAGGCATTATTAACATCGAGTTGATGTAAATGCCAATGTTTAGAAGCAGCTACAGAAATTATACTCCTTATAGTAGCCATCTTAACTACTGGAGAAAAAGTCTCTTGATAGTCTATACCCTCTTGTTGTGTAAATCCTTTAGCTACTAATCGAGCTTTGAACCTTTCCAAAGAGCCATCTGACTTAAGCTTTATTTTGAAAACCCACTTACACCTAACTGGTTTCTTGCATAAAGGAAGAGGTACAAGCTCCCAGGTTTCATTCTTATTCAAAGCCTCTATTTCCTTGGACATGGCCTCAATCCACCTAGGGTCTTTAGAAGCTTGTTTATAGGTAGAAGGTTCAGTATATGAGGATAAGGTGGAAAGAAAAGCATTTGAAGAAGAAGGGAGAGACACCATATTGGCTTGATAGATGGAAGAACAAACATAATCTTTCAAATATGATGGTTGAACATGAGGCCGAGTGGACCTTCTAGGCAATAAAGGAGCTGAAACAGAACCTAAAACAGAATCTGAAGTAGAAACTGGTGGAGATAAAACAGAATCTGGAATAGAATCTGTAGGATTGTCTGGTGAAGGAGAATGTGGAGAAGAAGTCTGGGATGGTAAAAAACACAAGGAGAAGCTATTCTTAGCCTTCTTTCCACAAGAATAGCCAAGGAAAACACAAGGAGAAGCTCTAGAAGAAAATTTGGTTCTACCTCTTTTTAGAGTATTAGCAAAATTATAATCTGGGGAATGATGGAAAAGTAGCTCAAAAGGACTTTTATTTTGTAGAGAAGGAAGAGGAGTTCGATTGATAAGATAGGTGGCTGTAAGAATATAGAATCCTCAAAATTTACCAGGCACACTAGACTGGAAAATAAAGCTCAGGCTACTTCAAGGAGATGCTTGTGCTTTCTCTCAACAATCCCATTTTGTTGAGGAGATTCCACACAAGATGTTTGATGTATAATACCATTCTCAGAATAAAAAAAGATTAGCATCAGGTGTGGAGAACTCAGGAGCATTGTCAGTTCAAAAAAATTTCACGGAAGCATGGAACTGAGTATGAAGCATGGCAACAAAGGATTTTAACGTGGTCAAGGCATTGCTCTTATTAGCCATAAGAAAGGTCCAAGTGCATCGTGTATGATCATCTACAAGGGTGAGGAAAAACCTAAAACCATTGTGTGTAGGATGGTGATAAGGGCCCCATGTATCCACATGAATCAAATCAAAAGGAGTTGTAGCACGACTAGTAGATGTATGAAAAGGTCTCCTATGTTGCTTAGCTTTAGGGTAAATGCTACAAATATGCTAAGTGTTAGCAACATTTTTCAAATATGCTAAGTTTTAGTAACATTTTTCATGAAAGGCAAACAAGAAAGTTGATCATATGAAGGATGCCCTAGTCTACAATGCATCAAGTCCAAGCTCTTATGAAAAGCAACAGTGGACAAAGCAGTAACTTAACTTGTGAAGAATCAGAGACAGAGATGTAAAGGCCCTTTTCCTCTTTACCAAGCAAAATTGGCCTCTTCATTGAAGGGGCCTGAAGATAACAATGAGATGGTGTGAAAATCACATTAGCACATGTTTGTCTAGTAAGCTTATTGATGGACAGCAGGTTAAAACAGAATTCAGGAACAAGCAATACATGTTCAAGACACACTTCTTCAGTCAACTGTGCAGAACCAACACTTGTGATTGAAGCCTTTTGGCCATTGGGCATAGTAATAGACAATGGCATAGAAACATGATGTTGATTGATTAATAAAGATTCAGTGGATGCCATATGATCAGTGGCACCACTATCCAATATCCATGATTTGCTATGATGAGAAGACTGAAAACAAGATGCAGTAGCAATACCTGCCATAAAAGCATGAGAATCAGATGGAGAGCCTTATGTGGATTGTTTGCTAAGAAGAGAAACAAGATGATTGTACTGGTCTTGAGTAATACATGAAGATCCAGAAGACGAAGACTGTTCTTTCTCTGTGTTAACACTATTAGCAGCTTTCTTGTTTCCTGGAACAAAACCTGGTGGATAGCCAATCAACTTCCAGCAACGATCCTTAGTATGATTTGTTCGTTTACAATGATCATAATAGAACCGATTCTTGCCAAAGGTAGCATTCTTGGAACCAGAACCAGCATTCTTGGAACCAGAAGTAGAGGAATCGCTACATTTGTTAGCAATTAAGGTAGAATTTTCATGATCAATAGGTGAAGATACCGTAATAGATCTCTGAGATTCTTCCTAAAGAAGGATCTTATATACAACAGAAAGAGCTGGAGGTGGTTGCATCATCAATATATTGCCTCGGATGACAGAAAAAGTGTCATTAAGCCCCATTAGAAACTGTACAACCTGTTGATCCTCAAGTATACTTCTAGCAACAGAATTTGATCCGCAGGAACAGACTTTGGATTCTACTAATAGAAGATATTCATCCCAGAGACACTTGCATTTGGTAAAGTAAGAAGTAATGGAAAGAGTACCTTGACTCAAGGAAGATAGCTCTCGTTGGATCTGATATAAATTGGTGCGATCAATTTTACTAAATCGCGACTCCAATTCCAACCAAACTTGCCGTGCAGATCGACAATAGAGAACGAATTCTGCAATTTCTTTATTGACAGAGTGAAGTAACCAAGAAAACATCATGTTATCGCATCTGTCCCATAGCGCTTGTTGATTCAAGTCAGTAGTCGGTCTAGAACAAGTTCCAGTTACAAACCCTAACTTGTTCTTAGCAAGAAGAGATACTTCAACCGATCGCCGCCAAGGAGCATAGTTGCGATCATCAAGTAGGCTGGTGGACAGAACATAGCTTGGATGATCACTATGGTGCAAGTAGAGCTCATCCATGGAGACGAGAGAAGAATTTCGATCGCGATCTTGTGAAGAACCCGGCGCCCAGGGATTCAAACTATCGTGCTCATTAGGATCATGAGTAGCAGAAATTGGAGAGATTGGAGGAAATTCTCGATTGTATGCTGCCATGAACGAGAATCGAAAGAAGAATTATCAGCGGATAAGGATCGAATGGATTAACTTGTCTGATACCATGTTATAGAGTAGCGTGAGGAAGACGAAGAACAAAAAGAGAGGGAAAATAGAGAGAAAAGAAGTATTTTCATTTCTAGATAAAATGTCATTATTACAGCTCTAGAGTATTTATACAAAAGACTTAATATGCTGGCACTTAGTATATTCTACATATCCATCAAATCCTAACAATAATTTATAATCATCCAAAATATTATCCTTTTTATAGTATTGAAATTTCATTGCTAAAAAAGTCATATTAATGTAGTTGATTTTTAATTAATTTCCCTAATTAATTCTTTGTGTTCTGCTTTCACCCGTGGAAATTAAACTCTTGTATCTTCCAACCTTTACTCATGTACGCAATTCTTCCAACTATTCCAATGTGAGTTTTTAATCTTCCCTTGTGTAAATTATTTTTTAAAATTTCAAAATTTGAAATACTGTAATATTGTTCCGTGTTCAAGTAATATACCATTGAGAAAGATTATTTAGGATGGATAAACACCATTATTTGGATCAAGAATCAATGCTCATACACTAAAATTATTAAAATTGATTTTTTTTTCATTTTTGACCTAGAAACCCAATGATTTTACCACCGATTTTTTCGTTAAAAATTTCATTCATTAATTAAGCACCAACATCATTGTTCAGTACAACATAAAAAGCATTAGGAAAACAAAACAAGCTAGTTGGGAGAACGAATATGACGGAAACCATCTACCAAGCCAGTGAGCAGCTTGGTAGATGGTTTTAAGGATTATTAAAATAATAAACAAATTAAATGTAGAAGAACATTTTTATAATTATGTTTTTGGTGAGAATTTTCTTTTAAAAGAGATTGTGTTTTTTTTATAGTTTATATTTGATTCTTAATCATTTTTAATTCAAAAATATTAGATATAACAAGACAAGAGTATTAAGATTTGATGGATATATATTCAATTTTAAAGTTTAGATGGACATATTTCCAATTAAACAAGTTTCAATGGGTATATACTCAATTCTCCCTTTTTTTAAATCTGATGGGCTTTTGATTGTAAATTGGGCTTTAGTATATGTATGGGCTTTTTATTCAGCATTATAGTCTACATATATAGTGTAACAATATGTAGACTATAATGGGCCCTGTGCCGGCGTCCACTCTGCCCCTGAACATGTGGTCCGACCCTGGAGTAGAGGTGTGTTCGGTTCCACAAAACCCGAGAACCAAACTGGCGGAACCAGTATACCCTCGGTCCCGGTCCCGGTTCCTTCCAGGTCGGAACCGGAGAAATGGCGGTTCCAACGGTTCGGAACTGCCGGTTATCGACAAAGATCCTCCCTGGTTAATCGCTTCACGTTCAAAGGATACTCCTTTCAGGTCAATCAACTTCTCAATATTTTACTTCAATTGCTTTACATTTCAATTCCCCACAGGCAAAAAGCACTCCTAATAAACCCTTTAAATACTACACCCTCTGTATAAATCTACTTGTCCTTTTAAATCCTAAAATCTTGTTCAAAAGAACTTGTCCTTTTAAATATTTTGGACTCAATTTTTTTTACTTTAACTCTTACATTTAATGAAAAAGTAAAACAAATTTGCTTCATTTTCATTTTCAATGTATAAAGTAAACAATTTAATTAAGAGCATTTTTGTCTAATTCAAAATTTTCTTAATATATGTATCTAACTCTAAAAAGACAAGTAAATTTATACGGAGGGAGTAATATTTTACCATTTATCTTTCTTCTACTTCATTTAATAATCTCTTTTTTCTCACAATACCCCTTTTCACCCAACACGGATCCTCTGGTCTGCATATATAGTCCACATTACTTGTCCACTCTTTTTAATTATTCCACGTGGCTTTATATATTAGAAAAAACCTTGGTTTGACTTTCTCTCCCCCCACCGAGTTTTTTTATGAGCAAATTTCAGTTTGCAATCGAAAATGGCGAAGATTGGAAGCATTCAGGATCACCGTCTTCAACACGTTTCCGATCATCTTCTCGTTCGCTTCACAATTCACGATCTCTGGCCGTGAGTGGCGTCGAGCGAGAGGAGAGAGCTTCGCCATTGCGTACACTGGGGTTCGGGTGGCGTATGTCGATGTCTCGCCAGGAGTGTTGTAGAGTGGGAGGCTCTCGGCGAGGATGATTCCGACAACTCTGGTGGCGCCGATTATCCGTGCTGGAATTTTGACAACTTCATCTTTGTCAATTTTCTTCTACAAAAAAAAGGGGGAAATAGGAAATTAGAAAGGTTAAAACCAAACATAAGAAATTAGGAAGATAATTAGCAATACACTTTCGGAATTAAAGGGAGAGTAGCATTTGGAAATTTGAACAAGGGTGAAGTGGATGGTTGAATTGAAGAAGATGATGGGGTATAGAAAAATACAGTAAAAAAATTAAACATATTTTATTTAAAGCCACGTGGACCAATTAGAAAAGTGGACCAGTAATGTGGACTATACAAATGGACCACACAATCCGCATTGCTTTTCACCACCATGAGTCTCTTTTTTCACTTTTCTCATTTTTCAACGATCATCTATTTTTTCATACATAATTACAAATATATCATTTTTATATATATATTATTGTTCGCCTAAGTAGCTATATTTATTAATTTTATTAAATTATATGTTTAAAATTTCTATTATTACTATAAATTAAATCTAAAATTGCACATATTATGCTTAATAAAGTGAATACATTAATTATGTTGATATTTTTTTTTTTAAAATACGAGATAAAATTTTTAATAAAAAATAATGCAAATTTTTATGAACGTGTGGGGCTTATCAAAACGGAATTAGTTCCAGTGGAGTTGTGAAAAAACTCCATAGATAGAGTTGAATAAATCATGATCATTAAATACAAATTGAACGGTTGAGATTTGATTTTTCTCTCTCCATATCAAGTTATTATTTTTTTCTTTTTTCTTTTTTCCCAACGGGTTCACCAATTTACTATAGGGTTTTAGTAAATTCACCCATAGAGTTTCTCACAAACTCCATGGGAACAGGACCGTATCAAAACATATCCCCGTTTTGATGTCAACAAATAAGTATAGGGGACTAAGACCTCCATTTTTTTCCAGGAACTCTTCCGGAATTCGTGCGACAAAACTTACCTGCCACAAACAATATTCTATTTCATTCTCCATAGAGCCCTTAAAAAGGGCGATGGAATGCTCTAAGCACACTGCTTGCAAGTTTATAACTTTTGACAAAATTAGTGGGACAATTTTTTTTTCATCCTCTAACTTTTGATTTTTTTTTAGTGTTTATAAAAAAAATTATTCCTTTTAATGTCCCTCTATTTTTTATAAACTTTCTCATAATCTAAAGTCCAAATAAATTCATTTTCATCCACTTTTACTCATTTTCATTAAAAAAAGGTAATTTCTGAATTAATAAAAAAATTGAATTAAAAGAAATGGGCTCTTGTGTATTTTGCTTTGAAGGGAATAAGAATTTCAAACAAACCGTAGAAACAGGGAGATAAAAATTGGAGCTGGAAAATCAGGTTCGGGAAGAAACAACGCAGAGTTTCAGCTCACCTCAACTCAAATCCGCACAAATGGCCGGGAGTGATCGGAGAAGAGAGACACAAGGAGATAAAAAGGAGGAAAGTGAAGACAAATCGAACGAGAGAGCGACGAGAAATGAAGAATATGAAATAAATGATAATTTTAGTTAAAACGAAACAGTTTTCTTCTTTGGCCAATAACTCTGCCATTGGTTTGAATTTTTGGTAAACTACACAAAGGCTCCTCTGATACAAGTTAATTGCATAAAATAATAGAAAGTAAAATTTTGAAAAAAGATTAGAATAAAATATGACCATATATCGAGTTAAGTAAAAACAACAATGTCCAAATGCCGCCGCCGCCAAACAGCAATGTCTCCGACCGGACAAATCAGCCTAATCCGCCGAACTACATCAATTTGAAGAAGGAGGTTGTGCTGGAAGTTCCGCCGCACGTTTTCTGTCATGACCCGCGAAATGGTAATAAATATCAAGGGACGTGTTGGATTCTTGCGCACACATGCGCGAACGGGCCTAGCACACAAGCCCATGGGTTCCATCCTAAAACCAATTGGCAATAGGAGGAGTAACCCAATAGTATATATGCTAGACAGTTTCTCTTGATATTTCAGTGGGATACATATTATATTCTCAACACGCCCCCTCAAGTGCAACTGGGTCAGCCAGTTGACACTTGGACATAGAAGATCGATAATGGGCCCATGACCAGGGGTGACGAAGCAGATGTACTGGCACAAGGACGATTGATGTGGCGGTACAAGGGCGGCCAAGAACGAGGACAAATATGACTGATGCGGCGGGACAAGGGCGACCGAGAACGAGGACAAATATGACTGATGCGGCGGCACAAGGGCGGCCGGGAATGAGGACAAGTAAGCGGTGTCACGAAGGACCGAACCGCTCTAATACCACAATAAGACTAAGGAGATTGATTTCGGCTGAATGAGTTTCTGTGATTTCATTAGAAATGAGTGTTTATATAATACAAGGGATAACTAACTAAGGTTAGAATCTACAGAAAAGATATACAAAGATATTACAGAATATATTTATCCAATAGGTTTGAAGTGAAAAAAACATGCTTCCTGTTTCTCAGACGAACTCCATCGTCTTCCCTGACCATTCAATCATCAATGGCGGCCAATAAAGCAAGCTAATAATCATGGTGGTAGATCGCCATCTCAATCTCCCTCTTCTTGTGGCTCGCTCTTGCGTTTTGGGCGTCGACTCATGCCTTGAAAACTTCTGAACCGGAAACTAACCCGGGTCATAGGCTGCGATATGAGCCGTTATGCGCTCGCCGAAGACGGCGGATGCCCTCGGAGCTGATGGCGGCTAGGGGGTGTGGTCTCCAAGATTCAGTGGAGTTGGCACCTCATGCTTCTCTCTTCCAACCCTTATTTCCAGATCTGAAGAATTCATACTTTTTAGATCCGATTTCTACAACAAAGTTTGAAGGTTGGAATTTTGTGGCGTTGGGGGGGCCTTGCTTCTCCGGGGGTCAGTTTGCTCTCGCGTCCAGGTTCTGCTCCTCCAAATATGGTTTGCCTTGTGGTTTAATGTCCATTGATGTTGCTAGCATTTACAAATTGAGGATCCACTTCTCCTCTGGTAACTCTTGGGTACTTTTCGTTTGCATGCTTTGCACCAAAAATGCCTTTTATGCAGTAATCCTGCTCTTGTTTTCATCAAATTCTGATGTGAATAACAAAATTCCTATCTACCTTTTTGTTACTCATGAAAATGCTTCGTCTGCTTGTGTGTCAAAACATTTTCCTTTTACTAGGTGTGTTGTTGTTGTGGGTTGCCAAAAATCTCTTGTTCTCTCTAATCCTCAACTGAATATCCCTCTGTTGTACTCTAACTGACTATTTAGCTTTATTCTTCCTGAATGGATCATTGTATACCCCATCTACTGCTTAAAAATTGTTATGCATAAATCATGTGAGCACTTAAAAACTTTGTTGATCGTCGTTGTTGTTGTTGTGATTGACGGTAATAAAATCGCGGTGTTACAAACCCAAAATTATGACTTCCCAATGCATTCCATCATGCCTATAATTGTTCAGTTGTCCACTGTTCTGCAAGATAAGCTTGTGCTTGGAATAATGAAAAAATTAGCACCAAGTAAACAAGAGGGCAATGCCATCGTGCTGATGGTTGACTACACCAAACCACCAAAGCGAAATAATTACCCACAAGTGTGCTACACCAACCCCCTTAATCAAAGAATTATGCTTAATAGCCACCTTGATCTCAATATTTTTAATTACTGTGCGCTGGTTTTGTGGAGCCACAACCTAGATAAGCACGTTCACCTGTTTTGTTGCATGATCATTAAAAGATCCCTTTGGTGGCACTTGTATGACTCGAGTACCTTCCATTCATACGGTATAACCACCCTAAATAATAAATCCGTCCAATCTGACTATAATTGTTGGAAAATGAAAGTTCAAAATCAAAATCAAAAGGAAAAACCGACATCTCGGATAACCTCCATTTTAATCCCCAACTATTGGGCTCTACCCGAGCACACTCTGGCAATAAACCACTCCAAAGCGGTTTTCCTATGAAAGTCTGCTTATGGAATTGTAGGGGGCATTAAACGAAGGTCCTTCTGGACCGAAATTAATTCGTTAATTATGCCTCCTGGATAACATTAACCTCATTGCCCTAGTTGAAACGAAAACGAAAGAACCGCCAGAATGTAAATTATGGCAAAAAGCTGGGTTTGATTCCCTAGAATTTATCTCGACTACCGGCCTTGCAGGCGGCCTTTTTATCCTTTGAAAGGGATACCAACTATCAAATGAAACTCTAAAAACTATACACAAAGATACTCGGTTTATCGGCCTCCAATATACAAACCTTGATACATCTAATGAGATGATTATCATTTTTGCTTACGCACCACCCAAGGCACAAGATAAGGAGCAATTTTGGAGAAATCTTAATGACTTTATAAGAAATCAAAGTCTCCCTTGTATCAATATGGGTGACCTCAACGAAATCCAACACCCCGACGAGAAACTCTGAGGCGCCATTCCGATCCCATCTCGTTTTGACTGTCTGTTGAATTTTAAGAACGAGCGTGACATGTGTGACATTCCCACCATTGGGAATAAATTCACGTGGAGAAAATTGAAAAACTTAGAAAATACAACTTTCAAAAAATTGGACCGAACCCTAGTAAGTGATCAAATAATTCAATGGTACCCTGCCATTGCTACCAAAAATCACGTGTTCACGTCATCAGACCACTGCCCTATTTCGTGTGATCTCCCTATGGGCAATCCTTTCAAAGCTCAACCCTTCAAATTTGAAATGATGTGGACCGAAAGGAAAGACTTTCAAAATGTTATCAAACAAGCATGGCGACGTAATGCGGGAGGATCTCATATGTACAACCTGATAAAAAAAAACACAATTGCTCAAGGCCAAAGCCAAAGCATGGAATAAGCACACTTTCGGGAACATCTTTGAACAAATCAAAAGAATAGATGAAGAGTTTCTCACCATACAAAAAGACATAATTGAAAATAAAAATCTACAACTAATCCCAAAACAAAATCAATTGTCCAAAAACGGACGTGCCTCATTCAATTCCAACACGCGTATTGGAAACAGAGGGCAAAAAACACCCACATTAAACTTAATGATAAGAATACCAAATACTTTCATCGTATTTCTAATGGAAGGAGAAACAGGACAAATATAAAAGTGATACGAACAACCGAAGGTACCCAGATCACAGGGCTAGAGAATATTAAAACATAAACTAAACGGAACTTCCAAAACCGTTTCCGGGCAACAGTGATCAATCGCGAAAAACTCCGAAATATGACTCAAACAATCCAGAAGGAAATAACCGAAATAGACAATGCTGAACTCACTAAACATGTGAAGAACGCGGAAATCAAGAGGGCCATGTTCGATATTGGGGAGGATAAATCCCCGGGCCTTAATGGAATGCCGGCCTGATCTACAAAAAGTATTGGCACATCGTCGGACTCGACGTCATAAAAGCCGTGAAAAGATTTTTCCACTCAGGGAAATTGCTCAAACAAATCAACCACACCTTCATAACACTTCTCCCTAAATGTGACAACCCTAACTCCACGAATCATTATAGGCCTATTAGCCCGTGTAACACCATCCACAAAATGATCTCAAAAATCCTTACTACCCGCCTTAAAGTCGTTCTGGAAAAACTTATCCACCCTATGCAAGGGGCATTCGTACAAAAGCGGAGCATCCATGATAACACTCTTATTGCTCATGAGATTTTCCACTCATTCCGGAACAAGAAAGGGAAGGATGGGTGGATCGCAATCAAACTTGATATGGAAAAAGCTTATGATCGAGTAAGCTAGAAATTCCTAGAGTCCGCGTGAACAAGTTCAGATTTAATTCCAAATTCCTGGTTTGGATTCGAGAATGCGTTGAAATTGTGTCGTTCTCTGTCCTTGTTAATAATGGGCCAACTGACAAGTTATTTCCCAAAAGGGGTCTAAGAAAGGGTGACCCCTTGTCACCATACCTTTTTATTATTGCAGTTGAGGTTTTCGCAAGACAACTTCATTTGCATAACACCAACCCAAGTAGTGGAATAAGAATACAAATACACGAAACGGTACAAAAATCTCGTTCCTGGTGTTTGTTGATGATATTATCATCTTTGCAAAGGGTAAAAACCAGGCTTGCAACTGCATTAAAAACATCATTGATGATTATTGCCAAATATCTGGCCAGAAAGTCAATTTCGACAAGTCAGCGTTCCAAGTGACCAAAAACACTAATCATAATACGTGTAATCATATCAAACAAATTCTCTAGATTACCAATACAGTCGCGCTAGATAAGAACCTCGTGTGCCCTATTATCAGTGGTAGAGTTACTCAAAGCACGTTCAAACCCCTAACCCTCAGTTGTAGAGCACAATTTTCTAAATGGAAAGCTAACTCCCTTTCCCAAGGGGGTCGAAAAACCTTGATCAAGGCGAACCTATCGGCACAATGAAAATTTTCTCATGCTATCCTTCCTGTTGCCCAAAACTACCCTTAAAGAACTCGACCAAATAAACAAAAACTTCTTCTGGAATAAGGAAAGAAACCACAAACCTCTAATCAGTTGGAATTCTATCTGTCAACCGCCGGCTCGCGGTGGTCATGGGATAGTGAAAGCAGAAGAGATGAATTAAGCTCTTAAGATGAAGCTCCTCTGGAAAATCCTAGCTGAACTAGACAACATATGGGTACGGAAAGTCACAGAAAAATACTTAAAATATGAGGGACTATTTAACTACCAGAAAAAACAAAATACATCATGGCAATGGCCAAACTAATGAGCCTTAAAGACCTCTTCCTTCAAGGTCTCATTTGGCAGATCGGTGATGGCAAAACTGTCAGGTTTTGGAAAGACAATTGGACAGGATCTGGATGCCTAACCCCGAAAGCGAACGTTGAACACAATACGAATTATGAGGCCCTCGTGGAGGAATTTCTCCTAGAGGATAACTCCTGGAACCGTGATGAGCTAGAACAGGCCCTCTCGCCGGATGACGTCCAACGAGTAACACAAATAATCACACCACGAAACAAAATCCCAGACAGACTATACTGGCAACCAAGTAAGAATGGTTGGTACTCCACTCGCTCGACTATGCAGTGGATTCATAAGAACAAGGGAGAGCCCCAAGTTAACTTAAGCTGGATTTGCAAGCTAAATATCCCACCAAAAATGAAAAACTTCGTGTGGAAGATTGCTAGAAACGGTCTGCCTACGAAATGCCGACTAGCCGAAAATCACATCAGTGTCGTACAAGGGTGCGTCGCTTGCGAGAAAACCTATGAGGAAATCAACCACATTATTCTTGAATGCAAGCGTACTAAAGATATTATCCACAACATTAACCCTAAAATTGCTCGGTTTATCGACCAAGTTAAGACAGAGGAGAAAAAACATGCTCAGATACTGGATGAGATTAGAGCTCTGTTTTCCAACGTTGAAATGGATAACCTCATTTGTTCTTGGTGGAGTATCTGGTTTTTCGGAAACAAGGTTGTTTTTTACTCAACCGACTCTGACCAAACAATCCTAAACGATAAACTATGTGAGTTTATTCGCAACCAAATAAAGGAATGGCACAACACCAAAACGAACGTTGTCACTGACCCAATGGCTAGTGACCAAGTCGCAAAGATTAAAAGACACAGCGCTAAATGGACAAAGACCACAACTAACTCTACTAAACTTAATTTTGATGGTGCAGTTAATGCGGAGGGGATGGCGTCGTTCGGGTATGTCCTCAGGGATTGCAGCGGAGATCCCATTCATTTTGACGGTGGACTGATTGGTCGACAGTCCGTTCTGATGTCCGAGACCATCGCCTTACGACAGGGAATCTTAGAGGCCACCCGACGTGGCATTTCCCACCTCCAAATCGAAGGCGATAATCTTCAGATGGTCAAGGCCGTTCTTGGCGACTGGAGCTGTCCTTGGGAGATCGAGATGTTACGTGCTGATATCCACTATCTACTTGCCCGCTTCCGGTGTTGGTGTATTCCCCATGTCACTTGGGAGTGCAACTCAGTGGCGGACTACATTGTTGTCTCGTTTCGTCGTGCCTCTTCCGTCCCTCTTACAGTTGATCCGGTTCTACGGAACCTCATCCTTCAAGGAGGTCACTAGCCTGTAAGCGGCCACCCAAACCTCTTTCCTTATCAGAAAAAACAAGAGCCCATTTGTTTTAATTAAAATTAACTTTTCTTTTTTAATGAAAATGAGTACAACTGAATGGAAAAAGAGTTTATTTAAACTTTAGACTATGGAAAGTAATTTGTACAAAGTAGAAGGATATTAAGAGAAATAAAAATTTTTGTGAACAACAAAAAGAAAAATTAAAAACTAGAGGATATCAAAATGAATTTTTTTTAGGTAAGGGAGGACTGAGACCTGTTTGGTATTGATATTTAGGTATCAATCAGGTATGGGTATCACACGATACCTAGCGTTTGGTGAATTAAGATATGGATATCACACAATATCAATTTGATACCCTGATATCAGTTTTCTTAAGCTTTGATATACTAAAAATTTGAGGCATATAGGCGATATCATTCTTCTCCCCTCTTTCACATTTCTCTCCTACAACATGTAACACCCCTACTTTTCAACATTGGGTATTACCGCCAGTGACCTCGGATTTTACCGTCCAAAGTCACCCAAGGCTTTTAGAATGATATTGAACACATAACATGCGGAAATTTACATAATTTATCAATAAAAGGGTGCTCTCGAAAGAGACTTTGTTCGTACAAACCTTCGTTACAAAACCTTAACAAATGAAGTTGGATAACGGAAAGCATAAAACTTGTTCTTGAGACATAAATAGAAATAAAACCAAAGTACGGAAAATACATCTTTGCGATTCTTGCCGTTCTTTCATTTTCACTTACGCCTTGCTCGGGTTCCTAGGTTTTGACATAATTCGCGAGGGGCGAGAATATGCCAGGCAAACATGCGGAAAAGAAGAATTAGTCTAAGAGACTAAGCAAGCGGGAACGGAACTTCCCAATGGTAATTTGGTAATTTTTAATATTCAAGGGAGATATTATCGGATGTGTTTTGAAGTATAGAACTTTATGTGGGGCTTAACGGAACGAAGAAGAGTGTATCTCGAGCGGAGATAGCTCGTTAATCGAGAGAAGAGCTACGAGATTGTAGACTTCTTTAGAGTAGAAGTTATGTTGGGAACGTTATTATTCATACAAGTTTTGAAAATCTCTCGCGCCCTTGCAAACTGAGAGCCGGATCGATCATTTGAGATCGGCCCGGTTTTGATGTCTTTTAGATGTGCATTGGCACTTATCTTATATCGTGACGAAAATATCGATTATGTTAATGATTTCTACAGAGTGTGGGGGGCTTGCATGGTGCGGACCACTTAAGGGAAACTCAGTTCCGACACTTAGCTACGGTGCCACTCATCCCTCCTTGCAATCGGAGCAGACATGGATCATGATCTTGAAAGTCGTACTTTAAGCGCAGAGGCATACAACTTAGTAAATTATATAGAGGCGTCGGGTTAGTCACGTGCCCCTCCGTGCCCCTCACTAATTCATTTGAACTGATCTCTTCACGAGATCATAAACAATCAAGGTCACAACCAAGACTAGCATAATAGTCCTATCAAATATAACGAAATAACAATAACAGGGGGGTCATTAATTCTAACAATCGATATTCCTACGTTCGTTGATTATTAGCAAACAAGTTGTTCCCAACATCGAGAAATTTCACGAAATGAATTATCAAGGCTACAAGGAGAAATTTCACTTTCCTTTGCTTTTACGATATTGGACTAGCGAGATAACGGAAAGCGTTGTTCACGACTTGGAACGGAAACTCGACCTATCGACACGGAAATTTATGAACTAGCTTTAATAAGAATTTTCTTTAAATTCTTTTAAAGTTTTGAAATTCTTTTATATTCTCATTACAAGAGAATAAAATTCTAAATTATTATTATAATAATTTAGGTGGGGCTAAATAAAATAATAATATTCCTTTATTATTATTTTAACTTTGTAATATCCTTTTTATCCTTATAAAATCCTTATTCTTAATACTTAATCAATTTTATTCTTGGAAACCAATAACATCCCTATTAGAATATTCCTTTATAACTTAACTTGCTATCTTCTTAATATAAATGAGCAAGGAAAACTTTATGAAATCATATGATATAGTTTTCAACCTTAAAAGATTTATTGTATTTAGAAACTTCTTAGGATTGTAACAAGTCTACTATGCCCTTATAAAAACTCTTAATCTTAGTATTATTGTAATATTTATCTTTTATCAATAATACCCATAACATTACTTATAATATTATCTTCTATCAAATAATATTTTATTATAACATGATCTAGTTAAATCCTCATTTAAATATACAAGTAATATTAAGTAGAGATAATAATATTACTAGGCATCCTTTTTAGTATTTCCTATAATTAGGACTTTCTAGATAATTTATATAGTAAGCTTTCTATAAATATAGTATGATAGTAAAATAGTCTTATTATCCTATTTACATAAATTCTCCCATATCTTTAGTTTATAAAATAGTAGAATCATGTCTTAAAATATTATTTCATAATCAAAAATATATAATTATGATAACTTAGATCAAGACATATTATCTTTTCTATTTTAAAATATCTTTTCATGCAAGACAACTCTTAACAGCTTAGCAATATTAATATCTTAATATATATCAAAACTTTTATCATATCTACCAAGGTTATTTAATAAATATTATGTTCTCTTTTAAAATCATTATACTTGAAGATATATCCATTTGTAATAGACAAATTAGTAGTAAATATACCAAAAAAAAGTCAATATTGCGAAAAAGGTATACCTTTTTTCAAAATTGCAACTTTACCAAAATTAATTAAGTGGGTACCCATTTTTATTGCAAAAATACCCACTCATCCCCCAAATGCAATTTTTTAATTAAAGAAAAAGTTAAATTAAATATTTATGTTTAATTTTGTTTAATACGAAAATTGAATCCTTCTTTCTTTTTCAGATCTACGTTTCCCCCATTACAAACTCGAATCCGAGATTTCCGTCTTCGCCGGCGTCGGCGTCCCGATCGTCCTCACGCAGGCCTACACCGTTGTTCTAGGGATTGTGACCGCCGCCTGGTTCACTCAATTGCCGGAATGGACGAGCTGGACTCTCCTCGTTGCGCTCGCTTTCTACGATCTGGTCGCCGTCTTGGCCCCCGGCGGCCCGCTCAAGATCCTCGTCGAGTTGTCGCAGTCGAGGGACGACGATCTCCCCGCCTTGGTCTACGAAGCTCGCCCTACCGTCTCCCATGGCGGTTCTGGCAGCGGCGGCGGGAGGAGATCGAGTAATCTAGGGTTTATAGTCGCCGGCCTTTCCGATAACGGCTCTGTCGAGCTCCAAGCCCTACCTTCTTCCTCATTGAGCAACAATCAGATTCAAGCCGAGATCGAGGACAGCAGACTGAGAGAGGAGGAATCCGAAGCCTCCAGTTGTAACACCTCGTCCGGTGAACCGGGTTGCTACTTAGTTGTAGACCACACCTGGGTCTACCAGAACTAGCCTGGCAACAAATTCACCGGTATTGGACCTTGCAACAAAGGCACAGCGAGAAAAACCAAGAAAACATCCAACTTATCATTTTTAAAACAACTCGATAACCAATGTGAATGCAACCGACTGCTAGCACTAAAGCCAACCTACTGGCTACCAACATTAACTCAATATTATTATTAACTACACTGTCCTTGCAACTATGGACTCAAGCCCTCAAATCCCACTAAGACACATCACGTCGAGATCGAGCATCATTGTCCAAGAAGTGATCTCCTGGAACATTTCCCATACAAGAATGTTTACCTAAAACGTTGAAAGTGGAACACATTAGCTAACAATCCTGGTATGGGCCAAACAAGCAAATCAAACATGTAGAACAAAACATAGATTATCAAAATAACGCACTCAGTCATTCATATACATACCAAACCAATATGCACACCAAAACACATCGTATAATTATATAGACTAGCATATCAATTTCCAAACCAACACTCCATTCCACAATAACAAATAAGCACGAGATTAAACAATGTAATACTCATGCAACATATTTCATAACAACCAACAATAATTCCTCCATAATCATTCTCCAATTCAGGCAACCCGAACCTGCCTTCGAAACATGGTACACGGCTAGCGCGCACGCTTAGCTCGTGCCCATTTTCTTTCCCATCACCCTTATTTCCCGGCTAAGCCTCTACTAGAGCACTTGCCAAAACAATCAATTTTTGAAGGTGACCTCCACACGCCGTATGACTATGTCCGGGGTCTCTTCTCCACTGACTTGCCCGTGTCCATAATCACACCCGCAGAGAACAAGTTGCACAGAGTAAAAACTATTGAAACCATTTCAATAACATTCGAGTATGAAAATATACTAGGCAATAATATTCCAAAATAGAGTTCCACACACTCAATTTACTAGCTTAACACATAACATGATTGCAAGCTAAGTAAGTCTAGAAGACTTACCTCGAAACTGGAATTCCAATAGCACAAGTGAAACATGAACTTGACAAATGATTTCCTAAACAACAATATAAGACTTTATAAATGGAAAGACAACTTAGGCTTAGAAGACACAATAAAGGTTTAGACTCGGAATCACTCCATCCCTCAAAGTAACCAAACCCGACAACATGAAAGCCCACACCTCTTATCCATGGACCAATCCACCAACCATGTTTTTTTGCCTCCAAAAACAGCCCCATGACAACCCATCCATGCCACCACCAACGAAATGAGGAAGGGAGAGAGGCACGAAAATGGGAGGAAACCAAGGCACGAAAATGGGAGGAAACCAAGGCTTTATCAAAGCACCTTTAAGCCTTTATATAGAAGAAATGGAAGAAGACAAATTCGGTTTGGCTTGTATAAGAGATAAAGATCATGCACACAAATCTAGAAGATATTGCACAAATGTTGAGGAAGAAGGATAAGCATGCACACAAATCTAGAAGATAAGATAACATGACACGAATACTGAGGAAGAAAGATAAGCATGACACGAAGATTGAGAAGATAGAGCACATGGTACGAATATCTAAGAAACGGATAAGATCAAAACTTTTACAAGTCTATCTTCATTCTATTAATAGACGAGATTACTTAACGACTAGAAACGAACTAATGGATTACTTTGACAACTAGATAATTTTAATATATAACATTTTGGTAAAAATTAGGTAATACGAGATTACTTAATAACTAAGCAACCCTGGCACGAATTTCGAGAAACATTAAAATATCAAAATATTCCCGAATATTACATTCTACCCTCCTTAAAGAGAGTTTCGTATCGAAACTTCTCAGATATATGCAAACCTATAACGAATCCTACAGTTTCACGACCTCTTCCCCTTAAAGGGATTTAATTGCAAAACGACTAATCGCAAGAGAACAAATCACTTTCTATACTAGCATAACCACTACAAAAACAATCACCCAAGTCAACACAAATAAGCAGATCAAACAGAGCACATATTAGTTTAGGCTTTGTAAGAGTTAAAAGGGAGGGTTATTACATCAGTACCCCCTTAAAGTAGTTTTGTCCTCGAAACTAGAAAAACTAAAATAGTTCATATCAATGCAAGAATGCACATTGAAACTATCCTCTATACATAGATAGAGAATATTTTCATGCTAGTAATCCCTTAAAGAACATTCCATTCTTTATTCACGATAATACAACTCTAAAAAAAAAATAGCAATTCTTGCTTGGTTTTTCCAACTCCATTCCAAAATTTCTTTATTACTAACTTTGAACTAGAGTATCTATACCAATGGTTCTTTTTCAATACATATTACTTCATATCATGTCTCAACCCATGCCTATATTTTCCCATGTGAGCCTTTGGATTGAAATCTCATTATCATTTTATCCAAGAATGTGACACTCATCTAGCACACATCATCTTAACTATGGCATACAGAGGACATTGCACATTGGGAGCAATGATAGAGGTAGGATAAGACAATAGTTATCTTGTCAATCTTCTTCCAATACTTCAAAAGGTCTAGCATAACAAGGTTTAGACTTACCTTGTTTTTTTATGATAACACACCTTTTGAGGAAGTTATCTAAATAAGAACTCTTCCAATCACGGCGGCTCCACAACTTCTTGCTAAACTATATCATAAGACCTTTGTTGACTTGGTGTTGTCAACAATTTAAACCTGATTAGTGCCTTATTTCATTGTATTCATTTTGATCAACTTTGATCCAAGAGTAGACTCATCAATATTGTTCTTCCATAGATTGGGTAACAATATTTTCAATATTAGGACGAACTATTCTAGACTTCAACTGATATTCCAACGTGTTGATCAATCTTCCTCATAAATTTAAAGTGTATCTCCAAACATGCACATAGTAGTTCAAGTTGCTCTGGCATGAAAAACAATACCACTTGTATGTTTAATCCACAATACTTGTTGAAATTTTATCCAAGATCTTGACTTTTCTATCTCGAATAGAGATTGGAGTCTTTGAACTGCCATAAAGACGAGTGTTACTGAGTAGAAACGTTACTAATGCACCTTTTACTAAAGTAACGGATTACACATTAGTATTTCCTTAAGAAGGTTCCTTTAGTTGGAAATCCAAATGAAATCACTCCTAATGTTCTCTTGAACTCCTTATCAAAGCCAACGACTTAACAATACACGTTCTTCTGACGTCATGACTTTTCCTTTCCTTGGTCCATGATTGCTAACCAACACCTCCATATAAGTATATTTCATTCCTTTTTTTTAATTGCCAATCTCATAATTCAGGATTGGTGAATATATTATCTTAGTTCCACCAACTAGAACACATGAAAATTATTGTCTAAAACTAGAGGAAATGGTAACCAATCTTCAATTTCCTTTAACTTCATCTCTCCTTGCTCCTCGAGTTAGGGTCACCTCAACCACTTACATTCAAATCAGGACATATTATCTCTAACTAAACATACCCATGATGATTTAATCGTACCAACATGTCTTCTCTAGTCATTACCTCTTACTTTAATTAATCCAGTAAGTTAGAGGTATTCCTTACTCCTCTAACCATGTAGGCCATCCAATAATAATGGTATTTTGACCCATTCAACCATACCATTCCTCTCATACATCCAATTGAATCAACTCTAGATATATGCAAGATTTCCTAACTTTAAAAGTTTGAAATTGTTCTTATCTCTTCTTAGTCCCAACTTTCAACAAATCCTGAAGGCTCCAAATCAGTTTCCATTATCAGCACAACACACTATGGTTGATAAGCAATGTGAAACGGTGCCTTATCTTTACTCGTTGACTACTTAAACATTACTTCCTCAACGTAATGTATCAGTTTCAGATATAACCATTCCATAACTTCCTTTCGAGCTTGCATCCTCTTTACTTATCCTTAAAGAGAGAATGGAATCTGTGACAAGCCTTTTGTAAAGTTCTCTACCTTAGGTTGTGATCTTGTGATACTTAAACTCGGCTTTATAGTCCCAAAAGTTTTCAACTCATGTGACTCTTACATCCCGACTGTTCTCCTCAGAAGACCTTCTAATGTATCATTTGACTTATCACAAGTCTCTTATCTTTGACGTGTCTTTTCCACTCGAGTGAACTGACAATTCTTACTACATATCTAATCTTGGTATCCTTAAATTCACATTGGGTTGCAGTTATCCGTTAAACCTTCTTATTAAGAACTAAAGAATTTTCAAAGCATAACTTCCGATTAAGAGGTTCTAGCACTACTATCTCAGGTCAAAAATAGATATACTTGAGCTTTAGTAGGCTCGTTCGACCTCACACTTCCAAGAGTAAGGGTGCCACCTCACATTGATCAAATTTTCTAATTCCTTTTCTTAGGCCTCCTAGTTTATCTCCCTTGTCTTAAGCTCATGAGATGGGTAAATAACATCTGACCTCTTCCCATTAATCTACATACCAATTTTACACAAATATTGGCATGATCCTTGTATCTCTTAGGGTCCTACGAACAACCATATTGGGTATGAAAATTAGTTTCTCCTTCAACTACTCAAATCTCTTCAAGCAAGTCTTCATTCAGATAAACCTTTTGATTTGATAACACTTAATCAAAGGTTAGACTATCCATAAGCATGCACACAAATCTAGAAGATAAGATAACATGACACGAATACTGAGGAAGAAAGATAAGCATGACACGAAGATTGAGAAGATAGAGCACATGGTACGAATATCTAAGAAACGGATAAGATCAAAACTTTTACAAGTCTATCTTCATTCTATTAATAGACGAGATTACTTAACGACTAAGAAACGAACTAATGGATAACTTTGACAACTAGATAATTTTAATATATAGCATTTTGGTAAAAATTAGGTAATACGAGATTACTTAATAACTAAGCAACCTCGGCACGAATTTCGAGAAACATTAAAATATCAAAATATTCCCGAATATTACACCAGTGCCTCGCGCAGCCCGCCCCGATGCCCCTCGACCCACTGCCCCGCCTCGCCCCGGTGCCCCCTGCTCGACGGCTACTCCCTTCATCTTCAACCCTTCTTTCTTTTTCAAATCTACGCCTCCCCCATTATAAACTTGAATCCGACGCCTCCCCTTGCAAGTCTGCAACTCGAATCCGAAGCCTCCAGTGCCTCGCGTAGCCCGCCCCGATGCCCCTCGGCCCACTGCCCCGCCCCGCCCCGGTGCCCCCTGCTCGGCGGTTACTCCTAGTAAAAAATTTTCCGACGACAGGATAAAGCATACATAATGACAGGATGTACTATATAGAAAGACAGGATAGAATTTTCATATTTCTTTTAAAACTCATAAATAAAAAAAAAGAATTTTTATTTATTTTAATTTTTTTTATTAATGTTCATTTTATAGCAAAGATGACCACGTGGGTATTCAAATGCTATTTAAGTATAACATGTTCATTTTTGCAATAAACACTTTTAGTTGGTGTATTACTGCAAAATCGCCTTTGTAATATTCTTTTTCAAAACTCTTATATTCTTCTTATAAAAATATTTTCTAACAACCAAAGGCTACATACTTTAAAACAATATATTGTATATACATATAAAATATTCTTTATACTTAAGTTTGTAATTTGATAAACCATGTCTTGAGATTTATACTTATATTAAATTGGTATGCAATAAAAGTTCTTATCTTAGTATGGTAATCCTTACTTATATGATTTTACTTATTTCTACTAACAAAATCTTTTTGATAAGGATCTAGTCTATGTTAAAAACATTCTTATATTGGGCAATCTCTTTTAATTAATATTAACATGATTTAACTAAATTAATTAAAATAAAAAGGGATAAGATTATACCCTAATATTGAATTCTGTATTACAGAACAATGGAGAAGCACGCAGGAGAGGGGCGGCGAGCAGGCGGCGATACCAGGGGGCTTCAGCGGCGGCTCGGCGGGTCCTGGGCAACGCGCTGGTGGTTCCGGCGGGCAGGGGTGGCCGGCGGTGGTGTAAGGGAGGAGAAGGGGTAGCTTGAAGGTGCTCCAATGTTGTTTTTAAGGGAGGAAATTTAGAATTTGGGAGGCTGATTTCTTTGGAATTGCTAGAGAGTAACTTGCTAGAAAAGAGAAGAAGAGACGAATGTGTGAATTTGAAGAAGAAAGGAGCCCTTTATATAGGCAAGGGGAGGGGCTTGGTGATCCATGCCAATGGAGATGCACCAATGGAGAGGAGGAGGATGATCATTCATTGGGCACTAGTGTGCTTGTTTGAAGGATGATGATGAATGATGTAGTTGTGCCATTCTTGCAAGCAAAGGAAATGGAGAAGGAGGATCCATTGACATGCATTGGAGCAATATCAATTCAACGTCAATTCCATCAGACTTTGTCTGATGTCTTCTTAGAAGAAGAATAATAATAAAAGAGTTTATTATTAAAAGGTTGGGTAAAGAGAGTAGAAAGTCACAATGGCCTAGCGGATTATGTGTGTGTGCGTGGGAGAGGAGATGCAAGAGGTCTCGGGTTCGAGTCCCGGCTCTTGCCTCCTTTTTATTGAATTTTTCATTGTACTATTAATAGCTTGTTATACCCCTTTTTATTTAATAAAAAAATCCGAAAATGATAAAGCATTATTTTTATTTAAATGCTTTTATTCTTTCATAACCCTTATAATACATTTTTGAATTTATTTAATTAATTTACTTAAGGATCTCTTTTTAAAGAGAATAAGGGTTATAATGTTATACTATGAATTCTCTTTTATACGGAGAAAAGGATTTTCTAAAAAATATATTATATTGGTTTTTAAAAACTTTGGAATATTGCGGATATTACACACCACACCTCGTTGCTCATTGAACCAGATCTAGAAGAACGAATATGTCGACCACTATTTCACTGCACTAACCGGCTCACATCACTATCCTTTCTTTCCCTCAAATCCCCGTTAATCTGATATAGGAAATTAGTAAATATACGTGGCAACTGAATTCTTTGTAACTTGTGAGCTGTATATATAAAGCCACAAGGAGAGTTGAGAGATTAAGCAGAAAATCAGAATTGTAATCTTCTTTCTTCCTTTTCAATAGAAAACTTCCATTGTTGGCCTTGTTTGAAGAACATGCTTCTTTGTTTGAAGAACATGCCTCTTTGGTTAGGAATTGTTGTTCTTCAAGAACATTAGTTCCTTTTATCAATCAATAATACAGAAATTCCATTCTCCATCTTCATTCATTCCATATTTTCATTCAAATCCATCCTAGATACAGATTTGCTGTATCATAATCTTAGGAAACGAACAAATTCAGATCTACAATTTCAGATCTGGGATAGGCAACGAATGAATCCGTCAACCACTATTTCACTGATCGCTGCCACCTTCATACCACCGACTTCACACCACCGAACACAGGGGAGGAAGCTTCTGATTTTTCTCCTAAATCAGCTAGTTTGATTTTAGTTATAAACTAGGTTTTTTTTTATTGATTTATGCATTTTTAGGCAAAACCCTTCCACTGGTGTTATTTTTTTTTTTGCTTTTATTTTGATTTATTATCAACTTTTTTTGTTTTTATTTTGATTAATTAATAATAAATATTTATTGTATAGAAAGCTGAGGTTTGATCTCTATGTAAAATTATATCTCATCGAACAACTGATAATAGATATGACTGATATCTATGTTATACCAAACAACATGTATTGATATCAACTCTCATACTCATATCCGACACCGATACCGATATCTGATATCAGAGATAACAACACCAAACGAGCCCTAAAAGAAAATGGATCCATTTTGTAATTTTAAGTAAAAATAAGATTGCAAACTACTCCCTGTCTCCTTTTTTGTTTGTCAAAAAGTACAAAAAAACACACATTTTAAGAAAGTGTAAAATTGTATTGGAGCAATATGAAATTATATTTGAAGAATAAAGAAGTAAGGGGAAGATAAAATTAAATTAATCGTATAATTAAAGTAATCAATGGAAAATAAGAAAAGAGAGAGACAAGGGGGAGATTGTATTGGATTTTGAGATAATTTTGATTTTTGACAAATATTTTGTACCAAAATATTATACTTTTTGACAAACAAAATGGAACGGAGGGAGCAATATTTTGAGTGATATATAGTACTCTCTCCGCCCCTTTTTGTTTGTCCACAAGGACAAATTTCACGTTTATATCAAATAATATTGGTGATTGAGAACGTTGGATAATGTGGGTAAAAATAAGATTAAATGAGGATAATTTTGTGATTTAATGGATATAAAAAGTTGAAAAGTGATAAAATAGATGAAAAAAGTTGGATAAAGTGGGTAAAAATGATATTGAGTGGGGGAAATATAGTAAAAAAAGTGTACTTATAAAAGGAAAGAAGGGAGAGTACAACAAATATTTTGTAACACTCGATAAAAAATAGTAGTGGATAAGCAAAAGAGGACGGAGAGAATATAGTTACTATGTTAGGTATTTGAGCAGCCCAATAAAATCCTCAAACTCTTGGGGATTGTGCTTCTAGTGACTTAGGACCATTTTTTGTCTAACAAAATCTCCATCCCTTTTCCCATTATAAAGAAATTCTCCAAAATGGGTGGAGACCTCCCCAAATTTAGAGTGATCTCCAAATGTCCAAAGTCATCTATTTTTCTTTTTTTATAATTTAAAGGGCAAATAAATAAAAAATGGTACTTTTTCAGCCAAAAGGACGCTACAATAAAATAAAAAGAGACCTTCCCAAATTTAAAGGAAATATATATAATTTATAATTTATTAAATTAAGATTTTAGAATATTTTTATTTCCTTATAAGTCGAATAACAATTAATTTATTATTTATTAGGTTAAGATTTTAGAATATTTTTATTTCCTTATAAGTCGAATAATAAATAATTTATCATTTATTAAATTAAGATTCTATAATATTTTTTTTTTAATAAAAACTTTATTATTTATTAAATTAAGATTTTAGAATATTTTTATTTCCATAAGTAAGATAATACTCCGTATATAATTAGTTATTATAATTTATACGGTAAAAATAAAAGTATTAAATGCAATCTATGTATATATATAAAAGACGCAAGGAATAAGGTCACCACGTTGCGCCACCTATGATTTTCCTACGTGTCGTTCCCACGTTAAGCCACCTAGGATTTTGCCACCTAGGATTTTTTATTTTAGGAATTTATATATGTTGATATTATTTTAGGATAATATAGAGATACGATAAATTAATCTAGGAAAGATTCTATCCAAAATAAAAAATGTTATCGATTATATATTAGAAATTAGGATAGATCTACAAGATTTTATCTAAAATTAAAATAAATTATAAAACATTAGATATTATATATCAAGATAGATATATTAATTTTTTTCCAATTAAATTTCTATCTATTTATATGAAAAAAAATTCGAATTTTATTTAAAATTAAAGAAAATTATTTTATTATTTTTTGTTTATCTATTTATGTAAAATATTTATCTTAAATAAAATTTTAATAAAAAATAAAAATTTCAAGATAATTACTTGCCTAGATTGACTTTTGATAATAAAAAATTACGTTATCTTTACCTTAATTTTTATTTTATTTTTCTATAATTTTCTATATGACACCCGTCGTGTACGTTATCTTAATTTTGATAAAAAAATTTTATATGTATAATTTAATCTTCATATTTCTATATGACACCAATTGTAAAATTTTCTATAATTTTTTTCTAATAAATAAGTTTTTTATATTAAATTAAAATCATATTTATTAAATAGAATAAATATTAAATTTATATAGTCGTGAATGACACGACGTGTATAACTAGTGTTCTCTAAAATAGAGAATATGTTGGAGTTGGGTTGAATTTTTTTTTGGAAAATATAACAATTGGTTCTCCATTTTAAAAAAAATTATGGGAATTCTGTTAGACTTACTCTTAATACATTTCTCTAAAAATACACAGTTAAGTTAGATTTTCATGTTTTGTTTAACTTGCCTAAGGGTATTATTTCTCCAATCCGGACCGTCTACATCCCACGGTGCAACCTACTATGCTCCACTATACTTCATTTAATTATTTAAATTATAAAATAATGATAAAAAATTTTAAAAAATATATTTATGTTCTAAATACTTATTCTTACATATTTATAGAATTTTGTGATAAAAAAGTCATTACTTTTATTTTCTACATTAAAAATTGTTAAATAAGCGGTTTTTTTAACTTTTAAAAATATTGGTTAGAAATTTGTATGATAAAATGCTATAAATATATGAGAATAAGCATTTAGAATATAAATATGTTTATAAAAAATTATCAAATTTTTTAATTATTATTTGATGATTTAAATAATTAAATAAAGTATAGTGGAGCATAGTAGATTACACCGTGGAATGTAGAATATCCGGACTATTCTTTCTCTGCTTAATACTGATATTAAGAGTCGGACTATTTTCTGTTTACTGACTAATTAACTCATTTTTATTATATTAATAAAAGTACTCTTAAAGAGGATGGAAAATACCATCTTTCTTTAAAAAAAAATACAGTAAAAGTTACACTATTTTTTGCCTTTTTTCTCATATCAACCTTTTTATTTAAAAAGTTTGGTCAGGGAATCTGTGACTCAGTCACTTGACATTCATGGTCCTTTCAGCTCAATCAACTTGTCAATCTTTTATTCCAATTACTTTACACATCAATTCCTCTCATGCTAAGTAAAAATCCCTGTGCACTGCTTATTTATTCGGTTATTCCCCCAGCTCTCTCATTCCATCCATATTGTACTCCCTAAACAAACCATCACTAAAACGCCGTCGTATCACCTCTTTCTTCTCCGATGGGTTCTACCTCCATTGTACCAGTCGTCACCGACTCCCAACCCCTTCAATCCATTCCTCCACAGCCCCTTCTCTCGTCCTTTAATGAACGAATCCGCCCCCTCCTCGACGCCGTTGACCGACTCCGATCGCTCAAAGTCACCAAAGAGGGCATCCAACTACCAACCATCGTCGTCGTCGGCGACCAGTCCTCCGGCAAGTCCTCCGTTCTGGAGTCCCTCGCCGCCATCAGTCTACCCCGCGGCCAGGGAATCTGCACCAGAGTCCCGCTCATCCTCAGCCTCCAAGCCGGCTCCCCTGCATCCCTTACCCTGGAGTACGCCGGAAAAAGCGTCCAAACCGATGAGTCCTCCGTCGCCTCCGCCATCGACGACGCCACCCGCGAGGTAGCCGGCGACTCCAAGGGCATTTCCAACGCCCCGCTGACGCTGATCGTCAGGAAGCCCGGAGTTCCCGACCTTACCATGGTCGATCTCCCCGGAATCACGCGTGTTGCTGTTCACGGCCAGCCGGAGAATATCTACGAGCAAGTCCGGGACATTATCATGGAGCATATTACTCCCGAGGAGAGCATTATACTCAACGTGATCTCCGCCTCCGTCGACTTCTCCACGTCGGAATCCATCCGTATGTCTCAGATGGTGGATAAAACAGGGCAGAGGACGCTCGCCGTTATCACAAAGTCCGACAGGTCCCCCGAGGGTCTTCTGGAGAAGGTCACCGCCGACGACGTCGGCATCGGCCTCGGTTACGTCTGCGTTCGGAATCGTATCGGCGACGAGTCGTTCTCGCAGGCGCGCGCCGTGGAGGCCGAGCTCTTCGGCTCCCATCCCCTGCTTTCCAAAATTGACAAATCGATAGTGGGGATCCCCAATTTGGCCCGGAAATTGGTTCAGATCCAGGCCTCCATCATCTCCAAGTGCTTGCCCAATATAATCCGTCAAATCAACGACAAGCTGAACTCAAATGTTTCCGAGCTGAACCTGTTGCCGAGGAGTTTCACTTCGGTTGCAGATGCCATGACTGCTTTCATGAGGATTTTGGGGTTGGCGAAGGATTCTTTGAGGAAGATCTTGATTACGGGCGAGTTTGACGAGTTTCCCGACGAGGTCAAAATGCATTGCACTGCCAGGCTTGCAGAGATGCTAAATGGGTATTCGGATAAGCTGCAGCAAGCAAGCAATGTGGAGGAAGGGTTGTTTTTGATGGAGGAGGTGAGTGTTCTGGAAGATTCCAAGGGGATCTGGCTCCCAAATTTCCTCCCAAGGAGCGTGTTTCTCACGTTCCTCCATAGGAAGGTGAGGGGAATAAACCCGACTCCGGCGGCGTTTGTTGAGGAGGTTTGGGACTACTTGGATAGCGTGGTGGTACGGGTTATGATGCATCATTGCGCAAACTACTCTCAGCTGCACTCCATGATGAGGCGAGCCGCAGATAGCTTGATTTCAAAGATGAAGAAGCACGGGATGGATAGAATGACGGAGATGCTGGAGATGGAGAAGTTGGCTGATTATACTTGCAACCCTGAGTACATGTCGACATGGACACAGTTGATGACTCACCAGCAGGAATTCATGGCCATTGTGGAGGGCACGCGCACGCCGGAGAGTTCGGTGTTGAAAATCGATGGCTTTTGGGAGGTGGACGTGGCACACATGAGGGCCCACAAGAGTGTGGCCCAGCGGGCCTTTGATATGAAAATGAGGGTCACGGCGTATTGGAAGGTTGTGTTGAGGCGGGTTGTGGACTCGGTTGCGTTGCACTTGCTGTTTAGTGTTCAGAATTTGGTGAATAAGGAGTTGGAGGGGGCGGTTGTGGAGGAGCTGATGCGGCCTGGTGGAGGCGGGATTGAAAGGATGCTAGATGAACTGCCTTCTCTCGCTAACAAGCGAGACAAACTCAGTAGAAGCGTGGAGTTGCTCAAGGAGTCCAAGCATGTGCTTGCTCAAATTATGGACTTTATGGACTGATTTCGTGCTCTGATGTGTTGTGATATACATATGAAGAAGTTGGTTGGAGGAAGGCTTGTTTCAACTTATGCAGCAACATTGGTAATAGTATTTTAGGTGGTCTCTTAAGTTTGTACCACTTTTGTTATCCGGGATTGAAGGTGCAGATTAGTAGTGGGTGACTGGGTGGGTAGGGGAAGAATCTGAAATTCTGATGTTTGTTTTGTATGTTTGCTGAAGTTCAGAATGATGAAATGGCATGGGTTTATCTTTTTTTAAGCTGACAGTTGTGTATTTAGTATTCTAGACATCCTACTTTTTGGGTGAAAAAATCAAGTTTCACCATTATTTCTACCACTAGGTCGAGCCGGTTGGTGTAAGCCGGTTTACCTGGTTCGTGCGCTTTCCCGGCTAGTACACGGACTCGGGGTTTATCACCAAAGGTGGGTCCCTTGTTAAAAAAAAAAAAAAACTAGACATCATACTTCAACCTAGAATAATAATCAAAATTGCAAGGAAGCTCTCTTATAGGTTGTTATGGGGCTAGTAGCATAAGTTTTTTTTTCCCCTAGTGTTAAGGAATTTGTGTTAGGGAAAGACTAACCTGAGAATGAGTGTTCATGTGAGAAATAAGAATAAATCTTAACCGTTCCTTCTAAAAAATCGACGTCCCTGATTAGACGTTCATTAAAAGGGATAAAAAGCAACACGGACAAATTTTTCCCCTATTATTCACTTTTTTTCCGAAAAATACATTTCTAAGAGACGTGCGTAGTTTGTGCATCAATACTCGCCAATTGTGCATTAAAAACTAATTGTTTGTGTATCGAGTTTTTTATGTATATTGTTCATCGATTTCGAACTTTTTTAATTTTTATTTTTAACCTGATTCATGTATATGCAGACACGAATTTAGGAATGGGCTAGGGTTTGCTACAGCCCACACCAAATTTTCAGAAAATATGTATAGTTTTAGTAGTATAAAAGCTCAATGTTTAGTTTCTCCTAGTGACAGTAGAGTGCATCGGTTTTTATCATAAATGTGTGCGTGCATGGTTTGATTCCCACAAATTGCTTTTTATTTCAAGCCTTTTAAAAGATCTGCTGCTGGTGGGTATTTTTTTCTTTTCTTTTTCTTGTTTCTTCTTTCTTTTTTATTCGGACAACTGGTACTTAATATTATTTCTCTCCTTTTCAATAAAAGAATATTACTTATTTGATTTTTCTTATAAATATGTACCATTAAGTCTATAATTTATATTTTTTACTCATAGTAATATTTCTATGTTTATTTTATCGGAAATTCTAGGTGGTAAGTGGTAACCCTAGGATTTGACATTATTTATGAGGTGTACAAATGTTTTACATAATGCGTGTGGTAACTCTGAAATAAATCCAAAATCTACAATATATCCAAAAAGTTAAATCTAACCTTTTACTGTTAACTTTAGATTTATGAGAAAAAGAAAATTAAAATCATATACTGTAAAATAAAATCAAGTTATATAAATCCTGTAAATAAGTGTTCTGATTATGCAAAGTTCTTCCTCCACAAGCCGACCTTCAAACGTGACGGACGCCGGTGAATTGATTGGCGGTGAGCGAAGAAGGATCGTATAAAAAGATCCACCACATATACCAATTCTTAAACATTTAATCCAATATCAAATCTAGGCTCCCTTCGACAATGTCAAAAAAATTTCAACTACCCCCAAATCAACTACATCAACTACATAATGTACCTCCCCCAACCTTATATTTTTTACAAAATATCAACTGCTATCAACTCCATCAACTCCATAAACTCAAATCAATTACATCAACTACCTATTGCCAAACGAAACCCTAATTATTTTTTTTAAGTCTATAACAATCAAAATTCAGAAGTATTGAGCAAAAACTTACAAAAATGAAAACCCAATGAAAAAATAGTTAAGGGCATCAGTTCTCCAAGGTGATAGCATCAATTTTGTGTACTAACATTTAACACATATTCACACAGAACATTTGTTCCGCACGAGATTCCAACTTCAAAGATTTTATCATATTGATATCCGCCTTTTTAGTTGTGTTTTTAGGGTGTGTTTTTGTGTGTTTGAGTCTTTTTCTTTAATTTTGTATTTTGTTTTGAGTCGTTTGTGTAGGTTTTCGTATTTTCTTAAGATATAGAGTCTACATAAGCTTTGGTGGTGTTTTTATAGGTTTTGGAGCTGTTTGGAGCATGTTTTGAGAAAAAGAGGAAAGCACTTAAGAAAAGAAGCCAAGTAAAGATATGAAGAGAGTCTAGAGACTCGTTACCGAGCCTAAGGAAGAAGAATCAAGGCGAAAAGAAGGTTAACGATCCCTCTACCGAAGCAAGATGTACGATATCGAGCCAGTTTACACGCCAGGAGGGTCGTTACCGAGGTTAGCTAGGTCGGTAACGAGGCTTGCAGGAAAACAAAAGAAGTTTGAAGAATTCAGCAAAGAGTCCTACCGACCCTGACAGGGTCGGTACCGAGGGTCCGGTGTCGGTAGCGAAGACAGAGTCGGCACATTTAAATGTACTTCTACCCTATTATTAGATAGTTTAAAGGGATATATCTTTTTGAGATTTATTTCCTTATAGATAGCTTTAGATAGAATAAGTTTTCTCTATAAATACTCTTGTCTAGCCTTAGTTTTTTTTATCCCGCAATTAACTTAGTTTAGGGCAGAGAAGAGAAGAGAGGGGGAGGGACTTGAAGAGTAGAGAGAGGACGAGTTTCGAGGATTGCTTCGAAGACAAGTTTCGTTTTGAATTCAGTTTGTAAGCTTTTTCTTTCTTAATTATTACAATTGCTTTGTTTTTAATCATGATTTGTGAGTAGTCTCTCCTTCTAAGGTTGGGGTTAAACCCAACAATGGTTGTGCATGCTTGTTTGTGATCATGATTTGATTTTCTTTATTGCATGATTCTATTATCTTACTCTTAATCCTTGAAACAAAAGTTGAAGTGAATTTCTCATTCATAGTTGAAGCGAAAGCGGAAACCTTGAATCACAATAGTCAATTTAGGGTTTTGAAGCGAAAGCGGATCAATCCTAGTTGAAGTAGAAGAGATAGATAGTAAGTTTATTGATTGGACGAAAGTTGGTTGATTTACTTGCTTTAGTTGGCGAAAGTTAGTGCCTTTATGTGATAAAAGGCATGATCTTTATGTTTCATTAAACGTTTGTATGCATAATTGTTGTTGTGGGGATACCCTAAACCTTAGATTTTCTCTTTCTCTTGATAAAAACCCTAGCTTTGTTGATTACTTGTGCTCCAAGTAACAAAACTTGACATAGACTTTCTCCCGTGGACGAACCTGACTCCCCTGTACTCAGCGGGGTCTTGATTATAAATTTATTTGTTGTCAAGAAAATCTCTCAACACATATAGATCTTTAGCTAGTAATATTATGAGAATACTCTTCAATCACCATAATCCCTAGCAAGTAGAATTGAAGTGCAAAAAAATGAATAAATGGGAAAACCGTACTATGGCGCCGTTGTCGGGGAAGCAATAGCGTTGTGTTTAGTTACTTGTGGGTTAGGGAATAGCCCGACCCCGTTTTTATTTCTAATTAGTTTTTCTTTTGTTTGTTTTCTCAGCTTATGCAAGCAGGAAGACGTCGGCTTGAATTTGAACAACCTGATTACTATTCTGAGCCTGAACGTGTTCTTCATCACAGGAGACGAGAAAACCGTACTATGGCTGTCACACCTGAAGAGATGGCCCAACAAATGGCTTCTCTCCGCGGACAGATGGAGGCGTTGCAAACTGAGAGAGATAAAGAAAGGGAGCAACGTACTCAGTTACAGGAGCAGTTAATTGCTATCCCTAGGAATGCCAAGCAATACATGCACCCAGAACTGAGGGTGCCAGAATCAACAATCGTGCTTCCAAAGATAGAGAAACCCTTCGAGATCAAATCTCAATTCATATCCTTGATTAAGAGGGCTCAGTTTGAAGGGAAGCCACTGAGTGCCCAATGGAGCATATTAGAAACTTTGTTGATTTATGTGACACTATTATTGCTGATGGTGTTTCTTTAGAATATGTTCAACTAAAGGCTTTTAAGTGGTCCCTTGCAGGAAAGGACCTGATCTGGTTAGAGAGCCTACCTCCTAGGTCGGTTAGGACGTGGAGAGCTTTGCATGATTTATTCATGACTAAGTTCTTCCCTCCAGCCAAAACTATGGAGTTAAGGAAACGCATCACCTCTTACCACCAACTGCCTAATGAGACTTTTGTGGAGACATGGGAGAGATTCAAGGAGATGCTTAGGTAATGCCCCACCCATGGACAACCACAATACGTACTTCAAGAGATCTTCTTTCAGGGGATAAATGCTTAAACAAAGAACCGCATCAACTTGCACACACCGCTTGTGGTTTCATAGAGATGGAACCCGATGAGGCATGGGCATTACTAGACAAGTTGACCAACTACGATGTCATGTATGGGACCCAGCAGTCGCCCCATCCCCAAAGGAGGCTCTACACTTCAAATAAAGATGAGGTTGATCCAGATGTCAAAAATCAATGCTTGCAGGATGAGATCAATCGGCTGAAGAAACGGGTAAGTTTTCTGAAAACCTCTCAACAATGTCTTGAGTGTGGCTCTCATGCCCATAGTACTTCTGCTTGCACTAACATTGAGCAAGTTAGAGCCGCTGAGACCTATGCTAAAGTGAATTACATGAGAGGTCAATACAGAAACCCACCTAATAACTATGACAGGCCAAACAACTATCCCACTTGGGGAAACTCCAATCAAGGTCAAAGCGCTACACCCTCTCCACCGGATAGAAGGCCCACACCCTACAGACCACCAGGCTATCAAGAGCCACCTTCATGGGTACAAGAGCTACAAGAGGGTATTAACGGAGTTCACAACAAGATCGATGGAGTCCGTTCTGACCTAAAAGGTGTACAGGTACAATTGGGAGAGATAGAAACCTAGAGAAAGAATGTAAATTCCCAATTAGGTAACCTTGATGCACAAATTTCGAGACCTCAAGGTCAACTCCCAAGCCGCCCCGAAGAGAACCCGAGAGGACAAATTGCAGTTGTACATCTCAGGAGCGGAAGGACACTACCGGACCGTGCTGAAGCCAAGGAGGAAGAGCTTGGTAACGAAGAAGATGCTCCAGCTCGGATCGATAACGACCCCACTAGGGTCGATACCGAGCCTCAAACACTCAGGTGCGATCACACACAGGTCGTTAACGACCCCAACCCAGGTAAGTCTTCGCCACCGAACCCCTCCCATAGTCCCAGGCTCGGTATCAACCCCCTCAAGGTCAGTACCGACCCTTCTACAGCACCAATCGACCCTATTGTCGACTTGGTAGCACCACCTCTCGAGCCCGTTTTGGTTCCGAGACCGGTGGAGACTCTTCCCTTCTAAAAAGTCTAAAGACTCAACAAATGGGAAGTTTAGGCGTTTTGTTAAAATCCTTCAAGGCTTAAATATTTCCATTTCGTTCGTTGAGGCCCTAAGCGAAATGTCGGCTTATACAAATTTTTGGAAGATATTCTAAGCAGGAAGAGGTCTATGTCTGAGCTGACCAACGAGGTCCGATCTTTGGAGCTCCTAGAAAAACTAGGCGACCCAAGTAAGTTTGCTATTACCATTGGTATTGGAGCTTACCGGTTTAAAGCTTTATGTGACTTAGGATCCAGTGCAAGTCTACTACCACTATCAATCTGGTCCAAGGCCAATATGGGACCACTAGAGCTTGTGAACATGAGGTTATACATGGAAGACGGATCCCGTGTCAAGCCTACCGGGGTTGTGGATGATTTTCCAGTTCAAGTGGGCAAGTTCTTTGTCCCAAATGATTTTATAGTCATGGAGATGCCCGAAGACCCTGTGGTACCTATCATTTTAGGGAGGCCATTCTTAGCCACAGCTGGTGCCATAATTGATGTTAGAAGGGGACTCCTAACCTTAGAGATTGGGGATGAGACGGTGGAGTTCCGCTTTAACCCCACCATGAAAGAGACCAACGAATCTGAGGTCAAAATGCTCTACACCGTACCCACACTGACTACATCGAATGTGGGGACCCGATCGAGAGGCTGATGGCTAGTGATACAGTTCCGAGTAGAAGACTGGTGGAATTTGACCCTGAAGCATCGGCACCGACCCTACAAGGGTCTTTACTGAAGCTACTGGCAGGAAGTAAAGAAACAGGCTCTACAGCATCGGTACCGAACCCCTCTTGGTCGATATTGAGGCTCCTGGCAGATACCATGAGTCGTTACCGACCCCCTGATAGAAGATGAAGAGCTTTTGGCGTTTGATTACCTCGAGGAAGTTTTGAACACAGAGCAGGAAGAACCCATTCTTATCCCAGCTGACCCTACTCCAACGCTCAAGCCCCTTCCAGACTCCCTCAGGTATGAATTTCTTGGTCCTAACTCTACCTTCCCCGTCATCATAAATGCGCAATTAAAAGATGATGAAGTAGAGAAGCTGATTTCTATAATTAGGACCCATAGAAAGGCCATTGGCTACTCTTGGGATGACATAATTGGCATATCCCCTTCATTATGCATGCATAGGATCTACATGGAGGATAATCACAAACCCACAATAGAGCATCAACGTAGGCTGAATCCTAATATGAAAGATGTGGTTAAAAAGGAAATTTTAAAACCACTTGATACCGGGATTATTTTTCCTATATCGGACAACCAATGAGTTAGTCCGGTCCATGTAGTCCCTAAAAAGGGGGGAATGACCGTTATAGAGAATGAGAAAGGTGAACTGATCCCCACTAGGACCACAACTAGAGGTGGGTTCGGTTCCACGGTTCCGTGGAACCGAAGCGGAACCGAACCGGAGGAACCGGTAGTATACCGGTTCCCGTCTCGGTTCCTCCTTAAGAAGAACCGGAGAACCGTCGGTTCCTCCAGTTCCGAACCGGCGGTTCCTCCGAAAGAGCAGTGTTCCACCTGCAATCGCGATTCCCAAACCGTGACTGCGGCGTATAGATACCACGGTCGCGGTTTTGCCAATAGAATGTCTATAGACATTCTGTATGAGCAAACCACGATCGCAGTTTTAGCCGCGATCGCGGTTTTCACACACCGCGATCGTGGCTAGTATTCCAACAACTATATTTACTTTTCCAACGGCTATATTCCAACGTTCACATGAATTCCAACGTCTAATTTCCTTCCATTTACCCATATAAATACCATATTTCACCTTCAATTTCATTCACACCAATCTCATACTCTCTTATCTCTCTCTACTACTACTACTCTCATAATTCTACAAGCTTTCAACTTGCAAATCCTTTCTTACTACTTCCCTTCCTAATCTCTTATCTCCTTCCTAATCTTTTTGAAACATGGAAAACCAAGGTCAAGGCTTTGTTGATTTGTTGGTCGAGGTCGAGGAATACTATGGTGGTGTTGGTGGTTCACAAGAAAGTCAAATGAATCCTAATGCTTATCAACCACAACCACCTTATCCTCATATGTCTATTCCTATGCTGATTCCTCCATAATTTCCTCCTTCTGCTCCTATTCATAACCAAGGTCCACAAGGCAATGAGGAGGGTGATGAGCAACACACCGACGAGGATGAGGTCCATGAGGAGGAAGAGGAGGAGGGGGCATCTACGGCCAACCAAACCTCAACGGTGTTGAAATCCGACATTTTCACAAAGCCCTTCACCAAAGGCAATGTATTGGATGCACTAGACCGATATGTTGTCAAGTGCAACTATTGTTCCTCGAAGTACAATTCGAGGCGCAATGGAGGTTATGGCACCTTGAACAAGCATTTGAAGGCAAAACACTTGGACAAGTTGGGCATGATGCGAGGTCAAACACAAATTTCGACTTCGGGGTTAGCAAGTTCTTCCTCTCAATCTCCCTTGTTTACTTGTAATCATGAGCGTAGTGTTTATGCTTTGTCCGAAGCTATTTGTGTTGATCATTTGCCATTTCAATTTGCGGAAAGTGTGGGTATAAATGATTGGGTTTCCAACCATTTCCAACCCGCTTATAAACGAACAACAAGAAAAACAATTAGGAAAAATGTGTTTAAAGCATATGCAAATCGTAAAAAGGAGTTGTCTGCTCAAAATAATATTCGTGTTTCTATTTGTAGTGATATTTGGAGTGATAACTATCAATCTCATTCATACATGGGTATTACATGTCATGATATTGATGATCATTTTCACATGCAAAAACGAGTTTTGGCTTTTCGAGTATTTGACGGGGGCACATACCGCTTCAAATATTTGTAACATTATACGAACTATTTTAGATAAGTATAGACTACTTCATCGAGTTTTCACTATTTCATTTGATAATGCATCTAACAACACCGCTTTTATTAGTGAATTGATTCAAGTTTGTCAACCGGTTTTTGGAAACAAATACTTTCATGTAAGATGTTCTTGTCATATTTTAAACTTATGTGTTCAAGATGGTTTGACACTTTTAATGTCATATCTTGAACCTATTAAGTATGTTGTTAGCTTTATTTGGTTAAAAAAGAAGGCCAAAAGTGATTGGGGGAAGTTTTGTAAATCGAATGGTGTTAAACCCATACTTTTTTCAAAAGATGTCGGTCATCTTTGGAATTCTACTTATAAATTACTTCATCAATGTTTACGTTATAAAGAACTTTTAGCTTCCTTTGCCGCTCAACATATCTCGGGTTCACAAGCAATTGAAGCTTGTTGGGATATTTGCTATGATATTGTGGAAATTTTACAAGTTTTTAATGATGCAACTTATACATTTAGTCAAACATATACACCAAGTGCTCATTTGTTTTTTGTTGAAGCTTTGAATGTTGTGGGTGCCTTTAAGGAAGGGCTTTCACAACCCGACCGACCCACATTTTTCAAGGTATTTTACATATGAAGAGGAAGTGGTTGAACTATTACAAATATATTCCCGATATTTATCTTGTTACTTGTGTTTTTTATCCAAGATTTAAGATGCAAGGTTTGCAAGATACTTTGTATCAATACTATGATTTATTAAATTTAGAAGAACATTATGATAGAAATTGCAATGTTGATGTCATTATAGAACGTGTTAAATCTCTTATCTATGATTTGTATAAGACTTATAGCACGGGTGGTGAGGTACCTTCTACGCCTCAATTACCCCCATCGTCCTCCTCATCTCGTCGTTCTTTTCTATCTGCTGGGTCTCGTATGTTGCAAAATCTTACAAAAAACCCGAGATTCACGAGCGCACATACAGAGCTCGATACTTATCTAACCATTACCTTTGAGTTTGTAGATGATTTTGATATTTTAGATTGGTGGAAGCAACACAAGAACACATATCCAACACTAGCAAGGATAGCCGCTCAAGTACTTGCCGTTCCCGCTTCAACGGTAGCGGTGGAGCAAAAGTTTAGCCAAGGCGGCCACATCTTAGACGATAGGAGATCAAGATTGGCACCCAAAGCATTGGAAGCTCAAGTTTGTGTGGACGATTGGAAGAGGGCAGAAATTAGATCATAATCAATGAACTATACGGAGTCATCCGATGATGTAATAGAGGGCGACACAAGCCAAGCTTCTTCCACCGGATCGTCTTAGGTAAGTTGCCAAACGGGGTTTCATATCGAAGGTAATAGAACTACGTGGGATTTGATTCCTCTATGACCCCGAGAGGATACGTAAGCAACTTAATATCAAGTTCAAGCCCTTCTTCTCCCACCCCTTCTCTTCCCAAACCGGTCAGAATAGGCTGAAATAGCCATTAGAACCACAAACCGCGATCGCTGTTTGGTCTACCCGCGATCGCGGCGGACGGACCGCGACCGCGGTCCTCTCATACCGCGAGCGCGGTTCCATTCCAACAACTACATTTTTCAAATTCAACGGCTATTTCAACCCTACATCTAATCCATTTATCCATATAAATATCATATCTCACCTTCAATTTAATTTACACCAATCTCATTGACGCATACTCTTTTATTTCTTTTGAATACTTCATTTCATAATCATTTTCAAGAATGGAAAACCAAGGTCGAGGGTTGAAATTCGAAATTTTCACAAATCACTTCACCAAAGAAAATGTATTGGATGAACGAGGCCGATGTGAGGTCAAGTGCAACTATTGTTCCATGAGGTACTAATGGTCGCCGAGTGGAGGTTATGGAACCATCACTCATCATTTAAATACCAAGCACGTCATCCACCTTAACCGTAGGTAAGTGGCCAAGCGGGGTTGCATATCGAAGGTAAGAGAACTACGTGGGCTTTGATTCCTCTATGACCCCGAGAGGATACGTAGGCAACTTAATATCAAGTTCAAACCCTTCTTCTCCCACCCCTTCTCTTCCCAAACCGGTCAGGATAGACTAAAATAGCCATTATAACCAAAAACCGCGATCGTTGTTTGGTCTACCCGCGATCGCGGCGGACGGATCGCGACCGCGGTGCTCTAAAACCGCGATCGCGGTTTGAGCAGAAAACTTCAAATTTGTTTTTCAAATTTGATGGAACCGGAACCGGTCCAGGAACCGGCAGGAACCGGAAAAAACCGGAACCGGAACCGAGGAACCGGGGGGTTCTCGGTTCCGGTCCTGGTTCCGGGGTGCGGAGGAACCGGAACCGGACACCTCTAACCACAACTAGTTGGCGGATGTGCATTGACTATAGGAAGCTAAATAGTGCTACAAGAAAAGATCATTTTCCGCTTGCTTTCATTGATCAAGTTTTAGAACGCTTAGCCCAGCATGATTACTTTTGTTACTTAGATGGCTATAGCGGTTTTTGGCAGATTCCCATTCATCCTGATGATCAGGAGAAAACAACCTTTACTTGTCCCTATGGGACTTTTGCTTACAGAAGAATGCCATTTGGGCTTTTTAATGCCCCTGCAACCTTTCAAAGGTGCATGATGGCTATCTTCTCAGATATGATAGAGGACATAGTTGAGGTTTTTATGGATGATTTTTCTGTGTATGGTTCTTCATTTGATTTTTCCTTGTGTTGTTTTAGTTTTGTGTGTTCTTTCGTTTTATAGATTAGTAGTTAAACATAACCTTGCTTCTCGTGGACGATCCTGACTCCCTATACTTAACGGGGTCTTGACTACAAATTTATTTGTTGTCAGTAAAAACCCTCTCAACAAATTTATTTGAGGCGGGAAATTTCTAATTTGTTCTATTTGCATCTGTATTGAAGAAAATGGGATCATTACTGAAGAGACAACTGAAGCAGGAGGGTCAATAACGACCTATTCTAGTCCGGTAACGACCCAGTCAGGTGAGTTTTCTCAACTTAGTTCAATTCCTTCCAATTCAAATCTTCCCTTATCTCTTTCTTCTACTTCTCTTCATTCCATTCATGCTATTAGAGGGTCAAAGGCCCCTTGGTTTGCGAATTTTGCTAACTACATTGTAGGAGGCGTGATTCCCGAGGGCTTGACTCCACAAAATAAGAAGAAGTTCTTACATGATGTCAAACAGTACTATTGGGATGATCCTTACTTGTTTAAACAAGGAAGTGATCACCTCTTTAGGCGTTGTATACCAGAAGAAGAGGTAGAGAGTGTGATCCGTCAATGTCACACTCTCCCAACCAGTGGCTGTTAGGTTCAATATCTCTTCGGCCCATTTGATAAGTCGAGCCCAAAAGCAGACATGAAAGTCATCGGGTGGCTTGATCGTAGAAGAATCCAGGAACGAAGAGAAATCATCGTCACTCGGATGAAGGTAGAAGGATTTCGTCACGAGGAAGAGGAGCGCGCTCAGAGGACAATGGCTATGACGGTTCGCACCTCCGATATACATGGGAAGTGGATAGTAGTTAGAGATATGCCCTATAAACTCGGAAATCGTGAGAGGTGGGAAACAAACGTTGGTCTGAGGGGATTTATAGATAGATTTTTACGGTTTATACATGTACACGCATACTGGTTACAGAATAGATAATCAAAAGAGAGCTTTTGTCCTTCGTATCACTAAAATTCTCGCCTTCTCGAAGTGTTCGCCTACCTATCGATTGGATCGTGCCCCAATCTAGGGCAGAGATTTGCTTGTCAAATTTTTGTCCAAAACAGTGGCCATGCAAAAGGTTTCAAAACCACGACGAAGATTCTTCAAAGTGGTCTCTATTGGCCAATGATGTTCGTGTTTTTAGTAGTTTTTGATAGGTTTTATTAGGTTATTAGGACTAGTTTTGATAAGTTTAGGATTAGTTTTATGTGTTTTTGGATAGTTTTGCATATTTTGTGAAAAGTATGGAAGCTACTCCGTTTTGTGTCTTTTTGTAGGTTTTAGCAAGGAAAAGGTGTTGTTTGGAGCTGAATTTGGAGAGCTATGATAAGAGATGGAGGAATACAAGATGAAGAAGCTGAAGTTCGAGTTTCTGGAAGAGAAGTGTTGAAGAAAACCAAGCCCAGGCTCGTTAACGAAGCTGTGAGAGCTCGTTAACGAGGTCACGAGATGAAAATGTTCGAGAGTTGACTTTGTGACTCACCGATCCTGTACGGGAATTTATTTCTGTGTCGGTAGAGTATCTTTTTATGATTTTAGGGTTATTATATTATGTATTTTAGGTCTTGTTATCTTTTGAGATTTTATTTCTATCTTTTAGAATAGATTCTATCTTTTTAGGAAAGTTTATATCTTTTAGTTTTTTTAGCTTTTTTTAGTTTCTAGCTTCTTTTTAGTATAAATACACTTCTATCTAGCATAGAAAGGGAGGTCGAATTTTGGAGAATAGAGCCGAGAGAGAGAAGGACAGATCGGAGTCGTGATCGAAGGAGCTCGGTACACGAAAGTTACCGGGGTCGTTAGTCGTTTTTTTGATTCGGTATTTCGGTGTTTTCGGTTTCTTCTGAATCTCTGTAAGATGATATTTCTTATTAATTTGAGTAGTGTTTTGTTTTCAATGTTTTATTTGATTAAAGTTATTAGTTTCTTAGTCATGATTAGTGAGTAGTCTTTTTATCTAGGGTCGGGGTTGAAACCCGGCATAGTTGTGCATGTTTGGTGAGTAAGATTATGTGTTGAATGCCTTTTATCTATTGTTGAGATGGTTTGTTGTGCTTATAACAAGATGAAAGTTGAGGTAATTTGAGTTGTTGACTTGATTGAAAGAGAAAGTTATAAACTTGAAGGTTGATATTGTTTGAATACGAAAGTTTCAAGCTTTAGATCCGAAACAAGCAATTGGGTGAGTTAGTTTATGAAAGTAGATTAATTTGCTTGCTAAGTCAATGAAAGGTGATGCGTCTATCTATTTAAAGGCATGATATTTATCTTCTTACGAGCTTGTGTGCATGACTATGTTGTGGTAACCCTTGTCCTGGATATTTTCGTTTTTATTTGATTTCTTTCAAGAACATATTCGTTACGGAGTTCGTTGGCTCGGTACCGAACCTGTCTAGGTCGTTAGTTTTGGTCTTTTTATTCTCGGTGGTTCGTTAACGAGGCTGACAACTTCGTTAACGAGGCTGCTTGTGTGTTTTGCTTGCTTTTTTTTTTTGGAGTCGATAGATAAACGAACCTTGCTTCCCGTGGAACAATCCTGACTCCCCTATACTCAGCGGGGTCTTGACTACAAATTTATCTGTTGTTAAACGACTCTCTCAACAAATTGGCGCCGTTGCCGGGGAAGCAACGTGTTTTGTTTATTTATCTGTGGGTCTGGGAATAGCCCGACCCCGTTTTTGTTTTTAATTTTTTTTTCTTTGTCTATTTTCTCAGCGCATGCCGGTAGGACATCGAAGGCTTGAGTTTGACAACGCTGGTTATTACTCAGAACCTGAACGTTCCCTGCACCGTAGACGCCGAGAGAACCGAGCCATGACCACACCTGAAGAGCTGGCTCGTCAGCTAGAAGTCCTCCAAACACAGATGGAGGCGTTGAAAACAGAGAAGGAAGGCGCTGCCGCCGAGGCTGAGCGTCAACGAGATGCCAATGCTCGTCTACAAGAAGAGTTGAATGTCTATCCGAGGAATTCCAAACAATACATGCATCCAGAACTGAGGGTGCCAGAGTCTCCAATTGTGCTTCCGGAGATAGAGAAATCTTTTGAGATTAAATCTCAATTTATATCCTTGATCAAACGGGCTCAGTTTGAAGGGAAACCTACTGAGTGCCCTATGGAACATATTAGGAATTTTCTTGACTTATGTGACACCATAGCTGCAGAAGGTGTCTCACTTGAATATGTTCTGTTAAAAGCTTTTAGGTGGTCTCTTTCTGGAAAGGCCCTGAGCTGGTTGGAGAGCTTACCTCCTAAGTCTATCAGGACTTGTAAGAACTTGTATGATCAATTTCTTACAAAATTCTTCCCGCCTGCCAAGAAGACGGAGTTGAGAAAACGCATCACCTCCTATCACCAGCTGCCTAATGAAACATTTGTTGAAACATGGGGAAGATTTAAAGAGATGCTTAGACAATGCCCTACTCATGGGCAACCTTTATATGTTCTGCAAGAAATCTTTTTCCAGGGTATCAACGCAGAGACCAAGAACCGCATCAACACACATATTGCGTGCGGTTTTATAGAGATGGACCCAACGGCTGCATGGGAATTGCTGGATAAGCTGTCCAATTATGATGCCATGTATGGAACCCAGCAAACTCCACAGCCCCAGAAACGTCTCTACATACCTAACCGACACGAAGTTGACCCGGATGTTAAAAATTAATTCCTGCAAGACGAGGTCAACCGTCTGAAGAAGCAAGTAAGTTTTCTAAAATCCTCTCAATCCTGTCAAGAATGTGGTTCTTCTGCACATAGTACTTCTGCTTGCACTAACATAGAGCAGGTTAGAGCCGCTGAGACAATTGCTGAGATGAGTTATATGAGAGGACCATACAGGAACCAGCCTAGCTATTTTGACAGGTCAAACAACTATCAGGCATGAGGCAATCAGAATACAAATCAAAACTATGCAGCGCCTCCGCCAGATAGACGACCTGCACCCTATCGACCTCCAAGCCATCAAGAGCCACCATCATGGGTTCAAGGATTACAGGAAGGCATTAACGGCGTGACCAACAAAGTTAACGAAGTGACCAGCAAGGTTAATGAAGTTCAAGCCAACCTGAACCAACAAAATAAAAGATGGGGAGAGTTCGATATATGGAAGAAGAGTGTTGATTCCCAACTAGGGAACCTCGCTGCCCAGATTCCGAGACCACAAGGACAACTCCCGGGCCGCCCCGAGGAGAACCCTAGGGTACAAATAGCAGCGGTGCACCTTAGGAGCAGGAAGACATTGCCGGAGGGAGTCCAAGCTGAGGACAAGAAGGAAGAAGACGCCACAATTCAGCTCGGTAACGAGCCATCGAGGGCAAATACCGAGCCCGTATACCATGGTGACGAGGCTCCGAGGGTATCTAACAACCCTAATCCAGGTAAGTCTATTAATCCGAGCCTTCCTCTCTATCCCAGGGTAGTTAACGACCCCATCAGGGTCGGTAACGACCCACCGAGGACACCAAACGACCCCAGTGTCGACCCGGTACTCTCACCTCTCGAGCCTAATTTGGTTCCGAGAATGGTGAAATCTCTTCCATTTCCAACTAAGAAACCTATGGACTCTACTGAGAGTAAGTTCAAGCGTTTCGTGAAGATTCTTCAGGGCATTAATATTTCCATCCCATTCGCTGACGCCCTAAGCGAAATGCCGGCTTACACAAAAATTTTGAAGGATATTCTTAGCAGGAAAAGGTCCATTACAGAGCTACAGGATGAAGTCAGATCAATTGCTCTACCAGAAAAGCTTGGAGATCCAGGGAGATTTGCCATCACGATTGGCATAGGCGACCATAAATTTAAAGCTTTATGTGATTTGGGAGCAAGTGCTAGTTTGCTTCCTCTCTCTATCTGGTTAAAAGCTAACATGGGACCGCTAGAGCCTGTGGATATGAACCTCTTCATGGCGGACGGATCATGTGTCAAAGCCACAGGGGTCGTGGATGACTACCCTATTCAAGTGGGAAAATTCTTTATACCAAATGATTTCGTCGTCCTCGACATGCCTGAGGATCCTCATGTCCCCATTATCCTAGGCAGACCATTCCTAGCTACAGCAAGTGCCAAGGTCGATGTGAGGAAAGGACTTCTTACGTTTGAGATTGGAGAAGAACGAGTGGAATTCAGCCTGGACCAAAACGCAAATGACCCAACCACGGTGCACAAATCGAGTTGCACCAACCAGAACTCGACAAAGCTGATACAACTGAACTTCCACCAACTTCGAAAGAGGACGAGATTCTCACACAGGACCTTGTCGAGCTCCCATGGCCTACTAGCGAGTCTCATATACAAGGAAACAATCAAGGTGAGTACTTTTCTTCTTACCCTATTCCTGCACCATACCCCATGACACATGCTATTGAGGAGTCCAAACCACCTTGGTTTCCGGATTCCACTAACCCATATGTAGGAATACCGGGCATACTCATAGAAGACAAGGGATCTAGCTTAGTGACTCAAGCAAACAACGCCTACAAAGCTAAGTATGGGGTAATTCGAGACCTTGACTTAGCTACAAAAGAACCACCTTGAAGCAAGGGAAGAACGTCGGGCTTACGACGTTAAAAATAGCACTTACGGGAGGCAACCCGCTTTTAGTATAGTATAGTTTTTCTTCTTCTTTTTAGATTCTTTCTTTTTTAGCTTTCTTTTCCTTTCTTTTCTTTTCTTTTTAGTAGTTTTTTAGGATAGAAATTAGGATAAATTTTGAGCTAACAAGATGCAGGAGAAGGGCTCGAAAATCACTCCAAGAGGCTACGGTGGCTCGTTAACGACCCACCCAGGGTCGTTAACGACCCGGTTTGACGACCCGATTCGGCAAAACGGGCAGGTAAGTTCTTTTTAACCTAATCTATCTTTTACCTACCCCCATGCCGCCGCCCTTTACCTTTTCCTATCCCTACCCTCTCCTATATAACGCTTCTACCCCTCCTAAAATTTTTCACTCTCAAATCCTTAAACTCCAAACCTCTCAAAAATCATACCCAAAATCTCGGAGATCCCCCACCACCGATCGGAATTTCTCACCTCCACCGATCGTCGGAGACACCCTCGTTACCAAAGCTTGGAACCCCGGATTTCCACCGACGAGATCCACACTCGTTAACCACCCCAATCCGACCCTTTGTTCTTCAATTTCTCAAATTTCCGGTATGATTTCTAAACCCTAACTCTTACTTACAAGATTCATGGTTTTTAGGGTAGAAATTTCATATTGGGATTGTGTCTATAGAAAAGGTCGACATGCATGTTTGGATTTTGCTCATAAAATTTTCGTTGAAGCTCAGTTGTTCATATTCTAGGGAAGATTATTCATGTTAGGTTCTCCATTGCAAAAGTCTAATTAGAAAAGCATGAATTTTTCTTATCCTAGTATTAAGTTCAATTTTTGCTATATCAATTTTGGGTAATTTCGCATGTTTGGGATGGGAAATCGAGCAAGTATGGGGTGCATAAACCCGATTGTGTGTCTAGTGAGGAGTATTGAGGATACATACTTGATTTATGGTCTGATTTTTAAAGTTGATGACATTCGGAAATCTGTGAACTAGCTCTCGGCAGCTCGTTAACGACCCACCCAGGTTCGTTAACGACCCTGCGTAAGCATCACCGATTCTACACCAGTCCAGATTCTTTAACGACCCAATTGGGTAGTTGACGAATTATTCCGAGGTTATTTTGAGACCAAGTATGGGGTCTCTTGCCTATCTATTTTGAGTGGATCTTATCTTGGAAAATTCTTGATTGTTTTGTAGATCTCATGGCAAGTTCAAGCAGACCCGCTACCCGAGCTCAGAAAAAGAGGAGGAATCAAAGGTCCCCATCCCCACCTCGCATGGATAATTTGATCTTGAGTACTCAAGGCCAAGTGAATCGATACCGTGCCATTCTAGATAAGGACCACAACACTCGTTGGTTCTCGAAGTCTAGTGCCGTACACACGGGGATTTACACGGATGTCAAGGAGGCCTTCGTTATTCTCGGTGCATCTCATCTACTGAAGAAGGAGAATCTACCACACTTTCCGGCCCTCACATTTGAGTTTCTGGCCACTCTAGAGACTAGTTTTCCGTCGAAGACTTCGGCGGGACGAATCCGGTTTCGACTCAGTAATGTGAGCCGTGAGTTCACCATGGCGGAGTTCAATGCAATTCTAGAGATCCCAAACCCTTCTAGAGAGTACAACTTGAAAGACTACAGGGTGACTCGGACTTGGAGCTATATCACTTGTGAGGTCCAATCCTCCACAACGGCATTATCTGGGGCAAGCATCATCAACCCCATCTTCGGGATCATTCTCTGAGTCCTAGCCGCCACATTCTAGCCGAAGAGAGAGTTGAACAGGCCAACAAGGACGGAAGTTGCTTGTCTCCGCACTATCCTTTTCGAGGAGCCCGACCCTTTGAATTTGGGGTATGAATGGCTCTACTACATATAGAAATCAACCAAGTCCAAGGAAGTTTGGTGTGGTAACTTGGTCAGTCTTTTGGCCACAAACCTTGGAGTCGACCTCACTCGCTACACACCGACTAATGCTCAGTTACTCAACAAGAACTATTGGTATAGTTCCAGTATTTTCATTCAAGTTGAGAGAGGGTTTAAAGTAAAAGTTAAAAACCGCCTTGTTACACCCACCCTCGATATGTTGGAGTTACTCTATGTACCAAATTGGTACGAGGCGTGGACGGGACATGCTTTCCCATTGGAGCCCAAGCCGGATGATGAGCTATCACTTAGGCCTTGTGAGACAAGGTTTGAGCGAGAAGGTGAAGAGATGGATGAAGATGAAGATGAAGATGAGGATACCGAGGTTGCTGGCAATGACACTGAAGAAGCCGACACAGAGGGAGGCACCGAGGAGCTTAACTTTGAGGAAGAAGACCTCGACGCTGAGGTTTTAGGCACCAACATCCTCGTTGACGAGCCCACCAGGCTCGTTAACGATCATTTACAGCCTTCTACATCTGATGCTAACGAGGTACCCAGGGTCGTTAACGACCCACCGAGGGCAGCTACCGAACCACCGCCAGCTCCTACCGACCCCTACTCTTATGGACTTATGCCATACAACCCGGTGCTTCACCACGATCACTTTCAGCCTCACTACCCACCACCTCCTCAGCCTGAGTACACTAGATCGAGCATTCCGCCACCATGGGCCGATGATCTTTCTGCATGGATGCAACAGCTTCATCTCCAGCAGGACCACATTCATAGGAGGATGGATAGATGGGAGACTGTCTATTCAGCTCGGATGACATTTGAGGATGAGAGGCATCGTCAGAGAGAGACAGAGGATGCTGAGCGTTGGAGGACGATGTATGACTTCATGGGAAACTTTGAGCACTATTTTCCTCCTCCTAACCGTTGATTCAGCTTGAAGACGTTTTTCTTGTTTTCCACTTCTGAGACTTTGTAAGTTTTTGTTTTCTCTTTTCTTGTTTTCTTGTGTTTTTCTTTTCTATTTCTTCCTTTCTTCTTATTTATCTTACAGTGGGGACACTGTAATTTGAAGTATGGGGTGGGAGAAAGTAGAAACTTTTGTGTCTTGTTTGTTTTTTGTGCTTTATTTTAAGTAGTTCTTTTATATCGAAAAAGTTTTGAAAAATATATAAAAAAAAAAGGTCTTAGAATTGATAGATATCCCTTTCTTAGGTGCTATGATAGTAGTTGCTAGCATGATCATTTAATTCCTTGCAAACATGTCTTTGAGAATGTAGCCGGATTCTTATTTTGAAGTTGTTTTTTAGGAAGGAATAGCATTTGATGAAATTGAGCACATATACCTTCTTAGCATAAGTGATGCAATCCAACAAAAATTAGCCTTGTGAGTTATTTTTGGCCTTATAGGGAGAACATTAAAAATCCTTCTTCTTTCCTAGTGTGATTTACTCTCCTTATGCATATTATCTCTTGGAATTGTGATGGTTATCTATTTCTTGAGACCCGTATGAGATTTATAGTTCATTACTTGTGAAAATCAGATGATAGAGAACTTATTTTATAAGCCCTATTAATCCTTATCCACCTTTACATTATCCTTCTTTTGACAACCAATTTTAGCCTGAAGCATTTTATTTTTAGCTCCACAAAATTTGTTCCCTAGCCGAGATAAGCTTGACCCTATCCGGGGATTAGGACTTAGATTTGGAGAGGTAAATTGTTTTGTTGAGTGTAAAAAAAAAAAGGGGAGTGAAATATAATGTTTGGTTCGAAATTGAGGGATTATTGGGAAGGGTAGATTGGAAGTCTCTTGTTTTTAATAGTTGTGATAAGAAAGATCTCTTGGTACAAAAGATGCACAAAATAAAGTTGATGGTTGAAAGGAAGTTGTTGAAAGGGAAGAGGAGTACACGATGAAGCTCGTTAACGACCCTGAAGGGACTCGTTAACGAGGCAGCGGGAGGAAAAGAAAGTATAAAAAATGAAAGAGAAAAAAAAATGAAGAAGTAAGAAGTGCATTCAAGTTCATATAGATAAGCCGGAGATTCTTTTGTTTTATGAGACTTTCTAGGATAATAATGGGTGAGTGAAAATAAGTGTGCATAATGAGAGAGTGGGTTTGGTACATGTTTTTATGAGTGTTTTGATGTTATGTGTGAGATTTTAGGAGTCTTTGATTCCCGGATATTATTAGCAGCACATAGCCAAAATATTTTCCACGCGTTATTGTCATTACCAAGCCCCATTACAACCCGGCAGAATGGAAGCTTCTATGAAGTTTTTCATTGAGCCCCCTAAGTTCTCTTGATGATTTTTGCTTGTTTTGACAAATCTTGGGTGGAGAGTATTGGTGATATAAGTTCCAATTTCTATGAGTTTTTGTATATAAGATGAGTTGAGAGATTGAATTTATGAGCCCAAACACTTGAGAGTTGAGAGAAACACATTATCCCTTGTGAGGTTGGATTGTATTTTCTTGTGTCTATTTTAGGTGTATATATGTGTGATGACGTTAATAGTCCTTTGCTAATTTTCTTCTAGATATTTTGATGTTGCTTTATAGATGATGGCTATAATTTGATGAGTATGTTGTTTGGTTTTGAATATTGTTTAGTGATGGCTATAATTTGATGAGTAAGCAAGTCTAAGTATGGGGTATTTTGATGTTCGTGGTTTTAGTATAGTTTTTGATAGGTTTTATTAGGTTATTTTAGGACTAGTTTTGATAAGTTTAGGATTAGTTTTATGTGTTTTTGGATAGTTTTGCATATTTTGTGAAAAGTATGGAAGCTACTCCGTTTTGTGTCTTTTTGTAGGTTTTAGCAAGGAAAAGGTGTTGTTTGGAGCTGAATTTGGAGAGCTATGATAAGAGATGGAGGAATACAAGATGAAGAAGCTGAAGTTCGAGTTTCTGGAAGAGAAGTGTTGAAGAAAACCAAGCCCAGGCTCGTTAACGAGGCTGTGAGGGCTCGTTAACGAGGCCACGAGATGAAAATGTTCGAGAGTTGACTTTGTGACTCACCGATCCTGTGCGGGAATTTATTTCCGTGTCGGTAGAGTATCTTTTTATGATTTTAGGGTTATTATATTATGTATTTTAGGTCTTGTTATCTTTTGAGATTTTATTTCTATCTTTTAGAATAGATTCTATCTTTTTAGGAAAGTTTATATCTTTTAGTTTTTTTTAGCTTTTTTTAGTTTCTAGCCTCTTCTTAGTATAAATACCCTTCTATCTAGCATAGAAAGGGAGGTTGAATTTTGGAGAATAGAGCTGAGAGAGAGAAGGACGGATCGGAGTCGTGATCGAAGGAGCTCGGTAGACGAAAGTTTCCGGGGTCGTTAGTCGTTTTTTTGATTCGGTATTTCGGTGTTTTCGGTTTCTTCTGAATCTCTATAAGACGATATTTCTTATTAATTTGAGTAGTGTTTTGTTTTCAATGTTTTATTTGATTAAAGTTATTAGTTTCTTAGTCATGATTAGTGAGTAGTCTTTTTATCTAGGGTCGGGGTTGAAACCCGACATAGTTGTGCATGTTTGGTGAGTAAGATTATGTGTTGAATGCCTTTTATCTATTCTTGAGATTGGTTGTTGTGCTTATACCAAGATGAAAGTTGAGGTAATTTGAGTTGTTGACTTGATTGAAAGAGAAAGTTATAAACTTGAAGGTTGATATTGTTTGAATACGAAAGTTTCAAGCTTTAGATCCGAAACAAGCAATTGGGTGAGTTAGTTTATGAAAGTAGATTAATTTGCTTGCTAAGTCAATGAAAGTTGATGCGTCTATCTATTTAAAGGCATGATATTTATCTTCTTACGAGCTTGTGTGCATGACTATGTTGTGGTAACCCTTGTCCTGGATATTTTCGTTTTTTATTTGATTTCTTTCAAGAACATATTCGTTACTGAGTTCGTTGGCTCGGTACCGAACCTGTCTAGGTCGTTAGTTTTGGTCTTTTTATTCTCGGTGGTTCGTTAACGAGGCTGCTTGTGTGTTTTGCTTGCTTTTTTTTAGGAGTCGATAGATAAACGAACCTTGCTTCCCGTGGAACGAGTCTTGACTCCCCTATACTCAGCAGGGTCTTGACTACAAATTTATTTCTTGTTAAACGACTCTCTCAATAGCCAACCATTTTCAGAGACGTACAGGATTATGTCACCTCATGTGATGAATGCCAACGTTATGGAAACATCACTTGGAGGCATGAGAACCCGCTCACAGGGATCCTAGAGGTCGAGCTTTTCGATATTTGGGGCATAGACTTTATGGGACCCTTCCCTTCATCGTGTCCCTATAAGTATATCCTTGTCGCGGTTGATTATGTCTCTTTGTGGGTGGAAGTCGTTGCTACAATGACCAATGACGCCAAAACCGTGGCCAAATTTATTAAAACTAACATTTTTCCCAAGTTTGGAGTGCCACGAATCCTCATTAGTGATGGTGGTTCACATTTCATAGAGATGAGCTTTGAAGCTCTCTTGGCTAAGTATGGGGTATCACATAGGGTGGCAACACCCTATCATCCCCAAACTAGTGGCCAGGTTGAAGTTTCAAACAGGCAGATCAAGAGCATCTTGGTGAAGACGGTCTCCCGCACTAGGAAGGATTGGTCATCCAAGCTTGATAACACTTTATGGGCTTATAGAACAGCGTACAAAACACCTCTACGCACCACTCCCTACAACCTAGTGTATGGCAAGGCGTACCATTTGCTAGTTGAGTTAGAGCACAAAGCATTATGGGCTCTCAAAGAGCTTAATATGGGCCTCGACAAGGCCGGAGCAAAACGATTCATGGACTTGCAAGCGCTAGAGGAGCTGAGGCTAAAGGCGTATGAGAACGCTGAGATTTACAAAGAGCATATGACTCGGCTAAAGTCGTTGTTGCCAAGATCAAAAATAATTACCCTAAAGTATAAACTAGTATAGCATGCAACTAAGGGATCGAACCCAAGAGAATCGGTTTTCTGAACAATCAGCAAATAACAAGACAGGGATTTTTGGGAGTTTAGACAAGCAAGTAATTTCAAGTATTAAATCAATAAAGGAAAAGGAGAGTTTATTTAATCAATTCCACCTTTTTAATCATTCGATCATCAATTCATCCACTTTTCTATTAATTCCCAGGTTAATTCCAATCCTTATAAAAGATTTCCACTTGTCCACGGTCCAAGCGGAATTATGATATGAATAAGAATGCTTAATTCAAATCATGCAAAATATTAAGGATAGAAGGATATTAATTCATGCAATCAAGCTACGAGTCTCATGCATAAACTAACTATCAAATACTCTTCTCAATTCTAGTCCACGGTCCTAGAAAAGAATTGTTTCAAGGATAAATAAGATTGCACAGACAACAATCAAACTAATCCAAACAGTAGAATATCAATCAAATTCAACAAGTCGCGCGCCAAGAGAAATCAATTGATAATCATATAAATAAAAACAAGAGTTTTGATATTAACCAAGGGATAGAAAAGTTACCACAATCTCACGAATTACATAAAAAGGCTTCCTTGATTAAACAAACTCCAATAGAAATTAGTTCTCCATAATAAAACTAAATAAAACCTAAAAAGTAAAAGTATGCTCTGAATTGTGGTGCTCTTTCAACTGAAACACGAAACTAAGCTTAAATACTAGAAACATAATCGAAACCTAAAGATATAATTATATATAAAAGATAAAATAAAGCGGAAAGTCGGTGTTGAAACACCACGACCCGCGAGCGCGGTTCACAACCACGAGCGAGGCTCAATCTTCTACTCGGCGTCCGCGGATCCTCGCCCAACCGCGAGCGCGGTTTCAACCCGCGAGCGCGGGTCATCTGACAGCTTACTAGTGTCAACTTCGGAGGTGGTTTTGACCCACATAGAGTTGTAATTTGAACTTGCCGTACAAACAAGAATTGTATCTCTTCGAGTTAACTTTCCAATGATACCAAATTCAGCTTCATCCGATCACCGTAGCTCCCGAATGATGCGTCACAAGAAAATGGCGTCAAAACAACTCCAAATCAACACTTGTCTTCAAAACTCTTGCAATTCTTCAAATCGTGTCTTCGGTCTTCATATTACAATTATGCTCAAAACTAACCTAAACACACTCAAATCATACCTAAAATACAAGAGTTAACCTATACTATACTAGAACGTATCAAATTCCCCCATACTTAAACCTTGCTCGTCCTTGAGTAAGCTCAAAATAAATCTAACAAGAAATCCTATCAAGGTTTACAACATAGTACAAGGGAAGACAAAAATCACTCACCTCACCAACCCGAACCCAAAATAAAGAAATAATGAGCAAAAACATGATAGCTCAAGCACACACCTCACATAGATACATAGTCAATAAGCTCTCAAGCTCTAAAAATTGTAGAGCGTCTAGGATCTACCCGATATCTAAAATGTAATCCCCAGACCCAAAAGTAGAATATGAACCTAAACACTCTGATTTTTCCACTCATTTTACTTAGGCGCCCTTTCGGGTTTTCACCTAATCACTCTTTTCATTTTTCTTAGGTGTGCTCACAAATACTCACATCTTTTATAAACCTCATATTATCCCAGCCTAATGCTGGTCCGGGTTACCTGCTTATGAACTGAGCCTCCCTTTCGGGTTTTCAGCTCATCCCAGGATTTTCTATCCCTTTTATATATTTTTTATGGCTTTTTCTATTTTTTTCATTTTTTTTTAAACTTTTCTCTATACAAAACATGGAACAAAAATCCCAAAAAAATAAACTGAAATGCAACTACTATGATAGGCGTAGTGAGTACTTCCTCCCCCATACTTAAATCCTTCATTGTCCTCAATGAAGTAAAGATAAAGGAAATAAGCAAGGAAGAAGAAAATCAGAAGATTCACATACGAAAGATGATATGGAAGAACTCTTCAAAGGTTTGGATGAACAGCTCGGAAATCTCCAGATGATCAGTCGTCAGGAAAAACCGCGGGCGTGGGTCAAGCCGCGGGCGCGGGTGGTGCTCCGATCGTGAAAAAAAATGGTTAGAGAATCAACAAAACTGAACACGAACTCACAAACGAACTCTGAATCTCGCCTTAAGCATTAATGTAGTACCAGCCTTGAAAACGAAATTCCCCCATACTTGAGGATGACCATGGGTAGCCATAAAAGTCCCCAAAAAGAATGGAGATAGAAGAAGATGGAAAAGAGAAGGTAGAATTTCGGGGGTTTCACCCAAAAGCCTTTTATTTCAGGGGTTTCACCTGAAAACCTTTTATTTCAGGGGTTTCACCTGAAAACATTTTATTTATTTTTTTCAAAGAACCGAAAAAACCGAATTTCGTCTGGGCCGACCGCGAGCGCGGTTTGGTTCCGCGAGCGCGGTTCCAGCCGCGACTCGGATCCTCGCCTCGGGCTTGCTTTCTTAGGGATTTGGAATTTTTTTAACCTGTAAGTTAGCCTGACAAAACCAAAACGAAACTAAAACTAAAACTAAACAAAAAAGACAAAAAGAAAAGAAAAGAAAAACTTACCTCGGGATTGCCTCCCGAGCAGCGCCTTTGTTTAATGTCGATGGCTCGACGTCGACATGATCGGACATCGTCAATGCCCTAAGCAATCTGTCAAAATCCTGCGAACAACTCTCATGTAGGCAAATATAGCACACTAATAAGTTGAAACTAAATAATATAGCATTCAGACACCGTTTCAGTTTATCAAACCCACTAGAAAAATCAAGGTTAGATGGTTTAGGATATAACCAGTTGGAAGGACGAGATAGTTTATCAAAAGTTATGATTTTTATCTCAACACTACTACCTTTAGAATTTGAGAAATCACTAGGTAAACTATCATGCTCAGGACCTTTTGCAGACACAACAGGCAAACAAATATCAATAGAAAGTAAGGGAGAAGAGGGAAGGATACAGGGATCATGATCGATCATAACAAAGGATTCCATGGCAGGAGACATAGACATCTCCTCAAGTGGAAGAGCAATCTCCATATCATCATCTAGCTCCTTCTTCGAGTTATCAGGCTCGTCGTCATCATTCCAGGAGCTGTCAAACTTAAGGAAATATTCCTCCTCCGTCATCATATGACTATGATCATCCATCTCTTCATCCCATGAAGGGTCTCTGAGTGCCTCTGGAAAGGGTGGAACCGGCTCTTCAGGGGGATCTGTTGGTTCTGTACCGGAACCATATGAGCGGTTGTCATCCCGCGTGCGCGGTTCTTGCACAGAACTTTGATCTTCGAGAATTGCATCCGTCTTTATGTCCAACACCTCCTTTAGTTTTCATTGTTCAGTAATTTGGTTCTCAAATTTCTGCATCTCGATCTCTTTGGCTCGGAAATAACAAAAGAAATCCCATTGGTCGATGGGTTTCCAAACGACGTATTGTCCATCGCTCTCGCGGTACATCCTTAGTTGGGACTCAAGAGTCATCCCAATAAAGATGTGATGGCAAGCATCATCAAGCCCTACATGTAACCTCCAAACAGAGAGTTCATGCAATTGTTTCTGGCACCTAGTGAAGTACTCATAAAAGGGTTCATCTTGCAACTGACAAAGCCTAAACGCAGACATTAGTATATACAAGTGTAGACCGTAAGATAGGTTTACACAGATTCAGGATTTCCGGAACTAACCAAACCGCGAGCGCGATTTACAACCGAGGGCGCAGGTTGGGCAGCGGGCGCGGGCTTCGAGCCGCAAGCGCGGGTTCATCCAGAAACGCCGATTTATCAGAAATTTAAAACCGATTCCCCGGCAACGGCGCCAAAATTCGACTCGGCTAAAGTCGTTGTTGCCAAGATCAAAAATAAATTACCCTAAATTACAAACTAGTATAGAATGAAAGTAAGGGATCGAACCCAAGAGAATCGGTTTTCTGAACAATCAGCAAATAACAGAACAGGGATTTTTGGGAGTTTAGACAAGCAAGTAATTTCAAGTATTAAATCAATAAAGGAAAAGCAGAGTTTATTCAATCAATTCCACCTTTTTAATCATCCGATCATCAATTCATCCACTTTTCTATTAATTCCCAGGTTAATTCCAATCCTTATAAAAGATTTCCACTTGTCCACGGTCCAAGCAGAATTATAATATGAACAAGAACGCTTAATTCAAATCATGTAAAATATTAAGGATAGAAGGATATTAATGCATGCAATCAAGCTACGAGTCTCATGCATAAACTAACTATCAAATACTCTTCTCAATTCTAGTCCACGGTCCTAGAAAAGAGTTGTTTCAAGGATAAATAAGATTGCATAGACAACAATCAAACTAATCCAAACAGTAGAATATCAATCAAATTCAACAAGTCGCGCGCCAAGAGAAATCAATTGATAATCATATAAATAAAAACAAGAGTTTTGATATTAACCAAGGGATAGAAAAGTTACCACAATCCCACGAATTACATAAAAAGGCTTCCTTGATTAAACAAACTCCAATGGAAATTAGTTCTCCATAATAAAACTAAATAAAACCTAAAAAGTAAAAGTATGCTCTGAATTGTGGTGCTCTTTCAACTGAAACACGAAACTAAGCTTAAATACTAGAAACATAACCGAAACCTAAAGATATAATTATAGATAAAAGATAAAATAAAGCGGAAAGTCGGCGCTGAAACACCACGACCCGCGAGCGCGGTTCATAACCGCGAGCGCGGCTCAATCTTCTACTCGGCATCCGAGACCGCGAGCGCGGTTTCCACCCGCGAGCGCGGGTCATCTGACAGCTTACTGGTGTCAACTTCGGAGGTGGTTTTGACCCACTTAGAGTTGGAATTTGAACTCGCCATACAAACAAGAATTGTAGCTCTTCGAATTACCTTTCCAATGATACCAAATTCAGCTTCATCCGATCACCATAGCTCCCAACAATGCGTCACAAGAAAATGGCGTCAAAACAACTCCAAATCAACACTTGTCTTCAAAACTCTTGCAATTCTTCAAATCGTGTCTTCGGTCTTCATATTACAATTATGCTCAAAACTAACCTAAACACACTCAAATCATACCTAAAATACAAGAGTTAACCTATACTAAACTAGAACGTATCACCGTACAAAGCGATGGCATGACCAGAAATTGGTGCCCAAAACTTATGAAGTTGGTGACAAGGTATTCCTCTTTAACTCTAGACTCCGCCTTTTTCCATGAAAGATGAGGTCAAGATGGAGTGGGTCATTCGTGGTCCACCACATTTATCCCCATGGAGCAGTGGATCTAGTAGACAACAATGGAGCCATCTTCAAAGTTAATGGACATAGGCTGAAGAAATTCTTTGAGCAAGCCGACCCGGAGGAAGAAATTCGAGCCACTTGGGATCTCACATCGTCGGACTAGCCAAGGTAAGTTCGTCGGGCTAACGATGTTAAAAATAGAGGTTACGGGAGGCAACCCGGTTAGGTTTGCGGAATTCTTTTTGCAGAATTCTTTAAAAATAGCGGTTACGGGCTAACGGCGTTAGAAATTCTTTTTGTTACCTTTCTTTTGACTTCTTTTTAGAGTAGAGTTAGGTTTGCAGAATAGAATGTTTTCTAAAACGTGCTACAGGAGTCGGGTCGACAATGAAGCAATTAAGTGTTGCCCAGACAGGCTCGGTACCGAACCCCACAGGGTCGGTACCGACCCATGCATAATGACCAAAAAAGAGAAAAAAAAATCCCGGTTTCGACCCCAGGTAAGTACTTAAACCTAAAACTCCTTTTGTCTTTCACCACACCTTCTTCACCACCAAACACACCCTTTGCTCTCAAACCCCCATTGCTACCACTCGCACAATCAGGAGATCCACGCACCACTCGAGCCACCGTACCCTGTTGTCGCACCACCACAGACGCTGAAACTCGCGCACACTAGTCCACCCACAAAACCGAGCCCCCACCCCGGTACCAAGCAAACCCCAATCTTGTTCGTTACCGATCCAAACCCCCTCGTTACCAACCCCAATCCGACCCCTTCAGGATCGGTACCGACCCTCTCTTCACTAGATCATAGTTTTTCTTCCAGGAAGCTTGTTACCGACCCCAAAGGGCTCGGTAACGACCCTCCAAAATGCTGAAATTTATAAGCAAGAGCTTGGTTTCAATGCAAGTATGGGGTTCTTTGGTGTGCTATTATCATGAGTGGATCTTATCTTGGTTTGTTTGTGTTTCTACAGACTTTCAATGGCAAGCACGAGCCGAGCAAGCAAGAGGGTGGGCAAGAGAACAAAAAGGCCCAACCCATCTCCTTCTGCATCATCATCATCACCCTCTCCATCTCCACCACGTATGGATCATGTGGTGTTGAAGACCCCTGCGCAAAGAGAGATCTTCGACATTGTCTTCAACAAACCACACAAAACAAGATGGTTTTCAAGGGTCGATGGAAAGCAGTTGGGAATTTATGAGGGCCTCAAGCACACCTTCTCCATCATTGGTGCCGCTCACCTCCTAAAATTTGAAGAAATCCCTCACTATCCGACCCTCACCTCTGAATTTGCGGCCACCCTCCACACTCAATTTTAGAATAAGAAGTCAGTAGGGAGGATCACTTTCAGACTCGGGAATGAGGACTACAAGCTTAACATGTCCGAGTTCAACACTCTTCTTCATTTTCCCAATCCCTCCCAAGAGTACACAACCCTTGATGATTTTAAGGTTACGGAGACGGGGGGCTACATCACAGGTCAAGATCGTTGCACTACACCAGCACTCCCTTGCTCCCACATCATCAACCCGCTCTTCCGCATCATCCTTCGGATTCTTGGCTCCACCATTTGGCCCAAGAAGGAGTTATCTAGGCCCACAAGGACGGAGATTGGTTGCCTCCGCACCATGCTTTTCTCCGACCCCGCTCCAATGAACTTGGGTACGAATGGGTGACATATGTGGAGCAAAATGGGGCACAACTAGGGGAGATCTACTTCGGCAGGATGGTGACCCTTCTAGCTTTAGCTTGTAAGATCTATCTCACACACTACAATGCACTCCGTTCACAAAATCTAGGCACGAATTACTAGGTGTCTTCATGGATTTTTCAGAGATGCAATGAGGGAATCACCACTACAGTCAATGGTCTCCAAGTGTTAGTCACGTCGGATAAAGTTGAGCTCTTATACCTCCCCAATTGGTACGAGACTTGGACTTCCACACCATTTTCCGCTGGCTAAGAAACCTCAGGATGATGCTTCATTGAGGATAGCTGAGTCACGGTACGAGAGGGAGGAGGACGACATGCAAGAAGATGAACAGGTTGTTGTTGAGGAGGTCGGTACCGAGCCTTACGGATTCGGTACCGAGGGGGTGCCTAATGTAGATGGGCACGTTAACGTGCCAGATGAGCGCGGTATCGTGGTGTATGACCCCGCTACCGACCCTTATAGGGTCGATACCAACCCCCGGTTTCACCAGCACCAGCACCGAACCAACCCCAATCATGCCTCCAACTCCGATTCTGCTCCACCACAATGGGCAAATGACCTGGCTTCTCGGATGCAGCAGTTTTGCATGGCTCAATACCACATGCATGATCAAATGAACCAGTTCCAAGAAGCCTATGCAGCTCGAGTGGCGGTTGAGGAGGAGCGTCAAAAGATTATTGAGTCTCGATGGAAGACAGGTTGGGATCGATGACAAGCAGTTGAACAGCTTTGGCAGAACACAGCTATGTTCATGCACAACTTCGAGAAGCACTTCCCGCCTTCACCCTGATTCCCTTACCTCTTTTCAAGGATGTTTCAAGATGTTTCCATTGCTTCAACAACCATTTTGTGAGTTTATTTTCTTTTCCCTATCTTTTTCTTTTGCTTTACTCTGTTTTTACAGTGAGGACACTATATAGCTTAAGTATGGGGTAGGGAGGGAAAAGAAAATTCTTTTGTTCTTGCGTTTTTGTTTTCAAATGCTTTTATTTTAAGTTTTAGTTGCTTTAGTTGCTTTTCTTTGCATAAAAAGACTTGAAAAAAATCACAAAAAGATTTTTAGAACGGATAAGTACCCTTGATTTTATGGTTCTATGATTGCTTTTACTTGCATGATCATGTAATTCCATTTAGCATGTTTTTGATAGTATAGCCCAAGTCTCATGATGAAAATGTTTTTAAAGTGTAAGATTAGAATGTGATGAAACTAAATGCATATGACTTTTAGCATGAGTATATTGCAATCCAAAAAAAAATTACCTTGTGAGCTTATTTAGCCTTGATTTTCATGTATGATTTACTCTCTATATGTATATTATCTCTTGAGATTGTGATGGTTATCTATTTCTCGAAGCCTCTATAAGATTTCAGTTCATTACTTGTGAAATCATATGATAGAGAACTTAATTTTTTTTCATAAGCCTTATTAATCCATGTTCACCCTTACATTATTCCTCTTTTTTAAGCCAATTTGTGCCTTAAAGCCTGTTATTTTCAGCTCCACAAAATTATTTCCTAGCCGATATAAGCTTGACTTTATCCGGGGATTAGGACGTAGTGTTGGTTATTGTGATGGTTTTGTTGATAAGAGATGTATTGGTTCAAGTGTGGGGTAATATGGGTTGGGTATTTAAAGATCTTGCAGTTTATCATGTAAAAGGAGTTTGGTTCCCTGAATGCACTTGCTATAAAAGAAAGAAGAAGAAATCAGAACAATGACATCTTTATCGACCCTAGTAGGGTCGGTAACGAGCTACCCAACAAGAAAAAAAAAAGAAAAGAAAGATCATAAGGGAAAAATCTGAAAAAAGAGCTGAATAGTAATAATGTGCATGAGCCAAATTTTCCTTGTTGTTTATAAGCAAGATTAGTTGGGATATTAAAGGGGTTGAAAGAAGTTGAAGCTTGTTCTTTAATGTTGAGAGAGTTTGGTTATCTTTTGAGAAGTTTTGGAGTTGTGTTTGAGAGTTTAGGAGTCTTGATTCTCGGATATTATTAGCACCACATAGCCAAAAAAAATTCACGCCTATTTGTTATTACCAAGCCCCATTACAACCCGATCGAATGGAAGCTTCTATGAAGTTTTTCATTGAGCCTAAGTTCTCTTGATGATTTTTACTTGTTTTGACATCTCTGGTGGAGAGTTTTGTGATATAAGTAATAATGAATATGTTGATTTTTGTAAATTGGATTGAGTTGAGAGTTATTATTAAAAGCCTAAACACTTGAGAGTTGAGTGAAACACATATACCTTGTGAGGTTGGATTGTAGTTGCTTTTGCTTGAGGTTGCTCATATATGTGTGATGACATTAGATTCACTTGTCTATTTGTTCTACTTGTGCTTTTTATGATGTTGCTTTTTGATAAGGGCATTGACTTGAAGAATGTATTGATGGTTTTGGTTGATGTCTTGTTGATTGCTTGAGGACAAGCAAGTCTAAGTATGGGGTATTTTGATATCCGCCTTTTTAGTTCTATTTTTGTGTGTTTGAGTCTTTTTCTTTAGTTTTATGTTTTGTTTTGAGTCGTTTGTGTAGGTTTTCGTATTTTCTTAAGATATAGAGTCTACAAAAGCTTTGGCGGTGTTTTTATAGGTTTTGGAGCTGTTGTGAGCATGTTTTGAGAAAAGGAGGAAAGCACTTAAGGAAAGAAGCCAAGTAAAGATATGAAAAGAGTCTAGAGACCCGTTACCGAGCCTAAGGAAGAAGAATCAAGGCGAAAAGAAGGTTAACGATCCCTCTACCGAAGCAAGATGTACGATATCGAGCCAGTTTACACGCCAGGAGGGTCGTTACCGAGAATAGCTAGGTCGGTAACGAGGCTTGCAGGAAAGCAAAATAAGTTTGAAGAATTCAGCAAAGAGTCCTACCGACCCTGACGGGGTCGGTACCGAGGGTCCCGTGTCGGTAGTGAAGACAGAGTCGGCGCATTTAAATGTACTTCTACCCTATTATTAGATAGTATTAAGGGATATATCTTTTAGAGATTTATTTCCTTATAGATAGCTTTAAATAGAATAAGTTTTCTCTATAAATACTCTTGTCTAGCCTTAGTTTTTTTATCCCGCAATTAACTTAGTTTAGGGTAGAGAAGAGAAGAGAGGGGGAGGGACGTGAAGAGTAGAGAGAGGCAAGTTTCGAGGATTGCTTGGAAGACAAGTTTCGTTTTGAATTCAGTTTGTAAGATTTTCCTTTCTTAATTAATTCAGTTGCTTTGTTTTTAATCATGATTTGTGAGAAGTCTCTCCTTCTAAGGTTGGGGTTAAACCCAACAATGGTTGTGCATGCTTGTTTGTGATCATGATTTGATTGTCTTTATTGCATGATTCTATTCTCTTGCTCTTAATCCTTGAAACGAAAGTTGAAGGGAATTTCTCATTCATAGTTGAAGCGAAAGCGGAAACCTTGAATCACAATAGTCAATTTAGGATTTTGAAGCGAAAGCGGATCAATCCTAGTTGAAGTAGAAGAGATAGATAGTAAGTTTATTGATTGGACGAAAGTTAGTTGATTTACTTGCTTTAGTTGACGAAAGTTAGTGCCTTTATGTGATAAAAGGCATGATCTTTATGTTTCATTAAACGTTTGTATACATAATTGTTGTTGTGGGAATACCCTAAACCTTAGATTTTTCTCTTTCTCTTGATAAAAACCCTAGCTTTGTTGATTACTTGCGCTCCAAGTAACAAAACTTGACATAGACTTTATCCCGTGGACGAACCTGACTCCCTTGTATTCAACGGGGTCTGTAATAGCCGCTTTTCTATATAAAAAGAAACGGTTATTTTTTTTTAAATTTACTTATTTAATTATTTCTCTATAAAATAGAGAGTTTAATTATTATTATGATTTTCATAGTTTAATATTAAAAATTTATAAAGGCATAGTATAATGTCAAATAAAATTTAATTGATTGAGATTAAATAAAAATTTTGAAATTAAATTCAATTAAATAAAAATAAAAATAAGTGGAAATGACCAAAAATAAAAATGCGAGAGGTAAGACTCAAACCCGAAACCTCTTGCATTTTCTCATAAACACACACACTCCCTTTGCGCTATGCTATGGTAATTTATCTACCCATTAAAGACTCCTTATTCTTTTATTCCCTTATTTCCTTCTTCTTCCCAAATTGAACAAATCAGACTTCTGATTGAATTGACGTTCAACAAATGCATGTCCATCTCCTTCTCCAATGGCCATGGTTGCTTCCCTTGCTCACCAAAACCACCATCACCCTTTTTCATCCATCAACTAATACAATCCCACCCAATGCCCATTAAGCTTTCCCTCCATGGTTGGTCCATTCCAATGGTGGTGGATCAAGAGAGGCCTCCAATTCCACTATAAAAAGGGCTAAAACTCCATAGAAAATTCACACAATAAATCCTCTCATCTTTCTCTTACAATTTCACTCCCATTCAAGTTGAATTTCAGCCCCCAAATTAATTGTTTAAATGCTGATTTTTTTCACAAAAAAATCCCCAAACCCTATTCCTTGGTTGCCTTGCCCCGCCTGACCATCGTCGACCACCTGCCGGGCCGCCCACCACCGCGCGCAGCCGCCGTTGCCGCCAGGGAGCCACCAGGGAGCCGCCGCACCGGTGCCCTGCTGTTGCTCACCTCCATCGTCGCTCCAATCTGTTCTCTGTAACGTAGAAAAAGAAAAGAAGAGGAAGAAAGGAGAGGTGGGCTTATCTTTGGGGTAGTTTTGGGCTGGGTTTTTTTAGGCCCATAAATCACAAGTTAATCCATCAGATTTTTAATAAGGGTAAAAGAGAAAGAAGAAGCCCAAACTCACCCATCTCGATTTCTGAGCCCAAATCTCGTCTCGTTACGCTCGGTATAATTTACCGACTCATATTCTAATTAATATATTTTTATAAAATAATTTCTAGATATATATATAATATTTATTGAAATTAATGGAATAAATATTACAAGTGGGTTATTAAAAATGAATTTATGAAATTAAATTCATTTGCATGCCTAGTTGCCCACCATCTAGCTAGTTTATAATTTTTATAAAATTATATAAGACATCACTTTAAAAATAATAATAAATAAATATTCTTATTTGAGTTTTTCACCTAAATTATTAAGATAAATAATTTAGAAAAGAATACTTTCTCTAAGAGAACGAAAATAAAGAAAGGATTGTGTAATAAATAAAATAAGGAATTCTAGTAAATAGATATTTACCCATACATGTCAAATTAACCTATTATAAGCTTTGAAATAATATTAGTATGATATTTTGTATAAGGTATTTTAATAAGAACGAAAATGGGATTAAATAAATTAAATAAACAATTTGCATGTGAGTTAAAAAGGACTTTTACAAACTAATTTCACCTTGCGTGTCAATTTAAGACTTTATTAATACTTTTGAAAAATAATGTTTTACAACTTGGGACTTAATAAAAAGTATGAGAGGTAGTATGGTTTTAACTAAAGTAAATAAAATTAATAGTAAGTTAAAAAAAAGAGAATCCTTGACTTTTCAAAGCTTGCATATATAAAAATAAATATTTTTATAAAGTATTTTAAATTATTACAATTGAAAATAATAATCAAGGATTATTATTATTTAAAGCCTCCTCCTAAATTATTATTTAAATAATTTAGCTTTCATAATTTCTCTTGTAAAAAGAAAAAATAAGAGAAAAATAATAACTTAGAAGAGATAAGAATTTTAATAAAAATTCTCTCGTTATCTCTCGTTTTGTTAGGTCGAAGCCACAATTCCGTCTAAGCCATCGAATTTTGTATCGTTCGAAAGCACACGTTCGCAAATTTAAGGCAGGTGGAATTTCTCCTTGTAGCCTTGATAATTCGTTTCGTGAAATTCCTCGATGTTGGGATCAACTTGTTTGCTAATAATAAACGAATCTAGGTGATATGCTGTGTTTTGTACAGCATAACTAGGACTTTTTAGTTCATATTTCTGTAGTATTTTAGGCCTATTATGAGCGTTATTGAAGAACAGATTTGAAGGCCGGAAGTTTAGAGTTAGCAAGAAGTTGAAGACTTCGAAGAAGCTGAAGGCCGCGATCGCCGCCACTCTTAGGGGCGATTGCGGTGGACGTCACCGAAGGACCGCGATGACACGAAGGTCGCGATCGCGGCCATGTTCGGGTGGCGATCGCGGTTGCCAGAGGTCGCCAATGGAGTCGCAGTTTGCAAGTCAGGCAGCGATCGCGGATAGGTTTGGGCAGCGATAGCGGCATGTTGGATCTGACGCGCGATTGGATTTATCTGCTTAGTTTATTTTTATATTTTTATCTTTTTAATTTCGACTGGTTCGAGACTATATTAGGTTATTTTTCAGACTTTGTTTTGTATTCTCCTAGACCTAATTTTAAGACTTTGTGTTTTTCTCTCTTATGGAGAACTAAACTCTCTAGATTCTATTCAAGTTGAAGCTTTTCAGACTCAAGTTGTTGTGAGATTCGTCTTTTCAGGTTTATTTCTACAGGTTATTTCAATTCTCTTGTGCTTAATTTATATTGATTGTATTGATTTCTACTTGATTGATCACCTTGTTGGAATTGATATTATCTATTGCTAGATCTAGGTTTTCTCGTAGCAAAGCCTAATCGTTGTAGCAACTCAATTGGTTTAGGACTCGTTGGACTAAAACAATTGAGAAGAGATTTGAATGCATGTTAATTGTTTGACTCGTTGAAATTCAATTGCATGTATCCTGTTTATCCTTGTTCTTATTGCTAGTATTCATATTATTTATGATCGTTTAATGAGTAATTTGGATATTAAGTTTGCATGTCTCGTTGCCATGTCATAATTCTGATCAGGATAGGAATAACTAAAAGGAATAACTTGTTTGAATCTATGATCAATAACTTGAGGAAGAAAAGTGGATACTTGAATAGGATTGCTTTTCCCTAATTGATAAAAATCCAACTTTTGCCCTGTTTGATTGCTTGCTTTGTTTGTTTCAATTCTTAGTTTTAGTTTTAATTCACAAAATCCCCCCTTTGTTACTTCTTTGAGTTGATAATAATAAAACTTAGGATACAAGTGTCTCTTGGGTTTGACCCCAACTTACCGACTATACTAGTTGAGTAACTAGGGAATTATTTTTGATTTGGCATCAACGATTTTAAGCCAATCAAATTTTGGCGCCGTTGTCGGGGACACTTTTGTTTAATTCTAAGTTTTTATTGTTACCAACTCTAGTGTGGACCCTAGTTTATGGTCCACACTCGTGCTACTGATTTTTCTATTTTGCCTTTTGATTCAGAGATTGAAAGGACCCTTTACAGGCTGAGACGTGAAGCTCGGGAACTACTCCGTGAATTACCTTTCGACTAGAATTCTGCTGAAACTGAGACAATGGGAGATCAGACTTTGAAGCAGCTGACTGCTCCTAACTTTCAACAACAGCCCCTGGCTGTTCAGTTCCCTGCGCTGAATAACGGTGTCAAGTTTGAATTGAAATCAGGGTTGATCCATCTCTTACCCCAATTCCATGGGCATGGTGGAGAAGATCCAAACAAGCATCTTGCTGAATTTGATCAGGTCTGCTCAAGTATGAAGCCTGCTGATGTAACTGAGGACCAGATCAAGCTGAGGGCGTTTCCTTTCTCTCTGAAGGATTCAGCCAATGAGTGGCTCTTCTATCTTTCTCCAGGATCCATAAATACCTGGACTAAGATGAAAGCGGCATTCTTGGAGAAATATTTTCCTGCCACCAAGCAGAACAGTCTGAAGAAGAGCCTGAGCAATATTGAGCAACAGGCTGGGGAGAGTCTGTATGATTATCATGAGCGATTCAAGAGACTGTGTGCTAGTTGTCCGTATCATGGGTATTCTAATCAAGACCTGGTACTGTATTTCTTTGGTGGATTACTGGATGAAGAGCGCAGAATGGTAAATGCAGCTTGTGGTGGAAGCCTGATGAATAAGACACCAGCAGATGCCCTTGAGCTCTTTTCTGAGCTATCTGAGAACTCAAGGCAATTCAACAAAAGAACTGGCGCTAAGGGAGTCAATGCTATGGACTCCTCTTCTGTTATAAAAGCTGAGATGGCGGAGTTAAAAGATATGATGAAGAGGTTCATGCTGCAAGGAACCCCTCAACAACTGAAGGCATGTGAAGTCTGTGCTGATACACTTCACCCTACTGATGCCTGTCCACAACTCCAGGAACCTCAGGCTGAGGTTAATGTTGTAGGAGGGTATGGACCTCCTAGACCTCGTTTTGATCCCTATTCTAATACATACAATCCAGGCTGGGCACATCATCCAAATCTGAGGTATGGGAATCAGAATCAACCTCAATATAATCAACAAGGAGGAAATTAGCAACCCAGGCTACCTTATGTCCCTAGACCTCCAATTCAGAGCCAAAATAAGTCATCCAATGCCGAAGAGTTGATTGCAAGGCTAGCTATTACAGTGGAACAGATGGTACAAACTACTCAAGCCAGTATCAAGAATATGGAGACTCAGATCAGTCAATTGGTTAATGTAGTGAGTAAATTGGAGGCCAAAGATTCTGGAAAATTGCCAGCACAGCCCATCAATCCTAGGGAGAATGTGAGTGCGATTACTTTACGAAGTGGAAAAGAATTGCCGAAAATTGACGATAGATCGGAAGAACCGCGATCGCCGCCAAAATCAGAGGCGATCGCGGCTGAAGAGGCCGCGATCGCGGCCCCCACCATCGGTGATCGCGGCCCCTTAACTGAGGCCTCGGGATTTGAGAAAATTGAAGACGTGATCGCGTCCACATCGGGCAGCGATCGCGGTGACGGTGATTCCCGAAAATTTGAAGAACCGCGATCGCGACTTTCTGATGGCAATCGCGGCCAGGCTCCAATTTCCAACGATCAATATGTTCGTCCGGATTTGCCTTCCATGGTTTCCCAGAAGCCACCTCCTCCCTTTCCTGAAGCACTGAAAGACACAAGGAAGCCAGAGAACGACAAGGAGATCTTTGATACGTTTTCCAAGTGTGAGGTAAATATCCCTTTGCTCAATCTGATTAAAAGCGTTCCTAGATTTGGTAAATTTCTGAAAGAGTTGTGCACTATTAAGAGGAACCAAAAATTAAAGGGGAAACAGAAAGTTAAGGTTAGTGAACATGTCTCAGCTGTATTTCAAAGGCGAATGCCTAAGAAGTGCAGTGATCCAGGCATGTTCAGCATTCCCTGCATAATAGGAGACACTTAAATAGATAAAGCCATGCTTGATTTAGGTGCTTCTATCAATGTTATGCCTTATTCTGTTTATACTTCACTAGGCTTGGGACCTTTGCATGAAACTGGTGTTATTGTTCAATTAGCTGATAGGTCCACAGTCTACCCGAAAAGGCTTGTTGAAGATGTCCTTGTCATGGTTGATAATTTGATATTCCCTGCTGATTTTATGTGCTTGATATGGATCATGATGTGCCTGCTGCACCCATTCTGTTAGGACGTTCTTTCATGAAAACTACTAGAACAAAAATTGATATGTGTAAAGGTGTCCTAACTATGGAGTTTGATGGGGAGAAATTTGAATATAGTATGGATAATGCTATAAAATACCCCCAGGATGACCATTCTCTTTGTTCTATTGATGTAATTGATCCCATTGTGCAAGATGTCTTTGATGTTACTTATGGTGATGAATTACAATATGTGTTAGAGAATGATGTCACAACTTCATGCATGGATTATGATTTGCCTGATAGATATCATGAAATCCTTGCTGATCTGAGTGCTTGTTGTGAATCTCCTGCTGATGCTTTGGCCATTGGGCCCACACCACTAACTCTCCCAAGCGAGAAGTTGCTTCCTTCTGTAGTACAGGCACCTGAAGTTGAGCTTAAACAGCTCCCTGAGCATTTAAAATATGCCTTTCTTGGAGATGGTGACACTTTGCTTATCATTATTTCTAACAAACTTTCCAATGAGCAAGAAGAAAAATTGGTGCAGGTACTGAAAGAGCACAAGACATCTCTAGGTTGGACTATTGCTGACATTAAAGGGATTAGTCCCTCTACATGTATGCATAAGATCCTCCTAGAGGATGGTGCCAAGCCATCCAGACAGCCACAGAGACGGCTCAACCCACCTATGATGGAGGTAGTCAAAAAGGAGGTACTGAAGCTCCTACAGGCAGGTATGATCTATCCCATCTCTGATAGTTAGTGGGTTAGTCCGATCCAAAGTTGTGCCCAAAAAGGGAGGCATTACAGTGGTAGAGAATATGCATGCGGAACTAGTCCCCACACGAGTTCAGACAGGTTGGAGAGTCTGTATTGATTACCGTAAGCTGAATGCGGTAACCAGAAAAGATCACTTTCCCTTGCCATTCATTGATCAAATGCTTGAGCGACTTGCCAGTCGTTCCTATTATTGCTTTTTAGATGGCTATTCAGGGTACTTTCAGATTGCTATTGCACCGGAGGACCAGGAGAAAACGACATTTACATGTCCCTTTGGCACTTTTGCATACCGCAGAATGCCATTCGGATTGTGTAACGCACCCGGTACGTTCCAACGGTGTATGGTAAGCATCTTTTCTGAGTACATTGAAAATTTTATAGAGGTTTTTATGGATGACTTTACAGTACATGGAGACGACTTTGATGCCTGCTTAAACCACCTCTCTTTAGTCCTTCAAAGATGTGTAGACACCAATTTGGTTCTAAACTCTGAGAAGTGTCATTTTATGGTTGAGCAAGGCATTGTGTTAGGTCACATAGTGTCATCCAGGGGTATTGAGGTCGATAAGGCCAAGATTGATATCATTCAGTCTTTGCCTTATCCTACTAATGTGCGTGAAGTGCGTTCTTTTCTAGGCCATGCAGGTTTCTATCGCAGGTTTATTAAAGATTTTTCCAAGATCTCAGCCCCATTGTATGATTTGCTGAAGAAGGATGTGCCTTATGAGTTCAATGAGGCATGCAAAAAGGCGTTTGATGAGTTGAAAACACGCCTAATAAGTGCCCCAATTTTAAGCCCCGGATTGGTCTCAACCTTTTGAGATCATGTGTGATGCAAGTGACTACGCTGTTGGGGCTGTTTTTGGTCAAAAAGAAGCTAGAGCATCCCATGTCATACATTATGCTTCCATGAGTCTAAACGATGCCCAAAGGAACTACTCCACCACTGAGAAGGAAATGCTTGTTGTAGTGTTCGCCTTGGAGAAGTTCAGACAGTATCTGCTGGGTACAAAGGTGATAGTTTATTCAGACCATGCAGCACTTCGTTATTTAATGACGAAAAAGGAGGCTAAGCCGAGATCGATCAGATGGATCCTCTTGTTGAGTGAGTTTGACATTGATATACGGGATAAAAAGGGAGCCGAAAATCTTGTAGCTGACCATCTGAGCCGGCTTGTACATGTGGAAGACAAGTCAGAAAGTCAGGAACAAATTCAAGGACGATTCCCCGATGACATGCTTTTCGGAATCGATACTGGTGCCAAACAGCGATCGCCGCCAGAACAAGGGGCGACCGCGGCTGAGACAACCGCGATCGCGGCCAAAATCGGAGGCGATCGCGGCCCTGGTGGCGACCGCGGCGACGAATCGCGACTGGAGGAGTTTGCTTTTGGGATCCACTCGTTCAGGCCATGGTACGCAAATCTAGTCAACTACCTCGTCTCAGGGGAGTTTCCTCCTAATTTTACCAAGGCTTAGAAGGACAAGGTGCGTCATGAATCCCGATTCTATGTCTGGGATGATCCTTATTTATGGAAGCACTGCACAAATCAGGTAATCCGACGGTGTGTCCCGGATTCTGAGGTACAATCTATACTATCTTTTTGTCATTCCTATGCATGTGGGGGTCACTTTGGGACTAATAAAACTGCTAGGAAAGTCTTAGAAGCTGGTTTTTATTGGTCTCATATTTTTAGGGATGCATATGCTTTTTGTAAATCATGTGATCGTTGTCAGAGGGTGGGTAATATTTCTAAGAGACATGAGATGCCTCAATCTCGTATGATATTATGTGAAGTTTTTGATGTTTGGGGCATTGATTTTATGGGACCCTTCCCCTCTTCTTATGGGAATCTGTATATTTTACTTGCGGTGGACTATGTTTCCAAGTGGGTGGAAGCAAAGGCCACCAGAAATGATGATTCAAAAGAAGTTGCAGGTTTCCTTAAGGACAACATTTTTTCCAGATTTGGGATTCCAAAACCTCTAATCAGTGACAGGGGTACTCATTTTTGCAACAAAAATGTGAGTGCTTTATTGAAGAAGTACCATGTCACTCAGAAGATCTCTACAACCTATCATCCCCAAACCAATGGACAAGCTGAAGTGTCCAATAGGGAGATAAAATCAATTCTGGAGAAGACAGTGGCGCCTAACAGGAAAGATTGGAGTTTGAGACTCAATGATGCTTTATGGGCCTACCGTACTGATTATAAGAAACCCATCGGGACGTCCCCCTTCAGATTGGTAAGGCAAAGGCTGTCACTTGCCAGTTGAGCTTGAGCACAAAGCTTACTGGGCGGTCCAAAAGTGCAATTTCAACCTTAAAGAGAATGGAGAGTGCAGAAAATTACAATTGCAAGAGTTGGAGGAGTTGAGATTGGATGATTATGATAATGCTGTGAACTACAAGAACAAAACCAAAGCTTGGCATGATAAGAACATCCTCAGGAAGGAATTCAAGGTTGGAGATAAGGTCCTTCTGTTTCAGTCTCGTCTCACACTCTTCCCAGGAAAACTCCGTTCTAGATGGGCTGGACCGTATACAATTACTCAAGTTTTTCCACATGGGGCTGTGGAATTATTGGATGGGGACTCCCAAAATGTGTTTAAGGTTAATGGTCAGAGATTAAAGAAATACCATGAGGGAGTCAGCCATGAAGTGCTAGAAGAGATGGGTCTTGATGATCCAACCACAATTGCCAACTAAAAAGGGCACTAATGTCGAGCCAACGACATTCAACAAAGGCGCTGCTCGGGAGGCAACCCGAGGTAAGTTTTTCTTTTTCTTTTTCTGTTTTTTTTGTTTTGTTTAGTTTTTATTTTCAAACTCGTGAGGCTAACACGCAGGTACTAGGTTCGAAAGAACATTACTGAGGACAAACCGCGATCGCTCCTCGAAAAGGGCGATTGTGGGGCGTTTTTCGAAAAGAAATTGACGGTACCTTGCGAAGCCGCGATCGCGGCCCCCACAAGGACGCGATCGCTGCCCCTAGAGTTATAAAAAAAATATATTACGAGGCAGTGGGGCCACTCCCACCGCCGACCCCACCCCTCTTCGTCCACCTTCTTCTTTCTCCTTCCTCCTCTATTCTTCATTTTCTTCAATCCCATTACCCACCATTAAAACCCCTCTTCAAGCTCCATTACCCTCCTCAAAAATTTCTTCCAAACTCAACAAAAAACCCGGATCTACAATCCTCACTTCGTTCTCAACCCAAATCCGTTCACAAAATTTCGTTTACCTCTCTATTTCTCCCCAAAAATCAAATCTACAAAAATTCCAAAAATTTCCTCACATAGCTTTCAATCCACCATAACCATCCCTCTTGGTCCATTGACGGGTTGTTCAAGGCAAACCGGAGAGGCGACCGCGGCTCGGAGTTGAAGAGAACCGCGGTGTCGGAGTGCGTCGCCGCCTTGGAATTTCCGATCCCACAGAACCGCGATCGCTGCCCTCTTCATACCGCGATCGCGGCCTCCCACCAGAAGGCGATCGCTGCCCTCTGCATACCGCGATCGCAGCCTCCCACCAGAAGGTGATCGCTGCCCCCTGCATACCGCGATCGCGACCTCCACCAGAAGGCGATCGCGCCTCTTTCACGTGGCGATCGCGACCTCCCAACAGTGTCCGAATTTCAGTTTCTGTAAGTTGCTTCTTCGCCTCTATTGTTGATCTGAATAGCTGCATTTAATAGATGGCGTATCCTGTTAAGAAGTTAACTCCTGCACAGAAGAAAAAATGGGATTCTCTGGCTAAGAGGAAATTCACTAGTACTAAATTCTTTGATGTTGAGATGCTTAGGACACTAGGCATGTATGACTGTACTCAGAGATTTCTGATGGCGGGTGGATTGGGGGGCTTTATTGACCTGAATGCCCCTACATATAGGAACATTTTGCTAGAGTTTCTGTCTGCGTTTCAGGATGATGAGGGTTTGCTCAAATTTAATATTTTGGATGAGCCTTATTATATAGATAGAGAGGGGTTGAAAGGAATTTTTGGGGTTACTGGTGTGCCTACTGAGAATTGGGAGGCAGTTAATAAAGAGTCAGGCCTTAATGATTTTTGGGAGGCGATTACAAGGGTTGGGTTCTTGCCTAAGAAGGGGGAGTATAACTATTGCATTACCCATCCTTGTATTAGATTATGTCATAAGGTACTGTCCATGAGTTTTCTGGGACAAGGCGAGGTAAATAAAGCGTCTCGCTTTGACATGAGCATGATCTGGTGTTTGATGCCTATGAAGGCTGCAATTCCTGATTGGGTTGAGTTGTTTATTGGGAGTATCAAGAAGATCCTGAAGAAGGATACAGGCAAGATTGCTATAGGTGGGATGATTACTTTGCTTGCCAGAGAGTTTGTGAGTGAGGAGAGGTTTGGACGGCCTGATAGTGTTGAGTATAAGTCTAATGAGAACCAGCTAAAGAGGGCCCATTGTTTGAAGGGATCAGCTGAGCAGGGTTATATCTGGACTCTAGGTTCTCCAACTGAGGATTATTTGCGTCTTCCCAGAGCTATGCCCACTGGCCCTGCCTTACCTTATCTGTACATCCCATTTGATTTTGCTGGTGGGGGCGGGGTTCAGCAGGAGGAGCCTGCGCCTAATGTAGAGATGGAGGATCAGGAGGATCATGAGGATCACGATGATCATGATGATGATGATGGTGATGATGGAGACGATGGAGGAGATGTTAGAGATGGTGGCCGTGTTCCTGGTTATGGTGGTGCTGGTTTTGTGCTTGGAGGTGGTGTTGGTACGTCGTCAGTTGGATGGGGTGCTAGTTCTGGTACAGCACCAGCTAGTACATCTAGTTGGCAGACAGGAGGATATTCTGGTTATGGTGATGGTGGAGCTGCTGCATATAGAGGTGGATATGGAGGTTTTGGAGATACTTATGCTTGGGATGCTGCTGCAGGTAGAGTTGGATGGGGTGGACATTCTAATTCCGATTGGCAGAACCGGATGTTCTGGGAGATGGGACGACTTACTGTGTCCCAAAATGAGATAGTGTCCACTCAGAGAGATATTGTAGCGCAGCAGAGAGAGTTGGTAGCTCAGCAGAGTGCCATTGCATCCACCGTTCAGGATATACAGCAAGTGCAGGGGCAGCACCATCAGTTTTTCAGCCATATGTGGCCAGGTTTTCCTGACTGGTCACAGTATCATCCACCAGGTCCACCACAGTGAGTCTTCTGTTTTCCTTTCCTTTTTTTTATCTGATTTGTTTTCATTTCATTGAGGGCAATGAAAGGTTTAAGTATGGGGGAGGGAGTACTCACTGTTGTATATATGTACAGATGCATTTTAGTTTCTGCATTTCAGATTAAAAAAAATTTAAAATTAAAAAAATATAATATAAAAAAAGCCATAAAAATTGAGGAAAAAGGCATAGAAAATCCTGGGATGAGCTAAAAACCCGAAAGGGCGGCTCAGGTAATAAGCAGGTAACCCGGACCAGCATTAGACTGGGGTAATATGAGGTTTATGAGAGATGTGAGTATTTGTGAGCACACCTAAGAAAAATGAAAAGAGTGATTAGGTGAAAACCCAAAAGGGCGCCTAAGTAGAATGAGTGGAAAAATCATAGTGTTTAGGATCATATTCTACTTTGGGGTCTGGGGATTACACTTTAGATGTTGGGTAGATCCTAGGTTGCTCTACACTTTTTGGAGCTTGAGCGATATATCTTGTATCTATGAGGTGTGTGATTTGAGCTTTCATGTTTTTGCTCATTATTTCTCTACATGGGTCCGGGTTGTGAGATTATTTTGAGTGCTTTTTAGTTTTAGGTCATTTTCTCCCATTGCTGTCTGTAGACCTTTGTTGATTTGTCATGCTTGATTTTATATTGAGCTTACTCGAGGACGAGCAAGGTCTAAGTATGGGGGAATTTGATATGCTGTGTTTTGTACAGCATAACTATGACTTTTTAGTACATATTTTTGTAGTATTTTAGGCCTATTATGAGCGTTATTGAAGAACAGATTTGAAGGCCGGAAGTTCAGAGTTAGCAAGAAGTTGAAGACTTCGAAGAAGCTGAAGGTCGCGATTGCCGCCACTCTTAGGGGCGATTGCGGTGGACGTCGCCGAAGGACGGCGATGACACGAAGGCCGCGATCGCGGCCATGTTCGGGTGGCGATCGCGGTTGCCAGAGGTCGCCGATGGAGTCGCGGTTTGCAAGTCCGGCAGCGATCGCGGATAGGTTTGGGCAGCGATCGCGGCATGTTGGATCTGACGCGCGATTGGATTTATCTGCTTAGTTTATTTTTATATTTTTATCTTTTTAATTTTGACTGGTTCGAGACTATATTAGGTTATTTTTCAGACTTTGTTTTGTATTCTCTTAGACCTAATTTTGAGACTTTGTGTTTTTCTCTCTTATGGAGAACTAAACTCTCTAGATTCTATTCAAGTTGAAGCTTTTCAGACTCAAGTTGTTGTGAGATTCGTCTTTTCAGGTTTATTTCTACAGGTTATTTCAATTCTCTTGTGCTTAATTTATATTGATTGTATTGATTTCTACTTGATTGATCACCTTGTTGGAATTGATATTATCTATTGCTAGATCTAAGTTTTCTCGTAGCAAAGCCTAATCGTTGTAGCAACTCAATTGGTTTAGGACTCGTTGGACTAAAACAATTGAGAAGAGATTTGAATGCATGTTAATTGTTTGACTCGTTGAAATTCAATTGCATGTATCCTGTTTATCCTTGTTCTTATTGCTAGTATTCATATTATTTATGATCGTTTCATGAGTAATTTGGATATTAAGTTTGCATGTCTCGTTGCCATGTCATAATTCTGATCAGGATAGGAATAACTAAAAGGAATAACTTGTTTGAATCTATGATCAATAACTTGAGGAAGAAAAGTGGACACTTGAATAGGATTGTTTTTCCCTAATTGATAAAAATCCAACTTTTGCCCTGTTTGATTGCTTGCTTTGTTTGTTTCAATTCTTAGTTTTAGTTTTAATTCACAAAATCCCCCCTTTGTTACTTCTTTGAGTTGATAATAATAAAACTTAGGATACAAGTGTCTCTTGGGTTTGACCCCGACTTACCGACTATACTAGTTGAGTAAGTAGGGAATTATTTTTGATTTGGCATCAACGATTTTAAGCCAGTCACTAGGAATATCGATTGTTAGGAATAATGACACAATTGTTATCGTTATTACGCTATTTAATATTCGATAGGACTATTACACTAGACCTGGGTCCGGTTCCGGGTGAACCGGCGAACCGCCGGTCAAGGAACCGGCGGGAAACCTACCGGAACTGGAACCGCTGGTTCCGGAACGGCCGGTTCCCGGTACGGTTCCGGTTCGTCCACCCCCGGAACCGATGAACCGGCGGTTTCGTAACCGCTGGTTCCGAACGGTTCCACCCACAAAAAAATAAAAAATAACCAAACCGCGGTCGTGGCCCATTGGACCGCGACCGTGGTTTTCGTTTGAATGTCAAATATTAAGTTTTTTTTAATTTTTTATTATTATTTCCGGTTCCAAACCGGAACCGGAACCGGCCTCGGAACCGCCCGGACCGGGGAACCGGGCCAAGGCCGGTTCCGGTTCCGGTTCCACGGTTCCGAGGAACCGGAACCGGACCCAGGTCTATATTACGCTAGTCTTGTTTGTGACCTTGCTTGTTTAAGATCTCTTTTCGAGATTGGTTTGGATGAAATAGTGAGGGGTGCGGGATTAACTCGACACCTCTATATAACCTACTAAGTCATATGGCACCACGCCTAAATCCCACGACTTTACGGATCATGATCTATGTCTGCTCTTGCTCGGAGGAAGGACGAGTGCACCCTAGCTAAGTGGCCGAAACTTCGTTCCAGTAAGTGGACCCGGGCCCTTTCATGGCCCCCCACACTCTTAAAAATCATTAACGTAAGTGAAAGCTTTCATCACGATACAAGATAGGTGCCAAAGCACAATTAAAAGAAACCAAAACCGGGTCAGAGTAGTACAACGTGGAAAGACCGCCCGACTCTCGGTTCTTGAAAAGATAGTCTTTCCAATCTGAATGCTTATTCGGGCTTGTCTAAGGTGGGCGGGTACTTAAGCGGCTTCGGACCACCTCCCCTATCTGGAGAACTGAATAAGAGTAGGTTGGTTGAGGTCCGACAAGGGCGCGGGAGGTTTTCAAAACTTGTATGAATTAATAACGTTCCCAACATACTTTCTACTCTAAGAAGTTCTACAATCTCGTAGTTCTTCGTTTCGATTTAAGAGTTTTCTCATCTCGAGATTTACTCATTGCCGTCCTTAAAGCTCCACATAAAGATTCTACATCTTAAACACATCCCGATAATCGCTCTCGATTATTTGTAAATTAACATATTACCCTTGAGAATTTCCATTCTCACTTGCTTAGTCTCCTTAGACTAATTTCACTATTTCCGCATTTTTGCCTGGTATTTCTCGCCCTTTGCGACAAATGCCAGACTCTAGGAAATTCACACTGAGGTTTTGAAGACCAAGTCTAGAAGGTTCGAGAAGAGTTATGCAAGGATAGAAGGTCAAGGCAAGACGACGTTGAAGGAAGGAAGGAATTTTCATAAGAGCAAAGCATTCCGAAGATAGAGCACCATCTCTTCTGTTTTAACCAAGAAAATCATCATCTTATGAGTTGTCTTGGAGAAACATACTTGTATTTTTAAATACGTCTTTTCAATCCTTTTTAATATAGGCTTCAGTTTCCGCTGCTACATCATTTGTAAAACGACTCTCACTGTAATGAATGAAGGTTCTTATCAATGAATAAAATTCCGCATTTCCTCAATTTCTTCTTTAATTATATTCTCAATAAATTATTTAAAGCCTTGGGTGACTTTGGACGGCAAAAATATGAGGTTATTGGCGGTAATACCCAGTGTTGCAAAATAGGGGTGTTACAAGGTCTTGATTATAAATTTATTTGTTGTGAAGAAACTCTCTCAACACATATAGATCTTTAGCTAGTAATATTATGAGAATACTCCTCAATCACCATAATCCCTAACAAGTAGAATTGAAGTGCAAAAAAATGAATAAATGGGAGTGAAGTTTATACTTAGTAAGACTTTCGATAATTCTCAAATTGGAATTGTCTATATTGCATGCATGTTCAATTTGGGGATGATACAGGTTGTAACAAAAAAAATTTATGGGTGAATTTCACAAAACCACCCCGCAAATTAGGCGTTTGTGGACAAAATCACACATAAAATTCAAAACTATATTAAACCACCCTTAAAATAAATTCGTTAGCATTGAATCTCAACCCGTTAAATACCATCAAACTTACAAAAATACCCCTTAATAAATCAGCAAACTTACAAAAATACCCCTTTATAAATTATCAAACTTACAAATATACCACATTATTTAAACATTTCCAAATTTAACCCCTAGGACTCAAATTAAAAAAAAACTAATAAAAAAATAAAACCCCAAAAACCCTTGATTTCAGATCCGATTTTTCTTCCTCTTTCGAAGCTCTTTCCATGGCGGGCATCCGGACAAAGTATTTGATCATGTCGAAGTACATCCAGCTAGTCGACCAAGTCATCAAAGTCGTTGACGAGGTCTCCTCCTTCAATCAATACTTAGAGCTCAAATGCCTCATCTCTTGGATCCTCAGCGTCTTCGGCCATCGGCGAAGCTCCTTCAAACCCATCGGTGACATCTCCTGGATCCTTTACATCTTCATCGTCACACTCCTCCATACAAGAACTCTAGAATAATGCTAACAAATTTGGGGTTTAACCCTCTTGGTGGTCTGCTCCACATGGGGGCAAAATTGAGAAAAGGGCTTGCTTTTCCCCTAAAAAATGGCGGATTTCGAGAGGGCATTTTTGGTCCCTCTGAAATTAGGCTCCAAAATGACATGTGGGTGACTTCTTCCTATCGGAGGTGGGCTACGAGCTTTGGAGCTTCTTCTGTCGATACCAAGCTTGGCAAAATGGCCAGAAAGGTTGCGAGAAGCAGAAGAAGTGGCAGAACGAGGTTTGATTTTGAGTGAGGAATTCATGGATTTTGGTAGGTTTGGAGCTGGAAAGATGTTGCGCCCGTGGGATACGCGGGTACGGGTTAGGGTTTGACATTTTTGGCAAACTGTTTTAGGGGTTTGAATAAAGGATTTTCTTATAATTTTGCTGATTTTTTAACGAAAGTTTTACGGGTTGAGATTCAGAAATGATTATATGCTAACGAATTTATTTTAAAGGTGGTTTAATGCAATTTTGAATTTTACAAGTGGTTATGTGAACAAACACATAATTTGTAGGTGGTTTTGTGAACATATTAGCTATGCAACAAATACTAAATTAGTTTGCAACTTTTTCTTTTAGAAATTTCCAATATTGTCCTTTTCACTTTTTCTCCCTCTTTCCCCGTGATACTCATCTTATCTCTAATGACGGCCGCTGCTAACCACCGTCCACCACAACTCTTGCCCTTCCACTTCTATCCTAATAGTGTTCTCTTTTAAAACTGACGTTGACTGACAGTATCGACCATGCTCTTCTTTGTGAAAGATGACCGACAGTATCGACCACAACTCTTCCCCATCCCTCTTCTCTCTTACAAATCTAAGGTAAATTTGAATATAGGACCACAACTCTTCCTTCTTGTCCTCAGCTTGAACTCATTCCGGCAATGTCTTCCCGCTCCTAAGGTGTACCGCTGTTATTTGTCCCCTAGGGTTCTCCTCAGAGCGGACCGCGAGTTGCCCTTGTGGTTTCGGAATTTGGGCAGCGAGGTTCCCTAGTTGGGAATCAACACTCTTCTTCAATATATCGAACTCTCCCCATCTTTTATTTTGTTGGTTCAGGTTGGCCTGAACTTCGTTAACCTTGTTGGTCACTCCGTTAATGCCTTCTTGTAATCCTTGAACCCATGATGGTGGCTCCTGATGGCCTGGAGGTCGATAAGGTGCAGGTCGTCTATTTGGTGGAGGCATTGCATAGTTTTGATTGGTATTCTGATTGCCCCATGCCTGATAGTTGTTTGACCTGTCATGATAGCTAGGCTGGTTCTTGTATGGTCCTCTCATATAATTCATCTCAGCTATTGTCTCAGCGGCTCTAACCTGCTCTATGTTAGTGCAAGCAGAAGTACTATGTGCAGAAGAACCACATTCTTGACATGATTGAGAGGATTTCAGAAAACTTACCTGCTTCTTCAGACGGTTGACCTCATCTTGCAAGAATTAATTTTTAACATCCGGGTCAACTTGGTCTCGGTTAGGCATGTAGAGACGTTTCTGAGGCTGTGGAGTCTGCTGGGTTCCATACATGGCATCATAATTGGACAGCTTATCCAGCAATTCCCATGCAGCTGTAGGGTTCATCTCTATGAAATCGCACGATGTATGCGTGTTCATGCGGTTCTTGGTCTCTGCATTGATACCCTGGAAAAAGATTTCTTGCAAAACATATAAAGGTTGCCCATGAGTGGGGCATTGTCTAAGCATCTCTTTGAATCTTTCCCATGTTTCAACGAATGTTTCATTAGGCAGCCGGTGATAGGAGGTGATGTGTTTCCTCAACTCCGTCGTCTTAGCAGGAGGGAAAAACTTTGTAAGAAATTGATCGTACAAAGCTTTCCAAGTCCTGATAGACTTAGAAGGTAGGCTCTCCAACCAGCTCAGGGCCTTTCCAGCAAGAGACCATTTCAAAGCTTTTAACAGAACATATTCAAGTGAGACACCTTCAGCAGCTATGGTGTCACATAAATCAAGAAAGTTTCTAATATGTTCCATAGGGCACTCAGTAGGTTTCCCTTCAAACTGAGCCCGTTTAATCAAGGATATGAATTGAGACTTGATCTCAAAGGGTTTCTCTATCGCGGGAAGCACAATTGGAGATTCTGGCACCCTCAGTTCTGGATGCATGTACTGTTTGGCATTCCTCGGATAGGCATCAAGCTCCTCTTGTAGACGAGCATTAGCAGCTCGGTGACGCTCAGCCTCAGCAGCAGCGCCTTCTTTCTCTGTTTTTAACGCCTCCATCTGATTTCGGAGATCTTCCATTTGAAGAGCCATCTCTTCCAGTGTGGCCATGGCTCGGTTATCTCGGAGTCTACGGTGCAGGGAACGTTCGGGTTCTGAGTAATAACCAGTGTTGTCAAACTCGAGCCTTCGTCGTCCTACCGGCATATGCTGAGAAAATAGACAAAGAAAACAAAAATTAAAAACAAAAACGGGGTCGGGCTATCCCGAACCCACAGATAAACTAAAAAACACGTTGCTTCCTCGGCAACGGCGCCAATTTGTTGAGAGGGTTTCTTGACAACAAATAAATTTATAAGTCAAGACCACGCTGAGTATAGCAGAGTCAGGATCGTTCCACAGGAAGCAAGGTTGTTCGTTTATCAACTACTAAAAGGCAAACAAAATTAAGCAAAAACACTCACAAGCAGCCTCGTTAACGACGTTTTCAGGGTCGTTAACGAACCACCGTACACAAAAAGACTCAACTAACGACCTAAATAAAATTCGGTACCGAGCCAAGTAACTTAGCAACGAAATTCACTTAAAATAATTCAAATAAAAACAAAGATCTAGGACTAGGGACACCACAACATAGCCAAGCATATAAACTCGTAAGAAGAATGGATCATGCCTTTAAATATATAGAGTCATCAACTTTCGTTGACTATCAAGTAAATTAACCTACTTTCGCATCACTTATTTGTTTGTTTTGGATCTAAAGCTTGAAACTTTCGTATTCAAACAATATCAACCTTCAAGTTACTAACTTTCTCTTTCAATCAAGTCAAAAACTCAAATTACCTCAACTTTCATCTCGGTATAAACACAACAAACAATCTTGACAATAGATAAAAGGCATTCAACACACAATCTCACTTATCAAACATGCTCAACTATGTCGGGCTTAACCCCGATCCTAGAAAAGAAAACTACTCACTATTCATAACTACGAAACAAGAAATCATTGAAAACAAATTACTACTTAAATTAATAAAAAAATATTGTCTTACAGAAAATCAGAAGAAACCGAAAATATGCAAATACCGAACCGAAATACTCGATCTACGAACTCGGTAACGTTCGTTCACCGACCTCTGACTCCGACTCCGATCCTCTCCTTGGCTCTCTCGGCTCTTCCTCTTCTCTCTATGTCGATCTCCCTATATAAATCTCCTCCTTCTAAGCTAAACAAAGGGGCTATTTATACTAAAAAGGCTAAAAACTAATAAGGATAGAAGATAAAAACTTTCCTAAAAAGATAGAAATAAAACTCTAAAAGATAGAAATAAAATCTAAAAAGATAACAAGACCTAAAATACATAATATAATAACCCTAAAAATTATAAAAAGATATTCCACCGACACGGAAATAATTTCCCGCACAGGATCGGTGAGTTACAAAGTCAACCCTCGAAATTTCTATCACGTGGCCTCGTTAACGAGCCCTCACAGCCTCGTTAACGAGCCTGGGATTGGTTTCTTCCACACTTCATCTCGTAAAACCTGGACTCTGACTTCTTCAAACTTGTATTCCTCCGTCTTTCACTGTAGCGTTCCAAATTCAGCTCCATATAGCACTTTTCCTTGCTAAAACCTACAAAATACACAAAATAGAGTAGCTTCCATACTTTCTATGAAAATATGCAAAACTATCCAAAAACACACAAAACTAATCCTAAACTTATCAAAAAACTAAACCTAATAAACAAAGAAAACCTACTAAAAACTATACTAAAAATGCGAACATCAAAATACACCATACTTAGACTTGCTTGTCCTCAAGCAATCACTAAACAATAACCAAAACCAAACAAACAAACTTATCAAGATATAGCCATCCTCTAAAAAAAACATCTACATATGAGAAAATATAGCAAAGGATATTTAACGTCATCACACATATATGCACCAAATAGACATAAGAAAATACAATCCAACCTCACAAGGGATATAATGTGTTTCACTCAACTCTCAAGTGTTTGGGCTTATAAATTCAATCTCTCAACTCATCTTATATACAAAAACTCATAGAAATTGGAACTTATATCACCAATACTCTCCACCCAAGATTTGTCAATACAAGCAAAAATCATCAAGAGCAACTTAGGGGGCTCAATGAAAAAACTTCATAGAAACTTCCATTCGGTCGGGTTGTAATGGGGCTTGATAAAGACAATAAGGTGTGGAAATATTTTGGCTATGTGGTGCTAATAATATCCGGGAATCAAAGACTCCTAAAAACTCACACATAACTTCAAAAACTCTCATAAAAGAACATATACCAAACACACTCTCTTCATTATGCACACTCATTTTCACTCACCCAATCATATCCTAGAAAGTCTGATAAGAACTAAAAGAATCTCTGACATTATCTATAAACACATATGCACTTCAAACTTCCTTCTTCTCTTCTCCACTTTATATTCATCTAACTTCTTTTCGCTGCCTCGTCAACGAGCCCACTTCAGGGTCGTTAACGAACTTTCTTACTCCTTATCTCCAACAAATAACTTCATTTATGCACCCTTTTGCTTATCAAGAGATCTTTCTTATTACAAGTAAAACAAGAGACTTCCAATCTACCCTTCCCAATAATCCCTCAATCATAGCAAACATTATATGTCACCTTGTTTTTACACTCAACAAATATACCTCTCCAATCTAAGTCCTAATCCCGGGATAGGGTCAAGTTTATCTCGGCTAGGGAAAATTTTGTGGGGCTAAAAATAAAGGCTTCAGGCTAGAATTGGTTGTCAAAAGAAGGATTATGTAAAGGTAGATAAGGAATAATAGGGCTTATAAATAAGTTCTCCATCATATGATTCTCACAAGTAATGAACTATAAATCCCATACAGGTCTCAAGAAATAGATAATCATCGCAATTCCAAGAGATAATATGTATACAGAGAGTAAATCACACAAGAAAAGAAAAGGGATTTATTGATGTTCTCCCTATAAGGCCAAAATTAACTCACAAGGTAACAATTTTTGTTGGATTGTATCACTTATGCTATAAAGTATATGTGCTCAATTTCATCAAGTGCTATCTTTTTCTAAAAACAATTTCAAGTTAAGAATCCGGTTATACTATTAAAGACATGCTTGCAAGGAATTATATGATTAAGCTAGCAATTACTATCATAGAACCTAAGGAAGGGATATCTATCAATTATAAAACTCTTTTTTTGATTTTTCAAAATTTCCGATTATTTTGTATTTTTATTTTTTTAGAGAATAAAGAACTACTCAAAACATATAAACACATAAGACAACAAGTTTTCTATTTTCTCCCACCCCATACTTAAAATTACAGGGTCCCCACTGTAAGAAAAATAAGAAGAAAAAGAAATAGAAAAGAAAACAAATAAAGATAAAAATAAGAAAAAGAAAAACATAAAAACTTACAAAGTCTCAAAAGTGGAAAACAAGGAAAAACTGCATCTTCAGGCTGAATCACTGGTTTGGTGGAGGAAAGTAATGCTCAAAGTTCCCCATGAAGTCGTACATCGTTCTCCAACGCTCAACATCCTCTGTCTCTCTCTGACGATGCCTCTCATCCTCCATTGACATGCGAGCAGAATAGACAAACTCCCATCTGTCCATCCTCCTATGAATATGGTCCTGCTGGAGGTGAAGCTGCTGCATCTGCGCAGAAAGATCCTCGGCCCATGGCGGTGGCATACTCGATCCTGCGTACTCGGGCTGAGGAGGTGGTGGATAATGAGGCTGGAAATGATCTTGGTACAGCACCGGGTTGTATGGCATGAGTCCAAAGGAATGAGGATCGGTAGGAGCTGGTGGTGGGTCGACAGAAGCTCTCGGTGCCTCGTTAACGAAGCTGGGTGCCTCGTTAGGAATGTAGGGAGGAGGTTGGAAATGGTCGTTAACGAGCCTGGTGGGCTCGTCAACGAGGACGTTGGTGCCCAAAACTTCCGTGTCGATGTCTTCATCCTCGAGGTTAAGCTCCTTAGTACCTCCCTCGGTATCGGCGTCTTTAGTGTCATCGCCAATTACCTCGGTATCCTCATCTTCATCTTCATCCATGCCCTCTTCTTCATCTCGCTCAAATCTTGTCTCACACAGCCGAAGTGATAGCTCATCCTCCGGCTTGGGCTCTAATGGGTAAACATGCCCCGTCCACGCCTCGTACCAATTTGGTACGTAGAGTAGATCTAACTTGTCGAGGGTGGGTCTAACGAAGCGGTCTTGAACTTTTACTTTGAATCCTCCCTCGGCTTGAATGAAAATACCGGAGCTATACCAATAGTTCTTATTGAGGAGTTGAGCATGGGCCGGTGTGTAGCGAGTGAGGTCAACGCCGAGGTTTTTAGCCAAAAGGCTAACCAAGTTGCCACACCAAACTTCCTTGGACTTGGTTGATTTCTCGACGTAGTAGAGCCATTCGTACCCCCAAATTCAAGGGGTCGGGCTCCTCGAAAAGGATGGTGCGGAGACAAGCAACTTCCGTAGTGGTTGGCCTGTTCAACTCTCTCTTAGGCCAAAACATAGCGGCTAGGACTCGGAGAATGATCCTGAAGATGGGGTTAATGATGCTTGCCCTAGATAATGCCGTTGTGGAGGATTGTTCTTCCCCCGTAATGTAGCTCCATGTCCTAGTCACCCTGTAGTCTTTCAAGCTGTAGTCTCTAGACGGATTTGGAAGCTCTAGGATTGCGTTGAACTCTGCCATGGTGAACTCACGGCTCACATTACCGAGCCGAAACCGGATTCGTCCCGTCGAAGTCTTCGACGGGAAGCTAGTCTCTAGAGTGGCCAAAAACTCGGATGTGAGGGCCGGATAGTGTGGTAAATTCTCCTTCTTCAGGAGATGGGATGCACCAAGGATAAGGAAGGCCTCCTTGACGTCCGTGTAGATCCCCGTGTTTATAGCACTGGACTTCGAGAACCAACGGGTGTTGTGGTCCTTCTCTAGAATGGAACGGTATCGATGTACTTGGCCTTGAGTACTCAAAATCACGTTGTCCATACGAGGTGGAGATGGGGACCTCTGGTTCCTTCTCTTCTTCTGAGCTCGGGTAGCGGGTCTGCTTGAACTTGCCATGAGATCTACAAAATAATCAAAAACTTTTCCAAGATAACATCTATTCAAAATAGATAGGCAAGAGACCCCATACTTGGTCTCGAAATACCCTCGGAATTATTCGTTAACTACCCAATTGGGTCGTTTACGAATCTGGACTGGATTGATCTTTGAGATTATGCAGGGTCGTTAACGAGCCTGGGTGGGTCGTTAACGATCCGCCGAGAACCAAATTGCAGTATTCCGAGTTTACTCTACCCTAAAATCAAGCCAAAAATCAAACATGCAATCCTTTATACTCCTCACTAGCCACTCAATCAGATATACGCACCCCATACTTGCTCAATTACCCATCCCGAACATGCTAAATTTACCCGAAATTTTGACATGCAAAGTTTGTAGCTTGATACTAGAACAAGAAAAATTCATGCTTTTCTCAATCAACTTCTCATAATGAAACATCTAACATGAATATCCCTCTCTAGATCTAGAATTACGAAGAAAAGTCAAACTTTCATGGGCAAAAATCCAATCATGAACATCGATCCTTTATATGAACTCAATTCTAGACATGAAATTTCTACCCTAAAAACCATAAATCATGCAATTTCGAGTTAGGGTTTAGAAAACATACCGAAGAACCGAGAAATTTGAAGAACAAGGGGTCGAAAATTGGGTGAGTAACGAGCTCGGTAAGGATTATCGAAAGCTTCGGATCTTCGACGGTGGAGGGAAGGGTTTCCGGCTTCGGTAACGACGGTTGCTCGGTGGTGGTTGATGAGGGATTCCGATTGGTGGGAGGGGGTCTTCAAGATTTTTTGGTTGAGTTTTTGAGAAGGTTGGATTTGGTGGATTTTTGGAAGGGGTAAGAGGGTTATATAGGAGAGGGAAGGGATAGGAAGGGGTAGAGGGGGCGGCGGCTAGGGTAGTGAAAAAGATAGACTAGGTTAAAAAAAACATACCTGCCCGTTTTACCGAATCGGGTCGTCCGAACCGGGTCGTTAACGACCCTGAGTGGGTCGTTAACGAGCCACTGTAGCCTCTTGAAGTGATTTTTCGATCCCTTCTCCTGCATCTTGTTAGCTCAAAATTTAATCCTAATTTCTATCCTAAAAACTACTAAAAAGAACTCAAAAGAAAGCTAAGAAAAAGAGTCTAAAAAGAGAAAAAAATCTAATTCTATACTAAAAAGCGGGTTGCCTCCCGTAAGCGCTATTTTTAACGTCGTCTGCCCGACGTGCTCCTTTGACTCAAGGGGGCTCCTGTGTAGCTATGTTGGGGTCTTGAGGTACCCTATAATTAGCTTTGCAGTTTCTGTGTGCTTGAGTTGCTAAATTAGGTCCCTTTTCTTCTATCAGTATGCCCGATATTCCTACATGATGGTTAGTGAAATCCGAAAACCAAGGTGGTTTGGATTCCTTTGTAGTGCATATGATGGGGCATGGTGTAGGAACAAAAGATAAGGAATGACCATCTTTAGCAGATTCATAATTAGAGTACTTACCTTGGTTGTATTCGTGCATGTGGGACTCGGTGATATGCCAGTGAGGCTCGGTAGGGACGGTTGAATCGAGTTCTGGTTGAGTCAACTCGATTTGTGCGACTGCAATTGGGTCGTTGGCGTTCTGACCCAAGTTGAATTCTACCCGTTCCTCTCCAATATCAAAAGTAAGGAGTCCTTTCCGCAAATCAACTCTTGCACCTGCTGTAGCTAAAAATGGTCTGCCAAGAATTATGGGGACATGAGGGTCTTCAGGCATATCGAGGACGATGAAATCATTCGGTATAAAGAATTTCCCGATTTGAATAAGATAGTCGTCCACGACTCCTGTGGCCTTGACACATGATCCATCTGCCATGTACAGATTCATATCTACCAGCTCTAGTGGTCCCATATTAGCTTTAGACCAGATTGAGAGAGGAACTAAGCTAGCACTGGCGCCCAGATCACATAAAGCCTTGAACTTGTGGTTGCCTATGCCGATTGTTAATGCAAATCTCCCTGGGTCTCCTAGATTTTCTGGTAGAGATATTGATCTGACTTCATCCTGCAGCTCTGTAATGGATCTTTTCCTGCTAAGAATATCTTTCAAAAACTTTGTGTAAGCCGGCATTTCGCTTAGGGCCTCAGCAAATGGGATGGAAATATTAATGCCCTGAAGAATCTTTACGAAACGCTTGAACTTACTCTCAGTAGAGTCCATAGATTTCTTAGTCGGAAATGGAAGAGATTTCACCATTCTCGGAACCAAGTTAGGCTCGAGAGGTGAGAGTACCGGGTCGACACTGGGGTCGTTTGGTATGCTCGGTGGGTCGTTACCGACCCTGATGGGGTCGTTAACTACTGATATCTTGAATATAGGAGTAGCTTAGTTGCATGTTTTATATATGTTTTAGTTAGTTTTAGATTAGTTTTTATGTAGTTTTTAGGTTTTTGTGTTATCGGGTATTATGCGCTGGTTTGCTCGGTTTTACAGGTTTTCAGGTTTAGGAGCAACAGCGGAGCGAGTACAGATGGATCATGGTGGTGATGGACGAGGCAAAGGAGCTAAAGGAAGCTAGGACATGCTAGGAGAAGAGCCAAGACAAGGAAGACAAGCCAAAGAAGCCAAGTCAAGTGCTTGGGCTGATCCCGAGCAACCGAAGCCGCACATTCCTCACTGGTGGACAAGTGCGCGGGATGGCAAAAGTGCGGCCGCGCATTTCGGGGACGATCCCGCGCAATCGGAATTTCAGCGAAGCGTGGATTTTGGGCCGAGTTTTGGATTGGGCTTTGGTATTTGTTCAAATGGGCTTTTGTCATCCGAGTGTATGGGGTTTGATATATCTTTTGAGGGATATTTTTAGTAGACATATAAATACTTTATGTTAGATTATTTTTTGATAACTTTTTTATCAACTTTTGGAGGCTAGGGTTTTCTCTCAAGGAAGAACCTTTGAACCTTTGTAAGTTTGATTTTAATTCAATTATGCATTGTTAATTTCCTTGTGTTTGGCTAGTTATTGAAGTCATGATTTGTATGTAGTTGTGAGGTTTGATTGATTCTCAACAAACTTGAATAGAAATTATTCTCTATGCTTAATTGAATCTAAATTAGGGCTTTATTAGATTAGCTACCTAATAGAATTTCTAGTTAAAACTGAATCTGATTAATTACCGGTTGGAGTTAATTAGATCAAGAGTAGACTTTAATTAATTTAGTACCGGTCGGACAAGTTGATTAAAGTAGGGAATAAATTCACAAGTCACTTAGATGTCTGGTTGCTCTAAGTGTTTGTTTCTATTGATAACTTTTTTATCAACTTTTGGAGGCTAGGGTTTTCTCTCAAGGAAGAACCTTTGAACCTTTGTAAGTTTGATTTTAATTCAATTATGCATTGCTAATTTCCTTGTGTTTGGCTAGTTATTGAAGTCATGATTTGTATGTAGTTGTGGGGTTTGATTGATTCTCACCAAACTTGAATAGAAATTATTCTCTATGCTTAATTGAATCTAAATTAGGGTTTTATTAGATTAGCTACCTAATAGAATTTCTAGTTAAAACTGAATCTGATTAACTACCGGTTGGAGTTAATTAGATCAAGAGTAGACTTTAATTAATTTAGTACCGGTCGGACAAGTTGATTAAAGTAGGGAATAAATTCACAAGTCATTTAGATGTCTGGTTGCTCTAAGTGTTTGTTTCTATTGATAACTTGAATTGTCATGTTGTTGTTTAATTGAATCTAGAAGGTCTTCTAGGTTGTTAAATAATTAGGGTTGTTAGACTGGTTGTTTTATCAACTATATATGAAGTTTGGGTTTTAATCCTTAGTAGGATCACTATCCACAATAGATTATTCAAGTGAAAAGAGAATCAAAAGAATCGATGATCAACGAATCAATATCATGATGGATCTAACTAGTTGCACACGTTTGTTTCTCATATATTCAAATCATCTTTGCATTCGTAGTTAGTTTTATTCTTGCATATTAGTTTAGATAATCATTCTGAAACACCCTTTGGTTACTTGGCATACAAGTAATAACACAAACATACAAGTCTCTGTGGGATCGACCCTTACTTACCGCTCTACTGAGTTGGTTAAGCTAAGGTTTCGTTGATAGGTATAAACGACTACGAAAAATACCTCATCAAATTTGGCGCCGTTGCCGGGGACTCGTCGCTATTTGTGTCTATTACTTTCGAGCTGTTTTGGGTGTAAACCTGTTATATGGTTCATACCCGTGCTACTAACTCATCTCCCCTGTTGTTTGATCCAGATATTGACAGGACACTCTTCAAGCTAAGGAAGGAAATCCGGAATCACTTTCAGGCCTTACCATTCTTTCTTGAAGAATCTGACTCGGAATCTGAATCTGCTGAATTCGTCGAGATGGGTGACCGAACATTGATAGAGTTGATTGCACCGAATCCGGCACAACAACGCAATTCCCTGCTCTTGCTGAGGAAGTCAAGTTTGAGCTGAAATCCGGGTTGATCCACCTTTTGCCTTCATTCCATGGGCATAGTGGTGAAGACCCCAACAAACATCTTTCTGAATTTCATGTTGTGTGCTCAAGCATGAAGCCTGCTGATGTGACTCATGACCAGATCGCGCTGAGAGCCTTTCCTTTTTCTCTCAAGGATCAAGCTAAAGACTGGTTTTACTACTTGGCTCCGGTAAGTATTGATACATGGGCTAAGATGAAAGAAGTTTTTCTGGAGAAGTACTTCCTTGCTACAAGGCTCAATGATCTGAAGAAGCGAATCAGTAATATTGAACAAGAAGCAAGTGAGTCCTTGTACGAATACTATGAGAGATTCAAGAGTTTGATAGCCAGCTGTCCTTTCCATGGTTACACTGATCAAGACCTGATCTTATATCTGTTTAATGGCCTCTTGGATGATGAGAGAAGAATGGTCAATGTAGCTTGCCAAGGTCACATTCTCAACAAAACTCATGCTGCTGCGTTTGACCTGTTCACACAACTATCTGAGGGCACAAGACAGTTCAAAAGAGAGACTAGCTCGAAAGCTGCGAATTTTGTGGTGGCTAATACAAGGATCCAAGATGAAGTCACTGAGTTGAAAATGATGATGAAGCAGCTGTTGCAGCAAGGTGGTAGACAACAGGTGAAGTCCTGTGAAATTTGCTTTGATAACATGCATCCCACTGATTCCTGCCCTACACTTCAAGATCAGAATGCTGAGGTGAATGCAGTGGGAGGATATGGACCACCTAGGCCGAGGTATGACCCCTTTTGCAACACCTACAATCCAGGCTGGAGGGATCATCCTAATCTGAGGTATGGTAATTCTAGCAATCAGTAGTTCAACCATCAAGGTGGCCAAGCTCAGTAGAGACCGCCTTTCCAACCTCAGGCTCAGGGAGTGAATCAGAATGCTATGTCCATAGAGGAGATGGTCCGACAGTTGACTCAGTCAGTTTCTACAATGCATGGTTCTCTAACTCAGCTTCAACAGGAAACCAAGTCGAGTATAAAGAATTTAGAGAACCAAGTTAGTCAGATTGCTAAGGCAGTGAGTAAACTGGAAGCTAGAGATTCAAGTAAGCTACCGTCTCAGACAGAGCTTAACCCGAGGGCAAATGGCAGTTTTATCTCCATTTATGGTGGTTCTGAGGCGGGACAAGTATACCAGCTGAGCAAGGTTACAGAAACCGAGGAACAGAACGAAGGCCAATTGCTCGGCTTGGCTGCTAAAAGCGCGGCCGAGCAATGTTCATCCCGCGCAATACAGTCCCAGTTGGGATGCTCGGGATCGAGGAGGAAAGCGCAGCCGCGCACTTGGATGCAAAGCCGCGCATTCTGGGCGAGCTGGAAGATACGTCTGCACCTCTTCTGAAAGCTTATGTACCTGTTCCACCCTTTCTGGAAGCCTTGAAAGAAACCCGGAAATTGAAGAATGATAAAGAGCTGTTCGAGGTCTTTATTACATGCAGAGTTAATGTCCCATTACTGAATCTGATCAAGAGTGTACCTCGTTACGCTATGTTTTTGAAGGAGTTGTGCACTCTGAAAAGGGGACAGAAGGAGAAATGTCAGAAGCAAGTTAAAGAGAAAGAACATGTGTCTGCTGTGTTTCAAAAGCGTTTGCCTGAGAAGTGTAGTGACCCTGGCATGTTCACCATTCCTTGCATGATTGGAAGCACCAAGGTGAATGAAGCTTGATTGATTTAGGTGCGTCTGTGAATGTGATTTCTTCATCCTTATATGAGAAGCTCGATATGGGACCATTGAAAGAGACCCGAACCATAGTGGAGTTGGCTGATCATTCCACTGTGAGGCCCAAAGGAAAAATTGAAGATGTATGGGTCACAGTGGATTCCTTGCAATTTCCGGCTGACTTTCTAGTAATGGACATGGGATCGGGAGTTGGAAAGATGTCTATGTTGCTAGGACGACAATTCTTGAAGACTGCAAATACAAGGATTGACATACCGCAAGGCACACTGAAGATGGGATTCGAGGGGAAGGAGATCGAATTCCATAGCTCGTATCCTTCTTAGTATCCTTTTACGTCAAGCTAATGACGTTAAACAAGCGCTTCTTGGGAGGCAACCCATGTTTTAGGATAGATTTGCTTTTGATTTTTGCTTTCTGTTTTACAGTTTTTGTTTTTATTAGTTAGTTTAGATAGAAATAATCCTCAAAATTTCAGATAGCTCAGGCAAGCCTTGAAGTACAGAGAAACTCGGAAGGGGGACAAAAATTGTGTGGCCAAAAGATCTGTATCCAAGTCGAGCAATGCACGCTCAGAGAAGAAAGCGCGGGTTAGGGCTGCTAAATGCGCGGCCGCGCAATCCCAGCCTCGATGTCGCGCATTTGCAACTGGGGGCACATTGCGCGGGATCGCAATTCCGCGGCCGCGCAATTCCGCGCGATCCCGCGCATTGGGCCGCTTCAACGAGACATCAAAATTAAAGCCGTGCTTTTCTTATTTTTTCCCCCATCCTTTATTCCGCCCCTTCTCCTACCTCCCCTCAAAACTCCATTGAAGCCACCACTCCAAGCTCCATTCAAGCACATTCAAGGCGGATTTTCGAGCGAATTCAAGCAAGGAACTCACATTCAAGCGGAATTCAAGTAAGTTTTTCACAATCTCCTCTTAAAATTCGGTTTTTGATAGTTTAAATCTAGATCTAGGTTTGACTAGAGAAACCCGAATTTGACCCCTTTAGGCTCGGATTTAGGCTTAAGTTCTTTACAAAAGTTTGTTTATTGCATGATTCTAGTCTAGATTCGTGTTTTATTTGAACTTTGCATGCAAATCCGAAAATCCCCTAGAATTTGATTAAAATTTGATCAAAATTGTTCTAGGTAGTGGGGGAAGAGAGTGTTTGAGTGATTATCTGTGAAATATTGTTGTGGTTGTCCTTGCCAGGACAACGGAATTGCGTTTGTTTGGTTTGTGGTGTTTGAGCAGGTTTAATTGAGATTCTGAAATCATGGGTAACAAGAGAGGCAAAACTGATGGATCTTCATCATCCCGAGCTGCTTTAGCTCCCCCTGCTGTGGTGGGAGAGACCACCCAAGAGACTTTTGGGATCACTCTGACAAAGAATAATCATGTGATCCGGTTTGAGTTTCTAAAAGAAAGGGAATGGAAAGCAACTCGTTTCATAGACTGGAATTTGATGAATGAAATCGGCATAGCTCATTTGTTGAATGAGATTGGGGCGTATTTGCATATGGGTGAGTTTTTGAAGCTGTGTGAACCCACCTTCAAGGGGTTAACACTGGAGTTTCTGAGTACCTTGTCCACAGATTTCAAAGGAGAAGGAGAAATAAAGTTTTGGCTAGGAGGAGTTAGGAGGAAGATGACCTTGAAAGAGGTCAACCGAGTGTTTGTTTTCTGCAATTTCCCTATTAGTAGAGATTTAGTGCTTACTGAGGCAGGTGCTACATGGGCTGACAGGCACTTCTAGAAAGCCATCACAGGGAGACCCCAGTATAATCCATCTAGAGAAAAGGCTTCTCCCATCACTCATCCCGCTATTAAGGTTTTCCAGCGGTTTATTGCTAGTACTCTAAATGGGAGAGGTGATGGGGGAAACAATTGTCCAAAGAAAGATGTCAGTGTATTAGCTGCGAGTTTGAAGAGGAAGCCGTTGAATATGGGTGCTATGCTGATGCACCACATGGTTCATGTTGGGAACAAAGGCGGTGGAGCCATTTGTATTGGTGGGATTGTGACTTTCCTAGCCAAGCATTTTGGTATCGATCTTAGCAGGTTACATGTTGATATTCCGCCTTCACCTATTGACTTCATCATGTTGAAGAAAATGGGCGCTCTCTACAAGTACAGGAACACTTACTTCTGGGTGATCGGTGATTCTGGGAGAGTAATGAAGCTTCCGGATGGACACCGAGTGCAGATTGGGGATAGTCAAGCTAACTGGTTCATTAACGTTCAGGCTGATGATTTAGATGTGGCTACCGTGAAGGGCCCGGTTAGGGGTAAAAAGACAGTTTCAGTTCCTATTGTGGTGGATTCTGATGAAGAGGAGATGGATGAGGATTTCACCATGGCTGAAGAAGAAGAAGAGGAAGAATCTGCTGAAGATGTAGACACTGATGAGGATGATGAGTCTGAGGAGGAAGATCAGCAGAGATAGTTTGATCCGTCTATACCTGCTGGAGGTGTACATTACTCTGATGCTCAGTATAACCAGATGATGGAGATGATGAGACAGATGCAGCTAGACAACACGCAGCAATACAACGATATGTCTTCTCACATCGATCAGAGCTTCAGGGCATGAGAGGTTATGTGGATCAGAGGTTTACATCATATCAGACTCATCAGGATCAACAGCTTGTTGCTTTTCAGGCTCGCCAAGATGAGCAGTTCAGACTGTTCAACACCAGATTGGATGGATGGAGCTCAGCGGGCTATCCGCCTCATCAGTCGTATCCTCAGTATGCCTTCCCAGATCCTCCGTACCCTCAGTTCCCGCCATACCAGCCACCACCAGCACAAGAGATCCCACCGTACCATCCACAACCAGAGTATCATCCGGAGTACCAGCCACCACCACCACAAGATTTTCCGCCTTATTACCCGCCACACAACTAGGTTTCTGTGAGTTTTTCTCTTTCTCTTTACTTTTTACTATACTTTGGGGACAAAGTATTTTTAAGCATGGGGGAAGGGAATTACTTGTTTGCATTGCATATAGTTGCATTAGTTTAGGGCATATTTAAAATTTTAGCATGCATTGATTAAATTTTTGAAAAATGAAAAAAAAATCAGAAAAATTTGAAAAAAAATACAAAAATATTGCATTTAGGTTCTTATTTCCCCATTGTTTGATTCCTCTTGTTTTTCAATGCTAAGTATAAGTTCTAACCCATGATTTGCATGATTTACTGAAGTTGATATGATATGAGCATGATCATTGATTGATTACCTTGATTATAGGATGGAGCATGTATTTAGCTTGAGTATTTGATTCATTCTGAAGTTCTAGACAAAAATTAGCCTTGTGAGATATTTTTGGCCTTTCATGATATATTTGTTCTCTAAATTTTTTGAGTGTATCACCATGATTATCTAGCTCTAGAACTTGCGTTAATACTCTTTTTCAAGGCTGCTTAATATGGTTGAATGCATGACATTAAAATGATTGAGGCAATGTTTCTATAAGCCTATTATTTTCCCTTCCTACCTTGACAAGATCCATGTTTTGACACCCCTATTTCTTTGAGCTTTTAGCCTGTTTTTATTAGCTCCACAAAATGATTCCTAGCCTAATAAGCTTGACCCATCCGGGATTTAGGACTTTAGGTTGGTTTTGTTTTATGTGAGTTTGGTATAAGTATGGGGGAATTGGAGGAAAGGTGGAAAAAGAGAAAATACAACTCTTAGTTTCAAAGTGAAAAAAAAATGAAGATGAAGATGTTTGTTGCAAAGCAAAAAGAAAAATTGCTTGAATTGTGTGTAGTCTTCATTAGCAAAGTAAGAAAGAGTTGAAGAGGCAAAAGAAGAAAAAAAAGAAGTAAAGTGTTTTGAATGTAAATGTAAGGAGTTGGTAGAGTGAAGTTGGAAGTGTTATGAAAAGTGTTGAGTTGGGTTTAGGATTAGTTCTTTATCTCGGATTTAGCAACACAGGCCAAATGTTATCCCTTCCAAATTTCTCTTTACCTTGGCCCCATTACAAGCCGGAAAAAGACCTCTTGATTTTTGTTATGTATTTGATCACCAACGGTGGAGATTTAGAACTCTGATGCAAGCATATGGTAGTCTAGTTTTCATGGTTGATTTTTGAGTGAAACACATACCCTTAAACACTTGAGAGTTTGAGTGCAAACACAGTATCCTTGGTGAGGTCTAGAATGAATGAATGATCTTTACTTGTTGCTTACCATAATGCATGCTAGGAAGTCTTGGTTGGGTTTCTGATTATATGTGAAATGTTTGTTTGACTTGAGATGGATGTAAGATTGCATTTCTATGGTGTGATTGGATTTATGTCTTGCTTGAGGACAAGCAAGGGTTAAGCATGGGGGAATCTGATAGCTTGCATATAGGAGTAGCTTAGTTGCATGTTTTATATATGTTTTAGTTAGTTTTAGATTAGTTTTTATGTAGTTTTTAGGTTTTTGTGTAATCGGGTATTATGCGCTGGTTTGCTCGGTTTTACAGGTTTTCAGGTTCAGGAGCAACAGTGGGGCGAGTACAGATGGATCATGGTGGTGATGGACGAGGCAAGGAAGCTAGGACATGCAAGGAGAAGAGCCAAGAAAAGGAAGACAAGCCAAAGAAGCCAAGTCAAGTGCTCGGGCTGATCCCGAGCAACCGAATCAGCGCATTCCTCACTGGTGGACAAGTGCACGGGATGGCAAAAGCGCGGCCGCGCATTTCGGGGACGATCCCGCGCAATCGGAATTTCAGCGAAGCGTAGATTTTGGGCCGAGTTTTGGATTGGGCTTTGGTATTTGTTCAAATGGGCTTTTGTCATCCGAGTGTATGGGGTTTGATATATCTTTTGAGGGATATTTTTAGTAGACATATAAATACTTTATGTTAGATTATTTTCTGATAACTTTTTTATCAACTTTTGGAGGCTAGGGTTTTCTCTCAAGGAAGAACCTTTGAACCTTTGTAAGTTTGATTTTAATTCAATTATGCATTGCTAATTTCCTTGTGTTTGGCTAGTTATTGAAGTCATGATTTGTATGTAGTTGTGAGGTTTGATTGATTCTCAACAAACTTGAATAGAAATTATTCTCTGTGCTTAATTGAATCTAAATTAGGGTTTTATTAGATTAGCTACCTAATAGAATTTCTAGTTAAAATTGAATCTGATTAATTACCGGTTGGAGTTAATTAGATCAAGAGTAGACTTTAATTAATTTAGTACCGTTCGGACAAGTTGATTAAAGTAGGGAATAAATTCACAAGTCATTTAGATGTCTGGTTGCTCTAAGTGTTTGTTTCTATTGATAACTTGAATCGTCATGTTGTTGTTTAATTGAATCTAGAAGGTCTTCTAGGTTGTTAAATAATTAGGGTTGTTAGACTAGTTGTTCTATCAACTATATATGAAGTTTGGGTTTTAATCCTTATTAGGATCACTATCCACAATAGATTATTCAAGTGAGAAGAGAATCAAAAGAATCGATGATCAACGAATCAATATCATGATGGATCTAACTAGTTCAACATGTTTGTTTCTCATATATTCAAATCATCTTTGCATTCATAGTTAGTTTTATTCTTGCATATTAGTTTAGATAATCATTCTGAAACCCCCTTTGGTTACTTGGCATACAAGTAATAACACAAATACACAAGTCTCTGTGGGATCGACCCTTACTTACCGCTCTACTGAGTTGGTTAAGCTAAGGTTTCTTTGATAGGTATAAACGACTACGAAAAATACCTCATCAACTACCCTGGAGTTGAGAGGAAGGCTTGGTTTAGAAAACTTACCTGGGGTAGGGTCGTCAGGAACCCTCGGAGCCTCGTCACCTTGGTATATGGGCTCGTTATTTGCCCTCGCTGGCTCGTTAACGAGCTGTTTGGTGACGTCCTCTTCCTTCTTGTCCTCAGCTTGAACTCGTTCCGGCAATGTCTTCCCGCTCCTAAGGTGTACCGCTGTTATTTATCCCCTAGGGTTCTCCTCAGGGTGGCCCGGGAGTTGCCCTTGTGGTCTCGGAATTTGGGCAGCGAGGTTCCCTAGTTGGGAATCAACACTCTTCCTCCATATATCGAACTATCCCCATCTTTTATTTTGTTGGTTCAGGTTGGCCTGAACTTCGTTAACCTTGTTGGTCACTCCGTTAATGCCTTCTTGTAATCCTTGAACACATGATGGTTGCTCCTGATGGCCTGGAGGTCGATAAGGTGCAGGTCGTCTATCTGGTGGAGGCATTGCATAGTTTTGATTGGTATTCTGATTGCCCCATGTCTGATAGTTGTTTGACCTGTCATGATAGCTATGCTGGTTCTTGTATGGTCCTCTCATATAATTCATCTCAGCTATTGTCTCAGCGGCTCTAACCTGCTCTATGTTAGTGCAAGCAGAAGTACTATGTGCAGAAGAACCACATTCTTCAGACGGTTGACCTCATCTTGCAAGAATTGATTTTTAACATCCGGGTCAACTTGGTCTCAGTTAGGCATGTAGAGACGTTTCTGAGGCTGTGGAGTCTGCTGGGTTCCATACATGGCATCATAATTGGACAGCTTATCCAGCAATTCCCATGCAGCTGTAGGGTTCATCTCTATGAAATCGCACGTTGTATGCGTGTTGATGCGGTTCTTGGTCTCTGCATTGATACCCTGGAAAAAGATTTCTTGCAAAACATATAAAGGTTGCCCATGAGTGGGGCATTGTCTAAGCATCTCTTTGAATCTTTCCCATGTTTCAACGAATGTTTCATTAGGCAGCTGGTGATAGGAGGTGATGCGTTTCCTCAACTCCGTCGTCTTAGCAGGAGGGAAAAACTTTGTAAGAAATTGATCGTACAAAGCTTTCCAAGTCCTGATAGACTTAGAAGGTAGGCTCTCCAACCAGCTCAGGGCTTTTCCAGCAAGAGACCATTTCAAAGCTTTTAACAGAACATATTCAAGTGAGACACCTTCAGCAACTATGGTGTCACATAAATCAAGAAAGTTTATAATATGTTCCATAGGGCACTCAATAGGTTTCCCTTCAAACTGAGCCCGTTTAATCAAGGATATGAATTGAGACTTGATCTCAAAGGGTTTCTCTATCGCGGGAAGCACAATTGGAGATTCTGGCACCCTCAGTTCTGGATGCATGTACTGTTTGGCATTCCTCGGATAGGCATCAAGCTCCTCTTGTAGACGAGCATTAGCAGCTCGGTGACGCTCAGCCTCAGCAGCAGCGCCTTCTTTCTCAGTTTTTAACGCCTCCATCTGATTTCGGAGGTCTTCCATTTGAAGAGCCATCTCTTCCAGTGTGGCCATGGCTCGGTTTTCTCGGAGTCTACGGTGCAGGGAACGTTCGGGTTCTGAGTAATAACCAGTGTTGTCAAACTCGAGCCTTCATCGTCCTACCGGCATATGTTGAGAAAATAGACAAAGAAAACAAAAATTAAAAACAAAAACGGGGTCGGGCTATCCCGAACCCACAGATAAACTAAAAAACACGTTGCTTCCTCGGCAACGGCGCCAATTTGTTGAGAGGGTTTCTTGACAACAAATAAATTTATAAGTCAAGACCACGCTGAGTATAGCAGAGTCAGGATCGTTCCACAGGAAGCAAGGTTGTTCGTTTATCAACTACTAAAAGGCAAACAAAATTAAGCAAAAACACTCACAAGCAGCCTCGTTAACGACGTTTTCAGGGTCGTTAACGAACCACCGTACACAAAAAGACTCAACTAACGACCTAAATAAAATTCGGTACCGAGCCAAGTAACTTAGCAACGAAATTCACTTAAAATAATTCAAATAAAAACAAAGATCTAGGACTAGGGACACCACAACATAGCCAAGCATATAAACTCGTAAGAAGAATGGATCATGCCTTTAAATAGATAGAGTCATCAACTTTCGTTGACTATCAAGTAAATTAACCTACTTTCGCATCCTAATTCACTTATTTGTTTGTTTTGGATCTAAAGCTTGAAACTTTCGTATTCAAACAATATCAACCTTCAAGTTACTAACTTTCTCTTTCAATCAAGTCAAAAACTCAAATTACCTCAACTTTCATCTCGGTATAAACACAACAAACAATCTTGACAATAGATAAAAGGCATTCAACACACAATCTCACTTATCAAACATGCTCAACTATGCCGGGCTTAACCCCGATCCTAGAAAAGAAAACTACTCACTATTCATAACTACGAAACAAGAAATCATTGAAAACAAATTACTACTTAAATTAATAAAAAAAATATTGTCTTACAGAAAATTAGAAGAAACCGAAAATATGCAAATACCGAACCGAAATACTCGATCTACGAACTCGGTAACGTTCGTTCACCGACCTCCGACTCCGACTCCGATCCTCTCCTTGGCTCTCTCGGCTCTTCCTCTTCTCTCTATGTCGATCTCCCTATATAAATCTCCTCCTTCTAAGCTAAACAAAGGGACTATTTATACTAAAAAGGCTAAAAACTAATAAGGCTAGAAGATAAAAACTTTCCTAAAAAGATAGAAATAAAACTCTAAAAGATAGAAATAAAATCTAAAAAAAAGATAAAAAGACCTAAAATACATAATATAATAACCCTAAAAATTATAAAAAGATATTCCACCGACACGGAAATAATTTCCTGCACAGGATCGGTGAGTTACAAAGTCAACCCTCGAAATTTATATCACGTGGCCTCGTTAACGAGCCCTCATAGCCTCGTTAACGAGCCTTGGCTTGGTTTCTTCCACACTTCATCTCGTAAAACCTGGACTCTGACTTCTTCAAACTTGTATTCCTCCGTCTTTCACTGTAGCGTTCCAAATTCAGCTCCATATAGCACTTTTCCTTGCTAAAACCTACAAAATACACAAAATAGAGTAGCTTCCATACTTTCTATGAAAATATGCAAAACTATCCAAAAACACACAAAACTAATCCTAAACTTATCAAAACTAAACCTAATAAACAAAGAAAACCTACTAAAAACTATACTAAAAATGCGAACATCATCGTACTATCCCCTCTTTCCATTTATATCACACTTACAATACTACCCTTAATCAATTTCAATTTTTACCCACTTATTTTCTCTTTCAAATTTCAATATCTTCACCAATTTTTACCCACTTTTTAACCCCAACTTTTTAATTTCACCCAATTTTTAATTTATGAAAAATATTGGACATTCAATTTTGATGAAATGAACACCAACTTTGTAACCCCAACTTTTTAATTTCACCCAATTTTTAATTTATGAAAAAAAATTGGACATTCAATTCTAATGAAATTAAAACAAACTTTTTAACCCCACATTAAAACATGAGGTAGAAATTGAAAAACAAAAATGGAGATTAAAACTTGGTTTTATGTGAAATTACAACCAAAAATAAGAGAGCCCACTTTTTGGTTCATTTTTTTGTGTTTGATCCAATGAATAACCCATGAGATCAATTTTGGTTGTTCTTCCCCGGATATATCAATGGAGCTCCATTTACTTGCATTTGGCCGTACGGGTATTTGGATTGACCCATTTCATTTTTGGGCTTCTTGATTGATCCAGAATTGGATCCTTAAATGTGTGATCTTCCGTCATTGCATTAACCCTAGTTGCGCCGCTTGCTCTCCATTTGCTCTCAATCTCACAACCCTAGAAAACCAGGCTCTCGAACTCTCCATATCTCACAACTCTCCCTCTCTCTCTCGCGCCATTTTCTCCACGATTCTCTACTTCTCCTCTCAATCTCTGAAACAAGCTCTCGCTTGAGTCCACTGGTTTGCTCGAGATCGATTGCTTCCTTTGGATTCTTGGTGCTCGATTCGTGGTGCTCGATTCTTGGTCTCAAGCTCGCGATCTCTCGAACTCAGATCTGGGTATGTCAACCTATCAAACTCTTTTTTTTCAAGATCTTTGCATTTTTTGTTCTTTGTTTTCAATCTCTCTTTTTTGTCTTGAATCTCAGATCTTGCTTGTTGATTTGAGCTTTTTTGATTCAGGTTTGTTGGTTGCTTCTCAGATCTTGCTTTTCTGTTCGATCTTCTTGTCTCATCTCACACGATCTCTGGAATTTGTTTTGATTCAGGTATGTTGTATGAGCCTGGCTATGTCAATGGGTTTTTTTGTTTTAGGTTGAGTCAAATCTCGATCTTCTCTCAGATCTTGCTTTTTTTGTTTCAGATTATAACATCTAACAACATCTTTGGGTGTTTTTTGTTTCAGGTCTCGGACCTTGCTTTCTTAGCTCTTGATTTCACTCAAACCCTCTTGTCCCCGACATTCTCTCTGTCTCGTTTGTTTGAGGTATTTAACCCTGTGTTTTTAGCTCTTTCTTGCTCTCGCACGCTAGGTTTTTTAGCTCTTGATCTCTCTGGATTCTAACTTATGCATGCTTTGTTTTTTTGTTTTGTACATGTCCACAACCGAGATGAGTTTTGATTCCTTGTTTGCTGGCAATTCTAGTCCCCTGCCTTCTGAGCATTCAGGATCATATGCATGCTCTGATTCTCCGAATTGTGAATGGGGCCCTGATTGTAATGGAACACACTCCTATAGTCCCCGACATTCTGATGTGTCTATTGAAGGCCCTCTCCAGCCCATTGATGACGATTGTGTTGAGCAGTTGTGTCCTCCCAAGTCCCTCGGGACTGCTGTGATGCCATCTAATGGTGACCTTGAAGATGTTGATGTGCAAATACCCTCTAAAAATGAGGTTGATGAGGTTGATGAAGTTGATGAGTTTGATGATTTTGATGCCTAGATAAGTCCTCTTATCCTTCCCCTTCTTTCTGTTTTTGGCTTGCCTTAAATGTTTGTTGTGTTGATGCTGTTTTGTGCATATGTTGTTGCTTTGTTTCTGTTGGTGATGGTTGGTTCTTGACCCTGATGTAGTGTGTTTGTGCATATGTTGTTGCTTTGCTTTGTTTCTGTTGGTGATGGCTTGTGTTGAAACTGTGTTGGTTCTATGCATTTTCTGGTCTGAAACTTTGTTGGCTTGTGTGCATAAACTGGGCATTCATTTTTGGCATTGAATCAATGATGAAATGTTTTTAATCCTGAGATGCAATTTTTTATTTTCACTTGACTTTTGCATGCAATAGGAAACCAGGCTATGTTGAATGAGGCCATTTTGTGTTTGGGTAATGTGAATGACAATTGTTTTCCTTGTTGAATAGGAAAAACTGAGATTACATTTAAGTAATCAATGATGAAAATGGTTAAAAACTAAGATGCATTTGTCCTTGAGTGTTCACTTGCCTCTACATGCAATAGGCCACCAACCATTGCCTGAATGAGGCCTTTGTATGTTTGAGTTATGTGAATTTAAATTGTTTCTATGATGGAATGGGGACATCTAAGATTACTTTTGTCTAAAAATCAATGATGAAGCCTCTTTAAATCTGAGAAACAATTGAGAAATTGTTGTTTCTATGATGGAAAAGGAGAAATCTGAGATTACTTGTTCATTACCATGTCAAAAGTGTTTTGCTTACACAAAAGTTTACTAATTACACAAAAGTTTATCTACTTGATTGTTACCCTAGATGAATTGACTGTCTTCTATTGCATCTTCTTGAGTGTCTTCATCTCCCTGGCTAGCTTGAGTCCCCTGAGCATGTTCAGCTGGGTGTTCTGTTGCTTGCTCTGTTTGTGCATCTTGTGCAACCCCATTGATGATGTCCCATGCTTGTATAACTGCCCAACTTGATGCCTTGACTTGAATTGGTAGATTTCCTTGAGCTCTAAGTCTATTCTTGTTGACATGAGGGAGATCATAGTCATTGCTTCCTTTGACCTTGATAATCTCATTCATGACATACTGTAATGACATCCATACATTTGCTAAATCACTAATGCATGACTTGTCCCCCATGCCTATTTCTGTGATGACACTAGCTTGAATTTGAAGTTTCTTTCTGCCACATTTGTGGTAATTTGTACTCACATTTGACACTTGCATTGCTTGTTTTTGTTGCTTGCATGTGTTCCATAGCCTGGAAATTGTCCTTGTTGAGAGATTAAACTGATTTGCAGTCTACTGTATTGCATTCCTTGGAAGAACTCCTCCTTTTGCCATGTGTAAAAGCTGCATGAATATTTGCATCTTCCTGTCACTGTTGAGCCGTGTAGTATATGGTTGATGATGCTGTTGTGCCTTTGTTGTGCTTTGTCCTGAAGCTGGTTGATGCCCCTGTGTTTCTTGATTGAGTTGATGAAGAAGAGTTTCTTCTTCCATGTCCCCAGCAGACTCGTTGAGATCAAATGCGTATTATCCTTGTTCATTTATGGCCTCACCATCTGAAATTAGGAGTTCGTTTAAATTGAATGCTGAAGCCATTACTACAAGCAATGATGCACCCTTTAATGAAGATGAAGCTTCTTTTCTGAATATTCTCTGGTTTTGTTTTGTAAGCTTTGAATGCAGAAGCTGTAAATGTAAAGTGTGGAATTGGCTCTTTCTTAAAGAAGAAAGTGAAAAGGTGGGGGGTTGGGGGATCCGTGTGCTTTGTATACTTTATTCCTATTGGTTGAAATCCAAGTGGGAGGATTGTTCCCACATTTTTAAATAAAGAATTCAGACTTCTACTATTAATGTAATCTAGCTGTATTCAATTTTTAATTAATTCTGATTCACTTCTGATATAATTCTGACACAAGCCACATGCTTTTGCATTCCTTAAATATTGTGTAACTTGTACAACCAGAACAACAAAACGGAACAGAGAGAGTAGTTTACATTTTTTTGAGTTTCAATTTCAAGCTCGCTCTTATTGTATTTGCAGGGATCTCACCTATTTATTAGAGTTGAGATTGATTGACTGAAGTCACTGAACATGTGTTGCAGTAAACATTATTAGAGCTATTATGTGAATTTAGGGTTTCTTAAGGCAGTTTAAGCAATGATTATTGTAAATTTTATCTATGAATTTAGGGCTTTATCCGTAGCCTTTCACCCAATTAAACCACATAAAGCTTTAACGATTTTCTCATGTTTTATTACCACATGGTCATTTTTGGAACTTTTACAGTTTTGGGTGCCGCAAACTAATTTAAGGGGGTGTTGTGTAACATTACCCTTAGTGAAGTTCACCCAAAATTAATTGCGTATTTTTTTTCAAAAAATGGTTAAATGGATACTACGGTAGGTCATCTATGAAGTTCAAACTCTTAAGGCTCGTTTGGTAATGATACCAAAGATATGAATATGATTGATATACTTATATCTATGAGGATTATTAATATTCCAATTTTTCGAGGTATAATATATTAATTTTTCGAGATATATCGAAATAACATTATAATATCAGCTGATATCAATATCCCCACATAAAACAATAAATATCAGTTTGATATTGATATCAAAATTATCATAATATACCAAATACTATATATTTAATATCAAAGCCCTTAAAATTTGGGGATTTTCGGGTTCATCTTTTTTTTTTCTTTTTAATTTGGTCAAAGGGCACAGCTGGTTTTACATCCCCCTCGTTGCAACTGAAACAACCAGTTTGGCTTGAAACGAAAACCTCCCTTTCAATCTTGTCAAGCAAAAAATCAGAATACGCATCTTTCTGATGCAAGTCAAGTCTTTTCAAACGGGTGAATTTCTTCTATGGTCCCTAACCTATTACATAAAGTTCTTATTAGTCCCTAACCTTTGCAAATGCTTTTTTAGGTCTCTAACCTTTGAAAATTGTTACTATTTGGTCCTTTTTCATTTTAGACTTTAAGTTTAATTACAACCAAACACCCAAACTTTATATTTATTTTTGTCATAATACCAATATTTATTTATTTTCAAAAAATACCTCAATCTACACATTTTAGGATACAATAATAAATTATCGCTCCATATTTACTCCTTTTTTCAAACAATAGTACTTTTCATAAAAAAACATAATTTTAAAAATAAAAGGTGAGTTATAAATATTTATTTCCATATTATTGAATTTAATAGTTATTAAAGTATTTTATAAAATTAAAAAAATTCTTCTATTGCCCTCTTATTGAATTTAATAAAATCACCCCTTATTTACCCTTTGTTAAGAAAAACTAGAAATGTTTTTTTAACAAAGGGTAAATAAGCGATGATTTTTTTATATAAAAATTTCTTTTATCAAATTTTTATGAATTTTATAAAATAATTGCAAGAAATTACTGGATTAAAAAATCACTTTGCTAGTTTTTTTTAAAAAGGGTAAATAAGGAGTGATTTTTTTTATATAAAAGTTTCTTTTATCAAATTCTTATGAAGTTTATAAAATAATTGCAAAAAAGTGATGGATTAAAAAATCACTTTATAAAAAATTTATACTTAATGGGTAAATAGGGGAAGTTAGATTTATTTTTTTGAGAAAATTTGTTTTTTTTAATTTGATAAAATGTTTTAATAAATATTAAATTCAATAAGAGGCAATAAATATTTATAACTCACCTTTTATTTTTAAAATTATGTTTTTTTTATAAAAAATACTATTTTTTGAAAAAAAGAGTAAATATGGATTTACAATTTATTATTTTGTCCTAAAATGTGTAGATTGAGGTATTTTTTTGAAATTAAATAAATATTGATATTTTTTCAAAATAAATATAAAGTTTGGGTGTATGGTTGTAATTAAACGTAAAGTCTAAAATGAAAAAAATGATCAAATAGTAACACTTTTCAAAGATTAGAGACTTAAAAAAACATTTACAAATATTAGGGACTAATAAAAACTTTATATGATAGATTAGGGACCGAAAATTCACCCCATCTCTACTTTCAGTTTCCCCAGGCCTTCCTCCATAGGACTAGGAGTACTCTATTCACTTCATTTCCCTGGAACCCATCTATACTTTCAGTTTCTGATGCATGTCTTTTCAAACCCGTCTCATCTCTCAGCTTCCCGAAACCTTCCTCCATACTTTATAGTCTTTATTTAACTTCATTCGCCGATCATGCACCGACGCCCATCCATTGCCTTCCTCCAACTGCTTTTTGTAGCAATGAAGATAGTCAACTCCTCTGCTTTGACTCTTTCCCCTCCACCACCACCACCACCACCAATGGATCCTCTCCTCTCTTCCTTCAACGAGCGCATCCGCCCTCTCCTCGACGCCGTCGACCGCCTCCGCTCCCTCAAGGTCATGAACGAGGGCATCCACCTCCCCACCATCGTCGTCGTCGGCGACCAGTCCTCCGGCAAGTCCTCTGTGCTCGAATCCCTCGCCGGAATCAGCCTCCCCCGCGGCCAGGGAATCTGCACCCGAGTCCCACTCATCCTCAGCCTCCAATCCGGCTCCCCGGCTTCCCTCACCCTCGAATACGCCGGTAAGAGCGTAGACACCAACGAATCCTCCGTCGCCTCCGCCATCGACGCCGCCACCCGCGAGGTCGCCGGAGACTCCAAGGGCATTTCAAACGCCCCGCTGACGCTGATCGTCAGGAAGCCCGGTGTCCCCGATCTCACCATGGTCGACCTTCCTGGGATCACGCGGGTCCCCGTCCACGGCCAGCCGGAGAACATCTACGAACAGATCCGCGACATCCTGATGGAGTACATCACTCCGGAGGAGAGCATCATCCTCAACGTCATCTCTGCTTCCGTCGACTTCTCCACGTCGGAGTCCATCCGGATGTCTCAGATGGTGGATAAAACAGGGCAGAGGACGCTAGCTGTTATTACCAAAGCCGACAGGTCCCCCGAGGGTCTCTTGGAGAAGGTCACCGCGGACGACGTGGGCATTGGCCTCGGTTACGTCTGCGTCCGTAACCGTATCGGGGACGAGTCTTTCGCGGAGGCGCGTGCCGTCGAGGCTCAGCTCTTCGGTTCTCATCCCTTGCTTTCTAAAATCGACAAATCAATCGTCGGGATACCGAATTTGGCGGGAAAATTGGTCCGAATCCAGGCTTCAATCATCGCCAAGTGCTTACCGAGCATAATCCGGCAGATCAATGATAAGCTGAACTCTAATGTTGCTGAGCTGAACCGGATGCCGAGGAGCTTCGCTTCGGCTGCGGATGCGATGACGGTGTTCATGAGGATTGTGGGGTCGGCGAAGGATTCGCTGAGAAAGATCTTGATTACGGGCGAGTTTGATGACTTTTCTGATGAGGATAAGATGCATTGTACAGCTAGGCTTGCAGAAATGCTAAATGGGTACTCGGATAAGCTGCAATCAAAGAAGAATGAGGAGGGTAGTTTGTTCTTGATGGAGGAGGTGAATGCTCTCGAAGAATCTAAGGGAATCTGGCTGCCTAATTTCCTGCCAAGGAGCGTGTTCCTAACAGTTATGCGTAAGAAGATGAGGGAAATAAACCCGACTCCGGCGGAGTTTGTGGATGAGGTTTGGGAGTATCTGGAGGAAGTTGTTGTGAGGGTTATGGCGGATCATTGCGCCAACTATCCTCAGCTGCACTCGCTGATGCGGAGGGCGGCTCAGAGCGTGGTGCTGAGGATTAAGGAGCAAGGGATGGAAAAAATGGCGGAGATGCTTGAGATGGAAATGATGGCGGATTACACTTGTAACCCGGAGTACATGTCGACGTGGGAGAATCTGATGACTCACCAAGAGAAGTTCATGGGGATTTTGGAAGGCTTAACCACAAGCACTGTGTTGAAGATTGATGGTTTCTGGGAGGTTGACGTGGAACACATGGAGGACCACGTGGGTGCGGCGCGCCAGGCGTTTGATATGAAGATGAGGGTGACGGCGTATTGGAAGGTGGTGCTGAGGAGAGTTGTGGATTCTGTTGCATTGGATTTGCTTTTCAGTGTCCAGAATTTGGTGAATAAGGATTTAGAAAGGGCGGTCTCGGAGGAGCTGATGAGTCCCGGTGGAGGCGGGATTGAGAGGATGCTATATGAAGCGCCATCTGTGGCTAACAAGCGAGAAAAGCTCACCCGTAGCATCGAGTTGCTCAAGGAGTCTAAGAATGTGCTTGCCAAGATTCTGGACTTCATTGAATGATTTGATCTGAATCTGAAGAGAAAAGAAAAAAAAAAGGTTGGTTTGAAGTTACTATGGGGCTTTAAGTATGGTTTTGGAATGTTAAGTATTGGTTTGTTTTTTGGTGATGTTGTGTAGATGAAGAAGTTGCTAGTAAGAAGTTGGCTTGAAGTTACTGTGGGTGTTTAATTAAGTAAGGTTTGTGGGGTTTTAAGCATGGTTTGTTTATTGGTGATGTATATTATATGAAGAAGCTGCTAGTAATTAAGAAGGGTAATTAATTAGTATATTGGGTGATGTTAGTATTTAAGTTTCTGCCATTGATGGTATTCTGAGAATCTTTCACGTTTTGGGTTAGGGAAAAGAAGGTAATGTTTTGGCCCATTGGGTAATCCTTGTTTGTCGCTTGATGAAATTGTGTGGGCATGTTTATTTGTAGGTTGGTTATTATTATGTATGATATGGTCATCTTGTCTATCTTAGCAGCCCATGCTTTAAAAGTTAAAACTGCCGCGGTTAGAAGTTAGAACAATAACCAATTCTAAAATCAAATTTCACCATAAACAATTGCTTCAGGGAGAATAGCTAGTAGTATTGTGCAATGTGCATTCAATTCGACAGTAAATGAGTACCCAAGCTTTGAAAATCAGTCGCTAGTAGTAGTAGTAGCACTGTGTGATCATGATTCATGCATCAGGTGGGAAGTGTTTTGGGAGAATTTAGTATAACTACTAATTAATTTTACTTCATTGAGGGATATAATAGCTAAAGTGGACAGGGTGACGAGTTAAATGAGGCTGTCGGGTCCTCAGGGAGAGAAGAGGTGCTCTGTTTTCTTCAAGTTCTTCGAGGCCAAGATTTTTTTACCTTTCTGCCCCGTTTTCAGATTTGGAAACACTTTGGGCTTGTTACTCGTTTACAACAAAACTTGTGACTTGTTACTCGTTTACAACAATACTGTAGGTGGGGCCTGCAAAATCCAATTGCTTTTCATAGTGAACATTATCGCATGCCTGATGATGAGATCAAAACATCTTTACTTAATTCCCCGCAAATCCCGTCTATCTTTTTCACTTTCTTAATCAATACATACATTTTTTCAACATCTATCTTGCAATTCAAAAAAAAGTAACTAGTGACCAACAAACAAGCTCATGATACATTGTTGTTTCTTGCACCGCCGCGCTTATCTCTAGCGCCACCGCCGTGCATCCTGGCCCTCCGAATGCTACAACAACACCCGAACAGATACATCGAGATTAGACCAACGAACGCTACGAAGAGGACGAAATCGACGGTTCGCCATTGCTTCCTTAGACTGGCGAGGAACCCGGCTTTACACAAACTACATTGGTAGCATAGTTCGGTTTGGTTGTTGCTCCATAACAAGCAATCGATTCCCCCAGCTGTGTTCGCCGGATTGATCCAATACGTCGGGTTTACGAAGGTGTATCCGCACTCCTTTGGCGGCTTACAACATCCTTCCTGAAAAACACCATGACACAAACACATAAATGCAAGGCTTTACTTGGACAATAAAATTGAATTGTAGGAGAAAATGTGAACAACTAAAAAATACAGTATGTAAAATCTTTCCACCAAAAAAATATATGTAAAATCAATATGTTTGGTTGTTTTTTCCGTCTAAGCGTTCAAAATAGTGAATTGTAATTCGTAAAAACCGTAATAGTTTACTTCAATTAACATACCAAGTTTTAAATAGTAGTCTTACTTAATTTTTCTTTTTTTGGAAACTATTGCTCTAAATTGAAAAAAAAATAGAGCCTACTCCAATAATTTACCAAAATAACAAAAAAAAATATCCTATATGGATAAACTATGATAATTGTTCAAAATCAATTCTTCAACTTATATCTTGAAGGCATATGTTGGATTAATTAAGTGATATTGATGGTATATTTGTGCAACTAGCCAAAAAAGTAATAGAAGATTCAATTTCTTCAAGTATATAGAACACACATAAAAGACTTCAGATATTTAGTTAAGTAACATTTAGTTAAGCAGTTACATTTAGAGCTTCCTGATAGTTTCATAAAGTCTCCCCTTCGACTCACATAAGCAATGTCGGACCAAAAAAAAATAGAACATCCATATAACAATTCAACATTTGTCTTTTTTTGTTGGAAATTCAACATTTGTCTTAGGGAAACAAATTGTAATTGTTTTATAAAGGGAAAAATTGTGATTTCAATTCTTAAAACTGATTTCATATATCACTTACATAAAGGAAAATAAAATACCACTTTCTCTTTGGTCGAAAAAATATAAAATACCTCTATAGGACTTAGCTGAGCATTGAGGAAATCCTGAGAAATCCGATAGCGCTGGTTCAGCTCAGAGCAAACTCCGGCAGAGCCCAAACACTCCCGAATCGAATCCCACTTTCCGACACCCTGGACCCGCCTCCGAAACCACCCCGACGAGAACTCGTCGAGGCGGTAATCGGCCGACGGATACGTGTCAACGCCGCTAAGAGCTCCAAAGTCCCCGTCATCCGAGTTCTTGACATTGGTCGCCACGTAGACGAAAGCGACCAGAGCGCCAAGCGCGGCGATGGCGGCTGACATGACGATAAAGTAGACCAACACGAGCCACGTCAGGCGCCAGATGGACCCGACGAGGCCGAGGAGGGCGGTGACGGAGACGGCGGCGCCGAGGAGGAGGAGGGGCCAGTGGAGGATCTTGACGCACGAGTTTTCGGGTTGGTCGAAGGCGAGGTAGAGGCCGGAGAGGATGATTGGGATTGAGAGGAGGATGGAGATGATGCTTGTGATTGTTACCGTTACGACGCCGTTTTTGGGGCTTTTGGGCTCCGCCATTTTTGGTGGAATTATCAGCTCTTCTCCTATGGGCTCGAGTTGTGTTCTCATGTCAAGATGGTGTTCAAATAGTAGTGCTGCTTGTTGTTGTGAGACTCGAGAGGAAGATGGATTCGTGAATTGTCTCGAGATGATCACTTTTGTGTTTGCTTGTGGTTTTTTTCTTGCATTATGGACCCTAGTTCTCCTGATTGCTGCTAGAGCATTCACACAAGGAAAGAAAAAGGATCCTAAGCTCAATTTTCTCTCTATTTCCTAGCTGTTTTTTTTCCCTTGGATTCCAGTTATGTAAAATTTTAAAAAAAAATTAACCGCTTTGGAAGTATTTTATATGAAGCTTTAGTAGCAATTAACGTAATGGAACTCATAATAAGTGTAATAAGATAATGTGATGACTATGAGTTGGTTCCAACGTTTGTACAGCATGCTTTGTCAAAAAAAGTTAAAGAGTCTACCAATAACCAATTGGTCTAGTGGGATGAGGTGCTAGATTCCTTAAGCGTTTGTTCAGGAGGTTCGAAAGTTCGAATCTTCCTGGCGGCGTGTATGGAAAAAATTGAATTGGGAGGGTCGCCCCCAGCAATGGGCCTCTGCAGTACCCGGTTCGGACGTAAATTGGCTCCGGCTAATCGAACCGAGCGAGAGATCAGAAAAAAAAAATTAAGAGTGTGCTTATGCTTTTGTGATGATGTTTTTGCATTAGATATAGTGCGTGTTTGGTTATGTCAAAAAGTAGTGTTTGACTTCGATCTTTGAAATTCAGAAGAAAAAAAATGTTATTGGTAATTTGGTAGATTGCTAAATCTTAGAGAAATTTTTTCGAAAGGTTTATTATGGACTATTGGTAACGGCCATTCTATCAATTTTTGGAAAGATCCTTGGATTAAAAATCATGATTTGATTTCTTTTTTTGATAATGATAACATTAATTTAAAGGTCTCGGCTTTTATAACTCTTGATCGGTCTTGGAATTTGGACTACTTGCGCTTGCTGCTTCAATTCCTGAATCTATTGTGAATTTAATTGTATCTCTTAGAATTCCCGTTTCTGACTCTAAGGATCGTTTAGTTTGACTTCCTTCAAATGATGGAGCTTTCTCAGTTTCCTCTGCTTCGAGTATGATTTCTTTAGATAGGCCTGATCTTCATTATGAGTTTGCTTGGATTTGGAAGACTTCTATCCCTCCTAAAATTAAAAATTTCCTGTGGAAGGCATGTGCAGATTGTCTTCCAACTACAGATAGATTAAATCGTTTTTATAATTGTGTTTTTAGTACCTGCTCTTTATGCTCAAAAGAAGATGAAAACCTTATTCATTTGTTTTTTAACTGTCCTTTTTCGCAAAATATGATTTCAAAACTAGAGTTTAAGATGAATTTTAGATTTCAAATTATTTCTTCGGGTACTTTTATTGATAATCTTGTATCTACTATAAATTCAAATAAAAATAGTAATGTTCTTTGTTTCTTGTGGTGGTTTATTTGGGGTCATAGAAATGGAAAGATTTTCAATCCGTTTAGGCTTATTACATCTCTGCTTCCTTGTGATTTGACTTTTTCTCAGCATTTTGCAGTGGGTCTCGGCTCAGTCGATTTTAATTCCTAAACATGTGTCTCGTCCTAAAAGGAAAAATAACCGCTCTTGGATTAGGCCTCCTCCGCAATGGTCGAAGCTAAATTTTGATGCTTCTAAGCGAACCAATTCTTCTACTTTTTCGAGCTTTCTTATTCGAGACCACAAGAGTAAGATCCTAAGTTTTTATCGTAAGGAACAACTTCCCATTTCGGTTCTCCAAGTTGAAGCGCTTGCCTTGTTGGATGGTGTTCGAAGTGCAGTCTCATTAAAAATAACGCACCTTATTATTGAAGGAGATAATTTAATTCTTATTAATTCTTGAAATCAAACTTGGAAAGTTCCTTGGGAAATTCAGGTTATTGTAAATGATATCCGTCATTTTGTTGCTTTGGTTCCTTGTGTGGTGGTTTATCATTGTTTCAGGGAGTGCAATTCGGCGGAGGATTTTCTTGCCAGGAGGCTTTTTAGTTTTCCTCAGCTTAGTTTTGCTATTTCTAATTTTTTTTCCCAGGATCGTTGTTAGATCTTGTAGATATCTCGTTTCGTAATTCTTGGTTTAGTAATCATCCTCTGTTATTTGATTTACTTAAGATCATCCGTCGTGATGATTTAGGTTAACCTTGTATCTTACAAGTAACCTAGTGTTGGCCTTGTAATGAGCTAGTAGCTCATTTTATCAAAAAAAAAAAAAAAGTAGTGTTTGAGGTAGTGTTTAACAAAAAAACAAATATATGGGTGTTTGTTAATTAAGTAGTTGTAAAGGTGTATTTTAGTGTTTTAGTGTTTCTTTAATAAGGAAAATTTTGATATCTAGATTGTACAAAACATAAAGAGAAATGCATAAAAGATGTTAATTGAAAAAATACACAAGACATGGTCTTAAGAAACAACTATTTTTTCAATACGTATTTTTTTATGGAGTACAAGTTAGGACAGGAGGTTGAGTCAATAAGAGAAGTGCGATTGGGAGGAGATACCATCATGAGGAAGGAAAGTTGCAATATTTAGGGATGTGTCTTCAAAGCAATGGTGGCATTGATGAATATATTAGTTATCGAATTTAGAGGGGTTGGAAAAAATAGGGTCGCTTTATCTGTTTCATGCGAAGGCAAATTTTATAGAGCAATTATTAGACATGTGATCCTGCACGATGCAGAGTGTTGGTCGACTATAATGCGCAGGAGCAGAAGCAAATAGAAGAGGAGATACAAATGCTAAGACGGATTTGCTGCCACACTAGATTAGAAATGAAGCGTTTCGGGACAAGGTGAGAGTAGCCAGTATAAGGGAGGTTGCACAAATCAAGACTTTGTTGGTTTGGGCACATTCATAGGAGGCCACCGGATGCCTAGTAACTAGTAAGGAAGTGTGAGAGTCTTGTTTTAATTTAGGGATTTCCCCCGAGGTAAGGGTAGATAGGAGAAAAGTTAGACAGAGGTTATAAAGCAAGACCTTATTCTCCTGGAAATTTTAATAGATTTGGCCTTGTATATGGACCACTAGAGAGAGGGGATCGTGGTTGCGGATCGGTAGTGGATAGACAGCAAAGGAAAATCATGTTTCTTTTTTCCTTTTCGTGTTTTTGTTCATTCTCTCATCCTTTTTCGTTTCTCATGTCCTTTTGCTTTTAACTTTTTTTTGGGCCCCTCTAGAAACATGCTCTCTTTTCTCACGGAGTATGGGTGTCTACATCTTAGCCCTCTACACCCCACATAAGGCGTGATTTACACTAAGTTGTTGTTTTTTTACGATTAGATTTGACATTTGAGATCTGTTTACAAATTTCATGATAAGTGTTGTTTTCATGTGATCCATTATATATTAGGATGGTTTTTGGTAAAAATAACGATGAGTCATCATGAGTGGTAGTTAAATTCAAGACTCCTAAAAATAAAGGGTAATGTTTGGTAAAAACGAAAGTAAGGGGTGGCTAGGTAAAAATATCCTAAAATAGGGGGTGGTTAAGTGAGAACGGAGTAACATGGAGATTAAGCTGACAATGTCCCTTCTACCGCTGTCGTCGAGGCCTCCGATCTCTCCCTGTCCGTTCTACTTCCGCCCCCTCTCGGAGACTCGGACTGCCATCAGACCTAGGTAACGCAGATTCTTTCATCTTTCATACATTCTTCTTTTGCTTGTTTGAATATCATTGTTCTCCATAATTTTTTGTTTTGCTGATGGATTTGAAATTTCAATTATTAAATCCACGGCAGAAGGACGGAGGAAAGATCGACATTTCTCAGCTGCATCGATTTTCTCTCATCCTTATAGGTTTTCGACTTTTCGTAAGAATTATCGTTTGTTCTTTCTTCGTTTGTGTATGCATTTCATTATAGTTCTATGATTTGGATAATGTTGTTGCGAGTTTATCGATTGAGTTCTCATTTACTAGTTTCCACCCATGGGGCGTAGGCTGCGATTTTTATCAATCGATTATCAATTACAATAATTGCTTTGAATTAGATTTGGTTGGCAGGATTAGCTTGGAAATTTCAGAATTACTTGTGTCCTCTGTGTTTGATAACTCAGATTAGACATTCAATCCTCCTGCCTAAATCAATTGATCGTAAATAATGATTATTTCAACACTTTTATGTTCTATTCATCATTGAATTGTTATTACTTTGATAAAATTCTTCCGGTGAATGAGGCTTTGTTCTGGGAAACTTGATCACATTAGTAGGGGATAAAAGAAATATTTTTATTTTAATGTGAACAATAGAAACTTATGGTTGCAGGCTTAATCGTTTTTTTTTTTTTGAAAGTCAGACACAATGGTAATAAAAAAATGTATATGAGATATGTTCAAACTAGACTTCTTGACATGAGAAAAAGAACATATATCAATATCATAAAGAATAAATATCAAGAAATTGTACTAAATCTACGGAGCTGATAAATTTTCATGAAGCTACCACCAAAAGTTAGAAATTTGTTGCACATTTTCAAAAGCTGAGACAACTTCTCATGAAACTGTATTATTTCAACTGCCAGACAAATGAAAACCACTTCCTTGAAATGGAGCTACAAGCTATGATCTAGGCATGTAATCCTTCTAAAATGTTATACCATCTCACCCTATTTAAATGAGCAAGACTAAGTGCAAGATCCAATAAGCAACCAAAAAATTCAAGTAGCAAACTAGGAGAATTTATGATCAAGGTAGAAAATAGAATAAAATCTTTCTCAGGAAATTATATTATAATTTACTGCATTTCTTTGTCCTCTGTCATATGTTATATGTATCTTGCTAAGGAAGATTGATATCTTTTGTGCTACATATAGCCGTGCAATGGAGTTAGTTAAAGAAAATGTGTTGATATCCATGTTTCTGGTCTTTTGTGTTTTTCTGGATGTTTACTTTTAATATCATAATCCTTATGTATTAACAAACATGCTTTGGGCCTGCTAGCCTGATTATCATAGTTCTTGGCAGGATTGTTTTTTGTGAGGAGTAAGAGATGGAAGATATTGTAGAAAATGGAAACAGCATGGCTGCCCCTTTAATCTTCATTATTGTCACTGTTGTACAATTAATCCCTAGATACCTTGAACAACAAATAAAGGTAATGTTTTCTGAATTTTGTTATATAGTGTTTCAAGTACTCGTCAATAAATTTTAATAGCAATCAAGCATTGTTTTTAGGTAATTATGTTTCTGTTTTTTTTGCATCTCAAACATTTTGGCATGGTCTTTCTGGAATCAGGGAAATTATGAATCACGAATATAGAAAGTACACTGAATCTTGTCATACATACTAGTCAATTCCTTTGGAGGTTAATGGAAAAAAAAAACTTGTTGGATTAGTTCATTCTACCTTCTCAAATTTGAGTTGCTGCGAGGATCATTCTAATAGAAACTATATTCCATCGCTCAGTCACTTAACAACAGAAGATGTCATTTACCAAGGAATTTTGGAGTGAAAGGATATCAAAAGAATGGTATTGTGATATGTTTGTATCTATATATTCAATCTCAATTTAGAATCTGTATGGTATAGTGTCTTTTAAATATTCACTGGAGAGTTTCTAGCTGTTCCTTATCGTTTTACCAGATCTAGCAGTCTTGTTCTTTCCCCGTGGTGAAAAGAATAATGCTCTCTTCTCTTCCCACTAAATAGTTTCATCCTAAACTTTCTAAAAGTTATTTAGATGTGTCAATGTGCATATTATTGTCTTACTTTCTGTTAACCCATGGTATGACAAGCCTGCATGGAAATATGTCAAATTTTGTGCTATTGAGAGGAAGGATTAGCATAATAAATCGATAGATAGTGGTGGTGATCCTGTTGTCTTTCGGCATGTGTTAAAGGTTGCTGTTTTAGATAAAGAATCAATGTAGTTATATCTGTTTATGGCTCTGCATTTTCTCTTTACTGTCATGTTGCAAGAATTGAGCTTTTCCTTACATTTTGCTTCTCCAGAAAGGAAGCAAAAGTGAAACAGAAATCAATTTGCGTAAAGAGATACAACAGCTGTACAAAGAAGCAAGTACCTTCTCACAGTGAGTCATTCTAACGTCTTTCTATTGATTCACTTTTAGAGATGGATACATTAATATGTAAATTTAAGGACAGAAGGAGTGCCTTACATTGGGAATTTTGGGAATTTATATAGGATGTTACCAAGAGTATAATGTATTATTGGTTCAGATTTAAGTTTTATTTCTTGGGGACGGGAACTTCAGAACTATAATTATGTCCATTGACATAAAGGAAGTTTGTTTCTTCACAAGGTATGCGTTTTTATTATAGTGGACTCTTTGGTGAAGCCTGACCAGTTTAAACTTGTACATTGCAACAAGTCCTAGTCAAGATTTTTATTGTGTGATATTAATCTTTGGTTGAGTTATTCGGAGTCTTCTATTTGTGGTCAAACTATAACCACACTGATCCATGTACTTTTGTGTCGGTATGAGAAATCTAACTTGATTCTTATTTTTTTTTTTTAAATCCAGTGGGAGTATGTGGTTTGCAGTATGAACAAAATCCATCTTGTGGTAGTGGAGTGTCATCAGCGGAAGTAATGTTATTTTGAGAGAAAAAGTAGTAAAATTTTATCAGAAAGTTTCAAAAAAATCCACCATAATTCAATTATTGTTTTTTTTTTTCTTATTGCTCTAGTTGGTCAGGATGTTTGAGTTTTTCTCTGTTGTTTTGGTTTGGTTAAATAGTACAGCCAATTGGATCAATTTGAGTTTTTAAAATGGCTTGGAGGTGCTTTCAATGTTTGACTTGAAAATGGGAAAGATTTATTGTGATTTGCCATAACCTACTAACAATATGGCTTGGGTGTTGCCTAAAACTGCTTCTGCATTGTCGCATTTTAATTGAACCAAATGGTGAACACACTATCATCTACCTAATTTATGTTCCTTACTTCTTCTGTCGCCTGTATGTTTATGTTGTATGTTTTTGCTAACTTTCTTACCATAAATACTAGGCCCTCAACATTTGCACAAGCTGCTAAGCTGAGGAGGACAGCTGCAACTAAGGAAAAAGAATTATCAAAATGTATGTAAAGTTGCATCATTCTGCATTCTAAAGGAAATTTAATTTAATTTATATTTGTACCAAATAGTTCTTGTCATGGTTTGTGTGACTATAGCCTGGAGCATGTTTAAGGTTTCCACACTTCACACTCTGTTTTTTTCAAGCTTGGGTTCATTGCTGTATGAATTCTTCATGTTTTAAGAAGCTTTTGTTATTAAACAACATGTACACAGTACTTAGTTTGGATATGATTTTTACTCTGTTAAGATTGTACTCTAAGCCTACAGAAGTTATGTAGCTCTTAATCTTATATTCCTGTTGCTAAAGATCTAAACTTGTTTTTTTTTCCCCTTTTTTTTGGATATTATGTGCAGATATGGAACAACATGCCTTGGAGAAGAAATCAAGTTATGATCCATACATGAAGCTTATGATGCCTTTAAAGGTGATCTTGTTTGGTTATATTTACTTACTCTCAAGTCTCAACCATTGGCCATATATGACACTGTTAAAATGGTCAATTCACAGGTTTTGACTTACATTCTATTGACATTTTGGTTTTGGGGATCTCCTGTGGCATCAATATCTAAGGAGCTTATCCAACCCTTAGGTGAGCAATTCTTTGTTTGTATTTTACAATGTTACATTGGTGCTCTAAGCTATAGCTTTTTGTTGTTTTCATGCCTACCTTTTAATTGCTTTCTCATTTATGTTTGTCTTCTCTACATGGAGAAAGCTAAGGTGTGTAACTGTTGCAGGGAAAATGCTGTCTTGGAATGCTGGATCATTCTCTCAGGGAAAAGTTATGGTATGTGGAGAAGGAATCTATTAATGTTCTTGTTAGCCTGATTATTTCTTCTAAACCACAAGCGCCAACAGTTCATAGCATTAGATAGTTTGGCCTGTAATGGCTTTATACTTGACTTGCTTATCTTGTATGTTTGTGTGTGTATGCTATCGTATAGTTTCTATGACACTTAACATGGAAGTAGTATGTGCTGCTTGTTTTGCATTTCACATCCTATTTTTACAGCGGAATTTCACTGGGTCAATGTTGTTGTTTATGTTGTATATGATGATTGTTTATAAGCTCTAGTCTTTGTTAAAACATCAGATGATTAAGGATCTTAAAATTGAAAAGTATAGATGTTCTTGTTCCTGCTTTCTCAGTTACTTATTGGATGTGAAGACCTTTCTCATGTCATTATTCTAATCAGATAGCTTTCAATTTGTTCAGTAGATAAATTTAGTAAAAAGGATGATCATGGTTTGCAGGTGGGCATCTTACCTTGGCTGGTACTATGTACAAGGGTGGGCAAGCTCATATCTCGACGTCTTATTTAATAAGCAGAACAGAAATCTCTATTTAACAGAGGTGGGCTGATGACAAACCATCATTGGCAAGACGCATCTGGATCAGGGCACTGTATAGTGGTGGCGTTCAAAGTGCCCGTTTAACTCTGTTTTCTCACTGCCACTGATTCAATGCCTTGTATCAAGTAAGCGTTCTTGACTTTTCCCTTTAAACGTCGATACAGATGTTTTGGGTTGAAGTCTTGTAAAACTTGTAACCTGTCGCCAATAGAGAGAGCCTAACAAATTCACTTCTTTTTTTCAAAAAGTTCTGTTGCAAATTGAGTTTACTAATCACATTTTTCTGTGATTCGTGAGATTTTAACACATGATAATCTCCCGTCATTTAATAGCGTGGTGCAATTAGCTGATTTTTGTGTAAAAGTATTTGCATCGTATATCCTATTTCAGCCTTGGGCCATCTAGTCAAGCCTTCAGATTTTAAGGATCGTGAATGTGTTAGTTTGGTATTAATAAACCCAATTTAGTGTTTGGTTTGGTTTTCTTGATGTCGAAATCCATTCCAGAAATTGGCCGGGAATTAGGTTTGAAATCCAAGTATAGAGATATCCAGTTTCACCATTTTGTGAGGAGTCATGTCAACTACAGTATTAAGTTACGAATGATTCCATATAGAGCCCGATTCATAATTTTAACCAAACACCACCTATATAACAGTAGTATATACTACTATTAGGTGTCACCCGTGAATTATTCGAGGTACAAACAATGACGTTACGTTTATTGAGAAATTTTAATGAAATGAATATTTGATTTGTCTCATATAAACCCCAACATATCACGTGTTCCATCCATCATATGAACACTTCATATGCTTCGGACTGATAAAGGGCACTTAATTATTAAAATGCATGTAAGAACCAAACACGCCCTAAATGAGTCAAGGGCAAATACAAAAGAATACGGAGTACAAGCTCTGATTGGGCAGGTCTTAATTGCCTAAATCTCACGGCAGAAGATGGGGATAAAAGACATTATTGTGCTTCTGATTTTCTTATCCGTTGTCTTCACTTCCTCCATAAATCCCATCATTGCAATGCAAGCTCTTCAGACAAGCTGCGGCCTTAAGCTTTTATCAGTTCGTACAGAGGACAATGGGGTCACTTATTGTTTCAAAGAAATCATTGAATTGTGCAATTAATGATCCGTCTTTTCTATTTTATATATTTCTTTGTGTTCTTCACTTTCACAAATAAAGGGGTGTCCTCCTCTCATATCTTTCGATGCATTTGGACTTGATATTTGGTTTTAAAATAGCAATTCTTACAACAAGGAAAAATGGAAAGCGAATTGGAAATTTCCCATTTTGGTTCGTGAATGATTCTCCTAGAAAGTTGTTCATTCGAGGCTGAGTGCATATACACGGTCAAGGAGGAAACAAAGGTGAAAAAATGCACTCTTGTCTAATAGAAATCATGATTATTAAGGCCCGTTTGGTATTCATATCAGGATACCAGATATGGATATAACTGATAACCATATATGGTGTTTGGTATATCTTGATATCGATATCAAATTGATATCTGGTGTTTGGTATATGAAAATATCGATATCAGCTGATGTCAAAGTGATAACCCCAAGAAATTGGTATATTAAAGATATCACTCATATTTATATCCATATCCGATATCTAGATATCCTCACACCCATACCTTGATATTCATACCGATCCCGATATCTTATATCTAAGATATCAATATCAAACGAGCCCTCTCCTTGACTCTCCCCACGAGGGGGAGCGATGGACGGCATCCAACTTAAGAGTGTGTTCATGCTAAAAAAGCATGGTTTCTAAAGTTCAATAAAGTAATTGATCATGTGATAATGTAATTATATATTTCCAAACATCCCATAAAATAGGAGAGCACTGGAAAGAAACCTCAGCTAAGTAAAACAACCTAGCTAAGTTGTACACTTCACTCAAACTTATTGAAAGTGGGATACATGTTGGAATAGAGGATGAATGAGAGAAAATTTAAAGGGAATGAGAGTGATGAAAATTTAGCCCCAACTCTAGGGGTATTTGAAGAATTTAAAAGGGTTTAATTAGCAAAGTTCAGCTTCTTCCTCAATAATTCTAAGCATGTGATTGGTTGCCTCAGCTATGCCATCCACTGAAGTGAGTTGGCACCCTTCTTCCACCTGCATTCACAATTATCCAATTGTCAATTTCAGAAAGTCAAAGGTCATAATTATAAAACCTTTTCAGTCTCTTAATCTAGCAAATACTTCAATATTGGGAAGATTCCAAATTCTACTTTGGAATGTTGCACTGTGAGCTTGAAGCCCTTAGCCTATAGTGGTGGCCATAGCTAAATCCGTCAAAATATACCCTAAATTCCAATTCATATGAGAAAATTGGGTTTTTAATAGACGAGCTCTAAACAAACTAGACCTAAGAATGCTTGAATTCAAAATTGACCAATAATTAGATATGCCAAAACTTCATATCATGTAGCTACACATGGAAATTATAGGACCATAATATATAGCACCATCTGATTTATTATTGGTCTGACTCTTATAGTTTGATGTACTCAACCTAGTTTGACAAACTTTTTTTTTTTTTGGTAGGACTAGTTTGACAAACTTAGGTACAACTATATTTAATGTAAAACCCCACCCAATTATTAACATTAATGCACATGTAAATAAACCTTACGGAATGGTCAATTACAATTACAATTATGGACAAATGAAGTAAATGCAAAACTCAACATCATTTATACAAAATGTAAACAAGAAATCATCACCTTGGCACTAATGGAATAGAGGACTAAAGTGTCCAAGGAGGTGACATTGAAGTGAAGTATGGACAAATGAAGTAAATGAAATCCGGCAACGAGCTTTGAGAGCTGGCGAGGGCGACACCTCGAGAGGATTTTGATATTTGCGTGGCTCTCAATCAAGGTGACCTCAATTTCCGCCTCGGAGTTGTGTTTGGTAGGAGACCGAGACCAAGTGTATTGTGGGTGTGAGAAGAATTCTCCGAAAGGGGTGTTGGTGGTTGTAGTGGCGGCGGATGTGGTGGTGGGTTCTTTCCCACCTCCTTGATTTAGTAAGATAAATTTTTGGGCTTGGAGGGAGTGGAGGAGATGCTCAAGCTCCTTTACATGTTCAATTGCTCCACCTACTATGGAGGCTTGGTCACCCTTGTAGGAAAAAATGGAAAAGGAAAAAATCAGACCTATTTTTGTAATGAAAGGAGAAACAAGAAAGAGTATGAATGGAATCGGAGCTTGTTTTCATAGACATAACCTTTTGAACATAAGATTGAGGCATGAGAGAGCGTAAGACGGATAAATGCTCATTCATTTGCTTGCGACGATTCCTCTCCACAACAATGTGGGTCATCCTCTGAGTCTCGGCCTCCTCTTTGTTCTTGCAAACCTTATTTCGCCGCCTCCTCTTCTTCCTCCCTTGCGTAGCCAAATTAGGAGCCGTTTGGTTGCCGGAATTTTCACATTTCTCATGAAAACATGAAGGCATTGGCGGTGGTGGTGGAATTGGTGGCAGCATTGGCACCATTGCGGCGTCTTGAGAAGGCAACATGCTACCATATGGAAGAGCATTGAGACTTGGATGATCAAGAATGGAAGAGTCATCTTGCAATGATGTGGCGTGTTTGAGTGGATTACAATATAGTGTGTCATAGATCATGAAGTTTAGCAGATCATTAGATGATATTGCATCTAATGCCATCTCCCTTTATCTTTCTTTTTGGGTTTTGTATGAGCAAGAAGAGTGTGTTTTTTTGGGTTGTAAAAGGAGATTAGAAGGGGTTCATTTGTTACATAGAATGAAGGGGCTATGGATTTAATTTAAATGATGGGATAAAAGTACTAGGAAGGATGATATGAACTGTGGTAGAGAGATGCACGTGACATGGGGGTGGATGTGGGCCGTGAAGATCTTTGTGTACATGTTAGGTGTCATTCTCCCTTATTAGTTAGTTTAGTTAATTACTTTGGAATGCATGTGCACACTATTTTTTTGGTTTAAACCAGTGATAATCTACTTCGTGCCTCATTAAGGGAGTAAAACACTCAATCACATGTTTTAATGCTAATAACTAAAAGTAAAGATCCTTATTACTTATTATGTGATAGAGTATACACACTCGCACATGAAGTTGGGCGTGTTATGTAGAGCATCGAAACTATTGAGGCGCGCTCAATACAAGTACACATCTTACTTACGAGATGCTACGTTTTAAATGTGCACATATCTTAGGTACGCGACTTAGGTGAGTAGTACTACTACTAATGCAAAATGTACATGTATATGAGTGCACCTGAATTCATTTTGAGGGTGTGAAATAAAAAGGCATTGCAGAGAAAGTCTCTGTCTTCCGACACTCTTTAAGTGGTTTTGTTTTGTTTACGTCCCCAAATTCATTTATGAGGGAAAACTAAAGCCTGTCATTCAAGGTAGAAGGGTCCCATGGGTAACAGGGGAGTGAAAATACAAACAATTTCACATTTACTAGTTTGAGGGCATTTTTTCCTCATTCTTCATATTAGCCATCTCCTTTTGTATTCAACTCATCAACAAAAAAAAATACACAAAAAACAACAAGTTTCCACAAAAGAAAGACGCGCCAAAACCATGCAAACTTGAGCTCAACAGGTCTAAAATACAAGACATGATGATAGACGTCAATTTAACACTAATCATTCATTCACTCTATTTTGTCTAATTGTTTGCAAAGCATGGATTCCTGATACTAAGTTATAGATCATATATCTATTTAGGCAAAAAGTAAGTTCTCTGGGACTTTCCAACCACCTTTGCATACGTTGCAAATACATCTCTCAAAATTTGAATACGTTGAACAATGCAGGATACATGTATTCTGGTTTATGATTCTGATTAGGAAGTGTTTAATAGCAACACTTGTATGCAATAGAGTATCAATGTTGTTTTATAAAAAAACACCCTAACTATGTCAAAACAGCCACAGAGTTAGATTATAAACATAGAAATGAAAATGCAAGAAACTGATATCAGATTGTCACCATATTTGGCAAGATTTGCTGACCCATTAACAACAGTTCACATCTCTGATAGCTACTTTAGAATGACAACAATTCACCTCTTGTATTACCACAACACAACCATAAAACCATGTGCTATCAAGATAAAGTTCACACGCATCTGTTAGTGTTATTAGCTGATCAACATCAGCACAAGGTCTGTAGATGGCACTTATGTGTAAATGACCCAATGATGCAAAAATAGCTTTATGCGGCTTTTCGACAATTCTGCTTTCATCTAGAGGATTTCAGCAAAGATGTAAAGGAAAAACAAGAATCCAAAATACCTACAATCCAGGGGCGGGAGAGGGAAAGAATTAAGAGGGTATTTTTTTCATTTAAAAAACAAAATCTTTCCTACTCCATTCCAAATTACTACCAAAAGTCAACATCTAATTCCCTTTTCTAGAAGTTTAACTACAGCATATTTGCCCTATATTATAAAAAAAAAATTTATAATATCAAATAGACTCACTTGCTTCTGCATGACAACAACAGATACAACAAACTTAACAGGGGGTGGGGGTGAGGAGGGAAAATAATTCACATTATTATTAGAAGTGGTCACCAAGAGGTTCTGATGAGGGATGAGCACATTGAGATATCAGGCTAAGGGTTTGTTCGACGCATTAAACCTGATACGAGTTAATGTTGATGCTGATGCTGATTTTACAAGTTAATTTTAGGAGTTGAAATTATTACTTTATTTTTGTGAAAAATTATGTAGGTGTTCGGTAAATTAAATTGATCGAGACTGATTTTATAAAAGATGGATACAAAATTACCAAAAAGGATATGTTTATAAATTTATAAAGAGAAGATTAAATTTTAAATATTCCAAAATTAAATTAGTAAAGGGAAATCGAAGGAAATAAATCCCATAAGGCTTGATAAGGCTGCAAGGGGTAGATTAAATTTTGGGTGAAATATAAACTACCATCAACTCCATAAGCTACAATAATCATCGTCAACTCCTACTACCGAACAGATAATAAAGACTTTATTTTTTTACCATAAGCTTGAATAAGCTGTATAAGGTCAAAAATAAGTCCCGCCGAACGGACCCTAAGTAACATACAAATACACGTGGAGCCCCATCAGGGTGTGCCTGACACTTTTAAGCCACTCAGGAGTCAGGACCACAAAGAACTCTACCAACTTTTACATAGCATAAACCACAAAGAGAAATTGAGTTTGCAAAAATGTAGTATAACTTAATTGCAAGATATTGTATGCATCCGATATCTGTACCTCAACCTTTAGGTGACAAAACATACAATCCTAGGGAATGCAGCATTTCTAAAAAATTATTAAATGAGACGTTTAAAAAAAGATTGAATCAATTAACACCCTATGTCTAAGGAAAAAAGAACATAACAGCATGTAAATCAAGTCAAGAAATTCCCTGAACGAGTTGTGTAGACATGACTGCATCTATAATCGAATAAGCTTACCAAAATTTAAGCCTAACTCCATAGAAGTGAGCGGCACCAGTTATGAAACACAATGTAAATGCATACATAACCAAGATGATTATAGATTGGACCGGAGGGGCAGAAAGGGTATCCATTGACAAGTTTACCAGCCCTGTGAGCACATTTGCCTGCATATAAAGAGTAAATTAACTTCTACCAAGAATTGAAGGTGGACACTTGATGAATCAGAATAAGGATAGAAGAATACCACGACAAAGGATCCAAGTAGATTTTGGTTGAATGCTTCTTCAAGTAAGGTAAACTTGATTCCAGGCATGTCCTCAGAAAGCAGCGACAATGCCAAAATCTGCACATCAATGTTGGTTGACATGGAAAAGTGAAGAGGAAACCCGATAAAAGTTAGTACAAATCATAATAGAAGGACAACAATACTACCCAATGCAGATATAATTGTTTGACAAAAGAAACAACAAAAAAAAAATGTTTGTTTTAGCACATTGTTTGTTGAGCATATTGGAGAAAACATAGAATAATTATACCTTTATAATTCCAACATTATATGACATAAATACTAAGTCATGGCATTAACTCAACTGCTAGTTTATATCATCTCTTCAATCTCTGTATTTCGTATAGTAACTTCAAATTTCAATCTAGTTATTCTGTTAGAGCAATCATGCCCCATTTTGATTCCTTGCAAGTGTTCATTTATTAGTAGTGCATTCTTTAAATTTATTTTCTGACATTACTACACCGTGCAAATCAAAATTACATTTGATTCAATTTATGTGGCATGCACCATGTGAACAAAAGAAGAAAAGGCATGCACTGGAACATATGCAGAGCAGCAGGGATGAAAGATTAATGAGTATCACCGCACATATGAACTGAGATTACCTGGAAGTTTACAGCAAAACAAAGTGTGACGTAACCCATATTACACTGCAGAAGACAAATGAGATAGAATCACTATCATTCACCAGCTATAAATGAGAAGTTACCATTCAGAACACATTCTAAAGATAAATTATACCATTCTACGTGAAACTCCTTCAACATACTTCTCAAAAAGTATAGTTAAGAACCTACAAATGCTCAATGTGAGGTAAAAAAGACATGTAAAAAATTAACAAGACATTTTACGTATGAATAAGATGCCATGAGACTAAAATTGTACACCAGATGATGCAGATATAATACCAAAATAGTAAGGCAAGAATACCGACTATCCATCTTTTCCAATGATTTCCTCCAAGAACAACAATAGGCTTGGTCTGAAAGAAGAAAGAGTAACCCGACTGGACACCCATAAGGTACATACCCCAATATCCTATCATAAGTAAAGAGTTAATAGACAATATTGGCCCATGCATCTTAAGACAAATTTTAATTTAAAAAAAAACAAAACCAAAATGGAGACAACTTTAATTTGTGCTACAGTGGTGCCAGTATCCAATCATCTTGTTCACTTGTGTTTTAGTGCCTCTTTTTACTCTGCTCCTAATATTTCCAACTTCAGCTCTAATAATTTACAATGATTAATAAAGTTCCTACAACAGAATTAACGTCTCTTAAAATACCATAAACAGCACTGTGACGCATGTTTATTGTGTTTCCTTGCATGCATATAAACTGAACAGTTATAATTACAAAAAAAATGATCAAAAAAGGTCAATGAACAGTTTATTTATAAGACCTCAATTATTATTGCTCTGGATGATCCTTACCAAAAATGCTGAAAATTCCCTCCTTATTTTGGCTGATAATATCTTTTCCCCTTTCATTAGAAAGAAGATAAACATTTAAACCTCGTGACAAACAGACTTGATACCCTGGGGAGCAAGTTAGCCACAGATTATTCAGATGTTTTGTAATGTCATAACAAGAGAAAAGTACTTGGCGCATACCTGCAAGGATCAACAAACCAAGTATCCCAGAGTACTGTGGGTGAACATTTATCGTGGAAGTCAGTAATGATACAGCAGCCATCGTGAAAAAAAAATTCCAATGAACTCCATATTCACTAGCATGCACCTGCAGCACAAAACATCTTCAATAAAAATATTTTTGCTACTAAATAGTAGGATTATTAGCCTTTTAAAACAGAGGTCACTCTGGAAAACCACTACTAATTTATTAGCACGTCTATTCCGTTAAAGAAAAGCAAAATAGGAAATGCTAGGAATCCCAGAATCTCAGCTAAACTTGAACAGAACTGTATGCCAACCTGGCCAGATTCCTATACTTATGAAAGGTCTAAAAATTAAACATAAAGATTATCAGGATTTTTAGAACATTTGATGCAATTAGGTCAGCTAAATCAGTTTCCCTTGAAATAGTAAGAATGATTTATTGCAGACCTTCAATGACTTTTTGAAAATCTAACCAAACCTTTAATAATCAATAGTAACTCCATTTCTTTCTAGAATGTACCACGTTCAGCATCCATATTAGTATATAACCTCATATTAATTATGTTTTTATTCCTACAAATAGATTTTACAACCCACAATTGAGAATTCACATATTACCTTTGTTTGAGATTGTCTTTGCAACATACAACTAAATCTCATATGAATGAAATATAATGTAGCTTTTATTATTTCGCTATGGGATATGAAGCATTTATATAGGCAAACATCTTTGTTGAACATGAGAATAGGATAGGAGGAGCTGAGGAGGGGTGTAATGATAAGGAGGTGAATAATTGGAATGCAGAACATATATAGTTCGATTCTACTACAGATAGGTCATGCATATCATTTGTGCCAACTTCATGACCAACAAAAGGGTCTAAAAAGGATAGACAGATGGCAAACTACCTGATAATCAACCCCAGTTGTTGAAATAAGACGACCTAGTCCCAACAATATCAGGGGGCATGTAGATAGAAGAGCAGCCTTCCATCTTTTGAGACTACATCAAGAACACATATAAAAGAAAATCTGCATCAAAAGCCTCCTCCACCAACAGTCAAGACTCTGAAGTAGTAGAATTCTAGCCAGAAGCCTTTATCTATATAAGAAAATAAGTCATTACTTTATCTCATCTCCTGAAGCAAAATGATATTAAAAAGTTGAAGTCTCAAAAGTTTGTCAAGTTCAAAACTTAGTTGGGTAGGATCCAATTTCTGACTTCGTGCTGAGTTGGCAAAAAACTCTAAATCCTCCTTTAAGGTTCAACTAGCAAAATAATCAAGCAATTCAAGCTACAGCACACCTCTTATATATATTTATGCTTCTGAATAATCAAAATGTAAAACAGGTTTCACAATTAACTTCTTTAGGCCCTAAACATTTCATCCTCATGAGCATGCACATATAATGTCCTTCAAGTTATTGCACGAGATTGACAAATGTTTTATGATCCATAGTTACTTTAGGTTGATCTATCAGGTAAAAAGTTGTACCTTATTTGGTTCATTATGTGGATCTAAGAACAATCAAGAAGAACACACAACAGAACAAGCATGCATCCAAGAATATTCCTCTTTTACAAGGCACGCACGATTGTTAGTGATTAGTTGAAACAATATAATCAGACTCATAGATGAATAAAGGAATTGACCCTTCAAGAATTTACATTTCAGCTTCTTGATATAGTGGAATAAGACATCGTTATGATCATCCTTCCAATTATATCCACTGTGAACCTACTGACATATACCATATCTTAAACACTCACCCAGATGAAACATTTCGGGCTTGCCGTGAGACCAATGCGTTTGCCAGTACAAATATACCAACCCCCAGGTCCATCTGTTAAAGCCATACAGAGAATAAGAGTGATGGATCCAAAGCAGGCTAAGTATTCAAATATTATTTGACGAAAAGAAATAAAGAAAAGAAGAAGTGTTACCTTATAAACTACATATGGCATATTAACAGTTATAAAGAGAGGGGAGTTGGAAATTGTTTACTAAAGACAATGCTTACCCAACTAGTCCCATAAGTTTCTGTCTTTGCAAACCTCCGAGGAAATATATTGAAGTCAACACAAAGTATACACAAGCATGTGATTATCATCTAATCAGAAAAAACAAAGAAATTAAAAAAATATGTAATGTTGGATAAAATGTTGAATATAAATCATTTACACACATGAAACGGCACCATTTACCGTCGCAACTCTGTATGCTGAAATGCAATCTCTTATAGAATTTTTAGTCTGCAGGTCATCAGAATTCCAAGTAAAACGAAATCTGCAAAGTAGAAAACAATAATGTCTAACTGGGAAAGGGGGAAAACACACTTATCACATATTCAAAAACTCAATCAAATCTTCCAGCATGCCTTGAACTATGAATAGGACAAATATGCAATTTTTCAACCCCATATTTAGAAGGCTTATGTATGGCACGCTGCTAGGCAAAAGAGTCACACAGCTGAAGCACTGTGCCATCAATACAACAAAGCGTTGTACTTTCATATGTGAGGTTGTTTGTGGCTGTTTGGCCAGTAAATCTTTCTTGAGATAGATTCATGTCCCTCAGTCAAATGTATATAGTACACAGGTGGATGAAATGCAACATCAACATCATCGCCCAGTATAGTCCTGCTCAAGTGGGATGTGGGGGGTCAAGATGGGGGCACCCATAACCTGAACATGTCAGGAGGATGCGCCCAATAGGCCCAAGAAAAACTGAAATTCAGACTTTACTCAAAGAGATCATGAATTAGATAGTTCTCAGGTTCTTAAAATATCTTCAAGTGCTAAGATCACTAGGTGTTCTCTCAAAAAAAAAAGGATCACTAGGTGAAGATAGTAGCAACTGTTATCAATCTTTACAACATCAATGAAGAGGTCTTTTTAAAAATACATTAAACAAAAACACCAGATACTTGTTTCATTTTCCACAACAAATTTCCTTGCAGGAGTTAGAGGTTATCATTATTATTCATGATGTCATTTCACAACTAGCAATCTTGATATGAATGGAAAAGACATGAATGTATTCTGCAGAGAGAGTTCAGTTGGGTATTCAAGTTATATCTAAGGTTTCAATTGTCAATTTGCATGCTCGAAACTTTTTGGCTAGTTCTATCCGAATTTAATTTGTCATAAGCATTCCTGGTGTGTGGCTCTTTGATACTTTAAAATTAAGAATGCTTTCTTACATCCAAAAGAGATTTAAAGAGCTGGGAATTACCGTATACAAAGAAGCACCAGCAAAGCCAATGGAATTACAATTAGATGTATCCAATCTGCCAAAACCTGGAATACAAAAAATCGTTCGTTATGTAGAAGAATACGTCTTTAAGGAATACATATTTGTTATCTTTTGAGGCTCTAACGATATCCAAAAGGCTGAAGTCAAATAAAACTTCAAACTCCAAAATTCTCAGAATAATATCACCACTTGTCCAAATGCTTTTTTAAGCTTAAAGGAAAAGATGTAGAATGCCATATCAGATGGTTTTGGTTTAGATAACAATTATGAGCCATGTTTTTCTTTTCTTTTACTTGGACATATCAGATGGTTTCTTATAGGAAATAAACTTGTATTCTTGAGTAAGCAGTCATTTTACATGCACACATTCTTTTTGAATCTTCATATATGTATTAGAAAATGTTTCTAATGATAATGGTTTTTTTTCTCTTTTTCATTATAAGAAGGAAAACAGGACTTAAATACATAAAAAGCTATCAGTTCTAAAAGCTGAAAATTGCATTCCACTTACAGTTTGAAATAGAACAATGGGAAGAACAATGAAGAGAAAATCCAAAAAAAATGTTCCAAAATAAGGAACCACATTCGCTGAAGCTTCATCGCCATCAGTTTTCTTCACAGATCTGTTCCGGGCATAAGAACCTGAAGAAATGGAAGAACAGCAAAGCATTCAAAGCCTCCACACTCATTAAAGTTAGCCAATCAAGTTGTGGTGTTGAATCTTCTCCACAAAACAGTAGGTTATGAAAGTAAGAAATTACCTTTGACGAAATTGAATCCTATAATTCGTCGAAGCATCACCATGAGCTGAAATTAGAGAAAAATTATCAGATAAGAGGCTAATGAATCAGGATTGAAATGGCAAAAGGAAAACTGAAGTTCCAGGGGCGAATAACTCACGGAAATCGCTGTTGACAGCAATAATATCTCGAGCATTGAAGAACCCGACAAATTGCTCACGAATCTGGGAAAAATGAAACAGATGAATTCCGCATCCAATTAGGGAACCAACAGACAGGAAAAGGGAGAGTGGCAGAAATTAACTCTTCTTTGAGGTGTTTATTGGGGTTGAATGACTTCGCCGGAGAATCCATTGCCGATCACGGTGAATGGGAGGTGTTTCTTCTCTGGATGGTATAACCGTATAACTTCTCGCCGAGGCCGCCGGTGAATACGTCTAGTTGGGGCATTAACTGGAAAGCTTTTTCCTTTGTGTGGGGCGAAGCATGGGGATAAATTGGGCTGCTGTTATGATTGGGCTGGTTTGATTAGCCCAGTACAGTAATTGCAGAGAATAGGTTTTAGTTCTGAAATTTTGTTTAGGGTGTATTGGAGTTGGAGGTTAGATTGCAAGTTCTGTTTTGTAGTCGTCCATCCAAGTTGCCAGATGTTTCTCTTATTTCAAATTCCTCCGTTCTCCTCTCTGTCTTCGGGGAAAGGATGTTTTTTTCTGACATTTTCGATTGTCATATTTAGGAATTTGTAGTGTGCGCAGTGTAGATTTGGATTGTGGGTTGGGTTGTATCTCTTGTATCGGGTGGTAAAAAAGGTTTTGGTACTGATGTTGTGGGAATCTTGTTTTGCAGAACAGCAGAAGCCAGTATGAGTGACGACGAGGACTCAAAAGTAATTCACAAGTGTTTTTTTTTTTTTTTTTTTGCATTCTGTCGTGGGTTTTTTTTGTTTGTGTCTTGTTTTCTGGCTAGGCCTTGTGAATGTGCGTGGTAAAGTTGGTGTTTAGTGGGTAATGTCCGTAGTTTGATTTGGGTAGGTTTTTGTTGTCTCTCTATACTAATTGCATGTACATAACGACGACAATTTGGAGTCAGCTTGACTTAAAGAATAAATGCAGCTGCCCAACAGTACAAAGCAAGAGATATCCACCTCTGCAATCTGAGTCCATCTATTGCCATATATCTTTTGAGCCTGCAATGTGAACCACAGATCAGAATACATCTACATTTTATTACCTTTTTCCATGTTAAAAGTCAATCTAATCTTCCTTGTCTGGCACATTAATCACAGAATTTTCACAATTGTAGTCATCTAAACCGAGTAAACAAGCATAGCACTCCATTCTTATATATATTCACAATGCTGATGGAAGTGTCAAGTTAACAAGAGACTATGTTGGTTTGCATCAAGCATAGTGCACCACTCTAAAAGATCCCAAACTTATATATATTGAGATAAATGGATGAAAAAAGTGAGATTAAGGATGCACATTGAATCCGTGGGGAACGGGGGACTTGCCTTCCTAAGACACTGCCGAAATAGGAAGCATTCTTGGTTGAATCTTTGCTGAAAACGATCCCAGCGATTGGTTTGTTCCAACTACCCCATCTTGTGAGATTGAAATCCCTGCTTTGCTTAAGATTACGCAACACTCACTTGGGACAAGCTATAGAATATGCTTTGAAACTACACATGGTGTTATATTTTTAGGTAAAAATCTAACCGGTAATTTTCTACAGATCACTAAATTAATAAAATATAGTTATTAAACTTAAATTTCATTCATTGGATCAACTTTTTTACCATTGGATTAAACTTTTTAAATTAAAGCCAAGGGTCTAAGACTAGCTCCAATAAAGGTGTGTTCATATTCAAATGTAGACTTCTGGGGATTTTTCTGCTCCAGTGCTCTTGTTGTTAAGTAAAAATGGGAAATTCAATGTTGTAAGAGATTAATTATACAAGGCCGTTGTCATGAGATTTGGTAAATGTACGTCTTTTACAAACCAAACTTCTTGGGTCTGAGGTAAGTAGAAGGGCCTTTGGGGGCACCGGGCATGGAAATCTGCTGCTGCTGCTTGGCCCTCTTGCGCTTCTCCCTCTCCTTGAGCAGCCTCTCAGTCTCGGCCTGCTGTCTCCTGAGCAGATCCATCTCCTCTTCCATGGCGGACTTTTCGTCCTTCTGTTTCTTCTTATGCTCCAACAAGGAGGTATCAGAGTCCTTGATGGAGAAGAACATGGGTCCCAGTTCAGCCAGCCAGTGAGGCTCGACGGCAGTCACACACTGCATGTACTCCTTGGAGGTCAAAAGGAGCTCATGGTAGACGACGTAGTCGGGGGTGTAGCCGAGGCCGTACAAGGCGCTGCTAGCGTGAAGGTGGCAAGGCATTCCGGTCCTGGAGTTGACATACTCCCCGATCCCTTTGAGCCTGGCCGAGTTGTGGAAGTACGCAGCGCAGATTGCTTTTCTGACTATGTCCCAGTCGGGACCACATGAGGTGAGCTCGATCCTGAGCTGCTTGAGGATATCAAGCAGCTGGGACCTCACCTCCCTGGCCTTGCGCAGTCCCTTGACGTGCAAGAAATGGTCGTTACACCAGTCTCCTCGGTACTGGTTGGCTTTCCACTGCTGATACACGTTGAGAAGCGTGAGGTGGTCTGACTCAGGGACGAAGAACTTCTCCCGGGCAGCATCGCTCTCCTCCTCTCTGTCCTTGGGTCGGAAGAAGACGGACGGGACTGAGAGCATCGACACGATGGTCAGGGCCTCGTTCAAGCACCCCAACTGCCCCCCGACCAAAAGCATCTTTGCCAGAGGCGGGTCTAAGGGGAACTCCACCATCTTCCACCCCATTCCCGTCAGACCGCCCACATTATCGAGGGCCCCCAGGACCCACAGCTGGTACATCGAGTTTAGTATGTTCTCCTGTGGAGGTGGGTCCATGAAATCAAAATCCAACAAGTTCTCAACTTTAAGAGATTTCAGGAGCAGAACCACATTCCCTAGATTCGTCCTCTGTATCTCCGGAACCGGGCTCGGAAGCATTTCATTCAGGTAAGCGTTCTCTGTGTAGAGTCGGTAGCAAGTGCCCGGCCCAGTCCTACCAGCACGTCCAGAACGCTGGTTAGCAGCCGCTTGGCTTATAGGGAACACTTGGAGGGCATCCATACCCATCCTCGGGTTATATACCTTCATTTTACCATAACCTGTGTCAATAACATAGAAGATCCCGTCAACAGTCAATGAGGTCTCCGCAATATTGGTTGCAACAATGCATTTGCGAGCCCCGTCTTCAGCTTTCTGAAATATTTTGGCTTGCAAGTCCGCAGGGAGTTGGGAATATATAGGAAGAATCAGTAGTTTTGGAACTGCTTTCTTAGATGTAGAAGTCAACTGCTCCACACGCTCAGCTAAGGCATAACATGCTGTCTCTATCTCATCTTGGCCAGTCATGAAGATAAGGATATCACCCGGGGGGCTAGTTATGTGTATAGTCATAGCCTGCTTCACTGCTCCTTCAACATAATCTTCACATGGTGTTTTACTGTAAAGAGTATTCACTGGAAATGTTCTTCCTGGGATATGGAAAATCGGAACACTGAGGAAAACAAATAAAACAAAACAAAATCAATACAGCAGCAAAATTATAGGTGGCGCCAAAAGTATAATTTATTGGTGATTTCATTGAGAAACACGTGCTGGATGGATATAACAGGACAGTTCATGAAGCAATACCTTCCAAAGAAGTTTGAGAACTTTTCAGCATTTAAGGTTGCTGAAGTCACAATTAGCTTAAAATCCCGACGTTGGGCAACCACCTTCTTCAATATTCCAAAGAGAACATCTGTGTTCAGCGATCTCTCATGTGCTTCATCCATCACAACCACACTGAAAATATTTGGGAAACGCATAATAGCCACATGTTAAAAACAGTATATTTGCATTCCATGTAACATTAATAAACATCATATTTTATCAACTTTTTTAATAAAATCATACTTATTTACATAAATTGCAAGGATAAAATTGATACCGATATTTCTCAAGTTCAGAATCTTTAAGGGTTTCACGCAAGAGTACTCCATCTGTCATATACTGCAATAAGGAAAACATTTTAACAAATTTTAGTAGATTGATAAAACCACAAAAGATCACCAACTTGGGTTCATATCAACAGACTAAAGTAAATATTTAAAGATCTTACAAAAAAGCATTGAGACAGACATGAAACAAGATGACAACCTTAATAACGGTATTGGGGCCAGTCACATCCTCAAAACGGATAGCATAGCCAACTTTATCCCCAAGCTCAGTTTCCATCTCTTCACTGACTCTTTTCGCCACACTCATGGCAGCAACACGCCTCGGTTGTGTGCAACCAACAATGCCATATGAAGTATAACCATCCTCGTACAGGTACTGTCAAGAAATCCAAAAATTAGAGTTCGACGAATAGATATGTTTCATTGCTGAAGGATAGTGTCCTTGTAGTTTTGCCTTATAAACAACTTTACTAAGACAAGAAAATTTGGTTGATTACTGAAGCAGTAAAATGGCACAAGATTTCTTTACAATGATATTCAATTCCAACAGAATCTTCCAAGCCTTAATAAGATAGTAATTTGTTTACCATTTGGGGGGAGAGGCTAACATTTTAAAACATCACGATTCAGTGAAATATTCCATACCATTAAAGGATCCTAAATTCCTAATATATTACTAGTCTTTCAAGAGAGGAAGTAACAACCGACATCAGTTAGATACCTGTGTAAGTTGAGTAGTTTTTCCTGAACCAGTTTCTCCGACCACCACCACAACTTGATTCTCCCGAATAACCTGTCAAAACAGAGAGATTGAATGTGCTTCAATTAAAACTAAGCCCACCAACTGGACAAATCAAAGATAATGTCTCTGAATCTGAGGCATGGCTCACAAAATCACATGCCGAAGAAAAACACAAGAAGAACAATAAAGCTAGGATTGAAGTGTTGAACGAACTTGTAAGCCATGAAAATATACCAGAAGAGGATATCACATAGAAATAAACCAAGATAACTCACAAGGAGGCGAGGTGAGATGGCAAGGATCTCTCTCCTTAATTTGGAGGCTCTCTCCCCATTATCAACCCCCATATATGACCTAACTAGAGCAAAATGGTGGACGCTTATTCACTATATATATTTTATGTGTGAGGATAGCATCAGGTAAAACAGTAAAGATGCACAATTAGACCGTCTAGAAGAACAAGAGCATGAGAAGAGGATAAAGGCATTGGTCAACATAGTGCTGCATGTCCTTGAGCAAATAATCAGACAGTAGTTCTAACTTAGATGCTAACTAATTGAACTGTTCTAATTTCCCCCTACATCCCTCATTCGCCCTCATCCAATGCAGTTTTTTCAGAAGGTGAGGCAAAATAAAGAAGCCAAAGCTTTGTAGATCTGATAAAGAAACACAATGCAGAACCAGAAAGAAATGGATACACAGAAAAGCACAATAGAGAAGGCAAACAAATAGGTATCTGAGATTAATATCAAACCTGTAACAACTCATCTCGTACAGAAAATATAGGAAGATACTGCCTCTGCTGAGCTATCGTTTTTGACTTTGCAAACTCACTAACTGCTTCATCCTTCTTCATGTGCTGAGCAAACTTGGCATCTTCCTTAAAATCAACTTCACCTCCTTCGCCCACTGTAGCTTTATCTGCGTCAATCTACAAAGAAATTTATGAAAAAGTAAGAACGCAGAAATGACATCAAACACACTCATCCTCTCAATTATGGGGTTGAGTGCAATACCTGCTCTGCCGATTTTTCAACACCAAGGATATCACCAAGTTTAGATCCAGCAAGCTCCCAAAATCGCTGTCGTGATTTGTTCGAGCTTTGCTTTTCACGAACTTCTCTGACTAAATTAGATCCTTTACGAGATATAATAGCCATATCTGAGGTTGGATCTTTTACAGGCATTACTGGATCAGCTTGCTTCGTATAAACAACCCGCCCATCCAAGAAAGGCGGTTTTGTGTCTGTGTAAAAACATAAGAAAATTTAGTATCATCAAAATGCTCAATAGGGTGGATAAAACCTTTTCTTCCTGGTTCTCTAGGATGAAGATGAGCTATTAACTTCACTAACCATGAACTAAGAGAATAACCCTATGCTCCTCATCTTCATCAAAGTCGGTCTGCACCTCTTTATTTCTAACAGCACCAGATCGCAAAAGCTGACGATCTTCCCACTGCGCATTATCAGCACTTAATTGTGATAGCTTCTTGCTCTGAGCAAGCGACATGAGAGTTCCATCCTTCCGAACCTGCAAATGAGTAATGTAATGGGAAAAAAGGCACTAAGATCAAGAGATAGAGCACAGGATATTATCACATACTTCTAATTGATTTTGTACATACCAGTTTCTTGGCCAACGGGGCTTCTTTCTTCTGGGATGATGACTCAATATAAAATGAGCTATCTGAGTCGAATGTCGTACTTCCTTCCTCTCTATCATACCTTAATTCAAAAGAACAAAGATTACTACATTTAAAGCAAGATGCCAAAATAAGACTTTTCGCCATGGTAATTCATGATCCCCCACCGTACCCAACACATGTATATTAACAATTTCGTTTCGTCAACATAGAATAAGGTTTATAAAGAGAGAACCATCAATAAAACTACTTACCATGCACGGTCAGAGTTGTACTCCATCTCTAGACGCATACTTTCAGTGATCTCTGAATTGTGTTCTGTAGGAGAATGATCTATAGCAGCTTCATCATCCTAATTTTTACATAACAAGAATTATAAGCACACTGTCTTTCTAGTCAACACCTAGTTGAAAGCTGCATTAGAACAGCTAAGTTAAAAGCATACCTCCACCACGGTAGACTTTTCAGCAGAAAGCCTAAATTGGTCAGATCGTCCACCATATTGAGAACTTGAAAACCGCGCAGAGGATCCAGATGCACGTATTGGAGTCGGAGAGGGAGATGTTATATCCCAAGGAGAAGGGCCTACACCAATGATAACATCAGCCATGATATAATCAAATCAACAAACCAAAATGAAGTAATCACTAAAGCAAAGCATATAACAGGATGAAGAAATTACTACATACCGGTAGAACGTGGTGTCCATGGAGAAGGCAGCCTAGCATCTGGCGATGCCCCTATGAACATTGGAGAAGGTGAAGGCTGATGTCGTCTACTAGAGTTAGTATAACTTTCACGGCGGGGAGTATCTTCCCACTCTGACCTTCTATCATCCCGGTCAGATCTGCCTAAAATTTTGCACTTCACTTTGTCACTTCAGCATTCATAGAATCACTAATTCACTCTAATCACATGCTTTTTAAAAGAAGACTTTTTAAAAAAGATTGCATCCCATGTAGACTAGAACTGGAAAATGTTTGCCCACACGCACTTGGAGAAGAGAGTTATACAGGAAATAAGACAAAAAGAAAGCCAAGCATAGAACATGTTAACCTTCAAAACTTTCTTTGAGCTTGTCTTGGCATTCATTTATCTTAGTTTTTCTCTGTCTCTCTCTTGTCTGGGTTTCCTTTTATGGAGGGTAGGGGTTCAAAGGAAATATATTTTCTTAATATCTTCGAAAAAAATGTTAATGAATAGATGTTTGGGTGAAGCAACCATGTTCCTAAGGCCATAAAAAAATTACATAAAATGGGCTCTTAATTATAAATAAGATAGACAGAAAATAAGCCATGACCTACCAGGCGTCCATCTTTCATATCTACTTCTTTTCCTCCGATATTCTGTATCATCTTCTCTTTGGTGACTATGCTCCCTTCTGCTCCGCTCTCTATACTCATCACCGTATCTGTGCCTTGATCTCCTGCTATCACTTCTATGATCATCGTTGGAGTCCCTTCTTTGACTGAGGTGATGATCTCTATAATGTGCGCTTACCTCACTATGCACACTTACACTTGAATGAGTAACTTTGGATTCATCATATGGATTTGCTTCATGACTCGGGTTACTTTCTGACGAGAGGCAAACAATGCATTTTTCAGCAGATAATAACTGTATCACTTACAAGTACATGTAACAGGATACTCTGCATGTCAATATATATTTAGCAAAAAAAAAAACATATCACATGAAAAAACCTTCAAAGTTCACAAGTTAAAGTTCCCAGACATATACAACTGTATGATACATACAAGTAAGATGGAAGCATTAAAACCTATTGCATGTGACAAGTATACTTCATGAAGATGGCCTACTTACATGGATTACAATGCCATGCCATATGTAACTGTATAATCTTTACTTAGGAATTAGACCCATATTGATTGCACAAATTATAGAGCGTACAAAAGAAAATATTCAATATAAGCTTCAAGGAAACTAAAAGTAAAGTCTACTTGACCACAATTATAAACCGCCTATAATCAGTTTAAGTGCTCACTCCACAAACTGAAACCAAAGAAGGTCAACCCAAATCAAGTATATGAACAATATCACCCAATATTTATATACCTAAAGATTCTCTTGTTATTTGCCTAACTAAGGAATGAAAAATTCAACCATAAACAAACATAACAATTTCATTCTAACTTGCAACAATGATTCTCTCTTCTAGCTCCTTAAGAAAAATTCAAGCTCTCGCTCTTGACATGGGGATCAAAGGAAAAGGAAAGAGAGATATCTGGTTTTACCTTCTAGTGAAGTCTCACTAGTACTTGCACCTCGATATCTCCTATACTGGCTTCCTAAGCTTGTAGTTGTAGGGTTTCCATCCTCGTCTGTGTCAGTAAGTGAAGAAGTCTCGTCCTCGTCTAGTGAAGCTATAGCAGAAGTGGCAACCTCTCGTGGAACCCTAAATTTACCCTCATTGTTATTCCTTTTTGCAAGAGCAAGAGTGTCCAACCCTGAATCAGAAAAACGTTGTGGAAAGCTCAGCATATCGACCATTATCATGAATAGCAAAAAAAAAAAACTTAAGGAGTGCAGCAACAATTACCAAGCCGGGATTTCTCAGGACGCCGGAAAGCAACACGACTATTGCCAGGAACATACAATCCCCCACCGGTAGCTTGCTCAGGCTCTGTTAGACCAGGTTCACTCATTTCGAAAACTATAGGAAAAATTAGCATAAAATCAGAAAGTACATAGGAAGAAACGCCTCAAGGGGCAGGCGGCCGAGAGTTCTCAAATTTGGATAACTCTCAGTTCCTCATTCAATTAAGAACACGACAAGTTGAAACCGATCAAATTTGGATCTTTAAGGATTACAAACAACACGAAAGATAGCAAACCTAGAGATACATACATCAAATTTAAGCCTGTAGACTTTTGACGAGGCAGAGAAGATATGCCGGCAGTGAAGAATTGCTTCTCCCAAGTGCTGATTCTCTCTCTCGTTCCTAGGGCTTATCAGTTGAATGAACTAAAAGACCCCGTGCCCGTGATGGGTCCGGCCAGTGACGGACGCAGAACAAATTTTAAGCGGGGGCACAGGCGACGGCGAGGAGGGACGAACTGGAGAAATTGGCCTGCGAGGAGAGCGGGCCACGAGCAGCGGGCGTGGTTGACAGCGGTGCGGTCGCCGGTAGTGGACTGCTGGTGCGAATTTCGGTGTTCGTGAATCGACCGAGAGAGTCGAGATTGAAATTGTCGTTTCACTCGTTTGGTTGAATATTCCTCTGACCAATGATTTTGTTTGGTATTAAAAAAAATTCTTATAAAATATGAAAAGCAAGAGATAAATTTTTGGAAAATTGATATACGTCTCTTCAATCTTGTTAATTTGGATATATAATTATATATCCATCAAAACTTATAAATTGGTTATATATCTATGAAAATATAAAAAAAAATAGTAATGGATTATAATAATTATTGACAAACATAGTAAAATCTCATTTTAGAAATAAAGTGTACATTTCATATTTATCTTTAAATACTGTAATTTTATTGTTAATTGATATTTGATAGAAAAAGTTATCAATAAATTTTATCATTATAAATTTATAATTATATCTATTCAATGGTTTGATTACAAGTTTACAACTATGCCTTCATAGGAGAAGTTTTTCGCCGCAAGTGTTAACTAAATTAGTTTGCATTTTATTATTTCACATTCAAAGTTTAAGGAATTAGTATTTTATCTTTCTGAATTTTGATTATATTAACTAAAATATATTTTTTATTAAGCTGAATATGCACTTCGTGTTAAATTAAATTTAATATGTATTATCTATACAATAATTCCCTCAATATATTTTTGTTGTTATTCAATTTATTAATAATAAACATATTAAGGATAATAATCTGAAACAATTACAAAATGATGGATATACATCTGATTTTTAAGTTTCGATAGCTATATTTTCAATTGAACAAGATTCAAGGGATATATAACCAATTTTGCCTAAATTGTTTTACAAAATGAGTCATTTTGCTCAATTTTTTTTAAAAAAAACCTAATTTACCTTCTTCCTCGTTAGTAAATTAGACGAAGGTCCTCCGACTCCGGACTCCTCCCTATGGGTATACACCACTGGCCCCCACTTCGGTCCGTCACTGGGTCCGGCTAAAATTCTCTTAAAAAGTTATATTTCGTCTAAAATTGTCTCCAACGGTAAAAATACATGGGAGCCAACGAGCCAGCACTATTGGACCCATAAAAGTTAAATCCGTCTCTCTTAAGCCCGTTCGACACCAGCAGAACAGTCTTGGGAGTGAAATGGAGACGTTCACGCTCCCGCAACCTTGTTTATCAAGTGGCCACCATCGGAAGTGGAGACGCTAGCATCGAAGACGCTACTTCCTTCCCTCCTCCTCCAACTTTCTCGAGTGTCTTCCGCTAGCGCTCCACTTTTCCCACACCCTTTTGACACTCGATACCCTTGAGCTTCCAAATTTGAAGTCAGGGTTTCTTCACACGGATCACGCTTGGGCGACGGCAAGGCGACAACCCACCCTGGAGATGAGGACGAGCGACGACCCACCCTGACGAGCGACGACAACATTCTCAAGTACACGTATCACTTTACCAAACACTGGCATGTAGCCCTTTAGAGAATCTCAAGGTTTCTTCTCAACCGATATGTGTTCTTACGTGTGGGTGGCAATGAGGGCGACAACCTACCATAGGCGACGATAAGCGATAGCGATATTGCAACAATCTAACCTAGGCGACGAGCGACTCGACATTAGAGGTAAATTGACCCTTATTTGGAATTGCTCGAAATTAAGGGTTTGTGTGTTGGTTAGGGTTTAGGCTTTAAGCGTAATTGCTCAAAACCCTAATTGATCGGAGCTTGATCATGAGATTGAAAAGCCCTAATTGCTCGATAACCCTAATTGCTCGAACCACTAATGGTTCGAGCTTGAGCTTGAACTTGCTTTCATTTGTCGTGTATTACTACATAGACATGGTTACAATCTTTTCAATTTTTTCAAAGACAGATGAATGACTCGTTGAGCTTGAGCTTGAACAATTACGCACTTTGATTGAATAACTCTACTGGGTTTGAAAGTAGTGATTGTATTACTACTTGGTCTTAACTGGTTGCAATCTTTCCAAAGACGAATGAACTAAAATTGGTTGAGCTTGAGCTTCCGCTGAACTATTACTTTGATTGAATGACTTATGGATTTGAAACTAGTGATTGAATTACTGCTTGGTCTTAACAGCATGTTGCTCTAACCCCATCTTGTTGTAAGTAGTGATGTTGCCTAGTACTTGTTGTATGGTAACCCTATTTTGTTTGTGCTGTATAGACATGATTCTCTTATAGAATTTCGGTTCTTGTTTTTGGATATGACATGGCATGTTTTTGGCTATAGACATGGTTCTCTTATATTATTCATGTTCAAAATTCATGCATGTTGGTAAGGATTATTCATGACAACTTGAAATTAACTACTTGAACTCATGTATGGCAAGGATTATTTATGACAATCTTATAGAATTCATGTTCATAATTACGAAAAAACTGTTCTTTGAATTGCATAAGAATTATTCATGACAACTTGAAATTAACTACTCCAAAATCTTTGATGTATGGCAAGGTTAGAACAATGGTTTCGCAAGGATCCTTGTACGAAGAAAATGGTATTTTGCTTGATTTCCCTGTTCAGTGGGACTCTGATCATGTAATGACACGATCATCGTAACCGTTTGACGTTTCTTCCGCTGAGGTTATGCCCCTTTTTTATCCATATTAGAAATATATTCATTATCATCATGCCTACTTCGTGTTTTCATCTGGTTTTCAAGAATCAAGTGATGGTGAAGAATTGATGTACCGACTTTCTTCACTACCTTGCTTTGCCCGTCTACAGAGAGTAACACTTTGTCATAAGCATCGAGCCGATGAAACTGAGAGGTATTTGGAGCGAGAGAGGTGCTACATGGCGAGGTTGGAGTTGCACATTGATGAACAAGTCCAATAGATTAATGAACAGGTTGCGCTCATTGATAAGCTATATGATGCGACCTAGCCTCAAGTCACAATTGATCTCAACTAGTCTGAGGATCCCAAGATCATGGCGGCCCCCTTGGGCCAACCCGTGCCAAGTCCCGAGACACCATGCCTCCCGGCACTTGAGATTCCTATTGCGCCAAACTCGTGCCAACGTCGTGACAACGCACCCACGCGACCACACCATGCTATCTCCGCGCTAGCGCCGTGCTATGGCATGTCCAAGTGTGCACCCTCGTCGATGGCTTGTCTTGGCATGTCAAGACTTTCCCTTGGCCTTATCTTACTATTTTGATTATTATTTCCTTTGTTAGACTTTTTTTTTATTATTTATGCTATTTTTAGTATTTTGGGTCGTTGGGCCTTAGTTGCATCCTTGGCCCAAGACCATCTCTTGTTTGCTTGTTATAACAATTGTTGACGCCTCCTCTATATAAAGGGGGATTGTCCACCTTGTTTAGGTACACAGAATATGAAATCCATTTACTAAGTTGATCGAGGCATCTCCTTGTTTGTGGATCCCTGCGTCAAAACACTTCTTCAATCTATCTTCCCTCTCAATTGTTTCTCTCATGATTCAATCAACTCTTATCTTTAAAACAACCAAAATGTCCCTTACAAATAGATTTGTTTCCGCCATCACTCAATAGAGACCCACTACACGGTCAAAGCAAGTTCCATCAAGGCATCAACTAGGGTTCGCGTCAAATGGTATTAGAGCCAATAGATCGTGTAAGTCTCATCTCACTCTTTATGTTCATTGTTCACACGTTTTCCCCCATTCTGTTGCATGTTCTTATTCTAGAATCCACCAAGACCACCATAACCATCGTTGCGTTCATCTCAGGTCCCATAATTTTTCTTCCTTACTTTAATTGTTTAAAAACAACAACATATACCTATCTTGTAATTGGTTGTATTTGGTGAATTTGATTGATTCATTTCTCTTTGATTTTGCGTCAATTTGTATGAGCCCCGATTGCTTTGCATAATCGACCACGCTTTGTCGGGTATGATGACCATGAAGCGTTTTTGGCATGGGAAAAACACATGGCAACCTAGTTTGGCCAAAGAGATTACAACAAATATGGGCGATTTCATATCACAATTAGCTGCTTCACCGACTACGCTTGGGATTGGTTTGATCATCTTGAAGATGGTCAATGGTCTAGGCAACAATGCCCCATTGAGACTTGGTCACATCTTGTATGTTGGTGATTTGTGTAAAGTCATCAAATCCCATTGAGAGCATGTTGAGGTTAACAAGTCATAAGGATAATGTCGATGGAGGAATTGACATATATGAATTGCCATGATATGATAAAGAGAGTTTGTCATGTATAGAAATGATCCAAAGTAAAGGCACACCAACGCCAAGAAAGGGAACCTCGTATGCCACGACACTAGGCGAGGGCGCACCGAGAAGGCGTCGTCACTTGTTAGTGGCACGGAGCATCGACACGGTGCTAGAGCATGGCGCGCTAGGAGCTCGATCTTGACGTTCGAGACTCGGCAGCGTGTGGCGCGCCTTGTGCTCGGTTTTGAGGTTCAAGTCTCGGTTGTTGGGGCGAGCCTATGGCACTACGATGGAACGGCCGAGGTTGAACGATGCTAGCGACGCACCTAAGGAGTGTGCGAGGAGCTTGCGGCGCGCCTAGGTTTAGGCACGAGGCGTCGAGTGACTTCGATTGAGCTAAGGTATGATTTCGAGCTTGCTATTTGAGTCTTATAGCTTTGTGCATCATCTAATGAAGTTAGGAAGCTTAACTTAAGCTTGGTGAATGCTCAAAGCAAGAACCAAAGCTTGAATTTAGCTTGGCACATAGCTATGTATGCTAGAAAGAATTTTAGAAGCTTCAAACTAGCTTAAAGTTAGCTCTAGAAGCTTGAACAAGCTCTAGACTTATATTATAATCTTGGTAAAAAGCTCATGTAGCTAGGGATTAGCTCACGGAAGTTCAAACTAGCTCAAGTTAGCTCAAGTAGCTCGAAAGTCAACTCAACGAGCTAAAACGCAGCTTAAGCCAACTCAACTAGTTGGATGCTAACTCAACTAACTAAGGGCCAGCTACACTAGGTAAGTGACCTAGCTAGGTGTGGGCCTTGGTGGGCCGGCCCATGGGGCGCACGTGTGGGCTGGATGGGCCGCATGCTTGGACGCATGGCATGGGCTTCATGCCTTGCTTTTGGGCCTTTTGGATGGGATTTCTAGATGGATTTTTGGGCTTTCCTTTGGGCCATTTCTTGGCTGAATTACACGCCCTTTTGGACTCCATGAGGGGATGCATTTGGACGCTAAAAAAGGATGACAAGGAGAGAGGAAAGTTATTGTAACTTCCCTTACTTTCACTCTCGGCCTCCCATTTCTTCAACCAACTTGTAACCAACTTTGTGGGCAGTTTTTGGACAGAATCTAAGGCCTATATAAAGGGAGTTGGTCGTCCTTTATGGAAAAGACAAGAGAGGTAAAAAGACTACACACTAGTCTACACAAAATCGGTTAAAAATAACTCTTGTAGTCGGTTTTGACTAGGGTTTGTTTGTGTGAGTTTTCTCAAAGTAAATCAAACACACGAGTGATATCATGGATCGATCTTCTCAAGTGCAAGTGGAGAAGAAACCTCAAGTGGCGATGCATGAAGAGTTCATCCAAGTGAAGAAGGAACCACGCACGTCGTGGGAAGAAAACGACTTCGTTCAAGTGAAGAATGAAGAGGAGTCATGGAATTCGAATAAGTACGTTTGTTCTTAATAGATGTGTCTTGCCAACATGTCTATTGTTTCGTTTGGTACGTTTTATCCCACAATGATACTGCGTGAACCCTTGGCATGGAATAGGGGCAATATACGTTGAAGGAAAGCGGGATCTCATCCCGTGACTCGTAGCCTATATCCGAATTTAACTTAATGAAACATGTAAAGTGGGTCGATGGTGAGTGCCTTAGGGCCTACACCCTACGAGACTACCCTTATGGGTCTACTCACGAGATTACCTTTTGAGGTCTACTCATATTGCCTTGTATGTACAAGGGTCAGTTTTCACTTCAACTATCAATGCAAATATGTTTTTCCGTTTGCTTTACATACCCTAAAACACAACATTGTATTCCACATGGCTTGACATTTTGCCCCCAATGTCAGCACACAACCATTCTCGGAGAATATCGTTGTGCTCATGACTCCAAGGAGAGCGTCGTCGGAAAACGTCTGCGCCACATCGACGCCGACATACATCTCTATTAGTGCGCCATGACAGATGCTACATACCAACTCCACGGGTGTGCTTGTGCCACCAGTCGAGACCGTGTCGGTTGTGCCCCTTATCATGCCTTTGGTCGTGATAGCACCGTTGTTGCTCGATGTTGTAGACACCGTTGAGCATGCTATGCCCATTAGCTCGACACCGGCCACGCCTTTGACCATGTCTTCCATGCCCAAGGTCGAGGAAGCCGAGGCGCCCGCCAAGGCCAATGGCGTGCCCGATGTCATGGCGACCTAGCCCCGGGTTACAACTGATTCCGACTAGTCTGAGGGTCCCGAGACCATGGTGCTCCCCTTGGCCCAGCCCGCGTCGAGTCCCTCAACACCGTGCCTCTTGGCACTTAAGGTTCATGTCGTCCAGACTCATGCCAACGTTGCGACAACACACCCGCGCGACCACGACATACTATCTCTGCGCCAACGCCGTGCTCGTGTGCGCGCCCTTGCCGATGGCTTGTCTTGACATGTCAAGGCTTGCCCTTGGGCTTATCTTACTACTTTGAGTATTATATCCTTTGTTAGACTTTTCTTATTATTTATGCTATTTTTAGTATTTTGGGTCGTTGGGCCTTAGTTGCATCACTGGCCCAATTAAGTCCATCTCTTGTTTGCTTGTTATAACCCTAGTTGAAGCCTCCTCTATATAAAGGGGGATCGTCCACCTTGTTTGGGTACATAGAATATGAAATCCATTTACTAAGTTGAGGCATCTCCTTGTTTGTGGATCCCCATGTCAAACTACGACCAACATCCATGATCTTGTCCTCTTTTGTTCCCCCTCTCTCTCTCTCTCCTCCTCTTTATGTAATTTTTTGTAAGTTCCATCATGTACAAATTATGCCGAAGTAATGGATGGATTTTAGTTTGAATGTGTGTTCCTATTGCTTTCTCGTTTATTGCATTTCACTTTTTGATGGTGCCAAAAGGGGAAGTATACATTCTGAGAGATACGTTGTTTAAATCATCTTAGAAATGCTTTTGCTAAGGGGGAACTGTTTACTTAAAATACTAAGTAGGAACTACATTGTCCATGGAATTAGAATTCCTGGTAAAACTTATCATGACATGCATTGCATTAGAAAAGGAAATGAACAAACCAACTAAACACAAGAGACGACTGTGAAAAGTAAACGAACAAATCTAAGATAAAACCCATGTCCAACATGTAACTCCAACACTCCCTACTCACATTAAAGGTGGTAAAACCAACTTTAACTTGCTCAAAACTTAAGATTGATGAGGGCCTAATTAACTCTTGGTCAAGACATCTAAAAATTGAGAGTTTGTGGGCTCATATGAAATAGAATTCATGCCTTCTTGAAGCTTATATCCAATGAAGTGATAGTCAGATCCATATGCTTAGTCATTCCATTGCACACATGATTTCCTAGCAATGTGAACTGTCGCTTGGTTGTCACATCTCACATGGATTGTAAAATTCCAAGCATACCCAATTTACATAACAACCGAGAAAACTGCAAATTCAGTTGTTAAACTTCCACCTCCTTTGCCGCATCGGCGACATCATCAAGCGAGTCGATCGAGATAGAAGTAGTGGGGGCTTTGGAAGAAAGGGACGCATTAACGATATCTTCTTAGGTGAAGGCAGTTAGATTGATCTTAGATGGAGACATTGTTGAGAATTTTTTGTGGTGATTGAGAGATTGAATCTTTGAGAGTTTATGAATTGAATTATCACCACTTAGAACGTACTATTTCAGCCAGAGTGTATGAATTGAATTCACCAAGTAACAGTTTGAAATATTTTGTGGAACAAGTGGAGTGCACAAACTGTCATCCACTTCATATGTCATTAAAATCTAGCGAGTAATCTTACTAATAAGAAGTCTAGAATAACAAAAACAAGGTCTATAGGGTGCGTAACATTGAATACACGGAGGTGTTCCTCGATCCTTCTATAAAGACACCAAGTGTGGATAATCTTTAACAAGTTGTTCCTTTGATAGCTTGTCATTATCGGCTTGTGGTGTCCATAGAACCTCAACAGCCTGCAAGAGATATCATCAACGAGATATATGTATGACTTTCTTGAACTTGCAATATTTCAATTTGCTTCAATATATCTTTTGTACTAGAATATTTTCCTTACCCTTATTTGACTAGTTGTAGTGATCAATTTGAGTTTTTGCAATGCATTTTTCAAGTCTTCAGTTCCTTTGATGGTGGGCATTTTATGATTCCCTTGAATAGCCACCAATATTGCAACCTTAAATAGTAAAACACAAAAAGGGAATATTAATATAGTAAGAAAAAATTCTCTTATTTTTGAACAAAAAAAGAAAGAGAAGCAATCGACACTTACAACTATGTACTCATTGTTGAGCCCATGGGTTGGCAAGCTACTAGTGCGTTGGTGTGTTAGTATGTTATTCACATTAACAAGAGTCTCCTCGTTGAATTTCGCTCGTTCTTCAATGGATAATCGATCGAATTGTTTTTCGCCCTCCTTAATGCTTCTCTTGAAATGTGCCTATGGTAATCAATTAGTTACGGGAACACAGCAGATAAAATATGCTTCAATCAACAAGATTATACTACGTATAGTAGTACATAGATAGAGAAAAAAACCAGGTTTAATTTTCAACTTACACATGAATAAGCTGAAATACAGTAATTTGGATGGCGCATCAAAGCAAGCGTTGTGTCTGAAACATGCATGTAACAGATAAATATATGGTATGGCTCTCTCTCTATATATATGCTGTAACGCAACGACGAATAAATATTACTTTGACCATAAATTCATGACATATTATTAGCCTTACTTTCCAGCATATGGATTAGACCCTTAGTCGTGGATGTACGAGCAGTTTTAGCTATGCGATTAAGATCTCTTTGAAGTGACCTCGTTGTGCCCAAAAGTCCAACCTAAAAACATACATTTTAAGTATACATGCATCATCATCATCATCATCATCCTAACTAGTAACTTATATAACCCATTAATTAATTAATGTAATGTAATGTAACACCTAACCTTAAATTATGCTTAAATAAATGATTTCCTACCTGAAGCTTTAGCACACTCGTCTTCTCCCAATCAGCCAAAGCAATTTGATAGGTTATTGTTTCCCATACAAAGAGACAACCTTCCCCGGCACATAAGACAATGCAAACAGCGTAAAAGAGCAAGGAAGAGGCCACAAGAATCGGCATCACAACATTAATAAAAGTACCAAGCTTGGAAAATTTAATATCCTCCGGCTGATCATCATAACCTTCCCTGGAACTGCTGCTCCGCAAAGGCAAAGAAGACAGAGTCGGAGAAGACGAAGAAGAATAGGAAGATGAAGTCGATGGGAAAGCTCGGCCGCCCAGGAACAAACCGGGGCGGACATGAACAACACCGCCAACATGACTAGTCCAGTTGCACACTTTTTAACCCAAATCCAAATCGGAGGAGGATCTTCATAATTTGGTTGGACGTGGATATCCAACTCGTCGTTGGGTATTTTGGATTTCGAGGGTTTCAAGTTGAAATTGATGGCGGTGCATTTGAGGGACAGGCGGAGATTAGGGCTCAATCTGATGAGATTCAAAGATGAGGGAGGACGATGAGATTCAACTGCAATTGGGCACGCAAATAATTGACTGGATTTGCAAGCCAACGCCATCTTAATTAATTTACTCTTTGTATTTAAAATTGTTCAGAACCTCCTACCAAAAAGAATTGTACGTTCAGAACCATCGTTATAATAATCGGATTAAAAAACAAACTTAAAAATAATAAACAAATCAAGGTAGAAGATTTTATTGTTAAAAAAGATTGATTTTTCTAACAATATGCCCTAATAGATACAAGTAAAAGAAAAGATACAATTGTGATCGACTCTCATTCTACAAGGCTACAACGTATACACCTATATGATCAAATATGTTTTTGAAATGGAATTGTACATTTTTCTAGTTTAAATTCGAAAATATAAAACTCTGGTGTGATCAAATGTGTGTTTAATGTATAAAGAACCGATGTGTGACTGTCGCTCTCATTATAAATCACAATTAAACTCATTGAGTCATTAAGGTAATGTCTGATAACTAAACAAATGTCAATCTCTTTCTCATTTTTCTTGCAATTTCTGGATTGATAGTAGTGTACATAGAGGGTAGTGAATAATGTAGTTGTCCTCTTTTCTTTGTAATGGTATGAAGGACGAATGGGTTGTCCAGGTCACGGAATTTTTGTGGAATGTGGGACAAGTACTTTGCACTGAAGAGCAGCCAGTTGAAGATAGAAACCGAGAGAGTTCAAAGTTGGGAACAAGTTGTACAAGAGTATGGACAGCTGATGAGGTTGTATGAAATTTGCTTCTTGTGGTTTTGAACCAGTGATGATTTTATGTTGTATGACAACACAAAATAACCTCGCAAGCAAGCCCATATCTATGATTGAACGAATACAAGATGACATACAAGATGTCACCGTAAAACCATACAAGATGCATACAAGATGTCACCATAATATTGTCCTCATCATAAAACCATAAAAGATGTCACCGTATCTATGCATTTCCTCTTCCTGTTTGATGTCACCATATCTATACAGAAGAATGTCACAAGATGGAGAAAGTCAATCCTTCTTGTTTGATTTTTCCTCTTCCTGGGCCACTGATTTTTCCTCTTCTTGGGCCACCATTTCTATGCATTTCATTGCCCAAGATGTCACCAACTTTGTCCTCCTGCTGTTTTCGGGTTTGTTGAGCTCATTGATCAACACTCCACTAACAAAAGCGAGATAGGCTAAGAAAAGTGATTTTGACATGAACTTAGTGAAATCTTTGACCCACCCCTGTAAAAAAAAGGCACCAGAACATGTTAAATTTGTACAATAATAAAAATGTATAAAACAATTTAAGTCAACTAAAACCTACCTTGTCTATTTTGGCTGTTTTGGTTAAAATTAAACCGGTTTGTGGGACTTGGGTGAGATCAATTGGACTGGGATTGGCTTTCTCCACCGATTTGTTGGGACTAGGTTTAGGTAGGCTTGGCAATTTCACCCGCACCCGATGGGTACCCGAAAAACCGACCCAAAAAAAAACCGAAAAAACCGATTAAAAACGGGTTTCGGGTGAGCGGGTGATGGAGCGGGTACGGTTTCGGGTATAGCCTCACCCGACCCGACCCGATCACCCGACCCGACCACCCGACCCGATCACCCGGTTTTTTGTCCCACATCGGAAAATTGGTAGAAGGAAAGGAGAAGAGGAGCTTATAAAAAAGGAAAGGAGAGGAGGAGAGGGTTAAGTATTTGAAGTCTGACCATAGAGATGGACTTTGAGACTTCTAGTTAAATCTATTTTTTGTCTGATCCAATGGGTAGGCCCTATATAAATAGGTTTAAATTTTAGTTTATTTTGTTTACGGGTCATCGGTTGACCCGTTAATTTTAGTTTATTTTTTACAGGTCATCGGTTGACCCGTTGAGCAAATAAACGTAAGGTTAATTTATGAATTAAAAATAAAAATTTTAACTTTTTATAGCAGCAAAAAAAAACCGACCGACCCGAAAACCGACTGGTTTTGGGTGGGTCGGTTTCGGGTGGAACCCGTTGGGTGAAAATACCGGGTTGGGTGGGCGGTTTACAACCGCGGGTCGGATGGTGGAAGTAGTCCACCCGCACCCGACCCGACCCATTGTCATGCCTACGTTCAAGAATGGGTTCAGCAAGACTAGGCCAATTTGGGCCGCCTATTTCAAGACTGGGTTCTGGTTTAAGTTCAAGAATGGGTTCAGAAAGACTGGGCCAATTTGGGCCACTGGGTTCAGTATTTGGTTCACCAATTTCAGGCCTGGATTCACCCTTTCGGCTGAAATTGGATTCGTAGACATTATCAGAATTAGCCGCCGAAAATGAAATCGGTGAAAATTTTGTGACTTGCATAAGACCTGAAACTGAAAGTTTGGTTGAAATCGGTGAAAATTGGTGAAAATAGGTTGGATTTTGATCTGCAAATGAAACTAGTCTCAGTGGGGGCTGAGACAGAGACTGTATAGCAGACGGCATAGCAACCATTCCTCCTCGAGAGAAAGAAATCATGGAAGAATCGGTTATTGCAGAGTAAGAAAATGGAGGAGAGAAAGAAATCATAGGAAGAATCGGTTGTTGCAGAGTAAGAAAATGGAAGGAGAAATGGAAAATGGATTGCAGAGTAGATAAAAGATTGAGGGAAAAAGAAAAAGAAGAGGGCTTTGTAAATTGTGGAGAGGCGTGGGAAAAAATAAGACCGCTTGTGCATATTCATAATAGAGCGTGGAATGTTCATCAGTTACAAGGTTGTTAGGAATCCCTTAGTCGGTTAGTTAGAAGCTGTTAACTCTATTGGACATGCAGAATTTTAAGGTCGGAAGGATGATTGATTTTTCGAGTCAAATCGTTGACAATGAAAGTGGGCCCGAGAAAATCCTCATAGTTGTCAAGTGTGTGTGCTTTATGCATCAGTGCATCATATTGGCCATGAACGTGTATATTTAACCCAATTTTAGGATATATGTAAAAAATTCATCATTGGTAATTAATGAGATAAAAAAAGTTATTACTCCATAAATTAAGAAAATTTTAATATATCTAAGAAATATAATATCAAACATTAATCTAAATTTAATATTACATCCATTTAATTCTACTCGTTTTTAGACTTAACTAGTGGTGATGCCCGTCCATACGCACGGGGCTAAGTAATCGGTCCTTAAACATACACATGGTTATTATTTTGCTATATTGACCAACAAATATAGTGATTTAAACCAAATATGGTCATCAATATCGTTTCAGTATGACAGAGAGGTTGGAAGTTGTAGAAGATCCAGTACCTCGTTTTGAGTTTTGGGTCGTTCGTCTAATGTACCTCAAATTGTGCTGCTCAAAGTTTTTTCTTTGTGCTTTTAAGGATTGTCCGAGATCTCTTTTTAATTATCACCATAAAAAGTAGGTTTGAGGGGAAATGAATTGAAAATAATTATAGGATTTTAAAATAGGCGATAGTTTGGAGCATATGTGATGCACAAAATTTGCAGAGGTAGAGTTAATTTCATCTTTCAATTGTAAATTTCTTTTATTTTTTAATTATTTTCTTTGAAAGAGATGCAAAAGTGAGAATGTGAGGGGATAACACAAATTAATGAAAATTAACATTTACGAAGTATGAATCATTGATAAATAGCGGTCATAAATTTTGAGAGGTCGTTTGAGCCATTTTTTTCTGTGTGATTTAGCGTTTTTATTTTGGATTTTGATGTTGGGTGTTTATATAAAATTCAAAGCAATAGTTTCAATCAAGCGAAGAGCAAAAAAAGTTCATAAACATGATGATTCATAATAGTTGGTTTAGCATATTAAAGTAATTTTTTTGTTCATTTTTAAAGTTCATATCGCATATAAAATATTCAATAGATTTACTCCGCAAATGAGAAAACAAATTTTTTTAATTTAAAATTATGTTTGCGATGTTTATATGAAAAATCAATAAAATTATACCATATGGATTTGAATCTTAACCTTTTGGTTTATACACAATCGTCATTACTATTGAATATAAAATATCTTTTATTTATTATAAAATGAAAACAAAACATACACAATAAATTTTTTCTATATTTTGATGGCTTTTTACATTTTAAAGCTTCCTATATCCTATAATACTATAGATTTACATTACAATTGGAAAAAGTAAATTTTTTAAAAATAAATTATAGATGCAAATTTTTTATATGAAAAAATAAATGAAAAATGATACCTTATATGTTTAAATCTTAACTTTTGGTTTATATAAAATCACCATAACCATTGAGTTAAATAAATATATCTAATTTAATATAAATTGTAAACAAAATACACACAAAACATATTCCTCAATTGTCATGGGTTTTTATTCATTTTTTAAGCTTCTTATATCATATGATAAAATGAAATTACTTTGCAAATGAAAAAATTATACTTTATTTTAAAATTATGGTTGTAGGTATTTTTATGTGAAAAATTATGTATAAAATGATACCATATGAATTTGAATCATAACTTTTAGTTTATACATAATTACCATAACCATTGAGTTGAAAAAATACATTTGATTTATTATAAAATGAAAATAAAATTTACACAAAAAAATTAATTATGATGGGCTTTGAATGCCAAAAAAAGTTTATGATATAAGTTAAAATAGAATATAAGTGGGAAAATAATCTAACAAATAGGAAAATTAATGAGTAGATAAGTGTCATTGAAAAAAATAAAATGAACAAAAATAGGCTTCATGGATATTTGAACCAATGACCTATAAGGTCATGGGAAAGCACTCTCACCACTAAGCTATATATAACTTTTTAACTTGTTTTTTGTCAATGGTAATTATATAGAGCAATAAACTGTGGCAAAACCTAATCTTATATGTATATAAGACTAGTGTAATACCCGTGCCCTACACTAGATTATTGTAAATTTTGATTTTTTTTATTTTACATTAACAACATTCCGATGAACGAAATTTGTAAAGATTTAAAATATCATTGATCCGTTAAAGATATTTGAAATAAATTTGATCCATACAATCTAAAACTAATCTCCCATCATAAATCAAACTAACCGAAATTGTTTTTGAAACCCAAAATCATAAACATATATTATAATTTTCAACAGGTTAAGAAAATTGAATTTTTTACAATTATTAAAATGTTATTTTATTCAAAATATAATATTTAATAATAATTTATTATTTTATATAATTTAATAATAAATATATTATAATTTTCAAAATATATTATATATATTCTAAAAATATAACAAATCGGGTCAACCCAACGGGTTTTGGGTCTATCGGGTTCAGTTTATTTTGGATTTCAGGTTCAGATTTTCGAGTCTTGACCCTAAAATTTTTGGACGATTTGGATCGATTTTTCAAGTCGGGTCAGCTTTGGACAGCTCTAATTGAATTTACAAGTTCTATTTGGAGGGTTTATTTTGTTATATGGTTGTAATAAAAAAAAATGTCGTATGTTGTTAAAATGTTGGTTGTTTTTCTAGTATTGATTGTTATACGAATTTTGAAAATCTTATATGGGTTTTGCCACCATTTATTGCTTTCATTAACTATGCTCACAATAATTCCTATATAATTACTATTGGCAAAAAAAAGTTATGTGTAGCTTAGTGGTGACTGGTGAGAGTTCTTTCCCATCAACCCATATGTCATTGGTTCAAATCTTCTTAGTGTACTATTTTTAGTTCATTTTTATTCTTCAAATGACATTTATCTATCTACTTATTAATTTCTTTATTTGTAAGTTTATTTCCCCACATGTATCTTCTATCTTATTATCATCATAAAAAAATTTAACAATCAAACACTTATCATAATTAAGAAATATTTTGTGTATATTTTTCATTTCATATAAAGCAAAGGTTTTTTTCCTAACTCGGTGGTTATGGTGATTGTGTACAAATCAAAAAATTACTATTCAAATCGATATGGTATAATTTTATAGACATTTTTCATATAAACATTTACCACCATAATTTTAAAGTTAAGTATAATTTTCTCATTTGCAAAATAAATCCATTTTATTATATGAGATAAGAAGCTTAAAATGAAGAAAAATCTATGACAATTGAGAAACATTTTTTGTATATATTATGTTTTCATTCATATTAAATCAAAATATTTCTTTAACTCAATGTTTATGATGTTTGCATTTCATAATAAATCAAAGAAAGTTAAGATTTGAATAATTAAAATTTCGTACAACACTTACACTCAAATCTAACGCTTATTTTTTAAATCCTATAAAAAAATTAATTCATTCCCCCCTCAAACCATCTTTATGTAGTGAAATTAAAAAAAGGGATCTCGGAGGATCATTAGAAGAACAAAGAAAAAACTCTATGTTGTATCATAATTTGAGGTACACAAGACGAACAACAACTCAAAACTCAAACATGTACTACATCCTCTACAATGTCCAACCTCTTTTTCATACTATTCCTAAATGGTATTGATGACCATATTTAGTTTGAACCAGTATCTTTGTTGGCCAATACACCAAGATAATAACCATATGTATGTTTTATTGCATAATGTGTGAATTACTTTATCATATATATTGTGCATATAATTGTTGGAAAATGTTTTAAGCTCCATCCTTGGTCGTATGTAATTCATGCGCTATTTTTAGTAATTTGTAAATGGTTTTAGCCTCTAAACTATAATAAAAGAACGATTTTTCTAACCTATGCCCCAAGGGCATAGGTTAAGAACCTTAAAATGGAAATGATTTGTTGAATTATATTATATAGAATTATTTTGATTATTTTCTTAGGGTTCATTAATTTCCTTTTAGGGTTTTAGTTTCTATAACTAGTACTCTTAACCTATGCCCTAAGGGCATAGGATAGAAAAACCGATAAAAGAATAAGGTAGCAATGTGAAAGATAATCAAGTGAAAAATAAGATTAGGTTGAATTTTTTTATAAACCAAAGGATATATGTTGCAAATGTATTAGGTAACTAATGACGATAGCAATTCAAACTTAAGGAAACAATAAGAAAATTGTTACCCATTTTCAAAAAATTTCAAATTCGGGGTAAATTAAATTTGTGAAAGGAGAAAATACTTATTTTGGTTTAATTAATTTGTTGTATAATTTTCTCATCGATAAGAAGATATATTAAGAGAAATTTTCAGCGTACAAAATGCAATGCTACTCTATTGACAAATAAGAACCAAAATATATTAATGAGATTATGCTACTCTATTTATCCAAATGATAAAGAAAAAAACCTTGAAAGTAAAAGAAAAAAAACCTAAACTATTTAGAATTTGTTTTTTTATTTATATTTATGTATGTTAATTGCATTTACATGGTTTATAGTACTTGGGAAGAATTATAAGTGAGATAATTTAATTGTTACATATATGGGACAATAGTTTCAAAAAATTACATTAACCACATATTATGAAAATAGCCATATATTCAAACATTAAAAATGGAACCATATAATCTCGATTTACATTATTAATTTTAATCTAAGAAGAATGTAAGATGGTCAAATGCTTACTTTTTAAATATTTTTGCACCATTAAACGCGTTTAAAAATTTTATAAAATAAATTAAGATAAATATACGAGCATGGAAATGGTATAATTAAAAATATAAAATATCTTAATATATCTGTACAAAAAAAATAGTCATGTGCGCATGCATGGGCATCATCACTAGTAGATTTGAAGATATATTACATAAAGATAGTAAAAATATAAATTATTTATTGGGCATTTATTATTTCAAAAAAAACTAATAATTAATCTAGCCAACTAAAGTATAACTAAAGAGTTAAAAAAACATATCATATATCTAATTCCTGAAATGGGCTGGATTTTGAGATTAGGATTAATGTGGGATTGGTTTTCCAACATTTGATGTATGGAGTGCTAGTGTCATTTTGTATATTCTTTTGTGTAGAGTGCCTCCTCCATTTTGGGCTAATGAGTTAGCCTAAAAACGATTTTGCTCATTTATAACAATTGTGGGAAGAATTTGTAATTATTCCCTATTATGATGCCTTACTTGATAAATGAGAATGGTGGGTACAAAATGTGAGATTTGGCAATTTGGGTTATATCCCACATCGGACCAAACAAAGGCAATTGAGTGCCTTATAAAGACTTGTGGTACACCACCAATTAGAGAAGCAAGAGAGGAATGCTCCCTCTGCTACTTTCGAATGGAGGGCCAAATCATCAAACTTCTCGATCTGTCGAAGCTTGAACCGCTTAATGGGACCAACTACCGTCGCTGGTCTCAAAAGTTGTTGATTGTCTTCGAGCAACTCAAAGTCGACTACGTCCTGCTCAACGATCCGCCCGCAGCCCCTCTAAAGGCGCTTCCTCTGGCTTCTGTAGACTCCCAACCAACGCCGGATGAGGTCGTTGTTGTTGCTGCTGAAAAGGTTGCTGCTCTTGCCTCAAAGATTACCGCTGAGATTGAAAAATATGAACAAGACAACAAAACTGTAAGGGGTATCTTACTAAGCCATATGTCGAATGCTTTGTTTGATTTGTTTCTTACTAACAAATCTGCTAAGTCCATTTGGGAGACTCTTGACAAGAAGTATGACTCTGATGATGCTGGAAAGAAAAAATATGTTGCTGGCCAGTTCCTGCGTTTTCAGATTGTTGATGACAACCCTGTGATGGAACAAGTGCATCAGTACGAGAACCTGGTTGCTGACATCCTTGCTGAAGGAATGAAGATGTGTGAATACCTTCAGGCGAACTTCCTGATTGAGAAGCTTCCAGATTCGTGGGCCAGCTATCGCAACCATCTCAAACACAAGAAGAAGAATCTGACCTTGGAGGAGCTAGTCGGACACATGAAGATCGAAGAGGCGAATCGCCTCAAAGATAAGCCTTCGAACAATTCTGATAATTCGATTAAGGCTAACATAGTTGAATCTTCTGGTCCGAAGAATGACATGTTCAAAAAGGGTGTTGCTGGACACTCTGGGAAAAATCAGAAAGCTCTTCAAAACAAGAAAACTAAGAATTTCAAGAAAGGCGAAAAGGCGAAGAGAGGGTGCTTTGTCTGCGGCAAGCCAGGACACCGTGCCGCTGTTTGCCACCACAGGGTCGACGGTCCAAAGAACGACCACGCCTGGTTCAAGAGTAATGGTCCCAAACCGAACCAGGAGCAGAATCAGGCCAACCTGACTGAAGAGGACCTGGTTGATGTAATATCAGAAGTGAACGTGGTGGACATGGCTGAGTGGGTGGTGGACACGGGTGCGACTAGACACTTCTTGTAACACCCCCTTCCTACCCTAGAGATATTACCGCCAATAACCCCGATTAAGATTAAACCAAGGCTACCCAAGGCTTTAAACTAACTGAACAAACTAAAACAAGGTAAATGAAACCATTTAAAACCTAACAAAATTAAGTAAAACTTTACAGCGGAAAAGAGAATAAAAGGTCTTATACAAGCCTTAACTTAAAAAGAATTAGTAAATAAATAGAACAACCTTCTATTTAAACAAAATCTTCATCAAGTCTTCATTAAGTTCTTATTTCTGAAACTCAGCTTCACTTTGAAGTAGTTCAACCATGATCTTCACTCAAGTACCGCCATTGGAAACCTTTCTTCAACTTCTGGAGCTTCAAACCTCTGAATCCGCCACTTGAATCAACTTCCAAGGAATACCTGATGTGTCGTATACAACGGTGGACACCAACCGACCATATAAAAGAAAAGAAAATGGACGGGTTAGTCTAATGATAGACTAAGCAAGCGGAGAATCTAACTTGGTTCTTACGGTTGTAACTAAACATATTGGCATCAAAATCCGAATAGACTCAGATTATGATCCAACAGTTATCAGTCTTATAGAAGATAAGAAGGAGACTCGCGTAACCATCACACCAGCAGCATCTCGGCCAACAACCCCAATTCTGCACCTATCTCCAGCCACTGATGCGTCACAGTTAATCTTAACAAACCCATTTGCTGGTTTACTCCACCTGGCCACCTTAGTCGGTTTTCTCTCCCTTTTTCAGTCTTCATACTCATCGACTCTTCAGCCAGCACAAGTGCTTGACTAATAAGATCTGCCGCCACAGTTTCTGTCGACGAGAAAATCCGGAGATTACGAGCATTCCAAAGATTCCAGCACAAAATAGTCCAGAGCACTACATCAGCTTCTTCCATGCTTTTGAAAACATGTTCAGCCCAACAGGAGAAGCTGTTCAAATTCTTTTTAGACGCTCCCAACGCAACAAAAGATTTCCAAACTGATTTAGCAAGTTTATAGTGCAGCATGATATGCGTTACAGATTCACACTCACCACACATGCTACAGAAAGGCTCATCCGATAATCTCTTTCGATAGAGTCTCTCCTTGCAAGGCAAAATATCCTTTGAAGCCCTCCAAGCAAATTTCCCGATTTTTGGCATGACCGGAATCTTCCAAACACGCTTCTAGAAACATTTTTGAGTCGTTGAATCAGACGCCTCCCCGCCTCCATTTTTCAAATATTCATCTTTCAAGATCATATGGTAAGCAGAGCGAACGGAAAAATCCCCACTTTTCTCATAAAACCAGCAGAGTGTATCAGGGACGCTAGGATCAACAAGATGGATTTTCAACACCTCCTCAACATCAAACGGAATCATAAGTTCGTTAACCAAATCACCACGCCAAGAATTCGAGCTCCAATCAATAAGATCACAGATCCTATATGACACCCTTATACCCTATGACGTATGCATTGTAATAACTTATTTCACATATAAACATATAATTTACATATAACAACTATCAACGTAAATATATAACAAAACTAACAACCATATAAGGTTGCACACACACACACACACACAAAGTTCTATGTCGTTACTTCTTGTGCTAATACGTCTATTACTCTAACTTTATTACAACACAAAAGTCTAAGATGCAAAATGAGGAGGAGAAGGTTGCATTGAGATTCAACCGGCCGACCTGTATGAATGTGACCTCTAAAAGAGACACACGTCAGAAAGTTCTAGCCGAACCTGAAAATTTGTTTTGCGATTTATCTGAGTCGCATACTCAGTGAATATAAACCATCATCAATTATTTCACACAGAGTCAAACATTTAGTTCATGTACATATACATACACATTATATATATATGTGTCATATATGAATTACTATGCGAATGCAAATGCCGATGTATTCGATTCATTATTCTGTGAATTGTTCAAGCCTGAATCTGCCCCGGGTTTCCATATACCGACTCTTTTCCATATACCAACTTTTCCTTTCTTTTTTTTTCCATATACCAACCTTTTTTTCTTTTCCATTACCGACTTTTAGGCATCTTAAGCCTCATTTGCTCATATACCATCTCTTAGGCATCTTAGGCCTCATGTATGACCCTTAGGTCTCTTTTGTATACAAATTCAGGGCAAGACAGTCACAAGTCCTTTTAATCTCATTGCAATATGATATGCAATCAAGTGCATCATGTAGTCATATATATCATATATCATATTGATATGTTGTGTTTTATACATCATAACTAGGACTTTTTAGTACACCTTTTTATAGTATTTTAGGCATGTTACAAGTATTATTGAAGAACAGATTTGAAGGCCGAAAGTTCAGAGTTATGACGAGTTATGAAGAATATGAAGATGTCGAAGATTCTGAAGGCCGCGATCGCGGTGAAGACCAGTGGCGATTGCGGTTCAAGGTCGCCAGTGAGGTCGCGGGTTCAAGAAAGGCCGCGTTCGTGGCCCTGCACAATGGCGATCGCGGCCCTGTTGGAGACTGACGCGGTCATGTTTTTCCCCTTAGTTTATTATTTTATATATTTTTATTTCCGACTTGTTCGAGACTATTTTAGGTTTACTTTTTCAGCCTTTGTTTGCATTCTCTCTTAGACCTAGTTTACAATTATTCAGACTTTTGGTATTTTCTCTCTTATGGAGAACTAAACTCCCTTAATCTTATTCAAATTGAAGCTTTTCAGACTCAAGTTGTTGTGAGATTCTACTTTACAGGTTTATTTGAATTCTCTTGTGCGTAATTAATATTTATTGTGTTGATTTCTGCTTGTCTGGCCAACTAGTTGGAATTTAATACTCTCTATTGCTAGATCTAGGTTTTCTCGTAGCAAAACCTAATCTTTGTAGCAACTCAATTGGTTTAGGACTCGTTGAACTAAAACAATCGAGAAAGAGATTTGAATGCATGTTGATTGTTTGACTCGTTGGAATTCAATTGCATGTATCCTGCTTATCCTTGTTCTCATTGCTAATATCCTTATTATTTATGATCGTTTCATGAGTTGTTTGGATATTAAGTTTGCGTGTCTTGTTGCCATGTTCTATTTCTCATCAGGATAGGAATAACCAAAAGGAATAACTTGTTTGAATCTATGATCAATAACTTGAGGAAGAAAGTGGATACTTGAATAGGATTGCTTCCCTTAACTTGATAAAAAAAAATCCAATCTTTTCCTTGTTTAATTCATTGTTCTTGCTTTGTTTGTTTCAATTCATTAGTGTTAGTTTAATAATCAAAATCCCCCCCTTTTATTACTATTGAGTTGATAACAATATTACTCTGAATTACAAGTGTCTCTTGGGTTCGACCCCGACTTACCAACTATACTAGTTGAGTAATTAGGGATTTATTTTTGATTTGGCACGACGACTTTCAGCCAGTCACATATACCATCTGCTAACATACTTTTTGTGCAAACAACTCTGGAAATTTTCAGAGCTATCACATATATCCATATAACACACTATAACACCCCCTTACTTACCCTAGAGGTATTACCGCCAGTAACCCCGATTAAGACTAAACCGAAGCTACCCAAGGCTTTAAACTAACTGAACAATTAGAACAAGGTAAATGAAACCATTTAAAACCTAACAAAATTAAGTAAAACTTTACAGCAGAAAAGAGAATAAAAGGTCTTATACAAGCCTTAACTTAAAAAGAATTAGTAAATAAATAAAACAACCTTCTATTTAAACAAAATCTTCATCAAGTCTTCCTTACGTTCTTATTTCTGAAACTCAGCTTCGCTTTGAAGTAGTTCAACCATGATCTTCACTCAAGTATAGCCATTGGAAACCTTTCTTCAACTTCTGGAGCTTCAAACCTCTGAATCCACCTCTTGAATCAACTTCCAAGAAGAACCTGATGTGTCGTAAACCAACGGTGGACACCAGCCGACCATATAAAATAAAAGAAGATGGACGGGTTAGTCTAATGAAAGACTAAGCATGCAGAGAATCTAACTTGGTTCTTATGGTTGGTACTAAACATATTGGCATCCAAATTCGATTAGACTCGGATTATGATCCAACAGTTAGCAGTCTTATAGAGAATAAGAAGGAGACTTGCATAAACAAGAGAGAGAACACCACAGCTTGTGGTTCCTTTAAGAAGCATAAACAATTGTTGGGAACTCATATTAATCACATAACATCTTGAAAAGTCTCCATCGACTAGTCAGATTGACTTAATCAAAGTTTGATTAAGAATCATTCATAACTGGGAGTAAGAATGGCTTTCCGTCTGGATGAACCATTCAGGTATATTAATGTGCCTAACGCACTTATCTTATATTACTTTCAAAACTTTTCACAAACAGGTTGGTGATTCATAATCGGCTCGAACTACTGCCGAAATATTTTGGCATTGTAGAGATCATCGGAGTATTTCATCCATGGTCATCTACTCTGTATCAAGATCGCAGGACTTAAGCTACCCTTGATCTTTTCATTTGCATATGGTGAGGTAGAGATCAGAGAGGCCTATTACCCTGTCGTCTACACTGCACCGTGCCAATTGCACTTAGCTAGAGTGCGCATCATCCCTCTCACACGAAGAGCAGGGGAAGAGTCATGACCCACCATTAGGATTAGGCCCCTCCTAATGTAATATTCATTTTAAGAGAGGATATGGAACCACGTTCCCCTCCCTGAAACTACCTTAATTCAATAACAATGTCTCAACGTGAGATAACATACAAGGTCACCCATAACGGACCTAAATCCAGTTCTACCGCAAAACTAAATAAACAACATGGTCATTATTTCTAACAATATAACAACCTATCATATTTTATTAATCATACAACTTGTTCCCAACGCAAATATTAAATGGGATTCAATTCCTCATTTAATAACAATAACGCAAGAGAGAATCGTCCACTTGCCTTATACGAGACAACTCTTCTTAAGGCGATTAGTTCCATCTCGAACAACGTGCATCCAAGACTCAAGCTCGGGTTGTACCGGAAAAGAATAGAGAAATAAATTATAATCAATTTATTTTTGTTTCAAGATTAACTACTACAAATTATTATGTCCTTATAATAATTTGTCAAACACTTGCTTGACTTAATCCGGCTTACAACTTAACCAATAGCGAGATTGATAAATCACGCTTTACGAGATTTAATACGAAAATCCAACCTTGAATGATCTTATCCTAAAATCATTTTATAATATAAGTCTAGCTTGAAAGACGGAAATTACCTAGCGATACGCTTTCGGGATTTGCTTGCACGCAAATCGAGGTGGCACACAAAACAATGCAATGCGCAAAACGAGGCAACATGTGAATCAAGACGATCCATCGGAATCCATGACACGCATACCGAGGCAAACCGGGTCCAAACACCTTTCCCTTTTCCTTTTAAAACTCAAACAAGCCGGAAATAAAGTGAGCGACGAACCAACTTCGTCGATGTCTAACGACTTCGTTTGATATCCGTTTGTGGTGATTCAAGAGACAGTTAGAAGTCCCCATCACCCTCTTTCTACTGTTGGCAACGGAACCTTATTTCATTTATGGAAGACAGATAACGAAGGCGACACAAATCACTCGTCAAAGCTGAATTTTCTGGGCAAAAGAAACCAGCGGCAAAGCTGGCCGTGAACTCCTGTTCAACGACTCGTGGAGGCGACACCAGGCATTTAGTGGCTCGACTAACAAATACAGTTGGAAGCCCACGTTTCCACCTTCAAACTGTTGGCAACGGATCCGATATTGGTTGCCGGAAGATGGAGAACGAAGGCGACGAAAACAGCTCGCCGAAGCTGGAATTCTGGGCAAAAGAAACCAGCAGAAAAACGGGCCGTGAAGGCCTGTTCACGGGCTTCCAGCGGAGACACCAGGGGCGGGGTGGCGCGACTAATTGCTACAGTTGAGATAGCACCTTCCCACCTTCCAACTGTTGGCAACGGAACCGAAAATAGATGTTGGAAGATGGAGAACGAATCCCACGAAAATCCTTCGTCACCATCCTCTGAAAATCTGGAAAAACAGTCCAGATTCGGAAATCATACTTTTGATCCCGATTCTTGATCAAACAACTTCAAATCTTAAAGGGCTTTTATAAAGAACTTCATCCTCGACATTTAGAGACTTGAATCACCAAATTTGGTTGAGAAACGAGTCCGCAATCGAATTTTGAAGTCTGGGGTGTTTTAGGTCAAAACCGAGAAAGAGTTTCGGGTTTCTTCTCCCTCATTCGACCAACCTTCTCATATATATAACCCAAAGCAACCTCTTCTATATGCTTCTTCATCTCCTTCCCTTTAACAATCCGAAAAGCCATCCACATGGATCGTCTTTGTCGTGCCAGCCTCCGCCGAAAAGCAGAGGAGAAGTCAGAGATGGCGAGCGAGGGTGATGACTCGACGAGGCTATACTAACTAGCCTTGATAGGTGGCGGGTGGTGACCAGAGGATGATGCCATGAAGGTGAGCGAAGGGTGACGCCGGCGGCGCAGCCATTGGGGCTCGGCCGGAATTGTTCACACGCAAGGTAGGGAAGAAGGGCAAGAAATGAAGAAAGAAAAAACGGAAATTCTACGAGGTAACCCTAAGGTTTGATATTATTTATGAGGTGTACCAATCTTTTACATAATACGCGTGGTAACCCTGAGATTAATACAAAATTTACCACATATCCAAAAAGTTAAATCTACCACTTATCATCGTTAACTTAAGTTTTTAAGAAAAAGAAAATTAAAATTAAAATCTTAAAAAGTAAAACAAAGATACGTACCTATACAATTCTGAATCTTCTAAATATACGATATTCCTGTGCTAGAGAAGTTGGCCTTCAACGCCGGCGAAGTGGCTGGTGGTGTACAAAGTCGACGGTCGGCAACCAATCCTAATCTAAGGTATGCTTTTTCAAATTTTCACTCATAAATTAGTTAGGGATTAGACTAATTAGGAGTTGGATTAATTAGTTAGGGGTGTTGTATACGGTGGTTTTGTTTTTTTCGATCATGGAGTTCTTGTGCCATGTAATTACTGGACATCAATAGTGATGATTAAAATCGAAATTCTAATCGGCAGTGATGATTAATGAGATTGTACATGCATCATTAATTCATTATACATCACACACAAAAACCCACCAGTATAAGTATCGTGATTTCAACTTTTTTCCCATTCTTCATCTTCTTTTGCTTGTTGTTGTTGCGATCGTCGATATGTCGGTTTTATTATTTAGTCAATCAGATAAGTTCAGCAGCGGAAACACCAGGGGTGGGATTCGGAGGAAGCAACAACAGATGTTGTCGGAGATAAGGGCCTTGGTCGCCGAAGTCGACTTCGCTGACCGCCAACGAATTCGTCGGCTTCTAGTGCGTCATGGAGGTCGGCTTCTCCACAGTGGTTGGCTATGGCAGAAGAACTCTCGTCTAACTCTGCTACTTTGTCATCCTTTTATTTTTTAGGGTTTTAATTTTAATTTCTGTTTTTTTATATAAAAGTTAACGGTGATGAGGGTTAGATTTAACTTTTTGGATATGTGGTAAATTTTGTATTAATCTCAGGGTTACCACACGTATTATGTAAAAGATTGGTACACCTCATAAATAATATCAAACCCTGGGGTTACCACGTAGAATTTCCGAAGGAAAAACTTAATAGCGGATTGGGCCAAAAACATAATATAAATAAATAATGTTCCAAAAGAGGTCTTGGAGTTCAAAACACACCTCTAATCCTTTATTTATTTATTTATTTGCTATTCTTTCTTTTCCCATTTTTGCCTTAAGAATATACTCCAAAGGTTCATCTTTTTACACTTTTACAAAAATTTAAATTTTCCTCTAATACACTTTAACTTGCAAAAATTCATTTATAAAGAATGAATTTTCTTTTTGCAAGTTTTATACATTTATAGCGGATTTAAATTAAGTGTAACACTTCACTTATACTAACTCGAAAAAAAATAAAGTAATATCTCTTTATTAAAAAGAGCGGATATTACACTTCTGCGCCAACAAGGAGCTCCTCTCTGACTACAAACCTGTTGACAAGGGCGAGCAGGTCTTCATGGGCAACTCCAACATCTCCGAAGTTGTCGGTAAAGGGAAAATTCTTATCAAACTTAATTCTGGAAAGAAATTGTCTTTGATGAATGTGCTGTATGTTCCTTCCTTACGTAAGAACTTGATTTCTGGTGGACTTTTAATTAAGGCTGGATTTAGACTCCTCTTTGATGGAGGAAAATTAGTGATTAGCAAAAATGGTGAATTTGTGGGGAAGGGTTTCATGACTGGGAACGGTTTAGTTGTGCTTGAATCTGTTGTTGTTGAGACTGATAATAAAGCTTCTACTTCTGCTTATATGGTTGAGTCCCTTGATTTATGGCATGCAAAATTAGGACATGTGAATGTGAATGCTATAGAATGTTTAAGCAAAGCAGGTTTAATTCCGAAATTAACCAAAACTGAGCATAAAAAATGTGATGTATGTGCTGAAGCAAAATTCATTAGAAAACCCTACAAACATGTAGAAAACGGGAATACAGAATTGCTAGAATTAATTCACACGGATCTAGCAGACTTTAAAAATTCTGAAAGTAGAGGTGGTAAGCGCTATTACATCACTTTTGTGGACGACTTTTCAAGATACACTAAAGTATACTTGTTAAGATCTAAAGATGAAGCTGAAAAAACGTTTATAATATATAAAAACGAAGTAGAAAACCAACTAGACCGTAAGATTAAAAGGCTTAGGTCTGATCGAGGAGGTGAGTACTCAACAGACTCTTTGAAAAAGTTTTGTCAAGATAAAATGAAAAGAGTGATTAGGTGAAAACCCGAAAGGGCGCCTAAGTAGAATGAGTGGAAAAATCAGAGTGTTTAGGATCATATTCTACTTTGGGGCTTGGGGATTACATTTTAGATCTCGGGTAGATCCTAGGACGCTCTACACTTTTTGGAGCTTGAGAGTTTATTGTTTATGTACCTATGTGAGGTGTGTGCTTGAGCTTTCATGTCTTTGCTCATTATTTCTCTATTTTGGGTTCGGGTTGGTGAGGTGAGTAATTTTTGTCTTCCCTTGTACTATGTTGTAAACCTTGATAGGATTTCTTGTTAGATTTATTTTGAGCTTACTCGAGGACGAGCAAGGTTTAAGTATGGGGGAATTTGATACGCTCTAGTTTAGTATAGGTTAACTCTTGTATTTTAGGCATGATTTGAGTGTGTTTAGGTTAGTTTTGAGCATAATTGTCATATGAAGACCGAAGACACGATTTGAAGAATTGGAAGATTTTTGAAGACAAGTGTTGATTTGGAGTTGTTTCGACACCACTTTCTTGTAACGCTTATTCCGAGAGCTACGGTGATCAGATGAAGCTGAATTTGGTATCATTGGAACTCTAAGTGGGTCAAAACCACCTCCGAAGTTGACACCAGAATGTTGTCGCATGATCCGCGGCCGCGGTTTTTATCCGCGCTCGCGGTTCGAGGGGATTCCGCGGCCGAGGAGGACTACTTGCTCCGCGCTCTCGGTTTGATTCCGCGCCCGCGGATTGTGGTTTTTCAGCGCCGAATTCTTTCGCTATTTTCTATCTTTTTTTTATTTATTATTATTATATCTTAGGGTTTCGGATTTATTGTTACTATTTAAGCTTAATTTCGTTTTCACTTTAGGGTCACATATTCTAGCACACTTTCAGAGATTATTCCAGTTTTTAGTTTTATTATGGAGAACTAATTTCCTTTGGAGTTTGTTTGATCAAGGAAGCCTTTTTATGTAATTCGTGAGATTCTGGTAACTTTTCTATCCCTTGGTTAATATCAAAACTCTTGTTTTTATTTATATGACTATCAATTGATTTCTCTTGGTGCGCAACTTGTTGAATTTGATTGATATTCTACTGTTTGGATTAGTTTGATTGTTGTTTGTGCAATCTTATTTATCCTTGAAACAACTCTTTTCTAGGACCATGGACTAGAATTGAGAAAGAGTGTTTGATTATTATTTTCTGCATGAGACTCGTAGCTTGATTGCATGAATTAATATCCTTCTATCCTTATATTTTGCATGATTTGAATTAAGCGTTTTTGTTCTTATCATAATTCTGCTTGGACCGTGGACAAGCGGAAATCTTTTATAAAGATTGGAATTAACCTGGGAATTAATAGAAAAGTGGATGAATTGATGATCGGATGATTAAAAAGGTGGAATTGGTTGAATAAACTCTACTTTCCTTCCATTGATTTAATCCCAAATATTATTTGCTTGTTTGTTTGTTTGCTTAAACTTTCAAAAACCTCTGTCTTGCTTCCTGCTAATTATTCAGAATCCCGATTCTCTTGGGTTCGACCCCTTACTTGCTTACTATACTAGTTAGTAGAATAGGGTTATTTATTTTTGATCTTGGCACCTGCGTCTGAACCTGCTAAAATTGTTAATGAAGTTCAACCTAGAAAGAGTAAAAGACGTAGAACAGAAACGAATTTTGGTCCTGACTTTGTGACTACCTTTCTTCTAGAACTCAAAGACATAGATAAAATAGATGAATCTGTGATCAATCTTCATATGATAGAAAATGATCCTAAAACTTATGAAGAAGCTATGAGTTCTATAGATGCTAGTTTCTGGAGAGATGTCATTAACAGTGAGTTGGATTCCATTATATCTAATGGGACTTGGGAAATTGTAGACTTACCTAGAGGTAGTAAAGCCATTGGATGTAAATGGTTTTTCAAGAAAAAACTGAAAACCGATGATACTATAGAAAGGTATAAGGCAAGATTAGTAATCAAAGGTTTTAATCAAAAATATGGTATTGATTACTTTGACACTTATTCACCCGTCACTAAGATCGCCACTATACGAGTATTGATTGCACTAGCATCCACTTATAATTTGTTTGTACATCAGATGGATGTCAAAATAGCTTTTCTAAATGGCGATCTAGATGAAGAAATATATATGCAGCAACCTCCTGGATTCGTGATCCAAGGACAAGAGAACAGGGTGTGTAAGTTGAAGAAATCTTTATATGGTCTAAAACAAGCTTCAAAGCAATGGTATGAAAAACTTCATAAGACTATTATGAGCTTTGGTTTTGTTGTTAATGACTCTGATGCATGCGTTTATACTAAGATGATACATGCTAAATGTGTGATTATATGCTTGTATGTTGATGACATGTTAATTATGGGGACACATTTAGATGTTATTAATCAGACCAAAGATTTCTTATCTTCAAAATTTAAGATGAAGGACCTAGGTGAAGTTGATGTAATTCTGGGTGTAAAAGTTACAAAATCTAAAGAAGGCTTCACTTTATGTCAATCTCATTATGTAGAGAAAATACTAAGAAAATTTAATTCTTTTGATGTCACGCCTGCAAGAACACCTTATGATCCTAGCATACACTTAAAGAAAAATAAAGGGAAAAGTGTTTCTCAATCTGAATATGCTAAGATAATTGGTAGCTTGATGTTCTTGATGAATTATACTCGACCTGATATTGCTTATGTTGTAAGTAGATTAAGCAGATATACCCATAATCCATGTAATGAACATTGGAATGCCCTAACAAGATTATTGAAGTATCTAAAAAGTACTGTTGATTGGGGTTTATGTTATAAGAAATTCCCTAACGTGTTAGAGGGTTTTTGTGATGCAAATTGGGTATCCGATAATGATGAAGTAAGCTCTACTAGTGGTTACGTGTTTACTTTATGTGGTGCAACTATTTCTTGGAAGTCTGCAAAGCAGACAGTTATAGCAAGATCTACTATGGAGTCAGAGTTTATAGCTCTTGACTTAGTTGGGCAAGAGGTCGAGTCGCTAAGACACCTAATGGCAGACATCCCATTGTGGGGGAGGCCAACGCCTCCCGTGTCTCTACATTGTGACTCACAAGCAGCTATGGGAGTTGCTAAGAGTAGTGCCTATAACGGAAAGAAGAGGCACATACGAATCAGGCATGAGTCTGTGAGACACCTGATTCTAAATGGAGTACTCACAATGGAGTACATAAGGTCAGAAAGAAATCTGGAGGATCCTTTAACAAAAGGGTTAAACAGGAAAATGGTCCTGGAATCGTCGAGGGGAATGGGATTGAGACCCATATGAAAGCTTAAGCTTTCTTAATCCTATGGCGAAATGAATGAGAAAATGAGAGGATGAGCTTTGAGCTCTTAATGATTTCATAGCCCGAAAAGGATGGTTTGTAATGAGACAAACTTGATGAGATCACCTACTTGAGTGTAGGGTTGTGCAAATTTAGGTCCGGACCGGAATTTTGGACCGGACCGGACCGGACCGAGGGTTAACCGGTCCGGTCCTCGGTCCATGAATTTTAGAACTTTCGGTCCCTGTCCGGTCCGGTCCGGACCGACTTTTTTAAAATATAAATAAAATTATAAATTTATATATATAAATAATATTTCTTATGTTATAAAATTTAATTTTTATTATTTAAGTTTCACTTTTATGTATATACTTCGTAACATTATATTTTTTATAAATAATATGTAATTTTTTTTACTAAAAACATAATTTTTTCTTTGAAAATATTAATTTAAAAAAAAAATATATCCAGGTCCAAACCGGTCCAAAACTGGACCGGACCGGACCTGGACCGAGACCGGACCGGACCGAGAAATTTCGGTCCGTTCCTAGGTCCAAAGATTTGGAGGATTTCGGTCCCGGTCCGGTCCGGTTCGGTCCGGTTTTGGACCTATGCCCAGCCCTACTTGAGTGCAATTGGACAATCCAAAAGACTTGAGAAGTCTCTAGAGAGCACTCATGAGCATCCCAAGTTTATGAGACTCACTTAGTGAGATCTCAATCGCGGGAATGGAAACATACATAGGTAAGGTGTGTGTTCTAAGGTAACACTCTCTATAAAGTTAAGAGTTCAAGACTTGTTTCACTCTTGATTTGAGAGCATCCCTTAGTCCACTAAGGTGGGTGGTTCAAATCGCAAGATACCATTCACTTAAGCACTAAACCTACTAAACAATACAGAACAGTATCATATCAAGTTCGGCATCAGTGGGGGATTGTGGGAAGAATTTGTAATTATTCCCTATTATGATGCCTTACTTGATAAATGAGAATGGTGGGTACAAAATGTGAGATTTGGCAATTTGGGTTATATCCCACATCGGACCAAACAAAGGCAATTGAGTGCCTTATAAAGACTTGTGGTACACCACCAATTAGAGAAGCAAGAGAGGAATGCTCCCTCGCGCGCGCGCCGCCGTCCGGCTCGGTTCGGCTCGTGACACGTGCGCGGTGTGGTGCTGGGGCTTATCTTTTTACGGGAATTTTAATTGTTTTATTAAAACTAGGCCTCCGAGATTTGCGGATTAGTTAGACGATAACTCTTCCGTAACTTCTCCGATTTGTAGAAACCGTTTTTTGACTTGGTAAAACGTTCTTATCTGTTCAGCTCTAACTGATCGGATTTCATGAGATAGTGGGAGACTACAGATCGTGGGATAACTGATCAAATCTGTTCTATTTATTTCCACGTTTCTGCTTCTCCTCAGATCATCCAATACATCTCTTCTTCTCTCTGTTTTCAGAAATACAATACATCCCGTGCCTCTCTTGCTACTGTTCGGCAAAACTCCATTCCCAATTCCTCTTAGTCGAGTACACGACTTCGAGGAAAGTTGCGCTCAAACCTTGGGGGACGAACGCTCATTCGAATCTGTATCGGTGTCCGGGCGTTTTGTTTCTATGGCAGTGAAATATACCACGACGCAGTAACACATCAAAATCTCTTGACCTATATTCATTTATTAGTAATTATTTATTTGCCTTGCAGAGAATTCACTCTTACAACAATAATGTATTGAAATGCATTAATGTATTATTATTATTATTAATTTGATATTCATTAAACTTAACAATCATTCATATCATAGTTTACAATCAAATTAATTAAATCAAAACATGGCGTGCGCCGTCGTAATCCACCATCAACTTGTTCATCAGCTTCTTGTTGGTGATCCTTTGTTGGATTAACTTGCCATCTTGAAAGCTAATCAATCAAATTAAACAAGATTATAGATGAGTATGCTTTTGTTAATTAATCGTCAAAATTGAGCACATACTATACCTTTGTGGCTTAATCGGCGACAATGGCGCAAGTTTCTTAGCGAGTTCAAAAGCATCCTCGGGTTGATTAATCACATTGTCGAAGCACAAGTACCTTCCGTACGTTGAAATGTCTTCCAACACAAATATCTCTGCCTCGACCAAGAAGTCGTGATCGACGCTTACAAAAACGCCATCTTCGTACATCTCGGCAGCTCCCTTTAGATACGGATGGCTAATCGAAACGTCGGGAGTCATCGGGATTCCAATGTTGATGCTGACCATGTTGATCCCCCTGTCCCTTGCCAATGCCCATGCTGACTTTTCCGCTAGGGTTTTTGATAGAGCATACCATAACTGTGTATATATATATATATATTGTTACAAACTATGTTACTTTAGCCTATATATGTTTTGTGTCGTTGAATATGTATCCTATTAATGGTTAATTTTACCTTGAACTTGCGACAGAAGTCGATGTCGCTCCAGTGTCTCTCGTCGAAATCGGAATCCATTGAGTTCCGACCGTCTCTCCAGATAACGGCGGTTGCTGATGATGTGAAGACGACTTTGTCGATGGTGTCAACTTGTGCACATGCCTCTAAGACGTTTTGTGCTGCTCTTACTTCTATTTCTATCATTTGCTCCTGCATCGAATTAAACATTAATTAGTTTTGAACCTTTCTAATTTACACTAATGCATACAGGTTCAAAACATAGCTAATTTGATTTCATATGTTGATGTCATAAAATATGTTCTTTTCTTTGTCTAAATTTGTATTATTTTTTTTTATATTTCTCAAATGAAAAAACATTAGCTATGTTAGAAAAATTTATTATCATTGAAAAATAATTTAAGAAAGTAAGAGAAATACAAGAGGGGTACTTTGAGAGAGCAATATGATAGATTGTTTTTCAAATGAAGAACAATCTATTTTAAAAAATTTATATATTTTATAAAATATATAATTCATGAAAATTTAAATTTCTGTATTTATATCAAAAAAATTCAACCAAACACCGATATTTAATTATATTTTTTATGATATTTTAATTCAAAGAAATTTCAATTTCAACCAAACCAGCACTTAATAAATACAAACTTTTATACTAAATATTATTTTTAAAATTAATTTAATAGTTGATTTTGAGTATAACAACTTTTATTTAAGTTCGCTTTTCTAATTTTCTCCAAACTTTTGTGTGTGCTCTAGAAGCTTTGAAAATAGGTATCCCAATCCGTGGATCCACTAGTGAAAAAACATCAACTTTTGAAAAGTCCTAAATTCAACTAGTCAATTCCCTCAATTTTCCATTCATAGACTATCTTAAAGTGAAAGGTATAGCAAAAGTAGATAAATCAAGTTCATATTTTGGACCCTGAATCATGGAAAAAGGCTAAATTTACCCCTTGAATGGTTTTATTACACGGTGCAAAGTGAGTCATAGTAGCTATTAATAAGATGATTTTATTAATAGCTATCACGACTCCGGTTCGAAATCGAAACCGCCAGTTCCACGATCACGGTTCCAAAACTGCGATCATAATTTTGCATTTTCAACTTATATTTTTATTTTTTAAAGGTTCGGAACTGGAACCGAAAAATCAGAAACGGAACCGAACCGAGGAACCGGGGGTTTTCGGTTCCGTTCTGAAACCGGACACGCCTCTAATAAGATATGATAGAGTTGTAATTTAACTTAATCAGTTAAGATAGTTGAACATTAAACTATTAATCATAATAATTAACCTATGGATTAGATTTGATTCTTTTTTCATTTACATTAGTGCGAAAAATAAAAAGGATGATGCAACAAGGGAGAGAAATGGAAACGTACATCATAAGAGGTGTGGTCAAAAGGAGGCTCAAAGGCATACATCAAGGCAGAGCAACCTCTCAAGGCATCCACTATGCTCCAATAATCAAACGGGTCGGATTTGAATACCCGAACCCTCTTCCCACCTTCCACCATCCCCTTCAACTTCTCTTCTCCTCCTCCTCCTACTTAATTAATAATTACGTACGTGCAATTAATTCATTCATAAAACATACTATATACTAATTAATTAACAACAAATTTATTGAAGTCGTACGTGCATGATTGAACAATAACTAGCTAGCTAGATTATTAACCTTGGGTTTGAGCCGCAGCGTGCACCCAGTATCCCCTCTCGAGAAGGCGCTGGACGAGGCCGCGCCCGAGATCCCCGGACGCGTCCATCACGCACACCGTGTTCGACGAAGGGATGAATGACGCCGGTGCCATATTTTTCGATCGTCCTGTTGATTTAATTAAGGCTAGGATCGATGAATTAGTATATGAGCTGAGCTAGTTGAGATATATATAATTATAGTGACATGGTAGGGGATTGGTAGCTAGAAGGATGGCAAGAGTGTAAGTTGGGAGATTTTTTTTTTTAATATTAGCTGAAATGAATTCAAACAACGTGGAGATTTCAGTTGATTAGTACGTACATGATGCACTTATGGTCTGGGAGACTGGGACTGGGAGTAGTTGTTTCTTTTATTATTATTTTTTGGAGTGGTTGTTTTTTGTATTAATTTAAAATTAGTACTGTAATATACTTTCAGATATCGTATAATTAATATAATACATTAATTTAATCATATGTTTGGAGAGACCATTTTTTTTTGGAAAAGGTAAGAATTAAGTTTGTTGGAATCGAGAGGTCATGAAAATGACAATCAGAAAATCAATTTGAACAAACTCAAGCAACAAAAAACAACACGTGAAGTAAGCATAACTAGCGGAAAGAAAGTAAGCATAACTAGCGGAAAGAAAGAACTAGAACGAGATGAGTAGTGGAGAGAGTGAGTGGCTAAAGAAAACAACGCCTTTAGCATTCGGGTAAAAATACAGATAATCAATTAAGATGAAGTGGACTATTGATGTTGCCTCCACTGGGATGATGGATCTTCAGCAGCCTCGAAAACGTCCAACCGACCTCGCCAATGACAAGCAATCAACACTCGATCCTAGAACGGAATCTCAAAGTCATATAAACCTTAACCGGGTCAAACCTTCTGAACAATCTGAGCCTTAGTAAAGACTTAGTGGGGTGCAATTGTGCAAGCATGCTAAAGAAAAAAAAAAGGTCTAAATAAAAAGAAGAAAAAAAAAAGCCCAACAAAAGCAAATGGGCCAAAGCCCATGACCAACACCCACGAGACAAACAAAGCTAAAAAATGAGTGACCCATAAAGTCTACGTCAATGGTAGAGGCGAAGTACGACAGAGATCCGACGACAACCAAGAGTCGCCAAGGGCCAAAAAGTACTAGCGGAGGCAACGATGTACATAGTATGATCCCCCTAAAATCTATCAAGATCATTGGCATTAGGGAAGGAGGAGAACGAAGAATTGTTGCCTCCGCCTCAATCTTCGAGGAATAGATTATTTTAGATCATGAACAATGCTGATATCCCTCGTCGATGTATATTTATTTTAGATCTCGTTTAAAATCCAAAAATTGCAGGCAACAACGGTCAGAGATTGCAACAATGGCACCGATAACTTTAATTAGAGAGGGAGGTGATTGCGGTTAAGGACGTTCAAAAAGGAGGCAAAATTCATTAAAGAGGCTTCGTTACAGAGTTTTAATTCTATTTCAAATAAAAAAAATCAATAAAAATAATGACACAATTGTATAAAATTTAAAATGAAGGATAAATTTGTAACTATACTCATTTAACGGATTTTTTTTATGGAAAAGTATCGTCGGTGGCGTTTAGCTAATGGAACACTTTAGATGGGTGATTTTCGATAACTAGTTATATCTGTCGTGTCATGCACGACTATAGTTTGATATTGTATAGATATTAAATAAAAATATAATGTAAAAATTAATGTAAGTAGTTTATTGATTGTACGATGTACAAATATTTTGTTTTTTGGAATCAAATAAAATAAAATAAATATAAATTATTAAGTTTAATGTTGAGAATAAAAAAGATATTAAGGTAAAATAATGTACATTTTTCCTCTTCCTTGATGACATTTCATAAATATTTAATTTTAAAAAAAAGATAACATATGAATAAACAATATTTATATATTAGAATATGGAAGAGATAATATTTACATAAAATAATGATTAATTAAATTAATAAATAAGATATAATAAAAATATGAAAGTAAAGATAAAAATAATTTATTTACAGAAAATAGTTTAAAAATTAATTTTTTTTCATTTAAGGTGGGGCCAAACTCATTTTGTGGCTCGATAAAGTAAATGTTAGATAAGATTAAATATTATATTTTTTTTATTACTTTCTATGTACCTTAATTTAGAGATTATCAAATATTTCAATATATCTATTAAATATTAGATTACCTATTTTTATTATTTTTAAACATTATAAGTATTTATCGTTTTAAGGTTCATGTGTGTCATGTATTATAGTTCATAAATAGCATTATGTTAATTGGTTCATGTTTTTATACGATTAGGTTCATAACAACTGTCAATACGGTTCATGAAATTTAATTCAAAATACTCGTTATTTGTCATGTATCGTATTTCATAAATGGTATTTTATGGGTTCATGTCTTTATACGGTTAGGTTCATAACAATGGTCACAAAGGTTCATGAAATTTAAGTCACAATATTTTTTATTTGTGACAATTATCGTATTTCATAAATGATGGAGTATTTACTATTTTATGGGTTCATGTCTTTATGTAGTTAGGTTCATAACAATTGTCATAAAGGTTCATTAAATTTAATTCACCATACTCGTTATTTGTGTTATGTATTCTAGTTCATAAATGATATTCTGTCGGTTCATACATTTGAATGTTAAGGTTCATAATAAGTGTTCTTACGGTTGAAGAATTTTTTGTTCATGGTAGTTAGTGACGTGACTTTAATTGTAATTTGTACACATAAAAATTCATTATGCTTCATATCATTTTATCAAAAGAAGAAGCAATAAAACTAGAGAAAAATTAAGAACATAAAAAAGAGGACAATATTCTAAAGTTATATCATTTGGGCATTTTATCAAACACATGGTGGGCGGTTAGATGAACATTCACCATTGACCTATATTTTCAATCAAACATTTCAGATTCCAATGTAAAATATACACAATCTTTATAGGTTTGAGTAAATTCAACAAAAAAAAAAAACAGCCCAAAGAATACAAAACATGACCAAATATATGTAAATTGAAGTATCAAACTCCAAATTTGAAAAACCCCCAAATAAAAATTTAAAATCTTTTATTGTATATAAAAGCTACTTATAATAAAATCCATGAAGATAGAACGTCAATTAGGGACGAAATAAATGCCAGATCAACCCAAAGAAAGGAGCAATTGACAATGACTATGGAGGAGAATCATCGATCGAAATTTCACGTGAAACTGTACATTTGAATGGAAGAACATTGATGCACAATAGAAATGTTCTAATTTGACAAGAAAAAGACAAAAATACCCTCACTTTAAAAAATATTAGAAGATGCGTGTCTCTTCTAAACCGTTGATTTTCCACAATCAACGCACTGGATTTGCTCGCATTTTATATTATAAGATCAATTTGCATCTGATCTCAATTCTCTCTCTCTCTCTCTCTATATATATATAAATTCGTGAAAAGATATCATGTTAAAAGATAAAAGATATTTATACTTATTTTATATTTTAAATTTGTTATCTTTAATTTTAAATATTTGCATAAGGAAGTTTTCAAAAGATATTGTTATAGATATGTGTTTGATGTTAAAGATATATTTAAATAGTTAAAGAAGAATTTAATAGGAAAAAGTTAAACTATTAAAAATAAAAATTAATTTTATAAATATGAGGTGAGAGCAGAATCGTTTTAGTGATTCAAAAAGATATAATTTTAATATATAGTTATAGATATAATAAAAATAAGATAATTTTCGATGAATACTTCTATTTTATTGGTGATTTTCGATTTTTGACCCTTTTCCTTACAAATTACCCCCATTGATTGAAAAACCGGGAGAAGCAGACACAGAAACCGGCGAAGATGGCTACCATCGTCGAGGAAGCCAGTAGCTCGGCCGGATTAATCCTATCGAACTCTGAAACCATCCGATCCTTCCTATCGAATGCCGCCGCCGATGAACGCCTCCCTCAGCACCACCACGACGCTGCCGTCTCTCTCTCCTCGCAACCTTCCGTCGCTTACAGATCTCTCCGATCAATCTGGTCCGCTTCCGATCCCTCCATAAGGCCCCCTCTCTTTTCCCTTCTCCGTGGCTCCTCTTTCGTCTTGACCAGCCCTAAGCCCCGGGAAAAGGTATTAATTTTAGTTTCAAGCAAATTTTCGCCGTTAATTACAGTTCCTTTCGCTCTACAGATCCTTAGGATGAAATTTTTTGGAAATCGAAGCTCGATTCGACAGTATTTCCGTCTTTGTTTTCGAAATTTCCAGTAGTTGTTTTATTCATCACAGACATCAAGTAGGAGAATGTGTATGATCAATAAAATCAAACTGGTTTGTGAATAGTGAGCTGTAGTGTAATTAGGGTTTCTCTTCTTTACACGTGAATTCGTTCGTTTATATTCATTCTGGATTTCTGGGTTGTTTAGAGTGAAGAATTAAAAGCTAGATTGAGGAAGCTTGAAGAACTAGCTGAGAGGAAAGCATATGCAGAACTCGTAAAAGACATCACACCAAAGAAGAGTGTAGATGAACCCTTTTCTTCTTACAAGGATCAGCTTGGCTTTGGTAAGTTATTTGAGATGATGCTCAACTTTTTGAACTACTTTGATGCTTAGATTATCCAAGTGGCTATTGCAATTCAATTTGTTGTATAACACTATAGCTACTATACCATAACAGCTTTGCATAGCTTTACTGTGCTATATAACACTATAGCTACTATTATTTTGTATTCCTGCCTGTGTTAAGAGATGAGGAAAGCATAGTCTTTAGAAATAAGTTTGCTGCATTTTCGTAGGATCATGGAGGGTATTGATACCATGTAATCGTGACTATGTGATATCTTATATACCTGTTCTTGATTTATGAAAAAGATCATTCTGCAGTCACAATCTGGAACAAATTGAAATTATATATCGATATTCACATATAACTAAAGACATGTATATGGCATTGCATCTTTACCACGATGGATTTGTATCAATCCATGTTGTCACAATCCTGTCATGTTTTCGTTTACCTTCTTTCCTTGTTAAAACTCCAAGGTTAAGTCATTTTGCAATAAAAGGAGAATATTGGAAAATTCAAATGCTCTCTGGATGTTTCAGTGCTGAATTATTTTCTGTTACACATTAATGATTAAGCTTTGAGTAATATATTTTGCTGGTTTAGTTAAGGATGATGTCAGTTTAGAGAATGTTAAAAGAACTATTATCTCATTTTGATGTCCAGTAGGCATTATCGTTGGATGAAATTCACCTATACTACCATGCTAACTGACCATTGGAGTGTTAGCCTTTTTCTCTTAGGTAAATATAATGTAAAATTTTGTAGTGGTATTTCTAGATGTTTCAGTGTTTTATGATTCTCGGTTTCAGATTATCACCCCAACTTTATTGGTCATATTTTTAAGACAAAATAAAATTTCTCGCACTTGAAGATAACTCCCTGTACATAAAATAGTGTTTGCTTGATTAGTTTTGGTAGATTTTCAATCTTTAGGGTTCCAAAAATATCTAGAGTGACCATTTTTGTTTTCATTTATGAAGGGAACTTATCATTGTTGGTCTGGATATTATCTGGTTTTGATGGCTCTTAGTAGTTAGCATTAGATGGAATTTAGTTATACATCCACATTAACTGATCAGTGTTACTATGGATTGTCAGACCCTTTTCCAATAGGTGAAATCAGCAAATCAAACATTGTTACAATAAGATTCATCAACCCATGACTTCTCTTTCACTGAAATACCTAGATACATATGGAAGCAGCAGACGTACTAGATCAAATCCTGGATTTGTAGATAAACCTTGTAGATGCTTTTCTGTCCATGTTTTCTGGATTTATTCAGTATCAGCTATCCTGGTCAAATCTCCCACTTGCTATTATAGAATATCTTTGTCAATTGCTTGACTTTGCCTCTTTATGTTATATTTTTCTTGCTTCTTTTTCTAGAATCAATACTCTTTCTTCAACTTGGCTATCTGTAGATTTTTTTTATTTTTTATTTTTTATTTCTTTTCCACTCAACTGCCTGGACAAATAAGTTGGCTGTTGCTTTGTGATACGCCATTCTGCAGATTTGTATTGTAGATGTCTTGTTACATTAAATCTTGATGATGCTGTAAGTCTGTAACTAATATGGCAGTTGTGAAGGCAATATAAAACTTTTTATGCTGCATCCAACATTATAGTAACCCACTGCAATTCACTTCAGATCCCTTAAACCTGTGAACAGCTTTTAGTTAGACTGTATGGTTGTCTATATGTTAGAGAGGTCAGTTACTAGTATGAAGTTGCGGTATCTTGTAAAAACAAACAGTGATAACTGATCTGGCTGTTTATTAGTACCAAATTCCTAAGTGAGTATACAGCAAGTGCCTTCCTACATGTGTCATAGTGCAGTTTAGAGAGACCTGTCTAGGTGAGTTTCTAGGAAGTATCTGACAGTGCCGCCCCTCATAAATTAAGATACATGTTTCTAGTGCATCAGAGTAATAGTTGGGAGCTCAAGGCTCCATTGGAGGAACCTATTCAAGCAACATACTACATCAACAAAACATTCTTCTTACTGCCAGACATTTGTTGTTCAACTTGCACATAAACACTATTTTGAGAAATTCACCTAGTTTATTATATTATATGCACATTCCCTTATGAATGCCTGATTAGTGATTATTTGATGGTAAAATGTTCTTTCCTTAATTTCATTCAAAAATTGTTTCTTCTTAATTACTTTTCAAGTTCTGAAAGTTCGAAAATATAGAAATTGATATACTCATATCTCACTAAAAGTTCAATGTTGGTCTACTGCTGCTGCATTCCAAAAACATAGAGTTAAAGTACTTGGAATCAGCACATAATCAAGATTCTGATCTAGATTCAAGACAACTGAATCATAGACTAGTATTATTTTATGACTTCCATGTGCTGTATTGTATTGGCATCCTCTTCTAATCTAGTTTAGCATTAACTAATGCTGCACCTTTGCAGGTCTTCATGTGGTGGTTACAATGTTCAGTGGCTACTTGCTTGGTTATGCTGCATTTAGAGCCCTATTCAGCCACAATCCTGTCATGGTATTTTCTTATAACCTTATTCTGAATCATCTTCTGGGGACATTGTTAAATCCACTCTTAACCAATTTTCAAAATGTTTCCGATTAACTTTTTGCTAAACTTTGTAAATCCAATATTTGCAGAATGCTGCAGGAGGGATCCTGGGCTTGGTGCTTGCCATGCTTGTTGAAACATTTCTCTTCATAATTAGAACTTCCGAATACGACCGCAAATCATCTGCTTCTGCTTCTGCTTCAACTTCATATACTGCTTCACATCAAAAGAAGAACCAATAATCCTGACATGCCATTTTGATCATGTAAAGGCTAGTGTGTCGAATTCTCGATCTCATCAGTCATCAAATAAGAATCCGAAGCATATTCCAAATTCCATTTGTGCAGAGCATGAAGCAATGTGCGAGAGTGTGCCTGTCACGTGATACTGATACCCACTACACGAGGGACCGGTAGACATCCACGTGACTGGTTGGAAGACGACCTCATGTAACCTGACATTCAAGTCTACGTTGTAACTATATGCTATCTTATTTTATGAGATTTTAATATTTCGGAGTATTTTGGTTCTGTATCTAATTTGTAAAATGGTGGAAATTTTGAAGGATTTGAAGATGAGAAATATATATTTGAAAAAAAAGGTGGATAGTGTATTTAGTTCTGCGAAAGTATTCATTTTTTGTTGAGAAACTTCACACTCTTTCTATTACACACTAGATTTGAGTGCTAAACATGAAATTTAGCAATAATTCAACATTGAAGAGGCAACATATCAACTAAAAATTAAACTAAACTGATACATTGTTACCCCATTTTTGAACAATTGTAGCTTTGTTCAACATGTAGCAATAATTCGACAATAATCCATAAACCCAGCCATCTTACATCCCAAAGTCGCAGCTACTTCTATGGAAAGAATGTAGATGTTCGAAACAGATTGCATAGTAAATTGCTTGACTTGATCAACTGTACACAAATCAAGTCCGCCTAAAGAATCAGAGCGCAACCAACAAATGGTCCCTATGACTTGTTCTTGCTGAGCAGAGTTGGGGTTACGCTGACAATTCCAATGAGGAACAGAGTGGCAATAGATTGAAAGTCATAGAGATCGCCCAATGAACGCAACTCCCCAAGTGCTAATCCAGCCTGCACAGAAGATCAGATGCAATTTCAATAGCTTGTATAAAAAACAAAGGAAAAAGTAACCCTATTCCATTACACTACAAGAAAAACATCAATAGAGAATCTTGGAGAATGTTCCTCAGTTACTCGAAAATAATAACTCTACAAGATAAGTGAACGAGATAGTTACCCTAACAGTGACAAAAGCAGCAGGAATTATCCCAATGATTGTGCCGAAAAAGAAAATGTGGTATGGTACATCAACAATTGGTGAAGCCACATTGATGAATGTGTTAGGCAATGTGGGAGTCACTCTAAGGAAAAGCATGTAATTCAACAAACTTTCCTTTCTTTTCGCCACCTAAAAAAAGGCAAGGGTAAATAGAAGGAATTTCCAATCATTAGTTCAGTCTGTTCAGTTTTACCAATATCACAAAATGAACATTCTTTCTAGTTTCTTCAAGCAAGCTCACCTGGGTTTGGAAGAAAGTTAGTTTGTCAGGCCACAAGGAGAAGACCAGAGGTCTACCAATCAATTTCGAAAGGAAATAACAAGAGGAAGCGCCAGCTGTTGCGGCGAACATCACCAAGGCCATGCCTTTGAAGACACCAAAGAGGGCTCCGGCCAATAAGGACATGAAAATAGTCCCCGGGATCATGAAAGTCTGCATGAAAATGTAGACCACACAATAGCCTATCAACACTTGTGCTGTATAGTCACTTGTGTAGCTTTCTAGGTGATCTCTGTAGGACAAACATAGAAGTTTTCATTATTGGTTTGCAAATTGTATTCAACAAACAGATTTGAAAAAGGCGAGAAAGACAACCACATCAGCAAAATATTTAGTTCAACTAGAGGCATTTTTCCTTCCACCAAATCCATATATTAAGTCAGCCTTCTATTGGAGGAAGGATTCAATTTCATAAGCTCAAGAAGCTGGATAGTATATTATTGCATTACACACCTATAATTGAGAAATTGCATCATAGTTATACTTTGAATGGTGACAGTATAAGCTTAACAAGATATGATAACATCTTCCACATAAAAACATCAAGGGAATCTTTTGTTTTAGCAGTCAAGTTCATCTTCCAGCTTCCACATCAACTCACATTTGGAGGAAAAATTGCATCTGTTAGAAATATACTGCCTCTTACATTATAACTTTGCCTCAAATACAACCAGAGAGGGCATAGAGCCCTGTCAAGTTTCAATTCTCAGTATATTTTTCATAAGCTTCACATTTAAGATCTTTCTTTCATTGATTTGTAGGTAGGTTCAGACATTTATTTGTCCAAACCATTTTTTCTGCTACAAAACCATGAAAGCAAATCTAATTCAGACACCCTTCCCTACCAACCAAAAGAAGAAAATAAAATAAAGGAAGAAACAGACAAAGCTTAAACAGAAAATTTTGATTGCACAAACAAAAGAAGCAAATCAACATACCAAAAAAAACTGTACCCTTTCCTCCAAAAGCAAAACAAAAACATAATCTATTGTTTGATATGAAATCAATATTTTTATTCCCAATTAAAGCACAAGGATCCTTCCACATTCAATTATAACCAATCTGGATTTTTGGAAATAATTTCAGCACCAAAAACAAAACCCACATAAATAATCTACATATATACCCTTCAGATCTAACAATACAACTAAATGTAACAAATTACCAAAGCATACCAATATTTTTTCTAAAAAAGCAAAGAAATTGAGATCTGGTTACCTAAGAATTTGCAAATCTTCAAGGGTACGAGGCAATTTGAGAAAGCTGTAATCAGAAGCTGGCATGGTGAGATAGACCCCCAGAAGCCCAATAGCAAAGGAAGCCACAATCCCGGAAGCCATGGCTACTTCCCAGAAGGTCAATGGAAATTTAGATGTTGAAGGAGGAGAAGAAGAAGCCTTCAATTCCCCAATTTTACACGCTTCTCCCTCGCACCCTTCCATCTTCTCCATACCCTTCTTTTTCTCTTTCGCCTTCTCCCCTCCAAACTCCAAAGAGCACCCAAACACCCGAATCAAAAGAAGGGTGTTTGGGAAAGCGAAAGTTTGGATCTTTAGGCGGGGATTTGCAGAGAAAAAGGGTTTGGGATTGGGAGAGATGGGGTTCTTTTCTTTTGAGACACTACTTTTCAATTTTCATGTTCTTCCAAGGATTAAGCTAAAATATATATCCATCAAAGGATTTGGGAAGAAAATAAATTAAGTATATTCGCATATAACGTAAATTTCCCTATCTTCCTTCTCGTGTTGGAATGTATCATTGATCATTACAATTAAATATGATTTTTAGGGCGTAAAATATATCTTAAACTCACTAATTTGGTTTTTTAAAATATTTTATGGGGTTTAGATTTAATTTATAAATTTATTTTTTATTATGAAATTAAATTTCCTAAATTAAGACATAGGATAGACCGTTTAAATAATAATAATAATAACAAGCTAAAAAAGAGTATTCTTTGACATAACATTATTTTATTTTATTTTGATTAAATTGACATAACATAATTGAAAGAATGAAGGTACTCCTAAAATAATGGGCCATGTAGACATTGAAAACCTACCAATGAAGTTCTATTGGCTTATTTGATTTGTTTGTTTATGCTATCAATAAGCGTATATAGATGTGGGGTTTATAAAAGTAGCTACAAGTCATCAAACACTACAATAAATTTCGGATTTATTTAATACTCCGTAAACATGTTTATAAAGTAAGTGGTGATGATACCATAACTAATATGGTGATGAATATGATTAGACATTACTAAAAACTATGTTTGGATTGTTCGACCAAAAAAAACTGTTTGGATTGGAGATTTGGAGTCATACTGGATTTTTTGAGAATTTTTGTATATTCATTTGGAGTCTTTTTATCCTAAACTTTTATAAAGCTAAAAAACCTTATGTAGAAACTAATATTCTGAATAAGAAAGATAAATCTTATGGAAGCAAATTAAAAAAAATACTTTTTTAATTTTTAACTGTTATCCTATGTTTTTAGACGCATAATAGGAAAATCAATTAATCATTTATACCCATTTTTTTTGGTAGAAATCATTTATACCCATTTGTATAAGCATATAATAAACTAACCAACTCAAAATTACCTCAAGTGACAACACAAATTGGGTAACAGTGAGTCGTAAAAAAGATTTAACAAAATATTTTAAAATCTTAAACATTTCGTTTGAGCAGTTTCGATCTTCAAAACTTTATCCTGGAGTTATGTGTTACTCCAATCTTCAATTACACTAGTTATTCACGAGAAAGGTGAGAAAACATCAAGAATCACTCATACTATCCTAGAGAAACACTCAGACAAGAGAAGGAGAAGAAACACTCTCATAACAGAATTTTCATTACTTTGCAAGATGCCTTTACAAGATGCGTGTATGGTTATTTATAAGCAACATCAAGTAGCTTCTAACATACTCTAGTTAACTAACTTGATGAGCTGTCAACCTCTAATACACGCTGACTAGATACATTGCATTCTGGTATTTACATTCATATACTCACAGAAGGTGTTGGCTTGTAAAGATGTCATTTTTTCGGTCATTATAAATTTATGTAGTTGAATAGGTCTTAGTAGATTTAATTAGGGTGAAGTTTAACAAAGACTCTGAACTTTAGAAAATTTTTAATTATATGATTATAATTTAATGATTAGATTAAATTTATTAATACTAACACATACTCTTATTTTAATTTTTTTTAGGGTTCACTTACGTACAAAACGATTCTAAAACTCTAATTAATTTTTTTTAGGGTTCACTATTTGCAACAATACACAAGTGCATTGACTTGTCACCGGTTGGTAAAAAAACGAGAATAACCGTGCCGACATCCACATGAGGGGACAAGTAGAGATGAATAAATTTAACGATTTTTTTAACAGATTAAGATTCTTTATATAAAAATTTTCAAGTGTATTTTGATTGTTTAACATTTTAAAATTTATTTTTGTAAGAATTTATGGTTTTCTTTTAGGGTTTAATTTCCACATTCGGTATTCTTATTCTATTAAGGACATAGGTTAGAAAAACCGTAAATTTAATCATGATGCATTAGTTAAAAAAACTTCCAAGGAATTGCACTTTTACTTAATTTATCATAACCACGTTGGATCTCCATTATTTTAGTAGAAAGTGAGAGTTGTACCTATTATAGTTAAGTGATGAAATTGTCCTTTTATAAGAGAATTTGTTTTTTAGAGAAAAATACATTTATTATCACTAAATTAATAATACTTTAGGCAATATCAGTTACATACAATTATGAGAGAATGTGGTTAATAATACAAATCATTCAAAGAATTGATTGTAATCACAAAGAAAAAGGAAAAACTAAAATAAACATAGTCCATTTTGTGTTAAATCATAGTCCGTTTAAATATCATAATTCATTATTACAATTATAATTTAAACGTATTCTTTATTTCTCATATGAAATTGATTCCGTAATTTCTTTACTCCTTTCTTCATGTTGACAAATGTTTCAAAATAAGAAAATTGTTCCCCATGCTTCACTAGCTATTCACGTAGAAAATCCCAAAACAAAGCAATTTAATTCATATGATTAATACCCAAACTGATTTGTGAAGGAGGTGATTGATATCTGAGAATGAGATGGGCAAAAATTACAAGAGAAGCGACAGCAGCCCAGTTAAGGTTACAAAAAAGACACGTGATATGAATTATGAATTATGAATTATGAGTATGAATTATGGAATTATGAATTATGAAAGGGGTGGTGGGAAGAAAACGCGGGCAACCAAACAAACTACAAACGGCGGTTAGCTTACGGTGGGTCCCATGGCCTGTTTCCGCATGGGCTCTATTTTTTTTATGGGACCCACCATTTCCGTCCACGCTTCATTTGCCTTTGACGTATAAAAAATTAATCCATAATGTAAGTTTGGATGAGTTGTGCGGTTGCGTACTTGCGTTTGCTTATAATATAATTATTACTAGTTGTACCCGTCGTACCATGTACGACTACGATTCAGTATCTTATAGACATTATAAATAGGATATTAATAAATATAAAATTTAATATCAATAATTTATTACTCGTAAAATGTATAACTTTTTTAATCAATATAAATGATTAAATTTAATGTTAAGAATGATATATTAATAAGAAAATTAGAAAAATTATAATATAATTTTTTTCAAATTCAATTTAGGTAATTAATTATCTAGATATTGATTTTTTTTATCAAATCTTGATTTAAGATAAATTTTTTACATAAATAGATAAAAAAGATAAAGATAGAATAATTTTTGTTATTTTTAATTAAATTTTGACTTTAAAAATTAATTTTCACATAAATAGATAGATTTTTTTTAATGAGATAGACTTAATTAATATAAATAAAAATTAATTTTAAATATAAGGTGGGGCCAAAATTAACTTGGTGGCTCAAAATTTAGGCAACTAATTATCTAGATATTGAATTTTTTTATCAAAATTTGATTTAAGATAAATCTTTTACATAATTAGATAAAAAGATAAAGATAGAATATTTTTCTTTAGTTTTAATTAAATTTCGAATTTAAATTTTTTTTTTCACATAAATAGATAGAAAAGAATGTCAATGAAAAAACTAAATCAATATAAATAAAAATTAATTTTTAAATTTATGGTGGGGCCAGAATTTACGTGGTGGCTCGAAAAGGTATAGCTTTAATATATAGTTATAGATAATTCAACCACCATTGTAATTTGTTGCGGTAGTGCGAATGTGCGATTGCTTCTTAATCCCACTCCTCTCAAATTATTCGCAAAGTTATGCGAGCCAAATGATGCGTCCCTCGTTTGGGATGCTTCGGATCGGTGCGATGTTTGAGTATTGGGTCTCAATTCTGCGTAGCGGAAGACTTGATTGATTGATTGAAGGCACGAACAAACGAGAACACGAGAGCAATTACGATTGGATTGGGAATATAGTGGCGGCGCAAGCACAAGGACCAAACAAAGGAGAAAACCCTCGACTTCTATTTAATCCTAATGTGCGCTGAATAAAAACATAGGCCTAATCCCCCTTATATAGGGAGGCGGCACGAGAAAAACCTAGAAAAACCCTAAGGGGTGCGGCGCACGCCTAGGGCTAGCGTGCAAGCTAAGGGCCCAACGGCGCGGGTCCAAAAGTGTTCGACGCAAGGCCCATAATTAACCTTCTAAAATCATAAAACTACTAATAGTAATGTTCTATAATGGAAAGTATGCAAGAAACTACTAAAAACGGATAGGTCGTTCGTGACCGTGCTCGCAGTGTCGCGACATGCTTGGCGCGGCGCTGGCGAGACCCGAACACGATGCTGGCGAGGCTACGACGCGGCACTGGGCGCTGGCGCGGACGCTGGAGAGGACGCTGGCGAGGGCGCTAGTGCGAGTGTCGCGAGAACCTCAAGATGCGACTCGATGCCGAGTCTTGGCACGATGGTCTCGACGCCAAGGCTTGGCATTGTGGGTTGTCCGTGGCTTGCGAGAACCTTAAGGCACGATCCATGGCACGATGCAAGGCTTGAGTCCGATGGTGCCAAGGTGGTGGTGGTTGGCATTGTTGGATCAAGTTGAGGTTCCTCGACGCCGAGGACGCACAAGGCTGTGTGCGTTGGTGCGACGAGGGACGCGTCGTGGCCTGTGGAGAGGCGCGCCACGAGAGACTGAGTCGCGGACTGGATGGCTCGAGTTTTGGCACGGGTAATGGGGCCATCTGAGCGAAGTGTGAATGCGTCGTCCTCCTGGCTAGCATCCATGACGGGGGTCGCATCACCCTCCCCCACTTGGTTGGGAAACGTCCCCGTTTCCTCATAAGCAGGCTCAACATAGGGGGAGAGTTCGGCGACATTAAAAGTGGAGTGCACCGAGTACTTGCCCGGGAGATCGATCTTGTAGGCGTTGTCCCCGATCCGCTCTAAGACTCGAAAAGGCCCGTCGCCTTGTTGATGAAGCTTCGTCTTCCGAGCATCCGGAAAACGGTCCTTGCGAAGGTGCAGCCACACGAGATCTCTGGGGTTGAAAACCATGCGCTTCCGACCCTTGTTGTGTTGTGCCTCGTACTGGGAGGCCCTACGCTCCAATTGGGACCGCGTCCGCTCGTGTAACTTGCGGATGGCGTCGGCGCGGTTGGAAGCGTCGATGTGCTCGCCGTTCCTCAAGGGGTGAGGGACAAGATCCGTCGGAGAGTGTGGGTTGAGGCCGTAGACGATCTCGAACGGTGTCCGCCTAGTAGCCGAGTGTTTGGACCTGTTGTAAGCAAACTCAACAAAAGGGATTAGATCCTCCCACCGGCGTGGGTTATGTTTGAGCACCGTTCGAAGAAGGGTGCCCAGTGTCCGATTGGTCACCTCAGTTTGACCATCGGTTTTGGGATGATATGAGGTTGAAAACAACAATTGTGTACCTAGCTTTCCCCAAAGCGTCCTCCAGAAATGGCTACAAAATTTCGTGTCTCGGTCACTAACAATAGTGCGAGGCACGCCATGTAACTTTACGACATGCTCAAAGAACAAGTTGGCGATTTCAGTCGCATTGTTGTTCCCTTTGCATGGCACAAAGTGAGCCATTTTGGAGAAGCGGTCCACAATGACAAATATTGAATCTTTACCGCGCCTTGTCATCGGAAGGCCCGTGATAAAATCCATGGAGAGATCTTCCCACGGTGTGTCCGGAATGGGCAAGGGCATGTAAAGGCCATGAGGTTGGAACCTCGATTTTGCGGTTTGGCACGGCACACAACCACGACAATACTTGTGGACATCCGAGGCCATGTGTGGCCAAAAGAAATGCTCACGAAGTGCTGCTAGGGTTTTGGCTATGCCAAAATGGCCTCGGCCATCATGAGCTTCTTTGAGCAACAGATGCCTCACAGACGAGGCCGGAATGCAAAGCTTCCCGGCTCTGTAGAGGTACCCATTGTCCAAAAAATAAGACTCATGGATTCGACTTTGCTCGAGGTTCTCCATGATTGGTTTAAAATATGGATCATGCAAGTATAACTCCTTAATCAAGGAGAACCCGAGCAAATTGGCCTGTAACTGAGTTAAGAGTACATACCTGCGTGACAGTGCGTCTGCCACGACATTTTCCTTTCCTTTCTTGTGGGCGATGATATATGGAAAGGTTTCCATAAACTCCACCCACCGAGCATGGCGCCTGTTGAGAGTCGTTTGACTCTTTAGATAATCTAAGGCCGCGTGATCCGTGTGGATCACGAATTCACTTGGCCATAAATAATGCTGCCATGTTTTAAGGACCCGAATCAGCGCGTATAACTCTTTGTCATACGTCGGGTTATTGAGAGTTGCCCCCGTAAGTTTCTCACTAAAATATGCAATGGGGCGTCTCTCTTGAAGGAGTACGCCGCTGATGCCATAGTCAGAGGCGTCGCACTCGATCTCAAAGCGCTTAGTGAAGTCTGGCAATTGCAAGACCGGAGCGCTACATAAAGCTTGTTTTAAGGCCTGCAAGGCGGCCTCATGTTGTGGCATCCACTTGATTGTGGTCGCCTTCTTGGTAAGGTTGTGGAGTGGCCCGACGATGGAACTAAAGTCCTTGACGAAACGCCGATAGAACCCTGCGAGCCCTAAGAAGGATCGAACCATCGTCGGGGTCGTAGGGGTGGGCCACTCTCGGATGGCGCGGATCTTGTCGTCATCCACTTTTAGGCCATCCTTGGACACGACGAACCCAAGAAAATTCGTCGTGTCCGTGCAAAACGAACATTTGTCCAAGTTTACATACAAAGAATGTTCACGAAGGCATTCTAACACCAACCTAAGGTGCCTCGCGTGAGAGTCCAAGTCGCTAGAAAAAACTAAGATGTCGTCAAAATACACAACGACAAAACGTCCCAAAAACTTCATAAAAACAAAATTCATAAGCCGCATAAAAGTACTAGGGGCGTTTGTCAAGCCAAAAGGCATGACAAGCCATTCGTACAAACCATGCTTGGTTTTGAATGCGGTTTTCCACTCGTCGCCCTCTTGCATACGGATTTGGTGATATCCGCTTCGAAGATCAATCTTGGAAAACAGGGCGGCGCCATGGAGCTCATCTAGCATGTCATCGAGCCTAGGAATCGGATGCATGTACTTCACCGTAATCTGATTAATGGCTCGGCAGTCGACGCACATACGCCAAAAACCATCTTTCTTCGGCACAAGGATCACCGGCACGGCGCATGGGCTCAAGGACTGTCGGACGAAACCCTTGTCCAAAAGTTCTTGAACTTGGCGTTGAAGCTCCTCGTTTTCCTTTGGCGAAGTCCTATAGGCTGCTCGATTTGGAAGGGAGGCGCCAGGCATGAGATCGATCTTGTGCTCGATCCCTCGGATCGGCGGCAAGCCCTTCGGTAGCTCATCCGGCATGATGTCCTCGAACTCCTTCAAAATAGACAAAATAGAAGAAGGGATTGAAGAATTCACAGACTTAGTAATAGAAAGTAGGGGATATAGAATGAAACAAGAAAGACTCCCCTGAATGGATTTCTCGACGTCCCGACGCCTGGCTAAGAGAAGGCGATCCTGGCATGTGCCAAGCAAAGGTAGCTCGGCCTCGGTGCTCGTACGATCAGCTTCTGGGGCGATTTTTGGATATTTTGTAGCCCCTTTCATTTCTGGAAGAACGCCCCTGGAAACGCCGTGAAACTCGTCCCGAAGCTCCTGGAATCCAAGTTTCCGTGCAGCGACGGCGTGCTGCGCGACGCTAGGAGTCTCACTCGGCGGCCCCTTGCTTAAATTGACTTCTCCTGGGCGTTTTTTCTTCAAAGCTGGTGGAAAGTCAATTTTGATCTATTTTCCACCAGAAATGCCGATGGAATCCCCCGAAAACTGTTGTAGGCCTTGCTTGCTAAAATCAGCGGCATTCGGCGCGTTGCCGAGTCCTCTCGAAGCAAACTGTCGGCCCGATTCTGTTTTGTGTCGGCGTTTTCCATCTTGATCAACTTCACCACTGTTTTGAAGAGTGTTGGCACCATGAACGCCCTTGGGATCGGCAGAATTGGCGGTGGACGCCGAAGGTGTCGTATTTGGCGTGCCGGTGCCGGTGTCGCTAGCTTTCTGTCTTTGCCTCTCGGCTTCATCCTGTAGAGCTTCACTAGGCGACATAGGTAAGAGAGTCACGCGCTTCCCGTGGTAATTGAACATGTAAGTGTTCAAATACCCATCGTGAAGCACGCGACGATCGTATTGCCATGGGCGCCCCAACAAGAGATGTGTGGCGTCCATAGGCGTTACGTCACAAAGAATGGAATCTGAGTATTGACCAATGGAAAAGTTGAAGATTAACTGTTTGTCGACCCAATCTCCTCCCTAATTGGATATCCATTGTAGCTTGAAAGGTTGTGGATGAGGCGTGGTCGGCAACTTGAAGTGATCAACAACTTTTTTGGAGAGGAAATTGGCGCAACTTCCCGAATCAATGATGACGCTCAAAGAAACATTGTTGACCAAACAGAGAGTGTGGAAAAGTTGCTCCCGTTGATCCGTCTTCAGCGCCTCACGCATGCTCAAAGCGCGTCGTGTCACCAATCCTAGTTTGGCGACGCCGAGAGCTTCCGACGGATCGCACTCGAGATCGGCGTCCTCCGTCATTGGTGGTTCGATCTCCTCTTCGTCTTGGCTATCATAGGGCTCCCCATTTGTTGTAAATAAGACTTTCTTGGCATTCGGACAGTTCCTTTGCATGTGACCACGGCCTCCACATTTATAGCATGCCATGTCGCGGGTGCGTTCGGCACTTGGCTCGGCGTTGCGTGGTGCGGCTGGCGCCTTGGATGGCGTGGCGTCGGTTTTGGCCTTGGAACCTGTCGAAGCGCTAGGCAAGGAAGAAGCGACCCGATTAGTAGAAAAACCGGATTGACTAGAGTTAGGAACATACCTCGAATTGGACCAACTCGACTTGGTTCACATTTCTTGCTTGTGTATTTGCATTGCGGTGTGAACCAAGTTGTTGATGTCCTTGATTGGAAGAATCTCCAAGCGATCTTGTATGGATTGTCGCAATCCCGAGAGGAATCTCGTCTTCATCACCGAGGGCGACACACTCATCCCCGCTTTGAAGAACATGTCTTCGAGCTTGGAAAAATACTCCTCCGCCGTCATCAAACCTTGCTTGATGCGCATAATCTCTATGTGCATCTTGTCCTTGTAATCTGCCGGAATGTATCTCTTCTTCAAGATGTAGACGAGTTGATGCCACTCGCGGATTAGGGGTTTTCCTTGTCGAATCCTTTCGGACTCGAATCGGTTCCACCAAGTCCTAGCGGCACCATGGAAGTGCAAAGTCACAACTTCCACTTTCTCGTCATCTTCATAGCCTAAATGTCGGAGCGTGTGCTCCGTACCTTGCAACCACTCAATAAATACGTCAGGATCATAAGAACCGTAAAAGGGTTCGAATTTTACCTTAATGTCGCGCCGGTTGTGGCGTGGATCCCGAGCATCGCGGTGCTCGCGATCGCGCTGAGGACTAGGACGCCGAGGCGAATACGCGCGCCTGTGCCGAGGCGGACCGCGTGGTGGATCATCATCGCCATCGTCCGGATCGTCTCCATCGTCAGGCCGCCGAGGACGCCGCGTGTCACGGTCCCTGTCGCGCCATGCTTTCGACCCGAGCCATAGACTCGATCGTACTCGTTCCGATGCTTGGCGAGGCGAGGCGGTGGAATCCAACCCGAAGGCCGACTGTCTAGTTCTTCCGGATCCTGCACATGAGGATGCTCAAAAGAAGATTCATTAGAATAGTCAGAAAACTCATCATAATCATTATCAAATTCCGAGAACGGACTACGAGCACTTTGATGCTCGAGGTCGTCCTCAACTCTGTATGCGTCGGCATCGTAGTACTTGGCCCCGTGCTTCCGCTTTGGGGTTTCGTATACATATGCCGACGACTTTTTCTTTTTCTTTTTCTTTGGATCCCCACTCGTGTGTCGGCGTCTATACTCCTCGGAGTTGTACTCCTCATCGGAATATACGTCGTACACTTGTGTGTCCCGATAATCTCGCGCCATTTGATAGCGATCTGCGGTTCGTGGACCACCATCGTGCTTATCATGTCGGCGACTTTCTTTGATTGACTCCATGCGATGCATGGTGCCGAATTGGGAGCTTGGTTGTGCATGTTGTTTCCCCTTGGCGTGAGCCCTGGCTACATCGTCTGCGGAAACCCCCGGGTTGGCGTGAATCTCCGAAGCGAGGGCATGTGCGCCCGCCACCGTGTGCTTGGACTGCGTTTGGCTCGCGGCTAAGAGGCGTTCGAGCTCCTCAATGCGAGCCACGGCTTCGGGGTTCCAATCATTGCGATTTGGATTTTGCACCTCGGGTGGGTTGATGTTGGTAGGATTGTCGTTGTTGACACCCTCTCCCGAGTCCGAAATCGTACCTATAGTAACACCAGTCATCGAAGCAGTAAGAAGTTCACAAGCAACAAAACAACGAGTTACGATTCGCTTAAGTCAAGCCTACCCTTTCGTTCAAACCACACGAACAAGGATCGGCTAGGCTAAAGGTCACTCGATCTCGATCTAAGATTTGGATCCGAAAATCACAATGCAAGCAAGCACGTCAAAAATAAGTTGCAACCAAAATCAACAAGGCAATAATCGACGTGAATGAATGCGTGGACAACAAAACTAACACAAATGAACGTTCTTGCCTTATTTTGGCTTGTGAGCGTCCAAAGATTTTTTTTTTTAACACAATCGACAACTTTACCTTATTTTGGCTGTGGTTGTCGAAAGATGTATTTAAAAAAAAATGAACGAGACTAGGTTTACTCCTCTAGAATCATAGAACACAAGGAAACAAGATCAACACGCAATAAAATCGAAAGAAGCACAAGAGAAATTGGCAAAACAAATCCTATGTTCATGCAACTAGCAAGACAAAGCGAAATCTTCATCAAAATCAATAGATCTATCGAGTTAGGTCACGATTGATTTTTTTTTAGCACTTTACGAAAGCAAGAAAAAATTTTGGGACCCTAGATAGCGGATTTGCGAAGTCGAGGATGAATTCTAGGGTTTTAATGCAGCGGATTGACGTGTGAGAATGAACAAAAAGGGTTGATCGAGACTTACTCAAACCTTGGCTCTGATGCCAGTTGATGCGTCCCTCGTTTGGGATGCTTCGGATCGGTGCGATGTTTGAGTATTGGGTCTCAATTCTGCGTAGCGGAAGACTTGATTAATTGATTGAAGGCACGAACAAACGAGAACACGAGAGCAATTACGATTGGATTGGGAATATAGTGGCGGCGCAAGCACAAGGACCAAACAAAGGAGAAAACCCTCGACTTCTATTTAATCCTAATGTGCGCTGAATAAAAGCATAGGCCTAATCCCCCTTATATAGGGAGGCGGCACGAGAAAAACCTAGAAAAACCCTAAGGGGTGCGGCGCGCGCCTAGGGCTAGCGTGCAAGCTAAGGGCCCAACGGCGCGGGTCCAAAAGTGTTCGGCGCAAGGCCCATAATTAACCTTCTAAAATCATAAAACTACTAATAGTAATGTTCTATAATGGAAAGTATGCAAGAAACTACTAAAAACGGATAGGTCGTTCGTGACCGTGCTCACAGTGTCGCGACATGCTTGGCGCGGCGCTGGCGAGACCCGGACACGACGCTGGCGAGGCTACGGCGCGGCACTGGGCGCTGGCGCGGACGCTGGCGAGGACGCTGGCGAGGGCGCTGGTGCGAGTGTTGCGAGAACCTCAAGATGCGACTCGATGCCGAGTCTTGGCACGATGGTCTCGACGCCAAGGCTTGGCATGGTGGGTTGTCCGTGGCTTGCGAGAACCTCAAGGCGCGATCCATGGCACGATGCAAGGCTTGAGTCCGATGGTGCCAAGGTGGTGGTGGTTGGCATTGTTGGATCAAGTTGAGGTTCCTCGACGCCGAGGACGCACAAGGCTGTGTGCGTTGGTGCGACGAGGGACGCATCGTGGCCTGTGGAGAGGGGCGCCACGAGAGACTGAGTCGCAGACTGGATGGCTCAAGTTCTGGCACGGGTAATGGGGCCATCTGAGCGAAGTGTGAATGCGTCGTTCTCCTGGCTAGCATCCATGACGGGGGTCGCATCACCAAATTTTTATTTTTTGGTCAAAGGTAATTAGAGTGTAATTTATATAGGTTTGTGGTTGCCACCCAAAAACATTTTACACACTAAAAGAATCGAAACAAGACCGCCCCCCCCCCCCCCCCCCCCCCCCCCCCCCCCCCCCCAATAAATAGATCATCTTTGTTTTATGTAAACTCGACAGAATCTTATATTACTACACCAACACATTAGATTACCAAGATTGTACTTTCACTCCCTTACTATTTCGCATCGTCAATTAATTTCTATCCAGCCAATGTATACATTCTGTTAAACATAAAGATTCAAATATAATTTCAATCTGAGCCTAAATATCAACACTTTTCTCTTGGACCACTTTTGTCCTATACCCTAACTAAAAATATTCATGTGATAACCTGTAGTTAAGAATTAAGATAGACCGGATCTCGAAATTTAATTCAAGAGAGAAGGCATAAGAGTAGTCTATTATTCTCTCCCTTTTTTGAGACAAACAAATTTAAAAATCATTAATAAAATAAAATAATATATTAAAGAGTTTTAATATTATTTTTTAACGGTACATGACTACATGATAAGAAGTCAATTTTGATTTTTTTAATAAATATTTATTTATATATGTTTAATTTTTTTAAAGTTTATTTATGACTAGTTATACACGTCATGCCATTAACAACAACAACTCAAATTTAAAATTATTATAAATATATTATAAATAAGATATTAATGCATAAAAATATAATGTATAATTTAATATAATTGAGTATGATCATGCTAAAAAATAGATTATTTTTACAATTAGTTTCACCACAATGATTCATAGAAAATAGAAATTTTGTAATCACATATGAAAATTATTTTAATTTTTGAATTAAATAAAAAAATAATTTTTTTTACTATAAAAAATTTAGTTTACTTATTTATAAATACTATTTAGATAATGACATTCATATATTAGGAATAAAGATTGTTAATATAAATTTTTATTTATCATTAAACCCGATATAATTATTATTAAATATTAAAAATGTATAGGCATGTTATTAAATATTTAGTTGTTTTTAGAAGTTTTCCATATTAAGGAGATAAAATCTAAAAAAAAATTAATAAATAAGATTTATTTTAATATGAGAGATGAAGATAATTTATTTATTTATTTAAAAAGTGAAAATATAATTGATTATTTAATTATAATAAAAAAATTATATACAAATTATACAATTGATATAATGTGAGGCAGAGCGAAAAATATTAAGGTGATCCGAATATGGTTTTGATGGCTTAATGATAATATATTTATAGAAAAATATAAATAAAATTATTTAATTAAATTCATTTAATTTTTAAAAATATTTTACAAAAATATATAAAAAGAAAAAAATAATGTAAATTATTATAATTTATTTAGTTAAATTTGATTCATTAAAAATCATTTCAATAGATAGATAAAAAGATAATTAATAAAAAAAGATGAAAAATATGAATAAAAATTAAATTTTTAACTACGAGGTGAGGTTAGATTAAAATTCTTCTATATTTACATAAATAAACCAAAAAGGAAATTGAGAAAAAATAATGTAATTTTTTTTTTATCAAAATTCAATTTAGACAAGTAATTTATATTTTTATCAAAAAATTTGATTTAAGAAAAATATTTTACATAAATGGATAACAAGATAAATATAATATAATTTTTATTATTTTTAATTAAAATTCAACTTTTATAAATTTGTTTGACATAAATTGATAGAAATAAATTTAAGTGGAAAAAATAACGTAATATAAACAAAAATTATTATTTTAAATATAAAGTGAGATCAGAATCAATATAATAATTTAAAAATGTACACATTTAATATATAGTTATAGTTATTTATGTTTTTAATTTCTAAATTATGTTATCTTATAGAGTCATATCTTAGAACACTAAAAAGGAAAACAAAATCAAAATCCACCCACCTAATATATGCTATAAGCCCACAACCACAAAAGGCCCGTGAAAACATTGGGCCATGGTGTTGATTACACAAGTGGGCCAATAAATCGTGTGATTATGAACTTTTATTAGTTCCTTCGACTAGCCTATTAAGTTTCCATGACAAACCATCTATCTATCATAATCATTACTACATAATAAAGTGAAGGTTAAAATAATATATAAAATTGCTCCCTATTGAACCACATCATCCATATTTTTTAAATTAATCTTATTAGTTTAAATTTAATTGAATTATTTTTATTAGTTGTATTTATATAATAAATAAAATAATTAATATATTAGTGTTACTTTTGGATAAGATAGTTTATTTAGATAAGATATTAGTCTTAGTTCTCATATAGAATTTTATAGAATTATTTTATTTTTTATTTGTATTTGTTTAATTTTTTTATTATTAAATTGATATATGCAAGGATATTTAAAAAGTTCATAAGAGATTACATTAATTCTAGAGTTCTTTGTCCTCACTCAAACCCTAAAAAAGAAGAGTTCTTGTTGACATAGGTAACATTTCAATCCCTTATAAACTACAAGAGTTTTACAATCTCCCCTACTTTTACACTAGACATCCTCATCAAGGTCCAAGGACCGCCCGATAGGTTGAGTGACCGCCCTTCGGGCCAAAATAACTCGTAACCCAAAGTTGGCTTTGATATCATTTGTAAGGCCCGAGTCCTTGAAAGCACCATCCCATGCCAACTCGAGGACTTTCTATGAGGTCACCCATCATAGCACTACTCTCGTCTTTACACGCTTAACTGTAGAGGTCTTTGTCCTCACTCACCCTGAAAAGGAAGAGCTCTTGTTGACATGGGTAACACTTCAATCGCTTATAAACCATCGGGGTGCTACACAATGGTGACTCGAGTTTGAGCCCGACATTGTTAACCTATAAAAATCTTTGACCTTAATACCACAAAAATAAAACCCGACATCTCTCATATCCTTGCATCATATAAAACACCCTTCTTGACCTAAATCGGTCCATTGCCATGACTGATGAATATCAGACTCTTTTAAGTAATAATACTTGGGTTTTGGTCCCTCGTTCACCTTGGGAAAATGTGGTTCGGTGAATGTGACTTTTTTGGCATAAGTTTAAGGTTGACAAAAACCTTGGAAAGATACAAGGCATGCTTGGTTGATAATGGTCTGCTATAAGAGATTGATGTTGATTGTGATAAGACTTTTAGCCTGGTAGTAAAATAAGCTATAATTCGGACAATTCTCCATATTGTAAATTCACATTCTTGATCTATTCATCAACTTGATGTCAAAATGCTTTTCTAATGGTCATTTGTGCGAGACAATCTACTTGTTTCACCCCAAACTTTGCTAATTCGACACGAATTGATAATGTGTGTCTTCTTCGGATATCTCTTTATGGCCTAAAATAGGCTCCTAGAGCTTAGTACCAAAGGTTTGCTTCTTATGTTTATCGTCTCGGGTTTACCAGTAGACTTAGTGACTCCTCGTTGTTCATCTTTCGATGTGGCTCTTCTATGGCATCTTTGACATGGTTTGAAACAGGCGCCTAAATGCCTCCACTAATGCTATACGGTCTGAACTTGTCTTTATGCTTGGTAAAGAGTTTGCTATGAAGGATCGTGACCCACTATCTTATTTTCTTGGTGTGTTTGGTATTGATTGTTCGTCAATTCTCACCAAAATCTCTATAGAATCCCGTCGATTATTATTAGGATTTTCGCGCGTGTAGGTATAGAATTAAATTGAATTTCTTGATCATTACATATAATTTAATTAAGATAATGTATGAAAGTATGATTCCCCGGGACTGACATCAACCATCGGTTTTTGGCTCGTAAGGCTGCGTCCCTTCCGAGACTAGGACCCTTTATCACGACTTCTGCTCGTTGCATACCTTGCTCGACTACTTTACGAATAGCGTTTCCTTCTGCGGTTTGAGCAGCAAACGGTGTCCCTCTTTTTGCCCCTTTGAACCCGCAAGTGCTGGCGGAGGCCCAAGAAACCACTCGACCTCGTACATCTGTAACAGTCACAATGGTATTGTTGAAACCGGCTTGATCCCTTTGAATTCCATATTCGAAGTTGCGTCTTTGATTCACCCCCCTCTACAATCCTGACTTGCCAATACCCCGTCGAGCTGATCCGACACCAAGCACCTCTGAGGACTCAATATGAAAGAGAAAGGTGTTCTTTTAACCCCGAAAGTCGTCCGGCGATTTCAGTCTTCCATCATTGGTGGAGCAAGAAGAAGTCTCTCTTTTGAGAAAGCAGCTATGACCCTCTTTAGATCGTTCTGTAATATTCCAGTGGTTGCCGCAAGGAATGACGTCGTAGCTCCTGCAAAAGTAATAACAATTAAAGCCGTCTCAGTCCCAGTGTGGCTGATCATCCGAAAAGACCGCATTCATCACAAATGTTCAGTTTTGACTGTAATAATTTCTTATAATTTAATTCATAACAATTTTCACATTGAATCCATAAATTTCTGTATTTTTTAGTGACCTCCTTAATTGGCAACAGCTTTGGAAGAACGATAAAGCTTGACCTCAAGACCGAAACTCAAGAAAGAATTGTGTCAGCCTATGATCAAATGGTCCACCCCAGAACATTAAAAGAAGGAGACACTAGAACGGACCGCACAAATAAGGGTAATCTATGCATAGTCATTCCAGGTGCACGCACAAGAAAAATACAGTCGTGAGACTATAGATAGAGTTGGGATGTCAAATTTTAAATCTGTTGTCACTCCTATTAAGAGAAGTGGCGTTGATGGCCCCCATGTGGAAAATCCCACTTTTTATTGCAGTTTGGTTGGTGCATTACAATATTTGACTTTCACTAGGCCGGACATCTCATATGTGGTACAACAAGCCTACTTGTATATGCTTGGTTCGAGGGAATGCCATTTTGCAACCTTGAAACGTATCATTCGGTATGTTCATGGGTCGACTTCTGTTGGTATGACAATATCTCCCTTTGTCTCTCATACATTAATTGCATACACTAATGTTGATTGGGTTAGTTGTCTGGATACTCGACACTCCAACTTGGGTTATTGTGTCTTTCTTAATGACACTATTGTAATAACTGTGGTTTTTAAGGATATTTTTGAATTTTTCTCGAATATCCTTTTTAAGCTCTTTGTCCGTTTTAATGCTTAATCCAATATTTTTGTTGGAATTTAAATCCTAGAAAATTCTTGGTAATATCCTAAAATCACAAAGAAATGATTTTATGGATCAGTGTGAATTCTAGGATTTTTCGGTGGAAAAAGAATATTTATTGGGTAAGCCGTCTTTTTAATTATGTATTGTAAAGGATTTAAAATACGAAACGGAAGCCTTAAAAATTGAAGGTAGCGTGATAAAATCATGGAAAATTGGTTTTATCGGTCTACATAATTTACGGGACGTTTTGTATTTAGTAAGTTTTTCCATCCGAGGTACATAATTTTACCGCTTTAGCGCTAGTCCCGTTCCGAGACGGGTTTGGTTTTAAAACCATCTCTTCTTGCCTTAATAAGGAAGGAACCGAGAGAGAGTTGATAAAATGAGGTTGGACTTTTCATATTGATCTCTTCCAACTTGTTTAAAACAAAAGAAGGAACCAGAGAGCTAATTAGGACAGAACAACGGACTTGGAGAAAGAATCAGGACGTGGCGACGGACTCGGTGAGCCTATTCACCACCGGCAATCTTCTCTACCATCTCCTCCACCTCATCTTCTTCCTCCCTATGAGCTCTTGAGTGTTGCTGCTGCTGTAAAACCGAGCTAGAGGAGAATCAAGAGGACGACGACGAACTCGGGAAGAAGGAATTCGAATCCTTACCGCCGGCTCTCTCTTTTGATTCGCCGTACGTCGTCGCCGGCGACCACCAGTCCTCCGACCACCACCCACCACGACGGCCACCACCGGGCAACACCCAACCACCCTTGGGCTCGGGGATCGATCCACTATAGAGCCAAATGAGCCATGGGCTCAAGTGAAGGTTCAAACCGCTCGTGAAACGGACGTCCGGATCTTCAGTTATAGCGAATACAAGTTTTGATACCGATTGGCAGGTAAATGACTTCGGATAATTACTCGGGATTTGTTGTTAATCAGTATGATCCGAGATTTGGTCACCTTTAAGAATTGTTGCTAATGAACAATTTTTAATTTAGAAAATTATTTCAAAACTGAAGCGGATACTTAGTTATAATTTCGCCAAGATGGCTCCTTAAAGCATGATAACTAAGGATTTATTATAAATCGATATTCGGAAATCAAATCGTTTATCGATTAGGAAGTTGTAGGAGTTGAGTATACAACTAAGAAGTGTATCCATGAGCTCGTTGTTGAGAAATCTTTTGTTATATTTGGCAGAAGGATGATAAATATTACTGTTGAATTGCTAAGGACGTTGAGCACGCCTTCTAAGGCAAGTGGACGGTTCTCTCTTGCTTTATTGTTATTAAATGAGGAATTGAATCCCATTTAATATTTGTGTTGGGAACAACTTGTATGCTTAATAAAATATGATAGGTTGTTATATTGTTAGAAATAATGACCATGCTGTCTATTCAGTTTGTGCTAGAACTGGATTTAGGTCCGTTATATGCGACCTTGTATGTTGTCTCACGCTGAGACATTGTTGTTGAATTAAGGTAGCTTCAGGGAGGGGAACGTGATTCCATATCCTCTCTTTAAAAGAATATTACATTAGGAGGGGCCTAATCCTAATGGTGGGTCATGACTCTTCCCCTGCTCTTCGTGTGAGAGGGGTGATGCGCACTCTAGCTAAGTGCAAGTTTGGCACGGTGCAGTGTAGACGACAGGGTAATAGGCCTCTCTGATCTCTACATCACCATATGCAAATGAAAGATCAAGGATAGCTTAAGTCCTGTGATCTTGGTACAGGGTAGATGACCATGGATGAAATACTCTGATGATCTCTACAATACCAAAATATTTCGGCAGTAGTTCGAGCCGATTATGAATCACCAACTTGTTTGTGAAAAGTTTTGAAAGTAATATAAGATAAGTGCGTTAGGCACATTAAATTACCTGAATGGTTTATCCAGTCGGAAAGCCATTCTTGCTCCCGGTTATGAATGATTCTTAATCAAACTTTGATTAAGTCAATCTGAATAGTCGATGGAGGCTTTTCAAAATGTTATGTGATTAATATGAGTTCCCAACAATTGTTCATGTTTCGTAAAGGAACCACAAGTTGTGGTGTCCTATCTCTTGAATATGCATGCCTCATTCTTATCTTCTATGAGACTGCTAACTGTTCGATCATCGACCGGTTATCATTCGGATTACGATGTCAATATGTTTAGTTACTACCATAAGAACCAGTCATTTTGTTCACTTGCTTAGTCTTTCATTAGACTAACCCGACACCAATGTTATCAGAATCCCGATCCGATTTTACGATTCTAGCGATCCTACGATCCATAACACTCGAAACGATCCACGATCCCAAGTAGGATCTTATTGGAGTGGGATCTTAAATGATTTAGAATACAATCTCGATCCGATCCCGATTTTACATACAATTTTAACAATCCTATGAACGATTCTAACGATCCTACAAACGATTCTAACGATCCTATAAAATGACACTTTTAACTATATATTATTAATAATTTCGCGATTAGCGTATCATTTCCAATAAAATAGTTGACTAGTCCATCCTACAACATTTTTAATAATCAAATTGATAATGTTTATCATTTTCTTACTTCATATATAACAAAATATACAGTCTATTAGGTTATTCTTGCATGCTTTTAGTTATAATGTAGAATCTTACGATTCAACGATCCGATCTGATCCAAAAGACCCTCAACGATCCAACATAGAATCCCGATCCTGATAACCTTGCCCGACACCTTATTCAATTGCATGGTCGGCTAGTGTCCACCGTTGTATACGACACATCAGATATTCTTGGAAGTTGATTTGAGAAGTGGATCAAGAAGTTGAGGAAAAGTTTCCAGAAGTTGTGTTTGAGCGAAGTTTATGGTTGGGCCATTACAAAGCTATGTTGGGAAAGAAGAAGCTAAGAGTTTACTTACTAAAGACTTAGTTCAGATAGAAGACTGTTCTATCCTCTTGTCATAAAAGCAAATGTTGTTATAAGACCATTTGTATTTATTCCGCTGTAACGTTTTCTTAAAATTTGTAAAGTTCAAGTTATCAGGTAATAAAGATTAAGTTATTTTATGACATTTTATGGTCTTTTCACTTTCATACTTTTGGTTTAAATGAATCCAACCTTCGGATTTTTAGTTTGTTCAGTCAGTTTAAAGCCTTGGGTAGCTTCGGTTTGGTCTTAATCGGGGTTACTGGCGGTAATACCTCCGGGTAGGAAGGGGGTGTTACAACTATTGTCTCTTGGTCTACAAAGCGTCAATCGATCTATGGTATCTCGTTCTAGTGTTGAAGCCGAGTGTCGAGGGGTTGCTAGTGTGGTTGTTGAGTGCACTTTTTTGCATAACCTTCTCCTTGAGCTACATTGTTCTTTATCAAGGTTTCCTTAGTCTATACAAATAACATTTCGGCAACTTACCATGCCAAAAATCGAATTCAACATCAACACATAAAGCACATTGAATTGGACATCTTGTTTGTCCATGAGAAGGTCGCTTTAGGACATGTTCGTGTACTTCATGTACCGTTTCCGCAGCAATATGCAGGGATTTTTACAAAGGTGTAGGATTTAAGTGTGTTAGTAAACGATCAAGGAATTGTATAAAGACAATTCCTTCGACAACGAAAATAAGTAAAACGCAAGTATGAGACATAGTTTATTATAGAGGAACCACACTTTTAACCAACTAGTTGTATGGGCAAACCGCTACCTTCCTTAGAAGGATTTTGAAAGGTCTAATTGTATTATTGATAATTCCTTATGTACAATGACAAGACTAGAACTTCTCTATTCTGGAAACCTACTTGAGTTCCCAGAATACTAACTAGATTTCCTATAACCTAAGAAACCAATTCAATCGACACAAGTACCTTCCTTCTTAGTCACTAACCTCTCCGCGGTTCCTTTGCTCCGAGACAACTCCAGAACTCCTTCAACTTCAAGATCACACCTTGTTCACTCTGATTCTTTCACTTTTGATTATTCTCTCTATAAGCACTTGTATTCTTTTCCCTGAATACTTATGTGTTTATAGTCTTCTTATGGATATGATTAGTGCCAAAGATATAGTTTCCATCAAAGATACACTACAGATTTATAACATTAAAGTTCCTCTTTGTTCCACTATAAACTCTATTTTGCTTCTTGGTTCTTGTACACCACTTAGTTCCTGAAATTCTTTGGAAAAACAGAAGTGTAAAACCCATAGTGATTTGTCAATATTAAAACAAGGTAAGGAACGATTATGAACATTGTTCTAATAAAAAGGAATTGCCTCATCAACTACTTTTAGATTTTAGGGATAGTCTTCTTGTTAGGAAACCCCCATTTCGACTGCACGACATGATAGAATATAATATTTGTGTAAATAACTAAACTTGCATAGTAAGTCATGTATCCCTAACTTACATATCAAGTCTTATATCCCTATTAATATCAATCTAATACGAAGGCATCCATCCCTCAAGGGTAATTGGTCAACATTCTTACAGTAAGAAAAAGGTCAATTCTCATTTCCTTTTTGTCTTTACATTCATTAATATTTTTTTTTGATAAGGAAAGAAATTTGGGTGTTCACTAACAGGCTAGTGACCGCCCAAGAGAATCCTGATGGATGAGGGTGTGCAAACCCGAGTCAACTGCGAGTGGAATCGAGGAGACGCGACGGAAAGAGCCATCGATGTAGTCCGCCACCGAATTGCACTCACGATTGACGTGAGCGATACTCCAATCCTGAAAGTGAGCCAACAAGCAGTGGATGTCCGCACGAAGCAACTCAATCTCCCACGGGTAGCGCCAGTCACCAAGAATGGACTTGACCAGCTGCAAATTATCGCCTTCAATCTGGATCCGGGGAATGCCACGACGAATGGCCTCGAGAAGTTCTTGGCGTAAGGCGATGGTCTCGGAAGTCAGAATGGACTGATGACCAATCAACCCTCCGTCGTAATGGATGGGGGAGCCGCAGGAGTCCCTGAGAATGAACTCGTAAGAAGCCACGCCATCCGCATTAACTGCACCATCAAAATTCAATTTAGTAAAATCACTTCTGGGTTTTGCCCATTTTGTGGGCTTTCTCTTAGGTCCACTTCTAGCCATTCCGAAACGAGGGTTATCCGATTCCGAAGCTTCCAAGTTTTTCCAATTTTTAATTTGGTTGTGAATAAAGTCGCAAATGTTTGCGGCGTTATTCACGTTATTGTTGTTATTGCTGTCGAAAACTCTTACCATAGGCATCACCATCTTTACGTTCATTAATTAGTATATCCGAGATCTAGTTCTAGTTGAGTTGGAAAAAAAAACTCTACTTCTTTGAGTTGGAAAAAAACTCAATGAGTAGAGTTTGAACAATCTTGATTTTTAAATGAAAAATCAAAGAATGAGATTAGATTCTTCTCTTTCTATACACCAACTTATTTTTTAATTATATTACCTAGGGTTTACCAATTTACTATAGGATTTTAGAACTTAACTCATAGAGTTTCTAATAAACTCCATAAAAACAAGACCGATCTATACACAATCCACATGTTTTATATATAATTACCACTTGTGAAACTTTCTGGCATCTAGTTGTGCGACTAATTAGACCGTATGATAATATCATTAGGTTTCTCTTTCAATTTGAATGAGCAATTTCCTACTTATGGTGCATGAATGGCAATATATAATCAGACAATATATATATATATATATATATATATATATATAGGGGGACGCTCAGGTACAATAGGTTTTATAGTGTAATGTGTGGTTGAAGGTGGGACGTTGGATTACACCTAATCAATGGCTGAAAAGTAGGACGCATTATAGTAACAATAGGGAAGGGGGATGGGAATATTACACAATCGGTTTAGATATGGAAAGAGCCGAAATTAGTGGGGGAGTTATTTTTAAAAAGAGAAAAATATATACCAGAATCTGAGAAAATCTTTTATACTACGATTGAATAAGCCATGTTGCTAAACCGTCGTTCCTGCAAAACCGTCATTCTTCATCCGATCCTTCTTCTTCATCAACATTCGAACACCATTTTAATCTACTAGAAAAAACAGTTTCTTCAATCGAAATAATTTGGTTTGAAGATTTCGGCGTCTAATTGAAGCAAGTTTTGCAATGGAAAGAGGCTAGTTATTCGTATTTTGATAATTTGTTCTTGTGTGTTCATTGTTGTTGTAAAAATTCTTAGATTTCGATAAGTTATTTGACGTCCTGCTTATACGAATGATTTAGTTCTTCAATCTGAATGTGTTGATATGGTGCCTTCGGTTAGTTGTTTTTCTGAATGAGTGTTGAATAATTATCGGTTTAGTAGTTGCGTAATTGATCGTGATGATTAACAACTATATACTGCATTTAAGTTGTCATGGCTGATGAAAAACATCAACCAATATGTTGAATAATTTGTGAGTATTAGTTGAAGCTTATAAATCAATAATTATATGTTGAATAATAAAATATCAACAGTTGAATAAGTATTTTGAAATAAAGAAAATTTTATATTATATGTCATTTTTTATAATTGTTGTGAATAACATTGGTATACTAGTTGAATAAGTTATTCATCCTCTTATGTATAACATGCTGATGAAAAACATCAGCCAATATATTGAATAATTTGTGAGTATTAATTGAAGATTACGAATTAGTAATTATATGTTGAATAATAAAAACACAACAGTTGAATAATTGTTTTGAAATAAAAAAAATGTATATTATATTTTATTTTTTTTATAATTGTTGTGAATAATATTGATATACTAGTTGAATAAGTTATTGCCATCTTATGAATAATATGAAACTGATATATTGATTGTGTAATATCTTGTTTCAGTTGGAACCAACAAGTGGGAAGAATATATGTTCAACAATGATTCAGAATTTCCAGAATCTGAAAATGATGCACCTGTTGAAGAGGATTTAGAATAAGACTACATTGATTTTAATTAAGGTTCTGATTGCGTTGTGGATGAAAATGATAATCATACAAAGCATTGGATACCTCGGTGTCCTACCAGTATAAAACCCGTTGTACACATCATGCACTTGTTGTTGTTGAATAATAATTACAAGTGATATGAATAATCATTCAATATAATTTGAATAAGTAGAAACATATGTATGAACAATATAAGAATGCGTTATTGAACATTACAAACCAAAATTTCTGATAAGTGCTTTGCACACACTATATACATTTACTATTGCCTTGTGTATAAACATTCTTTTGTGACATCAAGATACACATTACATATAGTTTATTGAAGAGTTATTCAAATCGATATGAATTATTTTTCGACATATTTTACATGATGTTGTTGAATCCTCATATTTTTTTATAAGACAGTGATATATATTATTCAACCTTAATGCTCTCATGGTTTATGATTATTTCAGTTGTTTGTGTGAACGAAGACACAATATTACATTATGTCCAACAATAAAATTACACATTTATATATAGTTTATTGGTGAGTTATTCAAATGGATATGAATAATTATTCAATATCATGTACCTATTGTTGTTGAATAATAATTAAATGTTATTTGAATAATCATTCAAATCAAATTGAATAAGTTTAAACATATGTTTGAACAATATAAAAATGCATTATTGAATAATAAAACCCATCCTGGAACATGCTAAAACTTTTCTCATATGCACGATCTCATCCTGGAACTGCTTATCAACATTTTTCATTATTTTGCCAGCTTCCTCCCGTTTAGATTCTGTGATCTCAATCTCATCGCTGTCTTCTGATCTTAGATCAAATAAATCAGCATCATCATCGTTGTCAACATGTTTCACCGTGCGACTTTTCTTAAAATTGACCTTTGAATGCTTTGAGTGTTCACCAAGTACATGAAATTAATCAAAAACACATGTTTTACTTTCATATTTCTTAATCAAACCATCTAGCATATTTAAAAACACCCTAGTCATTTAATAAAATTTCTATTGTCTATCAACTAACACATTCTTCAAAAAACTATACAAACCATACTTTGAATAATAATATGATGTCATTTGAATAATTTGAATTGACTTTACATAACAAATATGGTTATGAATAATACATAGGATTGAACTGAATAACTATTAACATTGAAAAAACATTATACATATAGTTGAATAATAATTGTGTTCTACAAGAATAATACCTGTTACTTATTCATCCTCCTTCTAAAACAGAGTTGACAACAATCCGATTTTGAATAATATGTCACTTTTCTTTGAATAATCATTCATAAAAGGTTGAATAACTTTTTAATATGCATTATATGTAATTGCCAGTTCAGTAACTTTCATCAAATGGGTTGAAAAACAACATTAATAGACTTGAATAATATATAATCTATAAAAAATTTAATGATACATACCTTTATCATGCTTCCTTTTGTTCTTGCTCTTCGACTTTGGTGACTTTGCCATCTATTAAACATTGCACACGCTCTTAGCGTAGATTGAAAAGAACATGTCTTATGCACAATCAATCTCGAAAAACCGTATGCACCATATGATCGACAAACGCTATCATTAACAAGGAACCTAATGCACCATATGATCGAGAAACATCGGATTCAATAATTTCATACATCAAAGCTACATCAATCGTTTAAGAAGAGGATTCATTCACAATACGAAATATAATAAATTTTACAATTACGATCTAACAAACAAGAACAATTATTCCAAATACTACTAGCTAACCTCTTCCCATTGCATACAATAATCTTCCGAATTCTTCAAACCAAATTAATTTGATTGAAGAAACAGGTTGTCGAGTACCTTGAAATGATGAACGACGGTTGTTGAAGAAGAAGACGTGAATAATGAATGACGGTTTAGCAGGATTGAATTTTCAATCGGGGTATAAAAGATTTTCTCAGATTCTGATGTATATTTTTCTTGTTTGGTAATTTAAATCCACCTCTAATTTCGCTTGTTTCCATTTTGAACGGATTGTGCATTTATCTCCTCCTTAAAAGTAGCGGATTTGGGTGTGATATGGTGCTTCTCCCTAATTTCCTTAAAATGCACCTTTTTTATTTTAAATCTGATTCGTCCATCCTATCTAATCTAATGGCTGAATTTCAACCACATGATTTACTCTAATAAGGCATTTTACTAGAGCGTCATTCTATATATATATATATATATATATATATATATATATATATATATATATATATATATATATAAGTTCAAGTAATATGACTTTCATTGTGTGAACGAGTGCACAATTTGTATTCATATTTTTGAGTTGCACATTCATTCTTTGCATATTACAGTGTATTAATGTTTATAAGTCGCATATTCATACTTTTATATGACTGTATTTTTGAAACTTTCTTGATATTCCATCTCTTTATTATGCTTATATAGTTACATAATCATATTTTTAAGTTGTATATTCATAAAAAGTGAGTAACTCAATATAATGAATATGCAACTCAAAACCATGAATATAGTCATATAAAATCATGCGTATATAGCTCAAAATCATGAATACAAACTGGACGCACGTGCACACAATAAAAAGTCATTTTACTTGAACTTAAATCTCTCTCTCTCTCTATAAAATCATGCGTATATATATATAGTCTGATTATATATTGCCACGAAGCCGCTCAAACATATATAGGTCAATTAAATAGCATGGCCCTTATGAGCCTCTAAAATATTTTTAAGGCCGTCTGGATCCCCACGAGTGAATCGAAAGTTGGATCTACATTACAACTCCATTTGTCAGGTAACTCATTCAAATTGAAAGATAAACCTTATGATAATATCATAAGGTTTTAACCGCTCAACTAGATGCCGAAAATTTCACAAGTGATGAGTTTGAATGATATCTATATGTCAAATTATACAAGTTAATTGATGGCAAGTCTTAAGTTGGCTTGTTAGTTCAAGTTCGTTGGCTTTCGGATAGGTTATGATCAAGTTTTATTTTGCAATTGTATTTTTGGGTTATTCAAGATTTGGATCATTGAGATTTTTGGTTCAATTGAATAATTGATTGCTTCTTTTGTGTTTCATTTTATGTTTTAGGAAAATGTTATAATGTAGATGGAATAATAAAACAAAATTAAAGTGTTTCAAATGAAGTTTTGTGTACAATATACATAAACCTCAATATATAATATGATGTAGATGAATAGGCTGATGCTATATGTTTGAAATTTTAGCATACAAGAGTTTCAAATTGACATTTTAATTACCATCAATCTTCGGGTGATTAAATAAAAGTATGTGATATAAGTATGAGAGCTTGTTTTTGGCTTTTGCTCTTCGTGGCTTGAGATTCAAGGAAATAAATATCACCTAATGCAATTGCCAAATCACAGAAAAATAGTATATAATGGGTTTTGTCTTGATGACATAAGGGTTTGGTAAAATTGTCTCAACCATACTCCCTAGCAAATAATAGTAGTAATATGAATATACATCTCAATTAATTATATAATCCCAACGTTGACATCTCTGTTTTCTATGTGATTTGCCGCCTCCTTTCAAGCTTTCTTGTCTTCTTCGTCTCTTCGATGTATTAAATAATTATCCTTCACAGCACTGCAATATCGATTATACAGTATGACTTTGGCAGGATTAATTGTAAATGTAAAATGTCTTTTGGGTGTAAATTATGGATCACAATTGACCTTTTGATCCATTTTGTAAAAAAATAAAAAAATTCGAACTTTGATTAAAGTATTTTTTCGTATATAAAATAGTACGTACAACTAATTATGAACTTGAAATTATATAATAGGAACCTTAGTTTTTTTTGGTGGAAGTATAATAGGAACCTTAGTTATACATAAATATATGTGGGTTGAATATGAACTCTGAAATGATTGATTTGGAGAATATTTTCTGTATTCTCATTAGGCCTCAAAGGGCTAAATATATACACAATATACATAATCTTATCCAAGATAAGATCGGAAAGAATAAATACAATATGGAAACTATCTATCTTATACATAATTAATTGTATCTTCCAATACTCCCCATCAAGTTGAAGCATGAGGATCCACAATGCCCAACTTGGATGTCATATAAGTGAATTGCGTTTTGGCCAAAGCCTTGGTGAAGAGATCAGCAGGCTGATGAGCCGTAGAAATATGGGACATAAGAATCGTGCCATTAAGAACAAGATCCCGAACAAAGTGACAATCGATCTCTATATGCTTGGTACGCTCATGAAATACCGGATTGGAGGAGATGTGCAGGGCGGCCTGGCTGTCGCAATAGAGGCGAACCGGTGATGGGGCAACACCAAGAGACTGGAGAAGAAACCGAAGCCAAATGACTTCACAACAGGCCGCTACCATTGAACGATACTCGGCCTCAGCAGAGGAGCGAGAAACCGTGGACTGTTTCTTGGTTTTCCAAGAGACAGGAGAAGTACCAAGCATGATAAAATATCCAGAAATAGAACGCCGTGTAAGTGGGCAGGCTGCCCAATCTGAATCACACCAAGCTGTCAAACTGAGATTGCTATCCTTAGAAAGACGTAAAACCTGACCGGGGTGACTTTTGAGATAGCGAAGAACACGCATAGCAGCATGCCAATGCTCAAGTTTGGGACGTTGCATGAACTGAGATAGAATGTGAACGGAGTAGCACAAATCAGGCCGGGTAATCGTCAAATAAATGAGGCGACCAACCAATCGCCGATAGCTCTCAGGATCCGGGTAATCATCACCCGTAGCTTCGGCCAACTTATGATTAGGATCCATGGGCGAGTCGCAAGGCTTAGAACCAAGCGTGCCGGAATCAGAAAGGATCTCAAGTGCATACTTTCGCTGAGAAACGAAGATGCCAGAAGCGTTTCGGGCAATTTCCAATCCAAGGAAATATTTGAGAAGACCAAGGTCTTTCATATGAAAACAACTGCTTAGATAAGCTTTGATTGAAGCAATGAAGGAGGCATTATTTCCGGCAATAATCAAATCATCAACATAGACTAAGATGTGCAAGATATTACCATTCCGGGAAAGAGAGAAAAGCGAATAATCAGCTCTACTTTGACTGAAACTGAACGCACGGAGCGCAGCCGCCAATTTTGAGAACCATTGCCGCGGTGCCTGTCGAAGTTCGTAAAGAGATTTCTGAAGCTTACAGACACGACCAGGAGAAGCACCAGAATAACCGAGAGGTGGAGTCATGTACACGTCCTCAGCTAAATCACCATGAAGAAACGCGTTGTGTACATCCATCTGATGTAATTCCCAGTTTTGAATAACAGCAACAGTCAAGAAAACACGGACATAGACCATTTTAGCAATCGGGGCAAATGTTTCGTGATAGTCAATGCCCTCAACTTGCCGGTTGCCAAGAACAACAAGGCGAGCTTTATAACGTTCAATTTCGCCTGTGGAACGATATTTGATCCTGTAAACCCATTTGCAACCGATGGGTTTCTTGCCTGGCGGTAAATCGGTAACGACCCATGTTTTGTTTCGCTCGAGTGCAGCAAGCTCGGAATTCATGGCCTCACGCCATTGTGCATGAGAATTAGCTTCCCGAAAAGATTTGGGCTCAAAACCTGCCGTAACAGATGCTAGAAAACGAGCATAATTATCCGAAAAATTAACGGAAGAGACATATGAAGCTATAGGATAGATAGAACCTGAAGACGTGATGGTCGGGTTTGATGAAACTGCAGCTGAGGGGGGTTTTGGCTGCTGAACAGTATTACAGATGAAGCCCCGAAGGCGAACTGAAGGTGTGCGTGGGCGTGAACTGCGGCGCAAATGAGGCTGATCAGGCTGTTCGACAGCTTCATTCGGCAACTGAACAATGGGTTGAGGAGGTTCTGCAGGCACGGCAGGAGTAGCAGGCACCGGAGAATCTGGTGGTGCCGGCAGTGATGAAGAACTCCCCCTGTCTCCCGGCGGCTCAACGGAATCAAAAATCGTCGGGTGCCGATCCTCATCAGAAGCATCAAGTGATAGAGGCAGAGACGTTGTGGCAAAAGGGAATGACGTTTCATAAAAACGAACATCCCAGGAAATAAATGTGCGGCCCGATTCAATCTCATAAACGCGCCAACCACGTTTTCCGGGTGGATAACCAAGGAAGACGCACTTAGAGCTCCGTGGTGCAAATTTGTCCCGTGGTTTCGGATTATAGACACATAGCATAAGCAACCGAAAACTTTGATGTGATCATAATTAGGACGATGACCATGCAACAATTCGTATGGAGTTTTGTATTCAATCAAAGTTGATGGAGTGCGATTGATGAGATAACAAGCGGTTAAAATACACTCACCCCAAAAGCGAATCGGTAAGTGAGCTTGAAAGCGTAAGGCCCGGGCCACATTTAGAATGTGTCGGTGTTTCCGTTCTACCCGACCATTCTGTTGAGGAGTGTAAACACAAGATTGCTCAAATAATATGCCTTGGGAAGCAAAATAAGAACTCAACGAGAGAAATTCTGCCCCATTATCCGAACGAATAGGCCGAACGGATTTTTGAAACTGAGTGTCAGTCATCTTGCAAAAAATTTTGAGAAGGCCGGAGACCTCAGATTTAGCTTTCATCAGAAAAACCCAAGTGGCCCGAGAATAGTCATCCACAATAGTCAAAAAATATGATGCACCGGAAGAAGACGGAACACTATAAGGTCCCCAAATATCACAGTGAATCAAATGAAACAAATCATCAGCTTTATTTGAACTCAAAGGAAAAACACTGCGAGTCTATTTGGCCTTAAAGCAAATGTCACATGGACTAGCAAACTTAGAAACTGAAGAAACAGATAGTTTAGATAAAGCAGTAGTGGATGGATGCCCCATACGAGTATGCCAAAGAGAAGTAGAGTCTGAAACTGACGCAGCATGTGCAGCCGAACTGATGTCGCATAGCCAATAAACCCCGCCTCTCTGCTCACCCAGACCAATCAGCGTCTTCGAAATTCGATCATGTATGAGGCACACCTTGTCAGTGAAGGTAATAACACAGTTTGCAACAACAACCAATTGGCTCAGAGAAATCAGATTACAATCTAGTGAAGGCACAAACAGAACATGATGCAGAGTCAAAGTAGAAGAAAAAGACAAAGTTCCTTCAAATACAGCTTGCACAAATCGATTATCGGGCAATTTAATAGAAATGGGATCGATAGAAACCAGATCATGAAGCAAAGACCTGTCGCCTGTCATGTGGAGCGAGGCGCCAGAATCTAGAATCCAAGGAGTCTTACCAGAAGAATATGGTGGAAGATGCAAGGAGTTATAGACAGATAGTACTGTATTCCATTGCTCAGGAGTAATGCCAGGGTTGAGAGCGGCTTGATCAGCGGAAGTCAGAGACGCATCATTAGCAGAAGAAGAAGATGGTAGATGTGCAGCATTAGCGGAGCCCATCTTTCCGCCTTTGCCGCGACCACGGGGCGGCGCTGGAGAAGATGACGATGCACCGGTAGCGGCAGCAGGAACACGGACTCCATTGCGAATGACGTCCCCGTTTTTGAAAAGAAAACCCTCGGGATAACCAATGAGGCGGTAGCACTTGGACACATCGTGCCCAACAACGCCACAATGAGTACAAGTGGGACGATCTGCTGGTTTCGAATCGCCAGAAGCACGACGGTGTTGAGCCGCCAAAGCCAAGGAGTCAGTTGAGCGCGACTCTCTCTCTTTAACAATGTTGTGCTGTTGTTCTTCCTAAATAGCAAGGGCATAAACTCGACCAATTTTAGGAAGAGGATCCTTCACCATAATATTAGAACGGAATGTGCTGAAGAGAGTATCATCAAGGCCAATCAGAAATTGATGAACACGATCCTCCTCGCACTTAGCTGTCAAGTAAGATCGGAGATCGCAAGTACACAATCCGCAAGTACATGTGCGAGGCGGATCATAGGTTGCAAGCCCATCCCATAGCTGTTTGAGTACGCCGTAATAAGTGACGACGTTTTGACCCTTTTGAGCGCAAGTAGCGATAGAAGCGCGAAGTTGAAGAATGCGAGGGTCGTTGCCCTCATGAAACCGCTGATGTAAATCGTCCCAAAGAACACGAACAGTCTCTGGAACGGAAATAGATGACCGAATAGAGGGATCAATAGCCTGAAATATCCAACCGATCATCATGGCATTGACGCTCCACCAGTCGTCAATTTCATCAGATTGATCGGACGGCTGTAGAATACGGCCATCAAGAAAACCCATCTTGCGCTTGGCTCGGAAGGCGTTCTTCATTGCGGTACTCCACTCTTGAAAGTTGTCACCTTTTAACGTGACATGACAGATTTTGAGGCCTGGATGATCTGAAGGATGTAAATAATATAGACTGGTTGAATCAAGCGCAACCTGTTTTATGACAGAAGAAGCAGTGGGATTGATGGTGTCTTGCTCGGAGTCCAACATGGCTAGCAAGGAGACCGAGCCAGAACAAGGCAAGCAAGAGAATGCCGGCGGCGGGTGGAAAAAAAAACGGTAGGGTTAGAGAACCTGCTCCGATACCATGAAACGATTGATTTGGAGAATATTTTTTGTATTCTCATTAGGCCTCAAAGGGCTAAATATATACACAATATACATAATCTTATCCAAGATAAGATCGGAAAGAATAAATACATATGAAAACTATCTATCTTATACATAATTAATTATATCTTCCAATAAACTCTTTAATAAATGACATATATGAAACATTGTAATATGAACATCGTATAAATGATAACACAGATTTCTATTTCTCAATGATATCTGGAAATCAGCGGACAAAAAGAGGGCGTGGGACAGGGCCAGTTTCCCATATCAATATCAATATACTCTTACTAAAGTCGAATCAATCTCTCTTAGGTTTCACTCATCTAACTATGCCACATAGGCAAGTTTAATTATTCATTTACCTCTTTATTCGTAATTTTTTTAGTATTTACATTCCCTCCATATTATAATAGTAGTATCCCATTTATCATTAATACTTACCATATTAAATAAAAAAATCAATAAACTATGTTATTGATAAGCATTTCATGCCTATTATAATGAATTACCTCATTTATTACTATTACTTACCATGTTCAACTAATGAGTATGGAAATATTATTTAATTTTTTCAATGTTTATTTTCCTGTATATTATAACAATATTATGTAATTTAAAAATTAAATCACCTATGCTATTAAGTAAATAAATATTGTTATTTAATTATTATTTTTACATTCCCTACATATTATAATAATTTTCATTTGAAAGTTTTATTGAGAAAAATATATTATTTTATTGAATAAGTTTATGTAAAATTCGATCGAATAGTACAGTTTCTACATAAAAAAAATTCTCAAGTCATAGTCGTGTATGGCGCGATCGGGTCTTGCTAGTTTTGTATAAAATTTTGAAAAATTTACTCTCAGGTTTTTGGCTTTTTCAGATGATGTCCTAAAAAAAATATTATACCGGACTGGGTGGTATTCCCAAATTCTTATAAAAGTTCGGTTGGTGTCCTTACTTGTGAATTTTTGTTAATTTTTAACTAAATTAGTATGTTCTCTATTTTAATCCTAACCCTCCATCTCCATAATCTAATAACCATAATTTATCCTCAAGTTACAACTTAAAGACCACCATATATACACGCACTTGAACTACACTCTTGATTATATAATATATATACATCATTAACCATGACTATTTCGTATCCATTGACAAGTATGATGTCTTTTATACGTGGTTATGTTGTAGTCAATTTGTAATGCGAATAAAAAGTCAAAAAGTAGTGTAGAATCAAAATTTAATTCCTTGGAATTTTACTTATGGATAGTTTCTCTCGTTTAAGTTGGCCTTTTTCTTGTTTGTTCTTTGCATACACGTACACCATTTGATATAAGATACGGTAAAATATCTACATTCGAAGCCAAATCATATAGACAACGGTAGATTTCATTACATAAAAAGTAACAAGGAAAACACACCGGGTCTACATGGTCTCGGTATATATGAATTTACAATTTTGTTTGCATCCTTAAGGATGGATGGATGGTTGCAGATTTTGAAGCAAATGCTGGATTGAGGGCTTCAATTGCGTGTTTCTATTAATTAATACAGTAAAAGTTTGTAACTAAATTACTTTATGGTCGTCACAGATTTTGACTAACTAAAATAATGAGTGGGTAAAACAGAGAAATGTTGTGACTTTAAAGGAATCTCTATACCGATAGACGTAGTTCACACTGTATAAAAACATAAAAGTGGTATCTTGCATATATAATCAAGTTTCTCTAAAGCTAAACCAATTAATGTCGGTTACGAAATTGAAATTCAAATGTGGTATCTTGCATAAAAGTGGTATCTTGCATAAAAGTGGTATCTTGCATAAAAGTGGTATTCAAATGTGGACTCTTTCATGCTCCATCTTAATCTATCTACATCATAATTTAAATGGGAAGGTATAAACAAGGGCCTTCTAGAATGTTTTGTTTTTCAAAAGGTATTGATCCAATACTAGTAAACGTTGTTTTAGATTAAGACCCTTTAAAATATTAATTAATTACCAATACTCAATTGGTGCGACGATAAAATGACAAAAACTGTTTTAAGGATTTGTTTATAATTAAATCGTGTATTATAATGTAAAATTCTTTATCATAATGTAGGATTTTGTATTAAATCTTGCATTGTAATAGACGATCCAAAAAGGCCAAGTGTCGGCTAAAAAATTAGCCCAAATTTTCTTGACAACATTTATGATGAGATTAATATTTGAGAGTCTCTCCCCTGAAATAGAGCCATAAAGGGTGGTTCATCATCAATATTACGAAAGTTGAAACTTATTCGGCAAATTTTTGCGCACTCTAACTTTTTTGTTGCGCACTCGAATATGTGCGGATTATAAACCCGCACAAGTTTTAAAAAAAAAACGGGTTTCTCTTGGGCGGATCCGAAACGCGCACAAAAAGGAAGATGGTGTCATAGCATATACTGTCAAAGGAGGCTCATCTCCCTCCTCGGCCCACAATGGGAGGCATGTGTGCGGTCCAAATCTACTCAACACGACGACGACCACTTTGTGCAAAGTCGCAAACACCAACCCCATCATCGGAACTACCATCCAACCCTCTTTACGGCACGGGGATGTTGTCATGCTCACTTCCCGAACAAGCCTCGCTATTCCACCATCTTCATCGTACACCAAATCCAACTTATTTTGATTTTGTACAATGAAACTCGAAAGAGTCAACCGAACCTCCATGTACTTACTTTCATCTTCACCAAGTAACACGACAAGTGATCGATACCCACAATGACCATCACCCTCTACATTTTGGACCCGAGATATGTATTGAAACATGAAGGGGTCAATCGTGTCATTACACCAATCAAAATCAAGGTCATACGACAACTTAGACGATACAACGGCGTTGCGCTTCTTCTCCTTCTCCCTCTTCTTCTTCTCCTCCTCCCTCTTTTGCCTCTCCTTCTCCTTCCTCTTCTTCTCCTCCTCCCACTTCTTCTTCTTTTCTTCATCCCTCTTTTGCCTCTCCTCCTCCTTCCTCTTCTTCTCCTCCTCCCTTTCCTTCTTCCTCTCCTCCCCCCTCTTCCTCTTCGTCATCGTCTTCTCCTTGCCTTTACTATTCTCGTCGTCAATATACTCCTCCCATGTCTTCCCCCTCTTAGTACTACTCTTCTTCTCACTCCCCCTTGGCCTTCCCTTATCGGCTTCACCACGAGAGGGGTCTTGCAAATAAGCCAAACGGGGGTCTTCACACTCCACCACCTTTTGGGCGACCATGAAGATAGTATCCTTGGGAATTTCCCCCGCTTGCAACTTGGACCAAAACTTCCCAAATATCTTCTTCTCGTGCGAAACTTTGATCTCATCATCGGGCAATCGATCATTCGCCCCCAAACCTTCCCACCGGCCCAGACTTGCCTCCAATATATATCAACTTCATCGGGGACCAACGAGATGCCTTCTTTAACATATCCCTTGATCGTTTGGGGTGTAGGCAATCCCATAGAGGTACTCCACCAACGGTCTCGATGACTCACTTTGTCGGATATGGCTCCATCTTTCGCTCTTTGTACTTGTTGCAATAGCAATTTAATGCATTCTCTCGAACACCTTCTCACTATGCGGCCGAAGAAAACCTTCTTCCATTCGGGTCCATCTAGTATTTCAACCGGTGTCACCGATCTACTCCTTCCCATCTCCTCTTGGATTCGACGAACTTGATCCATAAACATGTTATCCAAGTATTGTATGATCGTGTCAAAGCCTCCAACGGAAGATTGCAACATGTCTTTTAGCATAGAGTGTTGAGCCTCAACCCTATAAGACGAAAATAAATATATATATATATACAAAAAAATTCAGAGAAATAATATTATACAAAAATGATAGGAGGGGAAGGTTACCGGTTAGTAGTTCTTGTTGCAAAATGTAGAATATGATCGGACCACGCACTCACTAGCTTCTACTTATGCGGAGTGAACCATGTCTTCTCAACATATGACACCAAACCGGTTCCACCTTTTCTGTTCCATATATTCCGAAAATGTTCAAGTCGGGCCTCATACTCCTCCTCGGTGTGTGACCTCATAACTCGACGAACGCTACTAGTGAATCGTTGCGGGTCTATTTCTTGTGTTTTTGCATATGCCCTCACGTTCCGAGCCACATGGACTTGACACAAGAAGTGGGGGACCTTGAAGACACTCTTCACCGCCTTCAATGCTCCAAGCTCTCTATCCGACATGAAACAACGCGGCTTTTGGTTGCCGAATAAGAACTTCAATCGCAAGAGTGCCCATTTGAAGTACTCCGTCTTCTCCTTCCTCATGAAGACAATCGCAATACAATACGTCAAGTTTGTGGATGTCATCTCTACAAACTCCAAACAAGGCCATTCGTGCCTAACACATTGACAACAAATAGTTATATATAAAGAATTAATGATCACTAAAACAACCCAATAACAAAAACGTGGTACAAAAAACGAGATGACATACATGTTGGTCTTGTACATGCAATCCATGATAACGACATTCGGAAACATCTTCAACAAATGTCGTGACTAATAAACAACGCGCTCAACGCCAACTCCCCATCTTTTTGCCTCCCTCTCATCGTGTCGGTGAAGTATCACTTCTCCTTCAACAACACCAAGGATTATTTTGTCACATTCAATTGACCCATTGAAATCCTCCTTTGAGACGCCTTGAAATTATAGACTTGTGTCGATCGATAGTAAGCTTTCGGGGTTCTTTTGGATAAGTTCCAAAAAGATGGACTTAGGCTTTGTACCCGACGTACTAGCAAGTATTATGTGGTTGCGCTCCTCCGCACTAAGACGATGTGCACCCCTAACCCCTTTCAAATCCCAGGGAAGCTCATGATTATGGAACCCTCTTATCACCGATAATGTCCAACGAGAGGGTGTATATGAATTCCCTCTCCTAAACAACCCATGCAACTCAAATGGACACTCGATCTTCATCGAATCCCGTGCTTTCTTCACCTTATTTTTCCTCCCCGATCTATACTTACCCGACCTTGAACATTGTAAAATGATCTTATCGGGTTTGGACGACTTGGTCGTTATGATCATAGATATACCAAGACCGATAGTTTTAACCCATTGTCTCACCTCTTCCATTGTATCAAATCCATCATTTTTATTAAAGTACGTAGAGAAGTCGACTTCCGTGTGATCAACATGCTCACTATACTGACAAACCTATGAATAAAACCGAAAACCTTTAAACTAGGCTTGTAATAACTACGAACTTGCAAGTGTTAAAAAAAATTCAAGTAAAATATGATCATCATCATCATTACGAATTCAATTTCAAGTTCATACTCCAAATTAGACACGAGGCTAGTAATCGACCGACAATCAATAATTTCAAGTTTCAACCTAAACTAAAATCGACCGACAACCAATAAAGTATAAACTAAACAGATATATTAATATTATAATTTAAGGATTCAACATATACTAACCAATTCATTATCGGGAAGAGAAAGATTGCCCACGGAAGAAGTTTACTCCGACGAATAGGATGACTCGCTAAACGATGAGGTCTTTGTGGACCCGCTACTCGAAGTCGACATCTCACAAGAATGCACTTTGTCGTATATGCTCTCTTGTTTAGTGGAATTAACAATTGAAAAGTGAATACTAAAAACCTCGGTCGCCGTAAAAAAGACGCGTTATGTCAGGTGAAACCCTAATTCATGTGCGGGTTTTGAAACCGCACAAGAGTGTCGTTTGTTTTTCAAAAAATACCCTTTTATGTGCGGATTTGAAACCCGCACAATATGGGCGGGCCGGTAACCCGCCCAAAGGGGGCATTTTTGGGCGCATCCTGAATCCGGCCATAAAGCCGGGTTTTTTTCCGAAAACCGGTGTCGTTTTTTGTACGGGTTTAGGATCCGTTCATGGTTTGGCAAAAAACTGATTTTTCTTGTGCGGATTATAAATCCGCCCATAACGGAGTGCACAACATAAAAAACGAGTGCGCAAACGAGCAGCCAACTTATTTAGTGGCTAAATTGTATATAAATTGAATTCCAAAATTTATTTTGGTTGACTCGATAGGCATGTTCGATAAATTTTTTGGGTACATGATACATATAGGTGATTAAAGTTGATTTTCTAAATAAATTAAATATAAAATTAAAAAATTATGAAAAAGGATGTTTAATAAATTAAATATAAAATTTTATTAATAATTTAAGGGTAATATATGAAACATATTTGGACAAGCTTTGATAAACCCATATAAGCTTGGGGGATTATAGCTTATACTTTGGGCAACATTTCAATCAACTAACTTCAACTCTATTAATTAAACTTCGATAAGTTTTGATTAATTATTTACGCCAAATGCTTCCGATAGTTTCTTCATTTACAAAAGCTTCGGTATATAGAAATTAAAGGTGATAGTCGAATCGTAATCAATGCTTTTAAGGGCAGTCGATCCAGTCCTTGGACAATTGACATGCTAATTACGGATACTCTAGTTATGTTGCAATCTTTCGAGGTGGTCATTACCAAACATATACCTCGAGAATGCAATTCTGTGACAGATTTGATTGCGAAGCTTCACCACGATTGTAGTATCAATCAGATTCTAAACCATGGAGGGGTCCTGACCCTCATCCGTAAAGATACCCTAGGCGGACCTAATCTGTCTAATTTTTACCTATTAAAAAAAAGCTTCGGTAAGCTTTTATAAATAAATAAAAATTAGTTTAAAATGTAGTATTAGTTTTTTTTACTTCTACACATGCGTTTAAATTAGGTTTTATTATTTGTCCATGCTAACATTTTTCCTAAACTACAACTCTTTTATAATCTATTTTTAAACGATCACTACAATGTAAACCTCGATCAACTATTTTTTGAACTATATTTACAAAGACAATCTTAATTTAAGTAAAAACGAACGGATCCAATATACCATGAGTCGTCAATCGAATCGGGCGAGGTATAAGTCATGCAAAAAAATCAAGTAATTGTTTATGAGAAAGAGTCCCGTGCGAATGGTCGCCTGTGTGGGAAATAAGAATAAATCTCGATCGTTCTTTCCAAAAAATCAACGTCCCTGATTTTAAACATTCATTAAAAAAAATAAAATACGGCACGGGCGAATTTTTCCCGTATTATTCGCGTATTTTTCAATAAAATAGGACACGAACGAATTTTTCGAAAAATACGTTTTTATGAGACGCGCCCAGTTTGTTCATCAGAAATAGCGATTTGTTCATCAATATTCACCAATTGTTCATCAATCTATGTATATATATATAAAACGCAAAGAATAAGGCCACCACGTTGCGTCACCTAGGATTTTCCTACGTGTCGTTTGCACGTTAAGCCACCTAGGATTTCGCCACATAGGATTTTTTATTTTAGGAATTTATATATGTAGATATTATTTTAGGATAATATAGAAATAGGATAAATTAATCCAAGAGAGATTATATCCAAAATAAAGATGTTATCTATTATATATTAGGAATTAGGATAGATCTAAAAGATATTATCTAAAATTAAAATAAATTATAGAACATTAGATATTAATATATTATATATTAAGATATATATATTGATTTAGTTTTTCCAATTAAATTTCTATCTATTTATTTGAAAAAATATTAAATTCGAATTTTATTTAAAATTAAAAAAAATTATCTTTATTATTTTATCTATTTATGTAAAAGATTTATCTTAAATAAAATTTTGATAAAAATAAAACTTTCAATCTAGATAATTACTTGCCTAAATTGACTTTTGATAAAAAAAAATGTGTTATCTTTTCCTTAATTTTCTTTTTGAATTATTTATGTAAATATAAATAATTTTCTTATCATTAAAAAATTCATTCTTTAATTATATTTTTTCATAGCTTCTTATTAAGTATATTTTTAATTTTTATTCAATTTTTTTAAAGAATTGAATTTGATAAAAAAAATTACAAGAATTTAGATTATTTTTACCTTTTTATATTTTTTGTAAAATATTTTCAAAATTGAATGATTCTAATTCAAATAATTTTTATTTATATTTTTGCATAAATAAATTATTGTTAAGTCATCAAAATTATATTAGATCCACCTTAATAATTTTGGCCCCGTTTCACATGATAGTATGACACTAATTGTAAAATTTTATATATTTTTTTCTAATAAATAAGTTTTTTATATTAAATTGAAATCATATTCATTAAATAAATTAAATATTAAATTCATGTAGTCGTGCATGGCACGACGGGTATAACTAGTACATACTAATTGTGCATTGAGTTTTTGATAACATTGTTCATTGATTTCGAACTTTTTTAATTTTTAATTGTATTTTTTAACCTTATTTATGTGTAGGAATACAATATTATGTATTTTTTATGCACATATAATTAGTTTTGATATACTCATATTTGTTCATTGATATACTCGTATTTGTTCATTGATATACCCCTATTTGTTCATTGATATACACATGGTATACCATTATTTGTTCATTAGTATACTTCTTTTTTGTTCATTGGTATACCATTATTTGTTAATTGATATACCCTATTTGTTCATGGGTATACCCTTATTTGTTCATTGATATAACCTTATTTGTTCATTATTATACCTTTATTTGTGAATTGAAATAAACTTATGTTTTATGTGTCAAGACTATCAACTTGTACATTTAGGACTATTAATACCATCAACTTGTACATTTAGGACTATCTATTTGTGCATTTTTTTTGCATTTATTTTGTGCTTTAAGGCTATATTGAATTCAAAGTATAATACGAATGAAGTGCTTTAAGGCTAACTTGTCAATACGAATGAAGTGCTCAATATATATAGTACCAAATTAAGATAAGTTTGATGTAGAAACTTGAATGCAAAAGATAATTGATAAAGAATTTGACTTTGCAATCAATGGTGTATGCTAAGAGAACGAGATAGCAATAAATCGAAGAGGAGTGCTTGTGCCTTATTTAGCTATGAACAAATTGATGTTATTAATGAACAAATATGCATATAGCAATGAACAAATTGAGGTTACTAGTGAACAAATATGCATCTAGTAATGAACAATTATGTGAAAAAGGCAATGAACAAATATGCATAAACCAGTGAACAAATTGATGTTACTAATGAACAAATATGCACAAACCGATGAACAAATATGTCAAAACCAATGAATAAATATTTTCGTTTTTTATGAACAAAATCACAATGTTGATGAACATAATCACAGTTTTGATGAACAAATCCACATTATTGATGAACAAATCCACAATACTGATGAACAATCTGGGCGCGTGTCCTATTTCCGTTTTTTTTAAAATACGCGAATAATTCGCCAATAATTCGCCTGTGTCGTTTTTTCCCCTTTTTAAGTGAAATGATCAGCGCATTTGATTTTTCTTGATCCAACGGCTCCTGTTCTTTCTTATTTCGCACTTGGGCGCCCATTCGCACCTAAATCGGACCCATTGTTTATATACTGGTTAAAGTAATTATTAAAGAATTGATTTTTATTAAATGAGGTCATATTATAAGAAATTAATTTTAAAAAATTTTGAGAATTTTTTAATTATAATATAATTAATTTTTTTCTAGGGTTATTACTTTTATTTTAGAGTTTTAGTTTTCAAATTAAATTATTTTATAATATATTATTAGGAGTTTAGGACACACTATAGAAATATGGTTAAAGAATTTAACTATGTAATTGAGGAGGTTATTAGAAGAGACAGGTGTAGAAGTACGGAAATGACAAGTGTAGAGTGCAAGCAATTAAAACACACTACATAAGCACTTGTTAATTGTATTCTAATTGATTTGGTGTTAATTAGTTATAAGATTAGATAGATGCGCGCTCATCTTGTACAAGTGTACAGTGGATGTCTTAGACAGGAGACAACTTTATCTTTTAAGTTTAAATTCCTTTTTCTATAGTATCATTTTGAATTACATGTACTCTATAAACACAAGAGATAATAACAATAAGCATAGCTTAATCCACAAGTACAACCTTGTACCCCAGTCATCCTTACAATGCACAAGATTGATGCAATCTATATATATAATACAGTATGTAATCACAAACTTACAAATTAAACAAACAAAAGTATGTGTAAAAAAAACAATTAAGAGCATAAATAATTTGATGAATCGATATATCCATATTGACGAATCCTAAGCTGCTTCCAATGTATGGTGACTATATTATTTCTCCAATTGACCGATAAGATGATCGAACCAGCCAGCTGAGCATGCACATGATACAATGTAACATCTTATCTGCAATGACACAAAATCAACATTAGTCTTATGCTGGCTATAATAAGAATGAACAACAACATACTTAAAACTAAGAGTTAAAAGAAAAGCTTAAAGAGGGATTATATATAGTACTTACAAATACAAATAATTTCAATTAAGAAGATCTTTCCAGAGGAAATCACTTGAACCATCATCAATGAGCTTCTCAAACCCATCAAAGAAATCATAATCCGGAAGAGACTCCATGGATTCAGGGGCGGAGTTGGTCAAACCTTGATCAGTCGAAACCAAGCCAGGAAGCTTGTTCTCTTTCGGAGCACCATGTCCAATACTGCTACTCCCATGTTCATACTTGTTCATCTCCATGACATCTTGTGAGAAATTTCCTCCACATCCTCCCCACGAATCGAAAACACCACATTGCCCGGCTTCTGATCGAGTAGGCACACCTGCACTCACGGAACTGCTTGGAACAATCGCATCAAAGACCCCGGTTGTGTTCATTGGATAGGACAATTTGGCGTTGTTATGGATGTTGGCCTGGGACGGTAACAACCCTAAGAGCGCGCTTGAGTTTTCTATGCTAGGGTTTGGGCTCGTCTGTAGGATCTGGAACAGGTTTTGCAAGACATGAAGCTTGGCTAGCTCGGCGGCATTTGATTGTAGCCTAAGTGCATTGATTTGATCATAGGGATAGTTGTTCATGATATTAGGAGTATTCATCGGCAAGGAGAGCATTTGGGAGAGATTTGCGAAGAGGCTAAGATCGGTCCTTGGCCTATGAGTGACTGGGTCAATACCCATTTGAAGAAGCTTCTTTCGGAGATGAGTGTTCCAATAGTTCTTTATCTCATTGTCCGTCCTTCCTGGAAGATGAGCCGCAATCCTTGACCACCTACAAAACAAAGTTCATCTATAAGTTGAAATGAAAAACAAGACAATAGATAGAAGATTTTTGCGCGCGCGTGTATTAATCACTTACTTGTTACCAAGGACCGAGTGAAGCTTGATGATCATTTGCTCTTCGTCCTCAGAAAACCGACCTCTCTTGATGTCGGGTCTCAAGTAATTAGTCCATCTTAGCCTACAACTCTTTCCACACCGGTTTAAGCCCGCGTTCTTAGGGAGAGCCCTCCAACTTCCATGGCCATGTTCTTGGATGTAAGAAGTGAGCTTGTCATCTTCTTCTTGCGTCCAAGGACCCTTCTTCAATCCGGTATCGACGCAACAAGGAGATCTACCCATCTTTTGTTTTTTTTTCTACCTTAATTCAAATTGCTCAACTCACAAAGAAACTAAAGAAGCCAATTGGGATATGAAGAGCTTAAAAGAGGGTATTTGTAGGAGAAGATGGTTAGAGGGACTTGTTAATTGGTAGATTTTGTTAGGAGTCTTAATATTTTTAGCAATATTTATAGGTGCATGTAAGATACGCATAATTCAATGATAATAATGTCACGTTCAACGTACATTTCAAAAGTTTATTTTTAATAATATTTTAACTTGTAGGAGGAGTGGCTTGAAACCAGGCTAATTTCTCAAGGGCTTTTGTTAGAGAAGGGGGGAAATTGTCTGTGACCTATAGGGTGACAACAAAATCCTGGGTTAGGTATTGTTAATTGTCATCAAATTGGAATATATGGAGCTTGAAATCTGGAATGCATTTTATGTAGCCATGTGTTGGAGTAGATTAGTTGCGATTAAATTGCATATTTAATAATTATATGTTCGATCTGGGTTGAGTTTTTTGTTTTTATGCTCTTGTTTGTCTTGACCGGGTGATAGATCGACTTGCAAATTTGCTATGATTTTTTTTTCCTAGTGTGGTAATGCATGACATTACTATGGAAAAGAGACTCTTGTAATGCACATAATTGGTTCACATAATTTTGATAATACGTGATTCTTATAGGCTATACTAGCAATGCAATTAAACTTAAATTATAATGAAATTAAGGATGTGATTTGTGTGGGGGCCATACATTTGTTTTAATGTTTACAAAATTTTCAATTTAAATATATATAGTTTGAGATTTCTATCATTCTATCAAGTGAAAATAAATTACTTCCTCTGTTTTAAAATTATTGTCATTTTGTATTTTATTTCAAAAATATTGTCATTTTATATTTTTGTCACATATTTTACACTTATACTAGTAAATTTATTATTACTTTTTAATAAATAATACGAGTGAAGAATTATTAGTGATCGTATTGAAAAAATCAAACAAAATAAAATAATAAATAGGAATATATATTTTTATTTGACACTTTTTTTTAAAAAATATAAAATTATCTAAAATGATGATTGTTGTGAAACAGAAGGGTTTTTGTTCTAATTTGTTACAATTATTTTAGAGATCAATTATACAAGGCTATAAATATGTGCGTGTGAATTTTAGTTGACAATTATGATAATTAATTATTTTTGTGTAGGTTTTTTTTGGTGAATGGGTACCGCGGTGGCAATCCACCTTGCATTGGGTAGATACCTTAAAAACCTACTAATATTTCAGTTTAATATATAATGTATGGCTATAACTTATATCTACAACGTACTCTATATTATTAATTTGAGAAAGTTCTGTCCACTCACTAATTTATTATGTCATATAGATTTGGCTAAAACTAGAAACATTTTATTTTACTCTAAACCCATTGCTTATATATTTGGCATCAGCTCATAGATATACACTTCATAATTGTCGGCAAGAGTTGTACCTATATGAACTAGATGAAACATGAAATATGTTAAACAATTTATGTTAATCACACAATTATCCATCCTGTTTTTTTTTTTCTATGCAATCTTCCATTTTCCCCATCTCTTATTGTATATAGTCCTAAAGAAATTGAAGGCTTGAAAATGAAAAAATTAATTGTTTGAGAGATAGATACTAATTAATCTCAGTCTTAATTAAGAGTATTTATGCATGTATGAAACTGATGAAAGTAGAAGAATTTGGGTTTCTGAATATCTAATTGTGGTTAAGAATTGAATCAGAGTTTAATTAATTAATCTGGGGGTAATCAAGCGTGTCCAATAATACCTTAATCCCACAAATAATGAATTTTTCAAAGCCACTATCATCATCAAACCAAGTCATCATCCTTGTCACCTTGTTAGTGTTGATTAATTAATTGATCAAACATACTAATACATTAATTTAATGTAGGCCATGCGTACGTTGGAGTATAGGGTAGCCTTGAAAATTAGTAAGTTGGTTAAATAACAGATTGATCAATCTTGCTTTTCAAAAAAGAAAGCCCAAATCTACAAGTCTTTAACTACTACTGTGTATGGTTTATCTTCTCCACCAAAAAACAAATTCTTAATCCAACTACGAGGACTCATTTTAGCCAATTAAGACTGTTCAAACTTAAGTATACTAGCTAGCTAGCTTCCATGCAAAGTATCCGTATGAATACAATAATATTGATATTATGATATATATGTTTAAGTGTTATAATCGTCAATAATGGATGCATAGCTAGTCCAATAGATTATGACTTTCTAGTTTCTAGCTAGTCCAATAATCGGATACATGCATATTATATAGTTTAATTAGAACATTTGATGTAGCATAAATATTAGATTTAGTAATTAAAATAGTTTCGAATCAAATCCAAAATTACTTGTACTTGAAGTAATTCATGTGCCAATACCAACGTCTCTAATGAATTAATTAATTTCAGTTGGCATCCATACAAAGAGTAGCGTACATATATTCATGTCAATTCTTGACGAAGGACATAATATAAATTGACACCAAATCTCATAATCACGACTTTAAAAACTGACCCCAAAAAATCCAAAGCGGAAACTAACTGTTGGATCATAGAGAAGAATTTAGCCCATTTTCCACGTATATGTACTCTATATATTGTATTATATATGTGTGTACATTAGTACATATGTCCATTTTTGACTTTTAATCCATTATCCATGTACCTTTGTGCTAGTTAGCTAGCTATACATGTCGAAAGATGGAGGATAAAGAGGAAGTTAGGGGGACAAAAGAAAAATTAGATATGAAAAGCTGAGGTAAATTAGTTGTTAATAAGTAATAATAATTTATAAGTAAGGTTTCTTGTTCCACTAGCTAAGTAATTGGTAACGACGTACGCTAAGAGATACTCTAGTAAATTAGTAACTACTACCATGCTTTCACATGTGTACATTTTCTTGGACATTGATTTTCTTTTTTTAACTAGCAAATTGTTGATGGTTGATTTTATTACGGATAATATACTTTTCATCACGTATCATTCATCAGTTGATTAAGTGTCTGTTTGGATTACACGGAATAATATACGTATTATATTATATTATAATATAGGATTTAATGTAATTTTATATTAAATCCTGCATTATAATGTAAGATAATATATTATTATGTGTAATCCAAACTTGAATGTGAAATCAGCCTCACGCGGTCCCTTTCATCTTAAGAACTGAGTCATCCGAACCCTCATTCAAGAAGAGGAATTATTACACAGTTTGTGACGCTAAAAATAGAAACATGAGAAAAATTGAGATAGAAGGAGATATCATTAGGATTGGTCATGGGTCGGGTTATGGATGGGTGCAGAGCCCTTCCACCACCCGACCCACGAATAACAATGGCTCACCCAACCCACCCATCACCCATGAAATCTTTCACCCGTATCAAACCCATCCATCACCCGCGGGTGAGTCTAGTGACCCACCACTCGTAAATTACTAAATTATAATAATATTTTATAAAATTCTAGAGTTAATGGTGACACTAAAAAGGGGCGGCGATCGGAGTGAGAAATACTAGCAGCGAAGAAAAGTTATTAGTGGTGATGTTGAGAAGACAACAGTGCAGAATAAAAAAAGATGACTGAAGGAGTGGAAGTGACAACATTATTGAGGAAGCTAGGGGGAGTTAAAAATTGAAAAATGGAACACGACAAATAACTAGATAAGTAGTAGAGTTTGGAGGAGACAATATTAGGTTTGTTGGAGATATTAGTAAATAATATTATATTAGGTAAAATTATGTGGGTGGTAAACGAGTGGGTCGGGTGATGGGTGGTGGGTCGGGTGAATCGGGTGTAAAATCTCACCCATATCCGACCCATCACCCGTTTCACCCATCACCCGACCCACCCATCACCCGCTTTTCTTTGGTTTTTCACCCGTATATTTGGGTAGGGTAAAGCGGATCGGTCGGTCACTCATAGATAATGTCCAACCCTAGATAGCATCATTGTAATAATGGGCATAGGGAGAGGGGGCGAGTGGTGCTGCAACCCCCACTCAATTTTTTTTTTGAAGAATATAAAAAATACCAAGTTGTTTGATAAATATTAGTCTACTTGGCCACAAAAGAACTAGCTAGGTTAAGTTTTTATTATTACGAAAAATACAATATAAGGGTTCTCAAATACAACATTTTTTTATGCAGAAAAATGCAAAAATTTTTACACTGTTCTAAAAGTCCCCGCTTAGTTCCGTCTAGGTCCTGCCTAGGCGCCGAAAGGTCCTATCCTGCCTTATCTTCTAGCCCGTTTAAAAGACCACTTATTTCGTCTAGCCGACCAAAATAGCCGCCTAGACATTCGCACTTCGCCTAGAGACCGCTTAGTGTTTTTAGAACACTATCTGTGACAAAAAAAGTATATAGAAAATTAGAAAAAAAATTGTATTTTTCAATTTTTTTGATGCAGCCAAGAATTTTACCTAGATCGAGAAATTCAGCCCCCTCTGGATCGAATTCCGGGCTACGCCCTTGATTGTAATAGATGCGCTTAAGGAAATTAAATAAATCCTACCCATGGTAGATTGAGATGATGGTAGTAGACACTTTAGTCCTCCTATAGTCGTTTGAGGCAGTTCGAATTTCTCATGTGCCTCGTGACTGTAATAATACGGCTGATTTGATAGCTAGTCAAGTGCCAAATTTATTATAGTTGTTGTTACACAACAATACATAGCGTAATATAAATTCAAATCTAATTAATCTGAATACGGCTTTTAATGTCGTGACAATTTCAGGTTGTCGTATTTTTTCTTCTGTTCATAAAGGACCAAAACCTATACAATCTAACCTTACAAAAGACAACCTAGCTAGCTAGTTACTCTTCAATCTATATATGTGGCAAGCCCTCGTCAACATTTGTACGCTGTTTACCTACGCTTAACAAGACAAGCATTTCAAATGATCTATTTGTTGACGTACGTGGGCAATTTACATTAATTCAACACTTATGAATCTTCCAAGAAACAAGGTTGTTGCTTCTCAAAGTTGATTTGATGATATTGTAAAGGTGAATTCAACACTCAATTTAGGGTTTGCTAGCTTGTCACCTTTTTAAAGCGCACATAAAGACGTTCACAAAGAGTTAAAATTCATGGTGATGGGCGTTTTGTGTTGCTTTGTGTTTGGAAGTTCATACATGCATATTGCATGAGATATAATTCTTGCCTACAAGGACAAGTTGTTAGAGTAAAAATAATAAATTATAAACCTTCTCGTAATTTCTCTAATTCTTTAAAGTTTAAGTTTAATGTATTCAAAGATCTTGATGATGAAAATTTAATATTATTATTAATAGTATTATTTAAATGCATTACAATCTTTCATTTGATGTAAATATTTACATTCTCACCTTCCACATCCATGAGGAGATTCAAATATTAGATAATGATGTTGACCCTGGTGTTAAATTAATTATTTGCAACTATTAAGGTCAATTATAGCCTTGTAGGACTAAAGAATAATTTGGTATTTGACATTTGACAAGGAAACTTCGGCCAAGTTAATTATGCCATGATTTATCCTCTATGTTTGGCTACAAGTTTAGTATAGGCCGGTTTTGGTACGGTTTGAAGACGGGGTTTAAGCAGTATTTACGATAATGTGTACTGTAAATATTAGACACTGTCAATAGTTTCATATCCATAATATATAATGATCTAACGAGTTAAATATTCGACCAAGTTGGTCTGCCTATAATTAAGTTCGGGTTAATTAGAGGAAACTTCGAAAACTTTAAAGCAGATTTAGCAGGAAATAGTCCCGACTATATATGAGATATTGCTAAAAATAATCTGAAGTTTGTAAAATGCATAAAATGGCCCAATATAAAGAATTTAATTTGAGAGGAGTTTTTTGTGTCTTTCTTATTCACTAACTAGCATGGGCTCGATAATTTTTGCCTCGAGCCAACCTACATGCAAGGGTTGTTCCATGTTATACTTTTTTATTAGTTTTTCATTTCTAGGATATAAAATAAGTGCCGGAAGAGTGAAATGGCCCGTAACAAAGTCTCACGACCAAACTCACGGTCGTGAGTGAGCTTCGAAGACAGCCCATAGGATGACTCACGACTAGGTGGTGAGTGTGTTGCTTTCTTTTCGAGACGGAATATTTGATTTTAGGGTTTTGTTTAGCTTCGTGGTGTGTTATTTAAACACCTTTATAACCCTTTTTTTTAGGTACATTGGAATGAATTGGAGAGCTCTTGGCTAAGTGCTCCTCCGATCTTTAATCCGAAGCATCTGTGTTCTAGGATTCAATTTGTCTTGTGAGATTCATTCAAGTTTATTCATATCGGTTTGTGTATTTGTGATTCAACAATGTCAAAACTTAACAAAGTGCAAGATCGGGAAATCCCTATTACTTGACGTTCACTCACGGGTTGACACGTATCAATTGGTATCAGTTTTTCGGGTACCTTGCAAGTTCAATCTTTTCTTTGGTTTGCACTAATTTGTTGTGTTGATTCAGTTTAAGACCCATACAATTCGTAATTGCTGAAATTTTCTATTATCTTGCTAAATTTTCTTGACCTACTTCATATTTCTACCTATACATCCACCAAATTCCACCACATCACAAATCTTTACATCTCCACAAAACACCACGGCATTGCCCCTATCGTTGCCGCCACCCCTTACGCTTCCACCGCCAACCCATTTCCATCGCCACCACCCTCACTTCCTGCCCTAATTTTCACTTAACCCTAACCCTAATTTTGGCACTTGCTTGTTTGAAGGATATTTGTTGGATCTAAACTTTTGAATATTTTATTGATTTTCATTGCAAGGTGTATGAGCATGTTCATTTCGGTCTGATTTTTGTTAAACTTGTCATGCCTATGTTGATTGTGTGGATCTCTTGGTTTATTACATGCTAGACTTCTTGCAAAACACCAATTAAGAACCCTAGTTTTCTTCCTTTCAAAACCATAATATGTTTGTTTCATTAGTTATGCTTGCTTGTTAGATCATAAGTAACTTCTTTTACAATAACAAAAACAATTCAGTCAAGTCAACTACTAAAAAACATGTTCGAGTTAGTAACTCGACATTGCTTGCTTGTTTGCAAACTCTTATCACACCACCCATTTTATGTATCTTATATGTTATAATGAGGATTTTATGTTTTTCTCACAACCAATTCTCTTAGCTTATACTTATACATGATTGAAGGAGAATCAGCAAACAACAACTTGCAAAACCAACCTCACAAGTAGCAATTGACAACGTGACCCAAAGAGCAAAAATCACAAACCTTTTGATCATTATTGACAAGTGCATCATTCATATCACCATATCATATCATACATTCCCACCCCATAAAGCATTATTATTATATTTCTTATTAGCTACAAGTAAAACCAATTGCCCATATCACATATATATCTCTTATACTATAACAAATTGATTCATCTTGACGAAGAAGTGGAAAAGGAAGAATTAGTATACAAACCTTTTGCTCAATATCATTGCATTTGCTGTTGTTGCTGTTGCAGGTTGATCAGCTTAAAATAAGCCCCACTCCTATTCTCCACAAGCGACGAGTGCGTCCCTTGTTCAATAATTTTCCCATCTTGTAAAACCGAAATTTGATCAGCATTCTTTATAGTCGACAGCCTGTGAGCCACCACAACCGTGGTCCGGTTCTTCATCAGCCTATCAAGAGCCTGCTGAACCACGCGCTCTGACTCCAAATCAAGTGCGCTAGTGGCTTCATCAAGAAGCAAGATTTCAGGGTTCTTCAAGATGGCCCTTGCAATGGCTACCCTTTGCTTCTGGCCTCCTGAAAGTTGAACTCCTCTTTCTCCAACTTTAGTTGAATATCCTTCTGGAAGACTGCTGATGAAGCTATGTGCATTTGCTTGCTTTGCTGCTTCTATGACTTCTGACTCAGTTGCTCCCTCTTTACCATAGACAATGTTCTCGTATATGGAAGTGGCGAAAAGAGCAGGTTCTTGTTGAACCAGGCCGATGTGTTTGCGTAGAGATTTCAGCTTTAGCCTCTTAATGTCTTTCCCTGTCATGAATCCAAGCAATGAGTGTAAGAGATGTGTTGTGTTGAATAGAACAACAACAACATCTACCCAGGTGGAACCCGGTATGACCAACAGGATCTGGGGGGTCGAAATGTACGCACCCTTACCCCGACACGAAGTCGGGAGGGTATCTAAGGTGGGCCCAAAGCAAAAGGTAAAAAGGCGCGAACAAAAGGAAGAAAAGTAGGGAAGTAAAAAGCGAGAGCGAGGAAGTACTCTAGAAAACTCAGCAAACTATAACTATAACAGAGAAACTAAGATGAAGAGAAAAAAGAGCAAGGTACTCCCTCTCTAAAACCCTAAAATTCTGTTCTTTGTGGATATGTAAATATATACAACCCTAAAGCACTTTATTGTATATGGGCCCAAAATCTGATAACAGATAAAATTCTGTTCTTTTAATTCAAATCCTAAATCAATTAGGACTACCCTAATGCGCGCTTGACTAGGGCCCTTTGCAGTTGCTTCTAATTTTAAGTAATCTAGAACAAGAAATGTAACCTTGGATGTGAAAGAGAATTGATAAGAGAGTAAGGAAATTTTACCATCAACGAGGACCTTCCCAGATGTAGGATCATAGAATCTAAGTATGAGAGATAGGACAGAGCTTTTGCCCGAGCCGCTCTGACCCACCAATGCCATGCTTTTTCCAGGGGGGACTTTAAGATCAAGATTCTGGAAAACTATGACATCTGGTCTTGAAGGGTAGCTAAAACTGACTCCTTTAAGCTCAATTGCCCCTTCCACTCTAGTTACTTCCTCTCCAACTTCGCCAGTGATCTCTGTCTTTCGGTCAAGCACCTCAAAAACTGATGCCACCATCTGATTTCCTTTTAGAAGGTCCGGAGCCATTGCCAGAGTTTCACCCATGGCTAATGCCGTAACGATCAGAACCATAAATGATTTCATGACTGATTTGAAGCCACATATCCCTCTCCCCATTAAAACGGATCCATACCTAGGAAGGGGAGAAAAGGATATTATATAATAGCCTTAGACTTTATGGGTGCATTTGGATTAGATCAGTTAATGCATCATCTTTCATTTGGAAAAAAAAGGATATTATATAACTACTTATGCTCAATAAAGATTTTTTGGAATTTAAAGATTCGTACCACAAGGCGAGGCCATAAGATGAAAAGATGAAGAACTGGGAAACGCCATAAAATATCCCTGCAATCTGACCACGAGTAAAGGAGCGTCTGGAAGGCTCAACAAGCTCTTCAGCATACAGGTCAAGGACCTTCTCCTCTGCACAAAATGCAGCGACAGTGCGAATGTTGCCAACAGCCTCACCAGCAAGCATATTGGCTTTAGAATATGCTTTGCTTAAGTTTCCTCCATAGCCTTGCATGAAGAGTTTCTAATAAGGCGGCACCAAAAAAAAGGCAATCTTGAAAATACATCCAAATCTCAGTTATTTGATGTAAAATTTTGATGACATAGAGTCAATACCTCACTGATATGGCCGACGATCATTAATGGATACATGGACAAAACCACAAGCGTTAGCCGCCAGTTTAACATGAAGGAAATAATGAATGCAGTGACAACAAATCCCACATTCATTATAAGGATTGTTGTCCGATCGGCAACAAGAGATTTTAAGAGAGTTGCATCGGTATCCAGACGTGAAGCGAGTGTTGAACTTGAATTAGTCAAGTCATCAAAGAATCCAATTTCATTCCTCAGCATTGCTGCAAAGAGAAAAGGAGTAAGTCTCTCTCTTTCCTAAGATGGATAGACGGATAGCTATAAGACAACAACATTTTGGTTCTTACCAGAAAACATCATCTCACGCACTCGAAGGGTAAGTCTCTCTCCTATGATCCCAAAGCAGGTGTGTGTTCCACCATGAACGAAGATTGATACAAAAGCACCAAGGCAAAAAAGAAGCGAAATCTTTTTGACTTCATGTTTTGTGGTATCCCAGTCCATGTAAAAGGAAACCAGAGCCTGAGTGACACCAAGAGCAAATAGGGGCATCTCTGATCCCGCAATTAGGCCACATATAGTACCACATACCCCATAAGCCCAGTCAGGCTTCACCATAGAATAGATTCTTCTAGAAGAGATCTTAGGTTTTGTAGACTCTGGTGTGTCTGCTCTTACAGACTCCTTGTCGGTACGAAAACTGGCACCTAAACTTGTAGTCCGTGATAGTTCTCGTGAATATTTAATGCTACAAGAAATCAAATGAGGCAAATTACAAACATGTTCAGAAAAATATACAGGTAGTTGATTTGTGTTCAAAAATTACTTATCTACCATGGATTCATTTATGTCCAAGAACCAGTAATTTTAAGGTAAGAACATTAAGGGCATCGTGGTGATCCTTCGATGATATTTGACGTAGAAAACTAAAATAAAACTATAAGCCAGAATTGGAGGTAGAAACAATGTAATAAATAGAGATAAGTATCAGGCAAAAGATACTAACTCTGAGCCAAAATCCATATTTTATATTTTTTTTAATTTCAAGAGATTGTGAATCTCCTATAAAAATCACTCATAAAGATGATCTAATAAATCACAACTTAGATTTTATCTTTTTAGATACCTCAAAGGCCGTCCCATGGTGGTTCCTATTGAAGCGTGGTGCTGCAAAGAAGCTGTTTCTTGGAGATGAACGAGGGATGCATATGCACTAGAAGGGTTTGAAATTAATTCGTCATGGCTTCCAGTTTCCACTATCTTCCCTTCTTGAACAACTGCTATTATATCTGCATTCCTCACAGTTGAGAGTCGATGAGCAACTACCACAGTAGTTCTTCCCACCATGACACGGTCTAGTGCCTCCTGAACACTTTTCTCAGATTCTGCATCTAGTGCACTTGTTGCTTCATCCAGCAAAAGTATTGACGGATTTTTCACTATAGCACGCGCTATAGCAATTCGTTGCTTTTGCCCACCTGACAATTGTATACCTCGCTCCCCTACCTGCAAAAGCACTTTTAGTTTCCTTTACAGAACTTGTATGTGTCCAGAAGCTCTCTTTCACAAAAGCCTCCTCCACTCCTAATGCTGATAACTGTTCATTAATCAATTTTCTAATTAGCTGTGCAGGGGTTTCAACTTTCAAGGCTTTTGTCTCACAACAGCTGCCATGAAGTAGACTAGCAGAGAATCTAAAGATTTGTCTTTCTTCTTTAACAATCAACTTCTACCTCGAGCAACTTCTATGCATAAATATATGAAATCTCCTATTTCTTCCAACATCCTCACCTGCTTATCTCAAAACCCTAACTTCTCAAGGCATTTCTCAATGAACCGGCAAGTATATGATCCATAAGTTAGAATCTATTTTCCAGTTTGTGGATGCTAGGAGCTCAGAGGGAGGAAGAATTAAGGAATAAACTAGTATAATTAACAATGACTGAGCCTAGAAGGCCAGGTAAGCCTACAGGAAAATTAGTAAATCTTTACTACTACATCAAAATCCAGCTCACCAAAATTAACCGGTACTACAAGCAAGATATAGTGTATAATAATACCTGTGTCTCATATCTTTCTGGAAGGTTGTTAATGAAAGTGATTGCTTCTGAAAGCTTTGCAGCACGTGTGATCTGATCAAGAGTGGCATCATCCTTCCCATAGAGGATGTTCTCTCTGATTGTTGTTGCAAAGAGTGCAGGCTCCTGATTGACAAGTCCTATCTGACCTCTAAGCCATCTCAGATCAAGTTCTCTTATATCAACTCCATCTAGACATATCTGTCCAGAATGCGGCTCATAGAAACGTTCAATGAGAGATATGACTGTGCTCTTTCCAGATCCACTCCCTCCTACAAGAGCAACAATCTTTCCAGATGGAATCTCCAGATTGAACTTATCAAAAACCAACACATCAGGGCGAGATGGATAACTAAAACATACATCTTGGAACTGAATGTGGCCATCCACTTTGCTAAGTTTTCGGCCAGATTTTTCTCGGGCTTTGGTTACTGTATTCCTTTCTATCATGTTAAATATGGGATATGCAGCAACTCTTGCTCGTAGAAATGCAGAAATATCTGGTGCTGCTTGGCCTAGCGATCTAATATATCAGATGAAAGATGAGTCAGCCCATACAAAACACAAATCTCATAAAACCAACCATTAGCATAAAAAGATCTGAAAGCAGAAAGGCTGAATACTTTCAAATTCTCCACCATCCTAGCTGCACCAAGATTCTTGAATCATTCAAACATCTTATAAGTGATCATGATATTAGAATATGTCTATGGTAGAGCATGAACTAGACCTTAGCATGAGAGGGAGAAGTATATGCCAGGAAAAAGAAAACTTATGCAACAACAAACAATATTTTAACACACACTATTATACAATTTATACTGCACTTTCAAGTATGAACATTTATAGTATATATTAAGAAAAAATGTATTCACGCATCTTAAGAGAGAGGTTGGGAAAGCAATCCAACCCTTGCTGTATTTCACAATCATTCTGATAGTTACCTCTTTTAGCGAAACAAGGTAAAGAACAACCATGCCACCAATATTATCTTAGATAACTAAATTATCATCATAAATTTGAAGTAACTGACAGTGTATTAGAACTGTGGGTAACTAGTAACTACACAAATCATATTTTTTACAGTTACTATAAAAAGATGTACATTGAGAAACTAAACAAAAAAAAACAAGAAGATAAAGCAATCAAAACATCAGTATAGTACAGGGCTGCACAGATCATGTGCTGTGTATGTGAAGAACTGCATGAGGTTCTGCAAGTATAAAGGTAGAGATGACTACTTACAGGCCAGAAATCACAACATTAAGCATAGTGGTGAACGAATCCCCTCCATTTGCAATATTCTTGTGAACAGTGATGCTAGTGAACCAAACAAGCAAAGCCCATGAAAGAAAAAGGACGGAGTGCAAAGTTCCAAGCCCTAAACCCTTGGCTATGCCTCCTTTCTTTCCATACTCATAGGTCTTCATAAGAGCTTTTTTATATGACAGCACTGCTTTATCTTCTCCAACAAAAGCTTGGACTGTCCTCACGTTCCCTATCACCTAAAGCAAGGCATTCAAGCTCAAAGGTTCAACTCTTAACAATTCTTGGAGATCAAAACTAAATTGTTAAATCTTGCCCTCAATTCAACACTAAAATAATCCATCAGGAATTCAAGTGCAGCATAAACCCTCACAGCAGCCTTTATTAGTCTTCTGTTGCTTATATTTCCTCTTTGTTCACATGAATTACGATTAATATGACTGACAAAAGCTCTCAATTGAACAATTTTAACATATGAAAAAGAACATATGCAGCTAAAAATAGGTGAGCAATCCACTCATCTGGATTCTGGACTCAAATCCAATCCAACAGCACAATTACAAAGCTAAATCGAACTTGTAGCTACTTTGAGCTAAAAAGAGAAGTACCTCTTCCGCAATCTCCCCAGCTTTGACATAGGATTTGCGGACTCGAGCGATGAGACCAGTAGCAACATAAGCATAGATTCCACCGGCAAAAGCGATGAAGGGAACAATCGAGAGAGTGACCAAACTTATCTGCCATACTCTCACAAACCCTATGATAAACCCCGCCAGAAACCTGCTCACATAGTGCAGAATTTTCCCGACCTGCCAAAACCCGAACAAACAATCCAGAAAACATCGAGTCAGTCAAAATCAAACGAAATCATCAATTTCAGAGCAACAATTGTGTAGCAATCTGTTGAAATTTTGATTAGGATAGTGAATTACATTTGAGATCGTATGAGATTAAAGCTAAATCGTGTCGATTTGTAACGAAATTTGGATTCTAATTGCCGCGGTATCGAACGATTTAGCGTCGTTTCCAAAGAAAAACATGGAGATTGTGAAAATTGGCTTTCCATCGTAGCTGATTTGATAAATCTCCACAGAATAGCGGTTCAATTTGCAGATTCTTATTCGCAATCTATTGTTAGGGATTCTCCTAAATACGACGTCTAATATAAATAAATTGCCCCTAGAATTGTTAGAAATTCATCAGACATGAGTGAAGTTGGTACAATTTCATCCTCTTTAACTTTCATAAACTTGTATAATTGAAAAGCTTAATTTGAATCCAATTAGTGCTCCGATTTCAAATATGCAATAGTTCAAACTAGAGTTTATATCATTCGTTTTTTCTCTTTTTATATCAAATTATTATAATACTTCATTTATAAAATTTCTAATAAACTGCATGAAAATAAAAACAAGACTTTCGAACTAATACATTAAACATTTGAGATATATAAATGTTCAAAACCATTGTCAAAGATACATATCTTCAAAATTTTAAAAATCTATATGATTTTAATTTGTTATTATTTTAGGGATTGAAGTTTAAATCTTCTTGACAACATAAATTAGTCTGTAAAGCCTATTCCTTAATTAGAGCGGTTTTGACAAATCAAACCGGACTTAAATAACCAAAAGGAAGAAATAAAGTTGATTCCTATGAATTTGATGAATGAAGTTTACATTAAGTAAATAAGTGTACCATTTTGAAATGAAGAAGGTAAGGGTCATTTCTAATTATGATGGATAGCGACACAAAACAAATCCTACTCCCACCCACCTTATAATACTACTACACTCACATAGTCACATACATGATCAAATATCAACCACATAAATCTGTCTAATAAATGCTCTCTCATCTTCTCTTCCTTCAATTCCTCCATCCATAAGTTTTCATATCATTTATGATTTGTATAGAAAGTCTAATTAATATGGATATAGATACAATATATCACCAACAGCTACCGGATAACGAATCAATGAAATCACGTACGAGAAATAGTAGTAAGATCAAAATTGAGGAAGAAGCTTACTACTAGTCTTCCAAACTCAATAAATTAGTTTAAGAGACTTGGAATTGGGGGAGAAGATGAAACACTAAAGAGTAAGAAAATTATAATGTTCTATAAAAAAATTATAAAGTTTTAATTTTTTTTATTAAAGAGTAGGACTAAAGTGTATAATATCTGTTTTCATTATATTAATTTCACATGTAAAAAGGGTAACCTCCTCTCAAAAAAAAATGTAAAAAGGGTAACTTTGTCTAATAATAGGATAAAACGTGCCCTATATGGTAAAACTTGTGTGATAGAAGTCCTGATTGAGAAAATAGGTAGTTGGGGAAGGCCCTTGTAGCAATTTATGTACTTGATGGGGCCAAGCGGGTAGCTGGTTTAAGAGTAGGGGATTTATATACGTGTGAGAAAGTCAATTAAACATATTTACACTCAAGGCGCTGGCGCCACCCAATTTTGCGACCCAGCCATTAATATACGTTGAGGCGGGACCCATTTTTAAAATTAACAAGACACTTTCGACAATTCCAATTTTCAGCAAGTAAAAGAAAAAAAGGCTCAATTCATTTTTTAAAAAAACACACAGATTATATAAAAGGGTCCGGTCAATGCTAGCCGGCTATATATATGGCCGGACCCTTTTAATCAAACATATGTTTGATTTTTAAAAAATGTGTACAGATGTCTATGTTTGATTATACTGTACCCCAACCTACAATGTGCGATTATGTGATCTATAGCTGTAGCGATGCATTATTGTTTTAAAAAATACAGTAATTATTTTACATTTCTTACTAAATGGGCCAATTGAAAAGTGTAGGTAGGAAAGCTGTAGATTTTGGTCCATGGGACAAAATGACTGTAGTTCTAAGTGCGTCACCATTATGATGATAACTAGGACTCACTTGATAGGATAGGATAGTGATATGAAACGAATATCGATATATACTTAATAATAGATAAATGAGCCCTAATAATGGATTATACATCGATGCTAAACGAGCCTAGTGTTCGACATGGTTGTTAATAAACTTAAGTAAGCCGTACTATTAATGAATTTTATATAAGTAGTTAATATAAGTTACCTTCTCGGAAATGGCATCCTGAAGGACAAGAATCTCGCTGGTGATAGCATTAACAACTTCACCGGTGGAGGACTCGGTATCAAACATGGTAATGTCTTGGTTGAGCATGGACCTCAAATACGCCATCCTTATTTTCGCCGCCTGTCTCTCCCCAGTGTGCATCCAACACGCCACCTCTGTTCATTCCAATTCAATTTATCAATCAATTTGTTACATACGTACAACAATTAATTAACAAGATCGATTAATTAATTAAGTAGAGAATTGAAGAAACTAACCAACCCATGAAGAGAACATTATAGCAATACTTAGGTAGACAAAATCCAACGAGTACTTAGCCACGTCGTGGGAGGTTTCTCTAGGGAAGAGATAGGCCATGCCAATGAGATTAATCAGCTTCCCGAAGAAGATGAAGAACACGGGCACTGACGCCCCATGGACGATGGCTCCGATCGAGCCCACCAACATGAGGAGCCAATCGTACGAGTCGGCAAAGCTGAACAGCTTCGCCATCGAAACCTTGTCGACGCTCTTCTTCTGCTGATGATCATCATCTTGATCGCCCGAGCCTTTCTTCGGATCTTCCATTATTCAATCTGCCCTTGGCTTGTTCTAGCTAGCTCGTTTGGGTCAGAGGTAGAATGGTGTACGTTATAAGTGATGAAGGTGGGACAAGTAGAGGAAGTTAAGTTAAGAGGTGAGTAGTTGGGAGAGAGTCACATTAAAGAGATAGAGAGAGAGTGTTTGTAATTGTATGTGTAAATAATATAAGTAAGTTGTTCTGATTGATTGCTCTTCTCACTGTTTCTTACTCTCTCTGTGCTGGAGGAATTAACTGTAAGAATGTGTTTCCGAATTTGCGGAATGGGCCCTCTTTTGATCCGGATTTGCAAGTCGGGATCAAAAGTTTATGATTTGCACAAAACAGGAAGAAAGTGTTTCAAGTGTGGAATGTATAGCCAAGAAGAGTGGACCTAGGGGGCTGGCTAGCTATGAACACGGTCTTCTTACGCTAGAGGTGGGTTAAAAACTCTATAGATATATTACTAAACCCTCTTACAAAAATGATAAACCCTTTAAAAATTTGTAAAAAGAAAAAAGATTTGAAAAGAGAAAAAAGACTTGGTTGTCTTACTTCAATTTTATTTTCCTTATATAAAAGTGAAAATATTACTAGAAAATAAAGAAAAATTTATGAGTTCTAATAACTCTAAAAAAATTATAATTATAAAGTAAAAAAAACAGATTGGAGTTATAATCAAGAATATAAATAAATTTATTTTTTTGAATTACAAAATTAACAATTAATCTAATTTTAAATGCTGGGTCTTCATTAACCTTCCAATCTTCCATAAATACCTATATAGCTATATGTGATACTGAATGTATGAATGCAAGTAAGTCCAGGAAGTTTTCCAGTCAATGAATGCATGGGATTATGGTTTTTCTTGGGGGGTTCTTCAACCGCACATAAAGATCATACATAAATGTGAATTGGAACATATCGATCTACGTGCTTATTTGCTGGATGGGGATAGAATAATATTTTATCTTTGTGACTTTGTTCTTGCTTGTCGATCTCGATCGGTATCCGTTTCTGTCCCGGAATCCCGCTCATCAAGTTTATTTTTCTCCATTTAACTTTTCGCTGCAAATTTTCTGAATTCTCCGTGGGTTTTTTATTTATGTTCCTTATGAATTTCTTTCTGAATTTAATTACATGTCAAGTGTGAACTACCCGGATTACCGGATAAGTAAAGCATTACTTTACAATAAGGAAAAACAATGCAGACTTGTGTAAAATTTCCAAAATTTTATCATTCTAAATGTTTTAATGAATTAAAATATAAGAACTATTTCATAATATCAAACAAATTTAATTTATAACTTTTTTTTTTGATAAGAAACGAATCAAGTGAACCAACCATAATGATGGCCGGAGTTCGTATCATTTTTTAATTTTGTAATATGCCTAAAATTTAATATTAGAAAGACTTGTTAGATTTTACTTATTTACAATTTTTATAGGTTTTTTTTTCCAATTAGAATAAAAAAATATAAATTTTTTTTTATCTTTTATACCCCTAATTAAGTTATAGAATAAATTTTTTTTTCTTTTATACCCCTAAACATCATTCCTCATCTCTCGCATAGTCTTAATTTTTTTTTTGCCAAATTGACATTTTATGTATAGATCAAATTACATCTTAACAAAATATAAAATTGTCCCTCGTGTCCTCATAAATGACCCATTAATTTTCAAAATGCTATTAACAAAATAATTTTTTGGCAACCTAAATGCCCATATTAATTGAAAATAAGTGATCAAGTAAATATAAGAATTTTTTCCCAATAAATATCTTCATTTAAGAGAAATGATTAAAAAAACTTCATGGAATTTTTTTATGAAAATTTACTATATTATTTTATATTTTTTTATTAAAGAAAGTATGTGGTAAAATCTATAAATTTAAATATTGTAATTTAAAAAATTATAATAATTTTATAATTAAATATCTTAATGGAACCTTTTAGTAATATATAATTCAATTGTAGATTAGAAAAATAAAAAAAATATAATTCAAATTTGTATTCACCCGTATTGATATGCATACCACGATAAAATTATTCTTAAAATTAAAATGTTATATTAATCTTCTTATCTAAATATTAATTCTAAATATAAATATTTAAGTAATTAATTAAAAATAAATTAAAATCTTAGTAAAGTTATTTATTTTGGTCAAATAAATGCGATGTCGTTGTTTTTGTATTAATTTCCACCAATGTTGAAATATAACAAGTATGTAAAGATTTATGTAAAATAAATTAAATATTTATATAAACACGAAAATTAAACTAAAACGATATATATTTCTGAACGAAGAGACTAATTAACTAGTCTATGATCTATCTACGAGTCATTATTAATATGTTTAGGGACTATGGAGTAACATTTTCATGAATATATACTATCTCACAATCTTATACTTTACTTTTCGATCGTATTTTACACGGTCAATAATTTATAAATCTAACGAAAGCCAACGCGTACGTTGCACAGTTGCACCGTTTCCCCCCTTCATAAAATAACGTATGATAAAAAAATATATCACGAAACATATCTTGAGACGAATAGACAAACTTTCAAAACACCATTCATCAGAGGTGTCACAATCGCTTTAGATTGTGGGTTTTTAACTTTCGTCGGTATTAGGTGAAATGAAACCCCATGTAATAATATAATAAGGATTAAAATAAAGTATGTAATTTGTTAATTTTCGATGGATCGTAATTAATCGGGGGCGAGAGATTACATTAGTTCTATTATTAATTTTAATATAAGATTGGATTTACTTTTCCACTCAAAAGTTTAAGCTAATGGTAGTAAGGATTTCACCTTGATTAAATTTTTTCCCTTTGATTTTTCAACGTGGAAAGAGTACTCACTTTTATCCAATAGTCTTCCCTTATGATAAATAGTGAGGATCAACTACAACCTTTGGATTTTAATAAATTAATGGATAAGTTTTTTTTAATTAAAAAAAAAACAAATTTTTTCATATCTAACTTGCTCCGTCCTCTAATATACATCGCGTCTATATAGGCGATGATGCTAAACTTGTTATCTCCTCTATTAAATATTGAACAACTAAGATATTGTAAATGAACAAGTAATGTATTGATCACGAACAAGTATTATAAGCAAATAATTTACTCAAGCAGTGTATTATTTATACCTCCTTGCAAATGAACAACACAATGAACAATTTTTTTTTTGTCACTAATTAAATAGTCAAATAACCACATGAACAAGACACTTGTTCATCATGAGTACAACGGTCTAATTACCTGATCCCCTAAATCCTAAAATCCAAATCTAGCTCGAAGCCAAGTCGAGTCGAGTCTAAGTCAATCTCCTTGCGCCATTAATGGCGCTACTGAGACTAAGATCGTCTCCTTCAACCTCGATATTAGAGAAGTCAAGTCAAATGGCTTCTTGTTAACCATCTCGAAGCCCAACAACCTCTGCTACAATGGCTGACTAGGAACCACAACGACCATTTCCTCAAAAAACAAGGCCACCTTCGTCATTCCTGATGATGTAGTCGAAGCTTGCCTCGCCACCATCCAGGGTGGAACCATCAAAATTAAGTTTGTACCTCCGCTATAATGGCTGACTAGGAACCACAACGACCATTTCCTCAAACAACAAGGCCACCTTCATCATTCCTGATGATGTGCGTAGTCAAAGCTTGCCTCACCACCATCCAGGGTGGAACCATCAAAATTAAGTTTGTAGTTTCTTGGTGTGGGTTTGTTCCATTTTATGTTTTTCCTTTTTCTCCTGCTCGCTCATCTCTGACAATTGATTGTTTTCTTTGTCCTTTTATTCTTGCTTTGGCGTACCACAATTCCTTATTTGTTGTTGGTTAAAAGGCATTAATATTTTGGATTTGCTCATTTGTTTCTTGTCTAAAGATATTAGTGTTACGTTGATACCATATACTCCACAAAAGGACGTACACTTGAGGTTTCAAATTGATGCTTATGGAGTCTATCTCTTATGTCATTTAGCAGATCCATCGGGTAATTATCATTTTGCACTTGTATTCGGCTTATAATGTTATCAATCACTTGATCTATGCCATGGATGATTTGTTTGATATGTGGACAATTTAGAAAGAAGTGAGATAGATCTTCACAATTGTAGTCACAAAAGGTACATGGTAGGGTCATTGAACATGTCTCTCATGCAATTTTGCCCGGTGGGTAAGTCGTTTCACGCAACTTTTCATAAGAAATGTTTGCTTTGTGTTGGGTATCTACCTTTCATATCCATCAGATAGATATCCGTCAATGGTGCTTGCTTATTTCTTACCATTGATCATTTGGAGTGCTAAGTGGGTGGAAAACCAACCATTCTTATTTAATCCCTATTATAGCATGTTTGGGATGGGGGTGGGTCGGTAATTGTATGTTTATGACTATAGCGATGTTTTCCTCGTCTAATACCCCTTTTAGCTTCCTACTATTCCATTGAATCCACTTTTTCTTCAAAGGAAGTGTTTGAGATTCTCTCTTGTTTAGGTTTTAGTTGTGTTAACGAGCTAGGTATCAGTCTAAAATTTAATTGTATATTTTTTCATCCCTAATTTTCCATCTGAGTCCTTCTTCGAAGGGTTAATCAAACTCATGGGTTATTACAAATAAGAAATGAAAAAAATGAGTTGGCATTCCACGTCACCGTGTGTAACTTCACCCGTGTGTAAATGAAAATTCTTCCTTAGGTCCCTTTATGTGTTTGTTTCTACCTCATAAAATGATGGTATAAGTTTATAAGTGTTCCTACAAGTCTTTATATATAAACAAAAATAAATTAAAACTTGGACGAAGTAACAATAAATTATAGATGTTCTTACAATCCTTTACGGGATGTGTGTTAATGGTTAATTCGTTAAGTTTTTGCCAAATTTATTACAAGAAAATCTACTTATTAACTCATCTCATGTGCTAGCTAGCGAGTGTTCACTCTCTGTATTTGGACCATTTATGAAATGGTGCTTCCTCATTTAATTTAGGACAACAACCTTCATTTATCTTGTTTAGCATCTAAGCTTTAGTGAATTGAAGGCCTTGCTTAGCACGTGCGTTACAGCGATATGTCAATGAAGAAAGTTATGCATCCAAAACAAAAAGGATGAACAAACTTCATACAAACAAAAACTAGCAATTTATTTATGTGCATGTGTTTCATAAAATCGTCTTAATAACCAAAGGGGGTTAGTTCAGGTGGTAAACTGATACGGTACAAGAGAGCCAACATGGTCTCAAGACTCGTCCGACTCGTGAACGTCGTCAACCGGCTCGGTTGACGGATTATTTAGTTATTTAATTTATCAATTTATGTAATTTTTTAAACAGAGTTTTAATACTCCTCGGGTTTTCTTTACGGTTCTTTCCCGGGACGCTTTTATTGAACCGTTAGGGCTAGTATAAATACTCTATTTTATTCTATCTTTGAGATTAATCAGAAAATTAATACTTTGCCCTAATCTTGTCTTCCTCTCCCTCGTCTCACTCGTCTTCCCTTCTACTGGCCGGCGGCCGCCAGGCCCTTCACCTTCACTTCCATTGTTTTTGTGTATTCTTGTGCAGGCATTCTCGTGCTTGTAACAACTGGCGCTTTCACACGTGACGGGCAACGAGAACGACGGCGACATTAGAGAGATGTTGCAGAACCTGACCATCGAAATCCGACAAACTCGGCAGGAACAAGATGTCCAACGCCGGCGTATGGACCAGGTGTTTCATATCCTGGATGCTCGCAATATCATCGACAAGCAAACACGCGGGATCTACGTCGCGAACCCCTTCGTGGAGCCGCGTCAATAGGCGCCTGTCCTCGCGCACCCACAACCGCCACTGTCAACCGCCATCGTGCACGAAATCCCGCCAGCGCCGCATGTCCCGCTGGTACCACAAGTCCCGGTTGTACCGAACGTGCCTCCAGAACAACCATCGGACCGCCAGTTGATTGAAGAACATCAACGTCCGGATCGTTATCCTAAGTTACGCGTCGATGCACCAAAGTTCAATGGCACGGATCCCGTGGGCTGGGAATTCAAGGTACAAGCTTATTTCCATTATTTTCATACTTCTGATGTTGATCGTTTACGTTTAGTTGGTATGCTCTTTGATCCCCCGGCTTCCGATTGGTTTCGATACCAACGTCGGAATAATTGTAATGCTACTTGGGCTGAATTCTTGAGGGCGGTAAAACAACGTTTCGATCCTCAACATTATGAGGATGGATTACATCGGGTTATTAGCAAAGCTCCAGCTGAAAACTGTTGTTCTTGATTATCAGGCGAAATTTGAGGCTCTATTGAATAAAATTGAAGGGTTATTTGAGCCGACTTTGATCTCTCTATTTAAAGTCGGGTTGAAACAGCCGGTAAAACGGGAATTGAATCTGCGGAACCCAACAACCTTGGCCCAAGCCTTTGCCCTTGCCCGAGAACTCGCAGCCTCTTATGCTGGCACATTAACTGGTTTTTCGGCACAACGCCGAGCCTGGCCAACTGCTGCGTTCAAATCGGGTGGCGCCAGCAGTTCACAACCGAGCCCAAACCCGACGCCCAACACTACCCAACCCACGGCTCCTAACCCTGCCTCTTTACCGATCCGAGGATTGTCACCGGCTGAAAGAGAGGACCGTAGCAAAAAGGGTCTGTGTTGGAATTGCGACGAAAAATTTGTTCCTGGACATCGCTGTAAACATCGGTTTCTGGCTTTATTAGGTACCGATGATTCGGATGAGGATGATAATGTTGAATCTGAAGAGGCTTCCTTGGCAGTCATGGCAGATATTTCTAGTATTCATGCGATGGATGGTTGTACTAATCCTAAATCGCTCAAAATCCTCGGATCTATTAATGAGCTAGCAGTGCAAGTGTTGATTGACAGCGGTAGTACTCATAACTTTATCCATCCGGCAATAGTCGAACAACTCCATTTGCCCCTATCTCAAATTACACTTTTCCGAGTTTATGTGGGGAATGGTGAATCATTGTTGTGTACTCATCAGTGTCTGGCTACGGCTTTACAGTTGCAGGGCTACATCTTTATGGTTGATTTGTTTGTTCTGCCAGTTCATGGACCTCAGGTTGTCTTGGGAGTTCAATGGTTACAAACCCTAAGCAAGGTTTCACACGACTATGCTGAGTTACTGATGGAATTTACTTGGTAGGGAAAAAGAGTGTCGTTACAGGGTGATCGGATTGCTCCGCGTTTGATTTCTATGCATACATTGCAGTCTTTAATTACGTCAGAATCCGTTAATGATTGCTTTAAGATTTTGCGCTTGACCGACACAGTGCCTCAGGCTGTCGCCGCCAGTGTTGATTTTCCGTCGGATGTTGATCCGCAAATCCGGGAAGTACTATAGCTTCATGAATCAATCTTTCGGTTGCCAGAGGGATTACCTCCACCCCGGCCTTGGGATCATCGTATTCATCTCCATCGGGATTCTAAACCGGTGAATGTGAAACCCTATCGTTACCCGTACTTTAAGAAATCGGAAATCAAGCGCCAGGTTTAGGACATGTTGAAGCAGGGTATTATTCGGCACAGTACGAGTCCTTTTTCGTCGCCTGCTCTCCTTGTTAAGAAAAAAGATGGTAGCTTTCGGTTTTATATTGACTATAGAGCTCTGAATGTTGTGACTATAGCCGATAAATTTCCGATTCCGACCGCAGATGAATTGTTTGATGAGTTAGGTCACGCTGCCTTCTTTACAAAGTTGGATCTCCGATCAGGTTATCATCAGATTCGGATGCACGACTCTGATATTTACAAAATAGCCTTTCGAACTCATGATGGACATTTTGAATTTCTTGTTATGCCGTTCGAACTCACCAATGCTCCATCTACATTTCAAGCCGCAACGAATAGTATTTTCTCGGCATATCTGCGTGATTTTCTCATCGTTTTCTTTGATGACATTTTGATATATAGTTCATCCCTGTCACAACATATCCGACACATCGATCTTGCTCTTCAGATATTACGGGATAACAGTTTCTTTATTAAGAGTTCGAAATGTTCATTTGGTACGCAGAAAGTAGAGTACCTCGGCCACATCGTATCCGCCGACCAGTTGCTAGCCGATCCCAGCAAACTTGAAGCTATGGCACCGTGGCCGATCCCTAAAACTGTTAAACACTTACTGCATACCAAAGCCGGTAACCTGAAGTCGCCATTCCAGGTCCATGACGGTGTTCTTTATTATGGGCATCGTTTGATGTTGAGCAAATTTTCCGCCCTTAAAACCGATGTCTTGCATGAATTTCATTCTTCTCCTAGTGTGGGTCATCCCGGTGTGGATCGAACTTTCAAACGTGTCGCAACTGTATTCTTTTGGCAGGGTATGCGGAAAGAGGTGAAGCAATTTATAGACTCATGCCTCACTTGTCAATCGACTAAGTATAGTACTAAAAAACCAGCCGGTTTAATTCAGCCATTACCCATTCCGCTACAAGTTTGGGACTCGGTTTCTATGAATTTCATTACAGGCTTACCTTCGTCCCGTGGTTTCTCCACTATTCTGGTGGTAGTGGATCGCCTTTCCAAATATGCTCATTTCGGGCCATTGGGAGCATCTTATGATGCCTTGAAAGTTGCATCGGTGTTCGTTGATATTGTGGTAAAACACCATGGCATCCCTAGCTCTATCTTATCAGACCGTGATACAATCTTTACTAGCGCTTTTTGGAAAGAATTGCACCGCCTGAGTGGTACAAGTTTGCGCCATAGCACGGCCTATTATCCACAAACGGATGGCCAAACGGAGGTCAAAAACAGAGGGCTCGAACAATATCTTCGTGCATTTACGCATGCGTGTCCGTCGCGTTGGGTATTATTTTTACCATGGACCGAGTTAGCTCTTAATTGTACTTTCCATGAAGGATTGCAAATGTCACCATTCAAAGCCCTGTATGGTCGTGAACCACCACCTCTGATTCGACTGACTCAACCATCCGATCACGACTCACCAGCCGCAACAACGATCCATGAGCGGACCGAGTTGATCGACATCCTACGCGCCAATCTTACTAAAATGCAGCAGCGCATGAGCGCCCTTGCCAATGCCCGACGCCGTGATCTTGAGTTCAAGGTTGGCGATCATGTTTTGCTCAAGCTCCAACCTTACAGACAGCATTCCGTGGCAAAGCCTCTCTCCGCCAAATTAGCCCGCAGATTTTATGGCCCTTTTGAGATTGTGGAACGTGTCGGCCCAGTGGCCTATCGTTTAGCTTTGCCTGAAAATTCCAAGATCCACAACGTTTTTCACGTCTCCCTGCTCCGTCCCTATTTTCCGTGTAACACCCCCGTTTTTCACTCGGAGATATTACCGCCAGTGACCTCGGAATTTGCACTCCGAAGCTACCCAAGGCTTTCACGGTATTCAAGACATAAATAAATAATGATAATTCAGTAAATATTAAACAAATGTCCAACTTTCACAATCTTGAATAATCCGAATACTTGCGGAATAAATAGAGATTAAATAGTCTTGAACAAAGCGGAAATAAAATTTTTGAAGGCGGTCCTTACAGACCAAGGATCTCGACCTTAAAACTAAAACAGAGTTATTCAAAAGAAACTTGCAAAGACTTCAACTACTTCAATCTCGAATCACCACTCATTTACTCCCTGATGTTCCGTATAGGGACGGTTGACACCAGCCGGCCATGCGCCCATGCAAAAGAAATAAAGCGGTCGGTCAGTCTAATGAAAGACTACGCAAGTGGAATTTTATGTGAGGTTCTTGTGATCTTAGTTGCATTATGACCATCGGTCTCCGAATGAAAGTCGGTCGATGACATAACCCAAATAATCTCACGGAAAGGGAAATATGATGAAAAGATGAGGACACCACAAAACTATGGTTCCTTAAGAATGAGAAAGGTTATGTTGGGAACTTTAATTATCAACCAATATTTTGAAAAGCCTCCGTCGACTTATCAAATCTACAACCAACCTCACCGAATGCGTGTTGTCCGAATTCAGATTGGAAAATAGATTAATCAAAGCCGGGAGCCAGAGTGGTTTTCCAAGTTGTAGTCACCACCCTGAACACATTTTAATGGGTGTGCACTAGCACTTATCTTATTTAATTACAAAATATTGCATTCAAGTTGGTAGCTTTTAAGACGACAATGCGATATGCCATAAGATATACAATCCCACAAAGGGAGGAACGGGTTCCTAAGTCCCGATACAAGGCACTAGCTAGGTGCCAAACACTCCTCAATACGGTTGAGAGAGCAGGGTCATGACCATCATTAGGGTCTAGGTCCATCCTAATGCAAAATATTATAAAGAGGTGTTCAGGGGTTAGTGAACCCCCACCCCTAATTCTATGCTAGTCAGAAACAACGAATCTCAAAATGAGACCGTGAAACAAACATGTGCACAAACATTGCAACTAGGTATAAGCTCTAGCGCATAATAGAATAATAACAATAAGCTACCATGGGGTCATTATTTCTATGCATAAGAAACCCTAATTCATTTATATGTTTCAACATGGTCATTATTTCTATAATAACCTAAATTCATTTTATTCAAACAAGCGTTCCCAACACAACATGCAAACATGAATAAAAGTATTCATGATAAAATATGAGAGCGAACCACCACTTGCCTTGTTTCGAAGGCGAGCGAGAACTATCTTAGACGAGCTTGCAATCCAACGATTGATTTCCTTTTCCTAATTCATGCATAAGATACAAAATAAATTATAAGCAATTTATTTTGTTCAACTTTTCCTCGTAAGTTGAATTCTTATGACTCGTCTAAGTTTATATTTCTAATAAACTTATCTTATTAACATTAATAAAATCTTTCTTTATTAATGTAGGACCTTTTAAATTTCTTTGTATTGGATATTATAGATTCTTTATCTTTATCCATACATATTAATTAAAAATATTTACCCATATATTATTTCAATAAAAAAAATATTCTTTTGCAAAGTACATGTTTTTAAGACATAAAATCAATAATATTCATCATTTCCTTTCTATCTGCAAATTTTATCAAAATATATACTTGCTACTTTTCTTTCATAAAAATATTTTAAACATCTTTTAAATTAAGATTTAAAAATATTTATTTTTATTTTAAATACCCCAATTAATAAAATGCATAACGTAAGGCAAAAATGGGTAAAGAGGCAAGCCAAACGGGTCGGGTCGGGCCCGCGGGCCTGCTACCTACAGCAGCAGCAACAATGCGCATCTCCGACTTCAGAAGCTTCGTTCTCCTTCGTCTGGAATCGGTTCGAGGTGTGTGAGGTATCGTTGGAACCGGGACGAGCAGCCCTACCAACTGTTGGCAGAAGCGGCTGCTTAGGTGGTCTGTGGTGGCCGGAAAACGCCGCTGAATAGGCGGTTCCGGTGAGGATTTTCGAAAACAGAGACTGGTTTTTATGTGGGTTTCTAGATCGATTTTTGACCAAATTCCAATTGGAAAGGCAGTGATTTTGCTTAAGGTTAGATAGGAAATGGATAGATCTATTTATAGGGCCAAGAATGAGCTTCAACGCTCCAAAAACGAGCCCGAAATTACCATTTAAAGCTTTGGACACAATCCCTTTGATTTCGCCCATTTATGAGTGATTTATCACGAAATTGGATCGGATTGATCCCCTAATTCATTCCTTTGACTCTTCACTATCCTTTCCTTCTTAACTCCAACCTCATTCTTATACATTCCGATTTAATTTGAACGATTTCAAAGAAAACGCTACCTTTGACCTAGAACGACATAGAACGAGATTTCCGGGCTGATTTTAATTGATTGCCCCCAAATTGATTGAGGAAACTTGTAGAGGGTTAAACAAGGAGCCAGTAGCCTTTTAGGGAATCCATTTCCGTTAAGAAACGAGATCAAATTTCTCATTTGAAATTCAAGACTCAAGTGGGGAAGAAGACCCCTTATTTGTGAATCCATTTTCAAGAAATTAAATAAACAACCCCTCTAGTTTGAGAAATGAACAAAAATTGCCCTTGATATTAATAATTATCACTAATATCTTTTGAAGAAATAAAACTTTTAATTCAAAATATTTTTATAACAATTCTCTTTGTTTATAAAAATATGTTTTAAACACTTTTAATATATTTTTCTTAAAATTTTAATTTTAATTATTTATTTTTCTTTAACATATTGGTAAGGTCCATTATTATTTCAAATAATCCTTTAGAGGTTAGTTGTTTAACTTTCATTTGATAAAATAAATTATGCAATCAATATATATCATTATTATGAGAATATTGTCATAATTTATTTTATTAAACAAAATAAAAAGGAAATTACATAACGATGCCTCTTGGGAACCGCTCGATCAACTCCTTGTGTCATTTCCCGATTTACGACTTGAGGACAAGTCGAATCTCATCGGGGGGTAATTGATACGGTACAAGAGAGCCAACATGGTCCGAAGACTCGTCCAGCTCGTGAACGTCATCAACTGGCTCGGTTGACGGATTATTTAGTTAGTTAATTTATCAATTTATGTAATTTTTTAAACAGAGTTTTAATACTCCTTCTCGAGTTTTCTTTACGGTTCTTTCTCGGGACGCTTTTATTGAACCGTTAGGGCTAGTATAAATACTCTATGTTATTCTATCTTTGAGATTAATCAGAAAATTAATATTTTGCCCTAATCTTTTCTTCCTCTCCCTCGTCTCGCTCGTCTTCCCTTCTACTGGCCGCCAGGCCCTTCACCTTCACTTCCATTGTTTCTGTGTATTCTTGTGCAGGCAATCTCGTGCTTGTAACATAAACGGTTTGCTCCATATTCATAAGGTCTGGATTCAACTCCAATGAATTTAAAAAAATTTCTTTGAAAGACTTACCCGCTAAAACTAGGTGTGCAATGTTACGGACCGGGCCGAGCCACCAGTCCCAACCGCTAGACCGGTCCGGGCGCGGCGTAAACCAAAGCATTTGGAGGATTATTGTTAAGTATTTATTTATTTTTAATTAATGTAATTTTTAAATAGAGTTTTATGCTCCTTCATGGGTTTTCTTTCCGGTTGTTTCCCGTGACGCTTTTATTAAACCAGTAGGGCTTAGTTTAAATACTCTTTAAGTTGTTATGTTTTTAATTATTCAGAAATTAATTATCTTGCCCTAATCTTCTCTTTCTCTCTCTTTTCTCGTCTGCCTCTCCCCCAGGTCGATGGCCCTTCACCGAATTCCCTTCAACTTGGTTACTAATTTGTACAAGCTAATTACAACTTGTATCACACAACCCGAATTGAATTGTACGTAATCAATACGAAACTCTAATTAACTAGTGAGCAACCCAAAAAAATAAAATCATCTTAATATCGAAAGAGTTTCACTTTCACACAACTGGGTTGTCTTTTTTTCGAGAGAAAGCACAACGATTATTTCACAAATCTTTTCCCAACATTTACATACCTTAGGAAATGTTTGGATGATGGGCAAATCCCATCATCCAAACATACCTTTAGGGTTAATGTGGGCAAAAGGGTGAATTCCAAATTTCGACTAAATTCACCCTCTAAACAATGAGCGGATTTGGGTTTTTGTGGCCCATGGCCATGGCAGTGTCGGGCCCAACCCAACTTTTTAAATAATACTATGTATAATAATTGTCAAACTAAGTAAAAACTCAATAATTATTAAACTTGAGTCCGGTTCACGTGTGAATGGGCGCCCAGGTGCGAAATAAGAAAGAACAAGAGTCGTTGGATCAAAAAAATCAAAGGCGTTGATCATTTCACTTAAAAAGGGGAAAAAAATGGCACGGGCGAATTATTGGCGAATTATTCGCGTATTTTTGAAAAAAACGAAAATAGGACGCGCACCCAGATTGTTCATCAGTATTGTGGATTTGTTCATCAAAACTGTGATTTTGTTCATCAAAACTGTGATTTTGTGCATAAATAAACTATTGCTTGTGCATCAAAAATCTATTGTTTGTACATACAAAATGAACAAATGTGTATCAAAATTACATGCAATATGTTCATCAACATTGTGATTTTGTTCATAAAAAACGAAAATATTTGTTCATCGGTTTTGGCATATTTGTTCATCGGTTTGTGCATATTTGTTCATTAGTAACATCAATTTGTTCACTGGTTTATGCATACTTGTTCATTGCCTTTTTCATATAATTATTCATTACTAGATGCATATTTGTTCACTAGTAACCTCAATTTGTTCATTGCTATATGCATATTTGTTCATCAATAACATCAATTTGTTCATAGCTAAATAAGTTGATATTTGTTCATCAATTTGTTTTGGCATATTTGTTCATCGATTTGTGCATATTTGTTCATTAGTAACATCAATTTGTTCATCAATTTGTTCATATTTGTTCATCAACATTGCTTATTGCCTAAATGTACAAGTTGATAGCCTTGACACATAAAACATAAGTTTATTTCAATTCACAAATAAGGGTATAATAATGAACAAATAAGGTTATATCAATGAACAAATAAGGGTATATCCATGAACAAATAGGGTATATCAATAAACAAATAATGGTATACCAATGAACAAAAAAGAAGTATACTAATGAACAAATAATGGTATACCATGGGTATATCAATGAACAAATAGGGGTATATCAATGAACAAATACGAGTATATCAATGAACAAATATGAGTATATCAAAACTAATTATATGTGCATAAAAAAAACTACATAATATTGTATTCCTACACATAAATAAGGTTAAAAAATAAAATTAAAAAAGTTCGAAATCAATGAACAATGTTATCAAAAACTCAATGCACAATTAGTTAGTATTGATGAACAATTGGTGAATATTGATGAACAAATCGCTATTTCTGATGAACAAACTGGGCGCGTCTCATAAAAACGTATTTTTCGAAAAATTCGTGAATAATTCAGGAAAAATTCGTCCGTGTCGTATTTTATTGAAAAATACGCGAATAATACGGGAAAAATTCGCTCGTGCCGTATTTTATTTTTTTTAATGAATGTTTAATCAGGGACGTTGATTATTTGGAATGAACGATCGAGATTTATTGTTATTTCCCACATAGGCGACTATTTGCACGGAACTCTTTCTCATTAAACTTAATATATAAGTCTAATGAAATTCTAATCCTAAAATTAATTAGTAATTAAATGAGTAATTCAACAATTACATATTATTTTAAAATTCTTTTCAATTCTAATGTATAGTTCAAACCAAACAATCACCCTCTTATTTGTGAGTTTTTAACAAATCATAACAGATAGATGATACAATACCTTTGATATGGATTTAGTTCATACATCAATTTAGATACATTCTAACTAAATTCAGTTATTATTGTCACATAGTTGAATTTCGATTTTTCTTAGATATATCGGGTGCATCCTCTTGACATATTTAAATTATAAGTACCTCCATCTTGACTCCCTAAATCCCGCTTAATTGGAACTATATGGAAAATGATGTTAATGTTGTATATATTAATTTAGAACCTTCTCAACTTCGATATAAAAATTCACAACTGAACTCTACATATTCCCTTTCTATAAATATTCATATATGTGTAGTATAAGTTTTATGTATTTTTTGGGATTATAATATAATGCTTTTCAATAAACATTCGTCCCATCCGTGGGCCGACTGGCTAAATATTCGGCTAACTAAGGATGATAATGAGACACATAATGAGTAGATGGATTAGATATTTAGATGTAAATAGTAGGTGGATTGAATGGGTCGATAAACAATTAGGTGAATATTAAATATCAGGACTACTTTGAACTTATAAAACATTTTGATGCAATTTCAAACTTGTAATGCAAAATCCAAATTCTGTGACAGTTATATCGAATAAATCTAGTGTTATACTATGAGTTATGTATATAGTGTCATTATAACTTAAATACAAATAAAAACAATCAATCAAGATACAAATATTTATGTAGTGTTTTATTAGCCAACTTCGAAAGACTAGAGACGATAAAGGGGCTTGTAGTATCAGATTCATAGATATGAGTTCAAGTAAAACTATTTTTAGAGTGTGCACGTGTGCACAGTTTATATTTATGATTTTGAGTTGCATATTCATAATTTTATATAGCTGTATTCATATTTTTGAGTTGCATATTCATTCATATTTAATAGTGCATATGTGTATGAGATCTAGAATATTCCTAGAGAAGGGCAGGTGTCACCTTATGACAGAGTGTAATCTCCTATATAATGTAATGTAACCCTTAGCAATGAGATAAAGGTGGATATCATTTTCAGCACTCTCCTCTATACACCATCAATATTCATTCTTTTCATATTACTTTGTATTCATGATTATAAGTCGCATATTCATATTTTTATATTAATGTATTTTTGAAGCTTTTTTCGTATTCCATCTCTTTATCATCCTTATAGAGTTATATAATCATATTTTTAAGTTGTATATTCATAAAAAGCGAGTAACTCAACATAATGAATATGCAACTTAAAACTATCAATATAGCCATACAAAATCATGCATATATAACTGAAAATCATGAATACAAACTATGCACACGTGCACACTCTAAGAACTCTTCTCACTTGAACTTAAATCCAGATTCATATTAGATTAGTTATGGTAGATCGAACCGAGTGGGAAATCAAAAATAAAAGATTAGAGTGGAATAATTGGGCAACTTTTTTTCTAATTTGTGATTTTTTTTGTTCATAAACGATATTTAAGTCATTATAACAAAAAGAAGGGGATTCACACTCACAACCTAATAATTACGAACGTCACCTACTTTTAGACCTAGCAAACACGAGTTGTCTTGTCCACCCGAAAAAAATGGGCTGGTTTGGACAATATATGTAGCCTAACGAGCAAGAATAGCTTGACCTGGAAGAGTAAGATGGTCGTGTATGGGTAACGAGCGAGGCCGAGCGAGCTTTAAAGCCCAACCCGTATAAATGTATATATAAGATATTGCAAATCCACATAAAAATAAATTTTAGATTTAACATTTCGGTTCCTAACCATAGTTCGTGTGTGAATTACTTGTGTTTTGATGAACATTTACAAACTTTTAGCACTTCTTGTATGTAATCTACATGTTTGATGATAATGATTAATGTGAAACCATCACTTAGATTACTTTTTGTATGATCATTTATGTGATGATGTCTTGTATTAATTTTTGTAATTTTTACGTGACAAAAAAGGTAGTTGGGTAGTCCGCCCTACTTGCGATCAGATATAGATAAGATATTGGACCCTAAAAAGCGAACTTAGGCTCGACCTTTTTTGTCTGGCCGGCCCGAGCCCGCGTTTGATCACTATGCCAGTGAATCTTGTGGTTTTTATTCACAATGTATTAAAAAGTATAAATAATTTCAAACATACTGGGGGAAGAGTATGGTTAATAAAATCGGGATTCTAGGATCGGATCGTGATAGGCCTTATGGATCGGATCGTAAAATCGGATCGTAGAATCGTAAGATTTTACATTATGAATAAATATGAATATTTAAAAATTGATAGTATGTGAAAAAAGAGAAAAAAAAAAGTATGGTTGTTTCATGAAACTTTACATTAATATAAGGTAATACAATTTTAAAATTGACCATTTTTATGTTTTATAATACTAGAAATTTGGGGTTTTTAAGTGTAAAAATGTAATATTATTATGAAAAAACTTCAATTTGTAAGTTTGATTTGTGAAAAATAACTTATATTATGAGTGACTGTGTGGAAAAAAAATTATTGATTAATTTTATGAAAAAAAAACTTAAATTATGAGCGGGTTTGGGTTTTTAAGGGATTTAAGAATATGAAAAAAAAAATAAAAATAAGAGTGGCTTTTGTAAGGAAAAATGTATATTATTAAAAAATATATAGAATAATTTTGCAAAATTTTTTCATATCAAATGCAAGATCTAAAAAATCATAATAGCTTATTTTAGGTCATTTATTTGCTTTTAGATGAATTGAGCCTTCTAGTTGAGTTTTATAGCTAAAACCTACAGAATCTTAGGATTTTACGACTCTACGATTTTGATACGATTCTATTGTGATTTTGATGTAAAATGACTTTCTACATCGATCCGAATCATCACCTGAATTTAGATGGTAAAATCGTACAATTTTACGACTTGAATCGCGATTTTAATAAAAATAAAATAAAAGGGTGAAGACTATATCCCGTAAGCCCATAAATTGGGCTCATATCAGATCTGGCCTTTTTAGCTTAGACAAAAACAATTCATCGGGCCCAGCCAGCCAAGCCCGGGTTGACCCACCTCAAACACATAGACAAATTATTGCTTTAGTGCGACCCTACTTATTAATATCCCCATCCCAGATCAAATCATCATTCAAAGGAACTACCCCGGAACTAACTATTAACAATTAACAAACAAGTATTAATAGTCGACATTAATGTCCATCTTGCTTTCAATATTTCTACTCCCCAACATTTTAAGTAAATAAAAGAACCAAATTAACTAGACAAGAGTACAAAATTGTTCCGACAAAAAATGCCTACATTTTTTCATCCGATATATTATTTCTCTCGTATTAAATGTAGATGACATTTATCTCGAATTCGATTCAACCATCTTTTGATAACATTTATCTCAAATTCAATCAACTATTATGAACAACTCTGAACAAAAAGTTATGAACAACATTTGGTTGATGCACCTCCCTTTCTATAACGCTTTCATGGTATCCAATCATCTTATTATCAAAATCAATCCATATTGCAAGGCCGGCCAACAAACAATTTAAACACTTCTTGCAACCCTAGAAAAGACTCTTCCAACACGAGGCAACGAGTTCGACCTCTCTTTTTATTGTCTCCTCGTTTCCTTGGACAAGATCCGACATTTACAAGCAAATCAAAGGCCGACGATCGGTCATAGGCTTGCGTGATCCGAGGCGGATGCAAGACCCTCGAGGACTCGAAGGATCTCGCCCGTGTCATCAACATAGTACTTAGCCTTGCTCGGTTTCTGGCCGACCGTGCATGCGAACACTTCGGCCACAGGAGAGAGGGACGTCGGCCCTTGGCCCTCGGTTGCGCTCAGGATCACCCCGAACATGTCCTCGTCCGACCTGTCGTCCCCGATGCACAACACGAAATCCGGGAGCATTCCCTTCTCTTGCATTCTTGCTAGGAGCCGTTCTGCCACCAAACCTTTGTTTATGCCCTGCAGTTTAATAAGGCGAAAGCTAGCTATAATACATGTCTAATAATAAGTTACTTGTAAATCCTTTTAGATGTACAAGAATGTTTTAAAGTAAGGCGAATTTTATTGAATAGTGATAAAGTCTGGTGGGCCAATAAGTTGAGGGTAGGGTTGTCAATTACCCATGGGTGACCGACTCATCCGTTTAACCCATTCAAAATAAACGGGTGAAAACCCAATTAAAGCGGGTGACGGGCGGTTCGGGTGACGGGCGAAACGGGTTATGGGCCAACCCGACCCATCAACCGAACCATCACCCATTTCACCCAAACCACCCATATAACCCGTTTTAGCCCATAATTTCTAATATGTATGGACCTTTAAAGTCACCCATATAACTTATTTCGGGCCTTTGATAAATAATCTCATTTATAACCCATCTTTGACTCCTTTTTGATATAATAGCTTATGGGATTTGTTTTTGTTTATGCATGGATTATGAATACTAGTTGACCCCGTCGTGCCATGCACGACTATGACTCGATATTTTTTAGATATACTATAAAAAAGATATTAATAAATAAAAATATAATATAAAATTTAATGTAAGTAATTTATAAAAATTATGAATTCAATCAAATAAATATACTCTTTTATAATTTCCAATTCGTTCTTTAATTGAAAAGTTGGAAAAAATATATATTGATATGACTTGATATAGTTGTTGTACATAAATTGCCTAAAATTCTTCTTGATTAAAATATAAATTGCCATATATAATCATTGTAGTTTTTATTTGAATTATTTATTATTTATTAATTATAGTTAAATATGACATGTTAATGATATGGCAGAATATAATATGACGTGGTATATGATGTGTAAGCAATATAATGACATGGCTTAAGGAAAAGGTGACATGTGGCAAAATCCAAGGTGGCGTATTCTCGAAACGACACGTGGAAAAAGATGAGGTGGCGCAACGTGGAGGCTCCAAATCTTATTGCTTTTATATATATAGTAGATTTGTTTTAGTTTATCTATAACAATTTATTTATAGACATAAAATACAATGATTATACGGGTGAACGGGTCACTCATATAACCAGCGGGTGACGGGTGGTTTGGTCGATGGGTATAACATTTCACGGGTGACGGGTGGGTCGGGTGGGACGTTTTAACTTGCGGGTCGGGTGGTGGAAGTGCTCCAACCACCCATAACCCGACCCATTGACAGCCCTAGTTGAGGGTCGTGTGAGTAATAAGCCTATTTGTAAAAGATTGTTATCCCACATCGGGAATTCTGATATAACTTGTCCAACATATATATATGTGGGTTACTCCTCCTATTGCCAATTGGTTTTAGGATGGAACCCCATGAGCTTATGTGTTGGGCCGAACGCGCTTGTGCGCATGAACCAATACCACCATTGTATCAGAGCCTGTTCGGTTTGGGTTACTCAACACATATATCATTGGGTTACTCCTTCTAATACGGTTTTTTATGACATTAGGGTTTTGTTAAGTTTTAGCTCAATGGATTACTTCAGTAACAAAGCAATTATAGTAAAATAAAAAAGAACCATAAATGAAGTGCTACTAACTTGAGGTTTAACTTCAACCACAAACTGGCCACTCTTGACAGAGACAGGCTCATTAGCAAGAACACTTTCCAGGTGATCCAAGAGCTCCTTAGCCTGGCAAGACCCGAAATCCCGATCTGCATACTGATAATTCCAAGCGAGGGCGGTCTCTTTGACGTCTATGTAAGAACCGTCCGTTGTCTCCGTGTACAACTGCATAACCGGCTCAGCAATCTGCATCCAATCCAAATTCGACACCGTCTTGCTGTTTTCCCATTCCGCTTCGCCATTTTCCCTGAAAAACATAGCTCAAATTTTAGAAAACAATAAATGACATATTCATGGCCTCCAAATCAAGGAAAACAGAAAGCTATATACCTTATAAAATGGCCATGCTCAGCTGCAATACCAAGATTACTACACAAAGAAAACCATTCAGTTAATCTTTTCCTATCCTTCCCACTGACCAAGAACACCACATTCTTCGGATCTTTGCACAATGTATTCAAGACATTAACAATATCCGGATTAGGAACAGTGCAAACCGATCCCTGCAACATTATGGCGCCGTCATAATCGAGCAGAATTGCTCGGCTTTTCGTCCTCTTATAAGCCGAAACAATATGCTCAACCGAAAGCTTCCTAAAACTTGGATCCAATGCAACCACTCTAAATCCTAAACCGAACCCAATTCCCCAGCATCGTCTCCTCACGTGATCTCTACATGCTCTCTCGAAATCCTGAAAGAAGCTATGAGCCCAAAATTCAACATCATGTGTGCTAACATATTTGTAATGCTTCTCATGTCTCAGCTGTTTCTCTGGATCAGGCAGTGACAAAGCAAAATCCATAGCAAAAGCCACGGAATCGGTGTTCCAAGGGTTAACTCTAACCGCTCCACTTAACGACGGAGAACAACCGATAAATTCCGAGACAACAAGCATACTCTTCTTGGGCATTTCGCGGTCCAACCCCAAAACATCGTCTAGCTTTTCGTTTCCTTGCCTACAAACCACGTACTCGTACGGTATAAGGTTCATACCGTCACGTACAGCTGTCACAAGGCAACACTCAGCAATTACATAATAGGCAATCCTCTCATAGAATTGAAGTGATGTGTCAATTAAAATCACAGGCTTATAACCATTGTTTCCAAATTTCTCATTAATTCTTTCAACCATGGCTTTGGTTTCAAGCTGAACTCCTTGCACGTCCTTCCCTCGACCTCTTGCTGGATTTGCGATTTGAACCAAAACTACTTTCCCTCTCATATCAGGATGGAGATTGAGCAGCTGCTCCATTGCAAGAAGCTTCAGACTAATGCCTTTGAAAATATCCATGTCATCAACCCCAAGCATTACAGTCTGACCCGTAAACTGATTCCTTAACTCTCCTACCAAAGATTCAGTCTCGGGGAGATCCAAAACCGACTGGATCTGGCTCATATGAACACCCACTGGAAGAATCTTAATACTCACGGTTCTACCATAGTACTCGAGTCCTATATAGCCTCTCTTGGACTGATAAGAGAGACCGAGCATTCGACTACAACACGACAAAAAATGCCTAGCATAGTCGAAAGTATGGAAACCGATGAGATCAGAGTTCAACAAAGCTCGTAGAAGCTCGTCTCTAACGGGAAGTGTTCTATAGATCTCAGACGATGGAAATGGGCTGTGGAGGAAGAAACCAAGCTTCACTCTATTGCAACGCTTTCTCAAAAACGTCGGTAAGACCATCAAGTGATAGTCATGGACCCAAACGTAATCATCGTCCGGGCTGATCACTTCCATGACTTTATCAGCAAAAATCTTGTTGACCGACACGTAAGCCTGCCAGAGTGACCGGTCAAACCGACCACCAAGATCAGGAGACAAAGGAAGCATGTAATGGAACAAAGGCCATAAATGTTGCTTGCAGAAGCCATGGTAAAACTTGGTGTGGAGATCAGAAGGGAGAAAAGCCGGGACACATTTGAAGGTTTCTGTCAAAGTTTGGGCGACGGTTTCTTGTTCGTTAGGCGCGATTTCTTCTTTAAGGCAACCTACATAGACAACTTCTACATCCTCTGATAAACCGCCTTTGAGCTGAAGAAGAAGTGAGTCTTCATCCCAACTGAAATCCCAACCTCCTCCTTCAGAGGTTGTTCTACGGTGTGCTCGAACGGGAAGCTGGTTTCCTACTATGATTATTTTCTCTTGGCTGATTGAAGATGGAGCATCAGAAGTTACACTATTGCAGTTTTCATCGTCTAGCTCGGATAAGACGCCGGGAACGGTTTTCACCCTAGGAAACCTCTTTTCCCCTCTGCTAAAAGTTGGATACTCACCAGAAGCTAGATCCAGCAAGTTGGAATAAGACCTTGAAACCATGATTGTTTGTCCAATTTTCCTTCTCCTTTAAGGTGAAGTGGTATAATTGACACACTTTACTTGATGCAGCTGATACTTGCTGTAACTTAGCAGCCTAGACAACAGAAAATTCATATGGATAGTAAGAATATAAGAAACACAGACATGATGAAGCTATGTATGTAAAGAACAAAGGCACAATTCTAAAGGATGTAAATCTCAACTAACACTTTCTAGCAATTAATTTGAGTTTAGCAGAGCTTCTTGAGTAGCCTGTGGAAATTCACTGACAGAAGAATATTGTTGGTCACTCATTGGCATTAAATTTTCAGGTAGAAATATAAGACTCCTATATCAAAGAAAGTAGTGACTAGAAAGCTATCATTGAAGTAGCAGCACATGATATAATCTCTAAAGAGGTAATGAAAAGGGAATTCCATCAGATCTTAAGCATTCAACAACACAAAGGGAGAAATTATGAAACTAAGCAACAACAAATCAGAAACAAGTGAGCTATTGAGTACAAAAAAAGCAAGAAATGTAGAATTTAAGGGGACAACATGTAATCAATTAAAGACTAAGATCCAAACTCACCAAGGTTTGTTATGTCTAAAGAATTCATATCCAATAGAGCATGAAAACCAGACAATCCAACAGTTAAAATCAAAAGAGAAATCATGAACCAACCCAAGACAGATCAATTTCTCCTCAACCTTTGTTCTTCACAGAGAAAGAAAAGGGTTTAAAAGGAGACAGAGAGAGGAAAGAGAAATTCTAGTTGCTGGGTAGAATGGAACCTAATTCAGTGACACAAGTGGAATAGTAGAGTGTAGAGCAAGCAGGAGAGGGAAAATAAATAAATAAATAGCAATTGTTGAATAGTAGATGCCACCAAGAGACAAAAAAGAACCCAAATTGAAAAATAAAATGATGATGATGAAGAAGAAGAAGAAGTGTTTTACCAGCACAAAGAAAATATCTGGCTCTTCCAAAGTTCCAATCTTGTTAAATCTGCACACAAGGCCCCTTTTTTCTCTTAGCTTTCAACTCTTTCTATGATGTGAAAAAGCTTCCTCAAAGAAGAAAAAATAAAATTTCTGATGAATTGAAAGGGGAGGAAAAAAAAAGAAACAAACTTTTACTTTTGCATATGAATTGAATAGGAGGAGTAAATAAGAGGAATCATTAAGATTCCCCACACCAATTGCCTTTGTTTCAACATGGGGTAATCTGGCATTTGATTCCTCTCACTCTTTCAAAACAACACACTCTCTCCCTTGTTTTAAAAGCTGTTGCAGAGAGAGTGAAGACAAATTGAGGTGGGATTATTAAACAGTGGGCTAAGCTCCAATACCCTCCATTTTAACCCTCCGTTTAACCATGGTTAAATATTGAGCTTGAAATAGTACAAATTCTCCATTGATTCCCTTTTCGAACGTTACTTGGACAGTCGTTGAATTGAACCCCACTTGCCCATAAATTAATCAAACCCACCTGACACCTCTTACTGATACCGCTTCATTTTTAATTCCAAGCATCAGGATTTGAATTCACAATTCAGTAATCAAATTTAAAAAATTATGTATGGATAATTCTTGTGATTCGCTCTAGGAGACACATAATAGAAAAATTAAGCCCTTATTATTAAAATAAATCAAGTACTACGGAGTATTAATTTAGTGGAACAGAATAAACACAGTCCAGTGATAACTTGGTAAAAAAAATTGGGGTTAAATCTGAGAGTCAGCGTTAATTTGCAGAAATGCCTGGAGTTGTTGTGGTTCTGGTACTTAAGTTTTCTTTTTGTGGACCTGCGGAATTGTGAATTCCGCTTTTTAAGGTGGCACATTTGACACGTCCGTACACACAAATCAATGATAGAACATCAGGCAAAATTTTTTTTTACAGAAATTAAACCTAATAGAATGTTAAATTGTTTTGGTGAATAGTTGAATATATGTGCGTTAGAGATGGACATGGGCCGGGCTGGGCCGGGCCCGGGCCGGGCCGGAGAAGTAGGGCCCGGGACCGGCCCGGTATTGTACCGGGCTGGAGCGGGCCGGGCTGGTCCTGGCCCGGCCGGGCCGGGCCGCAATTCCCAAACCCAGACCCGGCCCATGGCCCGGGCGGGTTTGGCCCGGTTGGCCCGCGGGCTGGCCGGGCCGTGCCAATCTGGCCCAGATGGGCGGGCTGGGCTGGTGCGGGCCGGGCCGGCCCGCACCTTTGGCCATCTCTAATGTGCGTATAAATTGGTCATTGTCATTAGAATAAATAGTTAGGAAGAGTGGTGTGGTGTTAGCAATTGTCCTATCTTGTGGGAGCCTATTCCTTTTAGGAGGGCCAAATTGTGTTATATGTCATTCGAAATTGAAAGTGAAATGGGTATCAAAATCATTTGTGAGAAAATGAGTGGACTAAATGAATGAGTTGTGAAAGAAAAAGGACACTAAAGTTGAAGTTACATGCCAACCATTCTTTTTGGGAAAATAAAAAAATCTACCATGTGAGGCCTAATAAATTCAACCTACCTCAATCCAAGTTATTTAGTATATATATATATAATCAAAAGTTATTGTTGAGAATATTACTCGCCCGTTAATAAGTTTGGGTTTAACGGTTGATGTTGCACGCTCGTTATTTGGGTTGAGATGATTATAAATGACTGAAATGTCATAACTCATCATTTACATTGCCGTCAATCTAGCTATAAAAAGATTGAGATGCTAGACCCGTCATTTTATCCAAGTGTGAAGAGGACCATATCAATTACACTTATGCAGGGGTATTAAAAATATTCTTTTCGCATTAAAAGTTAGGATTAAAACAAACATATCTCCTACTCTCAATTAAATTTAGGATAGACTTATGTGTGCACGTCTCTTGACTTTGACAGTTATTTATCAAGGTTAATCAGCACTATTATATTCGTGGAGTAATCATAAATTGTCAACTAGAGTAGGTGTAATGGTTAAAATAATGTTATTTGATAGTGATTTAACTCGAATTTGATTCTCACTACGTACTCATTGCGGGAGGAAACAGAAGCTATGTATTGTTATTATTGCATGAAAAAATACCAACTTTCTAAGTGTTATGATTGGACCAAATTATTCAATAGAGCACTTAATAAACTACAAAGACGTTTGGGGAACAATAGAGGTCATCCACATTATGGCATTGTTTCTTGCATTTCAATTATTGTACGTCCACAATTAGGGTTTCCCATTAATTTGATCGTCGAATGTGATCGATCATTTCTATATTTCAACTAAAATCCCTATCAAGTATCAAACAGAAAATAAGGAGAAAGTAAGTGGTTGTGCAGTGGGTGCTTCGTCAAGAGACTAATCTAGCCCTTTCTTTAATTATTGCTCTTAATAGTTAGAAAAAGCAATTATTGCCCCTTAATTAAACTTATAACTTCAGCTTACCATTTAAGCAATCATGTAATGTAGCTGTAGCCCCATCTTAATTATATTATTGTGGGGGTAATTCTATACTCCTAATCACTACACCATAGACATTCATGATATTCAACTTTGGCCAAGTCAACAATATTCTTCCCACTCTACTACGGATCTAACATTATTCTCTTTTACCTTATCATGATTAGTTTCATATAGATCTAATTAAACATTATATCTAGTCTATAAAATTCCTAAACATATAGAATATATCCATTTTTTTATAGTCCGTTGATTAAATCATGTGTAACAAATTTATGAATTTATTATGATGCATAATGAATTTGAAGAAATATGGTTGGTAGCTTAATTATGTATCTATAGTGTACCTGAACTATGTTTCAACAACTACAGGGCCGAATTTTAGATATTGTCGAGTCTTGACAGTTTTTTTGTCTCTAGTGCTAGAAAATAAGGCTGAAAATATACACCTAACACCGTTACACAAAATATAGTACAAGTAAAGTGGGCTAAAAACTGATACATCCAAACAGCCCAATGTTCATTGGGCCTCAGTACTTTACTCTATATTTAAACTAATTCTACCGGAGAAGTACAACAGAGGATCCGTGGCGCAATGGTAGCGCGTCTGACTCCAGATCAGAAGGTTGCGTGTTCGATTCACGTCGGGTTCAATCACCCGATCCTCATCACGGATATTTTTTTCATATCAAAATTTAAACTCCATTTTTTTCACCATCCACAATAAATAGGACATGATTACTAAATATATGCTGAAAATGTCTGATCTTAGATAAACCATATTTTTGATAATTTAAATTAAGCAGGCTTTTCTTCGAGCATTCTCTTCTTACCTTGGTGAACATGTATGAACAAACAATAATACAAAAATTGTTAGTCAATATCCTGTCTAAATTATTTCTGTACTGCTCTCATTCTGGCCATTCATAATTTCTTATAATGCCCGATTTCATTAGTTATCAAATGATGGCTAAAGTCACTCTATTTATAATAATTCCTACCAAAAAAAGTTTGGATTTCTGAGTTTAAAGTATGATTTTCTTTTTCAATCTTCATAAATACGAAATTCTAGTAAAATTTTATGTGCTAAATTAACGAAAATAACAAATTATTAGAGCTTAGTTGTAATAAAAATTGTAGGTTTATCATTAACAATAAAAAAAATATTGAAAGACAATAACAATTTATTAGAGCAAAGTTGTTATTATTAATGAACAAGTTCTTTGTATAATAACACTTATCTACGCAGTTCTTTGGAAGACCGTCAAGGCAAGGTGTTGGAGTTTTCGGTTTTGGCTTACCTATCTTGACCGACTTCCCGCCATCGATTGAAGCAAAGGGGATTCGTCACCGAGGACACTTGTGTTCTATGTGGCAATGGAGAGGAGACCGGGGCCCATCTTTGGGGTGCATGTAGTTTTGTGCAAGATGTCTTGGAGAAAATTTGGCAATGGCATGGAGTACTAGTAAGGAAGGCAAGCTTGGAGGAATGGGTGAATTGGTTCCTTACCTCTCCTACGAAGATTTTCCCCTTGTATAAAGCAAGATTAATCACCCTCCTTGGCATAGTCTTGTGGGGTTTTTGAGGCGGTAGGGGGTTGTTGGATCTTGATGATCCGTCTTTTTCTTGTATTTTGTGCCTTAATCCTTTATTTGGTTAAGGAGCTTTTGTATAGTTCCTCTCTTTATATATTTACCATATTTCAAAAAAAAAAAACACTTATCTATGCAGTTGAAAGATATTTCGAAATCAAAAAAGGAGTACATGAAATATGCCTTGAATTACATTACTAATATCGAATGGATTGCCATGGAAAAGAAGGCCGCCGCAAATTGAGTCTTGGAATAAACCAAGACATGCCCTAGTTGCAAGCTAAGGCGTGCCGTGGAGTACCTAGACATGGTACCACTCTCCGTGCCTCTCGGTACTAGTGGTCGCGATGATAGAGGCACGTCCATGATATGACCGTTGCATCACCTTCTTGGCACTAGGAGCTAGGCACTCGGAGTCGCCGCACAAGGGTCAAGTTGAGAGTGCGCAAGGCCAAGGCTTTGGCTTGCCCATGGATCGAACCTGCCTTGGCGCGCCGAGATTTGATGCTCGGTGCTTGGCATGGTTGGACTTCCGATAAGGTGAAGGCACACTCGTGCCTTTTTTGAGGCGTCGCTCCTTTGGGTGCATAGCACTCGGCACTCGGCGACGTCGTCTCTTGGCGAGACTAGTGGCAATGTTAAGAGTAATGCAAGGCGCGACGAGATAGATAATCTTGAGCCTGATCGATGGAGGTTGCTGACGCATGGGCGTCGTGGCCTGATTTGGTGGTTCGAAGATGTGCCTACAAGGGGAAGTTGAATTTGATTGTTTTATCAATGAAATCATACTTGAAGTCATGAATTGTTTCCTAAATTTTGGAAATGTTGAATGATGTGATTGAGTTTAAGAACTTGGAATATCACATGCCCCATAAGTTTCCTTAGGGTGGCTCATATTAAATGTCATTAGGTTGGATTACAAAAGCTTGTTTGGAAATTTTGAAAGTCTGTTTTAAAAGCTTTCAATTTACAAGTGATGGCCTAAAAGAGACCTATGAGGATGTTTTGATCCATCCTCGGATCCAAGGAAAGTGTCAATACGCCATGAAAGTTTAATATTGACATCTTTGGTATTCTAGTCTTATGGTTAATTTGATCATTGAAAGGACTAAGGGAAGTATAATGGCATGGTTTATGAAAGACAAATCTTAACATGTGTAGTGAACACTTGTGATAAGATGATTGTCTAGTGAGCATAATTCTTCAATTTTTCTTTGATGAATGATTTCTAAGAAAAGGAAGAATTGAATCATCTCATATTGTGATATGGATGATGATCCTATGGAAACTACCAATAAACTTGGTGGTTAGGATGAAAGTGGTACATGAAATGGGAAACTTTATGTTAAATGGCCAAAAAGGAAAGAATGTCATTTGGAAGTCTTTCAAGGACTATATATGCTTAAAGCATGAAAGAATATAGTAAGTTTAATAACTCTAGTTAAGGAGTGTTTAATAAGTCTATATGGAAATGACATAGCTAATTTGCTAAGAAACCAAATGAAATAGATGAGATAGAAAATGTCTTGTCTATGGAGTTCTTAATTGATGAAATTATGAAGATGCTAATGTGAAGAGATGAAGGTGAATTAGATTTTCTAAATCTTTGTCTAGGTTGTAATACATTGGAAAAGGAATGGAAATTCCATGTTTATACACATGTTATTAGAACACCTATGGATCAATGGATATACGGTTATAAAGTATATGTGTCATGGCTTGAGGACGCTCAAGTGGTAAGGTGTTGATACCTTGACATGGCCATTGTCAAAGGTATAATGTTTAAATGCTCATTGGATGTGTGGAAATGCTTTCTATATTGGAAAGGTTAAGATGCAAGTTGGATCACTAAAATATGGAAGACCTTTAGTCGACGATTGGTCATGAATTCCTATTTGAGTGATGGGTGCACATTCTTGAGAAGCCTTAAGAGGCAATCTTGCTGAAATTCGACTTTGGGTCGGAATTTGACATTTAAGTATGAGTGGATATTATCTTAAGAAATAATTCATACTTAGAGTCAACTCGATTGAGTTTTGTTAAACACAAATAAAGTTGTTGATTTCTCTACTGAGAAGATTAGCATAAGTATTTGTTAAATTCAATTTGAGGGATGGGGTTAAAATCCTAGTTTACAATCTATGACTTGAACGCCCAATTCCCTCTAACTGAAAGGTGTAGGGCTGAATTCAATGTGGTAGGCCAAGGACATATGGTTGGAGAGCATAAAAATACCCATCAAAGGAAGATGCTCTAGCCTACATAAAACGGGGAAGTTTTGAAACTTAGTTTCATTAATGAGACTTTGGAAAGTGCCTTGGTAAGAGCACGTTAGAAGTTTCAACTAAGCATATGTGGAAGTATAAGTCTTCTTCCAAGGGAGTTCTAGGACTACTTGCCTAAAAGCATATGTGAAATGGATATGGGACGTAAAAGCCTTTAAAAGCGTCAAGTTTAAAGAATAAACGTTAAGGTTAATTCATGTCGTACTATTACTTGATGTACTTGACAAGATGATGCGGTTCAATTCTTAGAACACCTCGATTCTTTGTGCACAATGTGATAGCTACAAGTTGTAAATTCAAATCCATGGGATATTTACTTCTATGATATAGAGTTTGGAAAATTTTCGAGTTTTGATGACATTGCTCAAATGGGGGAGGAATGTTGGTGATCTGTGAAAAATCATCATTCCCATTGTAAGCATGTTGAGGTAAAGAAGCCACAAAGAAATGTCGATTGAAGAAATAGACTATATATGTGACTTGCCATGATATGATATGAGAAGTAAAGTGGTCATAGAAAAGAAAAGAAATCCAAGAGATGCACAACGACACTGAGGCATAAAACCTCATGTGCAATGGCGCAAGACAAGGCAGCGACGCTCGGTAAGACGCGCTGGTGCACGGTGTGCGCGCTTGCACAACGCTGGCACGTTGCAAAGGCGAGGCGCGCCACATCGCGTTACGACGCTCGGCTGCGGCATAAGGCAGCGACACTCGGTAAGATGTGCCGGTGCACGGTGTGCACGCTTGCATAACGCTGGCACGTTGCAAAGGTGAGGCGCGCCGATGCTTTCTCGTGTGGCGCTAGTGCAGCCGGTGAGGGCGCCTATGCTTTGGCGTTGGCACGTCCTTGGTTGCGTGGTGCTAGCGGCACAACTAGGGCGTATGCGTGGTGCTTGCGGCGCGCCTAGGGTTTAGGCACAAGGCGCCGAGTACGAGCATTTGAGCTGAGGTTTGGTTTTGAGTAAAGAATAAGAGTCTTATAGCTTTGTGCAAGTTTATATGAATGTTTGAAAGCTTCTCTAAGCTTGGTGTATGCATTATGCAAGGACCAAAGCTTGAGATTAGCTTGGCACATTGTTATGAATACTAGAAAGGAGTATTGAAGCTTCAAACTAGTTAGAGTTAGCTCTAAAAGCTTAAATGGAGCTCTTGACTCAAAGTACAAGCTTGGTAAGAAGCTCATGTAGCTAGGTTTTAGCTCAAGGAAGCTCAAACTAGCTCAAGTTAGCTCACATAGCTTATAAGTCAACTCAACGAGCTAAAACGCAGCTCAAGTCATCTCAACTAGCTGGATGTTAGCTCAACTAACTAAGGGCCAACTACACTAGGTAAGTGATCTAGCTAGGTACCTAGCTATGCTAGCTTGATATGGGCCACGGTGGGCCGGCCCATGGGGCGTGCGTTTGGGCTTGATGGGTCGCAAGCATGGACTAGAGATTGGGCCTCATGCTTTGCTATTTTGGGCTTGGCTTGTGGGCTTTTGGATTGGGCTTTTCTAAGAGAGTTTTGGACCAATTCCTTGGGCCTTTATGGCCTGGATTTTGGATGGCAAATGGACTCCATTTTGGGCAGTTTTAGACGCCTATAATGACAAGGAAAGAGAGAAGTTGGTTAAGGGTGGAGTTGGTTACAAACCATAAAATCACTCTCAACCTCTCTTCTTCTTAACCGATTGTGTAACTACTTTTGGGCAGTTTTTGACAGCCATAGTCGTCCATTTGATAACACATGAAGTAACACACAAGTAGACACAAAATCGGTGCAAGTTCACACTAATAGTTGGTCAAGACTAGGATTGTGTAGTCGATTGTTTTATTAAGAAAAACAAACACATTAAGTGTGATATCATGGAAGAGTTTTCATGAGTACATGTGAAAGAAGAACCTCAAGTGCCATGGCGTCCAAGTGAAGGAAGAGCCACGAGGATCATGTCAAGATGAGTTTGTCCAAGTCAAGGATGAAGAAGAATCATGGGACTCGAATAAGGTGCGTTTAATCTTGATAGAGTTGTCTTGCCAACATCTCTATTGTCGTTTTGGTACGTTTTATCTCACAACAATATTGCGGTATCCCTTGGCATGGAATAGGGGCAATATTGAAGAAAAGGTCGAACTAATCAGTTGACTCGTAGCCTTTATCCGATCATCTTAATAAAATGTTTTAAAGGGTCGGTGGTGATTACCTTTACGGTCTACACCTTACGAGACTACCCTTCAGGGTTTACAAACGAGATTACCTTTCGAGGTCTACTCAAACCGCCTTGTTATACAAGGGCCGACTTTCACTTCAACTTGTTTATGCAAAATGCTATTCCGTTTATTAACCCTAAAAATCAACAGTAGATATGTACCATTGTAGATTTACCAAATGACATTCACAAGAATCATAACGACAATGTTTGATATTGGATATGCCCTATTACAAACAGAGCATATGTTGTATGCCACTCATAATAGACATGTTCAGGTTTTGAACTCTAAGGGCTCGTTTGGTATTCATACCTAGATATCAAGTATGGGTATCAACATAAATTATATCCATACCTTGTGTTTGGTAAAACTTGATATGGGTATCAAGAAGATATCAGTTGATATCACGATATCAATATCTCCCCCATTTGATATATTGCTTTTAGGAGTGGTATCACTCACATTTGACCCACCCTCTTCTAACCCATCCTCTTCATCTCTCGCCTGCCATCTTCACTTCTTTCTCAGATCTGGCATGTTCCAACACCGCCCAACTCCGGCATCAACCAACGCTGTCAACTCTGACGTCGACCCAACACCGCTCAGATTTGCCTCCATCCCAATACCGTTTTGGTCCGATTTCATTCCTCTCGGATCCGCTTCTCGCTCACCCAAATCCAACTTCATCAATTTAATGGCTCATTGATGCTTCCGCCTTAATCGCCTTCACTTCAGGGAAGAAATATGGCTAAATCGAAAATTGAAGCCTAATCTCCTCTCATTTCTAAAGCTTAACCGAAAATTGAAGCTTAATCGTCGAGCACACTTTGCTCTAATCTCCTCCCATTTTTTTCACCCTCAAGGCCCTGCTTTTTTTCCATATACGGACCTTTTAATTTTCTTTTCTTTACCTTGAAATTTTTTTAATGGTTTATGTTGTATATTATAATTGAGCAATTTAGTGGAGATTTTAATAAGAATAAAATTGATACCGATATCAAATTTTAGCTTATCAAACAATATATAAGAGATATGATCGATATCTACAACATACCAAACAATGTATATTGATATCAAATCTCATACCCATATCTGATACCGATATCGATATCGATATCTGATATCAAAGATATCGATACCAAATGGGCCCTAAGTCCATTTAGATATTTAGATTGAAGAGTTGTGAGAATCTTAGATGACCATATATGGAAAACTAATATTATTCGTGTAATTTACTTATATGAGATTGATTCCGCTTTATGTGGCCATGCAATCATGCATTAAATAGGAAGACTAGGGGTCTGTTCGACGCATCAAACCTGATACGAGTTGATGTTGATGTTGATGCTGATTTAATGGTTGATGCTGATTTTATAAGTTAATTTTAGGAGTTGAAATTATTAGTTTATTTTTGTGAAAAATTATGTAGGTGTTCGGTAGATTAAATTGATCTAGACTGATTTTATAAAAGATGGATGCAAAATTATCAAAAAGGATATATTTATAAATTTATAAAGAGAAGATTAATTTTTAAATCTTCCAAAATTATATTAGTAAAGGACAATCGAAGGAAATAAATTCCATAAGGCTGCGGTGGGTGATAGAGCATATAGATGTAGTTGTTAGAGCATGTTTTTATTCTCGTTTTATGCATTTTTAGCTAGAGTTTCGCTTTAAGTTGTAGTTTAAGTTTTATTTCGCTTTAGTTCGGAATCTACGCGCTTGTGTGCTTTATTGTAGGTTGGAAGGTGAAGCATGGTGGATATGAAGCTAAGGGACGGAGCTTAGGGGACTATGGTGGAGTTTGATGAGGCTTAGAGTGATACAAGTGAAGATTAAAAGAGCTAAGGCCCAAGAGCTTGTGTGAGAAGAACGCTTAAATCCGGGTCAAGCATTATTGGAGTTTTGTTTTGACACCTCTATCTTGCAATGCTTGGTTTGGGAGCTAAAGTAGTCGGACGAAGCTGAATTTGGTATCAATGGAAAGCTAACTCGAAAAGCTACAATTCATATTTGTACTCCGAGTCCAAATTCCAACTAAAAGGGGGTCAAAACATCCTCTGAACTGAGGCTGAGCGCGGGCAAGAAGGCCATAGTGCGACCGCGCTCCTCAGTGCCAAACTGCGCCGCGGAGATGAAGTTTCTGCAGGCGGAGCGCGGCCAAAACCCCCATAGCGCGACCGCGCTCTCACTGGACCAAACCGCGCTTTGGCGCGTTGATGCAACACTGATTGGGTTTCCGCGAAGATCTTTTGGGCCGACTTTAATTAATGTTTTTGGATATTTTTAGAGATAATATAAATACTTTTTTTAGGTTTTATTTTGGATCTTATGCTATCTATTATTCTAGTTTTTATGCTATTGGAGAATTTGGAGATTTGTGGGAGACTAAACCCTAGATTTGCAATTGAAGAGAAATTTGACTCTTGTAAGTTTTATTTTTCTTTAATGTCGATTTCCAGCTAATTTTCTCATGTCCAACTAGTTAGTTGAAGTTGTATGCATGATTGTTTGTGAGATTTGAATTATTTCTATTTGCCTTGACTAGATTGAATCTCTCTATGCTTGATTGATTAAATTCGCTTAGGATTATAATAGATTGGCCACCTATTTTACTTCTAGGTTGAATTAGAACTAGAATAATTAAATAGACGATGGAATTTGATTATTCATGGATGAATCCTTTGATTAAACTTATAGACGATGGAATAAGGTTAATCAAAGGCGGATAATTTAATCACAAGACTTCATGAATAGACGGTGGAATTCATGATTATTGTTTCTATTGAATGCTTTGAACTTAATTGCATGATCAATTTGACATAGAAGGTTTTTTAGGTTAATTGGTGAAAAGGTTGTTAAAGACGGTGCATATTAACAACCACCTTAAACTTGAATTCATAAATTCACAATAGATTAGTCAAGGGAAATTGAAATAAGGATAATTGAGGATCAAAACTCATGTATGCAATGGATACGAAACTAGTTGGACGCTTTTCTTCATATTTGAATCTTAAATCACTTTACTTGCTTTGTTTTAGTTAGTTTTAATTACTTAGATTTTTAGTTTACAATTATAAAATCCCCCTTTTTACTTAGTAATATTACTTAAATACAAATATTCCGAGTCTTTGTGGGTTCGACCCTTACTTCCACTTTGCTAAGGTTAGGAAGTTAGGAATTTTCTTTGTCAGTACTTTTATAGCGATGTAAAAGTGCTCGTCGGTAGTGGGTAGATTAAATTTTGGGTGAAATATAAACTACCATCAACTCTCATAAACTACAATAATCATCATCAACTCCCACTACCGAACAGATAATAAAGACTTTACTTTTTTACTATAAGCTTGAATAAAGCTGTATAAGGTCAAAATAAGGCCCGCCGAACGGACCCTAGATCACACACCAATGTCAGTTCGCGATTCATATCTAAACATGATCTTAACTAGCAAATTCAACATTATTATAAATGGGTTCAGTTAAGATGTGCCCATGAGCACACAATAATAATACTAATTTTGGAAATTATTTTAAAATTATTTCCTAAATTAAAATTAATGAAAATTCAAAAATATTTATGCCTTGTAATTCACAAATTTGAACAAACAACTAAAATTTTAAATATTCCAAATCTAAATTCATTATAGAGTAAGGTTCAAATAAAACAACTCCTTATCTTATAAAATAAGGAGGGTTTAGAGTCCTTGGATCAAGGTAATCCAAGAGATGATATTCTATCCTTTTCAGGGACGCGATGACATTTTGGTAATTTCTCGAAAATTACAAAAGTGCATCGCTATACGTGAAAAAGTGCATCGCTAAATACAAAAAGTGCATTAGTAAGCCAAAAAGATGCAAACAAAAATGAAGCCAACAGGACACGCTCCATGTTGGGTTCACTATAAAAGTGCATCATTATGGTGGAAAAGCGCATTGCGAAATACCGAAAAGTGCATCATCCCGGGCGTCCAATTGACTCGATTCCGATTGAACTCAATCGCCCAAAATTTTTGGGTTTAGTAATGCACTTTAATTTTTGGGCTTAGTAATGCACCTTTTCACCATCGATGCACTTTTATAATTTCCCAGAAATTACGAAAATGCCACCGCATCCCTAATTTTCGAGAATATAAGTCCTTGAATCATCGGGTTCTAAACACTCTTTATTTTACACTAAAATTTCAACTTGTAACGCTATTATTCCGTGATTAGAAAAACAAATGACACGAAGATCCAAGTGCACAACGTTGCAGTTTACCCCCGACTAAGAAAGCGTTGTATTTTCTTCGCTGGGCTTCGGTCACAATTCGACGGTTTGTGGATTTCGCCGCCACACCACTCTTCACGAAAACTGGTTGTCGCCGACGAGGTAATCCACTATCTTCTCCGGTATTTTAATCGGTTGGATCAACTGTCGTGATCTCGTTGTCATCGGTGTTTCTCGGATCCACCCCAAATTGGCTTCGTAAACCCTTACTCAGTTACTCCCTTTCTCTCCTTCTAATTTGTCTTGCGCTTTCCCAATCTGTCTTGTTGTAGGTTTTCGTTCTATTTCGGCGCTCACATGGTTAAAAGTTCGCTAATTTTATTGCACTATCTGCAATTCGGACTGTGGAGCTTGATTTGCATATTATATTGGGGATTTCTCTTTTGGATATGGCGGGCACCTTTTTTTGGGGAGTATTTCACTTTGCATGCAAATTGTGCGTGTTAATTAATCCTGTACGCTAACTGCTATGGTTCTAAGGGCTTACGACAGCTCATAACTTAGAGCTTCGATTAGTATCAGTTTAGCAATACGATTTCCCTACTTTTTCTCGGGGTGTAGTGATGTGGATAATGCAGTACCTTCGTTAAAAGTTAGCCTTTTTCTTCATCGAATTAGTTTCCTTTTTTTTTCTCTTTTGTTGAAATACATACATTTCATCAACATTGCTACTTACTTGACAGTCCGTTGAATGCCCACGGCTACAATTTGGGTGGCAATAAAAAGATAAGAGAATTGCACACAAAGGGAAGTAAGACAGTGAAATCAATGGAGCTCAGTTTAGGAGCCTAAATAGCTCAAATCAAACTGATCTAATTATCCACTAGCCACTTCAAACTCTTTCATTCATTATAATTCTTATGTGTAAGAGCAAGGGGCATCTAAAATACATGTAACATTCAAGTATAAATGGAATGATTTAGGTGACCTGAAACACAATTTGCATCCTAACTCATGTCACTCACTTCAGCTCGAGTTGAGTAAGGTAGGTACTTCAGTCTGCATGCAGGGAAAATCATCAAGGGCGATAACAACCCTATCTGATTACCTCTTGCACCAATTCAATTTGCGCCTTCTAAGTCTAAGACTGAGTGAGGGGCGCATTTCCCTCTCGACTTTGAATCTTAGCACCCAAAAAGTCTGTCTGTACAATGCGTAGTTTCTGTTCACCGGTGATATTTGGTGAGCTAGTATACTTTTGTAGTATATTGTCACTTTTCAAATCTGCAACGTGTATCATACATCTATTGGAGCATTTTCTAGTGAAATTGTATCAGCAATGTGCTTGCTATTATATTATTTGGACATGCAAGATGAATTCCTCTTTAAAGATTAGTATTTGAATTGCTTGCAGCAATCTAGTGCTAGTCTACTTCTACTTAATTCTTGTTATAATGCAATCATAAAAAGTTTATGTGGTTTTAATTTTTGTGCAGCCTTGGAATCAACTAGTCAAGCTTTGTCTTCCATTTTTTTTTTCAGATGGATGCTAATAGGCGAGATTCGTTGAAGGATCGGTCGTGGATGAACTATAAGAATGCTAGTGATAGGAGAAAGCCAGAATATGTAGACGGAGTGAATGCATTTCTTGATTTTGCATTCTCCAATGCAGGATATAATGGGAAAATTAGATGCCCGTGTGTTAGTTGTTACCTTGGAAGTTTTCATGACAGGAAGGTTGTTTTTTATCATTTGCTTGCACGTGGAATTATAAACGATTACAATCCATGGACTCAACACGGAGAAGATGAAAATGAAGACGAGTCTATTCCTTCTGAAATTCATATGCCTCTTACTTATGAAGCACATCCCTCTAATCCTTGTATAGAACATAATGTTAGCGGTTCTCATGAAGAAATAGTTGCTGGTGGAGGTATTCTTCAAGGAGAAAAGGAAAACCAAGATGTTCATCAAGAAAGCGATGAAGATGGAGGTGGAGACTCTCCAGTACTCTCACCCAATGGTCCTAATGTTGGGAAATACGTTAATGATACTGGGACGTTGAACACTGGTAAAACTATTCCTGAATTTCAGTTTTTCTTGGGTCTATCGGGCGTACCCCCTTACCCTTGGGCAGGGGTACCCCCATCTTGACCCCCAGATTCCGCTGTAGCGGAGCCTCACTGGGTCAATGATGATGATGTATTTGTCTTATCTTTCAACTCTTATAATGCACAGATCTGTTTTTATTTAAATAGACATAACCTGGATGTGTTGCTAGTATCTTCCTATCCTTCTTTATCTTCTTTATTTGAGCAATCTTCCTTATATTTTCCTTTCTTTTTATAAAATAATTCTGTATATATCTCAAACATTTGTAATGCACATGAGCTCATCAGGTTAATCGTATGTCATAAGATATCCATCTAATTAATGCCTCAATATGAGTTCTGAATTATGTGATCTGGCATTCTTGTACTCTTCATCACATTGTTTGATTGTCTCTGTTGAGTGATTTTCCTGGTTAATTTCTTTCATTTTGTAGGGGTTGATTAGCTATGTAATGGGTGACAGAAATGGGAGGATTTGATATTAGGGCTGTATAAAATGGATGTAAACCAAAACTGAAAATGTAGAACTGTAGAAGTGTAAAGCTAGGTAATTGATCTTCAGGATTTGGTATCACTGTGAAATTCTGGAGAACTGATTACCTGAGCAGAAATCTAATAAAAAAAAAATTAGTATGTAAAATAAACATATTTGGCCAGCTAAATAAAATTGGCTTTACTTCACATTTGATGCTAATATTATAACATAATTGGGTAGTTGTTCGATTCTGGTATTGACAAGATAATGAATTGTATGATTAATACAATTTATTCTATCTTTTCAAACCTTTTTTCTGTGAAAAGCAATGTTTTTTATTTTGTAACAAAACTAACATAAATAAAGACCATTTCCTGAACCAATTGTATCAAAAGTTTTATGAGTTGTTATTCTTTGTTTTTTTAACACAATCTCAATTTTGCTTGGCAAGATATATAATATCTTTATTGGGTTTCTTTTGTAAGAGGTCATTCTTGAATTTTGCTTTTTCTCCCTTTTCTTTTTCCAAACCTCCATTAAAAAAAAAAACAGATGCTGGTGGAGATGTTCATCAAGAAAATGATGATGAGGATGGTGATGATGATTATGGAGATCAAGATGTGTCTGTCGGTGAAGATGATAATTTTGTTGGTGTTGATAGTGAGTATTTGGGTTGTGATGATATAATCTTAATGGTGCTTCGTATAAACTTTGACCGCAAATCCCTCTCCTTTAACAGATTGTGATTCGTCTCCTAACCAGTCCTGTGATGATGCGGATGTTGCTGCTACCGAGGATGAGCAAGTGGTTGCAGATGCTTATCCTTCAGAAATAGCTCAAGAAATTAATACAGGTATATTTACATAAATGTAATTGAGAATTTTTATTTGGAATTTTTATCGACAAGCATGTAGCTATACTTTTTGTAAGTTGACTTGCTCAAATCCTTTCCTGATTGGCTTCTCTCTTTTCTTTGAATAGAAATAGGGTTCTTATTAGTGGACTAATCAAATAGCTTAGCTTCTATGCAAACTGACATGCATTAAGCAATTTGATTGCAGCAAGTAGTAACTAGTAACTTCACAGAATCATTTTGCATTTGGAGAAATCTGTTATGTAATTCAAATTCATAATGTAATATTCGTTGCTGAGCAGTTCGTGTGTTTACTTTTGGTGTGATACCATCTCTCATCATGTTTCATGTTGTGTTTAATTACTTGTATTTTTAGGCAATAGAAAGCAATCTAATGTACGTCGTAGGGGGCCCCGTGGCTTAAAACGGAAGAAAGAGATGGAGAAGAGTTCCGAACGAGTGAAGGTTGAGCTTCCAGCTAACGTGGGACGGGTAGTTGGTAGTAATGCACGACAATTCGTCGTTGAGGCTGGCTGGCTTCTCAAACAAACACTTCCTCCTAATGCTGTAAAATGGAAAGACCTTAACCCAAATGATGTTGCTAAGCTATTGGAAAAAGTGAAGGTTAGTCGGTATGTTATCTATTATTTGATGTCCTGATATATTCATCTATCTTTTGGCTAAAATGTGTAATATTTGGTATGGCTAGAACCGGTTTATCTTTCCAGATGAGAGTCATGTTGATGCAGCCTTGCTTTGGCAATTCAAGCAATGGTATAGAGTTTGGCGTTCAGACCTGAGAAGAGTTTACTTCAACAAATATGAAACTTATGAAGAACAGCTTGCAAATCACCCGCCTTATATTGAGGAAGATCAATGGAAATGGCTAGTAGATTATTGGAGTAGTGAAAAGTTTAAGGTAAACTACATTCTCTTTTGCATATGATTGTTTTTTCATAAATTAAATAGATCTTATAGGTTATGCCGTTATGGTATTACATTTTGGCTGACTAATGATTTTCTTTGAATTTGGAACGCATTATGTCCCCTTGTACTAAAAAAAATTTAGGGTCAGTACATTGTTGTAAATGTTTGGATTGAAATTTTGTATCTTACTTCTTGGAAATGAAGTATTTGGCAAAATGAAACAAATAGCTCTAACTGGATTATTTCTCATCAATTCTAGAATCTTAGTGCGATCAATTCAAAGGTAAGGAGCAGCCAGACAACTATTTCCTGTGTCGGGCCGACAACTATTGCAAGGCTTGCTTATGAGCTGGTAATTTCGACCGTCATTCTCTTTTACATCTTTTATATACTTATTAATTAAGTCTCTAAAGTTGTTGTTTTTGTTTGGCAGGAAATGAATCAATCTCAGCCGGATTCCGACCAATCTCCAGTCTACTTGAAGTTGTTTGAGAAGCAAAAGAGAAGAAATGATGGAACATGGGTAGATAAGGAGGCAGAAGATGGATATACCAAACTAGTAAAGTTGCACAAAAACCAAGTTAAAGATAACGGCATAGATAATCTTTCACCTTCTGAAGCTTATGCCAAAGTATTCGGTAAAGCTAAATCTATAAATCTGATTGGACATGGAGAAAATCCTATTGCATTGGGAGGAAGCGGCTCAAAATGGAAAAGAACAAGCTGTTCTGATCAAAGGATAATTGAAGCCACTGTTCGTGCTAGAGTTGAAACTCAGTCTGAACAAAAATCGGATGATGAAGAAGCTCTAATTGAGCAAACCCAATCTGATCGACAATTGCATACTAAAATGCGTGAGCAGATTCGTTTGATTCGGAAAGGATTGGACTCCTCCTCCTCTAATTCTCGCATAAAACATAATGTTAGAGGATCTCATGAAGAAAAAGTTGGTGGTGGAGATATTCATCAAGGAGAAAAGGGAAACCGAGATGTTCTTCAAGAAAACAACGAAGCTAGTATTGAGAAAACTGAATCTGATCGACAACTGCATACTAAAATGCGTGAGCAGATTCGTTTGATTCGGGAAGGATTGGTTTCCTCCTCCGCTAATCCTCGAATAGAACATAATGTTGGAGGATCTCATGAAGAAAAAGTTGGCAGTGGTGATATTCATCAAGGAGAAAAGGAAGACCGAGATGTTCATCAAGAAAACAATGAAGATGGCGGTGGAGACTCTCCAGTAATTCCATCTAATGTTTGGAAATACATTAATGCTATTGGAATGTCAAAAACTGGTAAAATTCTTCCTTAAATTATCAACTCTTATAATGCACAAATCTTCTCATGTAGTTGAGATCCTTGATAAAATTAGATGTGAGCTGAATGCGTTGGTATATGGTATCTTCCTATCATTCTTTATTTGAGCATTTATTCCTTATATCTTTCTTTCTTTCTTTTCATTTGGTTAACTCTGTATATATTTCAAGTCACTTTTAATGTACATGAGCTTATTAGATTGATCGCAGGTCATAAGATATTTGCCTAATAAATGCTTCACTATGAGTGGCTATTGGAATGTGTTCCCGTATGCTCTTCGTAATATTGTTCCTGATGATTGATCTCCCTAGCTTATTTGTTTGATTTTGTGGGGGTTGATTAGCTATGTGGTTGATGAAGTTCGAGGGGTTGATTTTCAGAGGATAGAATATAAACCAAAACTGAAAAAGAAGTGGAAAGCTAGGTAGCCAAACTTCAATATTTGATGATTTGAGTATGACTTTCTGGAAAACTGATTACCTGAGCAGAAATCTAATACATCTTATAAGAATTTTTTAGTATGTAAATACACATTTTGGGCCAGCTAAATCAAATAGGCTTCAAATCACATGTGATGCTAAATATTTCAACACAATCTGGGAGTTGTTTGATTCTGTTCACTCTTGGCATGATATTAAACTTTGATTAAAACAATTTGTTCTATCTTTTAAATCGTTCTTGTTAAAGGTTAAGTGTATTTTTATAACAAAACCACCATAAATGAAGACCATTACCTGAACCAATTGTACCAAAAGTTCAGGCATACTTCTTGGGTTTTTTTGGCATTCTTGCTCCTTGCTCTATATTTTTAACATATACAACTTGCAAGGAGTCGGCATTCTTGGTTTTAACCGCAATTTTGTTTTGTCAAGATATTTATATTTTGTACAATATGCTGAGTATTTGCTTTGTAGTATTTTTATTGGGGTTTTCAAGGCATACCCGTTTCTTGCTTTTGTAAGAAGATGTCCTGCTCATGATTTTTTGTTTGCTCTACATTTTTTCAGAAAATAAAACATCCTTTTTTCTTTAAATTAAACAGATGCAGGTGGAGATGCTCATCAAGGAAATGATGGTGATGATGATAATGGAGATCAAGATGTGTCTATCGGTGAAGATGATAATTTCGTTAGTGTAAATAGTGAGTATCCGGGTCGTGATGAAGTAATAGAAGGTGCTTCATGTTTTCAATTGGAAGCAAGTTTTGCTCCTGTAACAGATTGTGATTCGTCTCCAAACCGGTCCTGTGATGATGCTGAGGCTGAGCAAGTAGCTGCAGATGGTTATTCCTCAGAAGCAGCTCCAGCACCAAATTCAGGTATATTTACATATATTTTTCTTCTGTTTTTTTTTTTATCTGACTTGCTCAAATGCTTTCTGATTGGCTTCTCTCTCTTATCAGTGGGCTAACCAAATAGCTTGTCTTCTATGCAGACTGGCATACATTAAGCAATTTGACTGCATCTAGTAATTAGTAACTGCATAGAATCATATTGCTCATAGAGAAATCTGTTATGTAAATTGAATTCATATTGCAATCTGTGCAAAGTGACATGCTGTTTTAACTCCTATTTTTTCTAGCTAGGCAATTCATGTGTTTTCTTTTGGTGCAATTCCATCTATCATCACGTTTCATATTGTGTTTTTGTTTTGTTTTATATAGGAGATAGAAATCAGTCTAATGTACGTCGTAGGGGGCCCCGCGGCTTAAAACGGAAGAAAGAGATGGAGAAGAGTTCCGAACGAGTGAAGGTTGAGCTTCCAGCTAAGGTGGGACGGGTAGTTGGTAGTAATGCACGACAATTCGTCGTTGAGGCTGGCTGGCTTCTCAAACAAACACTTCCTCCTAATGCTGTAAAATGGAAAGACCTTAACCCAAATGATGTTGCTAAGCTATTGGAAAAAGTGAAGGTTAGTCGTCGGTATGTTATCTATTATTTGATGTCCTGATATATTCATCTATCTTTTGGCTAAAATGTGTAATCTTGTATGGCTAGAACCGGTTTATCTTTCCAGATGAGAGTCATGTTGATGCAGCCTTGCTTTGGCAATTCAAGCAATGGTATAGAGTTTGGCGTTCAGACCTGAGAAGAGTTTACTTCAACAAATATGAAACTTATGAAGAACAGCTTGCAAATCGCCCACCTTATATTAAGGAAGATCAGTGGAAATGGCTAGTAGATTATTGGAGCAGTGAAAAATTCAAGGTAAACCTACATTCTCTGTTACATAAATTATGATACTGCATGCTGGCTGACTAATAATTTTCTTTGAATTTGTAACATGTAACAAAATATGTTATATTGTACTAAAAATTCAGGGTAAATACATGATTCTAATATCTAAACGCTCGTATTGAAATTTTGTATTATCTTCTTTGAAATGAAATCAGCAATTTGGCAGAAAAATTGTCTCTAAATGGATTATTTCTCATCAATTTTAGAACCTTAGTGCGATCAATTCGAAAATACGGAACAGCCAACCAGCTATCGCTTGTGTGGGGCAGACGTCTATTGCAAGGCTTGCTTATGAGCTGGTAAATTTCAATCTTCAATCTGTTTTACATTTTTCATCCTCTTATCAAGTCTCTAAAATTTTTGGTTCTGTTTGGCAGGAAATGAATCAATCTCAGCCGGATTCTGACCAATCTCCAGTCTACTTGAAGTTGTTCGAGAAGCAAAAGAAGAGGAATGATGGAACCTGGATAGAGAAGGAGGCAGAAGATGGATATACCAAGCTACTAAATTTGCACAAAAAACAAATTGAAGATCATGGCATTGATAATCTTACACCTTCTGAAGCCTATGCCAAGGTCTTCAGTAAAGCTAGATCTATAAATCTGCTTGGGCTTGGAGAAAATCCTGTTGCATTGAGAGGAAGCAGCTCCAAGCGTAAAAGAAAAGGTTGCTCTGATGAAAGTGTTATAGAAGCCACTCTACGTGCTAGAGTTGAAAGTCGGTCTGAGCAAAAATCAAATGATGATGCTGAAGAAGAAGCTCAGATTGAGCAAACGCCGCAATCTGATCGACAACTGCGCGCTAAAATGCGTGAGCAAATTCGTTTGATTTGGCAAGGGTTAGCTTCATCATCATCTAATGCTTGAGAACGAGATTATCGTTTTTAGTATTTTGATCACCTAAATGTAAGATTCTGCTTGTAACTTCTAATCTTGTGAGATTTCGTATGCTTAGGTTCCGTTTGGGTTACCCGTAATATATTAATGTAATCATGCATTAGACATGGCATTGTAGTATCATTAGAGCTTTAATCAATGTATAATGATATATGTAACATTTAGAAATTGTGATTGGTTTAACTTTATTAAAATGCATTAATTATTCCTTCAAATGAAATTCTGATAAGAAAATGTTATGAAGTATAATTACATGTTTGACATTAGTCATGCTTTTAAAAAATTGTTCTTTTTGTGATTTATATTTAAGATGGTTCTAAACACGAACTTTTTAGATTAAATCAGATTGTAAGATTCATGCTTTACAATGCTGTAAGATCAACAATTGATATCAATTTTTTTTTCTTACAATTTCATAAAAATGAAAAGAACAACAAATAAATAAAGACACGAAAAGACCAGGAGATGTACAAACAGAATTGTTCAGTTTCCCGCTCAAGCTTCAAACTCGGACAAGAAGAAGTAAATAATTGCTGTGTTCTATTAACTTTTAACCATTTGCAAGGGTGGAAAGAGATTTCATTTCAAGGAATAATTAATACATAATAATAAAGCTGAACCAATCACAAGTTCTAAATGGTACACACATTATAATACATTGATTAAAGCTCTAATACATTGGCAAGAAGATTATATTACAATTAAGGTAATCCAAACAGAACCTAAGCCTACAAAATCTCACAAGATAAAGGTAACAAGCAGAATATTAATTTAGGTGATCAGAATACTAACACCAATTATCTCAAGCATTAGAGGATGATGAAGCCAATCCTTGCCGAATCAAACGAATCTGCTCACGCATTTTAGCGCGCAGTTCTCGGTCAGATTGCCGCGTTTGCTCAATCTGAGTTGCTTCTTCTTCTCCTTCATCTTCATCATCATCTGATTTTTGCTCAAACTGAGTTTCAACTCTAGCACGTGCAGTGGCTTCTATTACACTTTCATCGGAACAACCTTTTCTTTTACGTCTCGAGCCGCTTCCTCGTAACGCAATCGGATTTTCTCCAAGTCCAAGCAGATTTTTAGATCTAGCTTTACTGAAGACTTTGGCATAGGCTTCAGAAGGTGTAAGATTGTCATTGCCATGATCTTCAATCTGTTTTTTGTGCAAATTTAGTAGTTTCGTATATCCATCTTCTGCCTCCTTATCTACCCAGGTTCCATCCTTCCTTCTCTTTTGCTTCTCGAATAACTTCAAGTACACCGGAGATTGGTCAGAATTTGGCTGAGATTGTTTCATTTCCTGCCAAACATAACCAACAATTTTAGAGACTTGACTAGCTTATATTTTAGTGACATAAATAGTATATTTTAGTTTTAACTGTATAAAACCAAATATCAACGTGAGACTGACATGTGACAGAAAAGCTCTTTCATTAGTATATACATAGGTATGAGGATAAAAATGTAAAATAGATTAAAGATTGAAATTACCAGCTCGTAAGCAAGCCTTGCTATAGACGTCGGCCCTACACAAGCAACAGGTGGGTGGTTTTGCCGTACCTTTGAATTGATCGCACTAAGATTCTAAAATTGATGAGATATAATCGAGTTAGTGAGAGTTTTTTTTTTGCCTAATTGTTAACTTCATTTCCAGACAACAACAACAACATTGACCCAGTAGAAGAATCTGGGGGGCCAAGATGGGGGCACTCCTAACCTGACACATTAGGAGCGAGTGCGCCCGAGAGACCCCAGAGAGTAAGAAAATAAAATTCAATCCAAGCATTAACAAAATTTTGTACTTACCCTGAATTTCAGTATGAGGGAACATAATGTGTTACAAACTCCAATAAAATTTTAAGTCAACCATAAAAAAAACCCTATGCAACAGAGAATGTATGCTTACCCTGAACTTTTCGCTACTCCAATAATCCACAAGCCACTTCCAGTGATCTTTCTTAACATAAGGTGGACGATTTGCAATCTGTTCTTCATAAGTTTCACATTTGTTGAAGTAAGCCCTTCTCAGGTCTGAACGCCAAGCTCTATACCATTGCTTGAATTGCCAAAGCAAGGCTGCATCAATATGACTCTCATCCGGAAAAATAAATCGGTTCTAGTCATATAAAGAATTACACATTTTAGCCAAAAGAAATATGAATGATACATCGGGACATCAAATAATAGATAGCCTACTACTAACCTTCACTTTTTCCAATAACTCGGCAACATCATTTGGGTTATGGTCTTTCCATTTTACAACATTAGAAGGAAGTGTTTGTTTGAGTAGCCAGCTAGCCTCAACGACGAATTGTCGTGCATTACTACCAACTACCCGTCCCACCTTAGCTGGAAGCTCAACCTTCACTCGTTCGGAACTCTTCTCCATCTCTTTCTTCCGTTTTAAGCCACGGGGCCCCCTACGACGTACATTAGATTGATTTCTATCTCCTATGAAAAAAATTAACCACAATATGAAGTGTGATGAGAGATGGAATTACACCAAAAGAAAACATATGAATTGCCTAGCTAGAAAAAATAGGAGACAAACATGTCAATCTGCATATTGCAATATGAACTCAATTTACATAACAGATTTCTCTATGAGCAAAATGATTCTATGCAATTACTAAATTACTAGCTGCAGTCAAATTGTTTAATGTGTGTCAGTCTAAGACAAGCTATTTGGTTAGCCCACTGATAAGAGAGAGAAGCCAATCAGAAAGATATTTGAGCAAGTCAGATTCAAAAAAGAAAGATAAAAAAATATAAGCAAATGCTTGGTAATCATGAAATACAAAATGTGAATTCCATAGATGTTCTAAATAGCATTTATGTACATATACCTGAATATGCAGCTGGAGTTGCTTCTGAGGAATGGCCACCTTCCACTTGCTCAGCCTCAAAAGGAACAAAATCCACATCATCACAGGACTGGTTCGGAGATGAATCACAATCTGTTACAGGAGAGGAACTTGGTTTCAATTTAATAAATGAAGTACCATTAAGATTACTTCATCACAACCTGAATACTCACTATTTACACCAATGAAATTATCATCTTCACCAGCAAACACTTCTTGATCTCCTTTATCATCATTATCATCGTCAACATTTTCTTGACGAGCATCTCCACCTGCATCTGTTTTTTTTTAAGAAAAAAATGAGGTTTTATTTTTAAAAGTATGAAGATGAAACAAATATCACGAGCAAGAAATCCTCTTACAAAAGCAATAAACAGATATGCCATGTCAAACCCGATAAAAAATACTAAAAAGCAAATACTCAGCATATTGTTCAAAATAAAAAAATATCTTGCTAAAACAAAATTGTGGTTAAAACCAAAAATGCCAACTCCTTAAACTTATATATGTTAAACTAATAAACCAAGGAGCAAGAATGGCAAAAAAAATACCCCAAGAAGTATGCCTGAAATTTTGGTACAATTGGTTCAGGTAATGGTCTTCAATTATGGTAGTTTCATTATTAAAAAATACTTGGCCTTAAAAAGAAAGATTTAAGAGAGAGAACAAACTGTTTTGATGAAACAATTAAATATTTTGTCAAGATTGACCAGAATTAAACAACTCCCTGATTGTGATATAAATTTAGCATCTTATGTGATTTAGCTGGCCAAATATGTGTATTTTTCAATTTTGGTTTACACTCAGCCTAGTCTATACAACCCTAACAATCAAATCCTAGAACTTAAATTATGATTATATGTGATAACCTTATGTACATTAAAAGTGAGCTGAAATATATAAAGAATTAACCAAATAACAGCAAGAAAGATATAAAGATGAAATGCTCAAATAAAGACAGATAGGAAGATACCATATAGCAACACATTCAACTCAGGTCTAATTTTAATAAGGACCTCAATTAAATGAGCAGATTTGTGCATCACAAGAATTGAAATATAAGACATATACAAATTGAAATATTAAGGAAGAATTTTACCAGTTTTTGACATTCCAATAGCATTAACGTATTTCCAAACGTTAGGTGGAATTACTGGAGAGTCTCCACCTCCATCTTCGTCATCTTCTTGATGAACATCTCGGTTTTCCTTTTCTCCTTGATGAATATCTCTACTGGCAACTTTTTCTTTATGAGATACATTATGCTCAATGCGAGGATTAGTAGAGGAAGCCAATCCTTGCCGAATCAAACGAATCTGCTCATGCATTTTAGCACGCAGTTGTCGATCAGATTGGGTTTGCTCAATTTGAACTTCTTCATCATCCTTTTTTTGCTCAGACTGACTTTCAACTCTAGCACGTAAAGTGGCTTCGATTATCCTTTGATCGGAACGACCTATTCTTTTCCGTTTTGAGCTGCTTCCTCCCAACGCAATGGGATTTTCTCCAAGTCCAATCAGATTTATAGATTTAGCTCTACTGAATACTTTGGCATAAGCTTCAGAAGGTGAAAGATTATCTATGCCATTATCTTCAACTTGTTTTTTGTGCAACTTCAGTAGTTTGTTATATCCATCTTCTGCCTCCTTATCTACCCAAGTTCCATCATTCCTTCTCTTCTGCTTCTCGAATAACTTCAAGTAGACTGGAGATTGGTCAGAATCTGGCTGAGATTGATTCATTTCCTGCCAAACAAAACCAGCAGTTTTAGAGACATAATAAGAGAATAAAAGATGTAGAAGAGATTAAAGATCGAAATTACCAGCTCATAAGCAAGCCTTGCAATAGATGTTGGCCCGACACAAGCAATAGTTGTGTGTCTGTTCCGTACCTTTGAATTGGTTGCACTAAGATTCTAGAATTGATGAGAAATAATCCAGTTACCAAATTGCTAACTTCATTTCAAGAAGTGGGCTTCAAAATTTCAATCCAAGAATTTACAACCATGTACTGACCCAGAATTTTAGTACAAGGGAACATAATTTGTTAGAAATTCAAAGAAAATCATTAGTCAGCCAGAATGCAATATCATTATATTTTAAATACATGAATAAATAATCTTCCATGTCATTTGTGGGAAAAAAATCCAATGCAAAGAGATTGTATGCTTACCCTGAACTTTTCACTACTCCAATAATCCACTAGCCACTTCCACTGATCTTCCTTAACATAAGGTGGGCGATTTGCAAGCTGTTCTTCATAAGTTTCATATTTGTTGAAGTAAAATCTTCTCAGGTCTGAACGCCAAGCTCTATACCATTGCTTGAATTGCCAAAGCAAGGCTGGATCAACATGGCTCTCATCCGGAAAAACAAACCGATTCTAGTCATACCAAAGACACATTTTTAGCCACAAAAAAAAAAAATACATCAAACAATGAATAATATACCCACTAACCTTGACTTTTTCCAATAACTTAGCAACATCATTTGGGTTAAGGTCTTTCCATTTCACAACATTAGGAGGAAGTGTTTGTTTGAGAAGCCAGCTACCCTCAACAACAAACTGTCGTGCATTACTACCAACTACCCGTCCCACCTTAGCTGGAAGCTCAACCTTCAGTCGTTCAGAGCTGTTCTCAATCTCTTTCTTCCATTTTAAGCCACGGGGCCCCCTACGACGTACATTAGATTGCTTCCCATTGCCTAAAAAAAGATCAATTAATCACAACATGAAATATGATGAGAGATGGCCGAACACCAAAAGAAAACACATGAATCGCCCAGCTACAAAAATAGTAGACACACTGCACGTCGCTTTGAACAAACATTGCATTATAAATTTGATTTCAGTAACAGATTTCTCCAAAAGCAAAATGCTTCTATGCAGTTACTAGTTACTACTTGTTTTAGTCAAATTGTATAATGGATGTCAATCTGAATAGGAGCTAAGCTATTCGGTTCACCGAATAATGAGAACCCTTTTTCCCTTTTAGGGAAGAGAGAGAAGCCAATGAGAAGGGCATTTGAGCAAGTCAAATTATAAAAAGTATAGCTACACGCTTGGCAATAGAACAATTCCAAAAAAAATTCAATAGCATTTATGAAAACATACCTGCAGTTTTTGCTGGAGCTGCTTCTGAAGGAGAACCATCTGCAGCCCCTTGCTCAGCCTCAGTAGTAACATCCGCATCACAACAGGACTGGTTTGGAGATGAATCACAATCTGTTACAGAAGAAGAACTTTTGCTCAATTGTTTATATGAAGCACCATTAACATTAGTTCACAACTCGAATACTCACTATTTACACCAACGAAATTATCATCTTCATCGCCAGACACATCTTGATCTCCATAATCATCATCTTCATCATCATTTCCTTGATGAACATCTGCACCAGCATCTGTTTCTTTTAGATGGAGATTTAAGGGAAAAATGAACATTAAACAAAATTCATGAGCAAGATGTCCTCTTAAAAAACAAAGAAACAGATATGCCATGAAAAAAAAAACCCAATAAAAATATTACAAAGTAAGTACTCATCATATTGTTCAAATTATATATCTTCCCAAACAAAATTGCGATTGTTGTTAAAAAAGCCAAGAATACCAACCCTTGAAACTTGTATATGACTAAACTTATAAGCAAGGAACAAGAATGCAAACAATACCCCAAGAACTCAAGAAGTATGCCTAAACTTTTGGTGCAATTATTTCAGAAAATGGTCTTTAGTTATGGTAGTTCTGTTATAAGAAAATAAAATAAAAAATACACAGCTATCTATTAACAGGAAAAGGTTGAAAAGATAGAAAAACTGTATTAATCATACAATTAATTATCTTGTCAACACCAGAATCGAACAACTCCCCAATCGTGTTATAATATTTAGCATCAAATGTGATGTAAAGCCAAAGTATTTAGCCAGCCAAATATGCTAGATCACATAAATCAGAACTCATAGTAAGGCATTAATTAGACGCATATCTTATGACATACGATTAAGCTGATAAGCTCATGTACATTACAAATGACTTGAAATATATACAAAATTATTCTAAAAAAAGAAAGGAAGATTGCTCAAATAAAGAAGGATAGGAAGATATTCAGCAACACATTCAGCTTATGTCTATTTTAATAAAAATCTCAGCTACCTGAGTAGCTTTGCGCATCATAAGAGTTGAAAAATACGACAAATACAAACTACAAAATAAGGAATAATTTTACCAGTACCAGTTCTCGACATTCCAATATCATTAACGCATTTCCAAACATTAGGTGAAATTACTGGAGAGTCCCCACCTCCATCTTCGTCGTTTTGTTGATGAACATTTTGTTTTTCTTTTTCTCCTTGATGTATATCTCCATTGCCAGCTTTTTCTTTATGAGAACCTCTAACATTATGTTCTATGCGAGGATTAGGGAGATGCTTTTCATAGGAAATAGGCATATGAATTTCCAAAGGAACAGACTCATCTTCATTTTCATCTTCTCCGTGTTGCGTCCATGGATTGTAATCATTTATAATTCCACGTGCAAGCAAATGATAAAAAACAACCTTCCTATCGTGAAAACTTCCAAGGTAACAACTTACACACGGGCACCTGATTTTCTCATTATTTGCTGCATTGGAGAATGCAAAATCAAGAAATGCATTCACCCCATCTACATATTCTGGCTTTCTCCTATCACTAGCATTCTTATAGTTCATCCATGACCGATCCCTCAATGAGTCTCCCCTATTAGCATCCATCTGCAAAAAAGAAAATGAAAGACAAAGCTTGAGTAGTTGAATTCCAATGCGCACACAAACCAAAACCACATAAACTTTTAACAATTGCAATACAACATTAAATAGAAGTAGACTAGCACTAGATTGCTGCAAACAAGTCAAATATTAATCTTTAAAGGGGAATCCATCTTAATTGTCCAAATAAAATAATGTAAACAAGATGAATTCATCTTACAATGGTGAAATAATAGCAAGCACATTGCTGCTACAATTTCACTAGCTCATCTCACATCACCAGTGAAAAGATAAACTACTCACTGATGATTTACCATGCATGGATAATAGAATTACATATCTTACTCACTTGTAGAAACTGCTTTTCTTACTTAGTTTAGGAGCTGAAATGAGTTTTACATGGGTTAGGATGCAAATTGTGTTTCAGGTGGCCTATTTCACCACAGTTTTACTTCAATTTTACATGGTTTTTAGATCCCATTGCTCTTACACAAAAGAATCATAATGAAAGAGTTTCAAGTGGCTAGCGGATAATTAGATCAACTTGATTTCACTGTCTCACTTTATTTTCTTTGCAATCCTTAATTTTTATTTATTTTTTATTGCCGCCCAAATTGTATAGCCGTGGGCACTCAACAGACTAGCAATAATGATGAAAACTACAGATTTATAAAAAAAAATAAAAAAAAACGTTGATGAAGAAGACATGGCCAGGTTAGACTCAAACGAAGGTGCTGCATAAATGCATAATCCACATCACTTCAACCCGAGAAAAAGGCTAGGGAATCAGAACCATGAAATCGTATTGACTAATACTAATCGAAGCTCTAATATCTGCGTCGTCGTAAAAACCTAATGAGCATAGCAGATAGCGTACGGGGTAACTCAACACAGAACATTTGCATGCAAAGTGAAATACTCTCCAATAAACGATGGCCACCATAACCAAAAGAGAAATCCCCAATATAATTTGCAAATCAAGTTCCATAATCCGAAATGCAGATAGTCCAATAAATTAGCTAACTTTTAACCATGTGAGCATCGTTCGAAATAGAACGAAAACATATAACTACAGAAATTGAGAAAACGCCAGAAAAAGGTATGACAAGCAGGGATATTTAGGGGAAGAGAAAAGGAGCAAGGGTTTACGAAGCCAATTTGGGGTGGATCCGAGAAACACCGCCAGCGAGATCGCAGCCGTTTTCAGTAGATCCAACCGAATTGAATTCCGGCGAAGCTAGTGGATTTTATCGTCGTCGCCAAACGGTTGTCGTGAAGAGGGGTGCGGCGGCGAAATCTACAAACCATCGGACTGTGACCGAAGCCCACCGAAAATACAACGCTTTTTCTTTGTCGGGGGAAAACTGCAACGCTTTGTGCTTCCATCTTCGTGTCACATTTCTTTTGCTTGTTATTTGTGGAAGATAATCACGGAATAATAGCGTTACAACTTACAAGAGTAACTATGCTCATTTTTTCGGTCAGGAAACGAGGTCTTGCCGCCCTACGGCTCAAGTCTAAATATTTCCGTCCCGAGGAGACTAGTAGACTACTACAATCTCAGCATCAAGAATAGAAACAATGCAACTACATCAACTAGTGGCGGATCTAGGATTCTCCGAAGGGGAAGGACCTTAGTGATTGAAGACGACATTGTCGGCTTGTCACTCGTCGCCTACATAGAGTCGTCACCTCAGTTTTTAAATTCAAGGGTGTGTCGTGTCTTAATCGAGAACTGCTAAGTTAAAACAATTTTATTTTGATTGAAGCCAATTTAAAATTTTATATCCACTGGGTTTGGAATACTTTGTATTCCAATCTAAATTTGCTACTCTTTAGTCTATTTGTTTTTATCACCTTGTTATCACATTTTAATAAATTAATAATTTTAGAAAGAATTTGGTAAAAGGGCAGAAACTATTAACCTAATTAGGCGCTTGTAATAGAAATTATTTTTTTAGGTTTTTGTCAAGTATAAAAGGCCCTTTTATTTTTTCTCTCACCTCCAAAAATTCTTTCTTCCCAGGCCGTGATTCCGTCCTTATTCTCTCTAGTTCCTTCCTTCCCCTCCCCTTCCTCTGGAGGAAATCAGATCTCAATTAAACAAGTGAGAGATCTATCAAATTCGTACGTTTTTCGAGGAATTCGTCGCAAAAGGAATCGAGATCGGCGAGTAACAAATTGTCGGTGTCGGCAAAGAGAGCATCGGATTCGGGATCTTCGACGTTGAGCCAGTAGTCACGGAACCAGGGGGAGGATTGGACGAGGCTCCACCACTCGCTGGAGAAGTCCTCGACGACGTTGTAGTAAGCCATCGGAATGAACGCTGAAGCGTTGGAATTCAGCGTCGAAGATCCCGAACTGAAAAAATCTCGATTCAACGTTGAGGAATCAAGTGGTTTCTTTGGAATCACCGAGCTGTAAAAATCTACATTCCTCCAGGTGAGAAATTTCTGGCCTCGTAACCATCTTTTCAAAGTTCCGATAGGGTTTGTAATTTGCTCTAAATTGTGAAAAATTGATTCAGAAGAGAAATTGATTGAATCCCTCACTGTCGTGGTTTAGAGGCTTTTGAATATTTTGGGACAAAGGTCGCAGATCGGGAAATATCGATCTTGAAAACTTTATTTGGTTGAGGTAGAATTTGAGTGCAGTGAATTGAAAACTTTGTTTAGTAAACACAGTAAATTAAGCAGTAAAGTTGATTGTTCAGTGAGCACATGACATCATCGCAGCAAATTTTAGTTTTACTCTACTTCCAGTTTACTATGTCGTATGTATCATGTATTGTGATGTTTCAATGATGTGATAAACCTGCACTTTGTGTTGCTGTGCACCCTGAACAGTTTATTCTCTTTAAGCTCTTTTCTTTACTGGTTGCATGTTTTAGGAAGATTGTGCTTTTTTACTTCCAGATTAATATTGCAAGGTGAATGATCTCTCTCGTTTGTTCTTGCTCGCTCTTTCAGATGTATCATTCTGCTATTTACATGGTTTCAATTCACTTGCTGTTCTGATTTTGATCACGAATAGCTTATGATCTACTGGTTATTGCAATGTATCGAGGTCCCTTGATGTTCTGTTGTTGATCACCTCCTTCAATTTGCTTTTTCAGATACATCGAGGTAGCTTATGATCTACTCACTCCATTTTTTTAATTGATAAATCTAGTGCCCATTTTACTGATATTGTCTACTGTAATGTGCAGTGGCTAGTTTTGTTCGGATATTCACTTGCAGTTGGAGAATGACTTTTTCAAAACTCTTCAGGAAGAGGTTAGTTCAGGGTCTTGATTATTCTAATGTGGAATACAACTTAGGTACACAAAATTAACTGAGCAGAAGAATGATATGAAGCAAATTGATAAAGAGATCTCCATTGACAGAATGCCAAAGATACTATTCCAAAAGATATGGTGCCCTAAATGAGGTTTTGTGCTCCCTTCTTATTAAAAAAAAGTTCTTTTAGTTTCGTGCTTTCTTTGAAAAATATTAATGACTTTTTTTGAAAATAATTTTATGTCATTAAGATTTTGATGACGGTTGAATTTTAACTTATTTGAAACATCTAAAATTATATATACTTGGTTTATTTTTACTATAATATGTGTTTAGCCTATTAGCTCAAATGGTAGAGCATTTTTCTTAAAAAATAATGATGTGGGTTCAAATCCCACATAGGCTTATTAACAATTGATGATAATGATGATAGTGATGACGGATTTTGATGACATTTTTTTATGATGATAAATATTTGGTATGCGTTTGATGACACTTTTTTTAGGACAAATATAATTGATGATGATAAAAAAAATTATACGTGATGACACATATTTGAAGACAACTTTGTTTTTTATATGTGATGACGGTTATTTTTATGTAGTTGAATACCTTAATTTGATGATACTTTTTTATCATCAACAAGTTATCATCAAGACATTTTGATGACACTTTTTACTTTTTTTGATAGCACTTTTTACTATTGCTTATACTTTTTGTCATGAAAAATTGTCGTCAAGGCCCTTTTGATGACAAATTAATTGAACCGTCATCAAGTAGTGATGATAATTGATGACAATCGAACCGTCATCAAATAGAGATGACATTTATGATGATAGTTGATATCTATCAAACCGTCGTCAAGTAGTGATGACAGTTTATGAAAAATTGTACGTGATGACACATATTTGATGACACTTTGAATAATGATACTAAAAGTTATATGTGATGACACTAAAAAATTAAACGTGATGATATTTGATGACACTAAAAAATTAAACGTGATGATAAATATTTGATGACAACTTTGTTTTTTTATTTGTGATGACAATCGTTTTTTTTTGTGGTGATGACAACTATTTTTATGTGGTGATGAGATTTGATGACAACTATTTTTTGTGATGATGATAAAAACGAACAAACTTTGAGTGATGACACTTGATGACGGTTATTTGTGTTCAAGACCATTGTCATCAAGGCCCTTTTGATGACAAATTAATCGAACCGTCATCAAGTAGTGATGATAATTGATGTCAATCAAACCGTCATCAAATATTTGATGACGATCAAACCGTCATCAAATAGTGATGACAGTTTGATGACACTTGATGACACTTGTTTGTCATCAAGGCCCTTTTGATGAAAAATTAATCGAACCGTCATCAAGTAGAGATGATAGTTGATGACAATCAAACCGTCATCAAGTAACAATGACAAGTGATGATAGTTGATGACGGTTCGAATCATGTGATGACGGTTGTTTTTATATGGTTTGAATGCCTTTGATGATACTTTTTGTTATCAAAAAGTTGTCATCAAGACATTTTGATGACACTTTTTGTCATCAAAAAATTTTGATGACGGTGAAATAAATTGTGATGACGGTTGTTTTTATGTGGTTGAATGCCTTTGATGATACTTTTTGTCATCAAAAAGTGTCATCAAGACATTTTGATGACACTTTTTACCATTTATTATACTTTTTGTCATGAAAAAATTGCGATGACGGTGAAATAAGTTGTGATGACGGTGAAAAAATTGTGATGACGGTTATGAAAGTGATGGTAGTGATGATGGTCAACGTCGGTCAACGCCGGTCAACGGCCGGTCAACGGTCGGTCAACGCCGGTCAACGCCGGTCAACGGTCGGTCAATGCCGGTCAACGACCGAGTCAACTCGGTGGGAGTGGGGTGGGAAGTGGGTGATGGAGTTTTTTACTATTTAGCTAATTTTCACACACTCCTTAATATCCACCTAATTAGCCTCTTTTTTTTGCTATTTATTTAAATCATCCCTAATTTTATTACAAAATTACACATACATAAATTAAAACTTTAAATAAATAAATAATAAGTCCTATAAATAAAATTTAGAATAATCATAAAAATTTACATTCAACCAAATTAATCTATTTAACAATTATTATCGGGTATTTTTAGGACACATTACAGAAAAATATTTATAACTATAATTTTTTATTTCCAGAAAATGAAAATTTTTCGTGTTTTGTTTTTTGAAAAAAAAAATTGATATTTTTTTGATATACACAATTATATTGTGTATTTAGGAGGAGTTTTAGCATGAGTTTATGGTGTTTTTAGGTATTTTATATACTATCTACAGCTAGGAAGAAGAAGACCCGAAGATGCATATTATTGGAGTTTTAGAGCTGGATTGAAGAGAAGGCGAAGATCAGCGTTTTGCTGTTGGCGGCACCCGCCGCCCCTGCCAACGTGGAGATCTTTTAAGCGACACGTGTTTTATTGTTATTGGTCATATCTTTATCAGCTCTAGTCCGAGTTTATGTATTTTTGGATAGACTTTTTAGACCTAGTTTGATATATTAGGTTTTAGAGAGTTGCATCTCTCATTCATACACTATTATCATATTTTCCTTTCAGAGTTTTTTTAGCTTTTCATGGAGAACTAAACCTCTTTGCTTAGTCAGACAGTTTGAAGCTTCGTTTTGACTTTCAGTTGTGAGATTTCTACTCTTTATCTATTGCATGGAATTATTTTACTCTCTTGTTTGAATTGTTTATGTGATTGATTTCAGCAATTTCTAGGGTTGTTGTTATTGAATCTCAATTGCTAGATTTAGAGAAATTACTGGTTGAGTTTCTCTATTTCATAGTAGCAAACTGCATTGTACTAGTATCTGGTTGTGCTAGTCTATTGTAGAAGAGAGTTAAATTGCATTCTAGTATAAAAGCTGGTTGTTTTATGCTAGAATTGTATCCTGATTATATTCCTATTCTTAATGCTGCTTTTGAATTGAATCTTGATGGTTTCAGGGTTATTCAATTAGTTAGGATTGATAGTATCTGGTTGTGCTATTAATTATCTTTGAAAAGGAATTGGAATTCCATATGCATGCGATATTGAGTGAATCAATGATCAACTTGTCATACGAATGTGGATCTCTGGTTGACTAAGTGTTTCCCTAAATTGATAAAAACACAAACTTTATTTGCTTTGTTAGTTTTTGCATGCTAGTTAGTAGGTTATTTCATAAACCCCTTTTTAATTTAATTGACATAAAACTTACATAGAAAGATAAATCTCCTCCTTGTGGATTCGACCCTTACTTCCCTAAGACTACAGTCTTTAGGTTGTTAGGACTCTTTTGCATAGCCGTGATTTGCACGACCATTTCACGCCTACCAAATTGGCGCCGTTGTCGGGGAGGCAATAATTGTCTTTTTGTGTAATTTTTGTGCCAATTTTGGTGTGAACCTATCTTATGGTTCACACCCGTGCTACTAATAATTCACCACTTGTGTTTGATCCAGAAATTGAACGGACTCTTTTCAGAACTCGTCGAGTTGTGCATGCACTACTGCAAGGAATCCGAACAATGGGTGATCAACGAGTTACTCTTGAGAGCTTGACAGCTCCTAATCTGAATCAGCCTACACGTGCAGTGCAATTCCCAGCCCTTGGTGATGGGGTGAAGTTTGAGCTCAAGACAGGAGTAGTCCATCTACTCCCAAAATTCAACGGAACTCCACTTGAGGATCCCATTCAACATCTTGATGAGTTCCTTGATGTCTGCACCAGCATGTGTCCCTCTGATATTACTGAAGAACAGATGAGGCTGAGAGTGTTTTCTTTTTCTCTGAAGGAATCCGCTAAAGACTGGTATCATGCTCTACCTCCTGGAAGCGTTACTACTTGGGTGAACTTGAAGAAGTTGTTTCTGGACAAATACTTCCCTGCAATCAAGTCCAATCAAATCAAGAAGTAGATCTGTAACATAGAGCAATTCCCCAACGAGTCGCTTTATGAATATTTTGAGCGCTTCAGGAAGCTGGTAAAGAGCTGCCCCTACCATGGTTATGCTAATCATGATCTTATTCTCTATCTCCATGGAGGACTTTGTGAGGAAGACAGGCGATTGGTCAATTCTTCTTGTGGTGGAAACATCATGAAAAGAACCTATGATGAGGCTCTAGACATTTTTTCTACGCTGGCTGATGAATCGAGGCAATATACTGGAAGAGGGTCTAAAAACTTGTCAGCCGCCAACTCTCACTCTAAAATTGATCAAGCTGACTTTGATGTGCTGAAAGAAGAAGTGAGGCGGTTGAAGTTGAAGGGTACTGCTCAACAGGCTAAGGCGTGTGGAATCTGTAATGACGCCTTTCATCCGACTGATTCATGTCCTACACTACAAGAGGAAGTGAATGCAGTTGGGGGTATCAAATGAAGCCAAGAAATGACCCCTATTCAAACACCTACAACCCTGGCTGGAAAGATCATCAGAACTTCAGGTGGAGAGAGCCTGAGTCAAAGCAGCAACAGGATCAGTTTCAACAAGCTAAGCCATATGTGCCATGGCCTCAAGGACAGAATCACAATGCCGCTCCTTCTATGGACGACATGATGAAGATGTTGGTGCAAAGTAACCTCACTCTTCAAAATAGTATGACTCAACATCAAAATAATATGACTCAACTGGCTCAAAGTCAAATGAAATTCCAGGAAACTACATCAGCAAGCATTCACAACTTGGAAAGACAAATGAGTCAAATCTCCGAAGCTGTAAGCAAACTGGAAGCAAGAGATTCGGGTAAACTTCCTTCTCAAACAGAAGTCAACCCGAATATTCGTCATGTCAATGCTGTCACTTTGAGGAGTGGGAAACAACTTGAAGGCGGAATAGTGGAAAAATCTGACGAAGGCGAGGGCGGCGACCGCCGCGAGGATGGCGGCACCCGCCGCCAAAAGGAGCTTGGCTACGTCAATTTGGAATAAATTAGCGGCGACCAAAAATTAATTGGCGGCACCCGCCGCCAAGACAGCGGCACCCGTCGCGACGGTGATGACTCGCCGCCCACTTTTTCCGAAACAAGTGGCGACCGCCGCCCTTCTGATGGCGACCGCCGCCCTTCTGCTGAAGCCTCCGATGAAGAAAGATCTCCAACCCTCCCTGAATGGAAGCCAGTTGCCCCGTTTCCATCTGCATTAAAGCGTACAGAGCCCCTGAAGCAGGACAAAGACATGTTCGAGATGTTCAGAAACGTTGAGGTCAACATTCCTCTCCTTAACTTGATCAAGTCAGTCCCACGCTATGCAAAGTTCTTGAAGCAGATGTGCACTACAAAGCGGATTCAGGACAAAAACAGCAAAAAGAAGGTGAAGTTAAGCGGGCATGTTTCAGCTGTGTTTCAAAAACGCTTACCTAAGAAGTGTGGGGATCCAGGTATGTTTACTATCCCTATTACAATTGGAGGTACTAAAGTTGAAAAAGCCATGCTAGATTTGGGTGCTTCCATCAATGTAATGCCTTCTACTCTCTGTGAATCTCTGAAACTTGGACCTATGCATGTCACTAATATCTCTATTCAATTAGCTGATAGGTCTAATGTTCGTCCCATAGGTTTTGTAGAGGACGTTTTGGTTATGGTTGGTGATCTCACTTTTCCTGCTGATTTCTATGTGCTTAAAATGGAACATGATGATCATGCAATTCCTATTCTATTAGGGAGACCTTTTCTGAAAACAGCCAATACCAAAATCAATGTGAGCACTGGCTCTTTAACCATGGAATTTGATGGTCAAATCATTAATTATATTATTTATGAAGCCATGAAATATCCTTCTGATGATTACTCTGTCTGTGCTATTGATATGCTTGAGCCTGTGGTGCAAGATGTTTTTGATGAAAATCAACTAGATGATGTGCAATCTATTATTGTTGATTCTAGTTTGGATTTTACTTTATCAACTGATTTACAGGAGATTGTAAACGAGATGGATGCTTATTACAAGCTTCCTCTTGAGCCACTTGGCAAAACTCCTCTACCATTAACCCTGCCTAGGGAAAAGCTGTTACCCTCTGTTGTGCAGGCACCGGTGATTGAGTTGAAGCAACTCCCAGACCACCTCAAGTATGTATTTCTTGGAGACAAGGAAACATTACCAGTGATCATCTCCAACAAGCTCACAAAAGATCAAGAAGACAGGCTAGTGGCAGTTCTAAAAGAGTACAAGACAGCAATTGGTTGGACCATTGCTGACATCAAGGGAATCAGCCCCACCACTTGCATGCATAGTATACTGTTGGAAGGAGAAGAGAAGCCATCTAGACAACCACAGAGGCGTTTAAATCCACCTATGATGGAGGTGGTGAAGAAAGAAGTTTTGAGACTCTTACAAGCAGGTATGATTTTCCCTATCTCTGACAGCAAATGGGTTAGCCCCACACAGGTTGTACCAAAGAAAGGGGGAATTACAGTGGTGGAGAATCAGCAAGGAGAATTGGTCCCTAAAAGACTGCAGACAGGTTACAGAGTTTGCATTGATTACCGCAAGCTGAATGCAGCCACTAGGAAGGATCATTTCCCCCTTCCTTTCATTGATCAGATGCTTGAGAGATTGGCAGGCAGAGCATTTTATTGCTTTCTAGATGGATATTCAGGCTACTTTCAGATAGCCATTGCCCCTGAAGATCAAGCCAAGACAACTTTCACTTGCCCATTTGGCACTTTTGCCTACCGTCGGATGCCATTTGGGTTGTGCAATGCTCCTGGGACTTTCCAAAGGTGTATGGTAAGCATCTTTTCTGAGTACATTGAGAATTTCATTGAGGTATTCATGGATGATTTTACTGTACATGGAGATAATTTTGATGCATGCCTAAATCACCTAACTCTTGTACTTGCTAGATGTGTTGACACTAATTTAGTGCTTAATTTTGAAAAGTGTCACTTCATGGTAGAACAGGGTATTGTACTTGGTCATATAGTTTCAGCTAGGGGTATTGAGGTCGATAAGGCAAAGGTTGAAGTAATTCAATCTTTGCCCTATCCTACTAATGTGCGCGAAGTTCGTTCTTTTTTAGGCCATGCAGGTTTCTACCGCAGGTTTATTAAAGACTTCTCCAAGATATCATCACCCCTGTGCGAATTATTGAAGAAAGACATGCTGTTTGAGTTCACAACTGAGTGTCAGGCAGCCTTTGATGATCTTAAGGCTCGCTTGACAAGTGCCCCTATTATTCAGGCTCCTGATTGGTCTAAGCCCTTTGAAATAATGTGTGATGCTAGTGATTATGCGGTGGGGGTTGTGCTAGGCCAAAAGGAAGTCAAAGCTTCTCATGTGATTCAATATGCATCAATGACCCTGAATGGTGCACAGAGGAACTACTCTACTACAGAAAAGGAGATGCTTGCAGTGGTATTTGCACTTGAGAAGTTCAGATTATATTCCTATTATATTCCTATTCTTAATGCTGCTTTTGAATTGAATCTTGATGGTTTCAGTGTTATTCAATTAGTTAGGATTGATAGTATCTGGTTGTGCTATTAATTATCTTTGAAAAGGAATTGGAATTCCATATGCATGCGATATTGAGTGAATCAATGATCAACTTGTCATACGAATGTGGATCTCTGGTTGACTAAGTGTTTCCCTAAATTGATAAAAACACAAACTTTATTTGCTTTGTTAGTTTTTGCATGCTAGTTAGTAGGTTATTTCATAAACCCCTTTTTAATTTAATTGACATAAAGCTTACATAGAAAGATAAATCTCCTCCCTGTGGATTCGACCATTACTTCCCTAAGACTACAGTCTTTAGGTTGTTAGGACTCTTTTGCATAACCGTGATTTGCACGACCATTTCACGCCTATCATTTTTCATATTAAATAAATCATGAGATATATAATTTAATAAAGGCAATCCAATATAAATGCATATGATTTTTGTTTTTTTTTACGGTTTTTGAGTTGAAGCTCGAATAATTTTGAATTATATACAACAAATTCGATCCAACTCTACAAACGAAAATATATTTCAACACATGAGTTTATGTAGCAACATACAAGTAACGCTCTGTTTTCGTAAAAACGCTCTCTTTTCGTGTTCACACCGCTACTGTTAGTTCATTTCGATGGCCAGTGATCCTCCGCCGGCAAGTCAGCCGACGAAATGCAATGTTGAAGAAGCAATGATGGAGGTGATGTATGCGCTAGCGTCGATTTGGAAATGGTCAGTAGTGGTCAAACTCCTTGGGAGCCCTATTGCATTTTCGGTCATGGATAACAAGATAAGGGACATGTGGAGATCGAACTTTCGGTACCAAATCTTGGACCTCTCCCATGGGTGCTACTTGGTCCGTTTTGGTTGAGAGGAGGAGTATATGTCAGCTTTAACTAACGGTTCATGGACTATCTTTGGTAGATGCTTGATTGTTCGTAGTTGGTCCCCTAGCTTTCGAACATCAGAACCGATCAAAACTGCCCTGACATGGATTCGTTTATCGCATCTCCCGATTACGTTGTATGAAGAAAAAATTCTTATGAAAGTGGCGTCTGCAATAGGAAAACCAATTAGGGTAGATCCCAAAACTTTGTATACCAACCGTGGAAGATTTGCAAGGATATGCGTTGAAGTGGATCTTGAAAGGCCGTTAAAAGGTGTCGTGTGCATTAATGGTGATAGGTTCTTGATTGAATATGAAGATTTGCCAACAATTTGCTTCGACGTGTGGCCGTTTTGTTCACGTTAAGTCTAGATGCTCATTCCGACCAACATCTTCGAAACCTCCGCATGTTGGTCCTACTAATTCGGGTCCGAATGGAGGAAGTCAAGATGTTGAGAATAACGTGTCCAAGGAAGGTGGTAACAATTCGCCAGAGAAAGGTGAAACTCCGATAGAGGCAGCCGGACCGTCTGACGTGGGTAAGAAAGGAAGTCGCGGTGCTTGGATGAAGGTCGAGAAAAGGAAAGTTCTCTCAAAGGGAAACAGAAATAACCCAAGATCAAATCAGAATAAAAAAGATCCCCAAAAGGATATGCCTGTCAACAATGAGAAAAGAAAGGATAAGCTTTTTACCGAGATGAATGTTTTGTTCCCACAAATAAACCGGTACGAGGCTCTTGATAAAATGGATTTAAGGATCCCCAAAAGGATATGCCTGTCAAAAATGAGAAAGGAAAGGATAAGCTCTTTACCGAGACGAATATTTTGTTCCCACAAATAAATCGGTACAAGGCTCTTGATAAAATGGATTTAAGGATCCCAATGGATTCAAAGATCACGGAGAAAGATAGGGCTGAGACATGCTCCACCAAAGATGTCAATCAGGAGCAAAAGATTACGTTGAATAAAAGTGGTAAAAGTTCGAGTGATAACTCACATGGTTTGGGGAAAGTTGGGCCGACAATGGCTCTGGATAGTGGGTCGGCCCAGAAATCAGGGGATGGACTGACGGATATGTTGGACTCGATGGTGCCTTCTGTGGTACAGGCTATGGAAATTAATGAACAAAATAGTCAAAATGTTACCGGGGAGGTTTCGAAGACTCATTTAACCAGGTTTTTAACAATGGCCTCTTCCAACCAAAGCATCACGTAAATAAGCGCTCGATTAAAATCGGACGTAAGATTGGGGTTTTCTCCCTCGTAAGAGAAGGTAACTCGGAGACGGCTAAGCCTAGTCCGGTTCATGATAGACATCCTACGAAAAGTTCGAGATCGGATATTGAACACAATTTTGAGAGATCGTGTAGGGTGAATAATGATCCGGTGGACGGTGGTACCACCAACCCATCACCTCAAGTGGTGTCTCAACTCGATGGACAGGATGAGAGGACGGGTGTTGCTAATCAACATTCTTCTGATAATGATGCTCGAGTTGTGGTCCTAGACGACAATGATCTCGATATGGCAGAGAGCTCGTCAGCTCAAGGGCCTCCATGATCCCTTATGTTTCCTCTTTTTTTCTCTATATTCGTTATCTATGAATATATTAATGTGGAATGTTTTGGTGCAGGAAAGCCAGGTTGCCGACGAGTAGACATCATAAAGTTGATATTGTGGCTCTTTTTGAACCTCAGATCTCGGGTGAAAGAGCTGATGAAGTTTATAAGAAGATGGGAAGCCTGAATTTTAATAAGCATACTAAGGTTGAGGTTTTTGGTTTTGCCGGAGGCGTGTGGTTGTTGTGGAAAGATTCAAAAGTGAAAGTTGATATTGTGAAGTTGTATCGGAATTTTATCTATGCTAAATATGTTGACGGAGGCAATACAATAAATCTTTTCGTCGTGTATGGACCGCCGGATGCTACTCGGAGAGGGGTCTTATGGAAGGAGCTTGAGGATGTCGTGAAGAGAGTGGTTGGCCCGGTCGTTGTGGGAGGTGATTTCAACTGCATTTTGTTCAATCATGAAAGGGAAGGTGGATCGGGTGGTCTTCATTCGGACTTCGGTACTTTTAATCTCTGGAAGAACAACTTGGGTCTCATTGATATGAATTTTGTGGGGCCTCGTTTCACGTGGAGTAAACGGCTTTCTCACAATTCTATTGTCTCTAAAAGGTTGGATCGTGTCTTCATGAATGCGGATGCAAGGGCATTGTGGAATGAGGCTCGGGTGCGTCACTTGCCCCGTTTCTTCTCAGATCACAATCCCTTGCTGGTTAATTTTTGCCCGGATCTGGGATTAAATAAGAAACGGAGACCTTTTCGGTGTGAGGCGGCGTGGATGGCTCATCCGGGCTTTGTTGATAAGGTTGGGAATTCTTGGAATAATGATGTTGATACCCCAAGTGCTTTGGCCTTGCTTAGGGAAGAACTTTTTGTTTGGAACAAAAACATTTTCGGCAACATTTATAAGAGGAAGAGTATTCTGCTAGAGCAACTTGACAGAGTCCAAATCACAATAATAGAATTCGATCGACAGCTTTACTTGACAGAGAGTTGAAGATTCAGAACGAGTTGGAGCTAGTTTTAGAGCAAGAGGAGATTTCATGGTTTCAAAAATCGAGAGAACATTGGCTTAATTTTGGTGACCGGAACACGTCTTCTTCCACACGTCTACCCTTGTTAGAAGGTGACACAATAAGATTGAGTGCCTTCGCGATAATGATGGTAACTGGGTGGATAACAAGGATAATCTCGAGCGGATGGCAGTGGAGTTTTTCCGCAACCTCTACACGGCTGATGTTTCTAGTGAGGCCAGGCTCCTGGTTTTGCGTGCTAGCTTTCCCTCCATCAGTAAGACTGGCTTGGTAAGCTCACTAGATCGGTTTTGGCGGATGAAATTTGGAAAGCGGTGAGGGGGATGGGTGCTTTTAAATCTCCGGGCTTGGACGGTTTTCAACCCGCCTTTTTTTAGAAACAGTGGAATATTGTGGGTAGTACGATCCGTTGTGGCTTTTGTTAAGGAGTTTTTTGCAACGGCTAAGCTCCAAGATGGGGTGAACGACACGTTGATTGTGTTATTAGCCAAGTGAGACAAACCAGATCTCTTAGTCAATTTCGTCCTATAAGTTTGTGCAATGTCATTTACAATGTGATTACGAAGGTTTTGGCTAATAGGTTGCAGCCGGTGTTGATGGAGATCATCGGTCCGACACAAGGCAGTTTTCTTCTGAGACGTTTAATTACCGATAATGTTGTCGTGGCGCAGGAGGTGGCGCGAACGAAGAGAAAGAAAGGGGATAAAGGTTGGATGATTTTGAAGTTGGATCTTGAGAAGGCTTATGATCGTATTAGGTGGGATTTCATTGAGGATACTCTTGTTTCCGCTGGCTTCCCCGATCAATGGGTTAGGTGGACGATGGAGTGTGTCTCTTCAACTAGGATGCAACTTCTTTGGAATGGCGAAGTGTCGACGCAGTTCTCGGCCTCTAGGGGAGTTAGGCAAGGGGACCCCATCTCTCCCTATTTGTTTCTTCTTTGCATCGAGAGATTGAGCCACATTATTAGGGATTTTGTGGATAGGGGCGATTGGAAGCCGATTAAGTTGACTAGGAGCGGGCCATCTCTTTCACATATGTTTTTTGCGGACGATATTATGCTTTTTGTTGAGGCTTCCATCAATCAGATTTGAAGTGATTATGTGGTGCCTTGATTGGTTTTGTGGTGCGTCAGGTCACAATGTGAGCACGCATAAGTCAATGATTTTCGTCTCGCCGAATGTGAATGTGAGAACGGTGAGGAGTTTGGAGTCTGCTAGTGGCATTAAGGTGACCAAGGATTTGGGCATTTATCTTGGGCTCCCTATCCTTCACAAACAGGTTAACAAAGATACGTTCTCGGTTTTGGTTGTTAAGTTCAAATCGAGAGTATCGGGTTGGAAAGCTAGGACTTTAAGTTTTGCCAGGAGAGTGACTTTGGTGAAGTCGATTTGGACTTCATTACCGGTGTACTCGATGTCCACGTTCCTCCTTCTCGATAATGTTTGTAAAGAGATTGAGAAGCTCAACAAGGCATTCTTATGGGGTGGCAGTTCAGACCAGAGGAAGATTCATAAGGTTGCCTGGGATAAGGTGACTCGTCCTCGTAATCAAGGGGGTCTTGGTATCCGATCGATGAAAGAGATGAATTTGGCCTTAGTTGGCAAGCTCGGTTGGCATTTTTTTCGGAGAGTAATGGTTTGTGGATTTCTATTTTGAAACACAAGTATGTGAACCGCGCTATGGGGCAATCTCCGGCCAGTTCTTACCTTTGGAAGGAATTCGTGTTGGGTTAGTTGAGGTTGTGATTAAGGGGACTAAGTGGATCATTCATGATGGGCTATCGGTCCGTTTTTGGAGAGATATTTGGTTGCTCGATTCGCCGATGTCGGTTCATGCTACGGGTCTGATTGAGAAGGCTCTTTGGGATGCATGTGTAAAGGATTTTTGGGTGGAGAATATGGGATGGAACTGGAGCTTATTTGCTCACTTATTACCAGTCGAAGTTCTGTTGCAAATCGCTTTTGTTGTTGTGCTCCCTGAGGCCGAATTAATGGAGGATGAGATGAGTTGGGCACATTCGGTTGATGGGAATTATTCTATGGTTTCTGGTTATGATCTACTGCGTGGAAATTTATTTAGAGAAGGGGTCGATCATGGTTTCTATAACAGATTTTGGAAGATGCTTGTGCCTAAGCGTGTGCGATATTTTCTATGGCAGGTGTGCAACGGGGGCATCTTGTCCAACATGGAAAGGCGACGGCGACACCTTACAACGATCGATTCTTGCCCGTTGTGCCCTGATGAAGCTGATGATGTGGAATCTTACGAACATGTTGAAGGGTTTCTTGAACAAATAAATTTATATCAAGACCCCGCTGAGTACAGGGAGTCAAGTTCGTCCACGGGAATGAGATTAGGGCCAAAGATTAGTTGATAAACTAAGAAAAGCAAGAGAACAAACGAAGGGCTAAGGGTCGAACACGACCTTATGGGGTCGAGATCGAGTCAACTTAATGGGTTTTAATCAAATATAAAAAAAAGCTATCCTAGGGCTAGGGCTACCACAACAACAACCATACATGCTTTCAACGAGAATTCACAAGTATCATGCAATCTAGATCATAGAAAAGTCAACTGTCGCAAACAATTCAAGTTATTCAATCAACTGTCGCAAATTAAACAACTCTCTATCTATCTTTCAACCTAGGAATATCAACTTTTGCAAATAATCCTATTAGATCTTAATCAAGCAATCAACTTTACACTTTCGCTTTTAGGTTAATTGCAAGATATTGCCTCAACTTTCGCAAAGGTATTAAGCACCAGATAGATAGATATGATCTTCAAGCATTCAAGTCATGAATTCAAGTTTAGACATGCATGATTGTGTTGGGTTTTCACCCAACCCTAGAATCTAAAAAGACTACTCACTCATGGTGAGATAAAACGCAAACATGATTGATTAATAAAACCGAAAATTGCAAATAAGCTAGAAAGAAGTCTTACAATTTTCTCGAACTTGTCTTCCAAGTCTTCTACCAAACAAACACACTAAAATTCAATTCAAATCCCCCCCTCCAAAACAAAGAGTTTTGCCTCCTTTTATAGAGGAAAAGGAGTCCTCATTAGCCTAGGAAACAAGATCAAACAACTTCCTAAAATAAAAGAGAGAATATTTTACAAAAGATCACGGAATCTAGCAAGAGTCGGCGCCCCGATCGACCCCACATGGGTCGTGCACGACCCCCCTAGGGTCGTGCCTGAGTGCTTGGATTGTGGGGTTGGTCGATCGTGGCAAGTGTTGGCTCGTGCACGACCTTGTTGGGTCGTTCTTGGCTTGCCTTGGCTCGTGCACGAGCTCCTTTGGCTTGATTCTACTCTCTTTTTGGGCCTCCTTCCTTAACTTCTCCTCATAGCTCGTCCACCTCCTCCTAAGGTGCTCCAAATTCTTCGTTTATGCTCCAAAATTCCTACAAAAAGACACAAAACACGCGTAGTTTCCGAATCTCAAGGAAATACGAAAACTATGGCAAAAAGACTCAAAAACCTATAACTCTACCCTAAAAACTAACCAAATCTAATATAACTAGACACTAAAAACCTACCTAAAAAGAGGATATCAGAACACTTATTCCGCGATTGCACGGAAGTTAAGAATTTATGGTAGATTTTACATGCTACTGATTTTTGCCTAATTTTTTTCAGATGTCGTTCGCTGAATGGCTCCGGAGCAATGTGATGGAGAATGGGAAGATTAGAGAGGATGATTGGCGCGCCATTTTTGGTATGACTTTGTATTGGCTGTGGAGATGGAGGTGCGCTAAAGTGTTTGGCGAAGAAGTGCGAATAGTGGACAAGGCGGGCTTCATCCTTCTACAAGTTAATGAATATGCCCAAGTTTCAGGTAAGTTCTCTGCCGACTGCACTCGTTCAATTAAGGTTATGCAGGAGGTCTCTTGGGTCACGCCGGATGAAGGTTGGATTAAAATCAATACCGATGACTCGGTCAAGAATGGAAACATCGCAGCGGCAGGAGGCGTCCTTAGAGACCACTACGACCTATGGATTACCGGGTTTGTGCACAACATTGGGTCTTGCTCGGTTCCCATAGCGGAGTTCTGGGGAGTGCTTGATGGCTTGAAGGTGGCGTGGGAGAAGGGGTTTCGCAAGGTCATCTTGGAATCCGATTCGCAACTCATTGTTGGCCTTCTCAATTCTCGGGTGAGTAAAAGTCATTTGTTATCCAACCTGGTTTTTCAGTGCCAAGGCTTTATTAGTAGGGATTGGACTATCGAATTCTGTCATGTGTATTGAGAGGCAAATTCGGTTGCGGATTGTCTCGCGTCTTATGCTTTTTCGTTTCCGTTAGGTCTTAATGTATTGCTTGCCCCGCCTGAGGGGATTAATTTATTACTGTTTGACGATGTAAGGGGTCGGGCTATGCTTGAGTACTACTTAGCCCTCTTTTTCTATTATTAATAAAACGCTCCCTTGAGGGGGCGGAGAGTGCCGTCTCTCCTTCTACAAAAAAAAAGCAACATACGAATAACCAATCGATAAACAATTAAACATTATGTAAATGATAGGCCTACAATTTGAGCTTAATCATTAATCTTATGTTTGTTTTTATATAGATTTGGACAGTGATTCGTGAAGGTGAACCGTGTGGATGTGGGCTTTCGAGGTCGACTGGACAATTGATTTGTTTGCCTCAGTTTTTTTCTTTTATATTTTTTTTTAAATTCCCCCACATTGAAACGACACGTTTTATTTTAAAAAATCGGTGAGCAAATTTTTTAATCAAACGACGCATTTAACCTGTCATCTTTCTCCTCTTTACATGACTCTTCTTTATTAAGCCTGATATTTCCAGATATGAAACTTTCAAGTTTCATTAACAATGGCAATCAGTGGGCCAATGCTCCGGCCTCACGCCCGTCTGCACCCGGCGCCCGTCCGCCCCTCAGGCCAATGCCCCGACCTCGGCCGCCCCTCAGGGCATACTCCTTGCTACTAAATTTTTTCGGGGGGGGGGGGGGGGGGGGGGGGCGGTTGCCCACCCATGCCCCCCCCCCCCCAAAATCTGCCGGTGACATCAACACAAGTTTACCTAAAGAAAGTCAAATTACCTACCAAAGCATGGTTTGCTAGCACATCAGCACAAACATTGGCCGATCGCCCGGTCCATCCATACACACGAATGTTCAATGTATTAGCCTTGAGATGACAATATGGTTTCCTTCTACCCGGATAAGCGATGCAACTTGAGAAGAATTGGTTTCAACATAAAGTCTAGTAACTCCCCTTTCAGCTGCATATTCCAAACCATGGAGGATTGCCCACCCCACAGGTTCTGCATAGAAAAGTGATTCCGCCTTTAAATGTTCCTTTTGCATTCCTTTGGAAACCCCCATCCCTCCTCCCAATCATGAATTGCCCTTTAGAGACGACCATCTCTTGTCAATCCAAAGACAGCCCTCAAAATATAGGATATTTTGTGAAATTTGAAAAAGATGGGATCGGGTGCAAAATCACAAAAAGTTTAGGATATTTAGAATAATTTTACCTTAAATCAATAGTATGAATTTTAGTTTCTAGGTCTGAAAAATGGATAGTTTATTTGATTTAGATTTAAAATTGTAATTTTAAGATATATCTCAAACTTGCAGAAGATAGATTATCTAGAGAAAGGAAAATAACAATGAGAAATATACTTAAATGTCAGAATTATTTTTAACACCAATTTGGCACCAACATTGTAAATACCAATATGTCAAAACAAATTCTTTTTAATACAAATTTGGCATTTCAGCCATTTTTTCCAAATGTAATAAAACTTCTAATTTAACTTTTGGGTAAAATATTGAAAATCACCCCTTATCTTGGGACATTTGTAAAAAAACCACCTTTATTTTTCCTTTTTACATAAATCCACCTCTTATGTTGGAGCATTACAAAAAAAGGCTCATGTTATGCAACATTCTTAAAATTAGTTTGCAACTTTTATTTTTTTAAATTACAAAACTAGTCCAAATTTTCTTTTCCTTCTTATTTTCTCATTCATTATTGTCTGCAACCCTAATTCAAATCTAAATATTTTCATACTCTTATTGCTTAAAGAATATCGAGTGACAATGAAAGAAGCTCCGAAATAGAGTTATGTAGTCAAGATTACATGGTATGTTCACAATTCATATAAGCGGTTTTTCGATTTTCGCAATTATACATGCACGTGCGCGGATTGCATGCAAAACTATTGTGCACATAATTTGCAAGTGTGCATAAAAGCAGTGCACGCAGGAAGATTGTTTGCATAAAAGAAGTGCGCGCAGGAAGTTTGTGTGCAAAGAAGCAGTGCACGCAGAAAGTTTATGTGCAGATAAGAAATGCACATCAAATTGTTGCGTGCAAAATTTGTATGCCCGCAGAAGATTTGTGTACTCCGTCGAACGTTGCAAGATGAAACGCGTAAACACCTACGAAGGTCAGAATCAACGAGTGGCTATGCGAGGAGGAGTTTGAACGTTAAAAGAAGATTTTGAATGGAGATTCAAAGGATTTTGAGTGAAGAGATGAGAAATCGTGAAAACCTAGGCTTTCTTAAAACGAGACTTTAATTTGGGATTATTTTGTAATAAATAAAAAATAGAATATTGCAAATTAAAAAAATGGTGTGGTGCATAGCTCATATGAAAAAAACCCCTTAGTTCACTTTTTACAGAAAACCACCCCTGTTTTTTTATTCCGTTAACATTGTGGCATCTCCGTCCCGTATTTCATCCATTATATCGTCAAACTAGAGTTAAAATACATAATTGCCCATAAGTTAAATACCAAATTAATAAACTGATATATTATCTATGTTCGACTGTTGTTGCTACTCGAGAGAGAGGAAGGGTTGGCTCAACGGTGTTTCATGGTCGACGATCTTACTGGGAAGGGCTTTAGCTCGACGAGTGTTTGCTAGGGATCGAGAGAGGGTCGAAAAGGGAAGGGATGGCTCAAGGGTGTTTATTAATTGCCCTTCCTCTCTCGACCCTCCCTTGTGCCATAGCAAGCACCCATCACGTCGAGTCGAGCCCTCTCTAGGCACCCAACAAGATCGTCGATCATGAAATACTCTTGAACCAGCCCTTCTACTCTTTCGAGCAACAACAATCAAACAGGAATAGTTATCGATGTATATCAATTTGGTACTTTAACCAAAGGGCAATTATATATTTAACCCTAATTTGACAGTACATAAGAGGTAATTATATATTTTAACCCTAATTTGACAGTACATAAGAGATAGTGTTTTGCAAATCCTCTAAAACAAAATGTGATTTTATGTAAAAAGTGAAGGGGTGATTTTTTCAAACGCCCCAAAATAAAGAGTGGTTTTATGTGCCGAAATTTAATTCAATTTAATATTTTCATATTAGTTTGTATCATAATTTGATCCCGGGCTGGCCCGGCAGATAGCCCGATCTATAACCATGGACAATTTGAATTTAGCCCGGCCCGAACCCGCAGTTGGACAGATCTCACATAATACATTACAGATGAACATAGAAAGGTCAGCTAGCAAACATACAAGACTCAAAAGGACAAAAATGATGAATTTACCTAATCAAGACAACTCTTTGATCACTGTAGAGAAATCACCTTCCATTCTTAAGCCTCTACGGCCTCGGCCTCAGCTTCATCTTTCGTGTCGCCGGTTTTCTCTCCAAGAGTAAACCGAGTAAACCGACGAACCTTGATGTTCTCTCCCAACGCAGCCACCGTTTGCTTAACTAGATCCTTCACCAAGATGCTATCGTCCTTGACAAACGACTGCTCCAAGAGCGCAAGCTCCCCAAGCCTCTTTGACACCCTCCCCTCCACAATCTTCTCCCGAATATTCTCGGGTTTCGACAGTATATCCTCCCGTTGCATCTCGATCGCCTTCTCCTTCTCAATGACCTCCTTTGGGACCTCGTCCATCGACACGAACTGGACTTGCGGGCACGCAACAACTTGCATTGCGAGATCATCGACGAGCTCCTTGAACTTCTCGCTACGGCCCACAAAGTCCGTCTCGCAATTCACCTCGATGAGGACTCCGATACGGGAGTCGTGGATGTAGCTCCCGATGCGACCCTCGGCTGCAAGACGGCTAGATTTCTTGTCAGCTGCCGAGAGCCCCTTCTTTCGAAGGTACTCCTGAGCCTTCTCGAGGTCTCCTCCTGTCTCCGATAGGGCCTTCTTACAATCCATCATTCCTGCTCCTGTCTCTTCTCGTAGTTGCTTCACCAATGCAGCTGATATCGCCACTGCAGGAGCCCTACATATCACAAAAAAGATAGGACGTTATGAAAGGTTCAGATCATACCAACTATTCGTATTGTAAACGTTGCAAGAGAATGCATTTTTTTTTGCTTACCCCTCAACTGCATTGACAGGTTCAGCAGACGCAGGCTGCTCCTTTGGAGATTGTGGTTTGGCGGCAGTCTGTGCAGCGACCTCAGCAGCAAAATCTTGGGATTTCTTTTCCAGCCCTTCACCGAGATTGTACCTCACGAACCTTCTAACCTTGATGTTTTCCCCAATGGTTGCAATGGTTTGCTTCACCCAGTCCTTTATGAGAACCTTATCGTTCTTGATGTAAGGCTGCTCAAGCAATGCCATCTCGTCAAGTCTCTTCTTGATACGCCCTTCCACTATCCTTGATCTTATCTGCTCGGGCTTTGACAAGAGGTCTTCCTTCTGCATCTCAATTTCTCTTTCTTTGTCGATGGCTTCTTTAGGGACGTCTTCAGGGACAAGGCACACGACTTGAGGGCAAGCGGCGACTTGCATGGCCAAATCATCCACCAGCTCTTTGAAAATATCTCCCCTAGAGACGAAATCAGTTTCACAGTTCACTTCAATCAAGACGCCTATCCTGCTGTCATGTATATAGGACCCTATTCTGCCTTCGGCTGTGACTCTGCTGGCTTTCTTCTCTGCACTTGCTAGCCCTTTCTTGCGGAGATACTCTAAGGCCTTCACAACATCCCCAGCAGTTTCTGAGAGAGCTCTCTTGCAGTCCATCATTCCTGCTCCAGTTTCATCTCTTAGCTGCTTCACCATTGCAGGTGATATGGTCTCTGAAAAAAGAAACTTCCACCAGATAAGTTATTTTCATCCTCAACAGGTACAGCAGATGAAAGAAGATTACAGTTGCAAAATCATATTACTAAAGTAGACTAACCATAAGTAATTTTACTACATTTCCAATTTCGATCAATATTCAGAAACTAACCTTTGGAAGAGGTCTCTATAGGTACTGCATCGTCTTTCTCACTGGAGCTGGTCACCAGATCACTTTGTTCAGGAATAGGTGTAGCTGATTGATCTTCAGCTGGAGATGAAGAAGCAAGAACATTTTCCTTTGACACTTGGTCGGTGTCAGCTGCACTATCTACAGCGGTTCCTTCTCCATCTTCTTTCAAAGTACCATCAGGAATTTCAGTTTCTGACGCTGGTGCTTCAACTTCTTCAATAGAACTTTCCACAGCAGGGACCTGATCAACTATGTCTCCAGAATCACCAACTGAAGCTTGGTCCTTCTCAGTAGAATCTTCGGTTTGGCCCACCACTTCATCACCACTTGGATTCGGATTCTCTTCCGTTTGACCAGCAGAAACCTCTTCTACACTTGAAACATCAACAACAACACCAGCTTCCGCCTCATTCTCTACTGCTGAACCAGTCCCTTCAGCAGATTCAGCTGCTGCAGTAGCTTCTTCCACATCTAAATTACTCTCTGATGCTTGAGCTACTTGTTCCAACTTCTCCCGCTCATCCAAAAATGTGGCAATATCCTTATTTTGGCGAAATGCCAGCACAAATGGATTCGTAGCCGTATGAACCACAGTACCCTTATTGAGCTCAGAATCCAGCTTCTTGAAATCTACATCTTTCTTTGTAGTCAAAGTCACCTGGCCCCTATTAAGACGCAGGACACGAACATTAACCTCTTGTCCAACCTCAAGAGAGGAGCTCCCAGTTATGTTTGGGATTCCATCATCTGCTTCCTCTGATGCAGGTAGAAACCCTTCTTCTCCCTCTGGGAGGGCAATGAAAGCACCTGATCTGACCAGGCTTTTTACAGTGCCCAAAAGCTCTTGTCCCTTGGCAAATTTAGATGCCTTCTTCGCATCAAATTTATTCTGATTACTCCTTGGAGACCTCCCCTTCTCACTGCTAGATGAAGGATCCTTATCATCGTTCTCACGCATGGAAAGAGCAATCCTCCTGGAATCAGGGTTCACTTCCACTACTCTCACCTTTACCTCTTGTCCAATGGATAAAACACTAGCCACATCCTTTACAAAGGAATCACTTAACCTGGAAACATGAACTAGACCATCTGTAAAAGCACCAAAGTCAACAAAAGCACCAAACGGTTGTATTGATCTCACTTTCCCTGTAAAGGAAGCACCAGGAACAACGTCCTCAGTTTTGACCGGTGGCATGTCACTCCTCCTAGGTGGCCTTGAACGTTTGGACTGGGCAGGTGAAGAGCTGGCACCAGACTCAACAGTGAGGTCAACTTTTGGATCAGAAGAGGTAGATGATGGCTCTTCAGGGATTCCAACAGAATCTTCCTGTCCGGTAGGAGAATCTTCTGTCTCAACTTCTACATCAATCCCGGTTGCTGATAATCTATGGACTCTCGACGTATGGCATTTTGGAAGTAGTCTTAGATTGGCCGGAAAATGTAACAGAAATTTCTGTGCCGATGATATTTGCTTTATTGATTTTCCCGAACAACTAAATCTCCCTACACATTTGTTCTTCCTTGTTGTGAATGTGCTTCTTGGAATGACTGCAAAATTGCTTGCTGAACAAGGAATCGCAGGTGCCATGTTGAATAGAACTCTTCTGGGAGATTATTTAGCAGGTGATCATACAATCCACCTACAAATGGAAGCAATCAATACTCAATCACAGCTCATTGAAAGAACTCAATTCTTCTCATAGCAATGATATATGGGGTGGTTATAGTGGACACTGGACAAGCGACATGGAACTAGGTAAAGCAAAGAGGGTGACCAAATATACACAGAAAGTCGATACTAACCAAGAAGTCAAAATTCAATAGTTGTCTCGATGAATATGGGATAGTAAGATTGTAAGAACAAGATCGGTACTTCAAAGTGCTAAAAAAATTATAAATTTCATCTACATGCCAAGATTAATGATCTATGAGATAGATAAGAGGGCGCCTATTTTTAGTGGAAACTTCATCTAAAAAAAGTTAGTCCCAGAAAAAGGAAAAACTCATATGTTTGTCAACGTTTCATCTCCAATTCACACTTGAAATATTAGTCCCACATTTTCTACATCTTTGCTCAATTTGTTTGAACCATTGAACAAGATTCATGCAGTTGATTCAAGTATGCCAAATGACCCAAATTCTTCAGAAAACATCCTAAGTGAGCTCTAAATGTTCGCTCTCTGCCTGCCTCACATGACAAAACTCGTATGACAGAAAGTTAGCAATTGCACTTGCATTTTTCTGGTCCAGCTCTGAATCTCTACCAGCTTGATTCCCCACCTCTAGCCCCTGAGAACATGTTCAAGGGCTCCTAAAAATTAGTTGCTAAGAGCATGTTATGTCAAAATGGCAACTCAAGAACTCACATATAGATATGGTGTAGAAATGCAACCAAAGGAAAGTAATATATGTATTAGTGTTCAGTTGTTAGCAGCAGCACAAATGTACATTTCTAATAGGCAACAAAAACCCCGTATTGTTGTATACAAATAGCTAAGCAGTATACCAGCTGAGTTGCAACTAGTCAACAATTGCAGGCAGTGGCGGAGGCAGGCGGCGGGCGGGAGTACTCAGCCAGGCGCCAGCGGCACAAAACAAGTGACAATTTGGATCTTTCTCAATTGAGAAATAAGAACCACGGTTGACATAAGGACACTGGGAAACAAAATTCAATTGAGAACAACAAACCGTTCAAATTTGGAGAGGTAGAGTTACATACTCGAATTTGTAGACTTTGACGAGGCAGAGAAGATATGCCGGCGGTGAAGAATTTCTTTGTCCCGAGTCCGTCCTGATAAGATTATCTCTCTGGTTCCTTCCTGTGGTTGATTATCAGTTGAACGAAGTTGGGCCTGTTTAAATATAGGCCCGCTAGACCAAATAAAATATTCATCTATACCACCCATTTAATTATGACAGTATCTGACCGTCCATTTTTTTAATTTTGTTTAAACAATTTTATCCGCCTGACTTTGCCCCCTCCTTTGGTGTTCCGATTCCATCACTAGCTTTATCTTGCCTTCTCCTCAAGCTTGCAGATACTCTCTTCCCTTCCTGTAATCCATCTTTCTTCTCCAATCTGGTCCACGGCATACTCCTCTTCTTCTCTATTGCTGGAATTAGGTGAGTTCCCTTTTTTTTTCCCTTTTTGCTTCTTGATTTCGATTGTGTGTTGTTATGATCTGATTCCAATTTGTTGTGGCCGTTGTTTCGTGTGGATGTTTTATTTGGGGATTTCTGTTGTGATATATTTGTCTATATGAAAATACACAAGTTTTTAGTCCGTAGCCTCTTTCTTACTGCAAGATGAGTTCAACACAGTGTGATAACTGCATTACTGTACTCCCTCTTTCTCTGTCACCTTTCTCAACTCATTCCACTTAATCATAGATACTTACCGACAAATTTACTGATGAACATGTCGTGTTTGAGCTATGATTGTGATTTGACCTAAATATTCAAGCTGCTACATTGAATTTCGGGGCTGTCATTCGTCAAAATTGACTTCTGAGTTCAATTTTGCTGGAGCACACAGAGGAGTGTTCTGATTTCTTACCTAAAGAAATGATATAATTAGGTTTGCGGATGTTACAGATTGGAAGGTTGATTTGCCTTGGATTGGAGGAATTTACTGTATATTTTCTATTATCATAATAACTATCTATATTAGTATTGTAAATGAACTTATATAAAAGAGTGGGAAATGTGGATGACAAGATTAAAAAAAACTGATACTGAACTTGCAAGATACAAAGAGCATAGCAAGAAAACTCAACTTGGTTGAAAGAAAAGCATGATAAATGATATTATTTGAGCAAAAAAAAAACTGTAATTGTAATACAATTTCCTGCAGCTTTTAGTATTAAAGCTGTTGTAATTTAGTGTAATAAGAGTCAATAAGAATAGCAATGTAAATAATTTTTTATCTTTTTATGTTAGGAAAATGCTAGATGATTCTCTGTTTGATATGATTTTTTTTTTATCTTTAACTCAGTTTGACTGAGAGTGTATGACGAAATATGAATTATTATTTATGATTCATCGTTCAGATCGATCGACTTGTGTGTGCTGTGTGATTTATTTCCATATCTTCTTCTACCTAAATTAGTCGGGGCTCCACTTTCCAAAGGAGTCACCTGCTCGAGAAAATACGCAAGAATGGAAAAAACAGTCGGGAATGCTTTATTGTTGGCTAATGCTTATCATTTTTTCAATACTATAAGAGTTGTATAGTAATTTCAATACTATACAACTCTTATCGTTTTTTGTTGGCTAATGCTTTATTTACTAATATTTACCCCTTGTTATCTTTTATGAATTTTGTATATGTGAATGTTTTTTTCTTGTGAAATGACTACCAAAATACAGCCGCAGAGTCTACAACGGGAGGAGTAAGTGCATTCTACTTTGATCATTATAGTGCTTCAGCTGAAACTCTGAAGGGGCTGGATTTAAAACTAACAAACCTTCTTCTTCCTATTCTTATTGTGTGTCCATCTTATGGCTGCGCGGCTCAATTACTAGTATTTACAAAAGGTTATAAAAATAGATATTTATGTAAATGTATTATGAAACAAGGGTATGTGGTGATATTGTTTCTATGTGATAATCTTCTGATTCTAGCCTATATATGATATACCTTGTTATGGATGCGCATTAATGTAGTTTAGTGCAATTGTTTTTTTTTTAGTTCTCAAAAGCACTAGTTATTCCATTTTCTAGCGAGATCCCTAACGTTAATGTCATTATCCCATTCATGCAGGAGGCAAATTAAGTTTAATTTTTGGAAATAATATTTGATCATGCTTGGTGATTTAAGATGAAGCTCAGTTTGCTCCTTGGGTTGTTTTCTATCTGGGTAACTTTCTTCCCTCTTGGGGTAATAAGCAAAAATGTTTCCAGACCAGCAGTTGTAAACATTGGAGCAATCTTTACTTTTAACTCTACCATTGGAAGAGTTGCCAAGATTGCAATTCAAGAAGCTGTCAATGATGTAAACTCCAATCCCAACGTTCTCCATGGCACAAGACTCAATCTAACAATGCGAAATTCCGAGTACAACCCATTTATTGGCATGGTTCAGGGTACCAGCTTTCCCACTCTTCAATTTCCCAGTCGTAAGCTTTTTTTTTTTTCATTGCAGAAATTGATTTTGCTTTTTAATAATTATATGTGGGTGCAGCTTTACAATTCATGGAGACGGATGTTATTGCAATAATTGGGCCACAATCCTCAGTAGTTGCTCATATAGTTTCCATTGTTGAAAGTGAACTCCAAGTTCCTGTGTTGTCATTTGCAGCTACTGACCCCACCCTTACCCCACTTGAATTCCCGTATTTTGTTAGAACCACACAAAGTGATATGTATCAGATGGCTGCCGTTGCTGCAATTGTTGAGTATTATAATTGGAAACAAGTCATTGCCATTTTGGTTGATGATGACTATGGTAGGAATGGTGTATCAGCTTTGGATGATGCACTTGCTGAAAACCGTTGCAAGATTTCTTACAAAGCTAGAATCCGACCCGGACCAGGTGTCAGTTGGAGTGAAGTAATGGATACTCTAGTTAAAGTCTCTGTGCTTGAGCCTCGAGTAATTGTACTGCACGCAAATGCGGATACGGGTTTCTTAGTTTTTAAGGTGGCACAATACCTTGGAATGATGGATAATGGGTATGTTTGGATTGCAACAGATTGGCTCTCCTCTGTGCTAGATTCCTCCTCTCCTCTTCCCTCTGATAAGATGGATACAATGCAAGGTGTCCTTGCTCTACGTCAGCACACACCAGCTTCTAACCAGAAACAAGAGTTTACAACAAGATGGAGACACCTTAATGATGGTTCTTTTGGGCTAAATTCTTACGGCTTGTACGCTTATGATTCCGTCTGGTTAGTTGCTCATGCTCTTGATAAATATTTTAATGATGGCGGGGCTATCTCATTTTCAAATGATTCCAACATAAGTTCTCTTCAGGGAAACAATCTTCATCTTGAAGCCCTTAACATCTTTGATGGTGGGAAACGTCTGCTAGAGAATATTTTGCAAAGTGATTTCATTGGCTTAACAGGCAACGTTAAGTTTGATTCAACCAGATCACTCATACGCCCTGCATATGACATCATCAATGTTATTGGGACTGGATATCATCAAATTGGTTACTGGAGCAATTATTCTGGTTTATCTATTGTCCCACCTGAGACACTTTATGAGAAGCACCCCAATCAATCAGCGACTAGCCAACGCCTTTACCCTGTTTTTTGGCCAGGAGGGATAACATCGGTGCCACGTGGGTGGGTTTTTCCGAACAGTGGAAGGCTTTTGCAAATTGCGGTGCCTAAACGTGCTAGTTTCAAAGAGTTTGTTTCGAGTGTGCAAGGAACTAATGATATGTTTAAAGGATTCTGCATAGATGTATTTACAGCCGCTGTCAACTTGTTGCCATATGCTGTCCCATATCAGTTCGTTGGATTTGGGGATGGTTTCAAGAATCCCAACTATACAGATCTTGTACACATGGTGGAAAATGGCGTAAGTAATGTGAATGATCGTTTACGTTTTGTTTGGGTGTCATGCAGCACAAAGAACTTGTGCATTATTGGACAACGAAATTTAGAATGCAGTATTTGATATAATATGCATTGAGTTTTCTGACCCAAAAACATCCCTAGATTCCGGGCTTAACAAACATTACTGTAACTATTTTGACTTTATAATACACAAAACATGTTATATAATGCATGTATTATGTATCCAAAAGGGCTCTTACTCTTATTTAGTCATGCTACATGGATGGTTGACTTATATTGAGCAGTTGATTGGTTTTGCAGGAATATGATGGTGCTGTTGGTGATATTGCCATTGTCACAAGTAGGACAAAGATTGTGGATTTTACTCAACCTTATGCTGCATCCGGGCTTGTGGTGGTGGCCCCGTTCAAAAAGCAAAACTCAGGAGCATGGGCTTTTCTTCGACCTTTTACTCCAATGATGTGGGCTGTCATTGTGGTTGCCTTTGTTACTATTGGAATAGTTGTGTGGATTCTGGAGCACAGGCTGAATGACGAGTTCAGGGGCACGCCAAGCCAACAGCTAATTACAATTCTGTGGTCAGTAGTCGAACATATGCAACTCTGGTTATTTCTAATTGGGTCATGTAGTAGGAAATATTATCTCGTACTTAATTATTTTCTACACACAAAAATTTGCAGGTTCAGCTTCTCTACTCTAACATTTTCCCACAGTAAGTCAACGGACACGAGAAAATGCTATGTTTGACGATTTAGTTGAATTTTACTAGCTATGTTTGTTTGCTGAGGCAGCTAAGCAATGCGTTAATTGTATAGGAGAGAATACGGTCAATCCTCTGGGTCGAATGGTGCTACTGATATGGCTGTTTGTGGTTCTGATACTAACCTCGAGCTATACTGCAAGCCTGACATCGATCCTTACGGTGCAACAGTTGTCATCTCATATCAAGGGAATCGACACACTCAAGGCGGGTAATGAGCAAATAGGTTTCCAAGTAGGGTCTTTTGCTGAACAATACTTGAGCCAGGAACTGAACATATCAGAATCAAGGCTTGTTGCTCTTAACTCGTCAGAAGAATATGCCGAAGCTCTTCAAGATGGTCGAGTTGATGCTATAGTGGATGAACGTCCGTATGTCGAGCTCTTCCTGTCAAGCCAGTGCGACTTCAGGGTGGTTGGTCAAGAATTCACCAGAAGTGGCTGGGGCTTCGTAAGTTAAAAATGACATTATTCATTGGTTTTAGAGAGTATTTTTCTTTATTGATGAATATGTTTGTGCTAGGCATTTCCGCGGGACTCGCCTCTTGCTCCCGATATGTCAACTGCAATCCTTAAGCTATCGGAAAACGGAGATCTTCAGAGGATACACGATAAGTGGTTGTCAATAAGCTCATGCAGTCTAGACAGTACAGAGATTGAGTCAAGTCAACTCCACCTCAGGAGCTTTCTGGGGCTTTTCCTTATATGTGGGATTGCATGCTTGATTGCCCTCTGCATTTACGCTGTTCAGATATGGCGTCAGTATCGCCTTGCACGTGAGCTTGATTTAGGTCCAGGCAGCTCCAGCTCGAAGCATCTGCAAAAGATTCTGTCTTTGATGGATGAAAAGAAGGATCCATCGGGGAGCTCGAAAAGGAGAAGAAAAGTGGAGGGAGGATCGCCCGAAAATGGCAAGGATGAGGAGTTGGGGAGAGACAATACAAAGAAGCAAGCTCAAATGCTCTCAAATAGCTACATTAGCGCAAGCTAGTGCATCTGTTTCATTACATGAATGTAAAGTCAAAAGAAGTGCATTTTTACTGTTATGTATCTTGATATATTCAAGTGGATACAAGTGACAACTAAGTTACATGTGTTGAGTCATAGATATGATGTACTACCACTTTAGGGTAATTTTTCCATGGGTTGGAGAAAGCGTGGTTTAAATTGGCCTAAATAGGACACTATTTAACCGCCCACTTTAGGGTAAGTTTTGCTATGGTGTAAAAGGAGTTGGCCAGTGATGTGAGAATAAGCAAAACTAGTACTATAGAAGTTTGGTAAAAAAATTGTATTGTCACTACTCACGATCTTACCATCCATTTAAATAGGACACTATCTAACCGTCCATTTATTCTTGCTTAAGTCCATCTCATTTGGTTTTATCGATCTCATCCCTGTTATTCACGCGCTCATACTTGTCTCCATCTTTCCTTCTCCTCAGATTCTTGTGTGGTAAGTTGCAATCTGCTTTTTTCCTCCTCCTTTGCTCTGATCTCAATTTCTTTAATTTCGAGTTTGTATTGTCTTAGGCCGTTGATGAATCGATGATTCAGGTGTTTCTCTTGCTTGTTTGGAGTTGTGCTCATTTATCGGCTTGTCCGATTGCCGATTGTTTCGGCCTCTCGATCTATCAGGACTTGTCTGGTAAATCGAATTCATTTCCTTATCAAATAAAATAAAATCTCAAACTCACAAATAGAACCTAGAGAGCACTCTCAGAAACCCGGATTGGCTACTTATCGTATCATATCCTAATGCACAAGCTAAAAAGCATGGGAACTATGTTATGTAAGAGCTTTTCAAACCTGAAACAAAGATCATATCCTCTTCTGCATCTTCGCAACTTGCTTCAGCAAGTCTTCTACTCAGCAAGAGAGAGAGGTATGGGAGTGTTTTACACATCAAACTACCAATTCTGCTTCAAATGCCATATATGACCTTTTTAGATTCAATCAGATTGAGAAACATATTAAAAATGAATAGCAGGAAGCAACACAGCAGGAAACTAACATGCAGATAATACAGCTAATACTTTACAATGCTGTAAGATCAACAATTGATCCCAAAAATTTTTTTCTTACAATTTCACAAAAATGAAAAAGAAGAATAAATAAATAAATAAGGACACGAAAAAAGGAAGGTGATGTACAAACAGTCCCACTCAAACTTCAAACGTCGATCTGTCAAAAAAGCAAATAAATGATGTGGTCTATTAACTTTTAACCATTTGCATGAATGAAAATATGTGCCTTCTTTTCACTTCAAAGAAGCCTCTGTCCCAAGGCCTTTGTTGACACTCAATATAGAGAACGAAGACAAAACCATCTCGAGCTCAGGACATGGCTCGGGCAAGACGTCTTTGGACGACCCGAGCACGTTCGAGCATCCCCACGAGCTCGAACTATCAGACGAGCTAACCTCGAATGTGATATTCGATAGCAAGATCGACGTAAAAGGTGACTCGTAAATCCCGCTGAAGTTTCCACTGACACTAATGTTTGTTCCAACAATGTTCAGGAAACTGATGCCTTTGACAACGGGAAGCGCGTTCGCGTCGAACCTTTCATCGGGATGCGACCCGGAAAAACCCGTTGCCTTGATTGCTAGAAAAACGTTGTTCATTGTGGCATCGGTTATGGTCAGATTTTCTATGTAACCGCCCCTGCCTCTCGACGTTCTGAGCGCAATGCCGGTGAACGAGTCTCGAAAGTGAATGTCTTTGGCGATTATGTTCGATATCCCACCTGACATTTCACTGCCAAATGCTAATCCCGCTCCTGAAGACGATTGAAGGCGAGTAGATTGGATCTGGACGTTTGATGTCGGTTTGTTGTAGGCAATGCCGTACTCGTCCCATCCACTTTTGAGCACAACAGCGTCGTAACTGACACTGATGTTGCTGTAACCAATGCATACATACTCGGAAGAGTCTGTGAAACCGGAAAAAAAACAAGTCAGAAAGGGAAAAAAAACAGGTACTACCTCTGTTTAAGTTAATTGTGGCTTTAGCACTTGAATTGTTATTGAAATTTATTTTTATTGAGTATTTTTCTTTCAAAACTTTCATTCAGTGGCTCAAAAGGGTGGTAGACATTTAATGAGTGGTAGGATTAAGAAAAACTTTAAGATACTCAGTTTGGTTACACTTTCCTAAAAAATTGTCAAAAACTAACACGAAAGTAAATTTAGAATGGAAGGAGTACGAAACCTGGGATGATGCCGTTGGTGTATGAAGATTCTGGTGGAGCGTAGACAGCTACATTTTCAATCAGAACATTACTGCAATACAACATTTTTGAAACGTTAAGTACTCGGCAATAAACAAGATGCCAAAAGGAGCAATTTTAGAAAATCATAATAAGCATCAAATGAGTGAAAGTACTTGCAATATACTGGATGGATGCTCCATGCCGGGGGATTTGAAAGAGTTATATTGGAAATGACAATATCGTTGGAGTTAATGAATTCCAGAAGATGGGGTCGGCTGAATTTTAAAGAGCCAGAAGTATACTGGTCCCACCAAACCGAACCTTGACCGTTAATTGTTCCATTATTACCTGAGTCAATAACAAGAACGGTCACCACGACAAATAGAATGGACGTTTATGAGATATTTGGTATAAGATCAGATCGTTATATACCAGTTATAATGACGTCTCTTAATTGATTTCCCGTTATCAAGCTGCTATATCTCTTCCCTGGTACATCAAGACCGCGACCATATGATGGAAAGGGATCAACTACAGGCCAACGACTATAATCCTGAACACAATAACAACAAAAATTAACGAGTTTTTTTACAAAATCAATCAATGCATTTTTTACAAACAACAAGAAACAATACAACCAAGATGCATGTTCACTGTTCATACCAGCTCCGTTTTGAATGATTTAGACTGAACTTATTGAACATGTAAATTCAATTCCAAAACCTTTGTTCTAAATTTCTAATCTGAAAGATTGGCATTGGTCAAAACAAATTCAATCACTGGAAGGGAAATTGCAAATAATGTGGATGGTTAACGTTGCTTAATAAGTGTAAATGCCATATGGGTAAACAAAATTGTTTTTAAGAGTATAAATGTGAGGTTGTGTAATAAGAAAGAGAAGAACCTGAGTTGCGAGGATGACAGCGCCTTTTTCCAAGAACAAGGTAAGGTGACTTGTGAGGTTTAAGCAACTGGTAAGCCATCTACCATGTGGAACATAAAGCTGTGCTCCACCCTTATCAGCAAAAGATTTGACATAGAAAATTGCGTTTTGGAATGCAACCGTGTTTAGTGTCTTTCCATCACCAACAGCGCCAAATTCTAAGATGGATACGCTATGAGGCCGTTCTTTGAAGGATCTTTTAAACTGGCAATTGTCAAAAGCTTCCACTTGTCCTCCACACTCTATCATACTCCATACTGTTAGTACCGAAAGAAGTATCTGAAAAAGGTTTACAACAAGCCATTAACTAGACAGAAGGGAAATGATTCTAACTCACTGTAAGGAAATATTGAAACAAACAATGAGAGCAATTACAGTTGCAAGAGGAAGACAATTCTAGTCTGTAAGCATTTGGCTTATTTGATTTTGAAATGATCAAAAAAAATCCATAGCTAAGTCCAAAGAAGAGCATGATCTAAGGCATATGTCAGACAAGAAACACCAGAATAATGAAGTTTTATACAGCATTGCTTAATGAACATCAAGATACAGGCTTGAAAAGTGAATTGTGAAGCAGATGACATAGTTCAACGCTTAACTAGTACAGCATTGCTGAACAAAGCACCAACAAATTCGAATCTTTACAGATTAACCTAATTGAGAAGTGAAAGAAAAACGAGCTTGTAATCTAGTTTGGCATGTATGAATTGAAATATTACAATCACAAGATCACAATTGAATGTTTTACAATTTTTTTTTTCCGGTTGAATCCAGTTTGACATTTCCGAACTTGATATAGCCACAAGTTATCAATTAAATGCAATCAGAGAGAAGAATCCAAATCAGTGGCGCAAGCACAGCTTTCAAATTGAGATCAGCGCAAATTAAATGCAATCCTCTCCAATGATCAGAATCAAATGAAAGTGACAAGACCTAATCACTCATTAAACTGCAATGTCATTAGGAATAGGAGAAGCCATTTCGTGTAATACTAATCTCTCAAAGCAAAAAAAAAAAGCAAATGAATTGTGCATACAGTAAATCCACCGATTCGAATCAGCACAAAACAAGTAAAGATCACACCAGAAAACCCGAAATTTGCAGAACCCACATCACAAAATCAAGTGAAAACGCAAGGGGAAGAAAAAAGCAACCAAATTCAGCAAAAAGAGCAACGCCCCAGATACTAAAACAGCAGATTCTTCCACCAACGATGGGATCAACCGAAGTAAAGAAAGTGGGATGAAATTCAAACAAAATCAGTGCACATGAACTTAAAAAGTGGCGAAAGGCAAGAAGAACATACAATGCTCCTCATGAGACCTCTGTTCTTCCGGAGCCCTGGAAAACGCCAAATTGAAGAGAAGAAGACCACGAGACTGAGAACGGAAAAGAAAAGGGTGAACAGGGTATAAGATATTAGATATGTGTGTGTATAATTATGTATTTATGTATAATACGCCAATTTTGTTTATTTTGCGAATTTTCATTTTTTTAATAGTAGAATGGAAGAGTTAAAACAAGAAAGGAACAAAAGGGTAAAAGGAAGGCAACAGCAACATCCAGCTACTCTTGTTTTTGTTCCCAAACAAAAGAAAAAAGCTAAATTTATGATTTTTCATAATACCATCCTTATAATTGGAAATCACAAATATACCGAAAAAAGAATTTTATAATGTTTTCTTTTGATGCTATTCTATTTTTCCAGTTTTTTTTTGAAAATTTTCCATTTTGCTACTAATTTTGTGTAAATTCCACTTTTATGAGTAACCCAGTAAGGCACTAACCAGTAACCTGTGACAATTTTGTTATTTTTACTGGCATTTTTGTATATAAACTCCTTTTTTTTATGTGTATGATTATGTAATTTACCTAAATAGCAAAAAAATGGTATTATATATAAAAAAATAATAAATAAAGTTGGGAACCAAGAAATGGGATCGGAAAAGAATTTTTTACTTAGACTGCAACAGGAAGCAGAATCCAGCGCAGGCCTTTTTTTCCTCTTTCCTCTTTTTTCTTCTTCTCTCTTTCCACTCAAAAGTCTTGAGAGAAAGGAACTGAAGACAGAGAGACACAAGGTTGGTGTGGTACTGTGGTGTGTGTATACAAAATGAATTGAAATAATTTGGCTGTAATTATTGGATTAGCAGTTTAATGAGTTTGTTTGCAAGCGAATAAATGGCAGTCCCCATGAGAATGACCTTCACACAAATCAATTACATGCAAGTCCTTTAGGGTTATGTAAATTAATGATATGTGAGAATATAATAATAATGTGGAGTGATGTGAGAGGGTATAAAATCGGTGGGTCTGGGGTAGTATAGCATATTTTGGGTGGAGGAATCATGTGTGTGCTTGTGCATGGGACTTAATGTGGTGATGTGTTTTTTCATTTCATAATTAAACGCTTGTAGTGTCATTAATGTGATCTCAAGAGTTGGGCAATGTCACAAGTTAACTCTCACTAACTCACTTGGTGAGTAATGGTAAGTGATTATTAGACGGCGAGTTTGAATCTCCTCTTTCATTATAATAATTTATGTATTTGTTAGATAAAAAAAAATACTTTTTCTGTCTAAGTCTAATTGACTTTTGAGTAATATACACATATTAAGACAAATATTATTCTTATCAAAATACCCTTATTTATTAACTCTTTTTTTACAACTTCCAATTTAATTATTGCATGTAATACACTTTACATTTTCCAATTCATTTAGTCGAGGATAATCTAGAAAATTTTGGACAAAATAGCTAAAAGACCAAATAGAATTAGACAAATACAATATTTGAGTCTAAAAAGCCAAATAGACTTAGACGGAGGGAATATTAAATAATCTTAATTCTAGCGTTGTTACTGACTTAATGAAGTAGACTGGTTGGAATTGTCGTCTTTGCATAGGCTTTAGCAATAACCAAATTTGGATTAGTTAACTAGAGTGCCTCAAATGTCGAATGGTTAAGACCAAAAGAAAATAGATGGGTCCAAAAAAAGATCCGATCAACACATTTTATACCAATGATATGGTAGATTAACAAGTTATATTTGATTTTGATATGTATCTATTTCAAAGTGTATGAGAGTCTAAGTTCCCCGGCCATAATTTGTGTGTACTTATTGGGAGAAAAAAAACATAGGGTGGGCCCTATATTGGTTGATGTATCAAACATTGCAAGGCTGGCACCACTAAAAATGCCAGATCAGGCCCGTTGAATTGGGCCTCCCTTGCCATCTTTTGATTGCTACTTGGATTTCCATTTGGCTTGCTTGTAATTCATCATCCATTCATTCATTCATGATTCATTCTATGCTCCTATCAAAATAAGGTTATGTTTCAGTAGTTTTTGACATTTTGAGGAGTAACGTTAATGCCCCACATGCAGTGGCTTACTGGTATGAGGCATGAGGGATGATGGGAGGTCTCAGATTCAATCATTGTCCACGTAGTTTTATTTGGGCGAAAAATCAAGTCTCAACGTTCTTTCTTCTATTGAGTCGAGTCGGACAGCGCAATTATGCTTCTACAACTATTTAGGTAGAGGCTATGACAGTGAGTTGACTCATGCTTGAGATGTCATGTACCGCCTTGATCTGACCATGACTCACCCGCTTGAGCCGCTTGATCAAATATGGCTCATGTGGTTATCGTTTGGGTGATTTGGGTCGGTTTATGACTTGGGCCATGGGTTCAACAGACGCCTTATTGGGTCGATCCTTGATCATAGCCGATTCTTTGTGAGCTAGAGAACTTTCATTTTTGTTCTTTCTGCTTTGTGCTACTTTCTACTCTTTGATTCTATAATTGTTTATGTGTGATTGCTTTGTAAAGCTTGTATTGTTGGCCTATGTTGCTTATTGGATTGGGCGAGTCTCCCATCTTGAGGCTCCGGAAAATAGAACTTTGGTCTGAATTGCGTCAACAACTCTATGTTTGTTCTTGCGTTTTTCCGTTTTGAAAAGTTTTTGGCAACTTGTTTTGAACAATCAAAGTGGATTTGTTCGATCCTAATTCTCTTTCACGAGGCGGAGAAGATATGTCGGAATTCGAGTCCGTCGTTTCGTCCTAATTCTCTTTGACGAGGTGGGTCGGAGAAGATATGTCGGAATTCGAGTCCGTCGTTCCGTCTTGATTCTCTTTGAGGAGGTGGACCGGAGAAGATATGTCGGAATTCGAGTCCGTCATTCTGTTCTGATTCTCTTTGACGAGGAAAGAATTTGAGTGTCGTTTAGTAAGAATTCGAGGAGGTGGACCGGAGAAGATATGCCGACAGTAAGAATTCGAGTGTTGTTCCGTCTTAATTTTCTTTGACGACGCAAATAAGAGAAGGAGAAGATCTACATGGTATATCTAATAAAAAAGATTTATTAAAACATGAAAAAAAAGGAAGAAGAAGATCAAAAAACTGATATTTAATAGATAAAAAAGATTTATAATTTTCTTTTATTAAAATTTAATGAAATTAATGAAATTGCCTAGTTGGCATCTACATGGCACAATTTATATCCACATAAGCGCGAGTGTATTGCACACAGGTGGATCTCATGTGATTTGTGTTTAAATGACAAATATATATAGTACAAGGACCTATTTAAAGGTCCAAAAGTACAGGGATTTGGTTGCAAAAAACGTGTAAGTTCAGGGACCTATATATATTTCGCCTTGAATTAAAATGATGGTTTGAGATTTTATCAAATTCATCAATATATATATATATATATATATCATTTTCTTAACTGAATTGGGATTGAACCCATGCCAATTTGTAAATAAAAGAATAATAATAAGTTTTTAAAAAGGATAAATGACTTATAATAATACCAAGTATTCACTTTCAACCAATAAAAATACGAACTTTAAAAATCACTAAGCAATATACAAACTATTATGATATTAATCCAAAATAATACGAAGTTTAAAAATGACTTATAATAATACAAAGTATCACTTTGAGCCAATGATAATATGAACTTTATACAATCTAATGAAGAAGAAAACTCAAAACTTTTTTATTAAATCCACCGTTAAAATCGGGTAAAACCAAATCCGAGGTCATTGCGCCTCGTCGATCTCCGACCATCTCCCCTAACCTGGTGCATTCGGAGACGGCGCTGCCCACTAGCCTATCTGCGGCCGCCCACCACCATCTCTCTACCGTTTGAATTCGATCCAATTTGCCAAAGTTAAGTCCTCCAAGTCCAGCCATGTATGCTATTTTTCAAGTGAGATTTTGATAATTTATGATGTTTTATGATTGTTTGTGTTGATGTTGAGAATTCATTTGATATCTATCCATGGTTGCTCATTATCGAGTTAGAGTTTGTGTTGATTTGTGATCATTTGGATTTATTTTGAAATTTAGTTTGAAATCTATCCATGATATTATCACAAAGTGAGATTTGTATAGAGTTCATATTATTATTGGTTCAAAATAACATTTGGTATTATTATAAGTCATTTTCAAACTTCGTATCATTTTGGGTTAATGTTGTAATAGTTCGTATATTGATTAATAATTTTTAAAATTCGTATTATTATTGGTTCAAAATGGACTTAGTATTATTAGAAGTCATTTTTCATTTAAAAATAACAACCATATGATTGAGTTTGTATCAAATCTCCTCACATCTAACCATTATTAACATATTTTCTAAATATTAAGTTCTTATTAAATGTATGAGTAAATTGGAAAGAAAAAAAAGTCAAATCAGAAATGAATAGGATAAACAGGGAATTCTTTTGGAACAAGGATAGAAATCACAAACCCCTGGTGGGATGAGATAAGATATGCAAACCTAAAGAGGTAGGAGGACTAGGAATCAGAAAAACAGAACTTATGAACAAAGCACTCCAAATGAAATTGCTCTGGAAAATTTTGGCAGAACCAAATAATATGTGGGTTAAGATAATTTTACAAAAATATCTTAGAAATGATAATCTATTCTCGTACAAACCAAAAGCGAACACCTCATGGCAATGGAAAAAACTAATGCATCTAAGAAAAGAATTCTATAAATGTCTTATTTGGAAAATTGGAGACGGGAAAACGGTAAAATTTTGGAAAGATATTTGGCTACTAGGAGGCCCTTTTCGGTCCCATGCAAAGAACCCAACAAATGTAGACGAAACAACAACGGTAGATGTGTGGATTACTAATGACCATAGATGGAAAATAGATGAACTAAAACAAATCCTTCCTGATAACATTGTTGAACAAATTCAAAATACTCTAATCGCGGATAACTATATCCAAGATCGATTGTATTGAGCCCCGAGCAAAAATGGCTGGTTCTCCACCTCGTCTGCAGTAGACTTAATCACAAATTTAGAAAGACATACACCGCACATAAATAACTGGTTGTGGAAATTGGATACATACCCAAAGGTTAAGAACCTCCTTTGGAAAGTTGATAATAATGGACTTCCCACGAAAGGTAGAGTTAGGGATAAACAAATCATAACTCCGGGCTATGTTTTGTGTGATTGTAACAATGAAGACATAAATCACTTACTAACAAAGTGTCCGTATATGATCTACATAACTAACAAAGTAAACCCAAACATTGCTAATTCATCCAGGGATATGACCCCCAAAACAAAACGCCTAGAATAATTCTAAGTGAACTATACCAACTCCTAGGGAAAAAAGATTTCACGTGTCTAGCAGTTGTTTGGTGGAGTATCTGGCATCAACGCAACAAATTGATTTTTCAACAAGACCAAAGTGAAGGAATATCATACCTAACAACATATATAAGAAATCTAATAGTGAATTGGGAGAAAGCGTCGAAATGGACAGAAGATGAAGAAACTATACTAACATCTCAATCAAGAGTAGAAACAAAAACATAAGAGCGCAAAGGAAATGGAAAAAACCCCAACCATGATACATTAAAGTAAACTTCGATGCCTCAAAATTGTCCAATGGAAACACTTCTGGAGGAATTGTACTCCAAAGTAACGGATATTATGACGACTAACTTTGGAAAAGTGTCGGTATTAAAGGTTGAAACTCTAGCTCTCCAGGAAGTGATTAGGCAAATAAAAAACAGAACGATGGAAAAAGTGGAAATTGAAGGAGATAATCTCCAGGTCATTAACGCTGTTAAAGGGAAAATCCATTGCCCTTGGGAGATCGAACTCATTATCGCTGACATCCTTGTTTCCATTCATGGAAGGCAGGACCTAGTGATTAACCATGTCTTTAGGGAATGTAACGCTGTGGCCGACAAAATTGCTAATTTGGGCCACAATCTCCCTGTTGAGTGTATCAAGACTCATCCAGAACTTCTAGTTCTCATCCGAAAAGATGCTCTAGGGCGCCCTCCGTAAAAGAGAGCACCCTAATCCTTACCTAATAAAAAAAAGTCAAATCAAATTGAAGGTTTATGAGCATCCCTTCAGGTATCTACATCGAGATAATTGTAGTCATAGTAGAAAAGCCAATAGTTGTTGAAACCTGTATTATTTGAAGGATGATGTTCCATCACTTATAAGATGTCCAATGTCATTAATAGTGTATAGCAGTATACAAGAAGCAGAATGATAATAGGAGCGGAGACAAAACTAGCTAACCATGTGATGGTGGTTGAAGAAGACATAAGGAGAGAAGAAGGTGACAATGAGGATGGCAAGAGTGAGGGCATGAGGCTAATACGAAGAGTGGAAAGGAGGGGGGGACAATGAATCCAATAGAAAGAGACTCGAACTAGTTTTAAAAGAAAACTACTACATATTATACATTATAAATAGTATTGATAAATATATGCGTGGATAATTTTGAGTGATTAAATATATGCGCTATTTGTATTTATTATTGATATATGACATTATATTATTGATTTTGCTTCTCCATTTATCTTGTTAGAATAATTATTATCTTGCATGGTACTTATTTAATTATGTTATATTTATGTGTCTATCCATATTTAAATATGATAATTAATAAAACTGGAGAGCAAGAATTCTATCTTATTAATAAGATAGAATTCCGCCTTACTTGGAGGGCAAGTCATCAGCTTGCTCCTCCTCCCCTATAAATCTGATGAGACATTACCATAGAAAGGTAGGTTCTCTTGCTCGCTTATCTCGACACATATCGACAATTTCGATCTCGGGATTGAATGAAGAGATTGAAGATTATTGAAGGAGAAGAGAGAAAAATACTAATTAGTGCGCTTGAAGGAAGATATTGAAGATTATTAAAGGAGAAGAGAGAAAAACACTAAAACATCGTTTCACTAGATAGATGATATCGCCACAAATTTGAGACGTGAGATTGAGCTTATAGAGGACTTCATCATGATCCGTGTGCATACAGACTTTGGAGATATTGAATATTTGAAGCCTTATTGTGAAGAAGACATGGACTGGCATGTGTCAATCGAGGACAACAAAAAGCTACGAATGTGTCTTTCTTCAACATTATGCGACAAATTAGTGATGCGGTGAATCCAAAAGTAGCAACCCCTGTACCAAAAGTAACAAGGTTGTTTATTTTTATCAAATTGATTAGTGCATCTGCTTTAAGCTTGGCATCTCGGGTCGCATTAGCCGTCGCATCCTTTTCATCTTTAGTCGTCACATCCTCTCCATGTCCTTCAAGCTTCCATGCCGCCGCCGGTTTCGTTTCTTTGTCGCTGGTAATCCAATCTATTGAAATCGAATTTCCTTCAACTTGAAATCGAAATTCCTTCAACCTTAATTATCATTTTCAAATTTAACAATATATATCTAATTAGAAGAGAGAAAAACACTAATTAGTGCATCCTTGTTAGAAAAATTGCACTAACAATATAAATCTAATTTTTAACTTATAATTAAGGCAGGAGAGAAAGATTTATATACTTATCAAATTTAAATTGTATTGAAAATTTTAAACTAATTTTTGTAGCATTTCATTTCATTCATATTTATATATCGAATTTTTAACTTATAATTAAGGCAGGAAAAAAAGATTTATATATGTATTATTAAATTGTATTGAAAATATTAAAACTAATTTTTGTATTATTAAATTGTATTGAAAATGTTAAAACTAATTTTTGTAGCATTTCATTTCATACAAACTTTCATATGCCCTCTTCTATTCTTAACCTTTGTTTCGATATATTGCATTTAAGCGATCAAAGTTGTTTCCAACGGTATCCAATATTAAGCGATCAAATTTGTTTCCAAAGGTACCCAATTAACTCAGTCTAAATCAGCCATGGCTTGCATCAGTCATCAGACTCGACCAATAACCTTCGGTGAACTTCGACCGCATCTTAAAAATCGACAAAATATATAAATCTAATTTTTAACTTAGAATTAAGTTAGGAAAATTTTTATATGCATATTAAAATTAAATCACATTGAAAATGTTAAACTAATTTTCTCCTTGCTAAACCCCGTTTAATGTGTTTTCAACGTAGTCGATTCCTTATTCTAAGGAATTGACATTGGATTTGTAGTTTCAGCACAAGACATGATACATCAAAACCTGTATCTAATCGAATTACACGAGAATTTGGATAGAGGAAACTGAATTCACACAAACAACAGAAGAAACTGATATTCACACAAACAACAGATTCCGCTATTTCATTTTAGAAGAAGAATTACAACAAATTGATGGAATGAGTCTGTTTCCCCTTTCCTTCGAGTTATAACAAACTCGAGAAGACAGTTCACCCCCCATTTGCGATGACGATGGAGCATTACCAACTCCTACTTCAATCTTCTTGGTTATCACGCGAAGAGCTTCGAACATCTCCGAAATTCACCCATCTAATTTGGTCAATTCATCCTCAATTTCATCAGCCTTAGCTAATTTTCCACCGACTTTATCATTCCACGTCGCCATTCGACCCTCAAAAAGGTCCTCCATCTCTCTCGCCATTGATTCCCTCAATGAAGCTTGCGAACGAGTTTCTGTCATCGACAATTTTGCCAGGATACCGCTCTAATACCAATTGATACAGCAAAACCTGTATCTAATCGAATTACACAAGAATTTGGATAGAGAAAACTGATATTCACACAAACAACAAATTCTGGGATTTCATTTCAGAAGAAGGATTACAACAGATTGATCGAATGAGTCTGTTTCCCTTTACTTCGAGTTATAACAAACTCGGACAGACTTTATAATTTTTACCCCTTATTCCCACCTATTTACAATTAAGCTCCCAAAATAGGACTATTACAAAATAGGACTATAATACTTTTCCTATATCAAGACAATATAGAGTATTGCCATTCATCATTCGAGGGGGTTGGGAGGGTTGGGATCGGTTCTATCAATGTGCTTTTTAAGGGCAATTTTGCCTATGGTGATGAAAAAGGGTTCTTGCCACTTGTTGTAATTTGAATAGGTAAGAAGGGTGATGGGGACATGTGTTTTGATAGAGGCAACAAGGATGGCATGATGGGTGTGTGTTTGAGTGGTGGTTGGATGGGGAATAGTGGCCGGATTTACACCATATACATTGGTAAAGAGGGGAGAACTCTTCAAATATTAACAAATATACAAATAATGAGTAAATTCGGAAACAATTACAAATTAAGTTCAAAAAGCTCTAAATGATTTAGAATTAGGGTAAAGATTTTTACCTCAGGGTTATACCACAAACTGTAAGTTGTCCGATTGAAAATCGATTCAAGATGCACTAAGATTTTTGAATTGAGAGTTCAAGTCAAAGTGATCAATCTACTGTCTACATAATAATGCTTTGGTATCTGATCAAATTGGTTATCAAATCCCAGTGGACCCTCTCAATGAACTTAATTTTAAATGTTCTTTTTTATCATGTAAGATACAATAGGTCAAAAACCGACAGTTGGGCTTATTTGTAACATCATGGTATATAGTGTCATTCCATATGACAAATTGTCTCCTCCTATCACTGAATTAACAGAAAAGTACAAGTACCTTTACTTTTTACCACAAATTCCCTAAATCATCTCATCATTGTTTGATCTTACTAAAATTTGTTAGAACCGTGACTAAACTGAAAAACACAGGTAAGTGGAGTTGAGAATACAATCAACTGATCTACAAATAAATACGGAGTATCAACATTCTTGTAAATCAAGTACATCAAAACTGCCACATTAGGAATGCTATTCCAATGATTACTCATGATGATCAAGATTGTTTACTTCTTTGACGAAATCCAAAGTCGGAGTTATGCAAGGACGCTGCTATAATGAAAGCAGCTGAAACCAAGGCTGAGCCAAAAGTAAGAATAGACACTACCAACCCATGAGACTTGATGCCAGAAGGTATGCTCCACTCCAGAGACCCAGATTCAAGATTGATTTCACGAGCAATTGATGTCAGCGAACATCTGTCGCTGTTTGATTGGCCTTCAGCTGCATTGCAACGCAACAACAAGTCTGGTGATTCAAATTGAACTCTTGTATAGCCACTCTTGTCCAATGGCTGCCAGAAACAAAGCTTAGCCAAATAAGTCCTTAAAAGCATTGGTGAAAATATCATAAGAGCTTATAGAAAAGCATGCAATTTGAATGAATGAACAACAATGCATTGCTGAGACAAAAAGAAGAAAATTTCATTTTGAGGACTTGGGGAAATAGAAGGAATCAGAATTCAAAACTCCAGTATTGCCATTAAGTTTAAAACAGGGATTCAAAATCTCATGGAAACTAATGTGGGTAGTACTACTTTTTATGACCCATAAAACATAAACAGATTCAACTGCTACTCACTTGATACCGCGCATGCACAGGGATTTCTATCTTTAACTCCAAGGCATTCTTCTGTGCTGTGGAAAAATCAATTGCAGCATGCATATGAATCTCAACTACAGATCGATTGGACACAATTGAAGGCAATTCTAAATTTGTATCACCAAACACAGGAGCATCCTTGAACACTGCACGACAATGGGATGTCATGTCTTAGTACTCAGAAGAAATGCCATATCCATAACTTGAATTTTGAATTTTGAGAATGTAAAAAATAGACAACAAAAAAGAATACCTCCACGATGGAGAAGATGCTCCAGTTCAAAAGGGTCTGCAAAAACTCCAGATGGCAGTCTTTCTATGATTATGACCTCACAAATTGATTTAGAGAGCAGAGATACGAATTCTGGTTGTATACTAAAGCTTATGGATGAAGACAGATGACTATGAGAGCCTTCACCAATCAGATCACGGTGCAAGTGTGATACCTTCATCGACGACTTGGATGAAGCAAGATTAATCTTGTGGAATAGGAAGTCTTTGAATTCTGAATCAACCAAGTAGTTGTGCTTTTTGAAGTAAGAATATGAGATATATCTTGGAAAGCAAGTACTGGTAAGGCATGCTCCATCCTAGAATATTGTATATAATATAGGAAACAGTTAAAACTTGAGTGAAAACATAGAAAATTGAATAGTGCAACGAAGTATTTTTCTAATCAAAATTAATAAACACAACCATTGAATCCCATTTGATGCTAGAAATGATTGGAAGAATGTCAGGCCACAATGTTCAACCCATTACTTAATCTCAATTAATCTAGAGCATAATTTTCAATGAAATTTTACGCCAAATAAAACTCATACCAGAACACCAGAAGTGGAACAAGAATATCTATACAACTATAACACATTTTTCAATTTGCAAAAAAAAATGCTGAGCTTCAGGATGATCATGTTGTCACAGATAGAATTGTTCGAATTTAAACAAAGGGTTTCATAATATAATGTTTACTCCCAATGAAACAAATTATACCATTTCAACAACTTACACAAACAAGACAACTGCAACTATTAATCCTCAAACTATAAGAAACAAATCAGACAATGCTTTGATAAGTAAGCTTCCTATTCCAGTTTCTGCGTGAACACAGATGCGCAAAACGGATCTAAATTATCAGAATCATGAATTGAACAACACTGACCTTGTTTGAACAAGAACTAGATATAGAATCAACTGTTCCAAAGAGGAAAAGTAGTTCAGCGACAGATATTGTTGCCAACAATACCAAAGAGGCGGGATGCATCACAATTTGCCAAAGGAGCTTTGATTACTCGAGATCGAGGTTGTTTGAATCAAATCCAGGCTGCAAAATCGGCATCAACTAACCAATTAGAATAATGAAATTGGATACAAAACCCCCTGAATCGCTTCACGTCATTAGGGTTCTAGTTTCGATCTGAAACCACAGCGCCCCCCAAATTGCAATTTGAGGTACAATTAAAATCGAAGAAGAAGATACAAAATGTTTATAAAATCATAGAGAATGAAGAGCGAAGAAGAATGACTCTCACCGGTAGTGGATTTTGGAGGCCGGAGGAGACATTGGCGTTGGGTCAATGGCGCCAAAAGCGAACAAGTGAACTGTGGTTCGCTCGATCGGTGTGGGCCTGTGGGGTATGGTTTCTGAAAAATTGTACAAAATCACCACTTAATTAGGAATTATTAAATTTGCAATAATTTTTGAAAAAATACAATTTATTATTTCTTATTAGAGCTTGTTAAGAATAATTCAAACTCTTAACTTATGCATCAAAATAATACATAACATTTTTAATATGATGTCCACATATATAATAAGAACTTTAAAAACTATTTTTTGGCATTGTGTTGTAATTATTGAAACATTTTCTAAGACAAGTGATGAGTATGTTTCAAATTTAGGGCCCTTTTAATGAGAACGAGAAATATAAATATAAACGGAATGATAAATGAAGGGAGAGGAAATATAAACTGTTACCAACTTTGTTTTAAAATAATAAAATGGAATAATTTCCTTTGTTATTATTTTTAGGTATTTGGTTTTGGGTCGTTGAATCATCACACAATATATCATAATCTTTGAACCTGAATAAAATGGCCTTAAAATCTAGGAACAAAACTAAAATAAAAAAGTCAGAGATTCTATAAAATGATTTAAGCCAAGAGAAAACACTTGATAGTTTGCATTTAGGTAGTGTTTAGGATGCATATTTATGTTTATATTGCATGGTTTTAGCTTAATCTGGTTTAATTCTTAGGTTTTTAGGTTTTCTAGAAAATTCGGGTTTTGCGATTGTTTTGTTCGGTTTTGCAGATCTTTAGGTAAATAAGCATGGAAGGGATGGATCTTAGAGGACTATGGTGGAGTTTGAGGAAGCTTAGAGTGATACAAGTGAAGATTAGAAGAGCTAAGGCCCAAGAGCTTGAAGGATAAACACGCTTGAACCCGGGCTATGCATTGAAGTTCTTGTTTCGACACCTCTATCTTGCAATGCTTGGTTTGGGATCTACAGTGGTCAGATGAAGCTGAATTTGGTATCACTAGAAATCTAACTCGAAGATCTACAATTCATATTTTTACTCCGAGTCCAAATTCCAACTTGAAGGGGGTGAAAACAGTCTCTGAAGTGTTGAACTAAGGGGTGCCGCAGACTAAATTGACAGACTGAGCGGCCGCACCATATGGGAATGAGCCCGCGCCATCTGCCTTTCAACGGAGACATGGGGCCGCGATTTTTGGGCCTCGAGTTGGATTTTATTAGGTCTTTTACGACGTGTTTTATGGTATTTCGGGATAATTTGATCTTTGGATCTCTTGTGGGGTATTTAAACCTTGTTTTTAGTTTCTCTTTCAGAACGTAGATCATAATTTTGGAGGCTAGGGTTTCTTTGGAGAGAGTTTTCTCAAAAGAGCAACCTTTGAACCTTTTGTAAGTTTTTCTTTAATTTAATCATGCATTGCTAAATTCATTGTGTTTGACTAGTTATTGAAACCATAGATTGCATAATATTGTGAGATTTGATTGATTCTCAACAACTTGAATAGGTTTTATTCCCTGTGCTTAAATTGAATCAAAGTTTATCTAGGGTTTTGTTAGATTGGCCACCTAATAGAATTTCTAGGTTAATTTACAACTAATCTGATTAAGTCCCGTTCGGGATTGATTAGATAAAGTAACAACTATAATTGTTTAGATCCGTTCGGGCTATTCAGTTGTAGAAGGGAATAAACCACATATAACTTGATTACCTGTTTGCGTCAAGTATTTGTTTCTATCGATACTTTGAACTTAAAGTTGTCGTTTAATTGAATCTAGACGTTGTTCTAGGTTGTTAGATGATTAGGGTTGTTCAGACTCTTAGCTCTTTCAACTAAATATAAAGTTTTGGATAATAATCCACGATAGATTATTCAAGTGAATTGAGAATCAAGCGAATCAATGATCAATAAGCATATCTATGATGGATTTAACTAGTTGAACACACTTGTCCTTATTTGATTTAAACATCCTTGCATTCATATTTACTTTTATTTTGCATAGTAGATTAGAATTATCATTCACACCCCCCCCCCCCCCCCCGTATTGGTTACTTGGCACACAAGTAAGATCACAAATACACGAGTCTCTGTGGGATCGATCCTTACTTACCATTCTACTAAGTTTGGTTAAGTTAGGTTCTTTGATAGGTATAACGACCACCGAAAATAGCTCATCAAGACCCAATTAAACTATTTGCTTAAACCACATTCATGTCATGAAGTCAGTAGGAGAGCGTGCGTGAAGTCCGTAGGAGACTGCGAGGGAGGAAAGGATTTTGTTACTTCGTTAATTTTTGGAGGAAACAAAATAAGAGTTGTTTTCCTTCTGAATTGAATGAAAATATTAAAAATTTGTCTATTAAAGAACATAGGAGGGAGTGAAAAGTCCGTTTCCAGCCAAATATTATTACGCAAGAGCTATCGCATATCATGAAGGGAAAGGAAACATAAACCATTACCAACAAAGTTATGTTTGTTTTGAAATAATAAAATGGAATGATTGCCTTTGTCATGATTGTTAGGTGTTTGGTTTTGGTCGTTGAATGTTGTGTTGGTTTCCCACACAGTTGCGAGAATACGAAATCTATTGTAGTAGTAGATCAGGATTGAATCACACGGATTATGTATGCTTTAGCTAATTCTAGAACTAATTTCTTAGTCGAAATATAGTGATTTGTGTTGTAATTCTATCTAATGAAAGCAAGTAAAACAAGTAAATTATGAGAATGAAAAGTATATGAGAAAACAAAGTTATAAGGCAATAATCCCCACAACTTTGATCCACAGAGTATGGCTCTGAAACCAATTGTTATGTCCCAAGGACAATAACATGTGAATTTGATAGAAAAGAAGGAAATTAGAGGAAAAGAAGAAGAGTTTAAGAGAAGAAAAAGATAGGAGAAGAACAGAGGAAAGAAATAAGAGAAGAAGATGAGAGTTTTCATTCATTCATTCGATAACCCAATACCACTCTAGGCTCTTATACTTATTTAAGCCCAACAGATTCTTTATCTCTTTCTCCAAAATGGAGAACCAACTGTCAAATTCTCCAAAAAATATCAACCCAACTCCAACAGATTCTTCATTTTGAAGAGCATTGCATTTAATACTTTTTATTTTTACCATATAAATTATTCTACATTACTTAATTAATAATTAATTAAATTTTATCTTATTTATGGATAAAAATATTTTAAAATCTTAGCCTAATAAATGATAAATTATTTGTTATTTGACTTATAGGGAAATAAAATATTAAAGAATCTTACCTAATAAATAATAAATTATTTATCATTTGACTAATAAGAAAACAAAATATTCTAAAATCTTAGACTTATAAATGACAAAGTATATGTTATTTGACTAATAAGAAAATAAAATACTTTAGAATCTTAGAATAATAAATGATAAATATTTATTATTTGATTAATATAAAAATAAAATATTCTAGAATCTTGTAATAATAAATGATAAATTATTTGTTATTTCACTTATAAGAAAATAAAAATATTCTAGAATCTTGATTTATTAAGTGATAAATAATTTATTATTTAACTAATAAGGAAATAAATATTTATATTTTTACATATAAATATTAACATTTTTGTCATTTCATTCAAATAATCAATACTTTTCATCTTTGTCTCAATTTTAAAAAAAGTGCAATTGCTTATTGGTTTGGTTGAAGAAAATGTCTTTTTCCTCTCTTTCGTGTTCTGGTGGTTTGTTGATCGTGTTCTTCCGTTCTTCCGTGTTCTGCTAGCGCCGGAGGTGTTCTATGTCGGAGGTGAGTTGTTTGGTTTGTTTGCTGGCGTGTTGTTGTTCGTTTTGTTGTTGATCGTGATCTGGCGTGTGGTGCTTGGTTCTGGCGTGTGGTGTTGTTGATCGTGTTTGTTTGGTGTGAATTATTTGCTGGCGTGTGTTGTTGATTGTGTTCTTTTGTTTGCTGCCGGTTGCTCGTGCTTTCTGCTTGTTGATTGTTTGGTCCGCTGGTTGATGAGATATTTTCGGTGGTCGTTTATACCTATAAAAGAATCCTTAGCTTAACCAACTCAGTAGAGCGGTAAGTAAGCGTCGATCCCACAGAGACTCTTGTATTTGTGTTATTACTTGTATGCCAAGTAACCTAAAGGGGGGTTTTAAGAATGATTATCTAAATTACTATGCAAATTGAAAAGTAAATATGAATGCAAAAGATGATTTGAATATATGAAAGACAAACGTGTTCAACTAGTTAAATCCATCATGACATTGCTTTGTTGATCATCGATTCTCTTTATTCTCTTCTCACTTGAATAATCTATTGTGGATAGTGATCCTACTAAGGATTCAGATCCGAACTTCATTTTTAGTTGATAGAACTATCAGTCTAACAACCCTAGTTATAAAACAACCTAGAAGACCTTCTAGTTCAATTAAATAACAGCATAACGATTCAAGTTATCAATAGAAACAAGCACATAGAGCAACCAGACATCTAAGTGACTTGTGATTTTATTCCCTTCTTCAATCAAATAGTCCAACCGGTACTAAGTTGATTAAAGTATACTCTTGATCAAATTAACTCCGACCGGTAATTAATCAGATTCAGTTTTAACTAGAAATTCAATTAGGTAGCTAATCTAACAAAACCCTACTTTAGATTCAATTAAGCACATGGAATAAATTCTATTCAAGTTCGTTGAGAATCAATCAAACCTCACAACTATATACAAATCATGACTTCAATAACTAGCCAAACACAATTAATTTAGCAATGCATAATTAAATTGAAATCAAACTTACAAAGGTTTCAGAGTCTGCCTCCAAAGAGAAAAACCCTAGTCTCCAAAGTTGATCAAAAGTTATGAGAAAATAATCTAACATAAAGTATATATCTTCTAAAAACAACCCTCAAACTCTATCTTAAACATGCTACTCGGAAAATATAAGCCCAGAAATCAAACTCGGCCCACATCCTTCGGCACAAAACATCGTCCGCGTGAAATCCAGGATTGCGCGGCTTGAAAACTCGGCTTGCATCCCGAGCTTTCTCCTTGTTCTTGGCTCTTCATTCCTACTTCTTCAATCGTCATTGCAACACCTCTTAGCTTCCTTTAGCTCATCCACCACCGCCATGGTCAATCAAAATCTCGCCCCGCTGTTGCTTCTGAACCTAAAACCTGCAAAACCGAGCAAACCAGCGCATAATACCCGACAACACAAAAACCTAAAAACTAAATAAAAACCAACCTAAAACTAGCTAAAACATATATAAAACATGCATCTAAACTACTCCTATATGCAAGCTATCATTGGTGTTTATTCGTGCTTGTTCAGTTGTTTTGTTGCTGGTGTTGATCGTGTGTGGGGGTCTGGTTTTTTGCTGTTGGTTGGTTGTTTTGTTGGTTGCTTGTGTTCTACGTCGGAGGTGCTAGACATGGCTCGTGTGGGTTTTTTCAGTGTCCCTTTCGAGGTCTTGATTATTGCAGGAATGGGGGAGGTCGTGGGTTGAAAGCTAGTTCTCTTGTCCAACATTTCAAGCTTGTGCATTTGGTCGATGATTCTGCTATTAATAGGTACAAGTTGCTTATAGGCAGTGACTCTAGTCTTTTTTCTGCCTTGGAACGTACTTTGCAAGGGCTTAATATGTGGATGTGTGGAACTTGTCTTTGCACTCATGCTTTATCTAAGAGCTGCAAACATGTTGACAGTTTTGATGTTTCTAGGCCTCAGTGTAAAGGGGTTGTCAGTGATCCCTTTTTTTTATATCCAAGGTATCCCACGACCATCTCTCGATAGGGATCTTGGGTCCGAAAGTGGTGATTTGGTGGTGTTTAGTGGTGCCTCCTCTTCTTTTTCGGTCAGCCTGGAGTTATTGCATGAAGTTTTGGCAGGTAAATGTCGTACCGTTAAGAGTATCCCCAAAGTCAATCGGCTTGGCTTGTTCGGTTGTTTTGTTGCTGGTGTTGATCGTGTGTGGAGGTCTGGTTTTTTGCTGCTGGTTGGTTGTTATGTTGGTTGCTTGTGTTCTACGTCGGAGGTGCTAGACATGGCTTGTGTGGGTTTTTTCAGTGTCCCTTTCGAGGTCTTGATAAATGCAGGAATGGGGGAGATCGTGGGTTGAAAGCTAGTTCTCTTGTCCAACATTTCAAGCTTGTGCATTTGGTCGATGATTCTGCTATTAATAGGTACAAGTTGCTTATAGGCAGTGACTCTAGTCTTTTTTCTGTCTCAGAACGTACTTTGCAAGGGCTTAATATGTGGATATGTGGAACTTGTCTTTGCACTCATGCTTTATCTAAGAGCTGCAAACATGTTGACGGTTTTGATGTTTCTGGGCCTTAGTGTAAAGGGGTTGTCAGTGATCCCTTTTTTATATCCAAGGTATCCCACGACCATCTCTCTATAGGGATCTTGGGTCTGAGAGTGGTGATTTGGTGGTGTTTAGTGGTGCCTCCTTTTCTTTTTCGGTCAGTCTGGAGTTATTGCATGAAGTTTTGGCAGGTAAATGTCGTACCGTTAAGAGTATCCCCAAAGTCAATCGGTTTGGCTTTTCTCAGTGCCTCAAAGCTGCTCTTGAAAAAGTCATTGCTTCCCCTCAAGACCTTGCCTCTTGGATCCTTTTGCTCCTTCTCCCTTTGTGCACTCTTAAAGTTAATCGGTCTCGCCCCGATAGCAAATCGGGGAGGAAAGGTTGTTGCCAGGTTGAAGGTATTGCGCGGGCTCTTCGTGTTTGGAGAGAGCCCGGTGGACCAGAAGTCTTGGTCAAGGAGGTTCTCAAAGAGGGTGTTGGGATCTCAAAGAGCCTGGTGAAGGAGAAGGCTAGTTTGGAAGAGCGGAACCGAAGACAATGTATGAGGAAGGTTAGTGATGGGCACTTTTCTGCTGCTATTAGGGTCTTGACATCGTCCGGGATTGCACCCAAAGATGTGGAGACTTTGAAGGAGTTGGAGAAGAAGCACCCCCGTGCTCCGTGTCCTAACCTGCCTCCCTTTTGTGCTGATGTAGTGGCGATTTCTGCCACTAAGGAAGTTGTTTTAAGCAGGATTAGAAGTTTTCCTAAAGGAACGTCTTCTGGACGTGATGGTTTTCGGGCTCAACATTTTGTTGACGCGCTTGGGAAGGCTGCTGTTGCGGTTGCCGATGATTTAGCCACCTCTATTACTGTTGTGGTTAATCTTTTACTTGCTGGTAAATGTAATATCCGCTAAATTCTAAATAAAATAAAATGGATAAATATCCCAATAATTTTTTTCTCTTTAAAATAGAGAACTTAATAAACTTTATAATTTCATACTATGTTATGAAAGGATACAAAAGTTTACTACAATGACACTTAAGAATTCAATTAAGTATATTATGCAAGCCGGATACCTATCTAAATATTTTCTCTTGAAAAGAGAGTTTAATTATTTGTATAATTGTCTCAATAAAAATATAAAAGTGTTATAAATGTAATATCCGCAATATTCCAAGACGTTAAATTCGACATAATATAATTTTATAATTCTTTCTCTTATAAAGGAAAATCTTTAAATATATTTTATATATAACCCTTTTGCTCTTTAAAAAGAGATTCGTACGTAAATTAAAATCAAATAAATTGCAAGAAGGCATTATAAGGGTTATGAATAAATAAAAGCATTTAAAAATGCATCATAATTTCGGTTTTAGTCAATAAAAAGAGGTACGACAAGCTAGTAAAAATACAATGAAAATTCAATAAAAAGAATGCAAGAGCCGGGACTTGAACCCGAGACCTCTTGCAATTTCGAGTCACACACCCCACCCTCTCATCCGCTAGACCAATTGCACTTTCTTACTAGATCACCCCATCTTTTTAATTTTATATCAATTTTGAGTCTTCTTCTCCAAACAAGTCAAAGTGATTTGACATGGGAGCAATGCATGTCCTCCACCTTCTCCTTTGGCTTGCAAGACACCTTCTATTGCATCATCCTTCCATCACCACCAACTAGCACACCATTGCCCAATTGTGAAGCCCTTCCTCCTCCTCCATTGGTCCATAGCCATGGACATGGATTGCCAAGCTCCTCCACTTTGGCTATAAAAAGGGGCTCCCCTTCACCATTTCACTCACACTTCAAACCATCCTTCTCCTTCTTGCTAGATTACTCTCAATTGTCAAAGAAAAATCAGCCCATTCAAAGTTTTTTTTTCTTCCATTAAAAACACCACCAAACACTCCTCTTCTTCCCCTTTGGAGACCGCCGGCGCCACCCTTGCTTTCGCCTACCTCCGCGCACCGCCGACGCCCTCGCCGGAGCCACCGCACGCCGCCGACTCCTTGGTGCCGCCGCCTCCATCACCGCCGGTCCTTCCCCCGCCCTCCTTCTCTATGTTCTGTATTACAGAAAACAAAAAAAACAAGTATATTCCTAAACTTTTAATATATGTTATCTTTATTAAATAAGTTAAATAAGTAGTAAAAATATGTTAGTAAAATGAGAAAAATTAAATAAGGATAATTGCAAGTTTTAAATTTAGTAAAAGATATTATTTGAAGATCTTGTTAGTTGTAAAGTAGAATAAATAAAGTATTGAAGAAATTATGTTATAATATTATGCAAGACATGTAATATTCATAATATTAGAGGATTCTTATAAAAAGTTATTTTATAAAATTACTAGCATATGAAATGTGGTTCTTAATATTAAAAGTATCACTTTTATAAATAAATAAGATTTATATAAGATAATGATATTGCATGTCTCTAGTTATAGAGAAGTTGGAAGATATATGAAATTATTTATAATAATAATAATGATAAAAATAAAATAAAATATTATTTAAAGTTGCCATGTCTCTAAGTATAGAGAATTGCCATAGATATAATGTTACTAATAAAAATTTGGTAGTAATGATAAACTCTTATGTCATATTATAATAATGACAAGACATAATTATCTTAAATAATTTATAGGGAACTCTTATAAAAATATTGTTACAAAATTTGTAGCACATGGATTATAGTTTGATATTAAATATTGTTTCCATAAAGAAGTAATATTAAATATATAAAATATTAGAACACCTAATTTAAAAAAAGTGTAGAGAATAACAAAGTCATGTGAATATCATTATATTAATGATAGTTATATTACTAGAGTCTTCATTTAATAAAATATTAGTTGAGCTATCTCTAGGTGTAGAGAATACCTACAAAACCTAAGTTCTAATTTAAATATACCATTTGTGATCTTAAATTGTTATTATATAGTTATAAGAATGACTTGCATGAAAAGAAATAATTAAGATATGAGAACGATATTATTTTATAACCTAAAATATTATAATAATGGACTATAAGTATGAAGTAGATATTTATAAGCCATGATTATATTCATAAGCCATGATCATATATTATAAGCTATGATCATAGATAATTTATAAGCCATATAATATGAAAAGAACTATAGGAATAAAATAAATAAGATTAATTTAATATATGTTAATTTTAGTAAGTTACTTTATAAAGAAAAGAGAAAGTCCTAATTATGGAAACTTTCAAGAAAAGTAGATTATAAGTTTATGAACCTTATTTTTAGGTGAATTATAGAATTAAATAAAAGTCTAATAAAGGTATATTATTAATAGAATATTCTTGGTGAGGGATGTATCGCTTCAAGATCCTTAAGGAATTTAAAAGTAATATTTTTAAACTAAGACAAGTACATAAAAAGGTTAAAGTGAATTTCTTATAATTTAAGGAAAACTTATAGTTTTATAAGAAAAATACTTCTAGGCAAAGTATAGTATTTTATGAAATTTTACTTGCTTACTTATATTAAAGAAATAGAAAATAAAGTTAAAAGAGATTATTTTAAGTAAAGGTTTTATGGAATAATAAGGATATTACAAAACCAAAATAATAATGAAGGAATATTATTATTTTAAATAATCTTCTAAATTATTACCATAATAATTTAGATTTCCGCTTCTCTTATAGACGTATTATAAGAGAGAATCCAAGTTAAGAAGAATCCATATTTATAAGCCATTCGTAAATCCCGTGTTTTTAGGTCAGGTTTCGTGCTCGAAGTTGCGAACCACATAATCCGCCAAGAATCGATAGTACACGCTTGTAAGCTAAGGCAAGTGGAATTTCCCTTGCAACCTTTATATTTCATTCCGTAAAAATTCTCGATGTTGGGAACAACTTGTATGCCTAAGTAATTAAATGAACCTAGGAAATATCGAATGCTAGATTTAACGACCCCTTGTTAGCATAGTTGCTTTATATTCTTGTAATAGGATTATATATGCTAGTGTGGTCATTATCTTGATTTCTTGTGGCCTCGCTCAGAGATTTACTTTGAATGAACTAGAAAGGGGCGTGGAATAGCCAACGCCTCTATATAACCTTACTAAGTCGTACGTCCATACGACTTTCGGGATCATGATCCCATCCGCTCCGATTGCAAGGAGGGATGTGCGCACTCTAGCTAAGTGCCGGAAAACTGAAGTTCTTCCCCCCCCCCCCCCGGTGGCTCGGATTATCCGTGCCCCACCACTCTCTATTAAAAATCATAAACAAAGTCGAATATCTTTCGTCACTATATAAGATAAGTGCGAATGCACATTTAAGATACCAAAACCGGACCGGTCTCAAATGATCGATCCGGCTCTCGGTCCGCTCAGGGCGCGAGAGGTTTTCACTTGTATGAATTAATAAACGTTCCCAACATACTTTCGAAATCCTAAAGAAGTCTACAATCTAGTAGCTCTTCTATCGCTTATCGAGTTATCTTCGTTTTAAGATATACTCTCCTTTGAACCATTAAAGCTCCACATAAACAAGCCCTATCGTATAGCCATCGTAAACACAACCTTATTATCTCTTTCGATAATAATTGAAATTACCGAAATACCCTCGGGAAGTTCCATTCCCGCTTGCCTAGTCTCTTAAACTAATTCTTCTTTTCCGCATGTTTGCCTGACATTTTATCGCCCCTCGTGAATTATGTCAGAATCTAGGAATCCCAACAAGGCGTGAAGTGAAGACGAAGGAAGAACAAGGATTTTCAATATGTACCTTTCATGTCATTTTGCTTTAAGTTCATTATGTTTCAAGGACAAGTGGTTTTGCATTTCAATTCCGAACAACCTTATGTTTGAAAAGCAATGTAAGATGTTTTGTACAAACAAAGTCTCCTTCGGGAGCACCCTTTCTATTTCATAAATTATGTTTATTTCCGCATTATTATTGTTCTATATCATTCTAAAAGCCTTGGGTGACTTTGGACGGTAAAGTCCGAGGTCACTGGCGGTAATACCCAATGTTGTAAAATAGGGGTGTTACAGTAAATGTCCTGCTGCTTTGGGTGAGTTTATTGCTAGCGCCCCACTTACGCCTTTACTCAAGCTTGGGGGTGTGGTTCGGCCCATTGTTGTTGGTACGGTATGGAGGAGACTTGTCTCTAAGGTTGCGTCTGTCACAATTGGTAAGGAGGTTGGTAAGTATTTGGAGGATTTTCAGTTCGGGGTAGGTGTGCCTAATGGCAGTGAGGCTATCCTTCATGCTGTCAACAGGTTGATTGAGGCTAAGGGCGATGCAAACAACATGTCTATGCTTTTGGTTGATTTTAGTAATGCCTTTAACCTTTTTGACAGAAGTGCGATGCTTAGAGAGGTCCGAAGTCGTTGCCCTTCACTTTCTCCTTGGGTTGAATTCTGTTATGCGCGTCCAACGAGACTGTATTATGATGACTCTATTTTTCTATCTTCTCAAGGGGTTCAACAAGGTGACCCTCTAGGGCGTTTGCTTTTTGCACTTACCTTACACCCTCTTGTCCATCTGATCAACGATAAGTGCAACTTGGATTTCATGGCTTGGTACCTAGATGACGACACCATTATTGGAGACACTGCTTTGGTGTCGAACGCCTTGCATTTGATCACTATTGAAGGACCGACATTGGGGTTGCATCTGAATGTTGAGAAATCTGAAATCTTTTGGCCGAACCCAGATCTGAGGAGCTACGACCATGTGCTTTTCCCTCCTAGTATATCTCACCCGTTGGATGGAGTCAAGATTCTTGGTGGACCTGTCAGCTTAGACACTGATTTTTGCAATCGCTTGATCAGAGACATGGTTTCCAAAACTATTACTTTGATGGAGGCTGTTGCTGGACTTAATGACCCCCAATCACGTCTTCTTCTTCTCCGTAGTTGTGTGGGTGTAGGCCGATTGTACTTTTCTCTTCGGACTTGTCCCCCACAAATGCTCGGGTCTGCTCCTCTCACCTTCGACAATGCCTTAAGGAAGGTTCTTGAGGAGATCATTGTGGCTGGGGTGCTGGTTTTGGTGATTGGCAATGGCGTTGGGCCACCCTACCCTTTCGGCTTGGTGGTTTCGGGGTGTATATAGCTCATGATGCTTCTATCTATGCTTTTGTTGCTTCGTGACTACAGTCTCTTGAGCTCCAGAACAGATTGTTTGTCATTGTAATACCTTGGATATCGGGCCTGCCTGTGATTTAGCCTTGAACAACTTTCAGGATTTGTGCAACTTCGATCCTCTTGCTCTCTGTCGTGATGTACCAGCCCCCCTATGAAAAAATTGGCTACAGTGTACTTTGATACAATGGAGAAGAATTTGGTGAGTTTGTACAACCCGAGTGATAGGGAAAAGGCTATCCTCATTAACAATAGGCCAGCACACTCTTTGGACTTCTTGAGAACCCTCCCAATTGAAGGGTTAGGACAGACGATGCACCCTAAACAATTCAGATGTGTTTTGTGCTATCGCCTTGCTATTCCTATGTATCCTGTTGATTTTACTTGCCCTTGTTGCTCTTCTAATTAAAATCATAGATTGTTTTGGCGATCGTGTTGTCTATTGTGGGAATGACATTGGTCTTAAGTTTCGCCATAACCTATTCCAGGACGTGTTGGGTGACATCTGTACTCAGGTTGGTGTAGTTGTGCAAAAGGAGGTACCTCTTGGATTTTTGTCCGAGGAAGGTAGAGATCTTCGATCTGCAGATCTTTTGGTTTACTCTTGGGACAGAGATAGGAACGTCTGCTTAGATGTCACATGTGTCTCTCCTTTCACGGGGGATGGGGTTGATGTTTTTGTTCATAGAGCTGCTGTTTCTAATGTTTTTGTCCGGAAGAAGAGGAAGTATGAATTGAAGTGCACAGATAATGGATATGGTTTTATTGCTTTTGCCATCTCTACTTTTGGAGAGCTAGGAAGCGATGCCCTTGAGTTTTTGTCTCGGGTCACACACGCTGCTCATATTAACACGGTTAACGCTAATATTCGTTCCTTTATTTTGTAGCGTTTGTGCTTTGCCTTGAATAAGGGTGTCGGAGCCCAGTTAGTTGTTAAGCTCCCATCCAACTTTGTTAAATTTTCCCTTGACATCTTCTTAGAATTGGATAATTATGATTTTTAGTAAAAAAAGAAAAAAGAAAAGAAAAGAAAAAGATTTTGGAGATTTAGAGATCACCCTATATTTGGAGAAGTCTCTATCATATTTGGAGAATTTCTCTAAAATGGAGAATGGGATGGAGAAATTGTTAGGGTAAAAAAGTATCGTAAATTTTCCAAAATTTCAATTTTCAAGAATTTAGAGAATCTGTTGGATTGGTCTTAGAGAACTTACATAACATTCTAAAAGTCTCCTAACTACCAATTTTACCCGATCATTACATATTTATGTAAGGGAGAGGATGCATTGGACCACTCAAGATCCCTCCCTGCGATGCCTCTTGGGTGGAGTACACAACTTAATTACTTTGTTAAAAAAATCGACAAGATGATATTACTTATTATATTAGGAGTTAATGTTAGGTAAGTCACAAGTGTGTGTATATACATACATTAATCATTATAGGTGAAGAGTTAACTTATTAGTGCTGGTATGAAGAATTTGTTTATTAGTGTTCGAAGTTTTTAAAAGATTCTCCTGGTTCTACAATCGAAAGTTTTGGCATCTAAAGACATGCAAGAGATGGAGTGGCCGTGAGAAACCATCCCACCTTCATCTGAAAAAAATTCTCCTTGTTTGGGAAAGTAGAGACTCCGTGTGATCATTCGCTACTTCACCGGCCACGGCATCAGCAGCATCTTACGTATTCAGGCAATATTTACATACTAATCATAGAGTGTTGTTGTTATTATTATTATAATCAATTTTGTTTTGAAAGCATTTGATAAATAGACCTTATTTATAAAGATTTTTAGGACATTAATCTATATCAAATGTTTAATTATAAGTTTATAACTATAAAAACATCATATATAATCATCGACTAGCAAGAAAACGAAAGACAAAATACCCAAGTTTTAATTCAGAGAATTATTTCTATTTTCTATGTCCATAACAATTTCACATATATTATATTTTCTACTAAAGTAGACAATTACTTGGCAAATACATTTTGCACGAACCATTCAGCTTTTTATTTTTTAAATATACAAGGCAAAATTAGACTATCCGTCTACTAAAGGCCAATTAGATTTTCAATACTGATAATTTTACTAAATTTCCTTAAAAAAAACTCTTAGTTATTAAAAAAATCTTGTTACGGAGTATGCATCATCTACTCTAATACATTATAAAGCAGAAATCAAGTCAGTGTAAAAATTTACGCCACATGGCATATCTTGAATAAAATAATGGAAAAACTTTTATCAACTTAAAAAACTAAATAATAATTCTAAAAAGCCGCCTTCATATTATTCTAATAATAATTCTAGAAATCACGATTTATCTTAACCACTTTGTAAAACAAATAATGGATAGATACCATATTGTATGAGTAGAGATTGTTTCATATTATCACATACTAAAAAAATAAAATTTAATTATATACACATATTTTTAAAAAAATTATTTAAATAATAAACATTACTAAATAAAAAAATAAATTTATAAAGATTGAAGGCTTTTTACGGTAAGATTTTAGATCCTATAAAATAGATAATGTATATATAATTTTCTATCTATGTAAATATTGATTTTATTCTTTAAAAATCCTAAATATAAAAAAGGCTATTTTAGATTTTATAAAATAAGTAATGTATCAAAATAAGTTTTTTTATCTATATAATTTTCTATCTATGTTTATTGATATTGATTGATAAGCAATATTATATATGCTATCTCAAGATTATGCTAAAATATTTTTATCAGATTGTTGAAAAAAAAAATTAACGATATAAATTTCTATCTATATTTACGCTAATATATTATAAAATAGAAACAAACTATCTATAAAATTCGCGCTACATGACACTTAAGGAACCAATCTGTTCTTTCATTTTATTTATTTATTTATATTTATTATACTTTAAAGTGAATGTAGAAGGTTTGATATAGAAAAATATTTTTTATATTTATTTGTTTTTATCTTAAAGATTAGAAAACAAAAAAAAAATGTTAAATTTTATATAAATATCATTAATAATTATTAAAATATAAATTATCTTTGTTTTTTCTCTTTAATTTGTGATAATATATTATACAGTATAATTTTTAAAACTACCCGTAAATTTACGGGAATTACACTAGTTCAACTTTAATGGTGAATATCTATAACTATATATTAAAGTTGTCCCTTTTCGAGCCACCAGAACGATTCTGGCCTCACCTCATATTTACAAAATTAATTTTTTATTTCTAATATTTTAAGTTTACCCTATTATATTCTTCTTTAACTATTTAAATCTATCTTTAACATTAAACAAATATCTATTTAGTATAACAATATCTTTTGAAAACTTTCTTATACAAATATTTAAAATTAAAGATAATAAATTTAAAATATTTTTAAATAAGTATAGATATCTTTTACCTTTTAGCATGATGTCTTTTCATGAAATTATTTAAAAAAAATATTTAAATATTTAAAATATTTTTGCTCATTGTTGATAATATATTTTTTTTCTTTTATAATAAAAAAATTAATGATAAATACTTATAATATTTAAATATAAAAAATAGGTAATATCTATAACTATATATTAAAGTTGTACCTTTTCGAGTCACCGAACGATTCTAGCCCCACCTTATATTTAAAAAATTAATTTTTATTTCTATTATTATGACTTCTTTCTATTAAATTCTTTTTAACTATTTAAATTTATCTCTAACATCAAAAAAATATCTATTTAGTTTAACAATATTTTTTGAAAGCTTCCTTATACAAGTATTTAAAATTAAAGATAAAATATTTAAATATTTAAAAATAAATATAAATATTTTATCATATATCTTTTGACGAATTTATTTATAGAAATATAGTGATTTTCTTTTATAAAAAAATTAATGAATAAATAGTTAATTTTTTTAAAATTAATAAAAATGGATAATAAAATATTTAATAGATATTGAAATATTTGATAAACTCTAAATTTACGTACATGAAAAGTAATAAAATAGGAAGAATATAATATTTGATTAAAAAATTATATGCATTCTACGAACAATAAATTACTTATATTAAAGTTTATATTATATTTTTATTTATTTATTAATATCCTATTTATAATGTTTATAAAATATCAAATTGTAGTCGTATATGGTACGACGGGTAAAACTAGTTTGGTTAAAATTATTGGTGATTTATTTCGGCCAATTAGGCTTATAAGAAATAGAATAATCTCTCTTTTTAAAGATTTGAGCTAAAAATTTCTGGTTAAGGAATAAGAGTTTTTTTTTCGATTTGATTACCTTGCCTTCCGGTTCATTAAAATTTTAGCACCTCACAATTTTATAGAGATGCCTTCTGGTTCCATTACCTTGCCTTGCCTTATGGTGAAATGCTTGAAAATGTGTGCGGTGCTAAAATTTTAAATTTAATTAAATAAAATAATATATATTTATTTAAGCATCCCTATAAACACACTCCTAATAGTTTATTTTCAATTTATAGAATATTTTACTTTGTGTGATTGTCGATATACTAGCATGAGGGAATTTTGAATTGTAATTCATAAACAATGACGTCGATTGTGCAAAACTTCTCAAAAAAAGTTATCATCTCTGGTGAATATTCTAAGCGATTCCAAATAGTATTTATGATGACCTTAATCCTTATCCTAGAAAAAAAAAATACAACTTCTCATAAAAGGAAAAGTACAAACAACACAAACTTAATTGTTTACGGGTCCGTTCGGCGGACCTTATTTTGAGCTTATACAGCTTTAATCAAGCTTATGATAAAAAATAAAGTCGTTATCTTCTGTTCGGTGGTGAGAGTTGATGGTGTTTATTGGAGCTTATCGGAGTTTATATTTAACCCAAAATTTAATCTACCCTTCTCAAGCTTATCCAGCCTTATGAAATTTATTTACTTCGATTAGCCTTCACTAATTTAATTTATAAAAATCTAACAATTAATCTTCTCTTTATAAATTTATAAATATACCCATTTTGGTAATTTTACACCCATCTTTTATAAAATCAGCCTCGATTAATTTAATCTACCGAACACCTACATAATTTTTCACAAAAATAAACTAATAATTTCAACTCCTAAAATCAACTTATAAAATCAACATCAACCATTAAATCAGTATCAACATCAACATCAACTCATATCAGGTTTGAATCACCGAACAGACCCTACCTCTTCTCGAAAACAAAAAACACTTGTTTACTTAATTAATACTCCGTATTAGGAAAAGAGATAACAAACAATTTTGGGTACTCAAAACCTATGAACAATTGGTAAAATTCATCTTGTATCAATAAAATCAAACTTATCCATATACTTAAAACCACACTTACAACAATATATATTGCTATTATAATTATGAGAAATCATACTTCCACATCTCTTGCTGTATTTTAGCTGGCTGCCTTGTCCATTACTATTATATATTTATATCCATGTGTCAATTTTATTTTTTGTATTTTTATGGCTTTTATATCATTTTATTTGTTAAATTAAAATTGAAATTAATTCTGTAAAAATTTCTACGTGCTGCAAACGCAGCCCGAGGTGTTGTAACGGCTCATTTTCACAGCTGGACTCCAACCACTCACTCTTTAATCTTTATCAGTCACTAAATACCCAGCGCTATTTAGGCTCCTGTCTACATTACGCCTCTTTTCCCGTGCATTCTAGCATACTGGCTCACGCAAACGGGCGCCGACACTTCCTATTCTCCTCTCTGGCTCATGAGTCACGACTATTATTAATAACACACATAGAAAATAGACCTTCAATCAGCTGGATTATTATAATTTTTACGTACAAGGAAACACAGCAAGCTCCTCCTTGTTGATTTGAAATCGACGAGAAACAACACAAAATATGTATCATAAATACAGAGAAAAACAAAAAGAAGAAGCTAGCTACTGTATTAAAAAATTATCCAGAAAGGAAAGATTTGAGGACGGTGAAACTTTAGAAATTGCCGAGTTTTCTGTGAGATCTGGAGCTTTTATTGGCTTCCTTTTTGATTTCCTGTAGATTTCTCAGGCTTCGAATTGCTAGGATATCGCCTTTGTCCAGAACTCGCTCGAACTGGTCAATTGCTCTCGAATCTGCAATTTCAAATTGGTCAAAAAATGAGGTACGGAATCTCAATGCTGTGATTACACAAGAGAAGTAGAAGAAACAAACAACTCGCTTCAGGAACAATCGATAGCATACGATTTAAATCTAACTGCATTATACCTGCAAGTTCGGACGGGTGCCTGAATCCGTTAAAATTCGCTAATTCTGCAAAAGTGAAAAACGGAAACAGAAAAATCAGAAACCAGAGCAAATAGAATAACAATCACTTCTAATCTCAATCAGCAATTTACCGGTAGGAGAAGGCTCGTGAGAGCAGAGGAAGAGCACGAGAAAGCAGAGAAGAATAAGAATCGGAATGAGGTGTATGTATTTCTCCGGTCCACCACGAAGAAGGGGAGGCGATGTCGATCTGCGACGGCGAAGCTTATCGAGCTCGACGTCATCGCTGTCAACGGCACCGACGCCGTAAACAACCACCGGAGACGCCGAAGGCGTAGACGGCGATGGCGAAGCGGGGGAGATCTCGATCGAAGCTCCTCCTCCTCCTCTTCCATGGCCGTGGAGCCTCGGAGAAGGTGAGCCTAGCGATTGTCTCTGCATGGTTCAGCGGCGGGGGAGGAAGAGAGTGGGGAAAACGATGGAGCCTGAAGAGAAGTTTCAGTGTGTAGAGAAAAAGACGAGTTGGGGGGTTAATGAGGTTTTTATTAAAAAATAAAATAAAATATTCGTAAATTTCCGTGACCGAAACTTTATACAAGTATTTTATTTTCCAACTGCCCAAAGCTTATTGTAGAAGTAAACTTCTGAGCTTTTGAATAATTGCAAGTGGGGACAGTGGGCCCATATGGGCCGTGCTGAAAATAAAGCTAGCTTGGCCCATTATAGTGAATATGATGACCGTTACAGAGGTGAAAAAATCAGGAGAAGAATATGGTAACGCTTACGCTTGGCATCTCAACAACCGATTTAAAACAATGATTTATTGTTATTATGTACCAATAAAGTGGTCAATAATGCAATCAATTGTAGAACGACACATAGATTGATCACTTTCTGTACGTTTTGGATTACGTTTTAAAACATTTACTTAATTGACACGGATTATATCGTCACCGATTGATAAGCATTGGGCCGATTATATATTTAGATCTAGATGTGATTAGATAATTGGCTTCTAGTATTGGCTTGATTGGACTTTGTATGTCTGGATGTATATAAGATAGGGATAGGTGGTGGTTGTATAAAGATTTGTTTTTAAATTTAGCAAATGTAGATACATGTTATTTGGTTTCATTTGCTTGATTCTGCTTTGGATCAAAAGATTAAGGAAAAGGATCGGTTATGATACTGGTTCAGGTTAAAAACAGGTTCGGATCTTATTAGGATAAAATCTAGCATAAAATCATATCTTATTTTGTGATATTCTCATAGGATATTTGTAACCATATTTATTAGTAATTCTTATCTTGTAAAAAAATACTTGCCTTGCAAGTATTAGGGTTTTTGTTAGTTCTCGTGTAAACTCTATAAATACTTTGTAAATCATAAATGAGAATTATCTTTTGCCCATAAATTATATTGTTCATATGGTATCAGCCTAAACACGATCTTTTTCCAACAATATGTCAGGCCAAGATCTTTCACTCACCCCCACCTCGCTCATTGTTCATCTCTTCGTCGCCGCCAGTGGCACCGCCAACTAGTTTCACTTCCCTCAAATCTCGATCCGCCTTGAGCGCAACAACTACTCCCTTTGGCGTAGTACGGTTCGCTCGGCTCTCGGTGCATATGGCCTGGCGTCGTTTCTCAATCCGGCGTCCGCTCCAATGCCGACAATTCCGGTTGATTCGGCCGATCCGGATCCAACCAAGGTGATTCCTAACCCTGCTTACGAGGAATGGTACCGCAAGGACCAACTCATACTTCTATGGCTACGAGCATCAATGGCCACCTCTCTTCTTGTCTACGTGACTTCGACAACCTCGACCTCGCAAGCATGGGCCATCCTTGAGCTTTTCATGCTCAAACACAAGCTCATCAGATCCATTTCCGCCACCAACTTCAATCGCTTCAAAAAGGTTCGCTTTCCATCATTGACTATGTCGATAAAAAGCGTTCCTTTGTTAATAGTCTAGCAAAATGCAATTATACTGTTGAAGATGTTGATCTAATCTCCCACATTGTGTATGGACTTGGCCCTGCTTTTGGCCCTTTTCGGGCTACGCTTTCCATGTGCCCCTGTGAGTGCCTCAGATGACCTTCTTGGTCTTCTTCTCTAAGAGGAACAAAGGCTTGAGGAAGAAACTTCCATCTTTGGCGCCGGACTACCCGAGGCCAACTATTCGGCTCGGAACTCCAACCATCGTGGCCGCAACTCCAACAACAATGGCTCCATGACTGGTGGCTCTTCTAGTTGTCCTCCTGCTCAAGACTAGCAGCCGCAAAATCATGGTGCCGAGCGACATTTACCGCAGTGCCATCTTTGTCGTAAACCCGGCCACGAGGCCGTCAATTGGTGGCAAGGGGCGAACTTCTCGGCGTTCCCCTTCACCAAAGGGAAACAATCGCCGACCTCTCAACCGTAGGCCCTTGCTGTTGGCGCTCGTGTGCAGCTGCCCCAGCTCCCTCCACAAACGAGGTCTGCACTTATGGCCTCCACCTCGGCACTACATGACCCGTGGTACATTGATTTCGGCGCTTCTAATTAACCACGTCACTGGTATTTCGGCCGATTGTCCCTCAATACCTCCTACGAAGGCAATGATAGCCTAGTGGTCGGGAATGGTGAGTCTTTCCCATTACTCTTTTAGGGCATTCTGTTGTTTCTTCATCGCATAAATCATCTCCTTCAATTAAATTTCAAAATATACCGTTTGTTCCTCAGATTACCAAAAATCTCATTAGTGTCTCTAAATTAACTAGAGATAATAATGTCATTCTTGAATTTCATCCTACTTACTGTCTTGTCAAGACTTTGCAGGGGCAGATAATTCTAAGAGGAACACTTGAGAATGGGATTTACCGGTTGTCGTCTATGTCTTCTTCTATGTCGTCTAGTCCTCGTGTGTTCACTGGTGTCCGCACTTCCCTATAATGTTCGCATCATCGCATGGCTCACCCTCATGAGTTTGTTCATCGTCGTCTTATTAAAGATTCTAGCTTACCTATTTCATGTACTAAACTATTAGATGTGTGTGGCTCGTGTAAACTTGGCAAGAGCCGTCGTCTTCATTTACCTATTCGTATTGAGTCTTCATAACATCCGTATGATTTAGTTCATTCAGACGTTTGGGGCCCTTCTCCTTTAAATTCAATAAATGGAAACTGTTATTATGTTTCGTTTATTGATGATTGTACTATGTTTATTTGGATTACTTTCTTGCTAACAAATCACAAGTTTTTACAGTCTTCAAGAACTTCAAACAGGTCGGCCGGCTGAAGCTCAATGCAACCTTCTCCTCCTCATTTTGCATCTTAGACATATGAGTTGTAATATAAGTTAGAGTGACAGATGTTTTAGTATGAGAAGTAACGACATAGATGTGTGTTTGTGCAACCTTTTATGGTTGTTAATATCTGCTATGTGCTTACGTGAATAGTTGGTATATGTGAATTATCTCTTCATATAAGAGATAAGTTTTATGAAGTATACATGATAGGGTATAAGGGTGTCACAGCTAGCTTTTGGTATCAGAGCAGGGATATGATTCTTTAAGGGCATGCATTCATATGCATTATATAGCATATGTAATTGACATTAGAATTGCATTCATGAGCATGATGCACAAAGGAGAGAAGGTTCAGCCGTGCCAGTCAGTCTATAGAAGCATTTCATACATCACATGAGCATACATTTCATACACATGAGCTTTTGGAAAAGGAAGTACAGTACAGAGGAAATGTTAAAGGTACAAACAGTATATCGAGATTGTATAATACGAATGGATACAATAGATTTACGAGCTGATCTAATTTTGCTATTCTTGTATGAGTTTGATGTTATTTTGGGTATGGACTGGTTGTCAAGACATCATGCTAAAGTGGATTGTTATACCAAAGAGTTAGTAATAGACTTGCCTAGCAAATCTAGAGTGGTTTTCTATGGTGATATAAGAATGGTACCCACTTGCCTAATATCTGCAATAGCGGCTTTTCGCATGATCAGAGAGGTATGTGAGGCATATCTGGCCCATGTTATAGGCAGTACATTTGAATGTGATGAGGTTGTAGATATTCAATTGTTAGAAATTTTCCAAATGTGTTTCCAAAAGATCTTCCAAGATTGCCAACTGATAGAGAGATAGAGTTTACTATGAAATTAATGTCAGGTACTTCACTGATTTCTATTCCTCCATATCGCATGCCTTCACTGGAGTTACATGAACTGAAGAAACAATTACAGGAGTTGTTAGACAAAGGGTTCATTAGAACTAGTATATCACTTTGGGGTGCACCAGTTTTATTTGTTAAAAAGAAAGATGGTACCTTACGGTTATGTATAGATTATAGAAAGTTGAATTAGGTGACAGTGAGAAATAAATATCCATTGCCAAGGATAGATGGTTTGTTTGATCAACTTCAGAGTGAAAAATTATTTTCGAAGATAGAGCTTCAATCAGGATATCATCAGTTAAAGATAGCTAAAGATGACATTACCAAGACAACATTCAGGACTCGATATGGGCATTATGAGTTTCTGGTAATGCCATTTGGTTAGACTAATGCACCAACAACATTCATGGCTTTGATGAACAAGGTGTTTCAACCTTTTCTAGACAGATTTGTGATCATCATTATTCATGATATATCGGTATATTCGTGAAGTACAGATGAGCATGTTGATCGTTTGCGTACTGTGCTACAAGTCTTGAGGGAAATACAGTTGTATGCTAAATTGAGTAAGTGTGAATTCTGGTTGGATCATGTGATATTTTTAGGACATATAATATTTGGAAGAGGTATAGAGGATTGATTCTAAAAAGTTTGAAGCAGTGGTAGATTGGAAAGCATCAACTACAGTTACAGAAGTTCGTATCTTTCTTAGTATGGTTGGATACTATAGACTATTAGTGGAAGGATTCTCTATTATAGCTGCACCACTTACTAAATTGCTATGAAAGAATGCTTCATTCCATTGGTATTATGCGTGCAAACAGGACTTTAATGAGTTAATGTACCGACAGACTACAATAGCAATATTGAGAATTCTTACAGGTACAAGAGGATTTGGTATTTACATTGATGCTTCATATCAGAGTCTTGATTGTGTCTTAATGCTGGATGGAAAAGTAACTGCCTATGCATCATGACAGTATCGATCACATGAAGTTTCTTATCTTGTACATGATTTAGAGCTGGCAGCAGTAGTATTTGCCCTAAAGATCTGGCAGACATTATCTATATGGAGAAACATTCCAAATCTTTACAAAGCATGAGTTTGATTTATTTGATGAGCCAAAAGCAGTTGAACATGTGACAATGACGCTGGATGGAACTACTGAAAGATTATGATTGTATAATCGAGTATCATCCGAGACAGGCCAATGTTGTAGTAGATGCTTTGATTTGAAAGTCCAGTGGTATGATGGAAAATATGCATTGACTTCATTGTCAGATTTGATTACTTTGAGAGGTATAAATGTTAGAGTATTGTTTGACATAGATAGAGTACGGATTGCTACTTTTGAGCTATAGCCACTGGTGAAACAGAAAACTAAAGATGCACAGCAAGAGATGGAAAGTTGGCAGAAATTATAGAACTTGTTCAACAAGGTAGAGATACGTCATTGGACATTCAGGATGACACATGGATGTTTGGCCTAGATTAATATTGTTTCCATGTTGGTATGCTACGACGATATTGATCTAATCCGTCACATTTGTTAAGAGATTCAGAAGTACAGCTTGCAGAAAATCTGAGCTTCATAGAGGACCGATCATGATAGCAGATTAAAGAATCAAACAGTTACATGATATAGAGGAAACAACTTGTGAAACAGAGGATCAGATGAGAAAGTCATATGAAGAGATAGCGAATTTTGAGGACAAAATTCTTATAGAGGGGGAGAATTGTAATATCCCCGACCAAAAAGCATACGTCATTCTACATTCATGTAAGATTAGTAGCATATGCAGAGCATATTGACATGATATATAGTGTGTTTTAAAAGTAATATTTATTTTCTAATAAAGTTTATTACATTTTAAAAAGTTTTTAAGAAAAAGTTAATTATTAATTATTTTAGGGTAAAGTTTGTAGTAAAGGAGATTTGAGGGTGAAAAAGTGTAATTTATGTCAAAATTTATGCCGACTTCGGTTGTGATATATATACGTATGATCACTTTAAACTTCTTCATTAAGAAGTTGAGAAAGAAAAAAATAACAGAGAGGGTTTACAAAAGAAAAAAAAGGAGAGAAAAAAGAAAAGAATTTGGATTTTGGTGTTTTGGTTGGATCTGGTACAAGATCTCTTCTATCGGGTTTTAATCTCGAAGTACAAGCGTGGTTTGGTAAGTTTTTAATTATTTAATGGTTTATCTGGATTTTCCTGATTTTTCCAAATCTAGATCTACAATTGCTTTTGTTTGAAAAATCAGTTGATCTATAGTTTTCAAAGGGTGTTTTTGATATTGGATTTATATTCGGTAAAAGATTTCAGATTAATTTTAGGGTTTTGTCTTGTAATGATATTAGGGAGACTCTTGATCAAGTTTTTCAGAAAGGTTTGAACTAGAAAAATGTTCTTCTATATATATAGTTTATCGATGTCAAGTTTTAAAGGATTTGGATTTATGCACAGAAAGTTATAATGCATTCTGGCATTTTATTGCATTTGGGGTTAGAGTTTGTAAGAGTAAATAGAATGTTTTTGCATTGGGTTACATATAAGAGCACCGATCATAGACCGTGGTCAGAGTCAAGGGGGAGAAATATAGTATCTTCCTTAAACAGGTGAGTATAGACCGGAGATTCAACCCTATGTGCTATATGTGAAATATGAATATATGGATATATGAGCTATATGGGGTATATGAGCTATATAGATATATGTGTTATATGGATTATATGGATAGATGTGATAGCTTTGAAATTTCCAAAGTTGTTTGCCCAAAAGGTATGTTAACAGATGGCATATGATATATGGTTACATGATGCACTTGATTGCATAGCATATTGCATGAGATTAAAAGGATCTGTGACTGTCTTGCCCTGAATTTGTATACAAAAGAGACCTACGGGTCATACATGAGGCCTGAGATGCCTAAGAGATGGTAATTGAGCAAATGAGACCTAAATGCCTAAAAGTCGGTAATGGCGGTAATGGAAAAAAAAAAAAGAAAAGAAAAGTTGGCATATGGAAAAGAGTCGGTAATGGAAACCCGGGGCAGATTCAGTCTTGAACAGTTCACAGAATAAAAAATCGGAAACATCAGCATTTGCATTTGCATAGTAAATTCATATATGACATATATAATATGTATGAATATGTATACTGACCAATTGTTTGGCTTTGTGTGAAATAATTGATGATGGTTTATATTCACTGAGTATGCGACTTATGTAAATCGCAAAAAAAAATTTCAGGTTCAGCTAGAACTTTCCGTGCATCTCTTTTAGAGGTCACATTCATACAGGTCGGCCGGCTGAAGCTCAATGCAACCTTCTCCTCGTCATTTTGCATCTTAGACATATGAGTTGTAATATAAGTAAGAGTGACTGATGTTTTAGTATGAGAAGTAATGACATAGATGTGTGTGTGCAACCTTTTATGGTTATTAATATCTGCTATGTGCTTACGTGAACAGTTGGTATATGTGAATTATCTCTTTATATAAAAGATAAGTTTTATGAAGTATACGTCATAGGGTATAAGGGTGTCACAACTTGCTCATGGTTCTTTACCTCAAAAATTTTGGGAAAGCGCGTTTCATTCCGCTGCTTATCTAAACAATTTGACCCCCACCCCAATCTTGATCTTTCAAACTCCTTTTGAGTGCTTATTTAAACGGAAACCGGATTATGGACTTTTAAAATCTTTTGGATGTCTTTGTTTTCCGTTCATTAGGCCTTATAATCACAAGTTAAACTTCCTCTCTCTTCCTTGTATTTTTGTTGATTATAGTCCCAAACACAAAGGTTACAACTGTTATCATGTTGAAACTGATAAAATGTATATTGCCAGACATGTTATTTTTGATAAATCTGTCTTTCTATATACCTTGTCTTCTTCCATAGATACTCAGTCTCCTCCACAGAACAACTTAATCCTTCTTACCCTTTTACAAGAGGCAACATGTTTTAGAGGGAGTGGGATTCAATCTCCCGTAATTTGGCACCACCGGCGGCTCCTACTCAGCGGCCCACATCGTCGTCGGTGACCGACGACTTGCCATCGCCGACCATTAGCCCCGCCTCCACACCGCTCCGATCAACTCCTGTTGGGGCTTCTCCGAGTCAGTCTAGCCCCCTCGATAGCGAGTCGGTGTCGATGATCACACCCCAAACTACCTCAATCTAGTCTTCTCCGCCGCTTCCCTCGGCGTCGTCGCCCACTCCAGCCGGTTCTCCCGAGTCTCAGGCACCCTCCTATTATCGCCCAACATCGGACTCGACTCATCCCATGGGCCATGGTAAGTCATGCTAAAACTCAGTCTCTTAAATCTAAACAGTTAAATTTGTCCACTAAATATCCTGCTTCCATTTCTGATTTACCCTCTGAACCAAAATTGTTTTCTCAAGCAACAAAAGTTCCAAATTGGCAAAATGCGATGCAAGATGAATATGATGCTTTAATCTGTAATGGGACCTGGGAATTAGTTCCCCATCCTCCTAGTTCTAATGTTGTCGGTTGTAAGTGGGTTTAGGATCAAACGTAAGGCCAATGGTTCCATAGACATGTACAAGGCTCGCTTAGTTGCAAAAGGCTTCCATCAAGAAGAAGGGGTTGATTACCTCGACACTTTCAGTACCGTTACCAAGCCAACAACTATTCAGCTCGTCCATAGCTTAGCCGTCACTTACAATTGGCCTCTTAGACAAGTTGAAGTCAACAACACCTTTCTCAATGGCAAACTTCAAGAAACTATCTTCATGGACCAGCCCCCCCCCCCCCCCCCCCCCCCCCCCCCGTTTTGTATCCACTGCCGCTGCATCCCATGTTTGCCGCCTTCGAAAGGCTCTATATGACCTTAAGCAGGCTCCCAAGGTATGGTTTCACAAGCTTCAAAATGCGCTTCTTCAACATGGCTTCCTCTCCTATCGATTCGACACCTCGCTCTTAATCAAAAAGCATGGTCAAGCCGTTGTCTACGTTTTTGTTTATGTCGACGATTTGATCATTACAGGGTCCAACTCCAAGTTTGTCAACGAGTTTGTAACTTTTCTTGGTTCCATTTTCTCTCTTAAGGACCTTGGAAACTTACATTACTTTTTGGGGATTGAAGTTCATAGAAATTCTAAGTGTATGATTCTCTCTTAAAAGAAGTACATTTGCCACTTATTGGAGCGCAACAACATGAGAGGCGCGAAGCCTATCTCGTCTCCAGCTGAACGAGCATCATGTTTAGATCGATCTTGCGATCCCTTATCCAATCCCTTTCTTTACAGAAGCATTGTTGGTGGTCTTCAATATGTTACTATCACTCGTCCTGAAATTTCTTACGCTGTTAATCACGTTTGTCAGTTCATGCATAATCATTCTAAGCATCACTGGTCAGCTATAAAACGCATCTTATGGCATCTTAAAGGCACTCTCATAGATGGGCTTCTCATCAAATCGGCCAAGGACTCTCGGGCGGTCACCTTTACAGACGCAGGGTGGAACTCTGATCTTGATGACTGTATGTATCAACATGGCTATTATATCTTCTTGGTGGAAACTTGATCAGTTGGTCTTCAAGAAAGCAAAATGTTGTCGCTCGTTCTAGTACAGAGGCTGAGTACAGAGCAATTGCATTTGCTGCCACTGAGTTAATTTGGCTTCAACAACTTCTTACTGAAATGTCTGTTTCACTCCCTGGGCCGCTTATCATCCTTTGTGACAATCTGAGTGCTACATTTCTTACCAAGAATCCCGTCTTTCATCAACGATCCAAACATATCAAACTGGATTTTCATTTTGTTCGGGAAATGGTTCAAGATGGTAGTCTCATTGTACGCCATGTTCGATCACTTGACCAATTAGCTGATGTTTTTACTAAAGCACTTGGTACAACTTGGTTTCAATCTCTTCGATCCAAGCTTTTGGTTCGTTCCTGCCCATCAGCTTGCAAGGGCGTATTAGGATAGAATCTCACATAAAATCATATCTTATTTTGTGATATTCTCATAGGATATTTGTAACCATATTTGTTAGTAATTCTTATCTTGTAAAATACTTGTCTTTCAAGTATTAGAGTTTTTGTTAGTTCTCTTGTAAACTCTATAAATACTTTGTAAATCATAAATGAGAATTATCTTTTGCCCACAAATTATATTGTTCATATATCTCAAGTCGTTAAAATTACGAATTTACTTGGGCCAAGTCGTTAAAGGTTTGGTGAATTCAAGTTGACCTAATTTCAATATTTATTTTTCATAATTATTAAAATAATTAAAATATGCAAATTAAAATTTTAATATTAAATTAATATAATAATATTTAGAACAAGAATACTATTATACCCTCAATTATTACTTCACCTTTTTACTTTATTGAAAACCGCTACTAACAACCTATTAATAATTATAAAGGTAAATTTGTAAAGTAAAGACTAAAATAGTCAAAAAGACATGTATTTTGAACCACAAATTGAAGACTAAAAAGACATGTATTGTGAAACAGTGGGAGTAATTATTAGTGTTATCGGTATTTTTAAATAATATTAACTACAATAAATGTATAAATATAATTTAATACAATTAATATAATACATGTGAAATAAAGAGTTGGGTTGGGTTAGACCCAAGTTAGCCGGGTACAAGTTGCTCTTAGTCCTCTTAACCCTTGATGTTTAGATTAGATTTGAGCCTTAAAAACTTCAAATAAGTTGAGTTCTCGGGAAACTTATTTACTCATCTTATCCTTTTTTAAATCATGCTTATATCTATCTATTCTCCCACAAATAACTCACATCATGAATACACTTAGAAAATTTGACAGATTTCTTCCATTATCATACTTATCTTTGTTTTTATCCTGTTTTTATTATTGGCCTCATTCAATGTCGGAATACAACTCATAAAATGAGCGGGTTGGTTCATGGTTATGGGAGTTCGATTGAGTCAAGTTGACACGTTGGCTTGGTCGTCCGACCTCATCCTTCGCCAATTTGTTCGTCAGAAACCGTCGCCGGTTTCGTCGACTTGATCGATCGGCTTTCCGTCTCCGACAGTTTCGTCCACCCTTTTTAAGTTCCATGCTGAGTTGTATGATTAGGAGAAAAAAATAAAAAAAATTTGAGAAAATCTTTGTGCTTGGGTTGCAAGCCTGCAAGTTGGAGAAAAAAATTTAGAATATCTTTGTGCTTGGGCCGCAAGTTGGAAAAAGAAAAGAAAACGAAAAAGAAAAGAAAAAGAAGATGAGTTTTGGTTGAACGTAAAGAAAAATAAATACCGAGTATATAATAATAATAGTAATAATAATATTTTTTAAATAATTAAGTCTTTCTTTGGCAAGGCATTGATGTTTTTATCTGCGTCTACTTGCTTTGCTAGTAAAACGAATAGTTTTACTAGTGAGGCAAGTTTGACTTTTTTTTTTGCAAGACAGCTCGAGACTTTTTTTTTTGTACTTTTTCTGTGCAATTGGAGCTGAGTTTGGCATTGGAAAGAGTTGTATTAGGCTAAGTCGCTTGGTGCTTCGCGGCCTCTGAAGATCCTTCATCTCGGTGAAGGGAACTTCAGATGTCCATTTTGCACGAGTTAAAGGGATTGATCTGCTGCATACGACGCTATTCTTTTAATGCTATACTCACCCTGATATCAAACTCTTCTTAGTTCTTATTTTACGGAGATTTGTACCTTTTATAGCTTTTCCCACTTGCTTTGTCTATCTTAGCCGTTCTCGACTGCCGTTTTCTAACGACATCTCGCTTTTACCAAGTCTGTTTGGTATTCGAATTCTTACCTTGTTAAAAAAATAACTCACATCATGAGCCTACCTCTTCCTCCTCGAATTTTTCTCCCACAAATATGTCAATTGGGCCTAGTTCCCACGACTTCAATTCCCATTCCACTTCTCCCTCCAACTCATCACAGCCCAATTTGCAACCATCTTTGCACACACAAACCCATCCTATGCAAACACAGTTTTGAAACCAAATTTCTAGACCCTTGGTTCAACTAATGCCACCATACTTTGACCATCTCCTACTTGCTTCGATTCTTCCATCATTCCCGATGAATCCCTTACCTTCAATGAGGCTAACAAATACTCTGAGTAGCTGATGTCCGCCTTTTTATTCATGTTTTTAGGGTGTGTTTTTAGTGTGTTTGAGTCTTTTTCTTTAGTTTTGTGTTTTGTTTTGAGTCGTTTGTGTAGGTTTTCGTATTTTCATGAGATATGGAGTCTACATAAGCTTTGGTGGTGTTTTGTAGGTTTTTAGAAGCTATTTGGAGCATTTTTTGAAGAAAGGAGCAAAGTCGGTGGAAGATAGCACTCAAGGATGAAGTGAAGATGAAGATTAAGCGCTCAAGAAAAGTTATTGAAGATCAAGTTTGAGCTTGGAAAGAGATAGAGAAATTCGTTACAAGAACATAGGAAAAAGAATCGAGTCAAACGGAGTTGTAACGAATCTTCTACGCAAGTTTTACTCAAAGCTGTTCAAAGTGCTGAACAAGGTCGTTAACGAGGCTGTCAGGGTCGTTAACGAGGTACCGCGAGGAGCAGCGTGTCCGAGTCGGCGTGTTATTAATGGGCTTTTATCCTATTTCCTTTTATGTTATTAGATAGATAGAAGGGATATATTTTATTAGAAGATATTATTTCCTTATAGTTAGATTTAAGATAGATTTATTTCCTTAAAGATAGATTTAAGATAGAATAGTTTCTCTATAAATACACTTGTCCCCTTTTTAGTTTTGGGGGGATCCCACAATCATTCAAGTTAGAGGAGGAGGAGGAGGAGGAGAGACGATAGAGGGGGACGAGTTTGGATTCAAAGTTGTAAGCTTTCTCTTTTATTTAATTGTTTTGTTTTAAATCATGCTTTGTGAGTAGTCCTTCTCTCTAAGGTTGGGGTTAAACCCAACAATGGTTGTGCATGCTTGTTTATGATCATGTCTTGATTGTTTTTATTGCATGAATCTTCTCTCTTGTTCTTAATCCTTGAAACGAAAGTTGATAGGAATTTCTCATTCATAGTTAAAATGAAAGTTAAAATCTTGAATCAGAATAGTCAATTTAGGGTTCTGAAGCGAAAGCGGATCTATCCTAATTGAAGTAGAAGAGATTAGATAGTAAGTTTATTAATTTAGCGAAAGTTGATTGGTTTACTTGCTTTGGTTGACGAAAGTTGACACCTTTATGTGATAAAAGCATGATCTATGTGTTTCATTAGCGTTTGCATGCATAATTGTTGTTGTGGTGACACCTTTACCTTAGAATTCCTCTTTCTTTGATAAAAACCCTACATTTGTTTGATTGCTTGCGTGAGAAGTAACTAAACTTGATACTGACTTTTTCCCTGTGGACGAAACTGACTCTGCTATACAACAGTGGGGTCTTGATATAAATTTATTTGTTGTCAAGAAACCCTCTATCAACAGTAGCATGTGGCCATGACTGTAATATCCACTATTTTAGAGCAAAAAAATATTAAATTAATTAATTTGTTAAAATAACGATAACAATTTATATTTTCATTCATAATTAACAATTTGGCTTAATAGTATTATACTTAATATTATCAACTAGTTAAAGTCCCGTGATATTCACGGGATAATTTTACTAAAAAAAATACAATTCTACCATATTAATTTAAAATACTAAATATATTTATATAATATCATAATAAATTATGGAATGGACAAATTATTTTTTTAGATTGTACTCCATATTTTAATTGAATATATTATTTAAATATTTTTTCATTATTTGTGGAGATCTTGTCCAAATTTAGATTGAAATTATTAAAATATTGATTTTACTTTTTATTGAATATTTTGAATAATATGTATAAAATACTTGGTGTTTTTTATAAAGATAATAATAATTAGGATAGGTTATCTACTTATCTACAAAGCATAATCTAATTTATTAAAATATTTTTTAAAGTTAATTTATTAAAATTATATATTAGGGTTCTTATCTTTTACCCTATAAAAAAAAGAATGTTTGTAAATATGAAAAATACAATATAAAGATTAAGAAAAATATAATGTAATTTTTTTTTATCAAAATTCAATTTAAGTAAGTATTCATCAAGATTTGTAAATTTTACTATTTTTTTTTATCAAACTTTGATTTTAAGAAAAAATCTTTAATATAAATGCATAAAAAGATAAAGAAAATCTCATTTTATTAATTTAAATTAAAATTCGATTTTTTTTGATATTTACGTATATAATCTTAGTCATAAAATTTAATATCTTTTTTCTCAAAATAAAAATATATCAACATAATAAAATTTATTATTTAAAATTATATCATTATATGGATATAAATTTTATACTTGGAGATCAAGCCTTGTTAAAAGATAAAAAAAATATATTAAGGCCCTAAATCTTGTTAAAAGATAAAAATATTAAATTAATATGAAAAATATCATCTCATAGGAATTTATGTATAAATATGTTATCTATTGTAGTAAACTAATGCGTAATCATAGATAGAAAATTATATACATAAAAAATTATATAAACATGTTATCTATTTTAGTATATATAGCAAGTACTATAAGTTGTTACAAAATTTATTAAAATATAATTTTATATTAATTTATTCAAAAATGCCACGTGGCGCAAATTTTACAACAGATTTGGGTTCTGCTTTATAATGTATTAGGGTAGATTTATAATATTTTTAAATTTGTGTTTTAGAAAAAATAATTCTTTAAAAGGAGGCAAGGAGCAAATGCAAGGGGTGGGAGATTTGAATCTCCCATGTTACACGATAATAGTTTATATTTACACTCATAATTAAACATTTGGCTTAAAAAATTAAATTGTCAAATAAAAATTATAATTAATAATATAATCAAATAAAATATTTTTAGGTTAGATTTTTGGTAAAAATAAGCCTAAAGAAGAAGAAAAAGGAGCAAGTGTGTGACGATAAAATAACGATAATAATTTATATTTACATAATGAAAATTTTGACTTAAAAAGTTAAATTATTAAATAAAAATTATATTTAATAATATTATCAATTTAAAATATTTTTAGCTTTTAATTTTGGCAAAAATAATCCAAAAGAAAAGAAAAAAGATCAAGTGCAAGTAGTAGCGTAGTCATTAGCCAGGGATTTGACTCAAAAAGGGCTAAAATTTTCTGGGTCAAATTCCTAGCTCCAGAAAAAAAATTCCAAGGTAGAATTGATAAGGTCATAAATCATTTTATTTTATTTTTTTATTCGTTTTCCTAGTCAATTTTATACAATATAAATTTGTAGAGTTATAATAAGAGTTTTTTTTCTTCCAAAAACCACCTTTTAAAATATGATTTTTTTTTAAAAACCACCTTTTAAAATATTTTTTAAGTAAAAACACCTTTTATAATACAAACACCCAAATTCAAACACCTTAAATAATTTTTCGATGGAATTTTATCCAAATTGGACCGATATGCCCTTATACAAAATAATTAAATTATTTCTAAAAAATAATAAGGCGGTTTAGTAAAAAGTTCATAATTTTATAGGTGGATATTTTTGAAAAATTTTAGAAAATTTTTAGTTAAACATTTTTATTTACTTAAGATTTATTTCATTCTTATCTATTTAAAAATAATACTTTCTATATTATGTTTTTACTACATAAACAACAAAATTTTTTATTTTAATAAAAGAATATAAATTATTTGCAGAAAATTACTTTTCTATTGTTATATTTTATTGAAATTTTGACCATCCTAATGTTAATGAAAAAATGTAAATATTTGCATAATCGTTTTTCTATTCGTAAAAAATTAAAACACTTTATTTTTTGATTAGTTAATAATAAAATAAAATTTGATGTAAATAAAATATGTAACTATAACAATTTATGTATAGCTTTTAAAAAGAAACATCTATTAAATCATGAACGTTTTACTAACCACGTTATATTTTTTAAAAATAATTTAATTGTTTTGTATAAGGGCATATCGGTCCAATTCGGATAAAATTCCACCGAAAAATTATTTAAGGTGGTTGAATTTGGGTGTTTGTATTATAAAAGGTGATTTTACTTAATTTTTTTTTTTAAAAGGTGGTTTCTTAAAAAAACCATATTTTAAAAGGTGGTTTTGGGCAAAAAACTCTTATAATAATATGAATTATTAAAGAGTTGAATATGGGTCAATTCAAACCCAAATATTAAACTGAATCGACTAAACAGAACCAAAATTGATATCGTTTTGGTTTTCGATTTGAAATTTCCAAATTTCAATTTCGCTTCGGTTTGAATTTTTCAAAAAAGATAATCTTCTATCCATCTTAAACCAATAAAATTGACATCAAACCGAACTAATCTAAATATTCCCAACTCAATCTTATTTTTTAAAAAAATATAATATTAATTTTTAAAAAAAAATTGTGTCGTCATATAGTAACTCTGCCTATGAGTGCAAAAGAGATGGGAGACTTAAATCTCTCGATGTTAAAATAACGATAACAATTACCTAATAATACTATCAATATACAATATTTTTAGGTTTGAGTTTTGGCAAAAATAAGCCAAAAATGAAGTTTTTAAATAAAAATCACACTATAATTTTTTTTAATCAATTTATAATATTTTTAGATTTAACATTTGGCAAAAAAAAGTCAAAAGAAGAAAAGAAAAAGGCGCAAGTGTTTGCCCCTTCCCACCCAGACACCCACACTGTGTCATTGTGTTTTTCTATTCCGAAATAGCTACTGTTTTTAGCTAATATCTCATTTAGTCAACTTAAGAGCTACTTCAATGGCCTAATCTCGTACAGGACCAGGACCGTCGCCTAATTGAGTTTGTGGTTGTTCCATCTCCTCCACCCATTCCCTAAGGTTAGGCTCTTTGTCATGTGAATCCAAACTTCCCCTATAAAAGGATAAATTGGACAAGAAAAATTTCAATCCATTCTCCTCCATTTCAATTTCTGAGAAACAAGGATTTAAGCAAGAAGAATCTAAAATTTTTAAAAAAAAATCCCATCCAAACAAGTTTAATCTTTCTTTTTCTTTCATTTGTTCTTTTGGGAGCCGTCGGAAATAATCACTGTAGCCACCACCATCGGCTGCCGCCTCTAGCCAGACGCGCACCACGCCTGAGCCGCTCGTCGTACTGCTGCGTTGCTACGTGAAGGAACACGGGAAAAAGGAAAGAGTAAGACTGTAAGAGAAACTCCTTTTGGATTGGGCCTTCCTTTGATTGAGAAATTTAGGCCCATTTATTTTCTTCTAGCCCAATATTCTCAGCCCAGTCCACCTCGCCTCCTTTTCCGTGTCAAATTCCGTTGGATTTCCGCCTCGTTTTGTATGGCATAGTTTTCCGACCATATTTAATTAACGTTAGTTTAAATTAATTTTAAATTTAAACTGCGAATAATGAGTTTTTTAGTGAATTATATAAATAAGATTTACATAACGGATTTATAAAATAAATTCCAAGGGTATGCTCACCTTGTTAAATTATAATTCTTATAAAATTATAAATGACATTCTTATAAGATAATAATAATAATAATAAAATTATTATTGTGGAGCATTTTAAGGTAAATTATCAAAGAAATGGTAATTTAGGTACTAGTTATACCCGTCATACCATGTACGACTACGATTCGATATTTTATAGACATTACAAATACGATTCGATAAACTTTAATATAAGTAATTTGTTGCTCATAGAATGTATAATTTTTAATCAAATATTATATTCTTCATATTTTATTATTTTTCATGTACGTAAATTTAGAGATTATTAAACATTTCAATATATCTATTAAATATTTTACTATCTATTTTTATTAATTTTAAAATTATAAATATTTATCTATAAAAAACACTATATATCTATAAATAAATTCATCAAAAATATATACTAAAAGATTTATATTTATTTTAAAATATTTTATCTTTAATTTTAAATACTTGTATAAGGAAGTTTTTAAAATATATTGTTATACTAAATAGATATTTATTTGATGTTAAAGAGTTAAAGAAGAATTTAATAGGAAAAAAATTAAAATATTAGAAATAAAAATTATTTTTGTAAATATGAGGTGATGCCAGAATCGTTCTGGTAGCTCGAAAAGGGATAACTTTAATATATAGTTATAGATTCTTTATTATTGTAAAAAGGATTATGAAATCAAGACTAAGAAATAGGCGGACAAATGTGTAATTCAAACGATTTAACGAAGTTCTAATGTAATTACTATCAGAGACAGTGATATGAGTATTTTTTTGTTAAATATGCTTATACTGATAGGTTTAGCATAATATGTCATATTATACGGATAATTTTCGGTAATTCACACTTATTCAAATTCATTTATGACAAGTATAAGGTTCAAATGCCTGCCGAGTGCGTGCCTATAAAAACCATGCTTATTCTTTCTACAAATGATGCAGGTCACATTCTTATTCTTTGTACTAAAAAGCTTGCCAAGAAACTGAAAGAATTACATCCGGTGCCATCGCATCTCAAATCGATCATACTAGACATACACATTGAACAGAGAAATGGAGATGGGGATGAAAGCAAAAATTGTAATTGTTGGGGCTGGAATCGCTGGTCTTGCTACAGCCGTAGGGCTTTATAGGTATGTTCAAAATATATGCAAATATATGTATATGCAAGTTAATTATCATAGGGCCTCGCGGGTTGTACCGTTGTGGGCTGGTTTTGCTGTTGTGCTTTTTTTTTTTTATGCTTTACTTCGATTCTTTAGTTCATCAACATATGTTTTGTCATGTGTTTTTTAATTTGTTTCGTACATTTATTTTCCATTTGTTTTCATTGAGTCTGTCGAAAATGCCCCCTCAACTTGTTCAAAGGCGAGTAGTTAGCTAGTTCCGACCAATTGATTGTGTAATATGCAATTGGGTCATTTTGATTGATGTAACATACTATTTAATTAATCGATCCAATTAATTAATTTGTTCATATATATATGTATATATATAGGTTGGGCTTCAAAAGTATTGTGCTGGAGACATCAACTGATTTGAGAGTTACGGGATATGCATTCACTTCATGGGACAATGCTTGGAAGGTACTTGATGCTCTCGGCATTGGTGATTTGCTTCGCGAAAAACGTCCAAGACAACAAGCGTAAGCATAAACTATATTACGAATGTGAAATGTAATTAATCTGGCTGTCATTTTCATTGCCATATTACTAAAGTTTGTGGGTCGATATAGTTAGATCGTGTGTATGCAAACCTAACTTTCTATTAAAAAATTATATATTAGATTATTTAGATAAATTTATTCTCAGATGTGAAAAAATATTTTCAATAAGTATGACATATATTACATTGCAGATTGATACTCCAATCTGCGATTCATGGAGAAATATCTTCACAAGTCTCACTAGTTTCATCGGACAAGAAATCAGATATAATTGAACGGTATGCATCTATCTATCTATCTATATACATGTACACCACCCCTTCCTTAATCATGCATGTACTCAATGAATAACTACGTTATCGACCTATATATATATTAATTAACTGTACAAATGAACTTTTAGTAATTGTGAGACGAGGTGCTTGGAAAGAAAAATGTTGGTGGAAACCCTTGCAAATGAATTGCCAGAGGGAAGCATAAGGTTCAACTCTAAGGTGGTGTCAATTGAAGAATCCAATTACCATTTGAAGCTCATTCATCTCGCTGATGGCTCAACACTCAAAGCGTATGTATAATATAAAATTAATTAATTGCTTCATTTTCAAATTAATGATGTGATATATGTTAGCGTTATAATTAATTAACTATACTACACGATTGGTCGAGAGTAGGTTTTAATCGGGTGCGATGGAGTTAACTCGGTGGTCGGAAGATGGCTCAGGCTGAAGGAGTCAGCCCTAGCCGGAAGATCTGTCATCCGAGGGCATCTCATAGCGTCGACCGAGCAAGAACATAAGATTACGCAATATGTGGGGGATGGTGTCAAATATGGGGTTGCACCCATCGACCAGAACAACCTCTTTTGGTTCATGATGTTCAATCCTTCAAGATACACTGGTACGTACATACATGCATGTGAATTGATCTCTATACGTATCTAAATTTTACATTGATTTCTCAATTGTACTATACATATATTTTTTTGAGATCAAATGCTAGCTAGTTATATATATCGAGAGAGAGTGTTCGAGCGGTGTGAGTTCAGGTAAAACGATATTTAAAGTAAAACAATTAGAATTAGTGTAGGTCGTTAGATTGTATTCATAATTTTTATGGTCAAATGATTTTAGGATGGAACCACATAAGCTTATATGCTGGGCCTAACCCTCACGTTTTAATTAAGGTTGTATATTCATGAAACTTGCTTAGTATATAAAGTTATAAACCCCTGCATACTCATATTTTTAAGGGAGAAAAAGATCTACAAGGTTGTGCATTCATGAAACTTGCTTAATTAGTATATATACTCTTGCACATATTCATATTTTTAAGGGAGAAAAAAAAATCTACATGTACATTTATGGTCTAATTTTACACTAAGATTTTAGATTAGTCCTAATCAGTTTACTCTAAGACTCCTTATGTCTGAATTTAATTATATACATATACACATGCTTATATAAGCTTACTTGATATATACTTATAATACACAAACAAAGAAGTGGAGCATGACCCGGTAAAGATGAAGCAATTCGTGCTGAGCAAGTTGGGCAAGGGCTCTGACAAAGTACGAGACACTGTGGAGATGACCCAAGTGAAAGACATCCTATGCTCCCGGATCAAGTTCAAGCTCCCATGGGAGGCCCTTTGGGGCAAAGTAACAAAGGGCAATGTGTGCGTGGCGGGCGACGCCTTCCATGCCATGACCCCGGACCTCGGCCAGGGCGCTTGCTCGTCCCTCGAGGATGGGGTCATCTTGGCTCGTTGCTTGGGTCGAGCCATGCAGTTGGCTCGAGAGCAAGGAGACGAGGAGGAGGCAGAGTACGAGAGGATCAAGGTGAGCTTGGAGGAGTATGCGAAGAAGAGGAGGTGGAGAGCATTTAAACTCATGACAACCTCGTACCTTGTTGGGTCGTTTCAGTTGGCAAGTTGGAAGGTGTTTCAAGTTTTGAGGGACACCATTTTGGCGCCTTACCTTAACATAGTTGTACCCAAGGTGGCCGAGTATGACTGTGGGCAACTTAATTAATCACATATATGCATGAATCTTCATCAATTTTATGTACCAATCTTGCACGCACCTACACTCGCGACACGAATGCAACTTTTATTCAATAATGTTTTTTTTTCTATGTATTTCAATACATACCAACTTTAGTTTGATATGTAATGTTTTTAAGTGTGTTGATATGAGATCAATACATCTATCTTTTTTGTTGTGAAGGACAATGCCTATAAGAGTCGAACCGGTGACATTTGGATATATACTACCTTTAAGGCTTAACCGTTTGACTATATGTGCGAAGATAGGTCAATACATCTATCTATACATTAAAGAAGAGTTTTTTTGGCCACATGTCAACCTATTATTCAATTCTCTTATGTGTCAATATTTTTGGTGTTTTTGAACTATTATTTTTATCAATAATTTGGGTTCACCTATGTTTTAATTAATTAGTTTTTATACTTATTCTAAAATAACAAATACTTAAAATTCCCAACATTTAGGCATTTCAAATATTCTTTTAATTAGGTAAATTTAAAATTTTTTGTTTATGCAAAAATTTTTTAAACAAAACTCGTACATGACACACGAATTCTAACTAGTTATATATAATAAAGAATGTGATCTAGTGAAGAGAGATTTTAGAGTGAAAAAGTAAAGAGCAATCTAGATCACTCATTTCGAGCCTAATATGAACCGGCTGAAAAGACATTTTGGTAATTAAAACTACCCTCTTGGAACAGATTGGTAGTTAAAAATGGAATTAATTTTAGAAAAGTAATCCATAATCTATAGAAAAGAACGTTGCTAAAGATCATCAATTAAGAAAAAAGACAATCTTCTAATTGGTTAAAAGTAATGGAATGAAAAGGTGGGCTACCAATAGCAATGACGAGCCTGGGCTTAATTTGGCTCAATTTATGTGCTTCTGCTTATATGCGTTCGCTTGAGTTTGATTAATTTTGAGCACAATCTACAGTCCAAGCATCTATGCTAAAAATTGATGTCGAATGGTCTCACATAGTCACATGATCCGGTGATCGGGTTATTCAAGTAGTTTGACTGGAGGTTGAAGCTTGAGTTGAATTAATTGTCCTTAAAAAATTAACACCAATTTGCAGCAATGACAAGAAACTTGCACAAATTCAATTTGTTAAGATCTGGCTCCAAACTTCTTCCACACCCACCATACTTCCCCCTTCTCGCTCTAAAATTAAAATCTGGCTCCAAACTCCAGATGGCATTCCCTTGGCAAACTCCATTATCACTTGCAATGACCTTGCCCCTCTGTGAACCACCTACTAATTTACCGAATTTCCACTTGGTCAAACCTTTCCTAGTTGCCCACCCTCTACCACCAACCTCCATTGTTGTTAACTTGCCCAAATTCATTCACTTTTTTTTTTCTAGTAAGAAAACTAACGGAGATTTAGCAGATTTCTTATTTTTTTAAAGGAGAGACCGTAGTGTCCTCAAAGGGCATTTTATTAATTAAAAAAGGTTAAGTAGTTAACAAACAGAAGATAGCCCCCTTGACCCTAACTTAACCACCACCTCCTCAACCCCATCAAAGCGCTGCATTCAAGTCAATAAGCGCCTTCGATCCATCTCTACCCCGCCTTCTGATTCTTCCTCCCCCTTGACCCTTCGCAGCCGCTCAAGGAGCTCTTCCCCGACACCATCAGTTGTCCATGTGTAATGCCAGAATTGGTTGCTGGAATACTCGGGGGCTCAACCACGCCAGCAAACGCTCCGCTGCTGTTGAATTTATCCGAGACCACTCCCTCAACATCATCTCTTTGATTGAAACCCATATTTCCCCCGAAAACCTCCCCTCTATAGCCTTTGGCCTTCTCAACGGATGGAATTACACCTCTAACACCCAACCTGGAAGTTATGTTCGTATCGTCATCTTCTGGGACCCCTCCAAAATCTCTCTCTCAGTCATCTCCAGCTCACCTCAACTCATTCACTCCCGCATTCGCAATCTCAGTTCCTCCAAAGAATTCCTCGCCTCCTTTGTTTACGCCTATAACAACCCCAACGATAGAACCGATCTCTGGAACAACATCATCTCTCTCAGCCACTCCACCCACGAGCCGTGGCTGCTGACTGGCGACTTCAATGTCGTCCTCCACCAGAGCGAAAAAATTTCAGAACGCCCTTGCACCTCCCAAATCAGCAATGAGCTCTCCTTTTGTCTTGATCAAGCTAGCCTCCTTGATATGAAATACTCGGGTGCCCGGTTCACTTGGAATAACAAACACACTAATGGCACCCGGACTTGGTGCAAGCTTGACCGTACTCTTGTAAATCGGGATTGGATCCTAGAATTTCCCCTAGCTAACACCCTCTTTGCCCCCCCGGGTATCTCTGACCATAGCCCTACAATTGTCTCCTTTCCAAACCTCCCTGCCAGGAAAAGGATCCCTTTCCGTTTTAGTAATACTTGGGCGCAACATGAACTGTTTCTGTCAACTGTTGCAGAGGCTTGGAACATGTCGATTGATGGCTTCGCCATGTACCGCATTGTCTCCAAGCTAAAAATCCTTAAAGGCAAGCTTAGGCGCTTCAAAAGCAGAAATATTGAGGATCTCTCTGAACGCCTGAAGCAAAACAAGGAGGCCCTCTCCTCCCTCTAAATAACAATCCAAAGACAACCACTCAACCATTCCCTTCTTTCTCAAGAATCTGCCCTTGTAAGCTCCATTATAGATGATACCAACTCCCTTTCCTCTCTTTTGCGCCAACAAGCCAAACTCCACTGGCTGAAGGGCGGAGACCAATGTTCCACTGTCTTCTATAACTCCATAAAAAAGAGACATTCCAAAAATTTCATAAACTCTCTTGAGGATCACCTCGGCAACACCATCTCTGCCCCTTCCGAGCTGGCCGATCATATTGTCCTTTTCTTTGCCAACCTCCTCGGATCAAGTTGCCCCTCCCCAACCTACCCTAGCCACCTCCTAAGCCCGGGCTCTATCTTATCGACCCACCATACTTCCTTGCTGATTCACCCTTTCACTAACTTGGATATAAAAAAAGCCATTCTAAGCATTGATCCCAACAAAACTCCTGGCCCCGATGGCTTCAACTCCTTCTTCTACCGCAAAGCTTGGAATGTGGTTGGAAAGGAGGTTTTACAAGCTATTCAAGATTTCTTCCGCAATGGACGACTCCTTCGTCAAACCAACCACACCATTATTCATCTCATCCCTAAAACTCCAAACCTCAATCTCATCTCCGACTTCCGTCCCATCTCCTGTTGTAATACCATTTATAAAACCATCACAAAGCTCATCTCAAATCGAATACGCATCTTCTTGCCCGAGGTCATATCGGATTGCCAAGCTGCTTTTGTACCCGGCCGTTCAATTAGACACAACATCCTACTGTGTCAGGCTCTTTTTAAGCATTATGGTAGGAAAAATATCTCTCCAAGTTGTGCAATAAAAATTGATTTCAGGAAAGCTTTTGATTCGGTGGAATGGCATTTTGTTGAACATGTGCTTCTCTTCTTTGGCTTCCCGGACACCATGATCCATTGGATCCTCACTTGTGTCACGACCGCTACCTTTTCCGTCTCCATCAATGGCGAACACCATGGCTTCTTCCCTGGGCGTAGGGGTCTCCGTCAAGGCGACCCCTTATCGTCGTACCTCTTCGTCCTCATTATGGAATACCTAAGCCGAATGCTTCAGAGCCTTGGAAGCGACCCCACCTTTGGCTGGCATCCGAACTGTGCAAGCGCAGAGATCAGCCACCTCGCCTTTGCGGACGATCTTATCATTTTCTGTAAAGGTGACATTCCCTCCCTTCTAGCTGTTATCAATGTGCTTAATAATTTTGGCGAAATCTCGGGTCTCAAAACCAATCCCAGCAAGACCTCCATCTTCTTTGGAGGGATTGAAGAGAGCTTAAGAAATCAAATGCTTTCCACCTCTGGGTTTGCTGTTGGATCCTTTCCTTTTAGATATCTCGGAGTGCCTTTGGGCTCTCGAAAACTGCCTTGCAGGGACTACACCGACTTGATCAACAAGATGACCTCCAAGATCCAATCTTGGACGTCCAAAAATCTATCTTAACCTTCTGGTGCAACGCGCTTCTTTTTCCTAAGGAGGTTCTTAACAAATTGGAGTCTATTATCAAATCTTATCTTTGGAATGGCAACACATCCTCCAACAAGAACCCAATCTCTTGGGAAATAGCTTGTAGACCCCGTGATGAAGGTGGACTCAGGTTTAAAGAACTTCTTGCTTGGAATCGAGCTTGTTTCCTGCGCTCTTTGCTTGAACTCTCCAATTCGCCGAACAACATTTGGACTAGATGGATTGCTACTGCCCACACAGAGCCTTGGAACATTTGGACGATAACCGCCAAGCCGAGCGATAGCTGGGGATGGCGCTCCATCCTCAACCTTCGTGACTTGCTGCTTCAAAACCACTCCCCGAACCTAATCTTGGACAATATCACCAATCCGGATGGTTGTTTCTCTTCCCAAAATGCTTATAATTTTTTGCGCACTCGAGGGAGCAGCTGGATTTGGGGTTCCATCATTTGGAATGGGCTCCACACTCCTAAATGCTCTTTCATCACTTGGATGGCGCTCCACGAGAGACTCCCTACCAGGGATCGCATCAGCAGATGGATTCCGCTCACCGACACTCCTTGTGCCCTCTGCAAACAAGCTCCTGAAACCTCTCACCACCTTTGGAACAGATGCAACTTCACCCAAGCCGTCCTTAATGATCTTCGGGATTGGCTGCACATCACCCACAACGCCCCCACAATCCACAGCTGGTTTGAATGGCTCCATCACCGCCACCGCAAGCGCAACGCCATCTCTCAGTTGATGGCTGCTAGTTTCACCACTTTTGTCTACTTTGTTTGGAAGCGAAGAAACGATGCCATCTTCAACAACAACACCAACTCTCCCCGCTCTTGCGCCAGAACTATTATTGCCCATCTCCACAATTGCTTAGCTGCCCATAACCTAAAACATCCTAGATTTTTAGGAGGTTTTCCTTTATGAGCTCCTGCTCTGCTTAGTTCTATTTTTGTCTTTGAGCTGATCCCTTTTGTATACTGCTGGATGTTTCTCTTGCTGTAAATTCTTTCTCATATATATAATTTATTTGCCTTTTCAAAAAAACAACAACTAGAAATCCCCTCAGACAGGGCAAGCATGCAATACATGACAACCAATAGAAAAATTAAGAATGGACACCGAAAAGAAAGTTAAAAAATCAGACAAGTAATTTATATGTGTGTGTGTGCGTCAACTCGTTGCTAGCTGGAACATATCGAGCAAGTGATTTTAGCATTTTCCCAAACAAAATAATAACCCAGTTTAATGTGCTTGGTGTTGGTATTAATGATAGAATTGACGACAAGTAAAATAACAATGATACAATTTGACAGCAATAAAATCAACAGACATATTGTCACAAAGAACTTGCCTTTAAATGCAGGAATCATAACAATCACAAAGGACCAAATAGTCACGTTAATGAGTTGACATGAACAACCAATCGATCACTTTGTAAACTCAAACAAAGCGCAAAAATGGTCAAAATAGAGCGCCCTGAATTGGCTGAAACCAGCCGATAATCCTAGATTTTTGTACTGGTGTTCAGTCCGTATCTTTCCTTTTGCTCTGTACATAGTCATTACGAATACGTCACATTGTAAAGCTACACGTGTTCTTCGACTACTGTCTGACTGTTCCGGCAATGCCGGTTCACACGCTATTAGTTTCCCTCCCATGGGCAACGCTTCATAACAGTTTTTTATGATTTGCTTCACCTCATCGTCCGTCCATGTCGAAAAAATTAACTGCTCCAATCACACGTACATTTCAAATTTAACACTGAGAGGCTATTTTCCTACACCGCAAGTATACGGTTCGGTTGTAGTAATCAAGGTGTCGAACACAGGGAACTTGTAGTATTGATTGTAGCACGATTCAGTAGACTAAGCCAAAATTAAGAAAAAGGAGTTGTAATTGCTTTCCGAAATAACTAAAATCAAAATTTAGAATTAACTATCAATGGAGAAAAGCATTCCAAGGTCAGGATTCCCACAATGATTATTCAGTAGATTACCTGTGATATTTATTTGGATTTCAATTTAAATGTTGTTTGAAGGACTAACTATCTCAAATGTTAACATTAACTCTTTTCAGACGATTAATGCATGTACCTAGACTCGACTAGCAGTCACTCTCGCACAAAGCAAGTCTTATTTAGGTCCTTTAAGTTCTTTAGAGATCAATGAATCAATAGAAATAACATCCGCTCTCGCGCTCCGTTAAGACTACTCAATCAATAATTTCTAGGATAGGTTAAGTTCCACAAGTGAATTAAGTCACTCTCGCACAAATAATTCAACAAGTTCAAACCTAGGGATCTAACATGAATTAACAATTTGTGAATTCAATTCAATCAATCTCTTGTTATTCTTATCTCCTCTCGGTCTCAAATTATAACAAGATTCCTAATTCAAGCAAATTAGGTCATTAAGCATCCTAGGTTGAATCAAACAACAATTCAAATCTCAATTCAACCAATCATCACCATTAAATCTACCTATTAAACCATTGGGTTCACCCTTCCTTAGAACTAAGAAATTAGCTAGACATAATATGGAGAGATAAGAAATCTAAATCAAAGAGAAACATACCAATTGTCTTTTCAATAGATCTAAATTCAACTCCAATCAAGTCTTGCCAAAAATCCAAAAATCTCCAATCTAGGGTTCTTCAAAGAGAGAGGCTAAGAAAATTAATACGTAATAATTATCCAAACTTAATCTCTAAGTATTTATATGAAACCCTAAAAACAAGATAGAAAAGGCCCGAAATTAATAAATAAAACACGCGGAGGAGAAATTTCGGAAAAAGACGCGACTCGGTCTGAAACTCAGTCGAGTTTCAGACCGAGTTTTGTAAAACTCGGTCCAGAACTCGGTCGTGACCTGGACCGAGTTTTGGACTGGTTCACTGCTCCGTTTGAAATGTTAAATGAGCTTCCTCCCGTGCCTTCCACCGAGCTTTTGCCCATCTTCTCTTCAATTCCTTGCATCCGCTTGACTCCTAGACACTTCCTATCGGGTTGCTCCTCTTGCCCTTGTCCTTGTCGTTGCCAAAACTCCTTGAATCCACCTCCAAATGATCCTGAAATCGAACAAAGCAAGAGTAGAAACCGAAACTACAAAATCTACTAAAAAGACAATAAAACCAAGAGGAAAATAAAATAAAAACAACTAAACTAAGGAAATAAACATGCTTTATCCTTGTCTAAAATGCATGCTATCAAACACCTTTGATTAAAAATTATAGTAGAATTTGCATAATAATTAATAAAGTTACCAAGGCTAAAAGTATACTACGGAGTATATCATATCACCTTCTCGAAGACAACATCACCACGGGGAATCGATTTGAACATGTCACCACCCACATAGGTTATACCTGCACAAGAAAAAAAAAGGCAATCAAACTCTGTTTTGACTACATTTTTACAACTAAATTAAGAACAGCTAGCTAAGTACTCCATCGGTTTCGTTAAACTTATCCTTTTAGCCTTAATGTTTTGTTTCATAGAATATGTCTTTTTAGCTATTTTGACATCTACTTTACATATTTACCCTTATAATTATTAATATATTATTAGTACTGATTTTCAATAAAGTAAAAAAGTAAAGTAATAAATAAGGGTATAATAGTATTTTTGATAGCTTTTTTAAATAATGTGCAAATTGCTAAAAGGACAAGTCTTAAGAAACGGAGGGAGTATATAGCTAGTGTTACGTACCGCGAATCCGAGGAGCTTTGGCAAGAACCTCTGGCAAATTAAAGTTAATTGCCTCCTTTATATCAGTATGTTTTTCCAAAATAATCCTCAAGCAGTCCCCAGCACTCCCACCAACATCCACAAGCGTTCCAACCCGGTCAAATCCGTCGTAACCACTCCCAAGCAATGCCGTCATGAAAGGAACCGAAGCCCCTGACATCGCCCTTTCCCGTAGTACGTATAAGGCGGATCGCCATTAGCCCTTACGAAGGGCTCCATAGAGGGATCCAGCACCACTGTGTGCATAAGAGGCCAAGCCTTCATCATTGCGTCTAGGTTGTGCTGCAACACATAAGCACCATAGGACAACCCTTCCCCATCTGTCACCAATGTCTTTCCTACCTCAGTTAACGAGTACCTGTGTGCACCAAAAATGATGTTGATAGAATGTCAACGCTCGCATAAAAGAGGAGCTAAACTGTCGGAAATCGCCTTCATATCAAAAGTGATCGATCTCGACCATCCGATGTCTAATTGATCCGCACCTAACCTCTCCAGATAGGAAATTCGCTCATGAGTTTGTTTAAGTATTTTTCGTGATTTTTCATAATTTTTAGATTCTATATATATCTTTAGACTTTCTATACTTATATTTATATTTTAATAGCTTTATATATATATAGGAATTAGGATCATATCTCGTTATTATTTATAATATACGGTCTTTTAATCTGATGGATTTTCAGTTTCTTGTGTTAAGGTTTAGATTTCATGCATGTGATTCCTAGTGCGTCAATCTATATACTTAAATAGTTTGACAATCTACTATATATATAAAAGCAATAAGGTTTGGAGCCACCACATTGCGCCACGTCAGCTTTGTCTACATGTCGCTTCCTTAATACGCCACATCGGATTTTGCCACATGTCGTCTTTTCCTTAAGCCAAGTCATGTAATTTTTGACACGTCATATGCCACATCGTATTATTTTCACCCCGTCACTTACATGTCATATTTAACTATAATGATAAAAATGTTTTCCTTATAAAAAATATTTTATATAAACAGATAATTATAGGCCTATATATTTTGATAAATATATGTTTTTTTAATCAAAATATTTCCTTACGAAAAGTTTGGTCAAAATACTTTACTTTTATTGCAACTCACAAATTGAAAATTTACCATAACATTTTATAAGCATTGTATATATTATTCTCATTATTTGAAAATTTACCATAACATTTTATGAGCATTGTATATATTATTCTCATTATTTAAACTTAATAATCTAAATTTAATTTGTTTTATTTGATTTTAAAAACAAATAATTTTTATACATATTACGATCAACAAATTACTTACATTTAATTTTATATTATATTTTTGTTTATTAATATCTTTTTTATAGTATATAATATCGAGTCATGTCGTGCATGGCACGACGGGGACAACTAGTTAATGCTAATACAAATAATAAATTTTTTTATAATGTCATTGTAAACATACAATATATATCAATACTATATTTTTTGATTTCAATATAAGTTTTTTTGGAAATAAATGCTCATTTAATTGTCCTTGACAATTAATACTCATAAATCTAATATCATTTTATGCAAAACATATTATTAATATTATTTCATAAAATATCTACACTAGATTATATATTCTAAGATATTAATTATCATTATAAAATTGCTTTTGGAATATTCATTTTTAATATAAAAGTTAGATATTATTTGTCAAGATTTTTAAGTTTATAGTATTTTAGATTATTACAAAATAAACATAGACTTAAAATATCTAGAAAAAAAACATTTACACTACTAAAAACAATAAAGTGAAAAAATGAAAACTTTAATAATTATTGTTCCATTTTTTCATTTAAAACTAAAAAGTTAATGGAAGAAATTGTAGAATAGGAAAAGATTTGCTATGTAACGGCTAATTAAATTACAATCAATGTAACGTTTTCAAACTTGAATAGGAAAAGTTAATGGAAGAAATTGTAGAATACGAAAAGATTGTAAAGTTTTCAAACTTGAATATGTAACGTTTTTTAATTAAATTGTCTCAACTTAAATTATAATTAATGTGTAACTTAAATTACAAGTAATGCTAATTAGCATATATGTAACGTACGTATGCTTTTTTTACAAAAAAACGTACGTATTCTTTAACCATATTTAAACTATTAACAAATTAAAAAATATTCAATATGTAATTGTGTATATATATACGGTGTTTACATGAAGAGAGGAAAGACGACCAGATGATGCAATATTAGTTTCAGTGCAAGTTCAAAAACTATAAACAAGGTCACTACATGTTTAGAAAAGGTTCCAAAGCAAAATTAACGTATTTGAGAGGTAAATATCACTTTATTGGTTAATTTTTATTGTTTTTATTTTGTAATATCACTTTTTCGATGTTTGATTTTGGTGTTATGGTTCAAATTGAGATCTTTGATACTAACTCTTTTGTTTTTCTTTTTTTGTTGCTTTGTGGAAAGGAAAACAAAGCTTTGGGTATTTTATTGGCTATTGTTGATCGGTTCTCTTTAGTTAATTTTAAAATAAAATTATTTTTATGTGTATTTTATTGCGGTAACAAGTAAGCACTCTATCTAAATTTTGTAAATAACATTACGTTGTAATTAAGTTTTTTCCGTTATATTCTTAAACTTTTTCTATTAATTATGTAAAATTGGATATGTTCATCAACATGGGTAAGGTTAAATATGAAAAATTAATAAACTAAGATTCATTTGAAAGAGACAAAGTTGAAATCAAATGGGTTTGACATATCTAGAAAATATAATGTATATGTCTTCTCAATTCAATCTTATCTTCAATTATCCTAACAAGTTAATAAATTAGAGATATTTTCATGCAAAAATATGAATCATTTATTATTTATCATATTATACTTTTTATTAATAAATTTAATTAAAAAATGATTTGTTATAGTACAATAAAATAAATTATAAATAAAATATCAAAAATATAAACCATTAACGGATCGACCGCTAGTTATATATAAAATTAATTCCCACCATTAATGGAAAATGGATAATTAATTAAATTTAAATATTAATTAATAGTTCAAGATGAGAAATTGCATTTGCCTGCACTCCATGGTGATGTGAGAGAGACACTCGTTGAAGACGCCATAGCTAGAGAGCATTCTCAGGATGCGTTGCAGGTTTTCGGGATCGGCTAGAGCACTGAGTGGAGCGATGCGAGAGAGGATCTGGTCTGGCGTGAGGGCAGCATTGGCACCGTCGTCCCAAATGGCGTCGGTCACATTGAGGCGAACAACGGCGTACAGTGCCATGGGAACGTTGGTCATGAGGGCCAGCTCCGAGATGGCCAACCTGGCTTTGTTTCTCTCTTCCGAGGTCTCGTCCATCACTAGGGTGCTAGCGCTACCTTTGTTGGACTCATTCTCTTGGTCTTGATGTGACGACGCCATATATGATATATGATATATGATATGATATGATATAATATATGATCTCTTTACTCAATTCCTTCCAAGATTGAATACTTTAAAGTATGGTAGCTGGGTTGGACTTTAATTAGGCTATATATATAGTAACCACTTAAATTTTTTCTTGAGAGTTAGAACTCGAGAACTCTAAATACTACCTTTAGAGAATTAACTGTTTGATTAGATACCCAAAGATAATAACCACTTAACTGAAATCATACTGAAAAAGCTAATTAATTAAAGAGACCAAACTAAACTAGTTTTATTAATTCATTTCAATAATATACATTTTTTTATTATAATTTAGTTAATAATAATTCTTTATTTAAAATTAGACATAATTGCTCCTACAACCTATACAAATTCATTTCAATAATATACATTTTTTTATTATAATTTAGTTAATAATAATATACATTTTGTTTAAGTTAATTTTGTTACATTAATTCGTGTAGGTTAATTTTGTTATATAAATTTTGGGTACAATAATTTTGTGTCTAATAGTTCATTTCTATTTCCTAGATACGTTTTATTATATAGGAGTATAAATTTTGTTTATGATAATTTTGTGTATATTTATTTGTATAGGTTAAATTTATCACATAAAATTTCGTGTCAATACTTTTGTTACATATATATTCAACAACATCCAATTTGGTAAGGTAATTTTATTACATTAATTAGCCTACTAGATCTTAGTTTACACTTTACACTAATTTTGGTGAATTACGAATTTTATATAATGAAGAATTACCATTATACGTAATCTATATTTATGTAACCAATTTTTAGTTAGCCATGTATTCTAATTTTATGCAACCTATTATCATATAACTGATATTTATGTATCTCTAATTATAATAATCACAAATTATCATGCAATCTATTTTCATGTAATATATTTTCATGTAACAGATTTTTATTTAGCCCTAATTGAAAATCGATTAGGATTCAATTAGGCTATATAAAAATTAGTTACATGATAATATGTTACATAAAAATATATTTCATGAAAATTAGTTACATTAAAATTGTCTAGGATTTCAATTAGGCTTATATAAAAATCAGTTAGATGAAAATAGGTTACATGAAAATCTGTAACATTAAAATCAGTTACATAAAAATAGGTTACATGAAAATATATTACATGAAAATTGTTACATTAAAATCGTGTAGAAAACGTTACATGAATATAGTGCATGGAAATCAAAAACATTAAAATTGGTTAATATTTCAATTAGACTTACATAAAAATCTGTTACATGAAAATAAGTTGCATAAAAATATACTATATGAAAATCGGTTAGGATTTCAATTAAGGCTACATAACAATCAGTTATATGAAAATAAGTTGCATAAAATTATAATTCATGGTTACATATTAATAAGAAACATAAACATAGGTTACATAAAATCATAATTCTTGATTACATAAAAGTAGTAATTCACCAAAATTAGTGTAAATCAGGTCTAATAGGATAATTAATGTACTAAACTTACCTTGTCAAATTTTTTGTTCTTGAATATATGTAACAAAAGTATAGACATGAAAAATTATGTAAAAAATTCAATCAATACAAATTAGTATACACTAAATTACCCTACACAAAATTTATGAAACAAAATATATTTTGTGAATTACAACCGTAATTGATCGCAGTTGAAGAAACTGACCGCAATTGCAATCGTAACCCCTCGTTGTCAGAGGTGAGGCGTTCGAAGCTGGTTTTGTGCTTTTCATTGCAAGAACATTGATCAGACAACTCCTTTTCAAGGTTGCGAAGCCTCTGAGCAAACTCCGCTGATTCAACTTGGTAGTCAATTGTCGTCGGCTCCTTATGACGCTCTAATTCTTCAACGTCGTCATATTGTTCATGAGTTTCCTCTTCATAAGTGCTCATGGTAATTTGATGTGATGGATCTGGTGTTAAAAACCCCTCTGATTGTAGCCCCATGGTGGACGCTAAATTGTTTTAGGCGAAAAATACTAAGTATCTTGTAGGATCGTTAGTACTTAAACGAGTCAGCGACTCCTGCGAAGTCGTCGACTTTGAGTAACAGTCGAAGTCACCGACTTTGGTAAAGTCAGTGACCTTGAAATAAGCAGAGGAATAATTAATCAAACAAGAAAGATATTACCAAACTGTAAATGACAAGCGATGTATAGTGGAAACTCTTCGTAAACCAACTAGTTTACTTAGAGAAAAATCACTCCCTTCCAAGCTTCTCACTTGGTCGGATTTCAAGAGTCCTTAGACTCGCTCTATTGATTTCTTGAGTGTTACAAAGCTCTCCCGTGTACAAGTTGAATCCCACAATCTTGAACCACGCTCTACCTTTGTACCTACACTCTCAACCTCACGCTATGCCTAAGAACACTCAAACTCACCACTTGCACGAATCTCACGCACAAGTCTTCTTCACTGCTCGTACGAATCCCACGCACGAGTCTTCTTCAACCTAGAACTCTCTCTTTTCTTTTTCTCAAGATATACAATTATGCACGAAAGTCCTTACTTCTAACCTAAAACAACTCAGTATTTAAGCCAGAATAAGGTGTGATTTTGTGTAACATTATTTCCTATTCGGTTAAGGAAATGACATCACACACAATCTTACAAGATCTTTCCTAATATAACATGTATGCACATATAAAATATCTCAATGGAATCATATCATCTTCTTTTGATTTTAGCACTCTTTTATGATGATATTCTCCATAAATAAACGCCCCAGTTGTCCTGCAAACAATCGCACACGATCTGTGCGTTCTTTCCATAAATAGTTTTCGTCGCCAGCTGGTCAGGTCAATGACTTTGCCATGACTTTTCCAAGTCGCCGACTTGGCTTGCAAACTCGAAGTCACTGACTTACCTGGAATTATCAAAACACAATTTTCCAATAACATTTTCACACCAGTTATCCTTGTCAATGACTTCTTCATAAGAACTTGATGTTGTTGACTCTCCATTCAACTTCTGTGTCACTGACCTTTGGAAACATCAAAACCAAATCTTCTAACAAATTCTCCCTTTTTGATGGTGACAAACAATCTGTCCTGATATGAACTTTGAAACACATATAAAGCATCATAGCATAAAGAGAAAACGCAAAAAACATAAAAAGTTCCCCCTAAGCTTAATATCCAAATGGTTTCAGTTTTTAGATCCCTCCCTTTAAATCTATTCCCCTGGTTAATTCCCCCTTTTGGCATCATCAAAAAGATTGCTAAAACAAGAAAAGAAATAAGAGGCAAACATGGAAACTTAAAACATAATATCAAAACAAGCATAGATAGTCATCCACCAAAGCAAGAGATAATGTACGATGCAAAAACAAACAATCCAGAAATGCAGTACAACCAAATCGAACTAAAAAGAGAAGTCTTTTAAACTGGAGAGATAATGTGGTAAAGGTAAAAGAGAGGGATAGAGAGAGTCATGGACATGCAGCAGTCAGTGACTCAGAATCGAAACAAGCAAGCCTTTCCTTAACCTCCACAAATTTTTCTTAGCTTTAACATCTCCAGAAACTAAAGCAGGAACTTTAACATTAGGATCAGAATGAGTACCTTCTTCATATAGAACTATAGGTCGCTTAGAAGGTGTGACCTCTTCCAGAACTTTGTCGTTGACATCACCAAAGTCTTCTTTATTAGCGACTTTTCGCAAGTCACCGACTTCTTCTTTTTCCTTGGTTACTCTTTGATCACCTTCTTCTTTCTCGTCTCCTTCTAGTTCATGCTCTTTAAAACAAGAGCCTTTGTTTCATTCTTCTTAGATTTTTCAACTCCATTGCCTCCAAATATTGAGTTTTAACCAACTCCTTCTCCAAATCCTCCTTAGCACTCTCCTCGTCCCTTTTTGGATGTGTCACTCGATCCCGGAAACGCTACTGGTTGCGCCGTTTGGCGCAGCGTTCCGGTTTCAAGTGACACGGTTAGGGTTTCTTGGTTTGTGTTTAGGTTCATGAAGCTTTTAGTTTAGGAAAGAGGTACGATGATAAAGGAACTGGTTCTCTCTTAATTGGAAAGTATCCCTTCAATCAAATCAGGCTATGCTCAGAAAAATTTTCTTTCCAAAAACAAACCGATCTTAATATTTTGATGTTATTCAAACGCCCATTTTCATAGTCGCTGACCCTGCTCATGTCGGCGACCATCAAACCTGTTTTCTCATATCAACATATCTGTCCATGACATTTGCACAGTCCATGACCTTCTCTTTAAAGAACTTACTTGACATTGGGGTTGCACAGGGAGTGCCAAAACAAACCAAGTATGAAGCATTATTTTTGAGGATTTGTCGATCATGATGATAAGTCTTTGTTTTATAAAGAAATTCAAAAACGGGCTCATAGAGACTCTCGAAACATGATATGACAGGGACAAGCATTAGAATCAACCATCATTTGGGCTTGTAATGAGGGTTAGGATCATCAGGTTGATTCTTTTGGGCTAAAACAAAGAGCTCAAAAGGTTGCACACATACTGAATGTAGTAAAAGTCATCGATAATTCAAATGCATGGGGTTTCCTAAACATGATGTCTATGAAGAATGCAAAGATTTTTACCATAAAAGCATGACTTCAAAACATATGCAAAGCAATCAATTTCTAGCCAATCATCGAGGGAATTCATGTAGGGAAATATATCATTGAAGAGAGATCATACCTAGTTCCATGCGGAGTTGTTCAAAGGGTTCATGATTTAAGGCTTTTGTGAAGATGTCTACTCTTTGATCACTTGTTCTACATAATTCCATAGTGACCATGCCTTTTTCTACACAATCTCGAAGAAAGTGGTGCCTTATCTCAATGTGTTTTGTCTTTGAATGTTGCACCGGATTCTTTGAGATGTTGATTGCACTAGTATTGTCACATAGTATGGGCACTGACCCACACTTCACACCATAGTCACCGACTTGTTGCTTGATCCATAAGAGTTATGAGCAACACGTTGCGGCTGCAATATAATCAACTTCCTCCGTTGAAAGGGCAACAAAATTTTGCTTTCTAGATCCCCATGACACAAGGCAAGGCCCAAGAAATTGAGCCATCCCTGAAGTGCTTTTTCTATCAACACGATTTCCAGCAAAATCAGCATCTGTGTAGCCGACAAGTTCAAAATCAATTCCTCGTGGATACCATAAACACAAATTGTCAGTCCCCTTAAGATAGCAAATGATTCTTGTAACAACTTTCAAGTGGGACTCTCTTGGATCAGCTTGAAATCTAGCACATAGGTATACTCCAAACACAATATCAGGTCTACTCGCAGTAAGATAGAGCAATGATCCAATCATACCCCTGTACATAGTAGCATTGACTTCTGGATCCTTGTCATCTTTTCCAAGTGAGGTAGTCGGCGACATGGGAGTGTTAAAAGGTCTAGAACTCTCAAGACCGAACTTCTTAACACATTCTCTGAGATACTTTTGTTGATGAACTCGTGTCCCATCCTCACTTTGAACAACTTGAAGTCCTAAAAAGAACTTGAGCTCACCGACCATGCTCATTTCAAACTCACTAGACATGAGGTCAGCGAACTTCTTCACCAACTTATCATCTGTTGAACCAAAGATGATGTCATCGACATAGACCTGAACAACCAGTGTATGGCCTCCTTCCTTTAATAAGAACAAAGTCTTATCTACTTCTCCTCGAACATAACCATGTTGAATCAAAAACTGAGACAAACGATCATACCAAGCACGTGGTGCTTGCTTCAATCCATAAAGAGCTTTGTCCAGTTTGTAGACATGATTCGGGTGGGCAACATCTTCAAAACCCGGAGTTTGTTCAACATACACTTCCTCCTTCAGATATCCATTCAAGAATGCAGTCTTGACGTCCATTTGCTGTAGTTTGAACCCATGATGAGCATAATAGGCAATGAGTAACCGAATAGCCTCAAGACGAGCTACATGAGCAAACGTCTCATCATACTCAATGCCCTCTTGCTGATTATATCCCTTAACTACCAGCCTTGCTTTATTTCTGACAACATTTCCTTCATCATCCAGCTTATTCCTGAACACCCAGCGTGTTCCAATGAAAGATCTTCCCTTTGGCCTCGGGACCCGATGTTCGTGTTATTAGTCTAGTTTTAGGTGTCTTTCTTAGGTTGTTTAGTTTAGTTTTGGTAGGTTTTAGAGTTAGTTTTATGTGTTTTTGGATAAGTTTGCATATTTTGTGAAAAGTATGGAAGCTACTCCGTTTTGTGTCTTTTTGTAGGTTTAAGAGCGGGAAAGGAGCACTTTTCAAGATGAGTTGAAGTCTTGTGGTGGAAGGTGGAATGCATGGAAGATAAGGAAGAAGATTGCATGGGAAAATCGAGTTAAAATCCAAGTTAAAGCCAAAGAAAATTTCGAGAGAAGCCAAAACAGAGGCTCGGTAACGACCTTGTGAAGGTCGTTAACGACCCTGTGCGGGTCGTTAACGAGGGACCTGTGTCGATAGGGGCTCAGCCGACTTTCGGAAATTATATCTTTTATCTTGTTATCTTTTAAGTAGGGTAAGTTTATATCTTTTAGGTCTTTTATAGATAGCTTTCTTAGTATAAATACCCTTGTTCTAAGCCTAGGCAAAGGGGGGGGGGGTAGACGCTAGTTTTAGGAGAAGTCGAGAGAGGGAGAGAGTCGGACTGGTTCGATCATGAGAGAGGAGTAGTTCGGTGATCGAGCTCTCGTTAGTTTGTTCTTCGGTTTGTTTTTGGATTCCACGAGATTATAAGACGATATTTTCAATTTCAAGTAACTTTAGTTTTTTCTTTCAATGTTCTCTTTGATTAAATTTATTTGCTTTGTTTCAATGAATAGTGAGTAGTTTTCTTATCTAGGGTCGGGGTTGAAACCCGACATAGTTGTGCATGTTTGAATGAATGTGTTGAGTTTTTGATTGCCTTCTATCCTTTGAATTGCTTATTGAGTTATGCTTAGACGATAGTCGAAGTAATTTGAGTTTGTTGCTTGATCGAAAGAGAAAGTTATAAACTTGAATGTTGATGTTGTTCGATAACGAAAGTTTCGAGCTTTGGATTCAAAAACAAGTAATAAAGTGAATTGATTTATGAAAGTTAATTGATTTGCTTGTTTATTCAACGAAAGTTGATAGATTTATCTTTAAAGGCACGATCTTTATCTTCACATGAGTTCTTATGCATAGATATGTTGTGGTAACCCTTGTCTTAGAGCTTTTTATCTATTGAATTTGTTAATTTTAGCTTTCGTTTTCATTCGTTACCGAGGCACGGTGATTCGGTACCGAACCTGCGTTTAGTTCGTTAGTTGCTCTGTTTTCAGTAGATTTCCAGGTTCGTTAACGACCCTGACAAGGTCGTTAACGAGGTTGGTCGTAACTGTTTTTGCTTGCTTTTGCTTTATTTTAATTGTTTTTATAGTTTGATAAACAAACAACCTTGCTTCTCGTGAACGATCCTGACTTCGCTGTACACAGTGGGGTATTGACTTATAAATTTATTTGTTGTCAAGAAACCCTATCAACAAATTGGCGCCGTTGTCGGGGAAGCAACTGTGTTTGTTTGTTTATCTGTGGGTCTGGGAATAGCCCGACCTTGTTTTTGTTTTTAATTTTGTTTTCTTTGTTTGTTTTCTCAGCGTATGCCAGTAGGACATCGCGGGCTCGAATTTGACACCACCCGTTATTATTCTGAACTTGAACGCACCTTACACCATAGACAAAGAGAAAACCGAGCCATGGCTACACCTGAAGAGATGGCTCGACGGATGGAAGTCCTCCAGAAGCGGATGGAGGAGCTACAAGCTGATCGAGATGTCGTTGTTGCCGCCGCTGAACGTGAACGAGCTAACAACGCTCGTTTACAAGAAGAGCTGAATGCCTATCCGAGGAACGCCAAGCAATATATGCATCCAGAACTGAGGGTGTCAGAGTCTACAATCGTGCTTCTCGAGATAGAGAAGACATTTGAGATTAAATCTCAATTCATATCCTTAATCAAAAGGGCTCAGTTTGAAGGGAAACCTAGTGAGTGCCCTATGGAACATATTAAGAACTTTCTTGATTTATGTGACACTATTGCTGTTGAAGGTGTCTCACTTGAATATGTTCTATTACAAGCTTTCAGGTGGTCTCTTACTGGAAAGGCCCTGAGCTGGATGGAGAGCTTACCTCCTAAGTCTATCAGTACTTGGAAGGCTTTGTATGATCAATCTCTTACAAAGTTCTTCCCTCATGCCAAGACAACGGAGTTGAGAAAACGCATCACTTCCTATCACCAGCTGCCTAACGAGACCTTTGTAGAGACATGGGAGAGATTTAAGGAGATGCTCAGACAGTGCCCCACTCATGGGCAACCTTTATATGTGCTCCAAGAAATCTTTTTCTAGGGAATCAATGCAGAAACAAAGAACCGCATCAACACACACACACACACTGTGTGCGGTTTCATAGAGATGGATCCCACTGCTGCATGTGAACTGCTGGACAAGCTGTCTAACTACGATGTCATGTATGGTACCCAACAGCCATCCCAGCCACAGAAGCGTCTCTACATACCTAACAAGGACGAAGTTGATCCCTATGTCAAGCATCAATTTCTACAAGATGAGATCAACCGCCTTAAAAAACAGGTAAGTTTTCTGAAAACCTCTCAACCTTATCAAGAGTGTGGTTCTTCTGCCCATAGTACTTCTGCTTGCACTAACATCGAGCATGTTAGAGTCATTGAGACTTATGCTGAGATGAAGTACATGAGAGGTCAATACAGGAATCAACCTAATAACTTGGACAGGCCAAACAATTATCCGGCATGGGGTAATCAAAACCAGAACCAAACCTATGAAGTACCCCCACCGGATAGACGACCCGCGCCGTATCGACCTTCAGGCCATCAAGAGCCACCATCTTGGGTACAAGGACTCTATGAAGGGATCAATGGCGTAAAGAATGAAATCATTAGAGTCCAAACCAACCTTAAAAACCAGATGAAAAGATGGGGAGAGTTTGATATATGGAAGAAGAATGTCGACTCACAACTAGGGAACCTCGCTGCACAGATTCCGAGATCGCAAGGGCAACTCCCGAGCCGTCCCGAGGAGAACCCTAGAGGACAGATAGCGGCGGTGCACCTTAGGAGCGGAAAGACATTGCCAGAGCGTGCCAAGGCTAAGGAGAAGAGCCCCGAATCGGAAGAGGACGCCACGGCCCAGATCGATAATGAGCCAGAGAGGGTCGTTACCGAACCTGAACAATTCGGTAACGATGCTCCCAAGGTCGTTAACGACCCCAATCTAGGTAAGTTCTCTACACCTAGCTCCTCTCTTGATCCCAAGCTCGTTACCGACCCCACCAGGGTCGGTACCGACCCTCCGAATGCACCAATCGACCCTAATGTCGATCCGGTAGCATCACCTCTCGAGCCCGTTTTGGCTCTGAGATTGGTGAAATCTCTTCCCTTTCCTACTAAGAAGTCTAAGGACTCCACTGAAGGCAAGTTTAAGCGTTTCGTTAAGATCCTCCAGGGCTTGAAAATCTCTATACCATTCGCTGAGGCTCTAAGCAAAATGCTGACTTACACAAAGTTTTTGAAAGACATTCTTAGCAGGAAATGATCCATTACAGAACTTCAAGATGAGGTCTGATCTATTACTCTTCTAGAAAAGCTAGGTGACCCAGGGAGATTTGCTATCACAATCGGCATAGGCGACCACCGATTCAAAGCTTTAAGTGATTTGGGAGCCAGTGCCAGTTTACTTCCCCTATCGATCTGGTCGAAAGCTAACATGGGACCTCTAGAACCTGTGGATATGAGGTTGTACATGGCAGATGGATTAAGTGTGAAGACTACAGGAGTCGTTGACGATTATCCCATTCAAGTTGGGAAATTCTTCATTCCAAACGATTTCATCATCCTCGACATGCCTGAAGATCCTCTAGTCCCCATCATTCTAGGCAGACCATTCCTTGCTACAGCAGGCGCTAGGGTGGACATTCGGAAAGGACTCCTCACCTTCGATATATGGGAGGAGCGTGTAGAATTTAGCCTCGACCAAAATGCCAACGACCCAACTGCTGCTGCACAAATCAAGTCGACTCAGCCAGAGCTCCACATTACTGAGTCTAAAGACCCTCCTCCAGAAAACAAGGATTACAAGAGTGCAACCGGGACCACTATCGACCCTCCCTGGCCCAGTACCGAGCCTTTCATGCAACAATATGAGGGAGGCGGCTCGTTATGGCACGACACTGAGCGAGGGTTTGCACTTGATGGGTCGTTAACAACCTCGACAACCTCGGTGCCCACATCATCACCAATGGATCAAGGTTAGTATTCTAACCATGGATTCACTATTACTGGTCATGATCCTTCCTTATATTCTATTCCTACACCGTACCTCACTATCTATGCTATAGAGGAATCGAAACCACCTTGGTTTTCGGATTTCACTAACCCTTGTGTAGGAATACTGGGCATATTGCTAGAAGATAAAGGACCAAATTTGGTGAGACGAGCTAATAATTCCTTCAAAGTTAAGTATGGGGTCTCTCAAAACCCCAACATAGCTGAAAAGGAACCACCTTGATCTATGAGGTAAGTACGTCAGGCTAACGACGTTAAAAATAGCGGTTACGGGAGGCAACCCGGTTTTTAGTTTTAGTTTAGTTTTCTTTTCTTTTTAGATCCTTTTCTTAGCTTTATTTTGAGTTTTTTAAAGTAGTTTAGATATTAGCAAGATAGAATTGTTCGAAACTAACATGGTATAGGAAGTTGGGCTCGGAACGACGCTGAAAAACCAGTCGCACAGGCTCGTTAACGACCTTCCCAAGGTCGTTAACGACCCATGTCGAGACGTAAATAGGCAGATACGGGTAAGGTAAGTAACCCTAATATATCTTCTATCTTTATACCCTTCCCCACGCCGCCTCTCTTCTTGCCTCTTCCTATTTAACACCCCCTCAAACCTTCAAACTCCCACCCAAATATCAATATCAAGCAAAATCCTCAAGTGATTCAACCCAACCCCACCGAAATCTCAAGCCACTACCGATCGGAGCACCACCGCCCCTAACCCCAATCTGTACCCCACGATAACGAGCCTACTCCCCTCTTGAGTTCGTTACCGGTGCATCAAAGGGCTCGTTACCCATCCCCAATTCAATTCTTGTTCTTCAAATTTCTTCAAATCAACAGTATGATTTCTAAACCCTAACTATTTTTTTTGCAAGATTCATGGTAATTTTGGGGTGAAATTCATATCTAGATCTGATTGAGTAATTGGTTTGCATGTCTAAATTGCATGATGATTCTGTTGCTCCTACAAATGGTGATTGATCTTGATTTATACTTGATTAGTCTTGCTTAGTTTGCATTGAAATCTTGATGAGAAAAGCATGAATTAACTTTTTCTTGAGTTGATTAATCTTCACCGTGAAGTTTTGGCAATTTTGGCATGTTTGGATAGGGAATCGAGTAAGAATGGGGTCGCACGTGCTTGATTGTGTGTTTTATGTGGGATTGTGATTGATTCATGCTAGAATTATTGGAAATTTTTGAGGTTTAGTATTCGGAATAGACTGCAAGTTGTTCTCGCCCAGGGTCGTTAACGACCCTGTAATATGCTCAGTTTCAAAACGAACCCAGATACCTCATTAACGACCCAATTGGCTCGTTAACGAGGCATGTCGAGAGCATATCCGAGAACATGTATGGGGTTTCTTTTTGGTTGGTTTGTGTGGACCTTATCTTGGAAATTCATGGTTTTTGTAGGTACAAATGGCAAGCACTAGCCAAGCTAACACGAGAGCCGGAAAGAAGAAGAGGACTCAAAGGTCCCCATCTCTTCCACGCATGGATAATGTCATTCTAGCTATAGAGGAGCAAGTTTGGATCTTTGATGCCGTTCTTGAAAAGGACCACTACACTAGGTGGTTTTCGAGGTCAAGTGCTAAGTCAATGGGGATATATGAGGACGTCAAGAACGCCTTTGCCATTCTCGGAGTACCTTAATTGTTGAAGAAAGAGGAAATACTGCATTACCCGGCTCTCACCGTCGAGTTCTTGGCCACCCTCGAAACAAACTTCAAAACCAAGACTTCGGTCGGAAGGATAAGGTTCCGGCTAGGCAATGTCAACCATGAGTACACAATGGCTGAGTTTAATGCATATCTTGAGCTTCCTCACCCCTCTCGGAACTACAAGATCAAAGACTTCAAGGTTACCAATATGATGTCCGCCTTTTTAGTCGTGTTTTTAGGGTGTGTTTTTAGTGTCTTTGAGTCTTTTTCTTTAGTTTTGTGTTTTGTTTTGAGTTGTTTGTGTAAGTTTTCATATTTTCTTAAGATATGGAGTCTACATAAGCTTTGGTGGTGTTTTGTAGGTTCTTAGAAGCTATTTGGAGCACTTTTAAAGAAAGGAACAAAACCGGTGAAGATAGCACTCAAGAATGAAGTGAAGTTGAAGATTAAGCGCTCAAGAAAAGTCATTGAAGATCAAGTTTGAGCTTGGGAAGAGATATATAAATTTGTTACAAGAACATAGGAAAAAGAATCGAGTCAAACGGAGTTGTAAGGAATCCGCTACGCAAGTTTTATTCAAGGCTATTCAAAGTGCTGAACAGGGTCGTTAACGACCTTGACAAGGTCGTTAATGAGGCATCCCGAAGAGCAGCGTGTCCGAGTCGGTGCTATTAATGATCTTTTATCTTATTTCCTTTTGTGTTATTAGATAGATAGAAGGAATATATCTTATTAGAAGATTTATTTCCTTATAGATAGATTTAAGATAGAATAGTTTCTCTATAAATACACTTGTCCCCTCTTTAGTTTTCTTATCATTCAAGTTAGAGGAGGAGGAGGAGGAGGAGAGACAATTGAGAGGAGGCGAGAGAAGGAGAGGAGTTTTGTGGAGAAGAACTATTGTTTTGAATTCAAAGTTGTAAGCTTTCTCTTTAGTTTAATTTAGTTTTGCTTTTAATTATGCTTAGTGAGTAGTTTTCCTCTCTAAGGTTGGGGTTAAACCCAACAATGGTTGTGCATGCTTGTTTATGATCATGTGTTGATTGTTTTTATTGCATGAATCTATTCTCTTGTTCTTAATCCTTGAAACGAAAGTTGAAAGGAATTTCTCATTCATAGTTGAAGCGAAAGCAGAGACCTTGAATCAGAATAGTCGATTAGGGTTTTGAAGCGAAGGCGGATCTATCCTAGTTGAAGTAGAAGAGATTAGATAGTAAGTTTATTGATAGGACGAAAGTTGATTAATTTACTTGCTTAAGTTAACGAAAGTTAGCGCCTTTATGTGATAAAAGCATTATCTATGTGTTTCATTAGCATTTGCATGCATAATTGTTGTTGTGGGATACCCTAAACCTTAGAATTTCTCTTCCTTGATATAAAATCCTTGTTTTTTCTTTACTTGCACCCCAAGTAACAAAACTTAGCACTGACTTTCTCTCTGTGAACGAACCTGACTTCGCTATACACAACGGGGTCTTGATATAAATTTATTTGTTGTCAAGAAACCCTCTCAACACAATACTTGGAGTTACATTGCCGGGGAGGTTGAACCTTCTGCCGCAGCACTTTCCGGGGCAAGCATCATCAACCCTATCTTCCGGATCATTCTCCGAGTCTTGGGCTTCATATTTTGGCCCAAGAGAGAGCTTTCAAGGCCGACACGGACGGAGGTTGCATGCCTTCGTACTATACTTTTTGAGGATCCCGCCCCCTTGAACTTGGGGTATGAATGGTTGCAATATATTGAGAAGCACGGGATCAAGTCTAAAGAAGTGTGGTGCGGGAATCTGGTGAGTCTTCTAGTGGAGAAGCTCGACGTTGATCTCGCACGCTATACGCCAAGCCATGCCCAAAAGCTCGACAAGAACTATTGGTTTGTTTCCGGCATTTTTATGAGGACCGTGAGAGGGCACGCCACCAAGGTACTTGGCCGAGATGTGCTTCTTTCCCGAGACAAGTTTGAACTGCTTTATGTGCCAAATTGGTACGAGACTTGGACGGGGCATGCATTCCCATTAGAGAAGAAGCCACAGGATGAGCCGTCATTGAGGGAGTGTGTGACGAGGTTCGATAGAGAGGGCGAAGAAATGGATGAAGATGACACTGCTACGGAGGCATCCACGAAAGATCTCAATATCGGGGATGACGACCATGGCGCCGAAGTTCTGGGAGATGATGACAACATCGTTAACAACCCACCCAGGTTCGTTAACGACTACTTCGAGGTTACTACAGAGGCACACAGCTTCAGTAACGACCCACCGTCGTCGCCTACCGTGCCTCCGTCATATGAAATGATGCCCTATAACCCGGTTATTCACCAAGACTACTTCCAACCCCAAGATCATTACACACCACCTCCTCATCCCTCCTACACTGGATCGAGTGTTCCACCTCCATGGGCCGATGATCTATCTTTTCAGATGCAACAGCTCAACCTGCAGCAGACACAACTTACCCATAGGATGGAGCGATGGGAGGGTCTCTATGCAGCTCGCATGGCTTTGGATGATGCGAGGCATCAACAGGCGGATGCTCGTTGGAGGACGATGGAGCAAAGGGTGACAGTTGATGAGGAGCGTTGGAGGACCATGTACGAGTTCATGGGCAACATTGAGAGTCAGTTTTCACCACCACGATGACGATGATTCAGCTTTCATAAGATGTTTCCTTTCCGCTTTAGTTTATCTTGTGAGTTTCTTTCTTTTTCCTTCTTTTTCTACTGCTTAGTTTTATTACAGTGGGGACAGTGTAATTTTAAGTATGTGGTAGGGAAGGGAAGTAAACTTGCTTGTTTTGTGTGTCTTGTTTGTTTGTTTTAGTTGTCCTTTGTTTTAGAAAAAAAATCACAAAAATCACAAAAAATGATGAAAAATTAAAAAATTCCAAAAGGAGTTTTTAGAATGGATAAATACCCTTTCTTTTGGTTCTATGATGGTTAATTGCTAGCATGATCATGTAATTTCCTTACAAGCATGTTTTTGATGGTATAGCCTGATTCTTGGTATGAAATTGTTTTTATAGAGGAATATCATTTGATGAAATTGAACATGTATAACTTTTAGCATGAATAATGCAATCCAACAAAAAATTCTACCTTATGAGTTATTTTTGGCCTTATAGGGAGAACAACAAAAATGCATCTTCTTTTCTTGTGTGATTTACTCTCTTTATGTATATTATCTCTTGGAATTGTGATGGTTATCTATTTCTTGAGACCTATATACGATTTATTTAGTTCATTACTTGTGAAAGTCATATGATAGAGAACTTATTTTTATAAGCCTTATTTATCCTTATCAACCCTTAATTTATCCTCTTTTGAAGCCAAGTTAAGCCTTTAAGCCTTTTATTTTCAACTCCACAAAATTATTTCCCTAGCCGAGATAAGCTTGACCCTATTCGGGGATTAAGACTTAGTTGGAGAGGTATGTTTTGTAGAGTGAAAAAAGTTATGTTTGGTTCGAATTAAGGGTTTTGGGAAGGGTAGATTGGAAGTCTCTTGCTTTGATTTGTAAAAGATCTCTTGGTAGTAAAGAAGCACAAAGAAAATAAGCTGTTATGATATTGTAAGAAAGAAAATGAGGAGAAAGTGTAGCTCGTTAACGACCTCTTCTGGGTCTTTAACGAGGTTGTTCGAGAAGAAAAAAACAGAAGAGCTGAAATAGAAAGAATGAAAAAGGGGGAAAAAGAGAGAAGTATTGTGCACTTGTGTTTAAAGTTAAACGGAGATTCTTTTGAGATTTTATGAGGCTTTCTAGGATAAAAGGTGAGTGAGTGAGCATAAAGTTTTAGAGAGTTTGGTATGTTATGAGAGTTTTGATGGTATTTTGTGAGTTTTTAGGAGTCTTTGATTCCCAGATATTATTAGCACCACATAGCCAAAATATTTCCATGCCTATTTGTCATTACCAAGCCCCGTTACAACCCGGCCGAATGGAAGCTTCTATGAAGTTTTTCATTGAGCCTAAGTTCTCTTGATGTCTTTTGCTTGTTTTGACAAATCTTAGGTGGAGAGTTTGCTGATATAAGTTCCAATTTCTATGAGTTTTTGCATATAAGATTGACTTGAGAGATTGAATTTATAAGCCTAAACACTTGAGAGTTGAGAGAAACACATATCCTTGGTGAGGTTGGATTGTATTTGCTTATGTCTATCTGTGCTTATATATGTGTGATGACGTTAACAATCATTTGCTATTTTCTGCTATGTTTTGATGTTGCTTTTGAGTTACCGGCTATTGCACGATAGGCGTGATTGTTTGGTTTTGATTATTGTATAGTGATTGCTTGAGGACAAGCAAGCTTACGTATGGGGTATTTTGATGTTCGTGTTTTTAGTCTAGTTTTAGGTATCTTTCTTAGGTTGTTTAGTTTAGTTTTGGTAGGTTTTAGAGTTAGTTTTATGTGTTTTTGGATAAGTTTGCATATTTTGTGAAAAGTATGGAAGCTACTCCGTTTTGTGTCTTTTTGTAGGTTTAAGAGCGGGAAATGAGCACTTTTCAAGCTGAGTTGAAGTCTTGTGGTGGAAGGTGGAATGCATGGAAGATAAGGAAGAAGATTGCATGGGAAAATCGAGTTAAAATCCAAGTTAAAGCCAAAGAAAAGTTCAAGAGAAGCCAAAACAGAGGCTTGATAACGACCCTATGAAGGTCATTAACGAGGTTGTAAATATAGAGTGTTTGTAAGGGATTCAACAAAGTCTACCAACCTTGTGCGGGTCGTTAACGAGGGACCCGTATCGGTAGGAGCGCAGCCAACTTTCGGAAATTATATCTTTTATCTTGTTATCTTTTAAGTAGGGTAAGTTTATATCTTTTATATCTTTTATAGATAGCTTTCTTAGTATAAATACCCTTGTTCTAAGCCTAGACAAGGGGGCGGGGGATAGACGATAGTTTTAGGAGAAGTCGAGAGAGGGAGAGAGTCGGACTGGTTCGATCGTGAGAGAGGAGTAGTTCAGTGATCGAGCTCTCGTTAGTTTGGTCTTCAGTTTGTTTTCGGATTCCACGAGATTGTAAGACGATATTTTCAATTTCAAGTAAGTTTAGTTTTTGCTTTCAATGTTCTCTTTGATTAAAGTTATTTGTTTTGTTTCAATGAATAGTGAGTAGTTTTCTTATCTAGGGTCGGGGTTGAAACCTGACATAGTTGTGCATGTTTGAATGAATGTATTGAGTTTTTGATTGCCTTCTATCCTTTGAATTGCTTATTGAGTTATGCTTAGACGATAGTCGAAGTAATTTGAGTTTGTTGCTTGATCGAAAGAGAAAGTTATAAACTTGAATGTTGATATTGTTCGATAACGAAAGTTTTGAGCTTTGGATTCAAAAACAAGTAATAAAGTGAATTGATTTATGAAAGTTAATTGATTTGTTTGTTTAGTCAACGAAAGTTGATAGATTTATCTTTAAAGGCATGATCTTTATCTTCACATGAGTTCTTATGCATAGCTATGTTGTGGTAACCCTTGTCCTAGTGCTTTTTATCTATTGAATTTGTTAATTTTATCTTTCGTTTTCATTCGTTACCGAGGCACGGTGATTCGGTACCGAACCTGCGTTTAGTTCGTTAGTTGCTCTGTTTTCAGTAGATTTCCAGGTTCGTTAACGACCCTGACATTGTCTTTAACGAGGTTGGCCGTAGTTGTTTTTGCTTGTTTTTGCTTTGTTTTAATTGTTTTTATAGTTTGATAAACAAACAACCTTGCTTCCCGTGGACAATCCTGACTTCGGTATACACAACGGGGTCTTGACTTATAAATTTATTTGTTGTCAAGAAACCCTATCAACAGGACCAAGTGTCAAACCTTATTTCTTTCAAACTGATGAAGCTCTTCTTGCATGGCACTGACCCAATCCGAATCTTTCAATGCTTGATCAACATTCTTGGGCTCCAACATAAAGATGAAAGCATTGAAAGCAAATAAGTTGTTTAGGGAAGATCTGGTTTTAATGTTTGTATTAATATTTTTTAAGTTGCGTGTCCATACTTATAAGTCATATATTAATGTTTTCTAAGTTACATGCATATTCATGTTTAAGGTTGTATATTCATTAAAGTTACAATGGAAGAAAAACAATCTTCTCACATTGAAAATATGAATCTTAATTTACATCTATATATGTCCTTGTATTATTCCTATTGTCAAATGTCTTTAGGATGGAACCACATGAACTTATGTGCTAGGCCTACCCGGTACGTTTTAAGGTTGTATATTCATGAAACTTGATTAGTATATAAACCCCTGCATACTCATATTTCTAAGGGAGAAAAAGATCTAAAAGGTTGTGCATTCATGAAACGTGCTTAGTATATATACTCTTGCACATATTCATATTTTTAAGGGAGAAAAAAATCTACATGTACATTTATCGTCTAATTTTAGACTATGATTTTAGATTAGTCCTAATAATTTTACTCTAAGACTCCTTATGTTTGAATTTAATTATATACATAATACACATGCATATATAAGCTTACTTAATATATACTTATTATACACAAACAAAGAAGTGGAGCATAACCCGGTAAAGATGAAGCAATTCGTGCTGAGCAAGTTGGGCAAGGGCTCCGACAAAGTACGAGATACTGTGGAGATGACCCAAGTGAAAGACATCCTATGCTCCCGGATCAAGTTCAAGCTTCCTTGGGAGGACCTTTGGGGCAAAGTAACAAAGGGCAATGTGTGCGTGGCGGGCGACGCCTTCCATGCCATGACCTCGGACCTCGACCAGGGTGCTTGCTCGTCCCTCGATGATGGGGTCATCTTGGCTCGTTGCTTGGGCCGAGCCATGTAGTTGGCTCGAGAGCAAGGAGATGAGGAGGAGGTAGAGTACGAGAGGATCAAGGTGAGCTTGGAGGAGTATGCGAAGAAGAGGAGGTGGAGAGCGTTTAAACTCATGACAACCTCGTACCTTGTTGGGTCATTTCAATTGGCAAGTTGGAAATTGTTTCAAGTGTTGAGGGATGATAGCATGCATTTTAGTCTAGGATAAAGCATGTTTATTTCCTTAGTTTAGTTGTTTTTATTTTATTTTCCTCTTGGTTTTATTGTCTTTTTAGTAGATTTTGTAGTTTCGGTTTCTACTCTTGCTTTGTTCGATTTCAGGATCATTTGGAGGTGGATTCAAGGAGTTTTGGCAACGACAAGGACAAGGGCAAGAGGAGCAACCCGATAGGAAGTGTCTAGGAGTTAAGCGGATGCAAGGAATTGAAGAGAAGATGGGCAAAAGCTCGGTGGAAGACACAGAAGAAAGCTCATTCAACGTTTTGAACGTAGCGGTCCACCAGGCAAAAACTCGGTCCAGGTCACGACCGAGTTCTGGACCGAGTTTTACAAAACTCGGTCTGAAACTCGACCGAGTTTCAGACCGAGTCGCGTCTTTTTCCGAAATTTCTCCTCCGCGTGTTTTATTTATTAATTTCGGGCCTTTTCTATCTTGTTTTTAGGGTTTCATATAAATACTTAGAGATGAAGTTTGGATGATTATTACGTATTATTTTCTTAGCCTCTCTCTTTGAAGAACCCTAGATTGGAGATTTGTGGATTTTTGGCAAGACTTGATTGGAGTTGAATTTAGAGCTATTGAAAAGACAATTGGTATGTTTCTCTTTGATTTAGATTTCTTATCTCTCCATATTATGTCTAGCTAATTTCTTAGTTCTAAGGAAGGGTGAACCCAATGGTTTAATAGGTAGATTTAACGGTGATGATTGGTTGAATTGAGATTTGAATTGTTGTTTGATTCAACCTAGGATGCTTAATGACCTAATTTGCTTGAATTAGGAATCTTGTTATAATTTGAGACCGAGAGGAGATAAGAATAACAAGAGATTGATTGAATTGAATTCACAAATTGTTAATTCATGTTAGATCCCTAGGTTTGAACTTGTTGAATTTTTTGTGCGAGAGTGACTTAATTCACTTGTGGAACTTAACCTATCCTAGAAATTATTGATTGAGTAGTCTTAACTGAGCGCGAGAGAGGATGTTATTTCTATTGATTCATTGATCTCTAAAGAACTTAAAGGACCTAAATAAGACTTGCTTTGTGCGAGAGTGATTGCTAGTCGAGTCTAGGTACATGCATTAATCGTCTGAAAAGAGTTAATGTTAACATTTGAGATAGTTAGTCCTTCAAACAACATTTGAATTGAAATCCAAATAAATATCACCGGTAATCTACTGAATAATCATTGTGGGAATCCTGACCTTGGAATGCTTTTCTCCATTGATAGTTACTTCTTAATTTTGATTTTAATTATTTCTGAATACAATTACAACTTCTTTTTATTATTTTTGGCTTAGTCTACTGAATCGTGTTATAATCAATACTACAAGTTCCCTGTGTTCGACACCTTGATTACTACAATCGAACCGTATACTTACGGTGTAGGAAAATAGCCTATCAAGTTTTTGGCGCCGTTGCCGGGGAACTTTTCTAGTATTGGTTGTGTTCCACAACCGGTAGATTAAGTCTTGTTTTTATTTTTAATTTGTTTCTTTTTGGTTTTGGTTCCAGTTTGTTCTCCTTCTTATGAGAAGAACTCTGAGCGCTAGTGCACTTAACAACTACAATTCTGAACCCGAGCGTGCTTTTCATAGAAGAAGAAGAGAGCAAAGGGAAGCTGAAACACAAGCTATGGAAGGCGATCAGGCAAATGCACAACAACAATTATTGTTGCAACAACAGCTGAATGCTCAACCACCTATGACATTGGGTGATTATGTGTTGCCACGCCATCAAGGACCCACAGCTGGTGTGGTCCGACCCCCCATTCAGGCCAGGAATTTTGAGCTGAAGCCATCTCTGATTAATATGGTTCAGCAGAATCAGTTTGGAGGTCTACCTTCTGAGAATCCTCACCAACATCTTAACACTTTTCTGGAGCTTATGGATACGGTGAAGATTCATGATGTTTCTGATGACGCGCTTTATTTGCGCACCTTCTCATTCTCTCTAAGAGACAGAGCTAAAGCATGGTTCAAGGCCCTGCCTCGTGGCACTATCACTACATGGGATGAGTTGGCCAAAGCTTTCCTGACTAAGTATTTCCCACCTAAGAAGACTGCAGAGATGAGGAATCAGATCAGTTCATTTCAGATGAAGGATGGGGAATCTCTTTATGAAGGTTGGGAGAGGTTCAAGGAGCTTCTATTGTTATGTCCTCACCATGGAATAGACAAGTGGGTGCTTCTTCACACTTTTTACAATGCTGTTGACAACACCACCAGGCTGCTCATTGATGCCTCATCTGGAGGTACTATTATGAAGATGAATGTTAATAATGCTTGGGATCAGATTGAGGACATTGCTCAACACACTCACTATTATAATGATGCTCGTTCTCTTCCAAGTTCTAAGAGATCAACTGGGCTTTATGAAGTTGATAAAGAGACTTTGCACCAGGCACAGATTGATGCCATGACTCAGGAGATCAGACAGTTGAAATTACAGATGAATGGTTCTCCCGTTTCTACTAGTGGAAGTCCTTCTCAAGTTGTTTCGAGTGTTGTTTGTCAGTTTTGTGGAGCTAGTGATCATACCATCAAATCTTGTGAATTGTTTGCTTCTAAGGAGGAACCACATGAGGAGGAGGTGAGATACATGAGTAACTTTGACAGGGGGCCTAGGAATGACCCCTACTCTAATTCCTACAACCCTGGTTGGAGAAATCACCCTAACTTCTCTTATGGGAACAATCAGCCACAACAACAAGCACCTCTTGGGTTTCCACCAAGGGCTCCACTGCACCCAAACCAAGATGCTCAACCCTCCCAAAAGCCTGCATGGGAGATTGCTATTGAAAGCCTTGCCACCTCCATGAAGACGCTAACAGAAGAAGTGAGAGCTCAGGGGAAGAATTTGAAGATCATAGAACAACAAGTGGCTCAACAAGCTTTGAATGTTCCTAGACCGCCTGGTCAATTGCCTGGGCAACCTGAAGTCAATCCTAAGGAGCAATGTCGGGTTGTCACTCTAAGGAGTGGAAAAGAGCTTGAACAGCTCCCACCGGTGAAAGAAGGAGTTGCAGAAAAGACAATGGAGAAGCCATCTAATGACGAAGAACCTAAATATATTGCTCCCCCACCTTACAAACCACCTCTACCTTTCCCACAACGGAAGATTCAAGTGGTGCAAGAGCAACTATTTGGGAAATTCATGAGTATGATAAAGAAGCTCCACATTGACATTCCTTTCATCGATGTCCTCACTCAAATGCCTACATATGCGAAATTCTTGAAGGAGATTCTATGCAAAAAGAGGAGGATTGAAGACTATGAGACAGTCGCCTTGGTAATGGATCAAGTTGAGAAGATGCCAAGAAAGCTAAAAGATCCAGGCGAGTTCTTTATCCCTGCTGGTTTTGGTTCTCTTCAATATGATTGCCTTTGTGATCTTGGTTCTAGTGTTAATATCATGCCATTATCAATCTGCAAAAATCTGAATTTGGGTGATCCTATTCCAACCAAGATGCGTCTTATCATGGCTGATAATTCAGTCACTCATCCTGTGGGCATTATTGAGAACTTTCCAGTGAAGGTGGGCAAGTTCTTTATACCAGGAGATTTTGTGATCCTTGATATGGAGATGATGAATGATAGGACTCCTATCATCTTTGGGAGACCCTTTTTAGCCACTGCTGGAGCTAACATTGATCTCAGGAATGACAAGATCTCACTCACTATTGGGGAAGAGAAGATACAGTATGAATATTTCAAAGATAACTTCCTTGAAGTGCAAAAAAATCCTCCACAAGAGACTGTCAAAGTAGCTTGTTGTAATATTGAAGTGAAGCTGGGTAATGAGGAGATTCAATCTGATATTGCTCAACCCTTTCAAGAAACCTTGGAAGTTAAAAGCTTCATGGATGGTGATATTGCTACGGATTTGAAGGGTAGAGATCACAACAAAAAGAAGAAGGATCGAGCAAAAGCTGAGATTAAAAGAGGAGACAAGGTGATGTTATTCCATGAAAGATCCAACATGTTTCCTGGGAGCAAAGGAACAAGATGGTCAGGGCCATACATAGTAACTCGAGTTTTAAAAGGAGGAACTGAGCTTTGGCATAAAAACTCGAGGAAGTTCAAAGTGCAACGAAATAGGTTGAAGCTTGTAGAAGACCCTGATCCAGTCAAGGTGAGTACCAAAGACCCTCCTGACCCAAGCACTTGAAGAAGATGGGAGGTCGAGCTAACGACCTTAAACAAGCGCTGCTTGGGAGGCAAACCAAGATTGGTGTTTTCTTACTTATCTCTTTTATTCTCTACATTGGGGACAATGTAGGTTTTAAGCTTGGGGGTGAGAACATTTTCATGTTTTGCATTGCATATAGTTTAGTTTGCATATTTAGTTTGAATTTTGCTTGCAAAAAAAAAAATATATATATATATATATATAAAAAAAATTTGCATTCTAGGAGCTATGGATTTCTCTTCAAGTGAAACACCCCTTGTCCTCAAAATTTTCTCTATGAAATTCTACCCCTTTGACTTGCTTGAAATGCTTGAAGTTTTGATGATGACTGACTATGTTATGAATTAGTTTGATGATTGAATGAGCTTGCATATTCTTTGAAACTTGAGTTAATATTGAAATTCTAGACAAAAAGCCTTGTGAGGATTATTGTTTGCCTTTCTTAGGACTAAATAATGTCATGATGTCCTTTCTTTTTATGTGTGATGCTCACTTTGATTGCTTCCTCTAGAACTTGCTTTAGACTCTTTGTCAAGACCGCTCTTATGACTCTTGCATGCGACTTTGAAGTGATTGAGGCACTATTTTCTTAGCCTTTATACTCCTTATCCACCTTGCATATTATCTTTTTTTGAAGCCCCTTTTCGAGCCTAAATTAGCCTTATTCGTTTGAAGTTCCACAAAATTAATCTGATCCTTTATAAGCCTGACCCATCCGGGAACTAGGATAATTACTTGATTGACTCTGTGGTTGCAAGCTAAGCTTGGGGGAGACTTATATGTATTTGGTGATTGGGTTGTGTAATGTGCTAGTATTTTTTTATCTTGGAAAATCAAAGAAAAAAAGAAAAAAATCAATAAAATGCTTTTAAAAAAAAAAGAAAAAAAAAACAAAGCAAAAAGAAAAACAAAGCAAAAAGAAAAAAAAAGAGTATGAGAAATAAGGGAATAAAGGGTGTTGGTGTATGGGAATAAGTTGCTTGGAAAGAAAATCATGAGACATGGTGTTCAATCGAGTTTAGTTAAGTCTAGATTCCCGGGATTTAGCACCACATGGCCTAAATATTTCCCCACCTATTTCTTATCACCTTGGCCCCATTACAACCCAATAAAAGACCTCTTGATCATTGTTGGATGCAAGGTCCCATGCGGTGGAGATTTAGAACGCTTTTGCAAGCCTATGGTAGCTAAGCTTTCAAATGTGAGATTTGAGTGAAACACGTCCTATTTAAACACTTGAGAGAGAGCGAAAAACACATTATCCTAAGTGAGGTCTAGAATGAATATGTTGACTCAGTTTCTTTGAATTTCTCAAATGCACGCTATGATTTTGATTGTTGATCTATACTTCTAAACTCTTTGTCTAGTTCGTTGTCAAGATGAATGCATGACTTGCTTGTTTTGTGGGGTGTCAGATTCTATTTCTTGCTTGAGGACAAGCAAGGTTTAAGCTTGGGGGATTTTGATAGCATGCATTTTAGTCTAGGATAAAGCATGTTTATTTCCTTAGTTTAGTTGTTTTTATTTTATTTTCCTCTTGGTTTTATTGTCTTTTTAGTAGATTTTGTAGTTTCGGTTTCTACTCTTGCTTTGTTCGATTTCAGGATCATTTGGAGGTGGATTCAAGGAGTTTTGGCAACGACAAGGACAAGGGCAAGAGGAGCAACCCGATAGGAAGTGTCTAGGAGTTAAGCGGATGCAAGGAATTGAAGAGAACATGGGCAAAAGCTCGGTGGAAGACACAGAAGAAAGCTCATTCAACGTTTTGAACGTAGCGGTCCACCAGGCAAAAACTCGGTCCAGGTCACGACCGAGTTCTGGACCGAGTTTTACAAAACTCGGTCTGAAACTCGACCGAGTTTCAGACCGAGTCGCGTCTTTTTCCGAAATTTCTCCTCCGCGTGTTTTATTTATTAATTTCGGGCCTTTTCTATCTTGTTTTTAGGGTTTCATATAAATACTTAGAGATGAAGTTTGGATGATTATTACGTATTATTTTCTTAGCCTCTCTCTTTGAAGAACCCTAGATTGGAGATTTGTGGATTTTTGGCAAGACTTGATTGGAGTTGAATTTAGATCTATTGAAAAGACAATTGGTATGTTTCTCTTTGATTTAGATTTCTTATCTCTCCATATTATGTCTAGCTAATTTCTTAGTTCTAAGGAAGGGTGAACCCAATGGTTTAATAGGTAGATTTAATGGTGATGATTGGTTGAATTGAGATTTGAATTGTTGTTTGATTCAACCTAGGATGCTTAATGACCTAATTTGCTTGAATTAGGAATCTTGTTATAATTTGAGACCGAGAGGAGATAAGAATAACAAGAGATTGATTGAATTGAATTCACAAATTGTTAATTCATGTTAGATCCCTAGGTTTGAACTTGTTGAATTATTTGTGCGAGAGTGACTTAATTCACTTGTGGAACTTAACCTATCTAGAAATTATTGATTGAGTAGTCTTAACTGAGCGCGAGAGCGGATGTTATTTCTATTGATTCATTGATCTCTAAAGAACTTAAAGGACCTAAATAAGACTTGCTTTGTGCGAGAGTGATTGCTAGTCGAGTCTAGGTACATGCATTAATCGTCTGAAAAGAGTTAATGTTAACATTTGAGATAGTTAGTCCTTCAAACAACATTTGAATTGAAATCCAAATAAATATCACCGGTAATCTACTGAATAATCATTGTGGGAATCCTGACCTTGGAATGCTTTTCTCCATTGATAGTTACTTCTTAATTTTGATTTTAATTATTTCTGAATACAATTACAACTTCTTTTTCTTATTTTTGGCTTAGTCTACTGAATCGTGTTATAATCAATACTACAAGTTCCCTGTGTTCGACACCTTGATTACTACAACCGAACCGTATACTTGCGGTGTAGGAAAATAGCCTATCAAGGGACACCATTTTGGCTCCTTACCTTGCCATGGTTATACCCAAGGTGGCCAAGTATGACTGTGGGAAGCTCAATTAATCACATATATGCATGAATCTTCATCAATTTCACGTACCAATCGTGCACACACCTACACTCGCGACACGAATGCAACTTTTATTCAATAATGTTTTTTCTAAGTATTTCAATACAGACCAACTTTCGTTTGATATGTAATGTTTTTAAGTGTGTTGATACGAGATCAATACATCTATCTTTTTTTTTTGAAGGGCATTGCCTGTGAGAGTCGAGTCGGTGACATTTGGATACTATCTTTGAGGCTTAACCGTTTGATTAGATGCGCGAAGGCATATCAATACATCTATCTATATACCTCCCTCTGTTTCACAATACTTGTTCTTAAAGCCTTTTTTTGTTTCAAAATAGATGTTCATGTAATTTTTTTTCCATTTATACCCTTGTGTATACCCCCACATTATACATATCCCAAAATTTCTTTTTTTGGTTGAATCTCCCAAGGTAATTGAGAAAAAACAAAGAGTATTTAATAAGGGTAATTTGGGAAGAAAAAAATTCATTAATATGTGTGAAATTTTGTCTAAGATCAAGTATTGTGAAACGGAGGGAGTTTAAAGAAGAGGTCTTTTGACCACATGTCAACTTATTATTCAATTCTCCTATGTGTCAATATTTTTGGTGTTTTTGAATTATTATTTTTATCAATAATTTTGGTCACACTACGTTTTAATTAATTAGTTTTTGTACTTATTCTAAAATAACAAATACTTAAAATTCCCAACATTTAGGCATTTCAAATATTATTTAACTATGTTAATTTAAAATTTTTATTTATGCAAAATATTTTTAGACCGAACTCGTACATGGCACGCACATTCAACTAGTTATACATAATAAAGAACTAGTGTTAGTCTCGTACCATGTACGAGTTACAACAGAGATAAATATAATAACTTTTAATATTTTGAAAATTATTGTATAATTATAACAAAGATAGATACAATAAGTTATAATACTCTTACAATAATTGTCAAAATTCAAAGTGTTTAGAAAAAAAAATTAGAAGACAATATATGTACATATAAGTATATAACACAATCTATATACATACTAAAGAAGAAGCCTCATGACACATGTCATCTTCTGGTTTATTTCACCTACGTGTCGAGCCATGGTTAATTTTGCATGCGTGGCGCCACCTATTATCCAAATATTCAAGCCAGAAAAAAATACTTAATACATCAATTTATCTCTTAATCCAATAAATTATTTTATATTTATCTCTTACTCTAACTAATTGGATATTTATCTCTTAATCCAATAAATTAATTTTTATTTATCTTTTATTCTAATAAATTATTTTGTATTTATCCTTAAGTGCTTGATTATCCTTATCTAATTATTGTGTATTATCTTCAGTTCATTCTTATCTCATCCCTCCATGATTAATTACACATTATCTAAATTAATTATATATTCAAATCACACGACAAAAAAATTATATATGCTATAATTAAACTTGATTATCATTTATGTATATATATTTTTAATTTAAACATATATATACAAATTTAAAAAATTGTTCAACTAATTCATTTCCTTTTAATAAAGGAGAAAATAAAACATTGAGTTTCAATAATTTTGTTCATACTTCATATACAAATAAAAAATAAATTATTTATATTTAATCAAACCCGTACAAGGTACGGGTACTTATGCTAGTTTAATCTAAAGTAATTGTCAAAATTAAAGTGATTAGAAAATACTTAATCAAATTGGAGTAGTGCTTCTAAATTTCTAATTATTATATACCCGTTATAAAAAATACTTAATCAATATGTGTTTGATAATATCTATTTATTTTGTAAATATATTAATTAAAATTAGAAAAATGAATTCAAGATATACATTTAGGGCAATCTCATGTCAATATTCACTCAATTTTGAATCGTGGAAAGAAACTACATAAATATTTCTTTTAGATAACTTTAAAATAACTATTTGTATGAGATGGTTAGGGGTTAGGATAATAATTTTTTGATACAATTTATTAAAAAATAGTGTTTGTTAGATAAATTTAAAAAATAATTTGTGTTAGATCAATTAGAATAATAAATTGATTTTAATCAAGTATTCATTAAAAAAATTTAGATAAATTCAAAATAACTATTATATAAAATAATTAGAATAGTAAAATATTTTTGAATTCAATTTTCATTAAAAAATAGGTTGTGGTTAGTGGCGGAAGTGGGAAAGTGAGTAGGTTTTTTTGAAAAATTTTATTTAAAAAATAATTTTAATTTTTTCACATGATGACAAGTGGCACAATTTTTTGTACATATTTAATTTCTATTTTATAATTGTATTAGGTAGATGTAATCTAGTGAAGAGAAATTTTAGAGTGAAAAAGTAAAGAGAAATCTAGATCACTCATTTCGAGCCTAATATGAACCTTATCATATCAGCTTTGGCGTGACAGTCGATCGGTTAACATTGGCAGTTGACTAGTTAGTCCATGATTTTTTTTCCGTACAGGTTTAAGTTTGACCAATTGTTCGTAAATAGTTGAGTTGTTGTTAATTGAAGTTCATTTATTGTTTGATAAATTTGAACGCAAGTAAAACAATTAAAAAGTTGAACTAGTATCTATAATCTATAAGTATATATTAAAGGAATTACGATCAGGTGGAAAAGTTTCTTACGGTGTAATGTGCGAGCACGTTCGGACCGTTGGATCGAGCATCTTCAATGGACATGATCAAGATAAATCTTTAATGATTTTATAAACGGAGGGGCATTATTGTCTTTTTACGCGTCAAATTAGAAAACAAGTGACAAGAGTCATTTTCAACCTCTTGGACGTGTAGGTTTTTTCAACTTTTTCGATCGATTCTTCTCCATACTTATTGCAACTTGCTTCTTCTGATTTGTTTGGCTTTTTTTGTTGATTCCGACCCCAATTTATGTTATCTCTTCATCGATTTTGTTATAGATCTTTTTTATGAATTCAAGTTCACATTTGAGATTTTTTCAAATTTGGGACCTTGATACTTCGATTTACATGTTTTTTGTGTGTTTTAGAGTGATTTTTTTATTTTAATCAAACTTATACAGATTTGTGTATGTTTTGCATTGAAATCTAAAGTTTTAGATCGAAAACAAAAGCAAATGGTCAATGCTCATCTAATCGCCCACCATGTGTTCGACAAAATATCCAAATGACCAACTTGGAGCTTAGAGCATTTTTCACCAGTTGTTCTTATTATTTCATTTAGTTTTATGCCAATGTGATTTGTTACCATGTCTATATTTAAAAAAGGTTGTGTCTTCTGTCATTATATCTCACTTAGTTATTGTTCAAAATTCATGAACCAACGTTGTGATTTGAGGATAATTTTATGAACTTTATTGATAATATTTATGAACCTAACTATATAAATACATGAACCAAACATAATACCATTTACAAATCATAACACATATTGTTGTGAGTTAACTTCCATGAACCATATTGAGAATTGTTATAAACCTAACCGTATAAAGACATGAACCTATAGTCCAACTTTTATGAACTAAAAGTCGTAAGATGAAATGTTATAAGCTATATGTTTATAAGAACATGAACTAAGGGAGCAAATGTCATGAACCAAAAGAATTGAACCAAAATAACTAGTATGACTTAAAATACACCAACTTCAAGATTGACCGTTAAGAATTAAAAGACATGAACCATAAGAATTATTATGAACCTAGCTTTCAAAAACATGAACGGAAAGAACAAGTATCATGAACCAAAATACATGAAAGAAAATAATAACTAGCATTAACTACTAAACGACATGAACCATAAGATGAAATTTGATGAACCTAAGGTTATTCAAACATGAACCAAAAGAACAATTATTATTAACAAAAAAGCATGTAATAAAATTTATGAGCCATAAGAATTAGTATGAACCTACCTTGCAAAAACATGAACCGAAAGAACAAGTACCATGAACCAAAAATCAAGAAAGAAAATAATAACTAGCATGAATGAAAAGACATGAACCATAAGGTAAACTTTGATGAACCTAAGGTTATTCAAACTTGAACCAAAAGAACAATTGTTATAAACCAAAAAACATGGAACAAAATTTATGAACCATAAGAAGAAATATTATGAACCTTACCTTGAAAAGTCATGAACCAAAAGAATAACTGATATAAACAAAAAGACATGATTGTATCAAGAATTAGCCTATGTGGGATTTGAACCCACATACATGCACATTGCTCTACCATTTGAGCAAATAAGCTACCAAATGACATGAAATATAAGATAAACTACTAAGAATTAAAAGTCATGAACCATAAGAATTATTATGAACCTAGCTTACAAAAACATGAACCAAAAGAACAAAAACCATGAACTAAAAACCACGAAAGAAAATAATACCTATCATGAATTAAAAGACATGAACCATAAGATGATCTTTGATGAACCTAAGGTTATTCAAATATGAACCAAAAGAACAATTGTTATAAACAAAAAAAAGCATGGAACAAAATTTATGAACCATAAGAAGAAATATTATGAATCTTACCTTAAAAAGTCATGAACCAATAGAACAACCAATACGAACAAAAAGACACAACTGTATCAAGAATTAGCCTATGTAGATTTGAACCCACATCTATGTGCATATGCACATTGCTCTACCATTTGAGCTAATAGGCTACCAAATATACTATTTCTCAAGTGTCAAATGCACATTTCCCACTAATACAACAAGATATAGACTAAATTACATTGAGATTTCTCCCAAGAAGACTATATTAGACAACTTCAACATCGGCAACATATAATCAATTTGGTATTCTCCAAGGCTAATTGGAAGTATTAACTATATAGATTTCTACAAGTGATTATCATTTAAGTGCCAATGTTTTTCAAAAAAAAAGGAAGAAAGATGTGCAAATGCCTCACCCCCTCCAAACCAACATTGAAGAAATAAGGGTCGTGTTTCATGGTTTTCAGGCTCACTCCCCCCCCCCCCCCCCCCCTTAAATCCAAAAGTGACGCAAACAAGTAACAAATCATGCGAGAACCACTCATGAAATCCCATGGTGGGAATGAATGTCACTACCCCTATCACAACAAGGCAAGTTCAGTTTGACTATGAACCTACATACTTGATATTTTGAACCTATACATTAAATATTCTGAACCATAAAATCAGAGACCGCGAACCAGATCGAAAAATTTCGAACCTAAACAGTAAACACAATCAAATACAAACACCCATCAAATCAACCATAAACACCCATTACAGCTCAATAAACATTTCTAATACTCAAAAACAAATCTTAGAACCCTCAAAAATTGAAATCAAAGGAATCCATAGATCTACCACATAAATAATAGCCGTATCAAATTAGGTCTAAAAAAACTCATCTTGAAACCAATGTTGCAAATCGATGCCATAGGCCCATAGCCAAGTCAGAATTGGAAAGGAGTGAGCTTGAGGGTGAGATTTCGAATTTGTGGTGTAGATTTTGAAGTGGATCTAGAGGTTGAAGATGAGTCTCCTTTTCCCCCCAAAAAGAATGCGTGTAATAAAAAAAGAATATGTGTGAGGGTATTTTTGTCTTGTCATTCAAATTTTAAACAAATTACACTTCGTGTCATTGTAAATGAATGAGACCCTTTTCCTTATTTTTTATTATCAAATTCGTTTTATTTAATCTAGACCGTTGATCTGTTTAATCCAATGGTCACGATCTGCTCGCATTTTTTATTGTAGCAATAATTTCCACCCGAGCGTGACTCTATATTAAAGTTATACCTTTTCGAGCCACCAGAACGATTCTGGACCCACTCATATTTAAAAAATTAATTTTTATTTCAATTGTTATAACTTCTTTCTATTAAATTCTTTTTTAACTATTTAAATTTATCTCTAACATCAGAAAAATATCTATTTGGTATAATAATATCTTTTGAAAGCTTCCTTATACAAGTATTTAAAATTATAGATACAATATTTCAAAATAAATATAAATCCTTTAGCATATATCTTTTGACGAATTTATTTATAGATTTATATTGATTTTCTTTTATAAAAAAATTAATGATAAATATTTATAATGTTTAAAATTAATATAAAATATAAAATAAAACATTTAATAGATATATTAAAATATTTGATAATATATAAATTTAATTACATGAAAAGTAATAAAATATTAATCATATAATATTTGATTAAACAATTTATACATTTTACGAGAAATAAATTACTTATATTAACGTTTATATTATATTTTTATTTATTAATATCCTATTTATAATGTCTATAAAATAGCGAATCCTAGTCGTACATGGTACGACGAGTACAACTAGTTCGTTAAATTTGAATAATTATTCATTAAAGTTGAACAATTGTTATTTTTGAACACCTACTCATTAAAGTTGATCTATTGTTTTTTAAAATTTCAAAAATTACACATGTAAGTAGAATAATTGTTCATTTAAAATTGATCAATTGTGTTGATTAAAGTTGAGGATATTGTTAAATTTGATATATATTTTTTGTTGAATTTGAATAATAGCTCGTTAATATTGAGCAATTGTTATGTTTAAACAATTGCTCATTAAAGTTGAGAAATTATTCATTAAACAATTTGCAACAATGAGTATTACCGCCGGTGACCTCGTATTTTTCCCGTCCAAAGTCACCCAAGACTTTTAAATTATATAAATAAACATAATTAAAGGAGAATGAACTAAACGTAGAATTTTCATTAATTAATAAGAACATTCGTTCATTACAATGGTAGTTGTTTTACAAAGGATGTAGCAGCGGAAAATAAAGCCCATATTATAAAAGGGTTGTTCAAAAGATGTATTTGAAAATACAAATATATTTCCTAAGATAACTCATATGATGATGACTTGCTTGCTTTAAAATGGAAGAGTTGGTGCACCACCTTTTGAATGCTTTGATCTAAGAAAATTCCTTCTTTTCTTCAATGATATCTTGTCTTGATCTTCTATCCTTGAAAACTCTTCTCAAACCTTCTAGCCTTGCCTTGATCTTCTATCCAAGCAAAACGTGCGGAAATAAATGGAATTAGTCTAAGGAGACTAAGCAAGTGAGAATGAAAATTCTCAAGGGTAAGGGTTGGTAATATCATTAATTTATCAACAAGATAATGGAGAAGATTTATTTGAGTGAAACATCTTTGTGGAGCATATAAGAATGGAAGCTAGTTTGTCTCGAAGAGAGAGAAACTATTTTACGAGAAGAATGATACTACGACATTGTAGTTCATTTTAGAGTACGAATGTTGTTGGGAACGTTTATCTCACATCAAGTTTTTAAAAGACTCCCATAACTTTGTCGGACCTCACCCAACCTCATTATATTCAGAGTTTCAACTTGGGGAGGTGGCCCGAAGGCGCTTAATTACCAAGCCCACCTAGACAAGCCCGAATAAGCATTCAAATTGAAAAGGCGAACGTCAAAATCCGGGAGCCGAGTTGGTCTTCCAAGTTGTACTAATCCATCCCGGGTCATTTTAATTATCATGCACTAGCACTTATCTTTCTTAAGTGTCAAAGCATTTCACATAGTTTACGATTTTTAGGGGGTTGGGGGCTATGAAAGAGCTGGATCCATAAATGGTGAACCTCTATCTTGTAAGGCTTCGTTTAGGAGTTATAGTGGTCTGATGTAGCTGAATTTGTTATCATTGAAAAAATAATTCAAATAGCTACAATTCATGTTTTTACTCCGAAAAAACTTGTACGAGTTTTTCAACACATTGCTAATATTGAGCTTTATGAAGTAAAATTGGACTGCAAAAGCCCATTTCAATATTTTTCAGCCCATAATGGATGATGAGCTTTTGTAAGACGTGGCCCAGGTATCATATAATATTTCCATGTAGAAAAATTTCTATGTATAAAAAGTTTCGTGTTACCTTCTTTCCTTTTTGATATCAAAAATTCTAAATTATAGTTTTGATTTATGATATAAAATACTACGTGTATTGTTTCGGAGTTAAAAATATGAATAAGAATAAATACTAACTAGGGTTTAAACGTGGGGTTTGATTTAGGATAGAAAATCCTCCACTTAGCCGCATAAGAGATCTCAATCACGTGCCCCCTATATATAGCAGATATTTTCTCTTCTTTCGCAAGCATTTTCTTCTACCAAATCTTCTCGGTTTCCATCTAGCTACGAGGTTCATAATTCTCTACAATGGCGAACCTTTCTAGGGTTTAGGGTGTTGATGCCTTCTTCGTCTGCTATAACCCGCCCAACCAGAATCACATTGAAATCTGGTGTATTCAAAATCTTTTTGTTTTTATTTCACATCGCAATGACCAACCAGAATCGCATTAAAATCCGGTGTATTCGAAATCTATAGCTTCCAAAAGAAGCCTTATAAGCTTTTGCAGTCCAATTTTGCTTCATAAAGCTCAATATGTTATTCGACCGAATTGCACTATCAATCAGTCGAGTTCGGGTTGTTTTGGCTTAGATCATTTTGGATCCGGATCTAAGTCGGATATTGTGTCAAACTACATATTGTCAGTTCGGATATTTATTTTATCAGAGTAGGGTTATTGGGTAAGTCTGATTGATTATTTGGATATCGGGTTGGGTAGGATTTTAGACTAAATAAGATCTCAATCAAATCGGGTGGTGATTTGATTGAATTTCAATTGAATCGAATTTTAATTAAATTGAATTTCATTTGTATTGAGTTTTAGGGTACAATGGCGAACCTCTATCTTATAAGACTTCGTTTGAGAGATATAGTGGTTTGATGGATCAAAATTTGTTATCATTAGAAAGATAATTCAAAGAGCTAGTTTTTACTCCAAAAAAACATGAATTATGAAGCAAAATTGGACTGCAAAAGCCCATTTCAATATTTTTCAGCCCATAATGGATAATGGACTTCTATAAGACGTGGACCAAGTATTATATAATATTTCCATGTAGAAAAGTATCTATGTATAAAAAAATTCGTGTTACATTCTTTCCTTTTTGTATCAAAAATTCTAAATTATAGTTATGATTTATGATATAAAATACTACATGTATTGTTTCGGGAGTTAAAAATAAGAATAAGAATAAATATTAACTTGGGTTTAAACGTGGGGCTTGATTTAGGATAGAAAATCCTCCACTTAGCCGCATAAGAGATCGCAATCAAACGTCCCATGTAACATCCTATCTTTCCACAGGGCGCTACTTAGTAGTAGATCTTACAAGGTACTACTTATGTGAGTTGACAACCACAATTTAGGATCTTACAACGCGGACACGATTAGAAAACCTAATAAAACATCCAACCTTTTATTTAGTAAAATTTAGAAAACATCGTTATGCGTGCATTCTTGAAAACATAAATATCCAAACCCGATAAAATTCTATCATTAACGAATTAACCTAGTAACAATAATAAACATCACATAATAATAAATCCAACATACCTGGAATTGACCTAGTAACAATAATAAACATCACATAATAATAAATCCAACCTGACCTCACTCTCACAAGTTCTCTTCATTGCTCCGCCCTGCCATCTGGCCTCGACTCATGCACGGTTCCCTGGTTCATACCTGGAATTGAAAAATATTCCCCGAAGGTTCAACTACTAATCTATCAAGTTAGAAAGAATGTAGAAATTGCAAGACGTTTGAAAAACACGTCTAAGGTCAGCATCCAAGTCCACAAACGCACTCATAACTCTAAAGGCCAATATCTAAATTAGTTTTGGTTAGTCACACATAGCCACATACACATTCACAAACACAATTTTACAAAAATGTAATTCCTCCATCTCGCAATCCAACCTCCAAGGCGCTCAAACCCCGCGCCAAGTGCAGAGGCAGACCCTCTCACTCCACTTCACAATCTCCTTTCTAACCCCAGCTAAGCGTCCACTGGAGCACTTGCCAAAACACATAGATAATTTTTTTCGTTTTGAAGGGGCACGATTTCCCTGTCACACGGACCATACATAGACAACTCTTCCTCTCCGCCAGCTACGATGGCCGTGTCGAAAACGATACCAACACGGAGAAAACGTTCAACAAAAACTTATTTACGATAAAACTCGATCTTTTAACATTCAATTTGCACACAACAACACAAGTAATTCCAAAACACTCCAAAAAGATATTCGGGACTAGTTTCCAAAACCAATCCTACATAACGGCATAAAATCTAACAAGACAGAAAAGAACCGAGCAAATCGAAAACAACGTACCTCGAAATTAGGAATCCTTTGAAGAAGGTGGAATTAAGGATGTGAACAGAAAAGACTCCCTAATAGAAATATTAACATGACAATTGCATCAGTTTCAACCCACACGTCCTCTAGTGATATTTTAAACGAACCTAAACTAGTTTTACAAACCCGACTTAAGAACGAATTCAAGATTATAGTTGAATAAATATACAGCATCTAAATTGTTCAAAATTTAACTATATCAACAACTAGGTATTTAACTAAATATACATAACTTAACACGTATATATAGATATACAAATTCCAAAAACCTAAACCATTCGATCCAAAGAAATACTAACTCTTAACCTATAATAGATTACACGTCTGAATCCTCACCAAAAAAAATAGATTACACGTATGAATTAAAAAGGACATCTTAGTAATCTACACAACCTTTCATGAAAGAAAACATGAGATGACCGAATACATGTAATGGAATAACAGGTCACACCAAAACTATCCTAGCTAGGAGGGACAACTCCCCCTTACAACTTCGATGAAACCGATTTTTTTTTATAAAATAAACCCAACTGAACAATACCAACTCATCCTTGATATGAGAATGCGTATCTTATTAGTATCAAATTAAGTAGATAATAGGGGAATTGGGGAAATAGAAGAAGAAAAACCAAATTGATTGTGAAGGGAGACGAGAAATTGAGAACAAAGAGACGAGAGAGGAGAGGTAGAAGATTAGGGTTTGGAATAAGATAATTCTGATTTATTGATTAACTTTCTAAAATACAAAAGGAGTATTTATAGCTAACCCTAACAGTAAGTCCTAACGGTTCAAATAAAGCGTCCCGGGAAAGAACCGTAAGGAAAACCCAAGAAAGTGTATTATAAAACTCTGTATAAAAAATACATTAATTAAATATTATAAATAATCCCTAGGATATAACGTATCATCCTCCTTCTATGGACCTAGAAGCACAGGTTAACCAAGTTGTTTGCCAGGAAAACGTGGACCGAGAACACCCAAGATTTACCCTTTCCAAAACAATACTCGATCGAACTCGCTGGTTAACGAGGCCAACTCTACTCGGCTGGTGCGAACACCCTCGAGCAGGCCCGCTGCCACTAGGTAGATAAAGCTATATATAATTAAAGAAGGAATGCCGAGGTGATAGAATTCTTTAGGTAGATAAATCTATATATAATTAAAACCGGATTCCAGCCTCCTCATTGCGCCACGTTAGATTTCGCCACTTGGCGCTTTGACATTACGCCACATATGAGTGTCATTTTTCCTTTGCTCCGTTAAATTTACACTCCATTACTTTTGTTCCACATCATATGTCATATCATATTATTTTCCGCCATATCAATTACCTATCATATTTAACTACGATTAGAAATAATAAGTAATTTAAATCTAATGTATTAATAAAAATCATCTATCTTAAGAATTATGGGTTGTTTCAAAATTGTTCCTAGGGTTTCATTCTTCTTCTCCATCAAGAATCTCTCACTCATCTCCACGTCTTTCAGGTTCATATGTCCTTAATCAATTTCTTGCTACTTTGCACTATCGATCGATTTCTTGTTGCTCTTCTTTGATTGAGTTGTCACTACTATTCATCTTCTTTTGATCGATAATTCGATATGTTGTTGCTCCTCGTTGTCATTTAATTCTCCTTCACCATCAATAAAAACATTTCAAATAATGTATTTTGTTGTCTCGATTAGATTTGGCAAGTCTATCTATTTCAATTCAAGGGGGTGCCGTAAAATATTGGTGGAAAGACTGTAACATTCTCGACCAAAGTACATACGTCATTTTGCATTCATATAATATTAGAAGCATATGCATGGCATACTGACATGGTATATAGTGAGTTTTTAAAAGTGATATTTATTTTCTAATTAAGTTTTTATATTTTAAAAAGTTTTTAAGTAAAAGTTAATTATTAATTATTTCAGGGTAAAGTTTGTAGTAAAGGAAATTTGAGGGTGGAACTCGGAATTATCCAAAACTTTTAGCCGAAATTGCCTACCATTCAACTTTGAATTTGTGAGCAAATTCACTTTGGCTTTTGATGTCGCACTTTTTAGTTGGTTTTTATAGGTAGTTTTCTAGTTAGGATTGAGTCTTTTTTAGGTTTTGTGTTTTGTCTTGAGTCATTTGTGTAGGTTTTCATGTTATCTTGAGATATGGAGTCTGCATAAGTTTGTTTGATGTTTTGTAGGTATTTGAAGCGTTGAGGAGGAGGTGTTTTAGGTCTTTCAAGCTTTCTAGGAGGTGATGCTCAAGCGGTCTTATGGTGATGTTGATAAGAAGAGTGAGAGTCGGTGCATTTGAAGGTTTGAAGATTCCGAGTTGAGGATTTCAAGAACAAGGTGCTTTTGAAGGAGCTAAAGGAAGTCTTAAAAGGCCATGAGCAATTGAAGAAGAAACATTGAAGAAGAACCAAGCATTGGAGCAAGTTTGAGCAAAGAAATGAAGAAATCAAGTGTAGCCAATGGTCGGAGACGACCTACACTAGGTCGGTGACGACCCAATCCGTGTGTGGCGGATTTGTTTCTTGCGTTTTAAGCTAGGTTCAGTAAATGTTTTATTTATGGGCCTTTTTAAGATAGAATTTAGTTTCCTTATAGGTATATTTCCACTACTATATAAGGATCTCTAGGGTTTTATTTTAAGGGGGGGACGCTTTTAGAGAGGATTCCAAGGGGGGGGACGTTGGAGACGTTATTTGTGGAAGACGGAACAAGTTGCAAGTTTTTTTTAGGTTACTTTTATTTTCCAAGCTCTTGGACAATTTTAGAGAGACTTGGAGGTTTGCTTGAGATTGTAAGTTTTCTCTTAATTGAAGTTGTTTGGATTTGAATTATGTCTTCTCTTTCGTATATGATTGTTGATTGTTCCATGGATCGTGAGTAGTCTATTTTCTAGGGTTGGGGTGAAACCCGACGAGTTGTGCATGATTAAAGCATGAATCTTTGATTGATTAACCCTTTTGAATCTCTATCCTTTGTCTACTTGTTTTCTATCAAATCCTTGATGAAAGTTGAGGCAAGTTCAAGTTTATGGTTGAATTGAAAGATTGAATTGTGAATTTGGATAATACTTGGTTGAAAACGAAAGTTGAAACTTTTAGAAACAAGTAGGGTTGCAAGTTTAGATCTTTATGAAAGTTTAGATTTTTACTTGATTGTTTGTGAGAAAAGTCATTTATGAGATTATTATGGGATGATTTTGATTCATGTTTGCATGCCTAGCTTGTTGTGGTGAATCATTTGCTCTAGATCTCTTTTAATTTGGTTTTCGAAGTTTTCTAGTTACCCGGATAGGTCGGTTACGACCACTTTCAGGTCGGGGCCGAGCTCCTAGTTCCCTTAGTTTTTCTCCTGCGTTTGCGTTGAGTAGTTGGTCGGTTACGACCTGTTGTGGGTCGGTGTCGAGCGTCTGTTTGTGTGTTTTTTCTTTGCTTTGTTCTCTTTTATTAGGATTAGTAGCTAGACGTAGATTCTTCTAATTCCCGTGGACGAACCTGACCTCCCTGTACTCAGCGGGGTCTTGATATAAATTTATTTGTTGTCAAGAAACCCTCTCAACAGCTTTGTATTGGAATTTGGTTTTTGTCTTCTTATATATTCAAAATGGAATTTTCCTTCTATCTTTATATATATATATGTATTGATCTCTCTGTATGCAAAGTTAAGCATACGTACGAAAGGAAGAAAAATACGAGAGAAGGAAAAGGAGAGGACAGAAGGAACTTGATTTTGTTTGTTTTGATTGTTGGATCTGATACAAGATATCCTTTATCAGGTTTTAATCCTAAGTATAAGCGTGCTTTGGTAAGCTTTAATTAGTTAATGATTTATTTAGTTTTTCTCTAATTTTCCAGATCTAGATCTACAGTTGTTTTTTATTTGAAAATTATTCGATTTATAGTTCTGAGAGGATGTTTTCGATATCGGATTTATATTTGGTAAAAGATTTCAGAGTAATTCTAGGCTATTGCCTTGTAAGGATATTATGGGGAATTTTGATCAAGTTTTTCATAAAGGTTTGAACTAGAAAAATGTTCTTCTATATATATAGTTTATTATTGTGAAGTTTTAAAGGATTTGGAATTATGCACAAAAAGTTATAAGGCATACTTGCATTTTATTGCATTTAGGGTTAGAGTTTATAAGAATAAATAGTCTAATTTGCATTGGGTTACATATAAGAGCACCAGTCATAGAACGGGGTCAGAGACAAGGGGGAGAAATATAGTAATTGTCTTGAACATGTGAGTATAGACCGGAGATTCAACCTTATGTGCTATATGGATATATATGTTATATGAACTATGTGGATATATGTGTTATATGAATCATATGGATATATTTGTTATATGTGATAGCTCTGAAATTTACAGAGTTGTTTGCACAGAAAGTATGTTAACATATGACATATGATATATGGTTACATGGTGCATTTGATTGCATAGCATATTGCAATGAGATTAAAAGGATCTGTGACTGTCTCGCCCTGAATCTGTATTACAGGACCTACGGGTCATACATGATCTTCGGATCATACAGGATCTACGGGTCATACAGGACCTACGGGTCATAATGAAAAAATCTTCGGATTTTTTTCTTAAAGGGACCATAAGAGTCGATATACAGTAAACCCGGGGCAGATTCAGGCTTGAACAGTTCACAGAATAATAAATCGGATACGTCAGCATTTGCACTTGCATAGTAAATTCATATATGATATACATAATATGTATGTATATGTACATGGACTAAATGTTTGACTTTGTGTGAAATAATTGATAATGGTTTATATTCATAAACAATTTTTCAGGTTCATCTAGTTCTTACTGACGTGTGTCCTTTTAGAGGTCACATGCATACAAGTCGGCCGGCTGAAGCTCTAAGCAACCTTCTCCTCCTCATTTTGCATCTTAGATTTTTGTGTTGTAATAAAGTTAGAGTAATAGACGTATTAGCATAAGAAGTAACGACATAGAATTTCGTGTGTGTGTGTGTATACAACCTTATATGGTTGTTAGTTTTGTTATATGTTTACGTGGATAGTTTTTATATGTAAATTATATGTTTATATGTGAAATAAGTTTTTACTAAGTATATGTCGTAAGGAATAAGGGTGTCACAGTTAGTTTTTGGTATCAGAGCATGGATATGATTCTTTAAGGACATTCTGCTTTCCGCATTCCGCATTCATAAGCATATGTAATTGACATTAAAGTTGCATTTAATTGAATAGGAACATGGAAATGCATGAGCATAATGCATCAAGGAGAGAAGGTTCAACCGTGCCACATCAGTCTATAGGAGCATCTCATACAGCACCACATGAGCATATACCTCATACACATGGACCAATAGAACAGGAAGTACATGGACCAACTATGGGGTCTAGAGGCGGGAATTTTAAGGAGCTTCGTAAGTTAGGACCAGTTGATTTCTATGGAACTATAGATCTTGCAGAGGCTGAGACATGGCTCAAGAGAACATAGAGAGTATTTGGTATGATGAGATGCACAAAAGAGGAAAGGTTTGATTTCTCAATATTACTTCTACAAGGGGATGCTTTTGATTTGTGGGAAACTGTTTCACATGCTACAGTACAATATCCAGTTCTTACATGGGAAGATTTTCTCACTGTTTTCAAAGATAAGTATATGCCAGAGGTATATCGAGATGCAAAGCAGAATGAGTTTTTGTCTCTTAAGCAAGGAAATATGTCTGTGGCTGAGTATGAAGTTAAATTTACCCAGCTATCACATTATGCAACTGCCAATGTGGCTACAGAGAGATAGATGCTGGCGTTTTGAGGAGGGACTGTCTTATAATATCCGGAATAAGATTATGCCATGGGATCTTCTTACTTTTACAAATTTACATAGTGTAGCAATTAGAGCCGAGACACTATTAAAGGAAAGACAAACATTCTTCCAAAAGCAAAAGAGGGAATCATCAGTTCATATGGGTGAGTCGAGTGGAAGGCCATCTAAGCGTCAGAGTTTTTCCTCTCCAACACCAACATTTGGAAGAGGTGGCTCAAATAGTCAAAGAGGTGGACACACCTCGACTTTTGGACGTGGTAGTGATAGAGGATCAGGGATGACAGTACAGACACGACCTATGTGTACTTATTGTGGTCGATCTCATATGGGAGAGTGCCGAGTATTAACTGGAGGGTGTTTTAACTGTGGACAACAAGGGCACTTTTACAAAGAATGTCCAGTTAGTTCAAATAGATCAAAAATTGGAAGAGCAACATCTGAAACAACTGTACAAAATGTTCAATCAGAAGCACCGGTATGGGCTTTTGGTAGAGGTAGTGGAAGAGGTCAGAACATGAATAACACTGCTAGTAGAGGAAGACCACAAACACATGAATCTCGACCACAAGGTCAGGCTCGAGTTTTTGCTATGTCACAACAAGAAGCATCCAAAGCACCTGAGGTTATTACTGGTAAACTTTATTTACATGATCTTGAAATACATGTATTAATAGATTCAGGATCTACTCATTCATTCATATCATCTACCATAGCATCTCAAGTGCATAAGAAACCTGAACCCTTAGATTACAGTTTAGGAGTACAAACTCCCTTGGGGGAAATGGTAAAGGTACACACAGTATATCGAGATAGTATAATACGAGTGGATACAATAGAGTTACTAACTGATGTGATCTTGCTATTCTTGTATGAGTTTGATGTTATTTTGGGCATGGACTGGTTGTCAAGACATCATGCTAAAGTAGATTGTTATACCAAAGAAGTAGTGATAGAATCGCCTGGGAAATCTAGAGTGATTTTCTATGGTGATAGACAAATGGTACCCACTTGCCTAATATCTGCAACAACGGCTTTTCGCACGATCAGAGAGGGATGTGAAGCATATCTGGCCCATGTTATAGATCGTACAGTTGAATGTGATGAGGTTGGAGATATTCCAATTGTTCAAGATTTTCCTGATGTGTTTCCAAAGGATCTTCCTAGATTGCCACTTGATAGGGAGATAGAGTTTACTGTGGAATTAATGCCATGTACTGCACCAATTTCTATTCCTCCATATCGCATGGCTCCACTGGAGTTACAGGAACTGAAGAAGCAATTACAGGAATTGTTTGACAAAGGGTTCATTAGAGCTAGTGTATCACCTTGGGGTGCACCGGTTTTATTTGTTAAGAAGAAAGATGGTACCTTACGATTGTGCATTGATTATAGAAAGTTGAATCAGGTAACAGTGAAGAACAAGTATCCATTGCCAAGGATAGATAATTTGTTTGATCAACTTCAGGGTGCAAAGGTATTTTCAAAGATAGACCTTCGGTCAGGATATCATCAATTGAAGATAGTTGAAGATGACATTTCCAAGACAGCATTCAGGACACGATATGGGCATTATGAGTTTCTGGTAATGCCATTTGGTTTGACTAATGCACCAGCAGCATTCATGGCTTTGATGAACAAGGTGTTTTAACCTTTTCTGGACAGATTTGTGATCATCTTTATTGATGATATATTGGTATATTCACAAAGTACAGAGGAGCATGTTGATCATTTGTGTACCGTGCTACAAGTCTTGAGAGAAAACAATTGTATGCTAAATTGAGTAAGTGTGAATTCTGGTTGGATCATGTGATATTTTTAGGACATATAGTATCTGGAAAAGGTATAGAGGTTGATCCTAAGAAGGTTGAAGCAGTGGTAAACTAGAAAGTATCAACTACAGTTACAGATTTTCGTAGTTTTCTTGGGATGGCTGGATACTATAGACGATTTGTTGAAGGATTTTCTATTATAGCTGCACCACTCACTAAATTGTTGCGGAAGAATGCTCCATTCCATTGGAATTCTGCATGCCAACAAAGCTTTGATGAGTTAAAGCATCGTTTAACTACAACACCAATACTGACAATTCCTACAAGTACAGGAGGATTTGTTGTTTACACTGATGCTTCATATCAGGGTCTTGGTTGTGTTTTGATGATGAACGGAAAAGTAATTGCTTATGCATCATGACAATTACGACCACATGAGGTTTCTTATCCTGTACATGATTTAGAGCTGACAGCAGTAGTTTTTGCCCTAAAGATTTGGCGACATTATCTATATGGAGAAACATTCCAAAACTTTACAGATCATAAGAGTTTGAAGTATTTGATGAGCCAAAAGGAATTGAACATGCGGCAGAGGCGCTGGATGAAACTACTAAAAGATTATGATTGTACAATCGAGTATCATCCAGGAAAGGCCAATGTTGTAGCAAATGCTTTGAGTCGAAAGTCAAGTGGTATGATGGCCAACATGCACATGACTTCCTTGTAAGATTTGATTGCTTTGAGAGGTGTAAATGCTAGACTACACTTTGACACTAACAGAGTACTGATTGCTACTCTGGAGATTCAGCCAGTGCTGAGACAGAAAATTAAAGATGCACAAGTAAGAGATGAAAAGTTGGCAGAAATTATAGAACAAGTTGAACAAGGTAAAGATACGCCGTTTGTTATTCAGAATGGCACATTGATGTATGGCACTAGATTGTGTGTACATGATGTTGATGATCTAAGACGAGAAATTTTAGATGAGGCACATAATGCACCATATTCTATGCATCCTGGTACAACAAAGATGTATCATATTCTAAGACAACATTACTGGTGGCCAAGGATGAAGAAGGAGGTTGCTGAATTTGTTTCCAAATGTCTTACTTGTCAACAGGTTAAAGCAGAACACCAAGAACCTACAGGTATGCTGAAACCTTTATCTATTCCAGTCTGGAAATGGGAGCGGATTATGATGGATTTTGTTGTGGGACTACCCCGAACACAAAAGGGAAATGATGCTATCTGGGTACTTATTGATAGATTGACTAAGTCAGCACATTTCTTGCCTATACGATGGGGTTGTTCATTAGATCAATTGGCAGAGATATTCATGAAGGAAATTGTCCGACTTCATGGAATACCAGTGTCCATTGTATCAGATAGAGATCCTAGATTTACTTCTCATTTTTGGGAAAGTTTTCAAACAGTTATGGGGACCAAATTGCATTTCAGTACAGCTTATCATCCTCAGACAGATGGACAATCAGAAAGGACTATACATACATTAGAAGAAATACTTCGCGCTTGTGTTATTGAGTTTCAGGGTTCATGGGATAGGTATATTCCACTGATGGAATTTACTTACAATAATCAATTTCATAGCAACATTGGGATGACACCATATGAGGCATTGTATGGAAGAAAATGTCGGAGTCCTTTATATTGGGATAAAGAGGGTGCAAAAATTTTAGAAGGGTCTGAGATTATACAAGACACAGTTGATAAGATTGATATTGTTAAGAACAAAATGAAGGCGGCACAAAACAGACAAAACAGCTATTTTGATCAGCATCGCAAGGAGATGGAACATCAGGTTGGAGATAAAATATTCTTACGAGTTTCTCCATGGAAAGGTGTCATGAGATTTGGTAACAAAGGAAAACTAAGTCCTCGATATATTGGGCCATATGACATCATAGAGAAGGTGGGACCGTTGGCATACATATTAGCATTGCCTTCAGAATTGGCTCAGATTCATAATGTTTTCCATGTTAGTATTTTACGACGGTATCGATCTGATCCATCACATGTGTTAAAGGATTCAGAAGTACAGATTGCAGAGAATCTAAGCTACATAGAGGAACCAGTTATGATAGTTGATTACAGAATCAAACAATTGCGGAATAGGGAAATTCTGATGGTTAAAGTAATTTGGAAAAATCATGGTATAGAGGAAACGACTTGGGAAACTGAGGATAAGATGAGAAAGTCATATCCACATTTGTTTAATGGTAATTGATTCCCTATCATACTGCATCATATGAAGAGATAGCGAATTTTGAGGACAAAAATCTTATAGCGGGGGAGGATTGTAACATCCTCGAACAAAGTGCATATGTCATTTTGCATCCATATAATATTAGAAGCATATGCATGGCATATTGACATGGTATATAGTGAGTTTTTAAAAGTGATATTTATTTTCTAATTAAGTTTTTATATTTTAAAAAAAATTAAGTAAGAGTTAATTATTAATTATTTCAGGGTAAAGTTTGTAGTAAAGGAAATTTGAGGGTGGAACTCGGAATTATCCAAAACTTTTAGCCGAAATTGCGTACCATTCAACTTTGAATTTGTGAGCAAATTCACTTTGGCTTTGTATTGGAATTTGGTTTTTGTCTTCTTATATATTCAAAATGGAATTTTCCTTCTATCTTTATATATATATATATATATTGATCTCTCTTTATGCAAAGTTAAGCATACGTACGAAAGGAAAAAAAATACGAGAGAAAGAAAAGGAGAGGACAGAAAGAAGGAACTTGATTTTGTTTGTTTTGATTGTTGGATCTGATACAAGATATCCTTTATCAGGTTTTAATCCTGAAGTATAAGCGTGCTTTGGTAAGCTTTTAATTAGTTAATGATTTATTTAGTTTTTCTCTAATTTTCAAGATCTAGATCTACAGTTGATTTTGATTTGAAAATTAGTCGATTTATAGTTCTCAAAGGATGTTTTCGATATCGGGATATTATGGGGACTTTTGATCAAGTTTTTCATAAAGGTTTGAACTAGAAAAATGTTCTTCTATATATATAGTTTATTATTGTGAAGTGTTAAAGGATTTGGAATTATGCACAAAAAGTTATAAGGCATACTTGCATTTTATTGCATTTAGGGTTAGAGTTTATAAGAATAAATAGTCTAATTTGCATTGGGTTACATATAGGAGCACCAGTCATAGAACGAGGTCAGAGACAAGGGGGAGAAATATAGTAATTGTCTTGAACAGGTGAGTATAGACCGGAGATTCAACCTTATGTGCTATATGGATATATATGTTATATGAACTTAATGGATATATGTGTTATAAGAATCATATGGATATATTTGTTATATGTGATAGCTCTGAAATTTACAGAGTTGTTTGCACAGAAAGTATGTTAACATATGGCATATGATATATGGTTACATGGTGCATTTGATTGCATAGCATATTGCAATGAGATTAAAAGGATCTGTGACTGTCTCGCCCTGAATTTGTATTACAGGACCTACGGGTCATACAGGATCTTCGGATCATACAGGATCTACGGATCATACAGGACCTACGGGTCATAATGAGGAAATCTTCGGTAGTAGCGGAAAGGGACATCTTGAACGTAGGGGGAAGGAGACCCCTTTCTGAGCATAACAGAAGCTAAAAGAGAGATCAGGAGCCTTCATCTCTTACTTTTACGGACAACCAAATCATCCGGTGACTTCACGGTTGCCAAAGAAGCCCCAAGAAGCATCAAACATTTCCGATGAAAGGACTTCCATTAAATAAACTGTCCTGCCTTTCTTATTGTACTATATTCAATTTACAGAGAGGTTGTGGCTAGCTCCTATAACCGCTACAGGCCGTACTCCATCTTTCTTCCCAACGAGCCCATTTTTTTTTAAGACGGGCCGATTTCTTTCTTAAAGGGACCATAAGAGTCCATATACAGTAAACCCGGGGCAGATTCAGGCTTGAACAGTTCACAGAATAATAAATCGGATACGTCAGCATTTGCACTTGCATAGTAAATTCATATATGATATACATAATATGTATGTATATGTACATGGACTAAATGTTTGACTTTGTGTGAAATAATTGATAATGGTTTATATTCATAAACAATTTTTCAGGTTCATCTAGTTCTTACTGACGTGTGTCCTTTTAGAGGTCACATGCATACAAGTCGGCCGGCTGAAGCTCTAAGCAACCTTCTCCTCCTCATTTTGCATCTTAGATTTTTGTGTTGTAATAAAGTTAGAGTAATAGACGTATTAGCATAAGAAGTAACGACATAGAATTTCGTGTGTGTGTGTGTATACAACCTTATATGGTTGTTAGTTTTGTTATATGTTTACGTGGATAGTTTTTATATGTAAATTATATGTTTATATGTGAAATAAGTTTTTACTAAGTATATGTCATAAGGAATAAGGGTGTCACAAAAACTGAGGGAAGACGTTAGAATTAGACCATCGTCGATGCATATGAAATCATGTCTAGATAATTTTTTTTTCCTTCATGTTTTTAAATTAGCTTGAAAATTTTCACCAACTTTTCATTGTGATATATTTATTGCCTTTTTTGTGATAAGGTAAGAATTCGGGCACCAAACAAGCTTGGTGAACCGAGAGGTCGTAAAAACACGGCAGCCATGAACGGCTAAGTGCAACAGACAAGAAGCACACAACAAAAGCAAAGATGACTAAAACGAGTACAAACGTCAAAGAGAAAGAACAAGGGAGAATCTGGGATCGGAGTGAGTAAAGCACTAAATAAAAGCGCCGTAGGCAAAAGGTAACCCATCGAGGGTTGTGCGAACTAGACAACTGACGTTCCCTCCACCGAGATGAAGGGTCTTCAAAAACCACAAGGCATCAAACGACCTAACCCAATACAACTTGGTCCAATTCCAAATTCAATTCCACCTCCTTAAACCGCATGTACACTACGCGAAAGGCCCGAGCCATTCTGCTCCACAAAGAAAACCACCTAGTGGCAAAGCAAAAAAAACAAAATAAAAAAACTAATAATATTTTATGTTTCCTCTTTATTTTTTCCCCTAAACCTACGCTTGCAGCCCAAGCGGATATTCCAACTTTTTTTATTATATATTTTTTTAAGGTTGCAGCCCAAGGACTTTAATTTCCATTTTGTTTCCTTTTTCTGATATTGCAATCGAGAAGGACAACGATGCCGACGGGACCCGAGGGAGGTTGGCAACCCGTTGACGACAGAGGCTTGGGTGACAGAAGTCTAGGCGAACAGGCTGGCGGTGGAGGATGGCGGCGGCGGAGCTAAGCCCACGATCGTAGGCTCCTTCCGCTTCAGAGGGACTTTGGACTGGAGAATATCCACATGGCACCTCTCTCGAAGGATCTTCCCAATCCACCTTTTCTTTGATGAGCTTCTAGGGGTCAAAATCACCGGATTTTGAATCTCGTCGACACCGTAAACAACCGGAAACGACGGGCCTTTGCCAACAACGGCGGAGGCAAACACGACGCTCCACACCCAATTTCGAGGCGCTTCAGCCCTTCTTGAGCGAGGACCATCATTAGGTCTAGATTGATTGAGTTTCTTACGCCAGATTTCATCCCGACTTTCTGGATTGAACAATCTAGGGTTTGAGATTTGGGATTTGGGGATAATTGTTCTTGGGGTCGGGGGTAGGTTTCTTTAGAGAGCATTCTTTTTGATTAGTCACGTATACTTATGTCATTTAGATATGAACTAATCTATTTTTGAATTAATAAACATTTAATTTCAAATTAAGTAATTTTTGAATGAATCTGTTAAATTTTTGATTTTTTTATTAATATTTTTTTATTTTGTAGAAAATAAAATAAATGAAAATTTAAGAAGGAAATTATCAAGATACAATGCTAACAACTACTAATGTTTAGATATTTAAAACCAAAATATCTTAACAATATCTTTTCTTTCTTAAGTTAAAATTTACATATTTTAAAATTTTCTTAACAAGATATCAATATGGTTTTGGTTACTTAAATTCTGACTACAATTTTGTTAGTGTCAACTAGCGTAGTTCTCCACGCAATGTGCGAATTTTATTGAGATTTTTGTTAATTTTATATCAAATTAATTTATATTATATGTTGTTTTAATGCATGTTCATTATCATAGATTAAATATTCATATACTAATTCCAGATATATTCATTAGCATATAATTAATTATTTATCTTTAAGTAGTGAAAGATACTAATATACTTACTAATATATAAGTTTGAAATTTTTTTAATTAAATTAAATAAAAAATATATTTTTTCATTCAAAAACATACTAATGTATTTATAAACTAAAGGAAATTTACAAGTAAGGATACCAGGCGGATTTTTGTAAAAGTTTTGGGGTACTACTTGGAATAAGTTTTTTTTTTCAGGACACCACTCGAAAAAGCCAAAAAATCGAGACTACCAAACGTAATTTCCCTTAGGACTCCTAAATAAATACCGTACCTTGTACGTGTCCTATTTCCGTTTTTTTCAAAAATACGCGAATAATTCGCCCGTGCTGTTTTTTCCCTTTTTAAGTGAAATGATCAGCGCCTTTGATTTTTCTTGATCCAACGGCTCCTGTTCTTTCTTATTTCGCACATGGTCGCCCATTCGCACCTGAACCGGACTCTTATAATAATATTACTAATAATTGTACATACTATATATCTAAATATATAATTATTTTTAGAAATACTCTAATCTTATAATTGTACACAATATATTTTAAAATTTGGCAAGTGTATCCATAAGAATATATAATAACTGTACACAATGTAAATATGTACATTATCTTTGATATCTTAAAATAATATGTACTATTTTTTATGGCCATATCATAACTATAACCTAAAGCGGAGGTTAAAAAATTATTAAACGACACATGTCACTTTTAGATTGGACCACATCACCCCTTATTTTAAAAATAATCTTTTATTTTTGGATATAATAAATTCTTATCCATGTTTTTAGAATATAGGATAGAAAATTTCATTATTAAACAATCTTTTATTTTTGGATATGATAGATGGGAAGATCATTAGGATTTTTTTATGCTATCATAAAAATTCTAGAATATTTATTTTATGGGAGACCATCAGACCAATGTATAGATATTTTATTTATATCTTAAAAATAAATTATTTATATTGATTTATTGATTTTTTAAAGAAAATAAAAAAATTGATTCACATAAGTTATTTAAGATAACTTGATTTAATTTGTTTTTTAAGTATTATTCAATTTGAATATTAATGATAATAATGATTTCTAAATTCTAGAAAAACTTAAAAGATAATTTTATTAAAATAATTTATTTAAGATAACTTGATTTATTATTAAATTGAGATATTACTAATAAAAAAGAGTTCTAGATTCTACAAAACCTTTAAGTTTATCTTAGTTATATACAAATTAAAAATTAATTTGCACCTTAAGATCATGATTATTTGTTCCTAGATAATTCATGTATTTGAAAAATACTATTACTAATATTTTGTTTAAGCAAAACCCGTACAAGATACGGGAATAAATACTAGTATTTTATCAAAGCATATACTTTAACATAAATAATAACTTTATACAATGTATTAGTACGTGCTCTTTGATATTTTAAAATAAAATTTACTATTTCATCTTTATGGCCATATATTTTATTATCATATAACTTTTTAATCTTTTTTTTAATATTATTAGTACGTGATGTTTGATAATGTATACATTCAAGCCATATATTTTAATATCATATAGTATTTTAAGTTTTTTTTAATATTATTAGTAGGTGAGATAATGTGTCATAAATTTTGCAAAGCATATTCTTAAATATATATAATATATATAAACAACGTATGTAATCTTTGATATTTTAAAATAATATTTATTATTTCATCTTTATGACCATATATTTTAATATCATATTTTACAAATATATAATAATTCTACACAATGTATTACTATGTGATCTTTGATGTTTTACAATAATATATACTATTTTATCTTTATGACCATATATGTTATTAACATATAATTTATTATAAGAAATCTATATTATCGGTACATGATCTTTGATATTTATTATAAATTATTAATTGATATCGATAAATAATAATATTTACAAAAATTGTAATGCCATTATCATCAATTTAATATAACTAAAGTTGAATCCTCCTATCTTATGTGTCGCCGTCTGAATTATGTCACATAGGTATTTTAATTTTTCCATTTATCTCCTTACCCTTCATTTATTTAATTATTTACAATCTTTATATTATAATAATATTCTTTATATTACTAATTTATAATTATATTTAGAGATCTTAAATTTTGGCAAGTTGTGTTTGGAGTGTAATCTATTATGGAATAATTGTGTTAATTATAATAATGTTACTACTATTACTAATATAATAATTATACAATTATATTTAGATATCTTAATATTTGGCAAGAAACATACTATTACTATGAAATAATTTTTTTTAAATTTGGCAAGGGATAGAAACATAATCTTCATTATAAAAATATCTTTTGAATATTAAGAACATAATATTACTATTTTTTAAAATATTGGGAACATAATTATTACATTCGAATTTTTTTAAAATTAATTTTTAATATTAAATCATATATAAATTTATATATGTATTTAAAATATATTTTACTATTATAGACCCGTATAAGACACGGATACATCAACTAGTTCACTAAATAAACAAAAATAACAAATCTTTCAAAAATATGATACTTAGGTCATAGGTTTAGAAAATCCTATTTTATATATAAACCCTTTTGCTATTCTAATCCATTCGCTATCTTTCTTTACACTCGCAATGACTAACGTAGTCAATTCGTTCGCTCTCCTCGGCGACGAAGAAGAGGATGACGTGACGGTGCTGGCGGAGCACTTCACCAAGAAGGTCGGCGTCACCGTTAAGGCGAAGAAGATAAAAAAGAAACCGTCACAGGACCAATCTCAACAAGGTAATGCCTAGCCGGCTAAGTAGCATCCTTTTTAATTGGCTAGTAAATTCTTTGTTTTGTTTAAAGGTTTAAACTTTTTCCTGGATCGAGTTTGTTGAGAGTTGTACTGCATTATGTGGTGCTGATTGAATTAGGGTTTCGTTTAATCGCCTTATTTTTGGTGAGGAGTTTAAAAGCTCAATAATGGTTGTTGAAATTCTCATGATTTTTTTAATTTTGGAGATTTGATCTTCGATTCATGTTATGTGATTCACGCACGGTTCGCAAAAAAAAAAAATAGTGTCTTTGAAGCTTGAATTTCCGCTGAACAAGATAATCTACACAACTCTGTTCATGCCATGAGTTAAAAATAGTGTCTTTGAATCTACACAACTCAACAGAATTTGGCTTTGAGATTTCTGCCCTGTTTTGTTTCGATGGTGTTGATGCTTTTTCAAGTATTATCTCTTAATACTTAATATTGTTGCTCTATATGGTTTCAGTGTCCTCTGAGAAAGAGAAAGGAACAGGACATGGAGATCAAGGCCGTGGCTCTGGAAGGGATGGAGTTGGCAGGAGAGAAGGGCAATTTGGCAATGAGCAGGAGAACGGTTACAGACGTAATTATGCTGAAAGATCAAACGGGATTGGATATGGTAATGAAAGATCAAAGGGGAATGGATATGGTAAATATGCTGAAAGTTCAAACAGCAATAGATATGTTACTGAAAGATCAAACAGTAATAGATATCTTACTGAAAGATCAAACGGGAATAGATATGACAATGCTTATCGTGGGCGTGGCCGGGGTCGTGGAGGCAATAGGGGAAGAGAGGGTAGTAGGAAGACAAATGAGCGTGATTCTGATGGCTGGCAGCAAGTTGGACATGCCCATTCGAGGCGTGATGTGATGGATAATGCTGCTGGGGTTGAACAGGTTAACAATAATGAAGTGAAGGAGAATGTTGTCAGTGCTGATGCCGCTGTGAACGTTGAGTCCAATATTGCTATTTCTGAAGAGTAATAATCATACTCTCTGCTCAAGATTTTGAAATTGCTATGATATCAAGAGTTTTGGTTACTTGAATTTCACTTATCTTAGCAGGCTTTCCATCTAATTATTCCTTTCTTGTGGAACAGGGATGCTGCACCCGTCTCTGTAGAATCAACAGAGGTTAAGGCTGAAGAAGCACCAGAAGAAGGAAGTGTAAAATCACAAGGAAGAGTCAAGGCTGATAAACCTTTCAGAAAGTTTGAAAAGGAGGTAACTATATTTAGCTTTTTTTATAGTAAATGTCTTGCCTTATTATTTAGGCAGTAATTGAAACTGTGTATATTATGTTATCTCACTCACATCTGTGATTGTGAATCAGGATGAAAAACTGATGACACTTGAAGAATATCAAAAGGTCATTGCTGAGAAAAGAAAGGCCTTGGAGCCTCTGAAGAACGAGGAGAGGAAAGTTGATGCGGACAAAGATTTTGAGGCCATGGAAATGCTGCTAGCAAAGAAGAAGAAAGAAGAGGCTCTGCTAGTGAGTTGCCAACTTCCTCGCGTCTTTCTATCTTCCTTCTATCCTTTAGGAGTTTTTTATATTGTGTTCTAAAATCCTCCCTTTTGCCAGAAACCCGAGACAGCTAAGCTTAAGAAGAAAGACGGCCTTGAGAAGGATGACAAGTCTCGCAAGGTAACTTGAGCTCTTCCTCTGTTCAATAAACACTAAATTTTGATAAAAACAATCTTCTGTTGCAGACTGTGAGCATCAATGAGTTTCTGAAACCAGCTGATGGTGACAAGTTTTTCTACCACCGACCCGGGAGAGGACGTGTAAATGTGGGAGTCAGCGGCCACTTCAGGAATGGAGACCGTGCTGAGCGAAGAGGATTCAGGAACCAAGACCCTTCTCAGCAAGGAGGAGGATTCAGGAACCGAGACCGTTCTCAGCAAGGAGGATTCAGTAATGTAAACCGTGCTGAGCAAAGTGAGTTCAAGAGCAAGGACCATGCTGAGCAAGGAGAAGCCAAGAGCAAAGACCGAGCTGAACAAGGAGGATTCAAGAACAATGTTTACCCTAGAGACGGTGGGATAGCTGAGGACAAACCTGTCATTAAAATTGAGGACCAAATTCAGTTTCCAGTTTTGAAAGGCACAGCTCCTGCGGTGTAGAAGCCAACGGTTAAAAGTTTTGATCTCCTAGAGTCACACAAAATTGGATTCACACAAAACAAGATTTAAATTATTTAATCATCACCTTGTAGTTCAGCATTAGTTATAATCGAGAACATATTATACAAGACTCTTCTTTATTTAATCTAGCAGTCTTATGTGAAGTGCTAACAATATGATTGAATTATCCATCAATCTACAGTTTCAATGGAAAATTAAATACCAAGTCTTATGTGAAGTGCTAACACTTATCAGACATGAGACGAAAAGTTTTATATAAAACTTCAAAGTCATCAATGAGATGCACCAATTTGAGCACATATTACCCAAAATAATAATCCAGTTTAATGTGCTTGGTGTTGGTATTAATGATAGAATTGGCGACAAGTAAAATAACAATGATACAATTTGACAGCAAGAAAAACAACAGAAATATTGTCACAAAGAACTTGCCTTTAAATGCAACAATCATTACAATCACAAAGGACCAAATAGTCACGTAAAGGATGGCAAATAAGTTGACATGAACAACCAATCACTTTGTAAACTCAAACAAAGCGCAAAAATGGTCAAAATAGAGCGCCCTGAATTGACTGAAACCAGCAGATAATCCTAGATTTTTGTACTGGTGTTCAGTCCGTATCTTTCCTTTTGCTCTGTACATAGTCATTACGAATACGTCACATTATAAAGCTACACGTGTTCTTCGACTACTGTCTGACTGTTCCGGCAATGCCGGTTCACACGCTATTAATTTCCCTCCCGTGGGCAGCGCTTCATAACAGTTTTTATGATTTGCTTCACCTCATCGTCCGTCCATGTCAAAAAAATTAACTGCTCCAATCACACATACATTTCAAATTTAACACCTTTGATTAAAAATTAGACTAGAATTGATTTGCATAATAATTGGCAGAATACATCAACAGATCCATGTACTTACACTTTTTTTCCTATTGGATCCCTGTACTAAAAAATGTTCAAACAGACCCCTGTACTGTCCCCAATTTTGCCTATTGAACACTTTCAATCTTATTCTCTTTCCAGTGTACATCACGCACCTTATGTGTCATGTTATTTTGCCAAATAAGCCAAAACGGTCAAATACATACATGTTATTTTGGCAAAATACGTACATGTTACATAAGGCGTGTGAAGACATGAAAGTGTTCAATAGGCAAAATAACATGTACGTATTTGACCATTTTGGCTTATTTGGCAAAATAACATGACACATAAGGCGTGTGATGTACACTGGAAGGAGAATAAGATTGAAAGTGTTCAATAGGAAAAATTGGGGGCAGTACAGAGGTCTGTTTGAACATTTTTTAGTACAGGGGTCCAATAGGAAAAAAAGTGTAAGTACAGGAGTCTGTTGATGTATTCTGCCCATAATAATTAATAAAGTTACCACCCACATAGGTTATACCTTCTCGAAGACAACATCACCACGGGGAATCGATTTGAACATGTCACCACCCACATAGGTTATACCTGCACAAGAAATAAAAAAAAAAGGCAATCAAACTCTGTTTTGACTTCATTTTTACAACTAAATTAAGAACAACTAGCTAAGTACTCCCTCGGATTCGTTAAACTTGTCCTTTTAGCCTTAATATTTTGTTTCATAGAATATGTCTTTTTAGCTATTTTGACATCTACTTTACATATTTACCCTTGAAATTATTAATATGTTATTAGTAGTGATTTTCAATAAAGTAAAAAAGTAAAGCAATAAATAAGAATATAATAGTATTTTTGATACCTTTCTTAAATAATGTGCAAATTGCTAAAAGGACAAGTTTTAAGAAACGGATGGAGTATATAGCTAGTGTTACGTACCGGGAATCCGAGGAGCTTTGGCAAGAACCTCTGGCAAATCAAAGTTAATTGCCTCCTTTATATCACTATATTTTTCCAAAATAATCCTCAAGCAGTCCCCAGCACTCCCACCAACATCCACAAGTGTTCCAACCCGATCAAATCCGTCGTAACCACTCCCAAGCAATGCTCTCATGAAGGGAACCGAAGCCCCTGACATCGCCCTTTGCATCAGCTTGTTCATCTCTTCATCTTTTCTGTAGTACGTGTAAGGCGGATCGCCATTAGCCCTTACGAAGGGCTCCGTAGAGGGATCCAACACCACTGTGTGCATGAGAGGCCAAGCCTTCATCATTGCGTCTAGGTTGTGCTGCAACACATAAGCACCATAGGACAACCCTTCCCCATCTGTCACCAATGTCTTTCCTACCTCAGTTAACGAGTACCTGCGTGCACCAAAAATGATGTAGATAGAATGTCCAATTGAGCCTCATCTAACCTTTCCGAATAGGAAATTCGCTCACAAGTTAAATTAGGGTATTTTTTTCGTGATTTTTCATAATTTTTAGATTCTATATTTTTTAGACTTTTTATATTTCTATTTCTATTTTAATAGCTTTCTCTCTCTCTATATATATATAGGATCATATCTAGTTATTATTCATAGTATACGGTCTTTCAATCCGGTGGATTTTCAATTTCTTGTATTTAGGTTTACGTTTCATGCATGTGATTCCTAGTGCGTCATTTATATATAAAATTAAGTTTAAATATTGGAGTAATTAATAGCTCAATATGAGAAATTGGATTTGCCTGCGCTCCATGGTTATGGGAGAGAGACACTCGTTGAAGACACCATAGCTAGAGAGCATTCTCAGGATGCGTTGCAGGTTTTCGGGATCGGCTGGAGCACCAGGTGGAGTGATGCGAGAGAGGATATGGTCTGGAGTGAGGGCAGCATTAGCGCCGTCATTCCAAATGGCGTCGGCCACGTTGAGGCGAATAACGGCGTACAATGCCATGGGAACGTTGGTCATGAGGGCCAACTCCGAGATGGCCAACCTGGCTTTGTTTCTCTCTTCTGAGGTCTCGTCCACCACTAGGGTGCTAGACAGGGGCGGATCTACATGGTGCCCAGCGGGGGCTGTAGCCCCCACTGGAATTTTCAAAAAAAAAAAAAATTTTTTTTTTTTAAAAATATAGTAAAAAATTAGTTTTTTTTGTTCAAAACTAGCTTATTTAGTCAGAAAAAAGCAAATTAATTTTTTTATGTACATATAATATTTTAAAATGGTTTTTTATATAGAAAAATACAATTTTTTTTCAATATTTTAAAAAAAATACAAAAAAAAAAAATTTCTGACTTCGCCAAGAATTTTTATACAACCACAAAAATTAACCGAAGGAATTTAGCCCCCACTGACCATAATTCCTGGCTACGCCACTGGTGCTAGCGCTACCTTTGTTGGACCCATTCTCTTGGTCTTGATGCGAAGGCGCCATAGATGATATATGATACATCCTCTCTCACTAAGATCTCTTTACTTATTCCATCCAAGTTTGAATACTTTCAAGTCTGGTAGCTAGGTTGGACTCTAATTAGGCTATATATAGTAACCACTTAACTTTTTTCTTGGGAGTTAGAACTCGAGAACTCTAAATACTACCCTTAGAGAATTAACCGTTTGATTAGATACCCGAAGACAATAACCACTTAACTGAATTCATACTGAAAAAGCTCAATTAAAGAGACCAAACTAATCTAATTTTATTAATTCATTTCAATAATATAACTTGCTATTATAATTTAGTTGATAATTATTTTTATTTAAAATTATACATAATTGCTCCTACAACCTATACAAATTATGCTACACAAATTTTGTTTAAGTTTCGTGTAGGTTAATTTTGTTATATAAATTTTGGGTACGATAATTTTGTGTCTAATAGTTCATTTCTGTTTCCTAGATACGTTTTATTATATAGGAGTATAAATTTTGTTTATGATAATTTTGTGTATATTTATTTGTATAGGTTAAATTTATCACATAAAATTTCGTGTCAATACTTTTGTTACATATATATTCAACAACATCCAATTTGATAAGGTAACTTTGTTACATTAATTAGCCTATTAGATTTTAGTTTACTTTACACTAATTTTGGTAAATTACTAATTTTATATAATAAAGAATTACCATTATACGTAATCTATATTTATGTAACCAATTTTTAGTTAGCTATATATTCTAATTTTATGCAACCTATTATCATGTAACTGATTTTTATGTATCTCTAACTGTAATAATCACAAATTATCATGTAACCCATTTTCATGTAACATACATGTAACATATTTTTATTTAGCTAATTGAAAATCGATTAGGATTGATAATATGTTACATAAAAATATATTGCATGAAAATTAGTTGCATTGAAATTGTCTAGGATTTCAATTGGGCTTATATAAAACTCAGTTACATGAAAATCTGTAACATTAAATCAGTTACATGAAAATATATTACATGAACATTGTTATATTAAATCGTGTAGGATTTTAATTAGGCTTACATAAAAATATAGTGCATGGAAATCAAAAACATTAAAATTGCTTAGTATTTCAATTAGGCTTAAATAAAAATCTGTTACATGAAAATAAGTTGCATAAAAATATACTACATGAAAATAGGTTAGGATTTCAAACAATCGGTTATATGAAAATAGGTTGCATAAAATTATAATACATAGTTACATATTAATCAGAAACATAAACATAGGTTACATAAAATCGTCATTCTTGATTACATAAAAGTAGTAATTCACCAAAATTAGTGTAAATCAGGTCTAATAGGATAATTAATGTACTAAACTTACCTTAATTGCCAAATTTTTTGTTGTTGAATATATGTAACAAAAGTATAGACATGAAAAATTATGTAACAAATTCAATCAATACAAATTAGTATACACTAAATTACCCTACACAAAATTTATGAAATAAAATATATTTCGCGAATTACAACCGTAATTGATTGCAGTTGAAGAAACTGACCGTGATTGCAATCGTAGCCCCTCGTTGTCAGAGGTGAGGCGTTCGAAGCTGGTTTTGTGCTTTTCATTGCAAGAACATTGATCAGACAACTCCTTTTCAAGGTGGTGAAGCCTCTGAGCGAACTCCGTTGATTCAACTTGGTAGTCAATTGTCGTCGACTCCTCGCGACGCTCTAATTCTTCAACGTCTTCATGTTGTTCGTGAGTTTCCTCTTCATAAGTGCTCATGGTAGTTTGCTCTGATGGATCTGGTGTTAAAAACCCCCTCTGATTGTAGTCCATGGTGGATGCTAAATTATTGGGAAATTCCTTTTGGTGCCCCTAAGGTTTTGCCTTTTCCTTTTGGTGCCCAAGAAAAAAACTTATTCCTCTTGGTACCCTTGAGGTTTTGGCTTCCCGTTGATACCCCTCTCCGGTTCAAATTTGCTAATTTCAAGCTTACCATTATGTTCATCACCCTTAAATTAGTAGGATTCAACTCTTAAAACACTTAAATTCATAACCAAACTACATCAATTTGAATTTTTAAACAATCTTCTATTTTAAGGGGTTGTTTACAAAATTGTTTAAAAATTCAAATTGATGTAGTTTGGTTATGAATTTTGATGTTTTAATAGTCAAATCCTACTAATTTAAGGGTGATGAACATAATGGTAAGCTTGAAATTGGCTAATTTGAACCGGAGAGAGGCGTCAACGGGAAAAGCCAAAACCTTAGGAGTACCAAAAGGAATAAATTTTTTTCTTAGGCACCAAAAGGAAAAGGCAAAAACTTAGGGGCACCAAAAGGAATTTCCCTAAATTATTTTAGGCGAAAAATACTAAGTATCTCAACACCCTAGATTTGGGTTACTATCAAGTTTATCGAATGAAGTTTGCTCAAATTCTTTTTGAAAGAAAGATTGATTTTGTGTTCTTTTGATTGAGAATACTCTCTCCAGTTCAAATTACAAAGATTGTCCCTATTACAATTGATTATTTCCCCTTTTCTATTCCCTATTTTTCCGTTTTCCCATGTCTGGAACCACGTTCGCTTCTTCGCTGAAAGTTCCATAATCGTCGTCCACTTCCCACGCCGCAAATGGTTAAAAACTGGCAGTGGCAACCGCCTCAAATCCTTCCTCTCTTGATGCTAACAACGGTCTTCCTTCATTAATTAGATGACTTCCATCTTCCTTGGATCCTCGGGTGTTAGCGGTGATCTAGGCCGAGATTCCCGGGTGCTTTGGCATATATGCTAATTGGGTCGACCAGAGACTGTTCATCTTTGGGCCTAAAAAGATAGACCTAAAAATAAGTAAGGGTCGAACCCACAAAGACTCGTATACTTGTTTTTTTACTTGTGTGCCAAGTAATAGAAATAGGGGGTTTTGAAAGTTTGAGTAACTATCTAAATTTTAATATGCAAAAACTAAGCAAATCAACAAAGCAAATAAGATTATGTGAATAAGAGTATGAGAAAATCATGATTAACTAATTAATATCCATACTAGATATGCTTATTGATCATTGTTTATGTTAATTCTCACTTCGCTTGAGTAATCTATCGTGGATTCTGAATCTCTGATCCAAACTTCGATTTTAGTTATTAGAACTACCATTCTAACAACTATAATTATCTAACAAACTAGTAGACCTTTTAGATTCCGTTAAACTACAACTTTACGATTCTAAGTATTGATAAAAACCTAACTTCCAATTGTCATCAATCCTTCCACCAAAATCAGTTGTCTCGTCCCATTCCCATTCGCCTATCGCCTGATCTAAAATACATGGACCAATTCCCTTAAAATGAATATTGCAAAATTGAAAACCAAAAGAGAAATGGGCCTGGGCCGAGCAACATGGGTCGATAGTATGAAAAAGAAAACCCGGCAAGTATCTGTCTTCTTTTCAAGGAGATTCGCAATATCACGTGCACGTCAACGCCCGCCGGCCCGCCCTGCATCGCAGCACGTGATCTCCCTCCTCCTCTGCGAAAGCCTATTTCCTCCATCAACTTCGGTTGACTCATGAACATGTCTGCCTTTTACATATACCAGAAGAGCATTCTTATACATCATTGAGCTAGCGAGATAATCTCTCGATTGTGTTCGGCCACAGGTAATTGAATCGTTTGATTTTCCCCCCTGATTTTATTTGTTTCGATTTGTTTGATTTGCCAGTCAGTGAAGATGAAGTAGATCTTAGTTTTGAAGCCTTGTGTTGAATTGCTAATGGCTATGGAAATCGATTGATTTTTGCAAAATCAACGACTTCGCTTCCTCTTTTTGTGCGATTAAGAGGCTAATGCCTGTCAATGATCGCGTTTACTCCCTCGATCCCATGTATTAAGTTTAGATATGTGCGTTGTTTGGGAGATTTTCGACATATATTGGTAGAACATTGGCTACTAGATCTAATTGAGAAGCTTCCTGCAATGTTGAATTTGAAGAACATTTTTGAATGCCTCTTGGCCTGTAGTGAACATTCTTCTCTCGACACTTAGTTTTTATTTTAGATCTTACCTAGGGTATTCCGTGAGAGAATAGTACTCTGTACACATTAATGCTTGTAAAATGCTTTGTTTTCTGAAATATTTTTATCTGTATAGTAGATGATGAAGAGATTGAGATCATACGGTGAGGAGTTAGACTCTCATCCCGGAGAGAGGGAGCTTGATCGTTCTTTTCCGGCGACGGCGGCAGGGTCCACATCATTTCAGAATAGGCGATGGCAGCCGGAAGAAAGCAGCCGTTGCTCCCCAGGGGTTGCCGACGACGGTCGCTATAGGGACTTGTCATGGGCTGGCGCGCGGAGGAGAATCAATCGCGATTTCGATCGCGAGGGTTCCAGGGGGTTTCGGAAGACGCCTGATCATAGTTTTGATGATCGGTTGGTTTGGAGGAGTTTCCGGAATCGAGTTGACCGTAATGTCGACGGATTTGATGATAGAGAGGGTAGTAGAGGACTGAGAAATAGAACAAATCTCGATTGGCCTGATGATTTCGATCATAGAGACGGTGGTTCTAGAGGTTTGAGGAATCGATTGGATCATGATACTGATGAGTTTGAAAGGGGCAAAAGGTTTCTTCGATATAGGCATGTTGATGCAGAAAGGGGAATGGAGTGGGAGAGGAATAGGTCTAGAGATAGAGAAAGGATGATTCACCGCTCGGAGAATTTTTGTGTGCCGAGAGGGAGTTTTCCGAAAGGGTTTAGGTCACAGAGAGACAGGCCAAAGATTCAAGGTAATGCTTCATCATGGAATAGATTTGGCACCAGAAGCAAGAGGGAGGTTAAAGATGAATTGAAGCCTTCTGCTTCTGCTAGTGGGGGTCCTAATGGAAGAAGTAGCAGTAGAGAGAGTTTGAGGTCATCACATACATCAAATGATATAAGGTCACCATCTTGGTCTAGAGACTGTGTGGAGCACTCAAAAGATGTGAACAGATTTGTACCTAGGAATGGAGCAAGTGATGTGGAGGAAGGTGAGCTTCAACTGGATTCTGTCAAGGAAGTAGACAGTCCTGATGAAACCGTCTTGGGGAAAGAAGATTGTATAGAAAGTGAACCAGCTGTTGATGACGAAGAGCAACGTAGAGAGCTAGAGGCTGGAGAAGCCGAAATTGCTCAAGTAAGAAATGATACACCGGCTACTTCTGAAAGCTTGAGGGATGATCATCCTGCCAATGACGAGCTTGTCTGTAAGGCTAGACAGGATGTAGAAAGTGATATAGGAACAGTCCGAAGAGAAGAGGATAAGCTGGAGAATGATGTGATTGTGCCACAATCAGAAGACATTGTTGAATTGAGTACGCATAACGAAAAGGACAAAGGAAAAGGTGTGATCATATGCTCAAGTGACGAGGTTGAGTTTGGTAGACCAAATTCTTTGTTTGAGCAGGACTTCATTGTTTCAAGGAAGGACTCTTCTGAAGGCGCCAGCACAAGGGGTTTTGAGTTCATTTCTTGCTGTAATGAAGAAAAATCAGACAAAGTAAACAAGGGAAGCCACAATGAAGGTGAAGATGAAAATAGGACATTAGAGCCCCTTAATCTCTCACTTTGTTTGCCCAATTTGTCAGTCGCTGCTCCTTCAAACAGGGATTACCCACGTCCAAATTCCGCGCCATGTATAATGACTGTCCACTCACTGCCTACACCGCTTTGTACGGGTTCTGATGGACTTGCAACTTCAGAAGAACATATGATGGCTGAAGAAAGTGGCAGTGCTAGCCAGAAGAATATACTTGAATCTGATTTCATCAACAGCATTGTGGGATTCGTTGTATCTGAACCAATTGAAATAATTGCTTTTAAGTTCACAGAAATGGCAGATGCAAGTATTGAATGTTTGGAAGAAGGCGTCCAAGACATAATAATGAAGGAAGATCAGCAGACACAGCTCCACTCACTTCAGCGAGTACTGAATAATAGGTCTGACTTGACTTTAGAGACTCTTTTAAAGAGTCACCATGTGCAGCTAGAAATCTTGGTGGCCATAAAAACAGGTGTGGCGGATTTCCTTAGGAATGGTCAAAGCGTTCCTTTGGTTGATCTAGCTGAGATCTTTCTGAATCTCAAGTGCAGGAATCCAGAATGTGGAAGGGAATTGCCTGTTAATGAATGCGAGTGTAAATTTTGCTCAAGAAAAGACGGTTTCTGCAGTACGTGCATGTGTCTTGTTTGTTCCAAGTTTGACTCAGAATCTAACACCTGTGGTTGGGTTGGATGTGATTCTTGCTCACATTGGTGCCATGCTAACTGTGGTCTACAGAAATCCTACATCAGAAACGGGCCGAATGCTAGTTCAGCCCAAGGAACATCTGAGATGCTATTCTACTGTTTGGCATGTGATCATAAATCCGAAATGTTTGGTTTTGTGAAGGACGTTTTCAAAACTTGTGCAGCAGATTGGAAAGATGAAACCATGATTAGGGAGCTAGAGTTCATGAAGAGGATATTTGCTAAGAGCAACGATACGAGAGGAAAGACATTGCATAGCATTGCTAGCGAGTCACTTGCCAAACTAAATCCTTATTACAGGGAATACACTCTTGGCAACCTAGACAAAACCTATATCTCCGGCAATGTCCTGTTAGCCTACCGCCGAATAACAAGTTTCTTGATGGGTATGCTTTCAAAACTTTGTTCTTTAATTAAATGCTCCGACTTGCTAATATTGTCTGTCAACTATGTTACCCGGAAAGCTCAGAAATAGAAACTCATAGTGTGAAATTATGGAAATGATACTTTTTCCATTTTCGTGTTTGTGTAACATAGTGTGTCAAGCTAATATATCTGTGTTGGTGTATTGGCAGAGTCTGATTCCATGGCTGGTAGCGCTTCAGCTTCTTCTGGACAGAAACCTGAAGAACCGATGAGGAGGGAAACTCCGAGCACTGGCCCGTCTCCTGCAGTTAATGTGATTCAACGGGTGAAAGAACGTGCGGTGGAGGATGAGGTGGAGACTCTTGTGAAGATGATACAAGGAGAGGCTAAGATGTTGGAGTCACGTGCAGAGGATGCGAGGAGGAAAGCTGAAATCTTAAAGGGAATAGCAAAGAGAAAGATGCAGAGGATAGATGAGGAGTACACTGCTCGGATGACCAAACTGCATAAGCTATTGGCCCCAGCTGAGGAAGAGCGCAGGAAGAAGATGGAGGAACTCCAAGTTCTTGAGAGAAGCTACCAAGAATATATGAAGACACAAATTCGGATGCGGGAAGATATCAATAATCTGTGTCGAACAATGGGGAAACCAAAACCCTGATTTGAGAATTAATTGTCAATTACGGGTTGGATTGGATGGATGATGGGGTTATCCCATTTAGCTTAGTGTTGTAGCCACATGATTTAGATTATAACAAGCTAACTTGAAGTTGTACAGAAGAAACATTTTTGAGTTATGTTAGGTGAAACATAGCGTTTCTAGTAGTGTTTAAACAATTGGTTATTTTAGTTATTGACTTTGTATTTTTGAATCTACAAGGGCATGCGTTGGCTGTATAAAGATTAAATATATGGGTTTGTTGATATGGAAGATCAGAAGAACTAGACAGAAGACACCAAAAAGCAGTTCGTAAAATGATACACCAGCAACTGTCATTTTACTCATTTACTTAATTCTGTTCTGAAACATGAAAAATGGTGACAAGTATTTGTCATGAAATTTGTCTTGCCATGAATTCCTGTTTCCTTGAATCTTCACTTCAGTGTACAAATTTCTCTCACTTTACACCAACTAAAACTGATCCAATAATCCATTGCACAATTTTGATAGTCCATATCTCTTGGGCCTAATCATGGACTATCAAAATAAATGAAACCCATATTATAATTGTACGCGTTATTGAAAGCCGAAAGAAAAAGAAACACAAAGAAAAATCTGCATTGAGTAAAAGACATTTAGATTCCTGAATAAATTGAATGTGAATAATAACAGAACAACAAAAAGAAGTAACGAAGAGCGCCTACAAGAAAATTACCCAACTAACAATCAAATTCTTAGATAAATTCAAAAACTAATTTTGTATGCTATGCGCAATTAACAGGTGAAGCAGAACCACCGTCACCAGAAGAGCTAGCGCCACCATGATTATTCCGATCACTTGAACTTGAACCATTCGAACCACTACCGCCGTCTTTGATATGATCCTCATCTTGAGGAATAGACTCAACTACCTTCTTGTGAATGATGAAACCGAGTTCCTCACCAACCCCTCGAAACGACCAAACTTGAACGCTATCCCCTATAACCAACCGGCTTGCCTCCACAACATTCATCCAGCCGTTGTTCAACGCGTACCACCAGCCATTGTCGGCGGTGTTGTCTTTGCAGTTCCACTTGGTCAGGTTCAAGGTGTGCACCTCGCCTGTTGGGCCAATGACTTTGACTTGCATCTTTCTAGGCTTACCCTTGCTGTCTTTTTGCTCAATCCTTTCGTCCTCCTAGCGGGTCAAGAAACCCGCGAGGAGATTCTTGGGAGGCAAGGTAAATCGATTTTGGCTCTTTATGATGTCGGATGTGTGGAGGATCTTCGTGAAGATGTGGACGGGGTTACGATCATCTACCGTAACCCCCATCGAAAGAAGCAAGTCTTTGTAAGCCTCAGGTAGCGGTTGTGGTGGTGACGGGTTTGGCTTGGAGCGTTTTGGAGGGTTTGGATTTCGTTTGGCACGTTTTGGAGGGTTTGGATTTCGCTTGGCGCGTTTTGGAGGGTTTGGGTGGGTGATTTTAGGAGATCGTTTTACCGTTGGAGCCCTTGGCGCCACTTTTGGTGCCACGCTTGGCGCCACATGGTTGATGGCATTGGGTGGATTTGGCATGGTGGCGGGTGGATTTGGCGGTTGATTTGGGAACATATTAACTCCAAAAAGGCTGAGAAAAGAGCCTGACATTGGCTCCGAAGTGGCTGGAGGAGCCCTCATTCTTCAATTCTCTTCGGTTAACTTTGTGTTAACTTTGGGTATTCGGGTTTGTACATTGATGGGCTTAAATAGCAATTTTTTTTTGTTTTTCTTGTATGAAATTCGTAAAAGATATAATAATGCCGACTTTAGATTAGTCCATTCATTAAACAAGGAAAGTGTAGTAGGAGTATTTGAAAAAACATTACAGAAAATCCAGATAATCAATCTTTCTAAAGATATTTAGATGTTTTTGGGTAGAAAAATATATTTAGATTAATAAACCGATCCGTAATTAACACGGATGAAACTGACCGACCCAAAATATCTACCCGGCCCGGCCCGATTGCGAAATTTAACTTGAATATTCTAAAGGAAAATTTATTCCTGGGACTTTCTATCGCACTGTACAAACTATCTTGTCACCGGTTTATCTCGAGTAGAACACCGCCGTTTCCGGCAGCCAATCTCTGTTGCCGTCGCGACCGTTAGCTATTCAGGTTTATTGCTCATCCTTAGCCTGCTAATTTTATGTTATTATCAGATCTCGTGATGGCTTGTTTGGAATTGGGGGATAGGAGTTTAATTCTATTTTACGATTTGATTGCTTAGGTTTTCTTTACTCTTTCCGGCTGATACTTTTGACCGATTGCGATCGCGAATTCGTCGATTAGGGTTTCGATTGAACTTATTTTGATTACTAGCGTAGGTGTAGTTAATCAGTTGATATTTTGATCCTCTCACAACTATTTTTGAAATTGGTATTTGGGTGTTAATTATTGCTCAGTGGTGGAAACAATTTTGAGCTTGATCTATAATTAGTGTGGAAGAGTGACATCCTCCTGAAATTGATCTACATTTGAGCTACAGTCAAGATTTCTGATCGATCCACATCTTTGCTGCCAAAATTTCCATTCTCTTAGAGGATAACTGTCCTTAATTTATTCTCCTTAGATAGTTGGGGGAAATGAATTTGATTTTGCAATTTTAATAGAAAATTGGTTATAATAGATTAATGGAGATTTGTGAAGGCTTGAAGGGAGGCAATGAACAAATTTCATTTTTCCTGTATGTTTTGTTGATGTTTATACAAAACTGACGACCTAGGAAACCAATTGCACCGGTAATATGTTACCAATTACTAAGATACATGACATAGGAATTAGCCTTCCATTGACGGGAAAAATATGAAGTTAATGGAAATTCTTTGATCAATTGAGCACATTGTTCCTGTTTTACCTTGAGAAATGTTTGCCTTGTGTGGCTAACCCTGACATTCTAGCTCATTTCATTGCATGGATTTAAGCCATGTTTAAGAATTCAATTTAAACTTTTCCATAAAACCACTTTGAAGGTGTATTTATACTGCTTTAGATGCTAGACCAACTTATACCATACCTGAGACTCTGAGAGTTAAGTCTCTGATGCTCTTTCACATCTTTTTATATCTCAATTTTGCTGGTGTTTTTTTTTTTCCCTGTAGGGATGTATTTCCGTCACTTTGTTCAAAGCATGGATTGTTTTAACTTCTATTCTGTTCACTGAGTACGTCACTTGTTACCGTAATTTGACCTTAACAGGATAAAGTGAGGACAATTTTACGATACACCAAACCAGTTTGGCTGTGCAATGGAGTTAGCTGATAGAGCAGTTGGTTTACTACTGACTTGTGTCAGTTTATCCATATTTACTTACTATACATTTTGGGTTATCATACTAGTAAGTTCAAGTAACCTTCAACTTGAGTTTCCAGGTTTCTTATCTTGCATGTAAATATAATTTGCTTGCTTTTGTTTTTCGGCATTTCACAGCCTTTTGTGGATGATGAACACTTCATCCACCAGTACTTCCTACCTCAAGAATATGCAATACTGGTACCTGTTTTTGCTGGTGTGGCGCTTCTCTGCTTCCTGTGTATCTTTATTGGGAGTGTTATGCTCAAATCAAAGAAGAAGAAGAAGAACTAGGACAATTGTAACTTTTCTATATCCTTATTTTGATTTTGGTTGAATTTTTTTTTGGTTATACTATCTTATTAGGATCAATCATTCTGATTTGTGAAAAAGCAAAATACATTAGAGAACATTATCACTTTATTGGTCATTTGGATACTTAGTTCTTACCGACAACCCAACCCACTTTCTCGTTCCTTCATTTGGATAGCTTGCAAAGTGTTTTGGAGGTCATTCCCTGTTACAGAATGAGCTTATTTATATTTGCATAATTATTTGCTACTTCTTGATCATGCTACATTGTCTAAATTTCTGAACTAGTTTCTGACTGGTATCTTAGACATTATTTTCCAGCCATTCTCAGTTTTACTATTTGTTTGCTTTATTCATTGGGGTTAATTGGCAATGTAGGTACATTTTTTTGGACAAAGGTCCCATCTTTTGCTACAGGAAAATGTAAATGAACTTTTAACCTTAATCATTCTCTATCCCAGGAGGTCAAAGTGTGAAATCTGTGCAACTAAGAGCAAGGGAATAGAGGAATTCAGGAGTTGGCTAAAGCGCATATTCGTGTTTCGCCTACTCTCTTTAGAAATAGCTCTGCTTTTTCAAATGGTAGAAACTAGATTCGGTAGTACTACATTTACTTCAGCCTCAATTTTTATTTGTGCAGCCATGAATCAAACCTTGAGATTGAATCGATCCTCCTTCAAATTTCATGTGTGCAAACATCTGAAATTGCTTGGTTGACAGAAAATTGAACTTTAGCAATAAATTCAAATACTTTTTGTTTGAGATAAGTCCAAACTCTTCAGGCACATGCAACTTGTTTTTTTCTCCTCATTTTGGCATAAATCTTATGATGTATTACAACGTGCCTCCCATCAGACAAAAAAAGAGCAGCAGTTTATTTCACACTTCATCAGCCTTTGAATTGTGTAATCAAGTTTCTAAATTGTTCAAACATATTCACCCCAAGAAGACTGGCAAAGGCTTCATCAGCTAAGAAAAAGAGATGGAAGATTGAAGGGATTCTTAACATTTTCGTCTGGATGTATGCTTTTTGTAACTGATTTAAGTAGCATGAACAATCTTCAAGTCCTACAAATTTTTTTTGTTCCGGTCTTTCACAATGGTATATAAAGGATTGAGATCAGGTGAGGAGGGTTCTTACCGTAGATAATTAGGAGGATCCTCAGCCTTTGGATTTAAATAAATTAATGGATAAGATTTTTTTGAATTAAAAGAAAATCTAATAAATCTGTCCATATCTTTTCTCTCTCCTATAATATCTCCCGCATCTATATATACGCTGATGCTAAACTTCCCCCTCATCTAATACGTTGAATTTTATGCTAGATTCATGATGTTGGATGCATGCAATGGAAGATCTAGGATCAATGAGATGGGGGGGGGGGGGGGGGGGGCAGACTGTAACAAGCAACAAAAAAATTCCAACAATAATACTGAAAATAGTTTCACATAAAAAAAACATACAAATCAAACTACATTTGAGTCTCTACTATGGAATAATTAACATTTACGAGTATCTAAACATTAAATACGATCTTAAACTTTTTATATTTATATTTTAAATAAATATAAAAATTAGAAATTAGTATTGTTTGAATTTAACAATTAACTTATAAATCCACATCAAACAATTAACTAATTCATTTGAATCAATTAAATCACCCAAAACTAATCAAGAATTACCATGTAAATGAGCAATAAGGCAATTGGAATTTTTATGTAGTTCTAATAGAGACATCTATTGGTTGGCTGGTATGCTTATAGACTGAATAAGAAGGGATTTTTTGCCTTTTTAAAAAAAAATCTTAACCCTAGATTTAGAAAAAAAAGCTTGAACGGTGTCGTTTCACTCTTCTTCGTTCGTTCTTTACCTTCGTCCTTCGTTCACCCACCCCACTCAGCACTCACCAAATACTAATATCGTAGACGAGGTTCACGAATCACGAGAACGCCGGTCTCCGGTCGGCTTGCCTCCGCCCTCCTTGTCTTCTCGACCGTTTTATGCCTCTGCCTCTTTGCTTGACTCAATCCCCGTTCGGCTGCCCCTCGGATCCGTCCCGATTGCCTGCCCGTCTCTCTATACCCTAACTCTAATTTTGGCGAACGGGGGGTGGCTACCCACCCATGCCCCCTAAATCCGTCGTTGGTTGGATGTGAGATTCATGATTCGTCATGTGCGGTGATTATGCTATTCTTCTGTTGAAGTTCATGTATTTTATCTATACGTTAATATACAAGGACTATGAGGTCCACATTTTATTATGGGAACCTCAAGGAGCTTGTTTGATTTTTTTTAATTTTGGCATTTTGGTCCATTTTTCTTTCTAATTTGTGGGACAAAATTTCTGAAGTTCGAACTTTAATCATATTTTTTCTAATTCTTTTTCTAGTAGTCGGTTTATAAGTGACTTGCACATGATTAGTGAGCCAATAAATAAGACAAAAAGTCTCCGAAAATTAAAATGGAAAATGATCAAAACATGTAGATCGAGCAAAGCGTAAGAACTATGTTCATGATATTGAAACTAAATAAACGAGGATTATAAGCGAAAGAAGATGCAAACCTGGCAAGTAGTGATTGTCCTTGCATCATGCCCAATTTATCTTTGTGTTTTTTTTCCATGTGCTTATTAAAGGTGCCATGACCTCCTTGTTTCCTAGGCATGTCAAAACGTACACAACTATACATCAAAGAAATGTCAAAACTGAATCAATATTCAATTTGGCATAAATGGACTATATCACTAGAGAATCTCCTAAACTCCCTCAAAAACCAAAATGAACTAATTGTCTCACATGATTCAAAGTCTAATATTTTTTTTCACCTATTTCAACATAAATTACTGAAATACTCATCGTAACATGTTAAGGCACTTACCACCTATTCCTTGACACATGTCTTGCATATGACCAATGTTTGTGCCTTTTACACCCAACTTGTTACACCAATGTAAATGAGGGTATATTTAACAAATATGATGAGTAAAATATGGAATCAAATATTAAAATGGCGATTTTCTTAAAAAATAGGGGTTGATTGGTTAAGAAAATAGAAAGAATCATTGGGGGACTTTTATTATTTAAAAATGGTTTAAATTTGGTCAAGAAAAAATCTTGAAAAAAAATCAAATGTGATTTCCATATATTCTGTAGGGTGACATTCAAATTCAGAAATGGTTATTAAATTCAATAAGGGCATATTTTTTGGTCAAAAAAAGAAAATAAGAAAAATGTTTTGTAGCCAAAATTCATGTAAATTATTAAGGTATGAATATGAATAGACGATGGTTTGAATATGTAGTACGTTTTATGTAGTATTAACATGTATAGGCTTGAATATGTTTATAGATTTTTATGAATATTAGTAAATGGACGTTGTTCGAATTTGTTGTGATTACATTACTTATATTGAATACATACTCATTTTACTATAAGTATTGATTGATTATCGGTTGAATAAATATGTAATAAAATGAATAAGTACACTTTGTCAAATGCATATTATATTTTTTTCTTCAAAGGAGAGTAATTTTTAGAGGGTTTCTGTGGTCGATAAAATTGCGAAGTTGGGCCACAGTCTTCCAATTGATTCCTTTATGAGTCATCTAGAACTTTCTGTTCTCATCCGTTCGGATGCTTTAGGACGTCCCCCTTAAGAGAGACCTCCTAATTTTTATCGCATCAAAAAAAAATTCTATAATTATGGGCAAGGTGGTTGTTAGAGGATACACTCTTCCGGTGTGAGAGGGATTACGTGTTCTGCAAGTATGGATTCTTTTTCTCGCTTGAGTCTTATTTCTAGGTGGGCTAAAATGTCCAATTTATGGGTTTTTACAAGGGTTCTGATGGCGATGTATTTATTCAGGTGGCCACAAATATTCTAGAGGGTACATTGGGGTTGGCCATCACTTGATGTCACTGGAAGGCCATGGAGGGAGTATTATTTGTCATTTATAACTAAAATAATTATGAACTGTTCATGAAAAATAAAAAAAATTATTTTTAGTTCGCATGAAACGTCGTATGAAGAAAAAATATAAAATCAAAATATAAGAAAATGTCACCTTTTGTCCATTTTTATCTCTTATTCTTCGTCACACGACCCTATAAAATAACGGATGAGATTTGGCCCCATTAAACATTCTAAGTCATTATAGGTATGATCCTAACTTAATTATTATAATATAAGCATATGTAGAAAGACTGGGTTCAATTAAGGACACTCCTTATGGTGAGAAGAAATTCTCATGACAAGGAGTAGTATCAAGACTTCCACCATTACTAAAACCAAATCTCAAACATTGTAATAATAAACCATATTATTTTTTTATTTCTTATTATGCATCTCATGATTCTATTACATGATACGAAACTAAAAATGATAATAATACCATTCAATTAGATCCCCAAATATAAAATATATCAGCGACCCCATTCTTATTGATGCCATAAATTCCCTTAGAATTAATGATCCAATGACAATTGCTGTAGCACCTATCGATGTCTCGGTTGTAGATGTACACCTTTATGTTAGCTATCGCACCCTCCTTCGATAACTCACATTGAATCTCTGTCCCCATAAAGGGTTGGAAACGGAGGTCATGGGTTTCACCAGGTTTCATTAGATGAAACCCGAACTCTAAGCCGGATGCATGAGCATGGAATGAACAAGTTGAACCATTGTTGAGTAAGTTGTGGAGGTAAACTCGGGTCATAGGGAATAGAGAATTGGTTGATGGAGTTGGACTACTCAGGGTCATGGCTCCTTGGCCGTCTTCTACATCTTGCTTTGCATCTAATGGTACTTTTGGTGTCTTATTTGCTTGAATTGCAATGGGTAGAGTTAGTAGGAAAATGATCATGATGTTTTTCAAGAGAAGTGGGTTCATTTTAGTTGTTTGAGATTTGATTATATGTATGGCGAAAATTGCTAGCATATTGAAATTGGAGACCGATGGCTAGCTTTGATTTGTAAGATTTTTGTTTTAGTTTCATATCAAAACTGACCAAAAGACTTCAATTTATAACCGTCTGTATATTGAGAGTATTGATTATACAATGAATTGACTTTATAAGCCAATCAATGTTTAATGTCTACTATATTTATTTTGTAATTAATTTTTATTTATTAATCATATTAATTGAACAATTATTTTACTACTATGAACCTTTTAAAGCATGGAATTTAATGGGATGGTCCATTAAATGTGAGTCGGCGGCTCCCATGTGAAACGCAAATGATATACATCAAGAATAAAAAAAAAAACGCATATTTAAACTAAAAGTGATGCGATTTTAAAAATTATGTACATATAGTATAAAAAATATGCTTTTTTTTGTAGTGTATAGAAAGCTAAAAAGCGCTGTTTGATGAGCCACCTATTATGCATTGATGTCCCTATATATCATACTCTATGTATACAAAATATGCATTCTTTATATAATTTGGTTGTGTAACTTTTTTGAACTTTCTTTTGTACTACTAGTTGGAGGCCCCGTGCTTCGCACGGGGTTGGTTGGTTCAGCCAATGATGATCGAAGTAGCGTATAATTGATATTTGATGTTGAAATGCAGAAGATAGTAAGACAAGAGTAGCATTACAACCTAATGGCAACTGATGCTAGTAAATTCAGTTCATTAGTAGCATATATGTACATACAAAATGGTATACCCTATGAGTCCTGTTTTGTGCCAAAAAAGAAACTTTACGTGCAGTTTTAGAATTCCCATAGGAGCTCGTTCGGTCTGGCCAGACAAGGTCTTCTTTAATCTACTGCCTTCGGATGAATGCTATTTGTCTATCGGCTATTTCCCTGAGGGTGACCTGTGAACCTGTATAGACTGGGATGGTTTGTAATTTTTCATTTGTATAGATGTATCAGGTAAGGCGAGCGTACATGAGGCGTACCAATTTTGAGAGCATTCGGGCGTAGTTCAACATGAAGAGAAGCCATGTTATAACTATTGGTGCAAACAAGAATCTGACTTTCCGAGTTCCAAAATGTTGGAGGGCAAAGAGACCCACAAGGCCACAAGTATAATACATGTAGCTGGTTGTTCTACATCTGAAACAGTAGAAATAAAAATTACTACTTAATCATCTGGAAGGATTTTTTAGGACAAGTATGTAGATTAGCACTTGTATAGAATGATAAGGAAACATGGTTTTCTACCTAATTTCAATGGATAGAGAATAAATGCAGACAAGTCTATATGCCATTCATGTCAAATCACATTATCTATAATAGTATGTAGTATGAACTGTCGGCCCTAATTTCTAGTAAATAGAATTTGAAACAATAGATGTTTTCAAAACTCAATGCAGACCACTTGATCGTGAGCTTCGTATTCTGAAACACATCATAATAGAGATTGGAAATAAGGAATAATGAGAGCATATGATTTTAAAACTATTCTTTGAAATCAAAAAAGTTAGTTTGAAAAGATTCATACCATTTTTTGTCAAAAAGGATACTGGACAATAAGAAAGCACAACTTACCTGGAATAGCATTTTGATTACCTGGTCAGTCATAATGAATCCCTCCGCCGACATCTCATTTTTGCCTCTGGTCATATTACTGTTGGCCCTCCAAAGTTGTCTCAGTCCCATCAGTTTCAACTCGACTAAAGACAGAACTCATCCCATTCGAATCGGCATGAAACACTATAGAAGCTTGCTCACGCAAGAAAGTCTGTAAAGAAAAGATGTCCTTTTATAAGACATTCATTACAATATAAGTTAGCACAATAAAAAAAAGGAAAACACGGTAAGTACAAAAAAAATATGAGCTATTTAGAAAATAAATGTAGTGAATATCATGACAGTCAATATATAGCATGGAAACAAGTCCTCTGTCAAGCTCAAGTCATAAACTACCATGCCAATGCATTTAGATTTGTCAAGACATGTAAACAAATTTCCAATTCATTCAATGCTTTGACCGATCATTGACTATCTTAAAATCTTCTCCCTTGTTGCTTAAGTTTGTAAGAACACTTCAAAAGAGGTCCTTTTGCATCGGGAGCCTGCAAAACGCCAAAGCCATCTGATTCTAGGGGTGTAGATTCAGAGCGAACCATCGCTGCAACCGAGGAGGGGCTTGGAGCAATAGGAATCGGTAGCATAAAACCTGCAAAAACATGAGTTGGCATCCCACTTATTTCTTGTAACAGTCTTAAATGTCTCTCCTCCTTACCATTAGCATCATTCTCATCATCAAAGAGAACAGCTTCACCCTAAAAATCACACATCCAAGTAACAAACACATTTAAAGCAAAATCCACGAGCAATAGGGGAGAAGCTAGTGCCAATAAACCAGTAATGTGTTTTTGTTTGTTAAAAAATAATCATTAATTAGTAATGTTTACACCAGCATAACCAATTCATTGGGCCAACTCCTTCACACCTTGAGAAGACAAACAATAAATTTATTATGATGTATCTCACATTAATGAACCAGAGCAACGAGTCTCATACTCTCATACACATGCTAAATCACTATTAGAACTTAAGAAAAGTAAAATAGCATACAAATTGGTATTTTAAGAAAACTAAAAACACATTCAGCATACAAGCCTTAATGGACGTAAATTTGCAACTCACCAACTTGATAGTGCCCTCCTACTAATATGTATGTTGGTAACTAAGGTCAAGCAGATCATCAAAGTAGAATAGTTCAGAACTAAAGCTTGATGAGAAGAACAAACAATCAATAGTGCAAGAAGAAGAGGTGTGGAAGAATGAAAATTTTATAAGAATATTCATATGACTCAGGCAAGAAGAAACAACAAACGAGGAGAGAAGAAATTCACACGTATATAAATTGGAAAGAGTCAGGTGATGTAATCTCCCTTTTAAAAGGAAAAACAATCTATTTCCTATCTACGTTAGAAGACAGAAAAGGGTCCATAAAAGTAAAATTTGGAGGATGGTTCAGACCTTAAAGAAATTTCTATCTTGAACCTTTATATTCATTTGATACTCACATCTTTATGTTTTAAAAGTTTTACTGGTTTCTTTCTAATAACTAATTTGCTGGAAAAAGAAACAGTCACTAATACCACATAGGCCCCAATTAGGTTAAAGTATATTAATGAATGAGCACTAATATCTGAGAGCCGTAATTTATCAATAATGAAGTACAAAACCCAAGCATATACTCCTCAAAACATTCTTTTCAAGCAGATGGCTAAGATGAAAGAAGTATCTTACTCTCATCACAAAAAACCAGAGCCATGAGAAAGCTGAGATCGGCAAGAAGGCAGTAGCATTAGGCAAGAGCTTAGAGATCAACTTGCGCCGACCCTAGCACCAACACACGTTTGGCGAAGTAGAATAGATAAGACAAAAGAAGGGGTATACAAAATCAAAATAATATTCTCAGTTGCTAGAAAAATAAGTCAATGGCTAAAAGAACCAAGCAACAAACAATTTCCAAATAGGTGGTGATGTTGACTTTGATTATGGGATATTCATTTCTAAAACCAGAAAGATGCTTATTGCTATTAACAAGATCAACATTAACTAATCCAACAAGCTACAATTATACATAGAACCATGAGTTGAAAAGAGAGTTTGAGAGCTTTACTTCGTTTGGAACCTAATCCCAGGTGTAGTAGAGTCAACTTCTTCGAAGCTGGATGTAGCCCATGAAGACAGTGTGCAGTACAGTCCTTGCTGAAAAATTCAGTTAAACTCAATCCATCAAAAGTGTGTAAACGAAAGCTAAACATTGCCTAGCCACATATAATTACCACTCTGTTCACTATCCTCCTCTAGCAAAACCTACACAAAATTCATCACCCATCATATACCCTAAGGCCTAGCCTCTTTTGAATCAATTGCAAACTCATGCTATGAGCCCTGAATTACTCCATTATGTGAGCAATTTGGGGGTGGGTCTGATGATGGACGCCTGTAGGGAAAAAATGAATCAGTAAAAGAATAGTTGGTGGGAATTGATAGTCAAATGAGGTTTATATGAACAATTCACACAAAAGAAAACGCAGTTTATAACAAAATCAAGAAACCCATTAGACATCCTACCAAGTTCACATACCTAATAGAATCTGCGGGTCGTTGGACGAACACACACAACCTTCCATGAATTCAACAACAAAAGCAACATACCTCTAAAAAAGCGGAAACTGGGCATGGTAGGAGACATAAGATCAGAAGCCTCTGAAGTTGATGGGGATGTGAGCTTTTGCCAATCCTAAAAAAATAAAATCAATCCATAAGCCAGAATTTTCAAATCAACTACCAATTAAACCAGACAACTCAGTCTGTATACTCCTAAATTCAATATAATCTGTTCGCAGAAATAGAACTTTTCATCAAAGTCAATCCTAAGCATTATTTCTAACACAAAAGATATAAACAGAAAGGAGTACTGTGATTTTGGAGGCAAAAATGGCAGCTTCTGATTTCAAAATGCCATGAGACAATGATCCTTGAATCAGTCTCGTAGCATCGACATCAACTGTGTCCCATTTTCAGATGATCCAGCATCCACATCAATCTGAAGAGCCGCAAAAGTATAAAACAAACCAAGACGTGCATTGATAAATTTCTAAATGAATCAGTGTATGGAAAATACACTACTCATTCATTTTAGTATCTCACACGTACTGGGACTTAAAACCTACAACCACCATTTACACCATAACAACTTAAAGCAAAAAGCAAAACCAGTTACTCCATAACATCTTATATCATCACTCTCTCCTTAGGAACTGAAATTGAACCCAAGCACACAAAACTGAAACAACTTAAATTACAAACGAATTCAAAAACCCCTCGCTCTCTAGGTCCACACAAACTTCCTATTTCACATAGCAATACAATACCTAGTAACAAAGGCAAGAGCTATAAATAAAGGGAGAAAGGGAGCAAAGAGGAAGGGATGGAGTAAGAAAATCAGCAATCAAACCTTGTTGGAGCAACACATGAAACAACACGCGGATAATAGCATTGCTGAAATTGAAGGGTACGACAATGCTGCCAGGAATCCAAATGCGAAACTGGGGAACAATATGGACGTGCATAGTGTGCAAAATCTTTGGGAAATGCTTACTGCCACACAACAATTGAAACCCTTCACAATAAGCACAGAAGCACACAAACCTCAATTTGGAATTTACAAAAAGGTACTGGACCATGAGCCTACCCGAAGGACTTCGAGGATGAGAACAAGCAAACGACATTACCGGAAAATGAAACCCTAACCTGAGAATTGAAAAAAGCGCAAACCTAAATCAAAACTGATATCTGCAAAAATAAGAAGTATAGAGGTGGTGAAGAGGTTGTTCCCAATAGCTACCTAAAGGACTTCGAGGATGAGAAAAAGCAAACGACATCATCGAACTATTGAAACCCTAGCCTGAGAATTGAGGAAAGTGCAAACCAAGAACACATCCCTCAAAAACACATTGATACAAATCCAGAACAAACTGTTGTCGATCAATAACAACAAACCACCAAATAAAAATGTGAAATCCTTAAACTCACCTCAAAAGTTCCCCGCAAATCTGAGAGAGCAGAGGGGGGCCAATTCGCGCAGAGGAAGAAACGCAGGGGAGAACAAAAGAACAACAAAAAAGCAAGAAGACCAGAGACGACGATATTTCTGTCTGGGGCAAGAAGAAGCCGTTTTCGCTGTGCTAGTTTTGGTTGTGCAGGTTTGGGGGCAAGACGCAATGAAGAAGATGCACACAGGCCAGACGTATTGAAGAAGCTGTGGCACAAAGAAAGAGAATATTTTATGAATAGTAGCAATTTTAGCTACAGTAGCAATTTTAGCCAGTTTGTGGATCCTGTTTTATAATAGTAAGGATAAGGATGTATCCATAAGTTCTTTCGTACTATGTATTCATATCTCTCTTGTTGGAATGAATTATGTGTATGCACTTCTCCATGTACTTCAAGAACTATCAAACTAAAGCTACAAAATAATGCAACTACTCCTTTTTTGATAAGGTAAGATTTCGATTTACCGGACAAGCCAGGTAAAATTAAGAGGCCATGAAGACGTCAGTCGGAAAACCGACAAGAAGAGATCGAGGAAAATAAAAACTACATGTAAATTAATTACAATTGATGAAAAAAGGAACTAGAACAAGTATGATAATGGAATAGTGAAGGGCTAAAACGCTTGCCTTTAGAATTGGGGTCAAACGCGGACAAATCACCTAATATCCCAATATGCCCTTATGAGTTTGCATTTATTTTACAAAAAATTATGGACGATTTATGTGCATACAATAGGGGTGCAAATAATCTATGTAAGACAAAGAGCATGCGATATGTTTCAATATGAAGATTTCTTTGAGTTCAATTATGAATACCAATCAAGAGGGTGGTTCAGGTGGAAATATGTGTTAAAATAAAAATTCAGAATTAATATGGGTTATTGAATAGAATAATGGAAGGCTTGGATTAAAAGGAGAATAATGAAGAAAAGGAGACACATCGACGAGATAAATTTTTAAGGTGACAAAATTATAATTAATAGGAAATAGAAATACAAAAACATCTTTTTAAAGACTAGACATAAAGACGTGTATTTTTTTTTCCCAAACTCACTTCTTCTCCCCAAATTTGAAGGTACACAATCAAATTTAGTTTGAAGATCACATCAGAGAACAAGGATTAAAGCTTGAAATTGTTTCCATGGTAGATGAGGAACAACAATTATCAAAATCCATTTTCAAAGAGGGTAAAAAAAATATCTCTCCTTCATATGTTTTGATTCAAAGGCTCATGCAAAAAAAATCAAGCAAAAAATTATAAAATTCGGGGATTTTTATAGCTTATACAACTCGAATTAGAGTTCTTTGCTAGGGAATTAGTTGGCACTAGCTTCTCACTTGACTTTGATTTGATTCTTTCTTTATTCTAGTATTTTTTTATTTTGGTGAATTTTGAATCTGGATGAAACTTGTTATGAGTGTATATTAGGGATTTAAGTTGTAAATTCAATTAAGGAAGCATTTAATAATGAAATTAGTATAGATATTCACATACGTCAAATGTAGGTTCATTTTGTTCATACATAACACTTTGTGGCTCATGTATTATGTTTAAATGTTTATATATAGTTATAATAAAAACACTTACATTATACCTCCAAACCATTGAATATATATATATATATGTATATATATAGGGGATAGAAATTATAGTTGGCTTGATATAAAGGATATCAGAAAGAATCCCATAAAAATCTCAATATGAGAAAATCTGGTGCAACGCAACTTTAACACAATAATGTGCTCATTTTTCTCTTAATCTTGTCCGTTAAAAAATTCTAATCTAAGGGATCACATTCCCACTCGCTTTCTACTATGAGAGACTTTCTACCAGATCATCATACTATATATATATATATATCTTTTACATGTTCAACCCATTGATTATGGCATAACATATTAGCTCAAAGATAAGGCAAATGAAGTGCTTCCTTACAAGGTTTTTCTTTAATCTCAACAGCTTGTAATAGGAGAAAACCATTGACAATACATTGAATTTTGTGTTAGTAACATGATGTCTTGGATGTGGGATTCATGATTCCTCATGTGTGGTGAATATGCTATTATTATGTTGAAGTTCATATATTTTGTTTATATGTTCATGTGTGAGGACTATGAGGTTCACGTTTTGTTATGTGCACCACCAGGAGGTTTTGAATTTATTTATTTTTTGAAATTTTGGCATTTTGATTGATTTTTCTTTCTAATTTTTGGGACAAAATTTCTGAAGTTCGAACTTTGGTTTCTAGATTAAATCTAGGATTCATACACTGGTTAATAGACTTTGTTGACAGTTTGGTTCATGTATTACGTTATAATGGTCATATATATATATATTCCTCTAAGGTTCATATAGAGCCATTTGAAAATATTTATGTACCTATGTTTGTTGCCTCTCTTGCCACTGATGTTATTGGTGTTTTTCTCTACTAAATGCTACTGTATTTTTGTTGGTTACTACTTGATTTTTTTGTGTGTAATGCTTGCTAGTTTCTTCACATTGGTAATAAAATTACTTGGCTTAATAGAAAAGACTAGGCAATGTGGGTTCGAATCCTCATGGGCTACATATTATGCGTGTGATGTTTCAATTCAAAGTTGAGTTCTCTTGTACCATGTACAAGTTCATATATATTACCTTAATGTTCACATATAACATATTGACTTTGTATGTTTACATAATGATTATGTATGTTCACATGTTTTCGAACAAGGTCCTTATATTTTACAAAGTTATTCACTAACATTCAAGCCTTAAGCTGCAATTTCTCAGCCTTGACTTTCTTAGTGGTCTCCCTTACTATATTAACCTCGTTTGAAAGTCTCATTAAGAACATCTCTTAGCTTCTTTGTTTCCTCCCTTGCTAAGTTTACATTCTCAATACAAGTTAAAAATTGTGTATTTGTGTCAAATTTATGATGTTGTACAACCATTTTTTCATGTTCATAATATATATTACCTTTGTATTCAAATTTTAAATGTGTATGTTCATTTGTTTTCGAATAAGGTTAAGATCTTTATAAGAAGGTTCATTCATTTCTTCTTTAATATTCACATATTGACTGTGTATGTTCATATATTTTCAACAAGGTCCTTCTGTTTTACGAAGCCATGTACTAGCATTCAAGCCTTAAGTTGTAATTTCTCGATCAACCTTGGCTTTTATAATGGCCTCCCTTACTACATCATCCAAGTTCAATGTCTCATTGAGGACATCACTGTTAGCTTCTATGTTTTCCTCTCTCATCTTGCACTCTTATGTCCAAGTCAAGTTAATGCTCTTATACTAAAACCAACAAACTTTTGAAAATCATCACAAATCAATTGTAAATTAGAAAACAAAGCACTCTCACCCTTAAGAGCATCAACAACTTCAATCCATACTTGCCCAACTCCCAACCTCCTTGACTCTTGTATTTCAAACAATTAAATATTTGATTCAATAATCATTGACAACCATGCAACAAACAGACACACACAAAATGCCATAAATTTATTATAATTACTAATTAGCTCAATTCTTTAAAAAAAAACTAATTAGCTCAATTACTACATCAACACTACACGCATGGGACAAATTTCTACTCACATGCATTAGCTGATATTGATGAACAACTATCAATAAAAAAGGAATGTGGGATTTTTTAACAAAAAATGACAGGTTAACAAAGTAATAATCTAAGGTTCATACAAAATACATTGAAGTTCATATTAGGACCTACGTGATTATTATTGGGCGAAACTTAGCTCTTGATTCTTAGGCATTTCATCCAACAACTTGCAAGCATATCTCAAAGCATATGCTTGTCTTCATCAAATTCCAAAACACAATAATGAAAAACTCGACTATAAAAGAACAATGATCAAGACGAGACCGAATTCAATACTTTTTATCAGATTTGCATGCGTTGCAAAGTTGACTTGATTTAATTTCTGATATGAGATTTTTAATCCATCTATGAACAATCAGATACATCCAAGTTCTAAGTCACTAATAACATACCCAAATATTAATCTATGTGGACGAAAAACGATCAAAGATAGAAATAATCGATCATCCCAAAATGAGATCAAGGGATCAATAAAAAGTGAAAAAGAAATCACAATTGTCGGTCGCCATTAACATTTCAACGAAGTTTAGCTTTGGAAAGGAGGAGTTATGATGTAAAATGATAAAAATACCCTTAAAAAATCTAATGTATAGAAAACGTGTTCAGTTTTCACAATAAAACTTATTTCTATCCGATCCGAAACCTACCAATCAAATGTAACTGAGAATAGATGTGAAATGCCATTTAACAACATACTAAATCGAGTGAACTCACTCTTGAATTCCTGAGTAAATCTACAATGTAAACAGATTATTCAATCTCTTGAGTTGTTGTGTGTCGCAGGCTATTCAAGACACAAAGTATAAATAAATCCAAATATCCATCAAACAAAAAGGGTTAAATCTACCATGTAAAACTGTTACAAACGCAAACAGACACCGGAAGAAAACCAATTCACTAATCACCAGATTGATGAAATCCAAATCAGGTTCTCGATCAATCCCACGAACTCTCAAACGCCACGGAAGTGATCGCCTGCGAGAACTCCTCGAAGCTAATCCTGCCATCTCCGTCAGTATCGGCGTCCTTAATCATCCCGGTGAGCTCCTGCGCGGTGAGAGCATGGCCGAGTTTGGCCATGGAGTGCGCAAGCTCGGCCGCCGTTATGTATCCGTTCCCGTCTGTATCAAACATCTTGAAGATCTGCATAAGCTGCTCCTCCGTGTACGGTGACTTCGAAGGAGCGAGCTCCGGCGCCACCAGATCTACGAACTCCGAGAACTCCACCAGGCCGTTGTTGTTGGTGTCGGCCTTGGTGAAGAGCGCTTCGATCTGGTCGCCGCTCGGTTTCAGGCCTAGCGATCGGAGGAGGGAGTTGAGTTCGAGCTGCGTTAGGCTTCCGTCTTTGTTTCGATCGAAGGTTCGGAAGATCTCTTCGAGCTCCGTGAGTTGCTCCTCGTCTAGAAGCGTCTGGAATCCCTTTCCGTTCATCTCCATCGATCAACGGCCACCGGAGATTTCGCTCTCTCGATTTATATATTTTCGTTTGAGAGGATAACTGATCGATTCGATTCAACCAGAAAACGACCGATCTGATCTCTTTTCTTCTGTCCTGATTTCACAGAATTTCATGCCAAATCTCACGATTTAGGAGAAGATGGACTCCGGACAGGAGAATTTCTGCGTTTGTCCAGATCCAGATCCGGTAAAATACATTCAGATTCTGAATTCTTTTCGATTGCAGTGTTGCACGTCTTTTGATTTCTGGAGATTCTTTTCCCGGTGTGGGGATTTTTTGGCAGATCTGAGAGAATGAAGGCTTGGATTGCGGGGGGAATTAGTGGGCTCTGACTCAAAAGGGATCGGGAATTGCGATGATTTTGGCTTGATTTGATGATTTGTATTGATGAATTTGGAAAGGGAAATGCATAAATGGTGAATTAGTTGAAAAAGATGGCAAAGATTTCTGGGAATAATTGAGCAAAAAGGACAATTGAAATCATAATTGGGATGAATGAGATCGAGATCGACAGAGAGAGAGATGGGACGGAAAAAGAGAAACGCGGGAAAGGTGGCAAAAATGTCGCTCGATTTTGAAAAATAAAAATAAAAATCTGTCACCTGCACGTAATTGCGACTACACGTCATCTTAACTTATGACAAAAAAAAAGGTAAATATACAACTGTAAGAATGTTACCCAGTATATTATTATTTTACCCCTCAAGTTTATCATTTTTTTTGGATGATAATGAAATATTACACCTTCATAGCTTCTTTTAGTATTTCTTCTTGTTTGCATAGTATATAGCGTTTGCAACCAAATTGACAAATAGAATAGAAGTTTTATTTGGGGAAGTTCTAGGGAGAAGAGAAGAATGCACAAAATAGCTTGGAATGAAGTAATTAAGCCGAAGTTCCAAGGGGGTCTTGGAATTCGTACGATGCGGAGTTTGAATTTGGCTCTAGCTGGGAAGCTTAGCTGGCGGTTTGTGATGGAAGAGGGCAATCTCTGGACCATGGTGGTCAAAAATAAGTACGTCGACACTGCTTTAGGCCGATATTCTGGTGCGTCTCATATCTGGAAATGCATTAAGGTTGGGGCTGCTGAAGTTGTTGTGAAAGGTACTAAATGGCTTGTTAGAGATGGTTGCTCTGTTCACTTCTGGACCGACATTTGGATTATGGATAGACCGCTGATTGATATGGCTATGTTGTCTATACAAGACGAACAAAAGGAGGCCTTGGTTTGTGACCTTTGGATCGATGGTAGTGGTTGGGACTGGCAGTTCTTGTCTCCACGTCTGCCACAATCTGTTTTGCTCAGCCTTGCCTCTGTTGCAATTATTTCGGACGATCAGGTGGGCGGTGATGAATTATGCTGGAAATTTGAGACTGATGGAAATTACTCCGTGTCTTCGGGCTATAAGCTGGTGCGTGGTGTTATGGATTGGGATGATCCAGATGGAGTTCTTCATAGCATTATATGGAAGCTTGCTGTCCCGGAAAGAATTCGATATTTTGTTTGGCTTGCTGCGAAAGGGGGTGTCCTATCAAATGTCGAGCGGAGACGGCGTCACTTGTCTAATAATGCTGATTGCACGTTGTGCGGAGCGGGGGAAGAAAGCTTCGAGCACCTCTTCAGAGATTGCTCCAAGGTTAGGAATATTTGGGTAAGCTTTAATACCACTGATGTTTTTCCCGGATTTTTTCAAGAAAGCTTCGCCTCTTGGATCCGTCGAAATCTGATAGAGAGAGTCCACATTGGAGCTGGGAACTGGAGGACAATTTTCGCTACTGCCCTATGGAGCATTTGGAACTGGCGGAACGAAGTAGTGTTTGGGAATGGCACGGTTACTACAAACAAAGTTGCCGTCATTTGTAACGTGGCTATGGAGTACGGTAATGCTGCAGGTAAGCTGCTTCATCCCCCTTGTGTTTTGAATAAAATTGTGCAGGAAGTTCATTGGGAGAAGCCAAGCCGAAACTGCATAAAGATCAACTCCGACGGTTCTGTAATCAATGGTAAAGCCGCAGCTGGTGGCGTGTTGAGAAATTATGAGGGAAGATGGATTAAAGGTTATGTTCACAATGTCGGATCATGCACGGTTCCAATGGTCGAGCTTTGGGGCGTCCTTGGAGGCTTGAAGATGGCTTGGGAAGAAGGCTTCTGCGAAGTAATTCGGTCTCCCAGTTGGTAGTCCGTATGCTTAGTACTAATATTAATAAATGTCACCCTTTGTACAGCCCGGTTAGCCAATGCCAAGGCTTTCTTAGTAGGAATTGGAATATCTGATTCCGTCATTGTACCGTGAGGCGAATTCCGTTGTGGATCGCCTTGCTTCTATTGCTTTTAATTTTCCCGTCGGATTTCATGTATTGTTTGCCCCGCCTGAGGGGATTAATTTACTGTTGCTTAATGATGTTAGGGGCCGGGCTATCCCCCGTTTGATAACTACTTAGCCCATTTTTATTATATTAATAAAACTCCCCTCGAAGGACCGGATAGTACCGCCTCTCCTTCTACCAAAAAAAAAAAGTAATCATGTTCCAATTTCAGTGCCATGCCCACCCAAGTTGGATTTGTAATTAAATGATCATCACATAATTAAATGATTACAGATGTATGTTATCACATAAGTTAATGAGCCTTAATCTCGAGCCACTGTTCTAAAAATTCCTTCTAGGTCCCGCCTAGGCACTGGAAGGTCCTAACCCGCCTAGCCATCTAGATGGCTTGGGAAGAAGGCTTCTGCGAAGTAATTCGGTCTCCCAGTTGGTAGTCCGTATGCTTAGTTCTAATATTAATAAATGTCACCCTTTGTACAGCCCGGTTAGCCAATGCCAAGGCTTTCTTAGTAGGAATTGGAATATCTGATTCCGTCATTGTACCGTGAGGCGAATTCCGTTGTGGATCGCCTTGCTTCTATTGCTTTTAATTTTCCCGTTGGATTTCATGTATTGTTTGCCCCGCCTGAGGGGATTAATTTACTGTTGCTTAATGATGTTAGGGGCCGGGCTATCCCCCGTTTGATAACTACTTAGCCCATTTTTATTATATTAATAAAACTCCCCTCGAAGGAACGGATAGTACCGCCTCTCCTTCTACCAAAAAAAAAAAAGTAATCATGTTCCAATTTCAGTGCCATGCCCACCCAAGTTGGATTTGTAATTAAATGATCATCACATAATTAAATGATTACAGATGTATGTTATCACATAAGTTAATGAGCTTTAATCTCGAGCCACTGTTCTAAAAATTCCTTCTAGGTCCCGCCTAGGCACTGGAAGGTCCTAACTCGCCTAGCCATCTAGACTGCCTAAGCACCCGTCTAAGACTGCCTAGGCCACCGTTTAGGCCGTCTAGACGCTAGGTGGTTCCTCTCCGCCTAACGTTCTCCTAGCATTTTTTAGACATTATCTCGAGCCCTCAGGGCAATTTAAATGGATTAAAGTGATCCCCCCCCCCCCCCCCCCCCCCCAACATGTTCATTCATGACATGAGATGTATCAATTATCAAGTTTAGGAAATTTTCTATTGAATTACATAATCAAATCAAGCTAGTTCTGGACAATTGGGTTTGATATATTTTCTATTTGGTTCAAACAAATCAAATTTCAGTATTCTAAGTAAAGCATGCAGACCATACTTACCAGATAAAGGAAATCTTCATCTTAAGCTCAAATATCAGTATTCTAAAGTCCTGTTTGTCAAAACTAATGGTAGCGGATAGCTGTAACTGTAGTAGTTGAAAGCAACGGTTCAATAAAAACAAAACGCTAATGTGTATTTAGTTGAGGTAACTTTTAAGTTTACTTATACGTAAATGGGCTCCAATCATAAGTTTTTGGCTACTTCACAAGCCATAACAAGGGCTCATCCCTTGAATTGACGCTATTTTGACAGTATTCTTTCATTCAACCCGCGCCAAATTTGCCACGTTGCAAATTCACAAACACCACAATTTAATTTTGTAAAATTCCAGTTTGACACGTGCAAATTGGATCTCCTTCACCAACAATCTCTGAAATGAAACTAATCACACCAAATTAACATCTCTTAGTGAGTTAATGGCACTCGCCAACTTATTTGGTGCATCGCCTAAACTAAATGCAAAAGAGGCACGGTAAAAATCATAAATTGCAACCTGTGCAACCTCATCTAAATATTGTAATTATGCACATAAGTGTCAATAACCAAAAGCCCATTGGAAACCTCTTCTTTGGGTCTAAAACATTACAGCAAATTAATGTATCACTTGAAAGAGGCTCTACTGATAAAGCAGAGGACTCCCTTCTCTAGCAAGAACAAAGAGTCCCCCGTCGCCTCTCGCTATACGAAGATCTTTATCGAGGTATGTGATAAGCAGCCACGAGCTCGATCTCTCTCCCGGGATTGCAACCTTCAGAGGAGGCTGGCCTGATAAGGCCCGAGAGATGCCCGAAAACGCCTCTTGGACAGGTGCCAACGTTTGCTGCACCGGATACAGGTTTATCGCCTGCCCGAAGATATTTATGTTGTCGGGGAGATCGACACGGGACTTGATTTCTGGAGGGTTAAAGACTCCTTCTTTGAATTGCACCTGCTCGCATCAAAACTCAACTTCAAACCTCCTTAACAGTTAAATTTATTCCTTGAATTTATAAATGAAGTGTAAAGTTAGTTACCTGTATTCTTGAAGACGTTCGGACTTCAAAGGTTGCAGATGCTGAGAAAGAGAATGAGGCAAATGGAGTGGAGAGTGTAGTGGCGTTTTCTATTGTTGAGGTTCGAGTATCAATAGCCTGGGATATCTTTTCGACTTTCAGCAAGGGGGTAGTGCCTAACGCTAGAAGCGGTAACAGCTCAGAGAACGCCGTGTACCTGCAAAAAATACCAGCTTAAATTATAAATTATAAAGCCCACACTTGTTACTAGTTGCAACACATCAAGAGTTTTTCCTCTATGGCCTAAGTGAGCTCAACAGGCTTAGTAATTAGTAATTACTAATTACTCTAAAATTGGGCACCCATTTGAAATGATACTCACATTAGGGTAAAACAGCGAGTGCTTCTCTTATAATGATACTTCCCTAGAAGCCAGATGTCTTAAAACTCGACACTTCAAAAAGTAACAATAGCTATTCATTAGCTAATTTTCTTGCAAGGAACACATTCACAAACCTTAACAATAGCCAGATATCATTGTCCTAGATCAGCCTCTATATATGGACTACAGAGTTTGCAAGTAAACTGCAAGTCTGCAATCAATCTCATCATTGAAGCAAGGAGCTTCAAGAAAAGGGAACCACTAATCTAGTGTGATCTGTTTCTAGTGGTCTCAATCTAGAAAACAAAAAGGAAAATTATGCAAAACATCAACCAAGCCTGCTGTTTCTAGTGCTTAATAGAATTGTTGGCCAGAGAATTCACCTGATTTCCTTCAGTTTTCCTAAAGCTTGTGACTCGTTTCTTTTGCACCACACTAATAAAGACCAAACTTACAAAATTTACCTCCTTAGCATTCTATTAACCTTTTCTTTCCAAAAACAATCTAATTTGCTTCTGGCTAATGAAGCAACATAGCGAACATATGCAATCATAGTTGCAACTTGAACATTGTAAGTCATGAACCACTATGCACAAGGATATTTCTTTGTGTCGTCTCTAGACAAAGATGCTGAATTGAGGCTATTAGCCATTCATTCCATAGTACACGAGTTATCCATTCGAGCAATTAAAAAATTCGCAACAAAAGCAATCAAGAAAGGAAACTCACAACAGAATCCAATTGCCGTCGAGCAAAGCCGGATCCTCATTGGGGTTCGGATTCGGGTTAGCGGCCTCCAGCTGATTGACCAGCTCCGAAACCTCGGCCCTCACCTCAGACGAAGCCCGAAACCCTAAATCGGTACCGTACACTGAATCGACCAAGCACCTCTTCAAATCCGAATTCGGGTCGACTTCGCTGATATCGGGCTGAGCACTGCCGTTTCCGGAGCCCCACTCGTCCTTCTCGATGGGCGGGTCGGGTCCGGGGAAGCGGGTGTAGGCGGAGGCGGGTTCTGGCTGGGATTTCTCGCCCCATTCGTCGGTGACGGGAGGCGGGTTGGTGGGCTCGTCTGCGGAGGAGGAGGAGCGAATGGCGGGGAAGGTTCTGGAAGATTTGGAGGGGAGAGAGAGGAAATGGGGTGGTGGAGAAGAGGACAGGGAAGAAGTGGAGAGGAGGAGTTTGGATTTTTGTGGGAAGAGAGAGGAAGGAGGAGATGTGTAGAGGATTGACATCTTTCGTCCCAAATTATGTGTTGTGGCAACTGGGTGTAGATTTATACTCCGTCGTGTATCTGGTTTCTGCAATTTGCCAAGAGAATCAACGCTGGTAATGAAAGATCTCCATTTTCATGTCGACAACGACGACAAGCAAACAGTGGACGGGCCTGAGTGTAGACCTAGGTCCGGCTCACATCCCGGTCCTAACATTTTAGATGTCCCTCGATAAAATAAGGAGGGAATTGCTTTTCTATACCCTTTCTATAATGGCCCTTTTTAAATTTATTAACTAAAATATACCCTAATATTTTTTTGGACAGATTTATCCCTTAACTATCCATCCTATCCTTAATTTATGCTGCAAAGTAACGTGAGTTAAAAAAAAATATATGCTACAAAAAAAAATGTATGCATATGAATTCACGAGTTAACATTTTTTAACTGTACGTTCTTGCTTTTTCTTACAGTATTAATCTTATATCTTTCTTGTATAATTCTATAGTGGTGCTTTTTTTTTTCTTGTAGGATTTTTGTACATGTCTTATATATATTTTGTATGTGTATTTTTTCCTTTTTTTGTACATTTCTTGTATATATCTAATATCTTGTACATGTTTTATATTTGTGGTGTTCTTCCTTTTCTTGTAGAATTCTTGTACATTTCATGCATGTGTCTTGTATGTATAATTTTCTCTTTTTTCTTGTACGTGTCTTGTATTTGTAGTGTTCTCCTTTTTCTTGTAGGATTCTTGTATATTTAATATATGTGTCTTGTATGTATGATTTTCTCTTTTTTCTTGTACGTGTCTTGTATTTGTGATGTTCTGATCCTCTTTCTTGTAGGATTTTAGTACATTTCTCTTGCATGTGTCTTGTACATGTCCATGTGTGATTTTCTCTTTTTTCTTGTATGTTTTGTACATATGTCTTGTATGTGTGGTATATATTCTCTTTTTTCTTGTAGAATTCCTCTTTATATTTTTGTATGTGTGAAGTTCTTATTTTTCTTGTTTATATCTTGTATATGTGTTGGATGTGCAGTGCTTTCCTTTTTCTTGTAGATTCCTCTACATGTCTTCATTGTCTTGCATGTATTTTGTATGTGTGAAGTTTTATTTTTCTTGGACATATTTTTAATTTACGTGTCTTGTATAGTTGTATGTGTAGTACTCTCCTTTTTCTTGTAAAATTTCTCGACATGTATTGCATATATTTTGTGGCAGAATATATAAACGGTCCCCTGTACTTGGGTCAATTGGTCACTTGGCCCCCTATACTTTAGCCCTAACCGTTTGGCTCCTATAGTTGCACATTGCGACCTATTGAACACCTGCTGGCTGATGTGGCAAGGCGCGTGCAATTTAAACGCAATTGGACTCTTCTTTGGGTAAGTGAGGAAGCTGATATGGCATCTTTTTCTTCTTTTTTTTTTCCATTTTCTTTCCTCTTTTCTTTTCCCTTTTCTCTTGTCTTTTCCCTTTTCTTCTTTTATTTCTCTTGGCTTAATTTCCATGGATGAGTGTTTAAAGAACACCCAAATCCATTTTTTGAAGTGAGTTTTAATTAGGAGTTGGGCTTGGAATTTTATGTGGGTGGATTTTGGTTTTTGATGAAACAAAGGATATGTAAAAATAGAGATAAGATTTGAGGACCTTCTTTCATGTTCTTCTTCACACATTTCTTTCACCTCCTCCCATGCCTTTTTCAATAGAAGCTTACATAAGGTTTTCAATTAAGCATGAAAATTTAAGCAATTTGCAATCAAATTATGGGGCAAACATAAAGTTAACTCAGATCTACTCATATCTTCAAGCAATGTCAAGATTCAAGGCCATAAAAGTATGAATTTCGGATATGAAAATTATGGGTTCATGAACCCTAAAATTTGAATCCGAAAATTGCTTCAAAAAAAATATATCATGCTCCATCAACCAACAAAAACAACATAATGCTAGATCTAAGCAATGACATGAGGCAAACCTTTTATTCAAGTCTAAAAAAAATTCATGTAACTATGCAAAAACTTGATGAGGAAGATGAGCTCAAGTTTATTTATTTTTATTTATTTTTTTGTTTTAATCTTTTTTCTTTTTTGCTTTAATTAAAATAAATGACGTGGCATTTACGTGGTATCATTGTGGCAAAAAAACTGCACACCTCAGCGCGCGTACAATACACGTAAAAAAAGTCTAGGCGAACAGGTATTCAATAGGTCGCAATGTGCAACTATAAGGGGCCAAACGGTTATGGCTAAAGTAAAGGGGGCCAAGTGACCAATTGGCCTAAGTACAGGGGGTCGTTTATGTATTCTGCCTATATTTTGTACGTGTGAACTTCTTCTCATTTTTCTTGTACATATCTTATACATGCATTTTGTAGTTTTTTTTGGTAGAATTATACATGTCTTGTATCAGCTATATGTGTATTGTTCTCTTTTTCTTGTAACCAGGTTATAAGATTAAGGGTTCGGTTGTTCTTCATTCTTTCTTTTGGTATATATCGCATGAACATATCCATGGTCAAGAGAGCCATGTTATAATAGAATAGAAATGTACGTCTATTACGAGATCGAGCATATTATTCCATATTTTATAGAGTCACCATTTCCCTCATGTTGTCTTGCATATACACTAATGGTAAGATCTGGAAAAAAAAATGGAGTTGATTTGGAGATTCAAAAATATAGCTAGAATAATTTTTATGGGAGTGTTGATGAAAGCAAAATTCACTCATATTTTATGCACGATGTTATAAGAAAACAGAAGTATTAATTAAGGACATTTTAGTGTTTTTAAAATTATAGGGGTCACTTAATTGGAAAGTTATTGAAGGGGTACATTTACTTATTAAAAGATTCAAAGAGGTATATTTCCTACAATTTTCTCTAAAATAAATTATAGGATCCTAATTTTTTTAATTTTTTTAATAGGTAAAAATTAGGTGGACCGGATCAGTTTAGAGCATTATTACGGATGAGGGTCAGAACCCCTCCACGATTGATAATCCGAACGAAATTACAATCATGGTATAGCTTCGCAATCAAATCATTATCGAGGTATATGTTGGTATTGACTATTGACCACCTCGAAAGACTGCAACATGACCAGAGTATCCGCTATTAACATGTAAATTGTCCATGGATTGGATCAACTGCCTTTAAGCGCATTGATCACGATTAGACTATCGCCTTCAATTTCTATTTGTCGAAGATTCTTCCTCTAAGCTTCTTGTATAGCCTCAAATAGTCTCATAACTTCTGTTTGTTCCACTATCCAATAGTTGTTTTTCTTTGCATTCATGCATATAATATTTCTAAATTGATCTCTTATGACATACGTAGTCTTTTTTCGATCCATCGAAATTTATATTTACGAAACCATTTTGGGGTTTCTCCCATTTTCTTTTGCGTTTTCTTTGCTACACTCTAGGCGACACATTAGCTTCTTTATTAACATTTTTTGCTTTGCTCCACCACATGATTTGGTTCTGAATGAATTCCTCGACACTCGTACATGACCCAGAACTATCCCGACTAAAAACCACTTGGTTTCTCCATAACCATATTCCCCACCAGGCAGTAATGTATTCTTCAAGTTTTGAATGCTTTGAGGCATGTTGTTGTGATTACGATTACATTACTTAGAAGGTCAATATATTTAGGGTCAATGCAATGTAATTTTTGTAGAGTAAAGGGACATTCGAGAAATAGATGCTCGTTTGTCTCATCTTGATGACTGCATAATAGACATTCTGACATGACAGCTATATGTCTTTGTCTAAAGAGGTCTTTAGTAGGAAGGCCTTTGATGCAGATCTTCCACAAGAACATTTTTATTTTAGGCATTAGGTCATGTTTCCATATCCAATTAAATTCCCAGTCATTCATATTTAATTCATTCGATATTAAGGCAAAGGCCGACTGAGTGGAAAACTATCCATTCTTGCTAGGGTGCCAATATAGCCTATTGTGAGCGGGTAAAACAAACATAATTACCATAGTTATTTTCGCTATAAAGGTATTTATTAAAATTACTGCACAGTTATTTTCGTTATTTTCTATATAAAATTATATGGCGGTTATGCAACTTAATGAGAGATTTGATCTTTCATTAAAGATAGAATTAAAGTTGGAGAAAAGGTGAAATATTCCTTACTTGGGCTTTAAGGCAGTTGGCCAGCTCTAGGAGGATAATATTTTGAGCCTGATAGATATAATTTTCGGCCCCCCTAATCTCCATCTTCCATTATAAATACACGTCCTAGGGCGTGTAGGGAGAGACACATGTGCACATCGGCATATTCAGAAAACCTAGGCAGGCTAATATTCGCTTAGCTCGACTGCCCGGGGATTCACCGCTCTCTTGTTGTACCTCGTCGCTCAAACGACAAATTGCTTTTCTAAATTAGGCATCGGAGGTGGATTAGGGGGTCCCCGCCCCCTGTGTCCATTGTTTTGCAGGTTTTTTAGGTCAAGAGATTGAAGACGGAGCGGAAGGGGAAGAGTTCTTAATTGGTGTATTAAAGACGAATTGAAGGCGAGATTTTGTACACCAACAATTGGCGCCGTCTGTGGGAACGAGGATTAAATCCATGAGTAATCGTTCCTAGTAAAAACAAATCGACTTTACGAATCCTAGGGCGATCGCACGAAACGAAATCGCTGCCTCAGTGAACAAACCGTGATCGCGGTATAGTAACACCGCGACCGCGGCATCCTGGCCGCGACCGTGGCCTACAAACGTCGCGATCGCGGCCCACCGGAGTGCGCCTCCGGAAATTCGCGACTCCGGTTTTTCGACCGGAGTGCCCCTCCAGAAATATGTGACTCCGGAAATTCGTGTTTTTTGGATTTTTCTACCCTAAAGGGGTCCCCAAAAATCAACAAAAGAGATCCGCTTTGGGATTTGTTCGAATCCTAAGCGAAATCATGATCGACTCACCACAACCAATATCGATTGCAGTGCGTGGTGCGAAATCGACGACACTGGGGTCAGGGGGCAACCTCGTCAGCCCCTTGTCGAATTCAATCCCGTCTAAGGTTGGTAGTCGACCACCAATTGACGGATTAGGCTCCGGGTACGTGCCCGGTAGCCCTAAGTTAAAGATTTGATTGTGAACCAACGCCCAACCACAATCAAAGTGCGAAAAACAATATTGGGAAAAGAGTACTCGATCCACGCAATTGTGGTGTTGGAATCGATCCTTGAAGATTAAGAAGTCATTTTTTGGAAACCCTGGGGCACCGTCGCAAAGCGAATCGCGCGAGGTACGCCCAAATCGCGATCGCAGTATCGAGGCCGCGACCACGGCACAGTGAACCGCAACCGCGGCTCGGCTCCCGCGACCGCGGTTTGGCAAGAGAAGTCGGGATTTCCGAAAATCGCTCGGAAAATAAATCCTAATGGAAATTGATCAATCTGGTTCCGATATTCGCTCGGAAGGTGAGACCTTTGTGCCCATAAACGACTTGAACCGTGACCCGGCCCCTCTCGTTGATACGGTTGTTCATCGCACAGACCGTTCAGGGCCCGAGTCGAGCGACAGAATCATCAGTCATGGCACTTCAAGGCCTGAATCAATTGAAATTGATCAAGCTTAGGAAACGGCAATGCGTGTTGCCAAAAACGCGAGTAATCAAATAGTTCAAGAGCAAGGCGAGTCGATCCAAGAGATCGCGATCGCCGAACCGAACCGCGGCCAGAAGGGCCACGATCGCGGCCAATCAAGCCACGCCCGCGGTTCAGAAACCGCGACAACGGGCTGCATAATTCTGAGCCTTCTCGCCCTATTCGCGAGCCAAATCCTAATTTGGTTAGCCCTCGCTTAGAGTAAGGCCAATCTAGTAATGTCGGGACCGATCCCGTTAGAGATGACAATCACATCACCTTATTATCCGCTCCAAACGGTAGGAATATGGCGTTTGCAACCGCTAGAGATGAAGAAGAAGGCAAACCAATAGGAAGTTCTCTCTTCATTGGGGCAAGTTCGACAGGCTTTCAACAATCGTAAACTTATTGCGGGGTAATCGTAACCTCTCCGCATAGGGCCCATACAATGTGCCTGAAATCGGATCGGATCTTACTTGCCATAGGCTGAACGTCCTCCTGAAACGTAAAAGTCAATCGTAAAAGCAAGAGAAACAATCATATCTAGCAATCAGAAGCCTTCATCGCTAAAATAGGGAGTAAAGTAGTTCAGCGCTATTCAAAGAAGTTGGGTATCCAAATTGGTCATCAAACACCATCACGATCGAGAAGAATTGGAGAGTCTAAGCGGACTTTACCAATTTCAATAGAGCGTATCCAACAAACTTATTCTTATAATTGAATTATTGGCAAGTTTAATTGTATTTAGCGGAAAACATAAATCTTGTAAAAAGTGTAACAAAAGAAATGTTGGGTACATTTTTAAAGGCAAATAATAGCAAGTTGATTTCTAGTTAAGAGGGAAAATAATTTAATTTTATATTATTTTTCCTTTTCCTTCTCATTCCCATATCTGCTTCCTCTGTTTGAGGATCAAGTTGTCGATCAACTTGTCTGGCCACAAGACCCGATGATGGGCGCCGGAATTGTTGATCCTCGTCATGCTCAGCCCGGACGACACCTAGAAAGGGCTACCCATAGCCTTTTGTGCTGGTTTGACCCATCGTTGCCACCTCTTCTTCCTCCTCTGTTCGGACAACTCAACTCGTGCCACATGCGTCCCTTCGTGGCGGGAATTCAGGCCCAGTTCTGAGGGGAAAGGAGGACGAGGATAATTGTTGGGAGGCTTATAAAAGGGATGAAGTGGTTGAACACGAGGGGAGATCTGCTGTTTCAATCCCGACTTTTTCCCCTGTTTTCGACCTTGTTTTGACCTAAACTTCATAATTCGATTGTGAAGTCGTTTCTTAACCAAAAATCGTGATTCAAGTCTCTAAATGTCGAGGATTAAGTGCTCTACAATATCCCTCAATCAAGTTGGAAAAAACCCTTCAGAAATTGAGCCAAATTGACGATTTCATGCACGAACTGAGATCTGCCCCGAATTTTCAGACGTTGGTGACGAAGGCTTTTCGTGGGCTTCGTTCTCCATCTTCAAACAACTATTTCCGGTGCGGTTGCCAACAGTTGAAAGGTGGGAAGGTGCTATCTCCACTGTAGCAATTAGTCGCGCCACCTCGCCACTGGTGTCTTCGCTGGAAGCCCGTGAACAGGCCTTCACGGCCCGTTTTTCTGCTGGTTTCTTTTGCCCAGAATTCCAGCTTCGGCGAGCTGTTTTCGTCGCCTTCGTTCTCCATCTTCCGGCAACCAATATCGGATCCCTTGCCAACAGTTTGACGGTGGAAACGTGGGATTCCAAGTGTCGCCGTTAGTCGAGCCACTACATGCCTGGTGTCGCCTCCACGAGTTGGTGAACAGGAGTTCGCGACCAGCTTTGGTACTGGTTTATTGTGCCCAGAAATTCAGCCTTGGCAGGTGATTTTTGTCGCCTTTGTTCTCCGTCTTCTCTCAATGAATGTAAGATCCGTTGCCAACAGTAGAAAGAGGGTAATGAGGACTTTCAACTGTCGCTTGAATCACCCCAAACGGATATCAAACGAAGTCGCTAGACATCGACGAAGTTGGTTTGTCACTCACTTTATTTCCGGCTTGTTTGAGTTTTAAAAGGAAAAGGGAAAGGTGTTTGGACCCGGGTTTGCCTCAGTATGCGTGACATGGATTCCGATGAATCGTCTCGATTCACGTGTTGCCTCGTTTTGCGCATTACAGCGTTTTGTGTGCCTCCTCGATTTGCGTGCAAGCAAATCCCGAAAGCGTATCGCTAGGTAATTTTATTCTTTCGAGCTTGACTTATATTATAGAATGATTTTTGGATAAGATCAAAGTTGGATTTTTGTATTAAATCTCGTAAAGCGTGATTTATCGAATTGGTTAAGTTATAAAGCCGGATTAAGTCAAGCAAGTGTTTGACAAATTATTATAAGGACATAATAATTTGTAGTAGTTAATCTTGAAACGGAAATAAATTGATTATAATTTATTTCTCTATTCTTTTCCGGTACAACTCGAGCTTGAGTCTTGGATGCACGTCGTTCGAGATGGAACTAATCGCCTTAAGAAGAGTTGTCTCGTATAAGGCAAGTGGACGATTCTCTCTTGCGTTATGGTTATTAATGAGGAATTGAATTCCATTTGATTCTCATGTTGGGAATAATTTGTATGTTGAATAAAGTTTGATAGGTTGTTATTTTGTTAGAAATAACGACCATGTCGTTATTGTCGTTATTTCAGTTTCTACGCTAGAACTGGATTTAGGTCCGTTATGTGTGACCTTATATGTTTAGTTGTCTCATGCTGGGACATTATTATGAAATAGAGTAATTCAAGGACATATGATCATGGATGAAACAGGCCCTCTGATCTCGGTTGTTGGCCGAATCTCGGTTGTTGGCCGAGTACATTTAAAGGATCATGAATGAAACAGGCCCTCGGATCTCGGTTGTTGGCCGAATCTCGGTTGTTGGCCGAGCATATATAAATGATCATGGATGAAACAGGCCCTCTGATCTCGGTTGTTGGCCGAACTATGTAAAAACTATTATATGGCGCGAGTGCACAGTTTGAAAGTAATGAAAGATAAGTGCGTTAGGCACATTAATGTACCAAAATGGTTAGTCCTTTTGATAACCATTCTTGCTCCTGATTAAGAATGATTCTTAATCAAACTTTGATTAAGTCAAGTTGTTTAGTCGTTGAAGACGATGGTGAATGTTGAGTGGTTAGTATAAGTTTCCATTAATCGTTTATGTTTCTTAAAAAAAACCACAAGCAGTGGTGTTCTTTCTCTTGATTATGCGATCTCCTTCTTATTCTCTATAAGACTGCTAACTGGTGGATCATAATCCGAGTCTATTCGGATTTGGATGCCAACATGTTTAGTTACAACCATAAGAACCAAGTTAGATTCTCCGCTTGCTTAGTCTTTCATTAGACTAACCCGTCATTCTTCTTTTCTTTTATACGGTCGGCTGGTGTCCACCGTTGGTTTACAATACATCAGGTTCTTCTTGGAAGTTGATTCACGGGACGGATTCAGAAGTTTGAAGCTCCAAAAGTTGAAGAAAGGTTTCCAATGACTATACGTGAGTGAAGATCATGGTTGAACTACTTCAAAGTGAAGCTGGGTTTCAGAAATAAGAACTTAAGGAAGACTGGATGAAGATTTTGTTTAAAAAGAAGGTTGTTCTATTTATGTACTAATTCTTTTTAAGTTAAGGCTTGTAGAAGACCTTTTATTCTCTTTTCCGCTGTAATATTTTACTCAATTTTGTTGGGTTTTAAATGGTTTCATTTATCTTGTTTTTAGTTTGTTCAGTCAGTTTAAAGCCTTGGGTAGCTTTGGTTTAGTCTTAATCGGGGTTACTGGCGGTAATACCTCCAGGGTAGGAAGGGGGTGTTACACATTTGATGGAAAAGCACAAAGAAATGATACACTTGTGATTTATGTGAAAGGAAATAAATCCATATAAACTTCGAAAAATCGTCCACAAATGTCACATAATATTTAGAACCATAAATAGAGGAGACTGATGCAGGACCCCATACATCAGTATAGACCAAATCAAATAAGGACTGACTAGTTTGATGACTACTAACAACGGGAAGCCTACGACTCTTGCCAAGTTGACACGAAGGACAAACATTGGACAAGCTTTTATTAGAGACTGGTAAATTAAAAGACACAACTTGACGCTTAAGAATGGACTCATGGGGGTGGACAAGACGGTGATGCCAACCAGCAAGGGAGGTGCGAACAATGGAAAAGGCGGTAGGTTGTTGGGGAGAATGGGCGGAGGTTGGCAGCTGGTAAAGCCCTTGATCAACGATGCCCGTCAAAATTGTCTTGCCCTGCATATTCTTCACAAACCAAAAGTTAGAATGTAACTCAACAAAGACATTGTTGTCACGAGTAAAAGACGAAACACTTAACAAGTTTTGAGCAATATGAGGAGCCACCAGAACATCTTTAAGAATCAATGACTTGCAACCATGTAAGAACGAACTACTAGTATAGTAATTGGAATGGTCTTACCATCACCTAGAGCAAGTTGATCACGACCACCATAGTCAGACTTGATGGACAAATTCTGAAGATTGTTGGTCACATGATGAGTCGACCCGGAATCGAGGCACCAGTTTGGATCGGTTAGGGCTGATGGGGACGTGTAGTTCACTGTTTTTGGGACGGGTGGGTTATATGGATAAGTGGTGTCATCGAACCGATCATGACAGTTGTGAGCCTGATGATTAGGACGATTACAAATTTGACAAATGGGACGATTGGTAGGGTCACGGGGCTGCTGAGATGATTAGCTAGAATTATGGTTTGAAGACGAGCCAGGAGAGTTGTTTGAGTAGGAGCCACGACCCCTGCCACAACCACGGTCACCGCGGCCACGGTCACGCCCGCGCGATGATGAAGCATAGTTGGCATTAGGGGTTGTAGGAGTTGACGCTGGAGGAACCACAACTGCAATAACGACCTTTTGTTCAGCCTCAATACGTTCTTCCTCATGAAGAAGAAAACCAACGAGTTCGTCGGGCGTGATGTCACCAGCCTTGACATGAATAGCAGTCTTGAATGGACCATAAGAGGAATCAAGACCTTGAAGTAGACAAGCAATGAAGTCAACATCACTGATGTTATGCTCACACTCAGCAAGAGAATCAATGATCGAACGCTTCTTTTTGATGTAGTCGAACATAGACATGGAGCCTTTGACAAGAGACTGTAATTGGCCCTTTAAGTACATGACACGAGCCCTTGTTTGAGATCGGAATAACCTGGAAATCATGAGCCAGAGATCAGAGGAAGTACCGGCACGAGCAACATACAAGAGAATCCGATCGGTCAGTGTGGCACGAAGCCAAACTAGAACCAGTCGGTCCTTCTTTTTCCCCTTGTTGTAGGCCTCGACAGAAGCCACAGGAGACTCGGTAGTGGACTTTGGTAGTGGTGGATCATCAATAAAGGATTCGAGTTCAAACGCTTCAAGGGTGGAGTATATGACACCACGCCAAGAGAAGTAATTGTGATGATTTAACTTGATCGTAATAGTAGAGAACTGGATTTGATTTGTGGAATCAGCTCCAAGGAGATTGGTGTTGAGATTTTGACCAGACATGATAGTTGGTGGCGGTGAACCGGGCGGAATTGTGGTGGGAGTGATGATCGGAGAAGGAGTTGGGGAGGCAGGGTTAGAAAGGGACATAAACCCTAGCGACTGATACCATAATAGAACGTGAATTGATTTTAACTGAGTTTATTTCATTCCATTCAAGACTTTACAATATATAGTTACACAAAGGCTTGGGCTACAAGATAGTTACAAGAGATAAGATCAAATCGTATCATATCTTACACAATATGGAAACAAGATAAACAAGATTATTTGCACTTATCTATTAGTGATAACATGAAGTGACAGTGACAAAAGTGATGGAAATAGAAGTGATTGTGAATGAAAGTGATTGTGTATGGAAGTGATGATTATCAGGGTGGAAGTGTGTGTATGATTAATTATCGTTAATTGTAGAATTGACTTGTATTGAAGTTTGTTGGTCGGGTTTGGGTGTCTTTGGTTTTTTTCAATATTTGACTTTATGTTTGCTTAGTTTGGTAAAGTGGTGGTGTTGGGAATCGAGGATTGAAAATTTGTTTTCATTTTGAGTTTAGTTGGGATCTTTATGCATGATTTAATACTTTATGTTTTTATTAAAAAGACAGTTGGATATTTTATGTCATTTTCTCGTCGTGCCCGAGTTGCAAGATCTAAATGAACTCGTTGTCAGACTAGCCTAAGTAGTACCCGGTGAGGTCTACTACCGAGTAGCATCCCTGTGTAAAGCCGGGGTGTTACACAAAGTATAAAAAGGTTGCCTTTTTTGTAGCGTCTAAAACCTTACCGATTATGCATTGATGTCCATATATATCATACTCTATGTATACATAGGATTTGAATCAAATGAAATGAGGATTATCATGAAAATTAGAAATGAATCTGGACCATCCAATTAAAACAATAGAAATGAATCTAGATCATCCTATTAAAAAATAAAAAAATAAAAAAATCGTTTTTATTTTTTTTTTACTTTATTTTTTTAAGTCTCTTTACGTATGTAGAATGATATAAATCGAGTATGAACATAAGGCCATAAAACGTGAACATGCAATACTACTATGTGAACGTACCTATATTATATGTGAACTATACTAAATTTTATGAATTTAAAATGTGGTTATATGTGAACAACCCTTGTAATAACGTGAGCATGTGTATAAAATACGTGAACTGAATATTTACTAACAATACTAACAAACGAAAAATGTCGTGTTTTTGAAAAAAAAACGAAAAATGTTGTGTTTTTGAAAGAAAAAAACAAACGAAAAAATGTCGTGTATAAAATACGTGAACTGAATATATACTAACAATACTAAAAAAAAATTATTTGATTTTTATCTTTTTGTCAAAAAATTTAAGCCGTTTAACGCATGTATGATGATTTGATCGAACATGAACATATGATCATATAACATGAACAAACAATACTAACATGTGAACACACTTGTAATATATTTGAACGTATTATAAAATCTTTGAACTGCTAAAGTGATAATATGTGAACATGCATTGTCTTATAATAGTGTGAACATATGCATAAAATATGTGAACGTAACGTAAAAAATTAAATGTCGTATTTTTAGCAAAAACAAGCGAAAATAAGAAATAATTTTTTTTTGTCAAAATCACCATTTTTCCCTTATAGTAAGACCTTTTGCTCAAAATGAGGACTACTCTCAACCATTAGATTTACTTCATCACTATATATTGGATGGTCAAGATTTTTTTATTTTTTTATTTTTTGTTCTTTGTTTAAAAAAGCTTTAAAAATGCTAAATATGGCAGTTCAATTTTTATATACTACGAGTTCATTTTTATACACTAGAAGTTCAATTTTTTTTTATGTTAGGAGTTCAATTTTCTATATTGTATGAGTTCAATTTTTATATTCTATGAGTTCAATTTTCAATCAATGATATGTTCAATTTTTATGTGCTTTGAGTTCATTTTTCAAATAATTCGATTTTCACATAACTAAAAAAATATTAAAAAATAAATAATTTTTTTCAAATTTATTTATTTTATTTTTTTACCTTTTTAAAATGATTTTATTATTTAAAAAAAGCATTAAAATGTTAAATATGATAGTTCAATTTTTATATACTACGAGTTCATTTTTATACACTAGAAGTTCAATTTCTTATGTTAGGAGTTCAATTTTCTACATTCTATGAGTTCAATTTTTATATTCTACGAGTTCATTTTTTTATCTATGATAAGTTCAACTTTTATGTGCTTTGAGTTCATTTTTCATATAATTCGATTTTCACAAGTAAAAAAATAATTGATTTTTTCAATTATTTATTTATTTTTTATTTTTTTTCCTTTTTTAAAATTATGTTCTTTTTATAAAAAAAAAGCTTTAAAAATGGTAAATTTGTCAGTTCAATTTTTATATACTATGAGTTCATTTTTATATACTAGAAGTTCAATTTTTTATGTTAGAAGTTCAATTTTCTATATTGTATGAGTTCAATTTTTAGACTCTACGAGTTCATTATTTTTTATGTATGATAAGTTCAATTTTTATGTGCTTTGAGTTCATTTTTTATAAAATTCGATTTTCACAAACTAAAAAAATAAAAAATAAAAAAAATAAAAAATATAAAAAATATAAAAAATAAAAAAATAAAAAAATTTAATATATATATAGAGTATTAAGATCTACTAGTACTAGCCTTTAGGCTGCTATAGAGTGATGGAATACAGGCCGTTAGATCAAATTTAAATTAATGGTTAAGATTAATTAGCAATTTGAGAGTGGAAGTGCAAAACACATGATTATTTAGGCTGACATAATTTTAGGAAATGGGTAGATTTTATTTTGATTTTCTTTTCTTACAAATAATTGCATATTAACCTCTTTCTTAAGTTTTCACATTCGATAACTTTCATTTACACGAGATTGGAGTTCCGTCTCTCATATTCGGCGAAAATTTACAACGTCTGTTCAATTCGAATTCATCGCCGGCGTCGATTTTGGTCATTCCATCACCGAAGAAAATCTACTGTAATTTCAGGCAAGTTTTGATCTATTGTTGATTTTTTCCAAAAAATCTGAATACAAAATTGTAATCGTGTTTTCTGATTTCAGTATCTCTATCTTGAAACTCCAAAGCCTGTTTGCAAGCTTTCGCCGGCGATACTGAAAACTCTATACCTATGCTACGTAACTTTCTGACGCATATGAAATGAAATCTCGTTTCAGATCCGGTAATTCATGTCTTGTGTGTTCGCCTCTTCATTCTAATGATTTATGAAACTCGATTTCAGTTAGGGTAATTCTTAACAAGATTTATGAAACTGATTGCTTGAATTTCGAGTTCAGTTTTCAATTTTAACAAGATTTTAACTTTTCAAATTCGGTAATTCTTTTCATCCTTAATCATGTTAAGGATTCATGCTAGATTTCGAGTTACGTTTGGTAGTTTATACTAGATTTAACTAATTTTGTTTGAAATTCGAATTCTATTTTCAATTCAATGAAGATTTATATATGCTTGATTTTGTTTCAAATTTGTTTTAGGTGTTTTTGTATATGACCAATTTTTGACATCTTGATTTGTGTTTGTAGTTATTTGATTTTTAGATCTTGTTGTCGTCATATGATGTTTGTAGTTATTTGTTTCTGTATATATGACTTTAATCTATATATACATTGTTTTATTTACTTATATACATGATAATCTTCTTCCATTTGCATGATCAACTAAGACCAATATTAATGATATTGCATGATCGTAGTATATATATACATAATATTGGTTTGTATACATAATTTATATGTCAATGTTCATGCAAATCTTTGTTTGTAAGCATGATTTTTTGTATTCGCATGGTAATCTTTGTAAGCAAAGTCAATTTAGAGATTGAATTTCAAGCTATAATTCATTAGATTATGCTTTGATTACTTGTTTACAATTCAATTTAGTTATTGCTAATTTACAATACACTTTGTTTACATGATGTAGGTTTTTATATTCACGATCTTATTTGTCTGTATACATGGTATTCTTTGTTTGTAAGCATAATTTTATGCATTTGCATGGTAATATTTGTTTGTATACATGACTTTAATTTATATGTACACGATTTTATTTTCCTATATACATGGTAATCTTCTTTCATTTGCATTTGTAATATAATCTTTATTTGTATACATAATAGTAATTCACATATGTATAATTCTAATTGGGCTAGCTGCATAATTTATTACATGTATATGCATGAATTTATTGACCGGTCATGTGCAGGTTCTTGGCTACTTGTGTAGAATTATAATGCCATGGGAGGGCAAATCATGCTGACCGACTAGATGTAATTGAGGAAGATGATGAGATTTGTCTTGGACTGCCACGAGTTTGAAAAGAAATTATTAAAGGGGAAACGTCGAAAATAAGGATCTTGTTAGGGAAATTAGAAAATACATTGGAAGAAAGCCAAAGAGAAATGAGTCAGAATGTAAAGCCATGAATATAGATAATCGCAACCGTGTATATATATACACTCAAAACAATGTATATACGTGTTCGACCACATTATTACATAAATCGCAATCATTATTATGCAAATATAAAACATTGTCAGAATTATGTAAATGCATGAATATAGATAATCACAACCGTGTGTGTGTATATATATATACATTCAAAACAATGTATATAAGTGTCCGACAACATTATTACATAAACTGCACTCCTTATTATGCAAATATAAAACATTGAATACAGAAAAATAAAACTATGTATGAATATACACTAAGCCATGTATATATTCAAACCGATTATTATATAAATAAGATTTCAGCATTGCTCAAATCTAAAACCATAAATACAGACATATAAAATCATGTATAATATGTTCAATATCATGTATATATACGCTCATTACAAATCATGATAATGTATATAACAAATTACAATCATGTATATAAGTGATTGATTTCATGAATATGCCTATGCGAGAATTCTCCAAAGCAAGAATGGAAATTGATTTTTACGTTTCCTAAAATTACGGCTTTTATAAATCTGAAATAAAAATGGAAATAATAATATTAGAAGGAGAAAATAACAATAATTAAGAGGTTTGATTGCCATTATTATTGTTTTGCAGATTTAAAAAAAAATTAGATATGAAAATTGTAGTTGCCATTTTGGGAGAGTCGATTTTTAGATTTTCGGGTGTGGAGTTCTTTTAGTAACGTGCACAAGGTTGAAGATGACTTCATGGGTCAACCCATTTAAACGGGCCAATCGGGTCAAAATGATCCACTTCACACATTGACCCGTGATGAGGTATTTTTCAGTTGTTTACCTATCAAAGAATCCTAACTTAACCAATCTGAGTAGAATGGTAAGCAAGGGTCGATCCTACAGAGACTCGTGTAAATGTGTTATTGCTTAAATGCCAAGTAACTAATAGGGGCGTTTTATGAATGAAATTCTAATCTACTATGCAAAGTTGGAAACTATCTAAGAATGCAAATTTAATCTAAGTTTGAATGCAAATATGGTTTATGACAATATAAGAGAAATATGTTCAACTAGTTAAATCCATCATAGATATGCTTATCGATCATTGATTCTCTTGATTCTCAATTCACTTGAATAACATATTGTGGATTATACTCCTACTAAAGATTATGACCCAAACTTCAAATCTAGTTGAAAGAACTAACAGTCTAAACAACCCTACTCATTTAACAACTTAAAACAACGTCTAGATTCAATTAAACGACAGCTTAACGAGTCAAGTTATCAATAGAAACAAACACTTAGAGCAAACAGACATCTAAGTAATTTGTGGATTTATTCCCTTCTACAATTGAATAGCCCAAACGGGTCTAAACAATTATAGATGCTACTTTATCTAATCAACCCCGAACGGACATTAATCAGATTAGTTGTAAATTAACCTAGAAATTCTATTAGGTGATCAATCTAACAAAACCCTAGATAAATTCTGATTCAGTTAAGCACAGAGAATAAAACCTATTCAAGTTGATGAGAATCAATCAAACCTCACAATATTATGCAATCTATGATTTCAATAACTAGTCAAACACAAAAGAATTAGCAATGCATAACTAAATTAAAATCAAACTTACAAAGGTTCAAAGGTTCTTCCTTGAGAGAAAACCCTAGCCTCCAAAAGTTGATCAAAAGTTGTATATGAAAAATAAACTAACATAAGGTTTATATATTTCTTTCAAATAATCCTCAAAAGATCTATCTTTAAGCTATACTCGGATATGATATAACCCTAGGCCCAAAAGTCAAGCCCAAAACTTCCCCGCGTAGAAAACACCGATTGCACGGGTTGCATGAGGATTGCGCGGTCGAGCAATTGTCATCCCGCGCAATCATCCCTCAGTCGGAATTGCGCGGCCGAGCAATTGTCATCCCGTGCTTTTGCCTCGGTTCAACATTCAGGTGTCACTTCAGAGGCTGTTTTGACCCACTTAGAGTTGGAATTTGGACTTAGAGTAAAAATATGAATTGTAGCTCTTTGAATTACCTTTCCAGTGATGACAAATTCAGCTCCATCCGAGCACTATAGCTCCCAAACCAAGCATTGCAAGATAGAGGTGTCCAAACAAGAACTCCAATGCATAGCCCGGGTTTAAGCGTTCTTTTCACACAAGCTCTTGGGCCTTAGTTCTTCTAATCTTCACTTGTATCACTCTAAGCTTCCTCAAAATTTACCATAGTCCTCTAAGATCCATCCCATCCATGCTTGTTTACCTAAAGATCTGCAAAACCGAACAAAACAAGCGCAAAACTCGAATTTCCTAGATAACCTAAAAACCTGAGAACTAGACTAAACTAAGCTAAAACCATGCAAAATAAACATAAATATGCATCCTAAACACTACCTAAATGCAAGCTATCAAATTCCCCCATGCTTAACCCTTGTTTGTCCTCAAGCAAGTCATAAATCCAAGTCACCCCATAGAAATGCAATCATACATTCATCTCAAATCAAACAAGCATTTCACACATGTTTAAAAACCCGACCAAGACTTCCTATCATGCATTATGATAAGCAACAAGTAAAGACCATTCATTCATTCTAGACCTCACCCAGGTAAATGTGTTTCACTCAAACTCTCAAGTGTTTGAGGGTATGTGTTTCACTCAAAATCAACCATGAAAACTAGACTACCATAAGCTTGCATCAGAGTTCTAAATCTCCACCGCTGGGGATCAAATACATAACAAAAATCAAGAGGTCTTTTTAAGGCTTGTAATGGGGCCAAGGTAAAGAGAAATTTGGAAGGGATCATATTTGGCTTGTGGTGCTAAATCCGGGATAAAGAACTAATCCTAAACCCAAACTTTACACTTTCTTCTCTTACTTCTCCCAAACTTTCTTTTTCAACTCCATAACACACATTTAAACATTTTGTTTCTTTCTTCACCTTTTTTTTCTTGCCTCTTCTTCAACTCTTTCTTTTACACTTATGAAGATTACTAACATTTTTATTCAACTTTTTCTTTGTTTTGCAACATATTTTTCATCTTCATTTTTTTCCTTTACACACTAGAGTTGTATTTTCTCTTTTTCCACCTTTTCTTCCAACTCCCCCATACTTGCATCAAACTCACACAAAACACAATCACAACCTAAAGTCCTAAATCCCGGATTATGGGTCAAGCTTATTAGGCTAAGAATCATTTTGTGGAGCTATCAAAAATAGGCTTCAAGCTCAAAAGAAACAGGGGTGTCAAGAACATGGATCTTGTAAGGTAGGAAGGGAAATAATAGGCTAATAAAGAAACATTGCCTCAATCATTTTAATGTCACGCATTCAATCATATAAAGCAGCTTTGAAATAGAGTATTAGCGCAAGTTCTAGAGCTAGATAATCATGGTGATACATTCAAGAATGTAGAGAACAAATATATCATGAAAGGCCAAAAATCTCACAAGGCAAATTTTGTCTAGAACTTCATAATGAATCAAATACTCATGCTAAATACATGCTCCATCCTATAGTCAAGGTAATCAATCAATGATCATGCTTATATCATATCAACTTCAGCATATCATGCAACTCATGGGTTAGAATTTATACTTAGCATTGAAAAACAAGAGGAATCAAACAATGGGAAAATAAGAACCTAAATGCAATATTTTTGTATTTTTTCAAAATTTCTGATTTTTTCTTCATTTTCCAAGAATTTTAGTCAATGCATGCAAAAATTTTAAATATGACCTAAACTAATGCAACTACATGCTATGCAACAAGTAATTCCCTTCCCCCATGCTTAAAACATACTTTGTCCCCAAAGTATAGTAAAAAGTAAAGAGAAGAGAAAAACTCACAAAAACTCTAGTGATCCGGGTAATGCGGCGGGAAATCCGACGGTGGTGGTGAAAGCTACTTCGGGTTGTCAATCTTCAGACCTGGAATATCTAACACACACACAAAACTACCTAAAAAGCAAAAGATTATAACTGAAAAACAAAAACTACTCAAAGCCTTGGGTTGCCTCCCAAGAAGCGCTTGTTTAATGTCATTAGCTTGACCCTTAGCATAAATTGACAAGATTAGACATTGTCAATGCCCTTAGCAACCTGTCAAATCCCTGTGCACACATCTCAGAAAAACATACGTAACACCATGATAAATTAAAGATGCATAATATAACTTTCAAAGATCGTTTTAACTTATCAAACATGTGTGCCCAGTTGGCATGATATGGCATTTGTTCAAATAAATTCAGCACAAGTGGTGGCTTTAGAAAATACTTACAATATGGTTTGAAGTACTTGCAATCACTACCACTTTCTTCAAAGATGAACTCCATGTATTTTTCACCTTCCACCTTATGTTGTAGACTTGGCTCCTTATCTTGGAACTCCATAAGCTCCTGATGTGAGAAGGTGGGGAAACTGAAGCATGGGATGTCAAGGCCTAACATCGGGTGCACCATGACAACGAGAACCTTAACAAGTATATCATGTTGATTTTCTCCCTCATGACTATCTACTTCATCAGCAAAGAAGTCATCTTGGTCGACAAAAGAGTCTTCTTCCAAAACCGTAAAACCCTCAAGCAATTTACTCCACGTGAGTGAAGATGACTCAAGCTCCCTAGGCTCTGTAAGAATCTCTATGCCAGCACAAACTTCCTTTGGCTTTGTGATGATCTGCTCAACTTGCCTTATAGGTGTGACTTCATATTGGACATCAAATTCATCCTCATAACCCACATCAAGTGTCTTAGATTGCTCCTCAACTTGAATTTGGGTGTTTGACTCATGATCGTTTAACTCCAATGTGATTCCACCACCATTTCCCCACAACTCAAAAGGACATGAGATTGTGGAATGAAAACTTGAAGAACATGACTCACAGTGCTCCATGATTATAGCATCCGCCCCTTTTGAGATATCCCTGATTATATCCTCAAGAGACTTATCAACCGGTTGGGGTGGTTGTGGTTGAGAAGATGACTCAACCAGAAAGCTTTGATGGCTCATGAAACATAAGAAATCCCAGCATTCCTCAGATCCCATGTATAAAAGCCTTTGCTCATGTAGTCGGCCAATCCCATTGTCTCAAAATTCATACCATTGATAACTCCCATGTTTACCTCTCTATCACTGTACTGTAATCCCCAAGCACCAAGTTGAAACACATGATCTTGAAATCTTGAAAAATAGTCATGGAAGTGTTCATCCTGCAGTTGTCTACAATCGAACAAAGCCATAGATTAGTAGCACGGGTGTTATGAACCGTAAGATAGGTTCACAACACCAAGAATAGCACAAAAGTAAAAACACAAATAGCGACGAGTCCCCGACAACGGCGCCAAATTTGATGAGGTATTTTTCAGTCGTTTACCTATCAAAGAATCCTAACTTAACCAATCTGAGTAGAATGGTAAGCAAGGGTCGATCCCACAGAGACTCGTGTAAATGTGTTATTGCTTAAATGCCAAGTAACTAATAGGAGGGTTTTATGAATGAAATTCTAATCTACTATGCAAAGTTGAAAACTATCTAAGAATGCAAATTTAATCTAAGTTTGAATGCAAATATGGTTTATGACAATATAAGAGAAATATGTTCAACTAGTTAAATCCATCATAGATATGCTTATCGATCATTGATTCTCTTGATTATCAATTCACTTGAATAACATATTGTGGATTATACTCCTACTAAGGATCATTACCCAAACTTCAAATCTAGTTGAAAGAACTAACAGTCTAAACAACTCTAATCATTTAACAACCTAAAACAACGTCTAGATTCAATTAAACGACAGCTTAACGAGTCAAGTTATCAATAGAAACAAACACTTAGAGCAAACAAACATCTAAGTAATTTGTGGATTTATTCCCTTCTACAATTGAATAGCCCAAACGGATCTAAACAATTATAGATGCTACTTTATCTAATCAACCCCGAACAGGCATTAATCAGATTAGTTGTAAATTAACCTAGAAATTCTATTAGGTGATCAATCTAACAAAACCCTAGATAAATTCTGATTCAAAGCACAGAGAATAAAACCTATTCAAGTTGATGAGAATCAATCAAACCTCACAATATTATGCAATCTATGATTTCAATAACTAGTCAAACACAAAAGAATTAGCAATGCATAATTAAATTAAAATCAAACTTACAAAGGTTCAAAGGTTCTTCCTTGAGAGAAAACCCTAGCCTCCAAAAGTTGATCAAAAGTTGTATATGAAAAATAAACTAACATAAGGTTTATATATGTCTTCCAAATAATCCTCAAAAGATCTATCTTTAAGCTATACTCGGATATGATATAACCCTAGGCCCAAAAGTCAAGCCCAAAACTTCCCCGCGTAGAAAACACCGATTGCGCGGGTTGCATGAGGATTGCGCGGCCGAGCAATTGTCATCCCGCGCAATCATCCCTCAGTTGGAATTGCGCGGCTTAGCCTCTGAATTGCGCGACCGAGCAATTGTCATCCCGCGCTTTTGCCTCGGTTCAGCATTCAAGTGTCACTTCAGAGGCTGTTTTGACCCATTTAAAGTTGGAATTTGGACTTAGAGTAAAAATATGAATTGTAGCTCTTTGAATTACCTTTCCAGTGATGACAAATTCAGCTCCATCCGAGCACTATAGCTCCCAAACCAAGCATTGCAAGATAGAGGTGTCGAAACAAGAACTCCAATGCATAGCTCGGGTTTAAGCGTTCTTTTCACACAAGCTCTTGGGCCTTAGTTATTCTAATCTTCACTTGTATCACTCTAAGCTTCCTCAAAATTTACCATAGTCCTCTAAGATCCATCCCATCCATGCTTGTTTACCTAAAGATCTGCAAAACCGAACAAAATAAGCGCAAAACCCGAATTTCCTAGATAACCTAAAAACCTGAGAACTAGACTAAACTAAGCTAAAACCATGCAAAATAAACATAAATATGCATCCTAAACACTACCTAAATGCAAGCTATCAACCCGCTTGACTCTTTTGATTTGTTTGGCTTGATTTTGGGCTATGTTAACTCAATTGTCCTATTTAAATAAAAAAAAGACTAATTACAACTACACTCTAAAGAATCATGAATTGCACACACAATATGCATGAATTGCACACTAAAGATCCACTCTAAAATTATATTAAAAAATTAACCCAAGTGAAAAATTGGGATTACGGGTTACGAGTCGGGTTTCGAGTTTAGTCAAATTTCGTATTTAGTGGGATTCGGGTTTTGGGATTGTCAGATTTCGAGAGAGTCGTTTTTTAGATTTCCAGTTTTTGGAAAAGTTAGATTTAATTAAATGTGGTGTGGATTTCTTTCAGTAACGTGCACGAGATTGAAGATGACTTTTCGTCTCGTTCGGTATTTTTTCGTCTCAATTAATTTAATAAATTAATAATTAATAATATTTATTAAATATAATGATTTTCGACTCAATTCATTTAATAAATTAATAATTAAAATATTTATAAATATAATGATTATATTTATTAAATGCACACATATTCTAGAAACGCATACTTAAGAATCATGAAATGCACACTCAAGATGTTGAAATGCACACCCAAGATGTATGAATGCACACCAAAATTGAAAATTCTTTAAATTAAAGAAGATAAGTAACTAAATAAAAAAAATTTCTATATCTTTTTTTAAATAAGAGGATTATCGAAAATTTGGTGGGAGATTGAAAATTTAAATTTGGTAAAAAAGTGAAGTTGGTGGATAGTTGAAAATGGTTTTAAAATTTATAGAGGTAATATAGTAAAATTCTTTTTTGTTATGGGATCAATTACTTTTTGTACTAGGCAATGCGGCACCACTATAAAGTGATGCATGTCCGGCGAAAGACATTCCCCTTATACTCGGTGTAACTCTAACAACCTCCTCTTTTGTGGGTAGATGTATTTAGGGGTGGGCACGGTTGGTTAACCGGAGTTTCGGTTAACCGGACATCGGTTAACCGGAACTTCGGTTAGTAATTTTCAATAGCCATAACCGTACCGTTCGTTATCGGTTAACCGTTAACGGTTAACCGTGAAACTCGGTACGGTTTATCGGTTAACCGACGTGTTTGAATTATTTTTTTTAAATAAAAAATCATATTTTTAATACAAAAATTACCTTATTTTTCAATAAAATAAACTTAAAATTAAAATTAAATACAAAATGCTAACAATCATCCAAAATATAAACAAAATACAAACCAATCCAACGCTATAAAATATCCAAAATAATCTGCCAAGTGCCAAATAAAGCATACAAATTACAAATTACAAACCACTGAAAATCCGAAACAAATAAAATAGTAGGCTACTAGGCTCCCAATCCTAAAATAAGAATCTTAAAATGATAAATACAATCCTGATATTTGCATAATCCTAACATGCAAAATTCTAACAGTAGGCTGCTAAAGTGCTAATCCTCTGGTTGGTTGGGCAAAAAAAAAAACACAATCCTACAGTAGGCTAGTTTATTAAAAAACAATACAATCCTACAACAATAAACACAATAAAACAACAATAAAATAAGAGAACCGTATCCGAAAATTAACTATAATAGAATTTCAAAACTAATTAGATATACACCATAATAGCTATTTTATTATTTATTAAAATACATTTATTTTTAACTAAAACTAATTAGATATATAGTTCTCTTTTTAAAAACATATAATATATAGTAAAAATATAATCGGTTCATCGGTTAACCGTCCGTAAAAATATTGATAACCGTATCCGAACCGTTGAACCGTTAAAAGTATCGGTCGGTTAACCGTAACCCGTTAAAAAAAAATTCGGTTCGGTTAACCGTAAAAAGTAATCGGTTTTCCGATTTTTCAGTTCGGTTTTTCGGTTACGGTTTTTTTTGCCCAGCCCTAGATGTATTTACCTATCTATCATAGAAAGCTATATTGATGAGTAATGTGAAGGAATGAAAGGGTGACTCTTAAGTAGGAGAGGTAAGAGAGCAGATTTACGACTTGAAAAGGAAATTGATACAGGGGGTGGGCGGCAATCTGGAGAAAGATTTAACCTGATGAATTCACTTAATGAAATAAGATTAAATAATAAAACATTTTTTCAATAAGATAATGAGTTAATTATTTATAGAAAGGACTCGGTAAAAAAATTCAAATAACATATAAATCATTTTAATTTTTTTGAAAACCAGTTTTCTTTACAAAGTAAAATATAATATTATTTATAAACCATAGAAAATTATTTTTTAACTAAATTATTTTAAAATTCGTTTTAGTAATTCAGAATACATATCTAGGAGGAACTTGAGAGTAAAAAAAGAAACGGATCCAAAATTTCAAAAGCTAAGCTTAAAATAAGCTAACACATTAATTTAAATGATCTAACCAAACAAATCTATCTATCTATCTATCTATCTATCTATCTATCTATCTATCTATATATCTATTCTAACATAAAAGCATGCGTAACTACAGATTTTGACCGTTAATTTTCCGTAAAAATTTTGCCAGACTATCGTGCGGTTCCGATCTCTTCTTCTTTCTCGGCTAACTATTGAATCCCGTCCGTTCATTTTACAGCTTTCTATATAACACTATCGTGCGACTGTTATTAATTCATTATTTCTCAAGAATACTTTTATTATTTTAATGAACCTCGAACTTCGTGTCGGTCTTGCTTAGCTCTTAAGTAATCTCGGGATATATATTCCTGGAAAAGCGTGATCGACTTAAGTGATATTTTGCTGTAGATGTTTAATTTTGACATGTCTCAAAAAACGTGTCCAAGTTACTTCGCTTGTAAGCAAGCTCGAATAAGTTTGTTTCTTAGTTGTGAAGAAATCTCGTATAGTAATATTTTTGATATTTTTATGTTCCTTGAAATTCGTGTCGACATTGCTTAGCTCTTAAGTAATCTAGGTATATATTCTTTGAAAAGCGTGATCGAATTAAGTGATATTTGTATGTAAATGGGTAATTTTGACATGTCTCGAAAAACGTGTCCAGGTTACTTCGCTTGTAAGCAAGCTCGGATACGTTTGTTTCTTAGCTGTGAAGAAAGCTCGTATACGTAATAAAACAATTTTTACGACATTGGATGACGTGAAGTCATGTAAATTAATACCACGAAAACCATGGCCCTTTACGTAAATTTACGGAAATGCCATTTCCATATCTCTACAGTAATGAATTCTCCGTCTTATAATCGCCGCGCAACGCGCGGCTTATTGCTAGTATAATTAAAATAGCTAAGGATTTATTGGGATATATTAGGTTATATTTATAATATCTTATGTAATTAATATATAGCTTGGGGAGCAAGCCTTGCAACAACCCTTATAAAAGGGAGTTTTGTAATCTTTTTCTAATCAATGAAATATCTTTTTACCCAAATCTGACATGGTATCGGAGCCACATCCAAAACCCTAATTTTTTTTCCGCTCACCACCTTCCGCATATATTTTTTTTCTCCGATTTCCGCCACCAATGGCCGGTGAAGAAACCTCTGCTGCCGCCACCGCCGCGCAGATTGCCGCCCTTCAACAGGCTCTCGCTGCTGCCCAGGTCGCTGCAAACACAAATCCAAAACCGAACTCCCCGTTCTATCTACATCCGTCGGATCATCCCGGTCTTACGATCTGCCCTATCGCTCTTAAAGGCGATAATTATAATGAATGGGTGACGAGTATGCGCAACGCCCTGAATGCCAAGCGAAAGCTTGGTTTCGTCGATGGTTCGGTCGTTAAACCTACCGATGGATCCCCCGATGCTGAGTACTGGTTTCCGGTCAACTCCATGATTGTCGGTTGGATTGTACATGCTATTGATCCGTCCCTTCGAACGTCGATTACTTATTATGCTACAGCCAAGCAGCTTTGGGATGACTTACAACAACGCTTTTGCGTCGGTAACGGCCCGAGAATCTTGCAACTTCGTTCGGATATCGCAAACTGCCGTCAAAAAGGGAATTCTGTAGCCACCTACTATGGGATTCTTAAGAAGCTATGGGAAGAACTCTCTACTTATGTTCCGTTGAAAATCTGTACTTGCTCGGGTTGTACCTGCGGCCTCAAAACTCGTTTAACAAAGGCGAGGGAAGAGGAACAAACACAACAATTTCTTATGGGGTTTGATGACTCTTTGTTCGGAACTCTTCGATCCAATCTAATGGCGTCGGATCATCTTCAACCTCTCTCTCGTATTTATGCTTTGGTCAATCAAGAAGAATGCCATAAAACAGCAACAAAAGACTGTGACCAGCAGACGAATAATCTGGCTTTTGCGGCTCGTACTCCGGCACCGCCACGCCAGCTTAGCGCTCCATCCATCGATCGCAGCCTCCTACATTGTACTCACTGTGGTCGGGATGGACAATATGCTCCTACTTGTTTCAAGATTATCGGGTATCCCGACTGGTTTTACGAGAAGAAAAACGCTGGCCGCGGGTCATCATCTTCATCGAATGGTCGTGGCCACGGGTCATCGGCTGATTCCGGGGCTGGGCGTGGCCAATCTGGTCGAGGCCGAGATAATATCTTATGTAATTAATATATAGCTTGGGGAGCAAGCCTTGTAACAACCCTTATAAAAGGGAGTTTTGTAATCTCTTTCTAATCAATGAAATATCTTTTTACCCAAATCTAACAGGATTCGAGCCACCATATTGCGCCACGTCGGATTTCTCCACATGGCGATCCCACATTACGCCACATATGAATTTTCCACATGGCAATTTCTCCTTACTTCAAGGAAATTACACATTAATTATTTTTTCCACTTTATAATCCACATGACACATTCATTTACACATCATCTTTTTTTTGACAAAATTACATATCTTCTTAATTATTGAACAATCTATCCCATTATCGACATTTCTCCTCCATACATGAAATTACTTTCCATGACCGACTTTTTCCAAGGTCTGTTCTACGTATATTTTGTTCTCTTCCCCCGATTCTGTTTACTCTTTGATGTCAAAGGTCGTTTTCCGGGATATAGGCTCGCCGCTCCATCAAGATCTACTTTTTCAAGTCGATTTATGTTCTCATTCAATGCCATTGATGAGACAATTTTCTGATATATAGGCTCGACGCTCAATTCCGATCTATCATGTTTTCAGATTCCAAATGGCGATATCAGAGGAAGACCAACTCATACTTTCGTCGTTTTCCATCAATGTCATTCATGAGGCACTTGGTTAGGGTTCTTACTCTTCAATCCTCATTTTCAAATTGGGGTTTTGCTTGTTGAATTTGTTCGGATTAAAGTAAAGATTGAATTTGTTCATATTTTCATATGAACGTAGCAATTAATATTTGACTAAATCTTTAACTTTCCAACTATTTGATCTTTGAAGTTGAATACAGAAAGAAACTTGGTTGTAATTTATATATTTTTAGCAAAAAAAGGAAAATCCCATAAGATAATATATTAATTTTTGGGCAATAGGTTGATGTTTGGTTAAGACAGTGATTGTGATTGTTTTCTTTCAAAAGTTCAATCGTTTTATCATAATGTTGCCATGTTTTGTTGAAGTTTAGCATGTGATGTTCAAGTTGGAGTTTTATTGTCTGATCTTATATGAACATAAAGTTAAAAAAATGTGACCAAATCAAGTCTACAACCTGATCAGTATCACCAACATCACGCTTTTCTGAAGAATGCCATTCTTCCCAAGGTAGAATACTGTAAACTTGTTCAGCTGAGCTAATGCACTGCATTACCTCTAACATTTATCCTCGAACATGACTTGGTAGCTGCAAGTTTTGAGAAAAATTGGATAATCTTTCCCAAACTGCAACCCCTGACTCTCTTCTAAGTCTCAAAATTTGCCTCGAATTTACTAAGAGAAGACAACAGATTGTGTAAGTTGGGGCGTTCGCTATTATCATGGACTAAGGTTTGTAATGTAGACGCCAATATATTAATATATAAATCTGAAACGTCTTGGAGTTGTAGTTCTTGTCTGTCAGTGCTGAAATTTTGCTCGGTCAGAGATTGTGAGGCTTCGGTGAATACTGATTCAGTAACTCTAAGATCACAACCAACCAAAATCATGGATCTATAGAAATAAAAACTTTCAGAGAGAGGTCTATTGAACAAACCATTACAAGAATACTTGTAAACAGTACACCATCCCTGATGAGATGTGACTTTTCCATCCATGAACAACTTTAAGAAATTCTGGAGACATATCCCTAAACTGTCAAGTGAACGAAGGTCTTCCAAAGAACATTCTTGCATATCTACAACCAATCTCATCCAGAAACTGAGGAGAACAATGAGGCATTCTTTCCACATCAAGTCATTTGGTAATCTCTCCAGAGAGATCTGCAGTAGAGTGACTCCTTTGAAGAATCTCTTCATGATCTCTAATGCAACATAATCTTCTAAAACTCTAATATATTTTTTGCACACATTATAAGACTGCTCAAGCTCACTTAACAAGCACCGAATACTTTCAGCATCATGCACATAATCTGTCTTTGCTCTGTTATCTAACCTTTTCAACAAAGTGAGTACATAATACCTGTGAACATCCTGCAAGTGAATTAGATCTGGCACTGGATCAGTGTAGCTGCTGACAAGTGACTTGACCAGTTCTGCCAATGCTTCCACATTCAATTCATTAATATGGTCACCTATTTCCTGGTTGAAATGCTGAAAGTTCAGACCACCAACATGTGCGATCTTTTTGAAGTTCAGATCCCTTACGAAGGAGACATGAGTGCATTTGTTAGCACACCAACTCAGAAAGTGGGACCCTATATTGTGTATTCCAGGAAGGCACACAAGTAGTCGGTTATGGGGAGGAATAATCCAGTAAAGGACAATGTTAGTTGCTGGGGGTAATCTAGTCTTTTAATAGCAAGTTGTTAGGGTCACCAGCCTGCGTGCTGATCAGTCTTTAAATAGAGAGTCATGTTTCTGTTTTGATCATCCAAAAAGTGTGTAAGGAAGGCATAGTGCCTGGGGGGCTCATTGGAGATATCTCTCCTTGAGTTGTAAGGTCTGTCACATTCCAGAATTATCAATACAAAGAGAGTTTTGGGTCTGTCGATCTTCCTCCTGTCTAACAATTTGGTGCTTTCATTGAGAGGGTTCTAGCCATGACTAGGACAGAGGAGTTAGATTCGAGGATCTCGGCAATAGAGAGTGAGCTTGAGAGTATTGTGAGGGAGCAACGGGAAATCATGGAGATGGGGAGTATTACTAACCGGAAGGTTGAGATTCTGGAAGGGAGTATGGTGTCCATGAGAGACTAGCTACTTCTAGCAATGCAACAGTTGCAGGACAAGCTTGCAAGCCAGTTCGAGTCACGTCACGCTAGAGAAGATTCCTTGGGACCGGGTGGGACTGGCGGATCAAACTCGAAGGCTTCACTGGTTGAAGTGTCCCCGACAGTCATCCGAAGCGAAGAATCCAGTGGGACCGGAAACGAGACCACTCCGTCACCATTAATGGCTCGGAAGGTGGAGTTTCCCTTGTTCGACGGCAAAGACCCGCTGTCCTGGATCGCGAAGGCTGAGCAATTCTTCGATATCCAGACGACGTTACCGGCAGATCGGGTGCGATTGACGATGCTGAGCATGGGAGGAGCCGCCCTCAACTGGGTTAGGTGGATCAGCCAACAGAAACCAGGGTTTTCATGGGAAGAACTCAAATCGGAGTTGGTCAAGAGATTTATGGGAACCCAAGCGGCCAATCGGTTTGAGCATCTGAGCCTGTTGAGACAGTCGGGAACGGTGGACGAGTTCATTGATGAGTTGGTAGCGTGTGTTGTGCATACGTCAGGTTTGGGAAACGAGCAATTGTTGGGGTATTTCTTGGTGGGGCTGAAACCCCAAATCCGAGTCGAATTACAGAAATTCGAGGAGGGTGAACTTCTGGCCGCCATGGATGGTGCAAGGCGTGTCGAGAGGAAGCTGAATTTTGAGCAAGGGCTAGGTAGGGGTCCGTGGAAGAGAGCTTCAACAAGATCTGGATCTAGGCAGGTGAGTTGGGCTAGCAAAGGCCCAATAAGGTCTCAAACCTCTTCTTCTTGGAGTAATGGGCCAAAAGAGAACCTAGGGATTAATAGGCCCAAAACAGGATGGGGGCCCAATTTACCCTCATCCGGATCTGTACAATCTACGGCTTCCAAACATAGATTCATTCGATCGATCCCTCATAAGGAATTCAACGAGCTCAAGGCAAAGGGGTTGTGTTACCGTTGCCGACAACCATACAACCCCCTACACCGGTGGGTGAGAAGGTGTTCAAGCTCGTCGAATGTCTAGACGATGAACTCAATGAGACCAACGGCGAGGTCGAACTGATTCAGATCGGGGAAATTGAACCAGGAGGAGAAGAAACTAGGGCGGAACCCGACCTCCAATGGCTGGAATTGCCGCTAAATGCTTTGGGCGGGGTTTGCAACCCGCTGGCACTGAAAATAAGGGCCAAGCTGGGCGAGAGAAAGTTGGTGGTGCTGGTGGACAGTGGGGCCAGCCACAATTTCGTCAACCAGCGGATCGTCGAGGTAGAAGAGATTCCGGTGGAACAGACGGGAACCTTTGGGGTACGACTGGGAAATGGACACCGGGTGGAGACGCGGGGAATCTGCCGGAACTTACCGTTGCAACTTGGATCATGTGAAATGAGTGTGGACTGTTATCCGTTTGATTTAGGGGGCATCGACGTGGTTTTGGGTTATGCCTGGCTTTTATCTATGAAGAAAACAACCGTCGATTGGGAGACAATGACGGTGGAGTTCGATCAAGGCGGACGACAGATCACGATCCAAGGGGATCCCACCTTAGCCTTTGCTGAAGTTTCTTTCAACTCCTTGCAAAAGATTTCAGAAGTTGAGTACGGGGCTTGGGTGTGGGAGTCAGCTAATCCCGAGATTGGAGAAAGTTTGTTGATGATGGGCAAAGGAGTACAAGGGGAATTGAAGGGTCTGTTGGAGGAATTCACAGATGTGTTTGAAGAGAAATCAAGGTTGCCTCCTAGTAGGAACATCGACCACAAAATTAGACTCAAGGAAGGCGTAAACGCTGTGAATGTATGTCCATACCGTTATGGCCATCACCACAAGGACGAGATTAAGAAGTTGGTCGTCGAGATGTTAAAATCAGGGGTCATCCGCCCGAGCCATAGCTCGTTCTCTAGTCCAGTCCTGTTGGTTAAGAAGAAGGACGAATCATGGCGATTCTATGTCGATTATCGGGCACTAAACCAAGCAACAATCCCTGATAAATACCCGATTCCAGTCATTCAAGAGATGTTGGATGAGCTCGGGGGAGCCAAGCTGTTTTCAAAAATCGACCTCAGATCGGGCTATCATCAAATTAGGGTGGCAGAGGAGGACGTGGCCAAGACCGCATTCCGAACACACACCGGGCATTACGAATTCTTGGTGATGCCTTTCGGGTTAACTAACGCGCCCGCTACATTTCAGGCCACCATGAATGATATATTCAGGCCATTCTTGCGCAAATTTGTGCTCGTATTTTTCGACGACATCCTCGTATATAGTGGCAGCTGGGATGCTCATTTGAAACAGCTAAAGCAGGTCTTACAAGTGTTAAGAGAGCAGACTTTGGTGGCGAATCGTAAGAAATGTGCCTTTGGTCAAGCATCGGTTAAGTACTTGGGGAACATTCTAACCGCTGATGGGGTAGCCATGGATCCATTAAAGGTAGCTAGCGTCCTCACATGGCCGGTGCCTAAATCAGTCAAAGAAGTAAGGGGGTTCTTAGGGTTGACCGGTTACTACCGAAAGTTTGTGAAAAATTATGGCCAAATAGCCAGACCTCTTACTGATCTGTTGAAGAAGGAAAGGGTGCCTTTTAGGTGGAGTGAAGATGCCCAAAAGGCGTTTGAGTCCTTACAGCAAGCAATGACGACAGCGCCGGTGTTGGCCTTACCGGACTTTAATCAACAATTCGTCATTGAATGTGATGCGTCTGGACTTGGAGTGGGGGGGCTGTTTTGATGCAAGGAGGACGCCCATTGGCCTATTTCAGTAATGGGCTTGCAGGCAAGGTACTGTCGAGGTTGGCATACGAGAAGGAGTTGATGTCGCTCGTCTTGGCCGTTCAGCACTGGCGTCCTTACCTGTTGGGTAGTCCATTTTTGGTGAGGACAGACCATCATAGTCTCAAGCACCTACTCATGCAGCCCATTACATCCCCAACCCGACAAAATTGGGTCGCGAAACTTATCGGGTTCGACATGGAAATAGAGTATAAACCGGGCAGCGTTAATAAGGTGGCGGATGCACTTTCAAGAAGAGATGAAGCTGAGCTGAATGCCTTGTCTATTCCTTTTCTGGCCTGCTGGACTGAATTGCAGAAAGAAGTTGAGAATGATCCGATGCTACAGGAAATTAGGCAGAAGTTGGAAAAGGGTGAAAAGTTGAAGCAACCCTTTGTCTTGGTAGGTGGGAAGTTGTTCCACAAGGGAAGAGTGTGCATCTCAGCCAAGTCAGCCTGGATCACGCGTTTGTTGGAAGAATTTCATGCCACACCAGTTGGAGGACACGCTGGGGCGTGGAGGACTTACAAGCGTTTGTCGGCAAATGTTTATTGGCCAGGAATGTTCAAGTCAGTCCAGGATTATGTAGCAAGTTGCCTCGTAAGTCAAAAGATGAAGTATGAAACGCTTTCACCCGCTGGCTTCCTGCAGCCATTACCGACGCCGGAGAGAGTTTGGGAAGATCTCTCATTAGACTTCATAGGAGGGTTGCCGAAGTCTTAGGGAGTCGATTGCATTCTGGTGGTGGTAGACCGTCTGTCCAAGTACGCCCATTTCTTGCTTCTCAAACACCCCTTCAATGCTAAGGGAGTGGCGGAGGTGTTCATCAAAGGAGTGGTCCGATTGCATGGGATACCGCGTTCAATGGTTAGTGATCGGGATCCCTTGTTCTTAAGTAGCTTTTGGAAGGAATTATTTGCCAAGCAAGGGACAAAGTTGAGGATGAGTAGTTCGTATCATCCAAAATGCGATGGGCAGACCGAGGTCTTAAATCGATGTCTTGAGACTTATTTGAGATGTTTTTCTGCGGAACAACCAAAGCAATGGGCAAAATGGGTGCATTGGGCTGAATATTGGTATAATATCAATTTTCAGGGAGCTGCGGGGATGACCCCTTTCGAGGCTGTATATGGCAGAAAACCCCCAGGCATTCAGCAGCACTTACCGGGAGAGTTTATTGTGGCAGCAGTGGCTGAAGAATTCTGGAACAGGGATGAGATTCTAAGGCAATTGAGGTTCAATTTGGACCGGGCTACAAAAAGAATGGTGGCTGATGCAAATAAGAAAAGAAGAGAGCTTGAATTTGCTGAGGGAGAATTGGTGTTCCTAAAATTAAGACCCCACCGACAGACATCGTTGATCAAAAGGGTCAATCAAAAGCTGGCTGCTAGATACTTCGGGCCTTTCAAAATACTGAAGAGGATCGGAGCCGTGGCTTACCAGTTGGATCTTCCCCAATCAACCAAGATCCACCCTGTATTTCATGTGTCCTTGTTGAAGAAGGTTATCGGGGAACACAAGGCCCTCACCGAGCTGCCTCCCGAGCTGATCATGGAGGAAGACGAGTTCATTCCTAGTGCTATAGTCAAGGTGGTGATTCATACGGGAAAGAAGGGTGCTTGTCATAAGGTACTACTAGTGGAATGGGAAGGCAAATCCAAGGATGAAGCATCTTGGATGACATGTGAGGAGTTCAAGAATCAATTCCCTTCCTCGAACCTTGTGGACAAGGTTTGCTCGATCGGGGGTGGAATTGTTAGCACACCAACTCAGAAAGTGGGACCCTATATTGTGTATTCCAGGAAGGCACACAAGTAGTCGGTTATGGGGAGGAATAATCCAGTAAAGGACAATGTTAGTTGCTGGGGGTAATCTAGTCTTTTAATAGCAAGTTGTTAGGGTCACCATCTTGCGTGCTGATCAGTCTTTCAATAGAGAGTCATGTTTCTATTTTGATCATCCAAAAAGTGTGTAAGGAAGGCATAGTGCCTGGGGGGCTCATTGGAGATATCTCTCCTTGAGTTGTAAGGTCTGTCACATTCCAGAATTATCAATACAAAGAGAGTTTTGGGGTTTTGGGTCTGTCGATCTTCCTCCTGTCTAACAGCATTCTTACCCTACAATCTTGCAGAAATGAGCTAGTGCAGAATCTTGGAAGCGCAAGTAACAATCTAGATAAGCAATCAAGTCATCTTTAGGGGCAAATCTGTGTCTTGCCAACCAAGATAATATAGTAAGCACTAACTGGGTTCTCACAGATGCTTAATGCTTCCCAGGAATTGAAATGGGGTAACATTTCTGTCCAAGTTCTGAATTTCTCCTCAAATCAAGCAGCCATGGAAGCTGCAAAGCAGCAAAAGATAAAAGTTTCCCATTCTCAATTAGAAGATCATCCCAACTAGTTCCATTTGCAACAGGCAAATCTCTAGCAACCATAGCAAGAACGCCTCTGATTTTTCTTTATTGGTTTTCATTGTCATCCTCAGCAAAGTTATGAACCTCTGAGGATTCTCTTCACCTATTAAAATGTTGAGTCGTGTGACCAGAAAGTGAAATACCCAATGAACCATGAATGGTAAACAGAATCAAGGCCAACTACACCTATGCAACAAACTTAGGCATTTAGCAACAGATGCAGCAGATATACCAGAATTTGAACTTCCACACCAGATTCAAAAAATAAGCTCCCAACAGTACAAAGTTTATTGAACCTATGCACTTGCAAAAATACTAAAATTACTCATAGTCGAAATGGTTGAAGCTGAACAAATGAAAGATAGAACTCACATTGCTACAACAACACCTTGTCAATTTTATACCATGCATTCAGCAAGATTATTCTCAACAATTGCTACAGCAACACCTTGTTAACCTGCCATGAAAAATATAGCAACATGAAAAATATACCAAGAAAATTCATTTTGCAGAAAAAGTAGGAGAAAACCAAGGAGAGATATGCACACCCACCCACATCTAGAGATTGATCAAAAACTTGATAGGCTATTTTCCTACACCGCAAGTATACGGTTCGGTTGTAGTATCAAGGTGTCGAACTCAGGGAACTTTGTAGTACCAATTAGTATTCGAACTAGTAGATCAAGCCAAATAAATAAGAAAAAGAGTTTATGATTGAATTGAAATGTTAACAAGTAATCGAAAATAACTAGGAAATATCAGTGGAGAAGAGCTTCCAAGGTTAGGATTCCCACAATGATGTTTCAGTAGATTTTAAGTGATGTCTATTTGGATTTCAACTTGAATGTCGTTTGAAGGAACTCACTATCTAAAACCAACACAAATCTCTTTTCAAAAGAATATGTGAATGTGCCTAGACTCAACTAATAACCGCTGTCGCGTAAGATTAATCAGTTTTAGACCCTTTAAGCTCTTTAGAGACTAGGGACAAACAACCCAGCATTCGTTGTCGCGTTCCGCTAGAATTATCCAACCCTAGAACTACTACGATAGTTGGAATTCACACAAGAGAAATTAAGTTGTTGTCGCATAAATAACTCTCTAGTTTAATACCTAGGGATCTCATTCAAAACCATTTTTTGTATTTGTATAATCAATATCCTGTTACGATTATCTCCGGTCAGTCTCAAATTATAACAAGAATCCTATATGCAAAGCAAATAGGGCATAAAGCAACCTAGGATTAAATCAAACTTCAATCAAGTTTCTATTCAACCAAACATCACAATTCAGATCTACCTACTTCATCATTGGGTTCACCCAACCTCAGAATAAGAGAATTAGCTAGACATGAGAAGAGAGGAAAGCAAATCAAATTCAATAAACAACATACCAATTGTCTTCAAATTGATTCAAAACTCCAATCCAACAGATCTAGAAAAATCTCCAAGTAATATCCACCTAGGGTTCTCTCGAGAGAGGCTAGAAACAATAATCCCTAATAAAATTCATAAAACTAGGGTTATAGTGTTTTGAGAGACAAAACAAAGTGCAAACTCGACCCAAATCCCGACACGGGCAACTACCCGGCCTACTACCCGGTCGGGTAAGTTACTGCATGCTCAACGGTGTAATTTGAAGAACCCGGTCTTAAACCCGGTCACGTACTCGGTCGGGTAGTTGAGTACCCGGCCACGTATTCGGTCACGTACTTGGTCACGTACTTGGTTGGGCTGACTTTTCTTCATTTTTCCGCTTTTGCTCCATCTTAGCACCCAAGCAACCACTTGTACGCTTCGTCCTTCATCATTTAGGCTCCATGAAACACTCCTCTTAGCTTTGATCCTTGAAATTCTTGAATCTCCATCCAGAATAGCCTGAAATCCACACAACACAAGAGTAGATACCGAACGAAGAAAACAAATGAAACAAACATAAAACTAACTCAAAACTAAGCTAAAAAGATTCAAAACATGAAAGTAAACACGTCCTAAACTATGTCTAAATGCATGCTATCAAAATCCCCCAAGCTTAAACCTTACTTGTCCTCAAGTAAGAAATCAAATCCGACACCCCACAAGACAAGCAAGTCATGCATCCATCTCGACAATGAACTAGACAAAGAGTTTGAAGCATAGAATGACAATCAAAATCATAGCTTGCATTTGTGAAATTCCAAGAAATTGAGTCAACATATTCATTCCAGACCTCACTTAGGATAATGTGTTTTTCACTCTCTCTCAAGTGTTTAAATAGGACGTGTTTCACTCAAATCTCACATTTGAAAGCTTAGCTACCATAAGCTTGCAAAAGCGTTCTAAATCTCCACCGCATGGGACCTTGCATTCAACAAAGATCAAGAGGTCTTTTATTGGGTTATAATGGGGCCAAGGTGATAGAATATGGTGGGGAAATATTTAGGCCATGTGGTGCTAAATCCCGGGAATCTAGACTTAACTAAACTCGATTGAACACCATGTCTCATGATTTTCTTTCCAAGCAACTTATTCTCATACACCAACACCCTTTATTCCCTTATTTCTCATACTCTTTTTTTTCTTTTCGCTTCCTTTTATTTTCTTTTTTTTTCATTGCATTTTTTTTTATTTTTCTTTGATTTTCCAAGATAAAAAGTACTAGCACATTACACAACCCAATCACCAAATACATATAAGTCTCCCCCAAGCTTAGCTTGCAACCACAGAGTCAATCAAGTAATTATCCTAGTTCCCGGATGGGTCAGGCTTATAAGGGCTCAGATTAATATTGTGGAGCTTCAAAAGAATAAGGCTAATTTAGGCTCGAAAAGGGGCTTCAAAAAGAGGATAATATGCAAGGTGGATAGGGAGTATAAAGGCTAATAAAATAGTGCCTCAATCACTTCAAAGTCGCATGCAAGAGTCATAAGAGCGGTCTTGAAAGAGAGTCTAATGCAAGTTCTAGAGGAAGCAATCAAAAGTGAGAATCACACATGAAAAGAGAGGACTCTTAATAGAAGATAGTCCTAGAAAGGTCAAAAATCTCACATGGCTTTTGTTTAGAGCTTCAATGTCAACTAAAATCTCAAAGAATATACATGCTCATTCAATCATCAAACAAGTTCATAAACATTGCTAGACATCACCAAAACTTCAAACACTTCAAGCAAGTCTAGGGGATAGGATTTCATTCAAGAATTATGAAGAACAAGGGGCTTGTTACTTTAGGAAAAATTAATAACTCCTAAAATGCAAAATTTTTTCTTTCATTTTTGACATTTTTCTATTTTTTTTTTCAAATTTTTATATATATATGCAAATGCAAATCTAACATGCAACTACATGCATCTAACTAACATGTGTCCCTCCCCCCAAGCTTAAAATCTACATTGTCCCCAATGTAGAAAGTAAAAGTGAGAAAAGAGAAACACTCACAAGGCATCTAAAACTGTGAAGGAGGTGGAGGTCCAGGCGGCCATCCTGGAAACTGGAAATTCTGGAGAGTCTTCTGAATAGATGCGAGACTCGTCTCCATAGAATCAAATCGGGTGTTCACATTGCTGAATCCGACATCCATTGAAGTGCGTAGCTCATCAACCTGTTCTCTCTGGCTATCCAACTCTCCATAGATGTCAAACATGGATGGTGGCTGTGGAGCATATGGATAAATAGGAGGGTCGGGGAAACCAAATCCACCATAAAGAGGCGGATCGACTGCATCACCAGAAGAACCCCCAAGCTCAAAATGTGGTCGAACCCTAACATTCTCTTCTTCCTCATCTTCATCATCCTCATCTTCATCTTCTTCTTCTTGACTTCCTTGCTCATTTCGCCTCTTTTTCTTAGGCCGGATTGTAGCTTCATACAAAGCATTGCCTTCATCACGGTCACTATCCCTTGCAGGAAACAACCAGTTTCCTACATTATTGATATTGCAGCGGGATCGGCAAGGGAGACGAACAATTTTGGGATTCAAGTGAGCAGGGTAGTAATAGTAGTGATTCCCAATTTTGTTGATGAAGTTCATATTAGCAAAGAGGGGAAAACTAATGGGTGCCGAGTAAGGTAGATGAGGCAAACCATGCAGCGGGGCCTTAACACACTTAGCAATGTGTGTAATAAGAGAACCAATGACAATCTTCCCACTTCCCCTGTTAGCAACTGACTAAAGGTGGTTGAGCATAAATCCTGCGGAGTTGAGAGGTTGTCTATGTAGAGTGCTCCAGAGAAAAACAAGGTCTTTGATTGAAAAGCCATTCTCACCATCTCCTCTACCAAATATGGTATGTCCCATGAATCGTTGCATGACACGAATACTAGGATTAGCAATTGTAGTGGCCTTAGTAGAAGCAGGCTTGTAGCGGCCAGGATCATGTGAGATCTCATCAAAGAAGCGAGCGGCCTAAAATCCGTTTGCATTATGCTCATGGCTAGGTGCATCCCCCTCGGGGAAACCGAACATCTTGTTGACATCAGCAAAGGAAAATCTATACTGACAGTTCTTCAATTGGAAGGTGATGATACCGTATCCAGGGCCAGGTGTTGCCTTTGTCTCTATAGTGCTCAAGAACTCTAGGGCCAAGATCGGATAGGTATACTCATGGAAAGTCAGAAAATCGATCCATCCCAATCTCTGAGCTAATTCACCCACATCAGATTTCAAACCCAAGACCTCTAAAGCCTTGAAATCAAGGGCTCTTGTCCTTTCAAACGTCTGCTTTTTCAAGTCATCAAACCGATCCCTGTGATGTGTTTGGGCTAATTGAAAGCCCAAATTCTCTGGAGTGGCGGTGTCTAGGCTTATACGAGAGCTGGATTGTGAAGTAGAGGCTGCGTTTTTCTTGCCTTTGGAAGCCATGCCAAACAATTGAATTCCTACACACAAAGAGACAACAACCAAAACACACCAAACACAATTCGTGTTGTCCCGGCAAGGACAACCAACATCAACAATAACTCAAGTTCTTAGCCAAGCAAATTTAAAGTAGCAAACATTAGAACTCAAATTATGTCAACTCCCAAGTCTAGCAAGAACAAAAAGCATATGCATACAATCACAGTTAGCCAAACCCTCTTTAAATCCCAACAAGCATGAATTAATATAGCAAATTAGCCCAATAAACACCAGAAATTTCAGGATTTCAATGCAAATCAAAAATACCCAAATTTTCTTAAACCCTAAAAATTATCCAACTAAAAGGGAAGAGATTTGTACCCAATTGGACCACCAATGGGCGTGGTGGTGCTGTGGGCGGTGCTCAGGCGGACGTGGGTGGCCGGAATGGTGGTGCATGCAGCCGGAGAGGCGGACTCGGGATGCTGCGCTGGTGGTGAATGCTGGGGTCGCGCGGGGCTGGTTCGGTGGTGTGGGCGCCTGGTTGCAGAGCCGTCCGTCGAGTTCAGTGACGCGTAGGCGGCCGTCGCGTTGGTGGTGCCGGAGTAGGGGCGGCCGGCGTGGTGCTTGTGCTGCTGTTGATGGGAGTACGGTGGAGGCGAGAAAAGAGGGAGTCGGGGTAGAGCTACGCAGAGAAAGAAAAGAGAGGAGAGAGAAAAGAAAATGTAGAGGTAAAAGTAAAAGTGAGTCTATCTTTTTTATTTTCTGATTTTAAAATTTCAAAATTTTTAATAAAGGGAATCAGGTCGGGTAATTACCCGACCTTATACCCGGCCATGTATCCGGCCGGGTAAACTTTACCCGGTCTTTTACCCGGCCGGGTAAGATTCTGCAGAAATCGTGTTTCTCGATTTTTGACTACCCGACCTTATACCCGGTCGGGTTCTTCTCCTTTTCATTACCCGAGCGAGTACCCGGTCAGGTACTCGGTCGGGTAATTCTCTGCATAAACTCGTCCGATTTCTTACCCAATTGGGTTCAAAGTCGGGCAACCTAACTAACGCTAAATAACACCATAAATAAAAACTAATAAAGGATACATAGAGCTTGGGTTGCCTCCCAAGAAGCGCTTGTTTAAGGTCGTTAGCTTGACCGTTCTTCCTCAATCAAGTGCTCGGATAAAGAAGATAAACAGAAGATATCTTCTCAATCGGATTTCCCGCATTGTACTTCTTTAAACGATGCCCATTCACTTTGAATTCTCCCCACTCTTCACTCCATATATCAATCGCTCCATGAGGATACACTTTTCGGATTTGGAAAGGGCCGCTCCATCTAGATTTTAGTTTGCCCGGGAAAAGCCTCAATCTTGAATTGAATAGCAAAACAAGATCACCTTCTTTGAAATCTCTTGGGATTATGTGCTTGTCATGCCATCTCTTCGTTCTTTCTTTATAAATCCGGGCATTTTCATAGGCATCTAACCTCAATTCCTCGAGCTCTTGTAGTTGAAGCATTCTCTTCTCACCAGCTTCTTTCATGTCATAATTGAACAATTTGATTGCCCAATATGCTTTATGTTCAACTTCCACTTGAAGATGACAAGACTTCCCATATATCAATCGGAATGGAGTAGTGCCAATAGGAGTCTTAAATGCTGTCTTGTAAGCCCAAAGAGCATCGTCTAGCTTCATCGCCCAATCCTTTCGAGATCGGGACACGGTTTTCTCCAATATCACCTTGATCTCTCGGTTGGAGACCTCTACTTGTCCACTCGTTTGTGGGTGATATGGGGTGGCAGTCTTGTGAGTGACTCCATACTTGCTCAACAAACTCTCAAATTTCTTCTCAATGAAATGAGACCCACCATCACTGATTACAACTCTTGGAGTTCCAAACCTTGGAAAGATAACTTTATTGAAGAACTTGGACACAACTCTAGAGTCATTTGTTGGTGAGGCAATGGCTTCAACCCATTTAGACACATAATCCACCGCCAAAAGTATGTATTTATTGTTGCAAGACGGTGGAAATGGTCCCATGAAATCAACTCCCCATACATCAAAAATTTCAACCTCCTGAATGTTGTTTAGAGGCATTTCATTCCTCCTCGAGATGTTACCGGTGCGTTGATAAGAATCACAAGAAGAAATATACCAGTGAACATCTTTAAACATGGATGGCCAATACAAAGTAGACTGAAGGATCTTAGCAGTGGTCTTTGAAGAACTAGCATGACCACCACAAGGCAATGAATGACAATGAGCAATGACACTCTCAATCTCATCTTCAGGAATACAACGCCTATAGACTCCATCAGCACATCTCTTGAATAAGAAGGGCTCATTCCAAAAGTAATGCTTGACATCAGACAAAAATTTCTTCTTTTGTTGGAATGACAACCCAACAGGCATTTCATTGCACACCAAGTAATTCACAAAGTCAGCATACCATGGCACTATAGAGGAAGAGAGTTGTTGAAGTTCTTCAGTAATCCTGAAAAGATGATCATCAGGGAATGAATCATCAATGGGCAAATCATCTCTTGTGCATTCCATCTGCTCTTGTGTCAATCTAGACAAGTGATCAGCCACCAAATTCTCGGTCCCCTTTTTGTCTCTAATTTCCAAGTCAAATTCCTGGAGAAGCAGAATCCAACGAATCAGCCTTGGCTTAGCATCTTTCTTGCTCAAAAGGTACCTCAAAGCGGCATGATCAGTGTAAACAATGACTTTTGCCCCAACAAGGTAGGATCGAAATTTCTCAAAGGCGAAAACCACAGCTAGTAGCTCCTTCTCTGTTGTAGCATAATTGACCTGTGCTTCATCCAAGGTTCTACTAGCATAGTAGATAGGTTGAAGTTTCTTATCCTTTCTTTGTCCCAACACAGCTCCCACAGCGTAATCGCTTGCATCACACATCACTTCAAATGGGAGACTCCAATCAGGGGCTTGCATTATCGGAGCTGAGACCAATGCCTATTTCAACCTGTTAAAAGATTCTAGACATTCTTGGGAAAAATTGAACTCAACATCTTTCAAGAGCAGGTTAGTAAGAGGATTGGTAATTTTAGAGAAATCTTTAATGAAACGCCTATAAAAACCTGCATGACCCAAGAAACACCTTACCCCTTTTACCGAAGTTGGTGGTGGCATTCCTTCAATGACTTCTACCTTGGCCCTTTCAACCTCAATTCCACGGTTAGAAATCATATGGCCTAAAACAATCCCTTCACTTACCATGAAGTGGCATTTCTCCCAATTTAGTACAAGGTTAGCTTCTTCACAACGCTGTAAAACTCTAGACAGGTTAGCTAGACAAGCATCAAAAGAAGTACCATATACTGAAAAGTCATCCATAAACACTTCCATGATGTCTTCAATAAAATCAGAGAAAATACTCATCATGCATCGTTGAAAGGTGGCTGGAGCATTACATAACCCAAAGGGCATTCTCCTATAGGCAAAAGTGCCATAAGGACAAGTGAATGTAGTTTTCTCCTGGTCATCTAGGTGTATAGGGATTTGGAAAAATCCACTATAGCCATCCAAATAGCAGAAGTGGGTATGTTTAGCCAACCTCTTAAGCATTTGGTCAATGAAGGGAAGAGGAAAATGATCTTTTCGGGTCGCTTGATTAAGTTTTCTATAGTCAATACACATTCGCCAACCCGTGACTGTTCTAGTTGGAATTAATTCATTCTTTTCATTTTTCACAACAGTCATTCCCCCCTTTTTAGGCACAACATGCACAGGACTCACCCAAGCACTATCAGAAATAGAGTAAATTATGCCTGCATCTAACAATTTCAGCACTTCTTTTCTAACTACTTCTTTCATGTTGGGGTTGAGTCGTCTTTGATGCTCAATATAAGGCTTGTGATTATCTTCTAATAAGGTTCTATGCATGCTCAAAGAAGGATTGATCCCTTTCAAGTCATCAATGGTATACCCTATGGCTTTTCTATGCAACTTAAGTTCTTTTAGCAATTTGGCAGTTTCATCATCACTTAAGCTAGCATTTACTATCACAAGGTATGTAGAATTAGAGCCAAGAAATTCATACCTCAATGTAGATGGAAGGGGCTTCAACTCCACCTTAGGTGCAACAGGGGATTCTTCTCCAACATCTTGAGCATCCACTTCTAGCACGTCAACAATGGTGCTTTTCAAGCCATTAGTAGATATCTCAGGGTGGCCCAAAATTTCCTCAATGGGGTCTTTTGTGGCCACAGACATCATCATTCCTTGAGTTTCCATGTCTATAATATCCAACCTGCACAACTCATCCTCAAGTCTAGGTTGCTTGATAGCTTTAGTGAAATTATACTCAATTTTCTCCCCCCCCCCCCCCCAATAGAAAAAGAAAGAACACCCTCTTTTACATCAATAAGAGTTCCAGCAGTAGCTAAGAAAGGTCTTCCTAATATAATGGGAATGGGAAAATCAGCTTGCATATCAAGAACAATGAAATCAACAGGTACATAGAATTTACCGACCTGAATGGGGATATCCTGAAGGATACCTATAGGTGATGCAGTAGATCTATCAGCCATGAATAGAGTCATATCCACCGGTTGAGGTTCTCCAAGATCCAGCTTCTTGCAAATGGAAAGAGGAATCAAGCTCACACTAGCTCCCAAGTCACATAATGCGTTGTAGGTGCAATTGCCAATCACAATAGGAACACAAAAGCTCCCAGGATCTCCAAGCTTAGGTGGCAACCTATTTTGAACTAGGGCGCTGCAATCTTGATTAAGGGACACCTTTTGACAACCCTCAATTTTCCTCTTATTTGATAATATCTCCTTTAGGAACTTCACATAAGCAGGCATTTGTTGAAGAGCATCTGTGAATGGAATGTTGATGTAAAGCTTCTTCAACACTTCTAAGAACTTCCCGAATTGCTTCTTAGTCTGAGCTTTGGCTTTTCTTTGTGGGAATGGGAGAGGAGGCTTGTAAGGAGGAGGCGGAATGTAAGGAGCCTCTTTCTCCTCCTCTCCATCTTCTTGAAGCTTTTCGGGTTCACTGCTTTGTTTCTTCGGTTCCTTAGGCCTTGGATCCTCCAATTCTCTTCCATTTCTAAGTGTGACAGCATTCAATTGACCCTTAGGATTCACATCAAGATGCCCAGGAAGTTGGCCAGCTGGCCTTGGAGCATTTGCAGCTTGTTGAGCAACCTGTTGCTCAATAATTTTCAAATTCTTTCCCTAGGCCCTTACTTCCTCAGTGAGTGTCTTCATAGAAGTGGCAAGGCTCTCAATAGCAGTCTCCCAAGCAGGTTTCTGAGCAGGTTGAGCAACTTGATTCGGGTTCAATGGGGCCCTTGGTGGAAATTCGGGAGGCGCTCGCTGTTGTGGCTGATTGTTCCCATAAGAGAAATTGGGATGATTTCTCCAACCGGGGTTGTAGGAATTAGAATATGGATCATTCCTAGGCCCCCTATTGAAGTTATTCATGTAGTTCACCTCCTCCTCTTGTGGTTCTTCCTTAGAAGCAAATACTTGGCAGGATGATATAGTGTGATCACCTGCTCCACAAAACTGACAAACCACATTTGAAACAACTTGAGAAGGACTTCCACTAGTAGAAACGGGAGAACCATTCATCTGTAATTTCAACTGCTTGATCTCCTGAGTCATGGCATCAAGCTGTGCCTGGTGCAAAGTCTCTGTATCAACTTCATAAAGCCCAGCTGATCTCTTAGAGCTTGGAATAGATCGGGCATCATTATAGTAGTGAGTATGTTGGGCAATATCCTCAATCTGCCCCCAAGTGTCATCAACATTCATCTTCATAATAGTACCTCCAGATGAGGCATCAATGAGCAGCCTGGTGGTGTTGTCAACAGCATTGTAAAAAGTGTGAAGAAGCACCCACTTGTCTATTCCATGGTGAGGACATAACAATAGGAGCTCCTTGAACCTCTCCCAACCTTCATAAAGAGATTCCCCATCCTTCATCTGAAATGAGCTGATTTGATTCCTCATCTCTGTAGTCTTCTTAGGCGGGAAATACTTGGTCAGGAAAGCTTTGGCCAACTCATCCCATGTAGTGATAGTGCCATGAGGCAGGGCCTTGAACCATGCTTTAGCCCTGTCTCTTAGAGAGAATGAGAAGGTGCACAAATAAAGCGCGTCATTAGAAACATCATGAATCTTCACCGTATCCATAAGCTCCAGAAAAGTGTTGAGATGTTGGTGAGGATTCTCAGAAGGTAGACCTCCAAACTGATTCAGCTGAAAATTCCTAGCCTGAACTGGAGGTCGGACCACACCAGTTGTGGGTCCTTGATGGCGTGGCAACACATAATCGCCTAGTGTCATAGGTGGTTGAGCATTCAGCTATTGTTGCAATAATTGTTGTTGTTGTAGTTGTTGTTGTTGCAACAACAATTGTTGTTGTGCATTTGCCTAGTCGCCTTCCATAGCTTGTGTTTCAGCTTCCCTTTGCTCTCTTCTTCTCCTATGAAAAGCACGCTCGGGTTTTGAATTGTAGTTGTTAAGTGCACTAGCGTTCAGAGTTCTTCTCATAAGAAGGAGAACAAACTGAAACCAAAACCAAAAAGAAACAAATTAAAAATAAAACAAGACTTAATCTACCGGTTGTGGAACACAACCAATACTAGAAAAGTTCCCCGGCAACGGCGCCAAAAACTTGATAGGCTATTTTCCTACACCGCAAGTATACGGTTCGATTGTAGTATCAAGGTGTCGAACTCAGGGAACTTTGCAGTACCAATTAGTATTCGAACTAGTAGATCAAGCCAAATAAATAAGAAAAAGAGTTTATGATTGAATTGAAATGTTAACAAGTAATCGAAAATAACTAGGAAATATCAGTGGAGAAGAGCTTCCAAGGTTAGGATTCCCACAATGATGTTTCAGTAGATTTTAAGTGATGTCTATTTGGATTTCAACTTGAATGTCGTTTGAAGGAACTCACTATCTAAAACCAACACAAATCTCTTTTCAGAAGAATATGTGAATGTGCCTAGACTCAACTAATAACCGCTGTCGCGTAAGATTAATCAGTTTTAGACCCTTTAAGCTCTTTAGAGACTAGGGACAAACAATCCAGCATTCGTTGTCGCGTTCCGCTAGAATTATCCAACCCTAGAACTACTACGATAGTTGGAATTCACACAAGAGAAATTAAGTTGTTGTCGCATAAATAACTCTCTAGTTTAATACCTAGGGATCTCATTCAAAACCATTTTTTGGTATTTGTCTAATCAATATCCTGTTACGATTATCTCCGGTCGGTCTCAAATTATAACAAGAATCCTATATGCAAAGCAAATAGGGCATAAAGCAACCTAGGATTAAATCAAACTTCAATCAAGTTTCCATTCAACCAAACATCACAATTCAGATCTACCTACTTCATCATTGGGTTCACCCAACCTCAGAATAAGAGAATTAGCTAGACATGAGAAGAGAGGAAAGCAAATCAAATTCAATAAACAACATACCAATTGTCTTCAAATTGATTCAAAACTCCAATCCAACAGATCTAGAAAAATCTCCAAGTAATCTCCACCTAGGGTTCTCTCTCGAGAGGCTAGAAACAATAATCCTTAATAAAATTCATAAAACTAGGGTTATAGTGTTTTGAGAGACAAAACAAAGTGCAAACTCGGCCCAAATCCCGACACGGGCAACTACCCGGCCACGTACCCGGTCGGGTAAGTTACTGCATGCTCAACGGTGTAATTTGAAGAACCCGGTCTTAAACCCGGTCACGTACTCGGTCGGGTAGTTGAGTACCCGGCCACGTACTCGGTCACGTACTTGGTCACGTACTTGGCTGGGCTGACTTTTCTTCATTTTTCCGCTTTTGCTCCATCTAGGCACCCGAGCAACCACTTGTACGCTTCGTCCTTCATCATTTAGGCTCCATGAAACACTCCTCTTAGCTTTGATCCTTGAAATGCTTGAATCTCCATCCAGAATAGCCTGAAATCCACACAACACAAGAGTAGATACCAAACGAAGAAAACAAACGAAACAAACATAAAACTAACTCAAAACTAAGCTAAAAAGATTCAAAACATGAAAGTAAACACGTCCTAAACTATGTCTAAATGCATGCTATCAATCATTGTATTATGCTACCAGTAAGGCTAATGCCCAAAACAACAACAACACTGGCTCCAGCCTCAATCATCACTGTCTTATGCAGCAATTTGCAACAACAATTGACTATCAACACAATAGACTCACATATACAAGATTCACAAAATCCATATTAACATCAAGTCAAATAAAAAATAAGATAGTACTAATTTATACATGAGTCACAAAAGCCATCAAAATAATGACATATATAACCACAAACTGATGCATACATTAGTACAAGAATCATGAAGATAATGGCATATACAAAAAAGTACTTCAATCCTAAATAAACTATGACTCCCCGTCCTCGGTGCCGTCACCTCCAGCACCATCCCTAGCCCCGATGCCCTCTCCTCCAGCATCATCCCTAGCCCTGGTGCCCTCACCCCCAGCATCACCCCTAGCCTTGTTGCCCTCACCTCTAACATCATCCCTAGCCCCAGTGCCCTCACCTCTAGAACCACCTGTACTACTACCCTCCCCAGCATGAAGAAGCCCGCTGCCTTCTCCGTGAGAGTACTGAGAATCCCTAAACGACCTACTCACGGGTGAAGGTAGGGGCAGAACACCAGCCGCTAAAATGTTCAAATCTCCTGCATGTATGGCCTAGCGGCATGATCCATGGGCATTCCCTCTAAAGCCTCTAGTGTGTATCCAATTGCCTGTTGCGCCCGCTGCACAATTTATTGAACGCATTAAATACAACACAGTACAAACGAATATAATTGCATACAAAACTTTGTATTACATATTAACATACATACCATAGTAACGTCCACCATAACTGCAGGATGGGCAGCGGGCTCCCGAGGACGGTTTTGATGGGTTGATCTAGGATCTAGATATGGCTGTGTCACCCCCTCGAACCAGTCAAGATATGCAAGGTCCGCCTGCCAAGGATACCGAGCCACGACATGCTGCTCGAGGTCAATCAGGTGGTCATACCGCTCATTCCAATACAAAGTCTTGGTTCCGGAACACAAGACTATATGTGTTTATCTCCCTTGTAGCGAGACTACACGCGGTACAATTGACGAGCACTTTTATGTCGCTGTAAAAGCACTGTCAAAGAATTAAACTAACTTCCTAACCTAAGTATAGTGGAAGCAAGGGTCGAACCCACATGGAGTCAGATTACTTGTATTTAAATAATATTACTAAGAAAACGGGGGTTTATGATTGATTTATCTAAACTAATATGCAAACTAGAAAGTAAATATGAATGCAAATATGATTGTAATTAACAAATATAAAGGAAGCGTGTTCAACTAGTTACATCCATAATAGATATGCTTATTGATCATTGATTCTCTTGATTCTCAATTCCCTTGAATAATCTATTGTGGATTATACTCCTACTAAGGATTATGACCCAAACTTCAAATCTAGTTGAAAGAACTAACAGTCTAAACCACCCTAATCATTTAACAACCTAAAACAACGTCTAGATTCAATTAAACGACAGCTTTACGAGTCAAGTTATCAATAGAAACAAACACTTAGAGCAAACAGACATCTAAGTTATTTGTGGATTTATTCCCTTCTACAACTGAATAGCTCGAACGAGTCTAAACAATTATAGATGCTACTTTATCTAATCAACCCCGAACGTACATCAATCAGATTAGTTGTAAATTAACCTAGAAATTCTATTAGGTGATCAATCTAATAAAACCCTAGAATAACTTTGATTCAATTTAAGCACAGAGAATAAAACCTATCTAAGTTGATGAGAATCAATCAAACCTCACAATATTATGCAATCTATGATTTTAATAACTAGTCAAACACAAAGTAATTTAACAATGCATAATTAAATTGGAAAAAAACTTACAAAAGTTTCAAAGTTGCTCTCTTGAGAGAAAAACCTAGCCTCCAAAAGTATGATCAATGTTATGACAATGATAAACCAACAAAAACTTAAATATGTCTCCCAAAATAATCCTCCAAAAACCTATCATTAAGCATATACTCGGATAAGATATAACCAAGCCCAAAAGTCGGCCCAATTCTCCAGCCCAAGACGTCCGCATGCAAATCCAAATTGCGCGGGTTGGCCTCATATTGCGCGGTCGAGCAATTGGCAACCAGAGCAATTGGTTTCAGTCAAAATTGCTCGGGTTCGGTCCAAAATTGCGCGGTCGCGCATTTAGCATGCAACCCGCAATTTACCCTCGGTTCAACATTTAGGTGACACTTCAAAGGCTGTTTTGACCTACTTAAAGTTGGAATTTGGACTTGGAGTAAAAACATGAAATGTAGCTCTTTGAATTAGCTTTCCAGTGATACCAAATTCAGCTTTATCCGATCACTATAGCTCCCAAACCAAGAATTGCAACGTAGAGGTGTCAAAACAACAACTCCAATGCATAGCCCAGATGTAAGCGTTCTTTTTCACAGAAGCTCTTGGGCCTCAAATCTTCTAATCTTAACTTGTATCACTATAAGATTCATCAAACTTGACCACAATCATTTAAGATCCATCCCGTCCATGCTTGTCTACCTAAGGATCTGCAAAACCGAACAAAACAAGCGCAACTACCCGAAAACACTAGATCCTAGAAACTAACCTAAAACTAACTAAAACTAAGTAAAAATTATGCAAAACCAACATAAAGCATGCATCTAAACTACACCTATATGCAAGCTATCAACAATCGTATCCGGGGGAGTCGTTTGCACACGATAGTACTGGCGCAGACATCTCTCGGGATGGTATGGCTCATAAATATCGAAGTAATGCAGAACTCCTCGATACCTAGAAATCCGATACTCCGTCTCAAAATCTAGCTCTCGGTTCCAAGGCATCCAACAAACCTGCATCTCGGAAAAATAATTCGCATTACAACTCAATAAGAAGTAATATGTGAAACTATTAACACTTTTACCTCATCAACAAGAATCTTGTCCTTAACCCTCCGAATATCCTCCAAGCAATACGGATTCTTCGGCCCTGATCGATGGTCATTCCTATCTCGAACACCCGCTCGGTCCTCCATCAAAGTGTTAAAATTCAACAATGAACGACCACGAAAATGTCTAAAGTACTCCCATATCCAAGCCTGTGAAATTAAATTAAATTGAGTACCAAAATAACGAAAATTGTAGATCAACTATTATACCTTCAGAATGAGCATGCATCCTCCCAATCCCGCTGACCCCAGGCGAGATGCAATGCCCAAATGGCGGTATATGCACGCCAGTGTCGCAGCACCCCATGCGAATATGTTGGTAACACCATGATCCATCAAACACTGTAAATATATAGTCCTCGCCTTGTTGGTGCTCTTGTCACAGAACAAAGTATTGCTAAGCAACCACATCAAGTACGTAGACGCTATGTGTTGTGGGTCCCGTCCATCTACAATCATCTGAAGTATGATAGCCCACAGATCCTTACTCGATATGGAGGTATTATATTGGCGGTACTGTTGAGGAGCGAGCCCTAATATCTCCATGACATGACTCTTGAAATCCCTGGCGCTAGAAATCTATCTCACCACAACGTCTCCATCAATCGGTATCCCCAATATCCGATGGACATCGTGGAGGGCGATCGTGATCTCGCCCCATGGGAAGTGGAAGTTGTTGATCTCAAGATGTCAACGCTCCACAAAAGCCGTAACGATAGCGTGATCTGATCCTCCGTATGTCAAGGTCGCTAGTCGTCCCAGACTGGTCTGTTGTACAATACTCCACCACGTACTCGGCTCCTCGATCATATGCGGTTGAATATCCATCCAATCCACCGGTCGTGAGTGATCCCTAATGACATTGCGCCACTGAAACAGTAAATTCAAATTCTCACTGACGCTATTCAATCATATCAACTATTAAGCTAAAATAAATTGATATAAAATACACTTACCAATCTATCGTCTATAACGATGCCCTCACGACCCTCCAACGACGCAAGTGTCCACCTCCATATCGACTTTGCTACATGAGTCGGGTACGATCGAAGGAGGTCTGGTAATAGTGGCCCTCCAGGCTACGACATCTCGTCAGCCGGAGCAGAAGCGGTCGAAACCTCCTCTGCTAGAGGCGGTACATGCTAGAACACAAGAACGGGGTCCGTCCTCGGATTAGATGGGGGAGTCGGGGTTGGACCAAGTGTACTATCGGTAGTGCGAGGAGATGGCACAGTAAAATCAATGTCCCTCAGTATCTCCTCAACATCGTGCATATCAGTATCTAAAACAGTCGGCTGTGTCAATGCAAGGTCGATCTCAGGGACAACATCGTCGGTTTGAGCAACCATCTCAACCCGAGAGGTCGTTGTTAGGCGTTAAATGGTTGTGCAAATCACGGCTATGCAAAAGAATCCAAACTAACTAAGAACCGTAGTCTTTAGGAAGTCCGGGTCGAATCCACAGGGAGACAGATTTATCTTTTTATGTGAATTTTATGACAATTAGTATGAACTAAACTAAATCTAAGACTAAGAATGCAAAACTAACAAAGCAATTAAAGATTATGAATAACAATAATTAGGAAGATAGCTTAGGCAAACAAATATACACAATCGTATGACAAGCTGATCATTGATTTCACCTCAATATCACATGCAATGGATTTTCCAATTCCTTTTCAATTCTAACTAACAGCACAACCAGATACTATTAGTTCTAACAAATTAAACAACCATGAAACCATCAATGATTCAGTTTAATTGCAGCAGTAAGGATAGGAATATAATAGGATACAGTTCTAGCATAAAACAACCAGCTGTTACCCTAGAATGCAAATCAAATCTCTTCTGCATAAGACTAGCACAACCAGATACTAGTACGATACAGTTGCTACTTCAATATAAAGATGCTCAACCAATAACACTCTAGATCTAGCAATAGATCCAATAACAACAAACCCTAGTTGATAAGGCTAGAAACTGTTGAAACAAATCATAAACATTCAAGCAAGAGATAAGATTAAACCCAAGCAATAGATAAGGAATTAGAAATCTCACAACTTTATTCAAAACGATGCTTCAATTGTGTAACTAAGCAAAGGTGCTTAGTTCTCCATGAGAGGCTAAAAACTCTGAAAGAAAAATATGATAATAGTCTATGAATGAGAGATGCAACTCTCTAAAACCTAATATATCAAACTAGGTCTAAAAAGTCTATCCAAAAATACATAAATCTCGGATTAAAGCTGAAATAGGAAGTACCAATAACAATAAAACATGTGGCAAGTAAAGGTCTCCGCGGCGGTCAGGGGCGGCGGGTGCCGCTGGGTTGGCGGCAGGTGCCGCCAGCACCTCGGTTCAAAACTCAGGTCACACTTCGGGGGCTGTTTTGACTCACTTCGAGTTGGAATTTGGATTCAGAGTAAAAACATGAATTGTAGCTCTTTTAATTAGCTTTCTGATGATACCAATATCAAATTCATCGGACTACTATAGCTCCCGAACGAACCCTCACAATACAGAGGTGTCAATCCAGCAACTCCAACGGATGGCCCGAATTCAAGCGCTCTTTCCCCAGTTTCCATTCCTTTCACACTTGTTCACTTTAAGACCTGTAAAACAACATAGAACAAGTGCAAAAACCCAAAACCCCTAGAAACTCTAAGACACTAAAGAAACTAACTAAAACTACCTAAAAGCAACGCAGAAGAAACGTAAACATGCATCCTAAATACTACCTATATGCAAGCTATCAGTCGTATCAACATCCCTCGTAATATCCTCAAACGTGCCCAAGGGAGACTGTGAATTAGGCGGATGGGTAAGGGTATGCTGATCTGAAGGGTCAACAACATCGGTTGCCGGAATCTGATCTGTCTGCGGCGTCATATCAACATCCATAGGGCGGATGACCCTATATCCTGACATGTCTGCATATCCCCAATATGCTGCTCTCTCTCCTCGCGCTACAGCTCTGAAATCAATGTATCTACAATGGGCCCCGTCCTAGCCTTCTTCGGCCGAGGCTGGATCTGAGCACGCTGCTTCGCTAATATGCCTCGTGGCCTTGCATGTCTTGTGTTCTGCTTTTTCGACCGAGGGGGCGGCATCAAGACGGGAGTAGAAAAAGATGCACATCTCTCCTGAAATGCCTATTCAAATTGTTTCTTTCATTATATTTCCTTACTACCTTTTTCATTTTGATTTTTTATACTTGAAATTTCATATTCAAATGCAAGTATTGATTTCTTTCTTAATCATACATGAACTTTACATTTTCAACTTTGAATTGTCATTTAACTCGTAACTCAATTTCCAATTCCATATTAAAATGTACATAATGCATTTGTTCTATATTCAAAACACAGTTTTCGATGATTAAGTTTGTGGTCTCCATTCTAACTAATCATAATAAACTAACTCCATATTCGAAACAAAATATTTATAGCACATGTTAACATTCGTTACCTAAAACTAAATATTATATATACATTCTATACAATAAGATATAAATTCTATATATAGGTACATATATTTTAAATATCAGGTGCACTGTATGAAATTACGTAGCAATAGACTTGTCTTTCCCCACCAATCTTTTTTGAAGTCTTAACCTGTGTTAATCTGAGTATCTTTGACGCTCAAATCGCTAACCACAACACTATCCGATGGGATATCAGGACCCACCGATGCTACACCACCCTCTACATCTCCACCACCATCATCGCGACCTACATCATCTCTTTCTCTACCACCGGAGGAGCAACGTACACCACCACCATCTTCATCTGCAAACACATTACGATATAGTTTCTTAATTCATGATGAATAATACAACCAATTTCAATGCTAATACAGAAGTTGTTGTCATTAATGTATGAACCAAGAAAAGAGATGACAAAACAGATTTAAAGCCTAATAATAAGCTTAGTGGAGTTCTATCTTTATTCATAAGATATATCATGATTTGATTGTTGTATTACTTGGTGAGAGTTTGAGCATAGATTACCTAATATAATTGCATTAATAATATTTTCCTTAAATAAGCTTAGTGGAAATGTTGTTTTGCTAATGATACTTGTATAAATCAGTGTATTCAAGGGGTGCCGAGTATGAACATCACATTCTGCAATTTTTTTGGCAAAGGCAAGCACTTAGTGAAGTCAGTCACTTTAAACCACAAGCAATTGAAATTCAGGAAGCAAAGAGCACCTCCAATCTGATTTACATATACAAATTTAAATAGACACAATTATGAAAAAGAAAAAGACCAATTAAAAAACCAATGAAGAAACAACCCTGCATAACATTGAACTACACATGGTTATAAGTTATATGTCACTCTATGGTTCTAGGACACTCCTATGGCATATTACATGACAACAGAAAGTAACTAGGGGTTTCATAATATACTAATGAATTTGAATCAAGTCTCACACATTCATTATCATGAAAATTTACGAGCTCAAAATAAACTACTTATTAAAAAGCAATCACAGGTTCAACAAGCAACCATCACCTATAAGAATAAGACATCACTTCACTTTCTTCAATAAGATGCAACATTTAATATCTCTCCAATAAAGTTGTGAGTAGTTCATGACTTGTGTTACTTATATCTCAAAACCAGCAACTTCACAAAGTCCAAACGTAGTAGTTTAATTAGAAGATCTACTTCTCACCGCTTAAGATACAATCCAATTCCGGAATCACTAGTCATGATGGATTACAACTCCATGATATGCAATATTATGGAAATAAGGATAAAAAATAACAATAAATAGAAAATTCTAGTCAAATGTTTTTTAGGTCTTCCATTCTTTATGGTTTGAGATGACAAACTTTTCTTGTTACTTTACATAAAATGAATATAATTATTCTCTTTTGTATGACTTTTTATTAGAAAAGCTGGAGGCTTTGATTTTGATGGTTCCAAACGTCTGTCACGTGGACGACCTCGAGTCTTTGAAAAGAGTCGCCAACGTCAGTTAGGTCGTTGACATGTGTTGAAGGCAGATCTCGGGGATCTTGAAGACACGTATGATCTTGGCAGTTTGGATAGTATATTCTTGTTTTAGGAAAGATCTCATGTATATTGTATTGTGATGTTCGTATTTTTAGTATAGTTTTTAGTATATTTTCTTGGTTTGTTAGGCTTAGTTTTAGTAGTTTTAGGATTAGTTTTGTGTGTTTTTGGATAGTTTTGCATATTTTGTGAAAAGTATGGAAGCTACTCCGTTTTGTGTCTTTTTGTAGGTTTTAGCGAGGAAAAGATGCTATTTGGAGCTGAATTTGGAGTGACTATGATGAAAGACGGAAGAATGCAAGACGAAGAAGTCGATGCCTAAGTTTCTGGAGATAAAGTGTTGAAGAAAGCCAAACCCAGGCTCGTTAACGAGGCTGTAAGGGGTCGTTAACGAGGCCACGAGATGAAGATTTCGAGAGTTTAATTCTGTGACTCACCGATCCTGTGCGGGAATTTATTTCCGTGTCGGTAGAGTATCTTTTTATGATTTTAGGGTTATTATATTATGTATTTTAGGTCTTGTTATCTTTCTAGATTTTATTTCTATCTTTTAGGATTTTAATTCTATCTTTTTAGGAAAGTTTTTATCTTTTAGTCTTATTAGTATAAATAGCCCTCTTATTAGCCTAGGAAAAAAAGGGGGGGATCGATTGAAGAGAGGAGGAAGAGCCGAGAATAGAAAGAGAGGATCGGAGTCGAGATTGAAGGTTCGGTGGACGAGAGTTACCGGGGTCGTTGATTGTGATTTTGGTTCGGTGTTTGTATGTTTTCGGTTTCTTCTGAATTTCTGTAAGACGATATTTCCTATTAATTTGAGTAGTGTTTTGTTTTCAATGATTTCTTTTGTTGAATTTATTTGTTTCTTAGTTATGAGTAGTGAGTAGTCTTCTTTTCTAGGATCGGGGTTAAACCCGGCATAGTTATGCATGTTTAAGGAGTAAGAATATGTGTTGATTGCCTTTTATCTATTTTGAGATTGTTTGTTGTGCTTAGACCTAGATGAAAGTCAAGGTGATTTGAGTTTTTAACTTGATTGAGAGAGAAAGTTATAGACTTGAAGGATGATATTGTTTGAATACGAAAGTTTCAAGCTTTAGATCCAAAACAACCAATTGAGTGGATTGGTTTATGAAAATAGGTTAATTTACTCGATAGTCGACGAAAGTTGATGAATTTATCTATTTCAAGGCATGATCTTATCATATTATGAGTTTATATGCATGACTATGTTGTGGTATCCCTTGTACTAGATCTTTGTTTTATTTGAATTCTTTTGAAGTGATATTCATTGCTGAGTTTGTAGGCTCGGTACCGAACTGTTTAGGTCGTTAGTTTTGTTGTTTTTTTTCTACTGTGGTTCGTTAACGACCCTGACAACGCCGTTAATGAGGTTGCTTGTGAGTGTTTTGCTTGCTTTTGTTTGATTTGTAGTAGTCGATAAACAAACAACCTTGCTTCTCGTGGAACGATCCTGACTTCGCTATACATAGCGGGGTCTTGACTTATAAATTTATTTGTTGTCAAGAAACCCTCCTCAACAAATTGGCGCCGTTGCCGGGGAAGCAACGAGTTTGTTTGTTTATCTGTGGGTCCGGGAATAGCCCGACCCCGTTTTGTTTTTAATTTTTGTTCTCTTTGTCTGTTTTCTCAGCGCATGCCGGTAGGACGTCGAAGGCTCGAATTTGATAACGCTGGTTATTATTCTGAACCTGAACATTCCCTGCACCGTAGACGTCGAGAAAACCGAGCCATGGCCACACCTGAAGAGATGGCTCGTCAGTTAGAAGTCCTCCAAACACAGATGGAGGCGTTAAAAACTGAGAAGGAAGGCGCTGCGGCCGAGGCTGAGCGTCAACGAGCTGCCAATGATCGTCTACAAGAAGAGCTGAATGCCTATCCGAGGAATGCCAAACAGTACATGCATCCAGAACTGAGGGTGCCAAAGTCCCCAATCGTGCTTCCGGAGATAGGGAAAGCCTTTGAGATCAAGTCTCAATTTATATCCCTAATTAAACGGGCTCAATTTGAAGGGAAACCCACTAAGTGCCCTATGGAGCATATTAGAAATTTTCTTGACTTATGTGACACCATAGTTGCTGAAGGTGTCTCACTAGAATATGTTCTATTAAAAGCTTTCAGGTGGTCTCTTGTTGGAAAGGCCCTGAGCTGGTTGGAGAGCCTACCTCCTAAGTCTATCAGGACTTGGAAGAACTTGTATGATCAATTTCATACAAAATTTTTCCCTCCTGCTAAGACAACGGAGTTGAGGAAACGCATCACCTCCTATCACCAGTTGCCTAATGAGACCTTTGTTGAAACATGGGAAAGATTCAAAGAGATGCTTAGACAGTGCCCCACTCATGGGCAACCTTTATATGTTCTGCAAGAAATCTTTTCCCAAGGTATCAACGCGGAGATTAAGAACCGCATCAACACGCATACAACGTGCGGTTTCATAGAGATAGAGCCTACAGCTGCGTGGGAATTGCTGGATAAGCTGTCCAATTACGATGCCATGTATGGAACCCAGCAGACTCCCCAGCCTCAAAAACGTCTCTACGTGCCTAACCGAGAAGAAGTTGACCTAGATGTTAAAAATCAGTTTCTACAAGATGAGGTCAACCGCCTGAAGCAGGTAAGTTTTCTGAAATCCTCTCAATCTTGTCAAGAGTGTGGTTCTGCTGCCCATAGTACTTCTGCTTGCACTAACATAGAGCAGGTAAGAGCCGCTGAGACAATTGCTGAGATGAATTACATGAGAGGCCCATACAGGAACCAACCTGGTAATTTTGACAGGTCGAACAACTATCGAACGTGGGGAAATCAAAATCCAAATCCAAGCTATGCAGCACCTCCACCAGATAGACGACCTGCGCCTTATCGACCTCCAAGCCATCAGGAGCCGCCATCTTGGGTACAAGGGTTACAGGAAAGCATCAATGGGGTCCACAACAAGGTCAACGAAGTTCAAGTTAACCTTCACCACCAAAATAAAAGATGGGGAGAGTTCGATATATGGAAGAAGAATGTTGATTCCCAACTAGGGAACCTTGCTGCACAGATTCCGAGACCACAAGGGCAACTTCCGGGACGTCCCGAAGAAAACCCTAAAGGACAGATAGCAGCAGTGCAACTTAGGAGCGGAAAGACATTGCCGGAGCGTGTCCAAGCTGAGGACAAGAAGGAAGAGGACACCACGGATACCCTCGGTAACGAGCCAGCAAGGGAAATTACCGAACCATTGTACCATGGTGACGAGGATCCGAGGGTACCTAACGACCCTACCCCAGGTAAGTTTTCTAAACCGAGCCTTTCTCTCAATCCCAGGGTAGTTAACGACCCCATCAGGGTCGGTAACGACCCGCCGAGCATACCTAACGACCCGAGTGTCGACCCGGTAGCATCACCCCTCGAGCCTAACTTGGTTCCGAGGATGGTGAAGTCTCTTCCATTTCCCACTAAGAAATCCGTGGATTCTACTGAGAGTAAGTTCAAGCGTTTCGTAAAGATTCTTCAGGGCATTAATATTTCCATCTCATTCACTGAGGCCCTAAGCGAAATGCCAGCTTACACAAAATTCTTGAAAGATATTCTTAGCAGGAAACGATCCATTACAGAGCTGCAAGATGAAGTCAGATCTATAGCTCTACCAGAAAAACTAGGAGATCCAGGGAGATTTGCAATAACTATTGGAATAGGCGACCACAAGTTCAAAGCTTTATGTGATCTGGGAGCCAGTGCCAGTTTACTCCCTCTCTCAATCTGGTCTAAAGCCAATATGGGACCACTAGAGCTGGTGGATATGAATCTCTACATGGCCGACGAATCATGTGTCAAGGCCACAGGAGTCGTGGACGACTATCCTATTCAAGTCGGGAAATTCTTTATACCGAATGATTTCATTGTCCTCGATATGCCTGAAGACCCTCATGTCCCCATAATTCTCGGCAGACCATTTTTAGCCACAGCAGGTGCAAGAGTCGATGTGCGGAAAGGACTTCTTACTTTTGATATTGGAGAGGAACGAGTGGAATTCAGCTTGGATCAGAATGCCAACGACCCAACTGCGGTCGCACAAATCGAGTTGACCCAACCAGAACTCGACACAACTAGTCCTACCGAAACTCCTTCAAATACCAAAACGGAAGAGAATTTCATACAAGTCCCTACCGAAAGTCATTGGCCGATCACCGAGCCCCACATACAAGAGCCTACTCAAGGTAAGTTCTCTAACTGTGAATTCACTAATGCTGGTCATGACTATTCTCTATCTTTTGTTCCTACACCATGCCCCATTATATGCACTAAAGAGGAGTCCGAACCACCTTGGTTTTCGGATTTCACTAACCATCATGTAGGAATATCGGGCATATTGATAGAAGAAAAAGGACCAAATTTAGTGACTCAAGCAAATAAAGGCTGCAAAGCTAAGTATGGGGTATCTCAAGACCCTAATGTAGCTACAAGAGAGCCACCTTGAGCCAAGGAGTACGTCGGGCTGACGATGTTAAAAAATAGCGCTTATGGGAGGCAACCCGCTTTTAGTACGTCGAGATTGAAGGTTCGGTGGACGAGAGTTATCGGGGTCATTGATAGTGATTTTGGTTCGGTGTTTGTATTTTTTCGGTTTCTTCTGAATTTCTGTAAGACGATATTTCCTATTAATTTGAGTAGTGTTTTGTTTTCAATGATTTCTTTTGTTGAATTTAGTTGTTTCTTAGTTATGAGTAGTGAGTAGTCTTCTTTTCTAGGATCGGGGTTAAACCCGGCATAGTTATGCATGTTTAAGGAGTATGAATATGTGTTGATTGCCTTTTATCTATTTTGAGATTGTTTGTTGTGCTTAGACCTAGATGAAAGTCAAGGTGATTTGAGTTTTTAACTTGATTGAAAGAGAAAGTTATAGACTTGAAGGCTAATATTGTTTGAATACGAAAGTTTCAAGCTTCATATCCAAAACAAGCAATTGAGTGGATTGATTTATGAAAATAGGTTAATTTACTCGATAGTCGACGAAAGTTGATGAATTTATCTATTTAAAGGCATGATCTTATCTTATTATGAGTTATATGCATGACTATGTTGTGGTATCCCTTGTCCTAGATCTTTGTTTTATTTGAATTCTTTTGAAGTGATATTCGTTGCTGAGTTTGTAGGCTCGGTACCGAACTGTTTAGGTCGTTAGTTTTTTTTTTTCTACTGTGGTTCGTTAACGACCCTGACAACGTCGTTAACGAGGCTGCTTGTGAGTGTTTTGCTTGCTTTTGTTTGATTTTTAGTAGTCGATAAACAAACAACCTTGCTTCTCGTGGAACGATCCTGACTTCGCTATACACAGCGGGGTCTTGACTTATAAATTTATTTGTTGCCAAGAAACCCTCCTCAACATATTGTAATCCGATTATTGCCTTTATCCTAAGCCGATTTTATTGTTATCCTTTTATATGGTTAGGATGATTTTGTAAAGATAATAGAAATAATATCTTGCCATAACCGAATTGGAAGATATTATTCTCTCTTATCTGACCTAGTTTTTGTGTATTTAATCTAAGGTTTTAGGTTAGATAGAGCACGAACTCATATTCCATTTTTTGCTAAGAAAGAAACAAGAGTTCGAGAGGAAGATGTAGGCTTTTGTTAGATTGAGTGCGGGTTGTAGTTATTCAGTTCACAACGAGTTCTAGAGTGCTTGAGAAGTAGGTCTAGATCTAGGGTGTTCGTGTAACTAATCCAAAAGATCAATAAAGCAAGCTAGGACTTTTAATCCTTCTAAGCGAGAACTTGGAGGGGAGTGGTTTTTACACTTGGTTGATTGAGTTGATCAAACAAGTGTTTCCACTATAAAAAACTTCGTGTTCAAGTAAGTCTTTCTTGTAGTTCATTTCCGCTGCATTTACTTAAGAGGTTGACGACTTATTTGAGGTCAACAACCTAGACGTACTAACGATCCTACAACTTTCAACTGTGAATTTGCTTAATACAAATTCAAGACTCCATTCAAAATGGATTAAGAGTATAGTTGATGAAATACCCTCCATATTTAAACTAAACAGGAGTCAAGCTTTATACATAATTGTAGCTCATTTGAGTATGTATAAACTAGTTCAAAGTGGATTAACAAATTGACCTTGTCTAAACCCTCACATTAGCATATTTCATAAGTTTTGATTTGCAGAAAGTAATTAATCACACACCAGCAGACAAGGGAATAGCACAACTTGCATTGCCAAGCAATATATTTACAACATTTTACATGAAAGCAATTAACCACACACAAGCAGAAATCATGGGACAATCTGCATATTCATACGAGAAAAATTCATTTCAGTTTCCAAGTAGAACAAAAATCAGATTTCAAATACTATGTATTATTCTAAAATCAGATTTCAAATACTATATATTTCAGCAGCTTCAGCTTAGAGCACTTAAAGTTACTCCCAATCACAGCAAACAAGACTTTGCATTCACATGTGGTTTATGTACACATCATCCAGTGAAAATGGTCAACATTCAAACTTCACATCTCCAATTTCTATTACCTTCATCAAACACAAAATCCATGGGCCTAATACTAATACATAATCAGAATGTTAAATCTATGTTTCCAATCACTTCATTTCATATCATGCTCCTAAAAATTGAGTTTGACTCCTAACATTCTGCATTGGTTCAATGTAGTCAAATAAACTACTCCAATAGAGGCAAAATCCAGAAGGCATCTAATGGCAAAATCAACAATGTCAATGAATATCAGCAAAATCAAAGCATCTAATGGCAAAATCAAAGCAAAACCAGCACTTACTTGCTTACCCTAAAGTCACCGGAGCACCGCCACAACGTTGATGAGGGTTTCCCGACAACAAATAAATTTGTAGTCAAGACCCCGCTGTGTATAGGGAGGTCAGGATTGTCCATGGGAAGCAAGTTTTGTTTGATTACTATACTAGAAAACAAGGCTACGACAACCTCGGTATCGACCTTGTCAGGGTCGGTATTGATGCTAGATTTCAACTACAGACAACGCAATTAGCACAAACGAACTACAAGCTCGGTACCGAACTGGAACCCTCGGTATCGAGTCTGAACAGAGTAATACAAATGTGATTCAAATAGAGAAAAAGATCTAGGATAAGGGTTTACCACGACATAATCATGCATTCAAAATAGTGTGAAGGATAAATAACATGTCTTGAGGATAAAGCTATCAACTTTCGTTGATTTAAGCAAGCAAATCAATCAATTTTCATAAATCAATTCACTCTCTACATATTTTTGATCCAAAACTCGAAACTTTCGTTATCGAACAATATCAACGTTCAAGGTTACAACTTTCTCTTTCGATCAAGTAATAAACTCGAATTACTTCAACTTTCGTCTAAGTATAAGCACAAAGATGATTTAAATATATGGGATGATTAATCTAAACTAATATGCAAGAATAAAAGTAAATATGAATGCAAAGATGATTTAAATATATGAAAGACAAGCGTGTTCAACTAGTTAAATCCATCATGATATTGCTTTGTTGATCATCGATTCTCTTGATTCTCTTCTCACTTGAATAATCTATTGTGGATAGTGATCCTACTAAGGATTAAGATCCGAACTTCAGATTTAGTTGATAGAACTACCAGTCTAACAACCCTAATTAAATAATAACCTATAAGACCTTCTAGATTCAATTAAATAACAGCATGACGATTCAAGTTATCAATAGAAACAAACAACTTAGAGCAACCAGACATCTAAGTAACTTGTGAATTTATTCCATTTTTCAACCAACTAGTCCAACCGGTACTAAATTGATTAAAGTATACTCTTGATCAAATTAACTCCAACCGGTAATTAATCAGATTCAGTTACAACTAGAAATTCTATCAGGTAGCTAATCTAATAAAACCCTAATTTAGATTCAATTAAACACATGGAATAATTTCTATTCAAGTTTGTTGAGAATCAATCAAACCTCACAACTACATACAAATCATGACTTCAATAACTAGACAAACACAAGAAATTTATCAATGCATAATTAAAATAAAATCAAACTTACAAAGGTTTCAAAGTCTGCCTCCAAAGAGAAAAACCCTAGCCTCCAAAGTTGATCAAAAGTTCTCCAAAAAATAAACTAACATAAGGTTTATGTATGTCTTCCAAATAATCCACAAAAAGATCTATCTTTAAGCTATACTCGGATATGATATAACCCTAGGCCCAAAAGTCAAGCCCAAAACTTCCCCGCGTAGAAAACAACGATTGCGCGGGTTGCATGAGGATTGCGCGGCCGAGCAATTGTCATCCCGCGCTTTTGCCTCGGTTCAGCATTCAGGCGTCACTTTAGGGGCTGTTTTGACCCACTTAGAGTTAGAATTTGGACACGGAGTAAAAATATGAATTGTAGCTCTTTGAATTAGCTTTCCAGTGATAACAAATTCAGCTCCATCCGAGAACTATAGCTCTCAAACCAAGCATTTCAAGATAGAGGTGTTGAAACAAAAACTCCAATGCATAGCCCGGGTTTAAGCGTTCTTTTCACACAAGCTCTTGGGTCTTGGCTCTTCTAATCTTCACTTGTATCACTATAAGCTTCCTCAAACTTCACCATAGCCCTCTAAGATCCATCCCGTCCATGCTTGTTTGCCTAAAGATTTGCAAAACCGAACAAAACAAGCGCAAAACTCGAATTTCCTAGAAAACCTAAAAACCTAAGAACTAGACTAAACTAAGTTAAAACCATGCAAAATAAACATAAATATGCATCCTAAACACTATCTAAATGCAAGCAATCATAGTATTCTCGAATTCATAAACAAAAGATAATAAACAGATCATTCTGTAATTTCAAGCTGTCCTAAACCAGTTATATCCAACAAGTAACAAAAACAATTCAACAGACAACTTTTACTACATAGATAACCAGATCCCAACAACCCGAACCTAATGACACATGTGCCACATCCGCTTCACCATTTCATAGATCATCTATCACAACTCGAATGTACCTGAAATTGTAAAAATATTCCCCGAGGGGTCAGCTACAATTCTAATTCAAGCTAGAAAGCGTGAGATGCATACAGAACGTTTGAAAAACCACACAGAACCCTAGCAACCAAAATTCACACATAGCTCATTAATTATCGATTCATATCAATTCAACACTTGACGTAAAATAATCACACAAACACGCAAGCACACACACAGAGACACACACACACATACAGACAACATCACAACTATAACCACAAATGAAAACCACAGTAACACAATAGTATAATTAATAATGATCACCTCAATAATAATAACGAATAGGATAATAATAACTTTCACCAAGATACTAACAACATATTCAACCACAAAGAACATTCTGTCAAACCCAACCTCATAATGCAAGATCATTCAAACAAAATCCATCAAATAAAATAGCAACCGACATCCTCCTCAAATCCAAATGGCACCCTCCAGCCTCTCATCTATGGCGCACGGTCAGGGCGCGTCCTATACACGTGCCCATTTTCCCTATTCACCCTTCTTTCCCCGGCTAAACCTCTACTAGAGCGTCTGCCAAAACATTTTATTTTATTTTTAGAAGGGGGTCCCTTCCAGCTGCATGATCATGCCCAAGGGCCTCTTCCTCCTCAGCGTACCCGTACCCATGACCATACCGGTGGAACCCAATGCACGCATAACGAAAAATGTTTAAAAACAATTTTTCATAATTCCAAAAACATATACAAGCACGTGATATGGAATCATTCCAAAATAAGGTTTATACAATCAGTTCACTCATTCAAAGCAAAACAGATTAGAAGCTTCTCGAAAGACAAACAAATACGCAGCGGAAGGAAATAGACTCGAACAAGTCACAATCACAATAACAAGCACAACCACAAATTCGATTCAAACCCAATCATATTCGCAGACACAATCCCAATTACTGTTACGATTACAAGCACACTCATAGTCACAGTCAGATTCAGAATCACAATCAGACTCACAATCACAATCAGATTCACAATCACAATCACAAATACAATCACAATTACAACTACACCCACAATTACAACTGCGACACAAATACAAGCACAACCACATTTATACTTACAAAGACGATTACAATTACATGTTTCAACGCACAATTTCAATCGCAATTACCATACAATTACAGGCACAATTTACAAATATGAGTACTAGCACAATTACGAATACAATTACAATATTTAGAAGCATCGAGAGAAAATTTTCATTTTAAAAGAATTAGTATGCAGAGGGACTAGTTCCCAAAAACCAATTCCACATACATGGCACTCAATCTAACAAGAATTGAATCAAGCCGAGCAAGTCGTAGAACGACTTACCTCGAAACCAAGGATCCTTTGAAGAAGGCGGAAATAAGAGTGCGAACGAAAGTGATTCCCTAATAGAAATATTAACATGACAAATGCATTAGACTCAACCAACCTTTCCTCTATCGGTACTTAAAACAATCAAAACTTGTTTTACGAACCCGACTTAATCCAACCCTCGAGTATAACTACACGAATATGCCATATACTTTGTCCAAACTTAACTACCCCAACAAGTAGGTAATGAACCAACCATATATAGCCTTTCTCGTACATAAATATAATCATATATATACACGCACAACTTAATACAAGTATAGTTCGACTCCCTATCAAGTGGATAATCATAGACTACTTTACAAATCATAATCAAATTCGCTCCTGGAGCGAATTACATAAGGTGAACCTCTTTATTACAACAAAAAGCACCTAAGCTGAAAATTTAATTTACATTCATTAAAATAGTTGCAGATCACAATACTACCACAGCACACATATTTCACTAACTATATAGCCCACATTCTAATTATATAAAATTCAAACCAACTCATACTACTTAAATTAAGATCCAATTTAAACCTAAACATGTAAGCATGAAAACTCATCCACATGTATATACATTATAGAAGCCATACATACATGATAGTTTTAATAGCCCATCTCTGAATTAATCCTAATGTTATTTAAGTTGAACGAATTAACCCCAGGATTTAACCCAAAGGCTCAAACTAATCAAGCATATATATAAACTAAGCTATTAATCAAGATTGCTTATTAATCAAGATCATCACCAACACCACTTTTCAACACTATTATACAAATTACTCTCGGCAATACAACCGAGTCCCTTAATTAATTAACTAAGACCCACCCAACAATTGTGCCGAACCAGAATTACATACTAGTCCCACTTAGAACCCCTAATAGCATAACATTGATTTGAAGAACCACAAGTTCGGAACCCTAATTAAACCAATAGGTCAGATAATGCTAACATTAACAGCTATCGCTTTTCAATTTCGGAAGTATAAAATTACTATGAACAGAAGATAACTGAAATCTAACACAACATCAACACATAGAACCGCACCTTCAAGTCAATGAACCAGACCTCGAGCGCTTGGGATCTTGACTTATTCCAAGGTGGGTGCTTCGGTTCTACCGAAGGCAGCGAGTCCCCGATGGTTAGGTCCCTACTGGCGTCGAGAGGCGTGGAGCCTCCGACCTTCTGCTTGGCCAGAACCTCGACAGACGATGGCGAAGAAGCAGGCGGCGGTCACGAGCGGTGAACAGGAACGACGGACTAGTGATGACTTCAAGTGAACGCATCCGGAGACGTGATGAACGGTGCACGAGAAATCCTTGTCGGCGATGCGCGAAAACGACGCGTGAAGGAGCGGAATCTGGCGTCGATTGGACCCGACGGCTAGGTCAAAGGATGTCAAGCCCGATTCTAGGCGAAACTTGTAATCGGCGGTTTGAAGAATGATGGTTCGGTGAGGTTAGAAAGCTCGAGTGGTTACCGGCGGTCTAGAGTAGAAACGCGGACGGAAGGGAGGAGGGCTGGCGGGGTTGAAGACCGCAGGCGGGTATGAACGCGACGGGAAGCCCTAGGCTTCCACCAACGTCGCGCGAGGACGAGGTGAGTGGGAAAGTGTGGCAGCCTCCCTCCCCCTCTCCAAAACTGGTGCGGCTGATCACTAGGGTAGGTTAGAGGATTAGGGAAAAATTCAAGATTAGAAAGGAGAACCAAGAAGGAGAAGACGGCCCAAGTATGGGCTTTTCGGCCCAGCCTCACAAATGAGGAAGTAAAGAGCTTATTAGGCTTCGGGCCCAATTACAAAAATAATAAGAAAGGTAAGGGTTGGAACGGGTTCAATTATCGGATTTTTCTGGGAACCCGAGTATTACATATTACCCCTCTTGAAAGAAGTTTCGTCCCGAAACTTGGGAAAAGACAGAACGATAAAGGATTGTTAAATCTAGTTTGAGGTCTTACATGTACCTCCCCTAAAAGTCTGTTCGTTCCCGAATTGTTATTTCTCAACTCTGAACTCCAAACACGATTACACAAAAACAAAAACAACTCATACTCAACAAAACAAGGTTATTCAATTCATCAGACACAACTAGTCTCCTTTTAAAAGGGATATAGTCAAACAGTGCAATAAGGCAATTGAAGAATCTCGGTTTAGTCAACCCAACAACAACCAACGACTAACACGTAGACATATAGATATTATGTTGTCTTACCAGAGAAATTAAGGTACTAGCGAACTAAACCATAGCTAACACTTGGCGAAACTTAACGTTGATATATGGGTGGTTTTGTTATCCCGAGTTTCTACACTAACACTAGCAGATCTAGTCTTAGGGAGAAAAGGAAGAGGCATTTCAATCTCATCATCCTTAAGCAACTCAGAATCATCTCCAAAAAGATCTTTTTATAAATTTCTCTTAACAGAATCACCATATTTGGATTTCTTAGAAACCAAGATGGGATCAGAGGGTATACCTTCTTCAGAAGTTTCTGTTGGTTCCTTTTGGGAGAAGTCCTTGTCAGCCACCTTGTCGACATTCTCCACACCAGTATCCGTGTTGATGACTTTTGAGGAGTCATTGACAGCCTTTTCTTGATCGTGAGGAGATAGCCGTTGGTTCTCCTCTTCACCAACCTCTTCTTCTTTTCCCTCTGCAAAAGACCCGACGACCTTCTCCATTTCCTCAAATTCCATTGACTCCATAATTGGAGTCTTCACTCTCTCTTCCTCTACAATCTCTTGGTCAGAGGGTTTGGGTAAGGAAGAATCACCGATTTTTGGAAAAACCATTGGTTGCGCCGTTTGGCGCGGTTTTCCAGACTTCGATGAGAGGGTTAGGGTTTCGGTTTCAATTTGAGGGGGTAGAGGATTTTGGGGTTTCTCAGTGGCAATGGGAGATGAGGGAGTTGATTTTGGAGGAGAAGAGTTTGGATTCTGGTTTTGTGGAGGAGTGAGGTTTTGAGATGGAAGTTCCATGGCAGTTGGGGGAACGGTCGAGGAAGACGATTGCCCAAACAAAAGGGCTTGAAGAAAATCGTCACCAAAGAGGGCGAGAATCTTCTTCTTCGCTGATTCAAGGATTTCGGTTTTAGTTTTGGGAGAAGCAGGGAGGTTTGAGTTGGAAGGAAACGCCATTAGAGAAGAATGAAGGTTCGAGGGTTTGGGTTCGAGAGAGAGTAGAAGTCGAGAGAGAGAGAGAAGGATTTGAGAAAAGCGTACCTTTAATTTTGACGGTTGAGGCATAATAAAGAAGTTCACTTCCATCACTAAGGAAGTTGTCAAATCACAAGATCTTCTCTTTCCTCCTTTTTGAAATACACTTTTCATGTTCAAAAGATACTATTAAGTCATGATCTTTTTCTCGCGCTAGAAAAATGCAGTCACTGATCTTGATCAAGTCGGCGACATCTATCACAAAACTGCTTCCTTCATATGTTCATGACTTTTGCACACACATGACTTTCTCTTTGAGAACTTACTTGGCGTTGGGGTTGCACAGGGAGTGCCAAAAAAAACCAAGAAAAAAAGCTTTTATCTTTGAGGATTTAGCGATCATGATGATAAGTCTCCGTTTTATAAGAAAATTCAAAAGAGGGCTCATAGAGACTCTCAAACATGATAGGTCAGGGACATGCTTTAGAATCAACTATCATTTAGGCTTATAAAGAGGGTTAGGATCATCAAGTCGATTCTTTTGGGATGAAACAAAGAGCTTAATGAGGTTGTACATATACTGAATGTAGTAAAAGTCATCGACAGTTAAATGCATGCGGTTTCCTAAAAATGATGTCTATCAAGTATGTTTAAGATTTGCACCATATAAGCATGATATCAAGACATATGCGAAGCAATCAATTCTAGCCAATCATTGAGGGAATTCGTGTAGGAAAATAGATCACTGAAGAGAGATCATACCTAATTCCATGCGGAGTTGTTCAAAGGGTTCACAATTCAAGGCTTTTGTGAAGATATCTGCTCTTTGATCACTTGTTCTACAGAATTCCATAGTGACCATCCCTTTTTCAACACAATCTCGAAGAAAGTGGTGCCTTATCTCTATATGCTTTGTCTTTGAATGTTGCACTGGATTTTTTGAAATATTGATTGCACTAGTGTTGTCACATAGTATGGGCACTGACCCACACTTCACACCATAGTCATTGACTTGTTGCTTGATCCATAAGAGTTGTGAGCAACATGCTGCAGCTGCAATATATTCTGCTTCTGCCGTTGATAGAGCCACAAAATTTTGCTTTCTAGATCCCCATGAGACAAGACAAGGCCCAAGAAATTGAGTCATCCCTGAAGTGCTTTTTCTATCAACCCGATTTCCAGCAAAATCAGCATATATGTATCCGACAAGCTCAAAATCAAATCCTCTTGGATACCATAAACATAGATTGTCAATCCCCTTAAGATACCGAAGAATTCTCTTAATAGCTTTCAAGTGGGACTCTCTTGGATCAGCCTGAAATTTAGCACATAGGCAATCTCCAAACACAATATCAGGTCTACTTGTTGTGAGATAGAGCAGTGATCCAATCATACGTCGATTCTTAGTAGAATTGACTTTTGGATCCTTGTCATCTTTTCCGAGTGAGGTAGTCGGAGACATGGGAGTATCAAAATGTTTAGCGTTTTCGAGACCAAACTTCTTAACACATTCTCTGATATACTTTTGTTGATGAACTCGTGTCCCATCCTCACTTTGAACAAATTGAATTCCTAAAAAGAACTTGCGCTCGCCTACCATACTCATTTCAAATTCACTAGACATAAGGTCAGCGAACTTCTTCACTAGCTTATCATTTGTTGAACCAGAGATGATGTCATCGACATAGATTTGAACAACCAACGTATGACTTCCTTCTTTCAACAAGAACAGAGTCTTGCAAACTTCTCCTCGAACATAACCATGTTGAATCAAGAACTATGACAAACGATCACACCAAGCACGCGGGGCTTGCTTCAATCCATAGAGAGCTTTGTCCAGTTTGTAGACATGATCCGGGTAGGCGACATCTTCAAAACCCGGAGATTGTTCAACATACACTTCCTCCTTCAGATATCCATTCAATAATGCAGTCTTGACATCCATTTGTTGTAGCTTGAATCCATGATGCGCAGAATAGGCAATGAGCAATCGTATAGCCTCAAGACGAGCCACTGGAGCAAACGTTTCATCATAGTCAATGCCCTCCTGCTGATTGTAGCCCTTAACTACTAACCTTGATTTGTTTCTGACTACATTTCCTTCATCATCTAGCTTATTCCTGAACACCCATCGAGTTCCAATCACTGACCTTCCTTTTGGCCTTGGGACCAAATGCCAAACCTTGTTTCTTTCAAATTGATGAAGTTCCTCTTGCATGGCACTGACCCAATCCGAATCATTCAGCGCTTGTTCAACATTTGTAGGTTCCAACATTGAAATAAAAGCATTAAAAGCAAAGAAATTGTTCAGAGAAGATCTGGTTTGCACACCCACTGAGAAATTAGTCAGGATGTTAGTGACAGGATGAGCACTTTTCTGTTGATAGTTCCTGACTTGTAAATCTGTCAAGTCACCGACTTGAGTTTGAGGAGCTCTCTCTGAATCTTCTTCTGAGTTCTCTGAACTTATGCTCCTTTCAAGTGTTTTCATCAAACACAACATGCACACTCTCCTCAGGCTTTGCTATGAGTGTAACACCCCTATTTTACAACATTGGGTATTACCGCCAGTGACCTCGGACTTTACCGTCCAAAGTCACCCAAGGCTTTTAGAATGATATAGAATAATAATAGTGCGGAAATAAACATAATTCATAAAATAGAAAAGGTGCTCTTGAAGGAGACTTTGTTTGTACAAAACATCTTATAGTGCTTTTAAATGTAATGTTGTTCGGAATTGAAACGCAAAAACCAACTTGTCCTTGAAACATAACGAAACTAAAACAAAATGATATGAGAAGTACATCTTGAAAATCCTCGTCCTTCCTTCGTCTTCACTTCACGCCTTGTTGGGATTCCTAGACTCTGACATAATTCGCGAGGGGCGAGAGAATGCCAGGCAAACATGCGGAAAAGAAGAATTAGTCTAAGAGACTAAGCAAGCGGGAATGGAACTTCCCAAGGGTATTTTGGTAATTCAAATAATATCGAAGGAGATATTCGGGTTGTGTTTAAGATAGGGCTTATTTATGTGAGGTTTTAACGGTACGAATGAGAGCGTATCTCAAGCGGAGATAGCTCGATAATCGAGAGAAGCGCTACTAGATTGTAGGCTTCTTTTAGAACGGATTAGTGTATGTTGGGAACATTATTCAATCAAACAAGTTTAAGAAAACCTCTTGCGCCCTGAGCGGGCCGAGAGCCGGATCGATCATTTGAGACCGGTCCGGTTTTGATGTCTTTTAAATGTGCATGGGCACTTATCTTATATCATGACGAAAAGTCATTTATTTTTTTAATGAGTTTTAAAAAGGGGGTGGGGCTCGTATGGCCCGGTCCACCAAAGGAAACCCAGTTTCCCGGCACTTAGCTAGAGTGCGCTCGTCCCTCCTTGCAATCGGAGCGGACTGGATCAAGATCCTGAAAGTCGTACTTCAAACACGTAGGCATTACGACTTAGTAAGTTTTATAGAGGCGTCGACTACATCCGCGCCCCTCACTAGTTTGTTTGACATTGACCTCTTAACGAGGTCGTAAACAATCAAGGCCACAACCAAACTAGCATAAATAATCCTATCAATAATAAAGAGCGGACTATACTAACAATGGGGTCGTTATATCTAACAATCAATATTTCCTAAGTTCCATTTTTTTTTACTTAGCACACAAGTTGTTCCCAACATCGAGAATTTCACGGAGATGAATATATAAGGTCACAAGGGGAAATTCCACTTGCCTTTGTTCTCGGAGTAGAATTATCGATAAGACGGAAAGTGTGGTTCGTGACTCCGAACAAGATTTCGACCTATCGATGCGGAAATTTACGAACGGTCTTTAAATACGAAATTCTTTTAAAGTTTGGAATTCTCTTATGTACATAGTATAAGAGAATGGAAATTTCTAAATTATTATAATAATAATTTAGGTGAGCTAATTAAAATAATAATATTCCTTTATTATTATTTTAATTTTGTAATATCCTTTTATTCCTTAGAAATATCCTTATTCAATTTATTAAAATAATTTCTTTTAATTTCACTTGCTAACTTCTTAAAATAATTGAGCAAGTATAATCTCATAAAAGTATATGATAATATTTTACCTAAAAGGTGTTTTAAAATTTATATCAACCTTAAGATTATAAAAAGTCTATTATAACCTTCTTACGATATATCACTAAATGTCATTATAATAATACTTTATTCACAATTATATTCATAAAGATACTTAAGGTATTATTTTCCCCACCAAGAATATTTTATTATTGATATTCTCTTAATAAAACCTTATTTAATTATATAAACCATATTAAATAAAGATAGAATAATTATAGAACATTTTCTTAGTAATTTCCATAAATAGAACTTTCTATTAACTTTATAAAGTAAGCTTTCCAAAACATAACATAATATTAAATTAATCTTATTTATCTTATTCCCATATATCTTTCCATATCTTATAGCTTATATAGATATATGATCATAGCTTAAAATACCTTACTTTATACTTATAGTATATTATTATGATATCTTAGGTCACAAAAAAAATATCTTTTCTATATCTTATAATATCTTTTCATGCAAGACAACTATTATAACTTATTACTATTAATATTATATTATATATTAACTTATTATCACAACTACCATAGTTATTTAAAAAAGTTTATATCTTTTAGAATCTCTACACCTAGAGATATGTCATACTAATATTTATTGTATAAAAAATTTATTATCGTATCCATCATCATTATAAAGTAGTTCATAAGTCTTTAAATTCTCTACACTTAGAGATATATTATAAAATAATAGCCCTTTATTTTATAACCTTCTAACTAGGCATTTTAATAATAGAAAGTTACAAACTTTAAACTAGTAACTTTATATAAAAAAATACTTTTAGATGTGTTCTTATTATTATATTTTCCTCTTATCACCAAATCTTTTTAGAGACATGTAACCACCTTATGATATAAAAGGTATGAATATTTCGTATTATATTATACTTATTTCAGTATTTTATTTATTTAATAAATTCCCAAGTATTATGTTAAACAAATTATCTCATACTTTTCCATATGAATATCTTATCAAAATATATTTGAGTTTATAATATGCTCTTTTAAAAGACATGCAATCACTTTATATATTATAAAAAGTATTAAGATGATAATTTCTATCATCTTGCTCAAATCCTATTATTCATTAAATTATGCTCCAAGTAAAGTAAACCTATTATATATATAATACTTTTCAAGTATATAAACTCATATTTCAAATCCCATGATTTTTATTTAACAATTTTCCCATGTCTATCATAATGTGTTTCTTTATATAAAGGCACATACAAGTTATTTATTTAATCCCATTCTTATTCTTGTGAGTGCTATTATTTCTAGAGATCTATTATAAATTATCTCAAAAATTAGTAATAAGGTCTAAGTTAACATGCATGGGTATTTCTTATTAATAAAAACCTTATTCTATTTATTTCATAAATTTCAAGTTACTTATTTTATAATCAAAGCATATTCTTATGATATCTTAATTCAAATTATAACATCTTTCCCATATTTCTCCAATATCTTGTCATGCAAGTCAACTTTTATAACTTAGTAATATAATAACATATTATATATTAACTTGACGTCACAACTATCATATTTATAATTAAAGCTTATAAACTTTAAAAGATAATAACTTTATATAAAATATTTTTATGTGAGATCTTATTATGTCTTGAAATTTATGATATGTGTTAAATATTAAATAGAATACAAATTTACCAATTATACTAGTAATTCCTTTATTTGATTTATTCTTCTAATAATATCTCAAGTTAATATTTCCTTATTAAATATATTCTTGTATGCTATTACTAATTTGATTTATTTATTTCTACTAACAAACTCTTTTAATTAAAATAAGATGATTTAATTAAATTAATAAACGATAAGATTATACCCTCTACTCATTTCTGTAATACATGCAAAGGAGAGCAACGCAGGGGAGGGGCGGGGAGCAGGGTGGCGCACCTGGAGGGCGGCGGTGGCTCGGGCGGCGCGCTGGCGGTCCGACGGCAAAGGAGGTGGTCGGCGGCTGCAAACAAAGAAGGGGAAAGGGTTGTGGTGGAGCTTTTGAATGGCTTCTATGGTGTTTTATGAGGGAAATTCACAACTTCTATGGCTGATTTTTATGAACTTGAATGAGAGAAATTGCTTAGAAGAGAGGAGGATTGATGAAGGTGTGAGTTTGAAGGAGAGTTAGGGCCCTTTATATAGGCAAAGGAGATGAAGCTCTCAATCTATGGCAATGGTGATGAACCAATGGAGGGAAGAGAAGATGATCATCTATTGGGCACAAGTGTGCTAGTTTGATGGTGATGAGTGATGATGCAAGGAACTTGGTCTTGCAAGCAAAGGGAGAAGGTGGTGGACATGCATTGCTCCCATGTCAAATCAATTTGACTTGTTGGGAGAAGAAGAGAGAATAGAATAGTTTAAAATTAAAAGTGTTGTAATTTGGGTAGATGAGTCACTATAGCATGGTGGGAAAGGGAGTGTGTAATTGTATAGAAAATGCAAGAGGTCTCGGGTTCAAGTCCCGGCTCTTGCATCCTTTTTATTTAAATGGCCTTGTACTAAATTTTAGTCTTGTACACTCTCTTATTTAATAATTTTGAATTTTATAAAAGCCTTATTCTTATTTGAATGCTTTTATGCCTCCATAATCTTTCATAATATATTCTTGAATTTATTTATTTAAATCATTTAAGTTCTCTTGTTATAGAGAAAAACGATTATAAGTTACATTATAAGGGGTTTTTTTACAACCTTGGAACATTGCGGATATTATTTTTATAATTTATTAAGATAATTATAAAAATAATTAAACTCTCTTTTTATGAGAATACTTAAATAGATACCCGACTTGCTTAATACATTAAAAAAAACTTTATTGTCATTGTGGTAAACTTTTATAACCTTTTCTTAATATAATATGAAATTATAAAGACTATTAAATTCTCTATTTTAGAGAAAAAAAATTATTGGAATAAATTATCAAATTTATTTTATTTATAACTTAGCGGATATTACAATAGTACCCCCTTAAAAATTAGTTTCGTCCCCGAAACTAGGAAAGACTTAGGGCGGTACAAGGTTAGCACGGAAAACCACTAAAATTCACAATTGTGAGGAAACAACAAAGGGTCAAGTACCCCCTTAAAGAACATTTCGTTCTTTAGTTAAGATGACTATACAAGTAGAAGAATTACTATTGTAACTTTATCTTAAGGAATCGTTAAGTTAGTAATCCTTAGGAAGATTCCCACATTTGAACTTATGTGGTTTAATTTAACTCAAGGAATAGGATTGGAAATCTGATTGGTCTGGCTAGTGAAGTAGGCAGGGTCAACCGGTTTTATCCAAAAGCTTGGGTCAACCTACGGAAGTTTTGGGTTGACCTTCCCGAACATAAAGGTTGGATTGCTTATAGAATAAACTTCCTTATTGAAATGAACACTTAGGTGTTTTTAGGAACCAAGTAAGTCCATGACTAATCTACTCTATATTTCCAGAATTTAGTCGTTGCGGAAGAATTCTTTTTAGGTGGATAATCGATAACTGTCGATATCGAACCGAAGTTTTGAATATGTGAAAAAAATCATATCTTCGAAGAAGAGTCTCAAAAGGACGGCTTCTAAAGAAGTTACTAATGGGATAGGCGATTGTTAACACACAAGAGGGAGTAACCATCTTTACGATGTCATAATTGAATATATTATACTATCGAGAAGTTGTTCGAGCGTCCCTTTATATTATATTATACAATATTTATCAAAAATGTAGTTTTTCGTAAGCAAGGTTAAACTCGAGGGACTACGTGGTTTCATTCCACCGATGTGATCAGTACCGGGGAGCGATTTCCAACATAATCGCCTAAAGTGTATATCTTCATAGGAATAAGACTTGAAGTTCTACCTCAACCATGTGGCCAAGGTGGGAGGTAAAAGTCCATTCTTATTCACCACCATGAATCTATATTGAAACTTTTGATTTTATAGTTTACAATTTCGTTATGGTATAAAGAGTAACATTTTGAGGCGAACTTAGTAATACAATGAATATGTCATAAAGTTAAATCAGGGTTTAGCTCGAACTTTCTCTTATATTAAGCTAACGATGGAACACGGTCTTTGGTTCGATACGCAAGGATATAATATGATAACCATAATCATAATATAGATTTCAAAATGAGACACTCTTACGAGGAAGAGTGTCACCGGGATGGTTCAACATTAACATCTACTGTTGCGATACAAAAGGGCCTTAAAGGCAAAACTAAAAAGTTTACAAATATTTAAACTTGGGTAGGAAGGAGGATCCAACTATTCCTCCTGAACATCCGATGCAAGAGGTTCGTCATTGTGGTGCATCTCATAGAGCTATTGATCTTGGCTCTGGAACGTAGTCGACCTCTTTCTTTTTTTCTGGAGCTATAGATTGCACAGAAGCAATTCCCGTCATTCTGTTGGAAAACTAAGGGTATTGGGAGACTGAGTTGGAGCGAGTTGGTCCTGACTTATTTGCTGGTCGTCTACAGAATTGGCGGAGATGTCCGTCTCTCCCACAATTGAAGCACTTCTTAAGATTCTTGGTACAGTTTCGGTTGATGTGTCCCGGTTCTTCGCAGTTGTGACAGACTATAGAGCTCTTCTTGGTTTTTGAGCCTTGTAATGATTTAGACTTAGTTGGCTCGGACCCAATCTTGCTCTTCTTTGACCAGCCTGAACTTTGTGGAGAGCCTAGCCTCTTAAATTTGCCATTCTCCTTTTTATGAGATTGTCCCCAATCTTCCACCCTTGGTGCGGGTTCCTCGAGCAAGGATTTTTCCATGTGGGCCGCATCCACGTATTCTCCCAACGTCGTGCACTTGCAATAACTCATCAGAACTTTTATTTCTGGGTTCAGTAATTCATGGAACCGTTGAATTCTCGCTGCCTTGGTGGGGACATTCTTTGTGGCATCTCCCATTTGGGGTTTAAGCTTTGTTGTCTCGGGTATGCTTGGCCCACCAATCTTTTGGTAAGGAACCTTATAAAGCTTCTCTTTTCCCCAAGTTGCCCAGAAGTGATCTAACATCTTCGCTTTGAACATTGCCCAATTCAACCATGGTTGTTCCAACAAGTTTGAACTTTCCTACCATTTTCGTGCTTCTTCCCTTAGCTGAAGGGAGGCAAGGTGCACCTTTTCAACTTCTTTGCACTCAAGCGTGCTTAGGAGGCGCTCCATTTGTAAGAACCATCTGACTATTTCGTGGGTTTCTCCCGTACCGTCATAAGTGTTTGGCTTCAATAAGGTAAAAGTTCTCAGGTTCTTGTCACACTCTGAGCAAATTATTGATGAAGAAGTCTGGACGATATTATCCTTTGCATTGGTAGTTTGATCTCCTCCTGCTAGCTTCTTCACGTTGGGCAATGTAGTTGAAATCATCTCATGACTGAATTGTTCCATGTGGACTCTTGCAGCTTCGATTCTTAAAGGACCACTTTCCACCGTCCTTGGTGGGCAAGGGACTTGTTGAAGTGGGTCTTCTTGATTTTGACCAGAGCGCTTAGACCATTCATCATTTTCCTGAGGCAGAATGTAAACAAATGTGCTCCTATTGTTGTTCTCTTTAGCGTTTGCCATCTTTTAACGTTGAGCATCTGATGTCCTTCTAATGTCTACAAGGAAGGGATGGTTAACAAGGTGCAAGAGGACTATCCAACCGAATAACGGAAAACAAAGGTTGGGAAATAATAGCGTCGAGTATGGAAGAGTTACTACTTTAGTTGTGACGAATAGGAACACGTGTCCACTAATTGTCTAAATGATGAAGCAACTTCATGACTCACTAGGCCTATCGGGCAACTTAGCGAACTTATAATCCATGTCCAAAATATCTTGGTCCTAGCAACTTGTTTTCTAACTTCATCTATCACCGTGTTGACTTATCAAAATGGAAGCGAAGAAAGGTCTATGACGTGGCTTTCGCATAGCTTTATTATGGTTGGTTTATTCGTTTGACAAACATCAAACACCACGCCAAGCTTCCATATATTAGTTGAGAAAATTCCTAAATACTTGTCGGTACGTCAAACTAATATATCCTTCATTGATCGGAATCTCTACCACTCCTTTATTGTTAGATCATTATTTGCCCCACACATACCTCTCGATAATCTCTTTCGAGATCTGGTTAAGTGGAGACATGTTAGATCTTTAGTCGACTAAGCCTTCCTTGGCGTCCTCTTTGGAAATTTCTATCTTCCCTTGAGTCACTGGCTCAGTAAGTTTGGCTCTATGGAAACCTAAGTATTACCTTTAGCTGGCGTGACTTCTTCTCATTCCCGGTGTGCATGAACTTAGTTTTTATTATAACCATTTTCTGTAAATGGCTAACAATTGACATTCATATAGAATATCCGTAATTCTATAATTGAAGCAGGATATAGTTGTTTTTGTTAACTCCCAAGTATAGGCAAGAACTGATGTGCACGTTTAGAGAAGAGAGAAATTTTTTGTTAGAACTTTTATGGGAACGGATTAAAAAAGGCTCTATATAATAAGCCATTACACTAGGGACGAAAACAAAGCTACTATCGACCTGACTATTCAAGGACAAAATGAACAGTTGAGTTAAGTGGACTACTTAGAGTTTCACATTGCTTAATGATAAACAACCGAATTTTAGCCCTAGGGTGTGGTTAGGAAACAAAAGTTGTCCAAGAATCCTTCATCGGACAAACTTTCATCGAGGGCGCCTCCTTCGTGGTTCAACAGTAATTGGGCTTGATCGATGTGTCGACGGGTTGCAGCTATATAGCCACGATTGACTGCAAGACGAGCATGGAGTTGGGCGTCCTCGTTTTGGTATGACCTTATTTCATCCAACCACACTTCCTTGCGTTGAATGCGGTAGTCGTACTTTGGTTGACGAACCCTTGTTGGGTTTGGGCTGTTGATTGGATATGGGTTTCTTGTTTGACAATTTGCTTGGTGATGGGATGACTCTCCCTGAGTCCAGTTAGCCCATCCACCCACTTGATAGGTCATTGGAGCTTGACGTGTGATTTGGTGGCGTGGAGTCTCCGTCATGTGTCCCCATGGATGATATCCCGAGAATTCTTGCTCAGTGTTTTCCTGACTTGATTGACCAGGGAGTGAATTATTAACTCCTTCCTCGAGGTATGCTTCTTCAAGGTTCTCTTCCTCGAGATCCACCCCGGGTGCATTTTCATGCATCTCTTCTTGTAGTGCTAGCTCGGGGTTGTCCCCGGGGTATCCATTTGGCAAAACTGGCCATTGAGCGAAAGCCTCATCAAGCTCTTGGGCGGCCTTTTTGGCTTCATCCCTGATTCGGGTTAGACTTCTAGTGAGTACCATTTCTGTAGAGGCGAAGAAGGCATTTATATAGAATATCCTTTGATTCTATAAGGCGAAGACATGTTGAAGGAAGTTAAGGCATTATGTATAAAGTTTATATAAAACATTTAATTTGAGACTTTTCATTTTTCTTGGTCCTATTAAGAAGTCTAGGATTCCTATAATACTTAGAAAAGAGTTTTCTAAGATTGCTAGTAAATTTTCTAAGGTAAGAGTTAAGTTTAGAAAAGTTGTAACGAAAATGATTAAGTTAAAGAGTTGGAACAAGTTCATTACTTAAGTTTTTAGGAGGTAAAAGAGAGTTTCTAAAAATAGAAGTTCTAGAAATAAATTCTTAATATTAAAGTTTTAAATTTTCGGTTTTGAAAGCTTTTGGTTTTAAAAGCAAAACGTTTAGCTCCGATACCACAATTGTAACACCCCTATTTTACAACATTGGGTATTACCGTCGGTGACCTCGGGCTTTACCGTCCAAAGTCACCCAAGGCTTTTAGAATGATATAGAACAATAATTGTGCGGAAATAAAACATAATTCATAAAATAGAAAAGGTGCTCTCGAAGGAGACTTTGTTTGTACAAAACATCATACAGTGCTTTTAAACGTAATGTTGTTCGGAATTGAAACGCAAAAACCAGCTTGTCCTTGAAACATAACGAAACTAAAACAAAATGATATGAGAAGTACATCTTGAAAATCCTCGTCCTTCCTTTGTCTTCACTTCACGCCTTGTTGGGATTCCTAGACTCTGACATAATTCGCGAGGGGCGAGAGAATGCCAGGCAAACATGCGGAAAAGAAGAATTAGTCTAAGAGACTAAGCAAGCGGGAATGGAACTTCCCAAGGGTATTTTGGTAATTCAAATAATATCGAAGGAGATATTCGGGTTGTGTTTAAGATAGGGCTTATATACGTGAGGTTTTAACGGTACGAAGGAGAGCGTATCTCAAGCGGAGATAGCTCGATAATCGAGAGAAGCGCTACTAGATTGTAGGCTTCTTTTAGAACGGATTAGTGTATGTTGGGAACATTATTCAATCAAACAAGTTTAAGAAAACCTCTCGCGCCCTGAGCAGGCCATTTTCTTAGTAATTTCCATAAATAGAACTTTCTATTAACTTTATAAAGTAAGCTTTTCAAAACTTAACATAATATTAAAGGGTAAATTACACAAAACCACCCTTAAATTATGCTACTTTTCATAAAACCACCCATAAAAAGTTAAATTTTACTAAACCACCCATAAAAATAAAAACCTTTCACTTAACCACCTGCTTGCTAACACTGTTAAAATTCCGTTAATAAATGAATGAAAGGCCATTTAAGCCCTTTTCAACTAGCATTGTAGGACGGTTCATATATGTTAAATTGATTAATGTACTACACTAGCATTCTATGGTGTGATAATTAATTAATTTGCTAAAATCGGCAACTCCTACTAATTATAAAAATATGGAAAAATAACACTGCTTATATAATATGGGGATATTGCTAAAATAAACTAAATGAAGTCTATCAAATTAAGTACGAAATTTAAAATTCATACTACAAGGGAAAATAAAATTACAATATAATTAATGTAAATGAAAACAAGTAAACAACAGAAGAAAATTGCACAACTTCACCATTAAATTAAGTACAAATTTTATTCTTATTTTTTACTAAATTTGAACCCTTAAACACTTACAAAATCATAAAAATACTTTATTTGATGATTGAATTATGAGAACAATTAATTTTAAAATTTGGGTTGTTTCTTCTTCCCTTTGGTATGTAAAAGACGAATTTCCGTGATGTTTGTATGAGTTAGGATTATGAGAATGATATTTTTAATTTTACTTTCAATTAAAAAGGTTATATATTTTTTCTAAATAATATTTTTGTTAACAGTGTTAGGTGTGGGTGGTTGAGTGAAAGGTTTTTCTTTTTATGGGTGGTTTAGTGAAATTTAAATTTTTATGGGTGGTTTTATGAAAAGTAGTATAATTTAAGGGTGGTTTTTTGTAATTTACTCAATATTAAATTAATCTTATTTATCTTATTCCCATATATCTTTCCATATCTTATAGCTTATATAGATATATGATCATAGCTTAAATTACCTTACTTTATACTTATAGTATATTATTATGATATCTTAGGTCACAAAAATAATATCTTTTCTATATCTTATAATATCTTTTCATCCAAGACAACTATTATAACTTAGCACTATTAATATTATATTATATATTAACTTATTATCACAACTACCATAGTTATTTAATAAAGTTTATATCTTTTAGAATCTCTACACCTAGAGATATGTCATACTAATATTTATTGTATAATAAATTTATTATTGTATCCATCATCATTATAAAGTAGTTCATAAGTCTTTAAATTCTCTACACTTAGAGATATATTATAAAATAATAGCCCTTTATTTTATAATCTTCTAACTAGGCATTTTAATAATAGAAAGTTACAAACTTTAAACTAGTAACTTTATATAAAAAATACTTTTAGATGTGTTCTTATTATTATATTTTCCTCTTATCACCAAATCTTTTTAGAGACATGTAACCACCTTATTTTAAAAGGTATTAATATTTCGTATTATATTATACTTATTTTAGTATTTTATTTATTTAATAAATTCCCAAGTATTATGTTAAACAAATTATCTCATACTTTTCCATATGAATATCTTATCAAAATATATTTGAGTTTATAATATGCTCTTTTAAAAGACATGCAATCACTTTATATATTGTAAAAAGTATTAAGATGATAATTCTATCATCTTGCTCAAATCCTATTATTCATTAAATTATGCTCCAAGTAAAGTAAACCTATTATTTATATAATTCTTTTCAAGTATATAAACTCATATTTCAAATCCCATGATTTTTATTTAACAATTTTCCTATGTCTATCATAATGTGTTTCTTTATATAAAGGCACATGCAAGTTATTTATTTAATCCCATTCTTATTCTTGTGAGTGCTATTATTTCTAGAGATCTATTATAAATTATCTCAAAAATTATAATAAGGTCTAAGTTAACATGCATGGGTATTTCTTATTAATAAAAACCTTATTCTATTTATTTCATTTATTTCAAGTTACTTATTTTATAATCAAAGCATATTCTTATGATATCTTAATTCAAATTATAACATCTTTCCCATATTTCTCCAATATCTTGTCATCCAAGTCAACTTTTATAACTTAGTAATATAATAACATATTATATATTAACTTATTGTCCCAACTATCATATTTATAATTAAAGCTTATAAACTTTAAAAGATAATAACTTTATATAAAATATTTTTATGTGAGATCTTATTATGTCTTGAAATTTATGATATGTGTTAAATATTAAATAGAATACAAATTTACCAATTATACTAGTAATTCCTTTATTTGATTTATTCTTCTAACAATATCTCAAGTTAATATTTCCTTATTAAATATATTCTTTTATGCTATTACTAATTTCATTTATTTATTTCTACTAACAAACTCTTTTAATTAAAATAACATGATTTAATTAAATTAATAAAGGATAAGATTATACCCTCTACTGATTTATGTATTTCAAAGGAGAGCAACGCATGGGAGGGGCGACGAGCAGGGTGGCGCACCAGGCGGGCGGCGGTGGCTCGGGCGGCTCCTGGGCGGCGCGCTGGCAATCCGGCGGCAGAGGAGGTGGCCGGCGGTTGCACACAAGGAAGGGGAAAGGGTTGTGGTGGAGCTTTTGAATGGCTTCTATGGTGTTTTATGAGGGAAATTCACAACTTCTATGGCTGATTTTTATGAACTTGAATGAGAGAAATTGCTTAGAAGAGAGGAGGATTGATCAAGGTGTGAGTTTGAAGGGGAGTTAGGGCCCTTTATATAGGCAAAGGAGATGAAGCTCTCAATCCATGGCAATGGTGATGAACCAATGGAGGATGAGAAGATGATCATCTATTGGGAACAAGTGTGCTAGTTTGATGGTGATGAGTGATGATGCAAGGAACTTGGTCTTGCAAGCAAAGGGAGAAGGTGGTGGACATGCATTGCTCCCATGTCAAATCAATTTGACTTGTTTGGAGAAGAAGAGAGAATAGAATAGTTTAAAATTAAAAGTGTTGTAATTTGGGTAGATGAGTCACTATAGCATGGTGGGAAAGGGAGTGTGTAATTGTATAGAAAATGCAAGAGGTCTCGGGTTCAAGTCCCGGCTCTTGCATCCTTTTTATTTAAATGGCCTTGTAATAAATTTTAGTATTGTACATTCTCTTATTTAATAATTACGAATTTTATAAAAGCCTTATTCTTATTTGAATGCTTTTATGCCTCCATAATCTTTCATAATATATTCTTGAATTTATTTATTTAAATCATTTAAGTTTTCTTGTTTTAGAGAAAAAAGATTATAAATTATATTATAATGGTTTTTTTTACAACCTTGGAACATTGCGGATATTATGTTTATAATTTATTAAGATAATTATAAAAATAATTAAACTCTCTTTTTATGAGAAAATATTTAAATAGATATCAGACTTGCTTAATACATTTAAAAAAAATCTTTATTGTCATTGTGGTAAACTTTTATAACCTTTTCTTAATATAATATGAAATTATAAAGACTATTAAATTCTCTATTTTAGAGAAACAATTTATTGGAATAAATTATCCAATTTATTTTATTTAGAATTTAGCGGATATTACAATGAGGGGAATAGCCTACAAAGGTCCCAACATCACTCCTTGGATGGAATTTTCCTAGACTGTCCTTGCCATTGTTGTGAACATAGCATTTGCATCCAAACGTGCGCAAGTGGGCGACATTGGGCTTGACTCCCCTAAGCAGTTCATAGGAAGTTTTTCCAAGAAGAGGACGAAGCATGGCTCGATTCATCACATAGCAGGATGCATTAATGGCTTCACCCCAGAAATTTCTTGGGAGACCACTTGAGATAAGCATGGTTCATGACATGTTCTCCAGGGCACGCTTGTTTCTCTCAACCATGCCATTTTGTTGAGGAGTTCTTGACGCTGAGAAGTTGTGACTTATGCCATTTTTCTTGCAGAAAGACAAAAACCCAGAGTTGTCGAATTCTGTTCCATGATCTGATCTAACTGATACAAGAGCAACTCCAAGCTTTTTCTCAGCAACCTTCACCCATGCTTCAAATTCTTCAAAGACTTGATCTTTAGAAAACAGAAAAATTGTGCAAGTATACCGTGAAAAGTCATCAACAATGACAAAAATATAGCTATTTCCTCCACGACTTTGGATTCTCATGGGACCACATAAATCTATATGAATCAACTCTAAGGGTTTAGTGGTACTTACCTCCTTCTTGGATTTGAAGGATGACTTTACTTGCTTACCTCTCACACAAGTCTCACAAACTTCATGCTTGTTCGGATCAATCCTGGGTAGTCCTCTAACCAGTTCTTGCTTATGAAGTTTGTCAAGGAGTTTGAAAGCTCGCATGAACAAATCTCTTGTGCCAGAGGTCGCGAGACATCTGTAATTGTTCTAAGACAGTTTTTCTTCAGGCTCAAAATAGGGGTCCACCTTGTACAAATTGTTTTCACATACCCCTTTCAGAAGAATTTTGCCTGAATTAATCTCTTGTACCTGACAACCATTCTTATAAAAAACAACTTGATATTTCCCATTAGCACAGATTTGGGAAACACTTAGAAGCTTGAAACGGAGATTATCAACTAGATTCACATTGTCTATAGTTAGCTTATCTGAAAATCTTACCGTACCTATACCAGAAATGCCACCTTTACTGTTGTTGCCGAAGGTAATCTTACCTCCCTTGTATTCTTGAAGTGAGACAAAATCCCTGAGGTTTGCCGACATATGAGTTGAGCACGCACTATCAATGAAACAGGGCTCCTGATCACCCACTTCAAGCTGCATTGAAAGAATTAGTTCTTACGAACCCAGAGTTGTTTAACTCCTCTGGGTTTGGCAACATACTAACTTCTAGAATAACTTTTGTCACAATTAGCACACACAAATTCTGGATGGCAGCCAGTGACAGTGGATCTATCATGAATGTCATTTAGAGTCTATGACCTTGCATTTTCATCGTCTCTTGCCTTTTTGTGACAATCATGTTGGTAGTGACCAGGATTGCCACAATACCAACATGTCCTATGAGACTTTAGGGCAACATATTTGTTGTAGCCCGGGTAGATAGGTTTGTTGTTGATGCGTGATTGAAAGTCAATTTGTGAGGGAAACGAGTTCTGGATTTGTTTATGCCAGATTTTGTGTACCTTTTGATCAGGATACCATTGTTGCTTCCCTTTGTCTTGATTGGCCACCACATGAGTAGAGCAACTTGCATTGTCACTACCCATAAGAGGTTTACCTTTAGACACAAGGGGAGCATGATTGGTACCCTGAGTGTTAGATGCACGAGCATATCCAAATCCAGACCTATCAACCTCCTTCACAAATTTCCTTTTATAGTCATTTCTTACATTCTGAGCCTTTTCAGCAACAAACTCATCTAAGCCATTTCTTCTTTTTAGTCTCATCATCAATCTTTAGGTCCTCTAAATCTTTAGACAACTTAGCATTACCCAGTCTGAGCATGAGCCTTTCACCTTCTAGGTCAGTGACTTGTTTTTCCAAGTTATTGACTTGTTTTTGCAAGTCAGTGACTTGGTTTTTTGAATCTGACATGACTCTGATGTTCGTATTTTTAGTATAGTTTTTAGTATGTTTTCTTGGTTTGTTAGGCTTAGTTTTAGTAATTTTAGGATTAGTTTTGTGTGTTTTTGGATAGTTTTGCATATTTTGTGAAAAGTATGAAAGCTACTCCGTTTTGTGTCTTTTTGTAGGTTTTAGCGAGGAAAAGATGCTATTTGGAGCTGAATTTGGAGTGACTATGATGAAAGACGGAAGAATGCAAGACGAAGAAGTCGAAGCCTAAGTTTCTGGAGATAAAGTGTTGAAGAAAGCCAAACCCAGGCTCGTTAACGAGGCTGTAAGGGGTCGTTAACGAGGCCACGAGATGAAGATTTCGAGTGTTTGATTCTGTGACTCACCGATCCTGTGCGGGAATTTATTTCCGTGTCAGTAGAGTATCTTTTTATGATTTTAGGGTTATTATATTATGTATTTTAGGTCTTGTTATCTTTCTAGATTTTATTTCTATTTTTAGGATTTTAATTCTATCTTTTTAAGAAAGTTTTTATCTTTTAGCCTTATTAGTATAAATAGCCCTCTTATTAGCCTAGAAAAGGGGGGAGGGATTGAAGAGAGGAGGAAGAGCCGAGAATAGAGAGAGAGAGAGGATCGGAGTTGAGATTGAAGGTTCGGTAGACGAGAGTTACCGGGGTCGTTGATCGTGATTTTGGTTCGGTGTTTGTATTTTTTCGGTTTCTTCTGAATTTTTGTAAGACGATATTTCCTATTAATTTGAGTAGTGTTTTGTTTTCAATGATTTCTTTTGTTGAATTTATTTGTTTCTTAGTTATGAGTAGTGAGTAGTCTTCTTTTCTAGGATCGGGGTTAAACCCGGCATAGTTATACATGTTTAAGGAGTAAGAATATGTGTTGATTGCCTTTTATCTATTTTGAGATTGTTTGTTGTGCTTAGACCTAGATGAAAGTCAAGGTGATTTGAGTTTTTAACTTGATTGAGAGAGAAAGTTATAGACTTAAAGGATGATATTGTTTGAATACGAAAGTTTCAAGCTTTAGATCCAAAACAAGCAATTGAGTGGATTGGTTTATGAAAATAGGTTAATTTACTCGATAGTCGACGAAAGTTGATGAATTTATCTATTTAAAGGCATGATCTTATCTTCTTATGAGTTTATATGCATGACTATGTTGTGGTATCACTTGTCCTAGATCTTTGTTTTATTTGAATTCTTTTGAAGTGATATTCGTTGCTGAGTTTGTAGGCTCGGTACCGAACTGTTTAGGTCATTAGTTTTGTTTTTTTTTCTACGGTGGTTCGTTAACGACTCTGACAACGTCGTTAACAAGGCTGCTTGTGAGTGTTTTGCTTGCTTTTGTTTGATTTTTAGTAGTCGATAAACAAACAACCTTGCTTCTCGTGGAACGATCCTGACTTCGCTATACACAGCGGGGTCTTGACTTATAAATTTATTTGTTGTCAAGAAACCCTCCTCAACAAATTGGCACCGTTGCCGGGGAAGCAACGAGTTTGTTTGTTTATCTGTGGGTCCGGGAATAGCCCGACCCCGTTTTGTTTTTAATTTTTGTTCTCTTTAGCTGTTTTCTCAGCGCATGCCGGTAGGATGTCGAAGGCTCGAATTTGATAACGATGGTTATTATTCTGAACATGAACGTTCCCTGCACCGTAGACGTCGACAAAACCGAGCCATGGCCACACCTGAAGAGATGGCTCGTCAGTTAGAAGTCCTCCAAACACAGATGGAGGCGTTAAAAACTAAGAAGGAAGGCGCTGCCGCTGAGGCTGAGCGTCAACGAGCTGCCAATGCTCGTCTACAAGAAGAGTTGAATGCCTATCCGAGGAATGCCAAACAGTACATGCATCCAAAACTGAGGGTGCTAGAGTCCCCAATCGTGCTTCCGGAGATAGAGAAAGCCTTTGAGATCAAGTATCAATTTATATCCCTAATTAAACGGGCTCAGTTTGAAGGGAAACCCACTGAGTGTCTTATGGAGCATATTAGAAATTTTCTTGACTTATGTGACACCATAGCTGCTGAAGGTGTCTCACTAGAATATGTTCTATTAAAGCTTTCAGGTGGTCTCTTGCTGGAAACGCCCTAAGCTGGTTGGAGAGCCTACCTCCTAAGTCTATCAAGACTTGGAAGAACTTGTATGATCAATTTCTTACAAAAATTTTCCCTCTTGCTAAGACAACGGAGTTGAGGAAATGCATCACCTCCTATCACCAGCTGCCTAGTGAGACCTTTTTTGAAACATGGGAAAGATTCAAAGAGATGCTTAGACAGTGCCCCACTCATGGGCAACCTTTATATGTTCTGCAAGAAATCTTTTTCCAGGGTATCAACGCGGAGACCAAGAACCGCATCAACACGCATACAACGTGCGGTTTCATAGAGATGGACCCTACAACTGCGTGGGAATTGCTGGATAAGCTGTCCAATTACGATGCCATGTATGGAACCCAGCAGACTCCCCAGCCTCAAAAACGTCTCTATGTGCCTAACCGAGAAGAAGTTGACCCAGATGTTAAAAATCAGTTTCTACAAGATGAGGTCAACCGCCTAAAGAAGCATGTAAGTTTTCTGAAATCCTCTCAATCTTGTCAAGAGTGTGGTTCTGCTGCCCATAGTTCTTCTACTTGCACTAACATAGAGCAGGTAAGAGCCGCTGAGACAATTGCTGAGACGAATTACTGATGAGGTATTTTTCAGTCGTTTACCTATCAAAGAATCCTAACTTAACCAATCTGAGTAGAATGGTAAGCAAGGGTCGATCCCACAGAGACTCGTGTATTAATGTTATTACTTATGTGCCAAGTAACTAAAGGGGGGTTTCAGAATGATTATCCAAACTAATATGCAAGAATAAAACTAACTATGAATGCAAAAGATGATTTGAATATATGAGAGACAAACGTGTTCAACTAGTTAGATCCATCATGATATTGGTTCATTAATCATCGATTCTCTTGATTCTCTTCTCACTTAAATAATCTATTGTGGATAATGACCCTACTAAGGATTAAGACCCAAGCTTCAGATTTAGTTGATAGAACTACCAGTCTAACAACCCTAATTAAATAACAACCTAGAAGACCTTCTAGATTCAATTAAATAACAGCATGACGATTCAAGTTATCAATAGAAACAAACAACTCAGAGCAACCAGACATCCAAGTGACTTGTGAATTTATTCCCTTCTTCAACCAACAAGTCCAACCGGTACTAATTGATTAAAGTATACTCTTGATCAAATTAACTCCGACCGGTAATTAATCAAATTCAGTTTTAACTAGAAATTCAATTAGGTGATCAATCTAAGAAAACCCTAGTTTAGATTCAATTAGGCATAGGGAATAAACTCTATTCAAGTTTGTTGAGAATCAATCAAACCTCACAACTACATACAAATCATGACTTCAATAACTAGCCAAACACAAGAGAAATTAGCAATGCATAATTGAATTAAAATCAAACTTACAAAGGTTTCAAAGTCTTCCTTGAGAGAAAACCCTAGCCTCCAAAAGTTGATCAAAAGTTATGAAAAATAAAACTAACATAAAGTATTTATATGCTCCTAAAAATATCCTCAAAAGATATATTAAACACACATACTCGGATGACATACAAGCCCACAAATCAAAACCAAAGCCCAAAACAAAACTCGACCCAAAACACTTGCTCGCTGAAAACTTCCGAATACGCGACTTCGACACCAGAAAGCGCAACCGCGCTTTCTCTTGCAATCCCGCGCTTTCCCCATTCAGTTGGGATTGCGCGGCTTCGTTGCTCGGCTTCAGCCCGAGCACTTGGCTTGGCTTTTTTGCTTATCTTCCTTGTCTTGGCTCTTCTCCTAGCATGTCCTAGCTCTCTTGGCTCCTTTGCCTCGTCCATCACCACCATGATCCATCTATACTCGCCCCGCTGTTGCTCCTGAATCTAAAAACCTGTAAAATCGAGCAAACCAGCGCATAATACCCGATAACACAAAAACCTAAAAACTACATAAAAACTAACCTAAAACTAACTAAAACATATATAAAACATGTGTCTACACTACTCCTATATGCAAGCTATCAAATTCCCCCATGCTTAACCCTTGCTTGTCCTCAAGCAAGACATAAATCCAATCACACCATAGAAATATAATCATACATCCATCTCAAGTCAAACAAACATTTCACATATAATTGAAAACCTAACCAAGACTTCCTAACATGCATCATCATAAGCATAGAGCAAAGACCATTCATTCATTCTAGACCTCACCAAGGTATATGTGTTTGCACTCAAACTCTCAAGTGTTTAAGGACGTGTGTCACTCAAAATCAACCATGAAAACTAGACTACCATATGCTTGCATCAGAGTTCTAAATCTCCACCGCTGGGGATCAAGTACATAACAAAAATCATGAGGTCTTTTTAAGGCTTGTAATGGGGCCAAGGTAAAGAGAAATTAGGAAGGGATCATATTTGGCTTGTGGTGCTAAATCCGGGATAAAGAACTAATCTACCCAAATCCAACACTTTTTCATAACACTTCCAACTTCACTCTACCAACTCCTTACATTAACACTTAAGCACTTTGCTTCTCTTTTATTTTTTCTCGCCTCTTCAACTCTTTTCTCGCTTTGCTAATGAAGATTACACACAATTCAAGCAATTTTTTCTTTTGCTTTGCAACATAATTCATCTTCATTTTTTTCACTTTGAAACCCAAGAGTTTTATTTCCTCTTTTTCCACCTTTTCATCCAATTCCCCCATACTTACATCAGACTCACACAAAACATAATCAACCTAAAGTCCTAAATCCCGGATTATGGGTCAAGCTTATTAGGCTAGGAATCATTTTGTGGAGCTCATAAAAATAGGCTTAAAGCTCAAATAAGTGGGGTGTCAAAAACATGGATCTTGTAAGGTAGGAAGGGAAATAATAGGCTTATAGAAACATTGCCTCAATCATTTTAATGTCATGCATTCAATCATATAAAGCAGCCTTGAAAAAGAGTATTAACGCAAGTTCTAGAGCTAGATACTCATGGTGATACACTCAAGAATGTAGAGAACAAATTTATCATGAAAGGCCAAAAATATCTCACAAGGCTAATTTTTTGTCTAGAACTTCAGAATGAATCAAATACTCAAGCTAAATACATGCTCCATCCTATAATCAAGGTAAGCAATCAATGATCATGCTTATATCATATCAACTTCAGTAAATCATGCAATTCATGGGTTAGAACTTATACTTAGCATTGAAAAACAAGAGGAATCAAACAATGGGGAAATAAGATCCTAAATGCAATATTTTTGTATTTTTTCAAATTTCTGATTTTTTTTCATTTTTCAAAAATTTAATCAATGCATGCAGAATTTTTAAATATGACCTAAACTAATGCAACTACATGCAATGCAAAAGTAATTCCCTTCCCCCATGCTTAGAACATACTTTGTCCCCAAAGTATAGTAAAAAGGTAAGGAAAAGAGAAAAACTCACAAAACTCTAGACGTGTGGCAGGTAGTAAGGCGGGAAATCTTGTGGTGGCGGTGGCTGGTACTCCAGTGGATACTCTGGTTGTGGATGGTACGGTGGGATCTCCTGTGCTGGTGGTTGCTGATATGGCGGGAACTGAGGATATGGAGGATCTGGAAATGCATACTGAGGATACGACTGATGAGGCGGATAGCCTTCTGAGCTCCATCCATCCTATCTGGTGTTGAGCAGTCGGAACTGCTCATCCTGGCGAGCCTGAAAAAGCAGCAAGCTGCTGATCTTGATGAGTCTGATAAGATGTGAACCTTTGATCCACATAACCTCTCATGCCCTGAAAGCTCTGATCGATGTGAGAAGACATATCATTGTATCGCTGCGTGTTGTCTAGCTGCATTTGTCTCATCATCTCCATCATCTGGTTATACTGAGCATCAGAGTAATGTACACCTCTAGCAGGTCGAGACGGATCAAACTGCCTCTGCTGATCCTCCTCCTCAGACTCATCATCCTCATCAGTGTCAGCATCTTCAGCAGATTCTTCCTCTTCTTCTTCTTCTTCTTCAGCCATGGTGAAATCTTCATCCATCTCCTCTTCATCAGAATCCACCACAATAGGAACTGAAACCGCCTTTTTACCCCTAATCGGGCCCTTAACGGTAGCCATATCCAAATCTCCAGCCTGAACCTTGATGAACCAGTTAGCTGGACTATCCCCAATCTGCACTCGATGTCCATCAGGAAGCTTCATTGCTCTCCCAGAATCACCAATCACCCAGAAGTAAGAGTTTTTGTACTTGTAGAGAGCACCCATTTTCTTCAACATGATGAAGTCAATGGGTGAAGGCGGAATATCAACATGTAACCTGCTAAGATCGATACCAAAATGCTTGTCTAGGAAAGTCACAATCCCGCCAATACAAATGGCTCCACCGCCTTTGTTCCCAACATGAGCCATGTGGTGCATCAGCATAGCACCCAAGTTCAACGATTTCCTCTTCAAGCTCGCAGCCAATACAGTGACGTCTTTCTTCGGACAATTGTTTCCCCCATCACCTCTCCCATTCAGAGTACTAGCAATAAACCGCTGGAAAACCTTAATAGCGGGGTGAGTGATGGGAGAGGCCTTTTCCCTAGACGGATTGTACTGAGGTCTCCCTGTGATGGCTTTCCAGAAGTGTATGTCAGCCCATGTAGCACCTGCCTCTGTAAGCACCAAATCTCTACTGATAGGAAAATTACAGAACCCAAACACTCGGTTGACCTCTTTCAAGGTCATCTTCCTTCTAACTCCCCCTAGCCAAAACTTAACCTCCCCTTCTCCTTTAAAATTGGTGGACAAGGTGCTCAGAAACTCCAAAGTTAGCCCCTTAAAGGTCGGTTCACATAGCTTCAAGAACTCACGCATATGCAGATACGCTCCTATTTCATTCAACAGATGAGCTATCCCAATCTGATTCATGAGATCCCAGTCAATGAACCGAGTTGCTTTCCATTCTCTATCCTTCAGAAGCTCAAACCTAATCACATCATTGTCCTTGGTCTAAGTGATCCCAAAAGTCTCTTGGATGACCTCCCCCACCACAGCAGGGGGAGCTAAAGCGGCTCGGGATGATGAAGATCCATCAGTTCGGCCTCTCTTGTTGCCCATGATATCAGAATTTCAAGTAAACCTGCACAAACACCACACAAACAAACAAGCAAGCGCAATTCCGTTGTCCCGGCAAGGACAACCACAGCAATATTTCACAGATAATCACTCAAACGCTCTCTTCCCCCACTACCTAGAACAAATTAATCAAAATTTAATCAAATTCTAATTAATATCTAGGTAATTTTCGGATTTGCATGCAAAGTTCAAATAAAACACGAATCTAACCTAGAATCATGCAATAAACAAACTTTTGTAAAGGACTTAAGCCTAAATCCGAACCTAAAGGGGTCAAATTCGGGTTTTTCTAATCAAACCTAGATCTAGATTTAATTGTACTAAAACCGAATTTTAAGAGGAGATTGTGAAAAACTTACTTGAATTCCGCTTGAATGTGAGTTCCTTGCTTGAATTTGCTTGAAAATCCGCTTTGAAAGTGCTTGATTGGATCTTGGAGTGGTGGCTTCAATGGAGGTTTGGGGTGAGGAAGGAGAAGGAGGCGTTCGAATGGGGGAAGGGAAAAAAGAACATCGGTTTTTAATAAAAGGGGTTCGCTGAAAAGCGGCCCAATGCGCGGGATTGCACGGAAATGCGCGGCCGCGCATTTGCGATCCCGCGCAATATGCCCCAGTCGAGATTGCGCGGCTTCGGGCACGGAATTGCGCGGCCGCGCTTTCCCTTGCCCAAGCCGCACTTTCTTCTTTGTTCCTGCATTGCTCGGGGTCGAACCCAGATTCTTGACCATGCAATTTTCGTCCCAATCTCGAGTTTTTGGCCCCTTTTACTTCTAAACTTGCCTGAGCTATCTGTATATTTGAGGATTATTTCTACCAAAACTAAGTAACAAAAACAAAAACTGTAAAACAGAAAGCTAAAATCAAAGCAAATCTATCCTAAAACATGGGTTGCCTCCCAAGAAGCGCTTGTTTAACGTCTTTAGCTTGACGTAAAAAGGATATTAAGAAGGATACGAGCTATGGAATTCGATCTCCTTCCCATCGAATCCCATCTTCAGTGTGCCTTGCGGTATGTCAATCCTTGTATTTGCAGTCTTCAAGAATGGTCGTCCTAGCAACATAGACATCTTCCCAGCTCCCGATCCCATGTCCATCACTAGAAAGTCAGCCGGAAATTGCAGGGAATCCACTGTAACCCATATATCTTCAAGTTTTCCTTTGGGCCTTACAATGGAATGATCAGCCAACTCCACTATGGTTCAGGTCTCTTTCAATGGTCCCATACCGAGCTTCTCATATAAGGATGAAGAAATCACATTGACAGATGCACCTAAATCAATTAAAGCCTCATTCACCTTGGTGCTTCCAATCATGCAAGGAATGGTGAACATGCCAGGGTCACTGCACTTCTCAAGCAAACGCTTCTGAAACACAGCAGACACATGTTCTTTCTTTTTGACTTGCTTTTGACATTTCTCCTTCTGTCCCCTTTTTAGAGTGCACAACTCCTTCAAAAACTTAGCATACCGAGGTACACTCTTGATCAGATTCAACAATGGGACATTAACTCTGCATGTATTGAAGACCTCGAACAGCTCTTTATCATTCTTCAATTTCCGGGTTTCTTTCAAGGCTTCCGGGAAGGGTGGAACAGGTACATAAGCTTTCAGAAGAGGTGCAGACGAATCTTCCAACTCGCCCGGAATGCGCGGCTTTGCATCCAAATGCGCGGCCGCGCTTTTCTCCTCGATCCCGCGCAATCCCAACTGGGACTGTATTGCGCGGGATGCACATTGCTCGGCCGCGCTTTTAGCAGCCAGGCCGAGCAATCGGTCTTCGTTCTGTTCCTCGGTTTCTGTAACCTTGCTCAGCTGATACACTTGTCCCGCCTCAGAACCACCATAAATGGAGATAAAACTGACATTTGCCCTTGGGTTAAGTTCTGTCTGAGACGGTAGCTTACTTGAATCTCTAGCTTCTAGTTTACTCACTGCCTCAGCAATCTGACTGACTTGGTTCTCTAAATTCTTTATACTAGACTTGGTTTCCTGTTGAAGCTGAGTTAGAGAACCATGCATTGTAGAAACTGATTGAGTCAACTGTTGGACCATCTCCTCTGTGGACATAGCATTCTGATTCACTCCCTGATGAGGTTGGAAAGGCGGTCTGTACTGAGCTTGGCCACCTTGATGGTTGAACTGCTGGTTGTTGGAATTTCCATACCTCAGATTAGGATGATCCCTCCAACCTGGATTGTAGGTGTTGGAGAAGGGGTCATACCTCGGCCTAGGTGGTCCATATCCTCCCACTGTATTCACCTCAGCATTCTGATTTTGAAGTGTAGGGCAAGAATCAGTGGGATGCATGTTATCAAAGCAAATTTCACAGGACTTCACCTGTTGTCTACCACCTTGCTGCAACAGTTGCTTCATCATCATTTTCAACTCTGTGACTTCATCTTGAATTCTTGTGTTAGCCACCACAGAGTTTGCAGCTTTCGAGCTAGTTTCTCTTTTGAACTGTCTTGTGCCCTCAGACAGTTGTGTGAATAGGTCAAACACAGCAGCAGGAGTTTTGTTAAGAATGTGACCTTGGCAAGCTGCATTGACCATTCTTCTCTCATCGTCCAAGAGGCCATTAAACAGATATAAGATCAGGTCTTGGTCAGTGTAGCCATGGAAAGGACAACTGGCTATCAACCTCTTGAATCTCTCATAGTATTCGTACAAGGACTCACTTGCTTCTTGTTCAATATTACTAATTCGCTTCTTCAGATCATTGAGCTTTGTAGCAGGGAAGTACTTCTCTAGAAAAGCTTCTTTCATCTTAGCCCATGTATCAATACTTCCCGGAGCCAAGTAGTAAAACCAGTCTTTAGCCTGATCCTTGAGAGAAAAAGGAAAGGCTCTCAGCGCGATCTGGTCATGAGTCACATCAGCAGGCTTCATGCTTGAGCACACAGCATGAAATTCAGAAAGATGTTTGTTGGGGTCTTCACCACTATGCCCATGGAATGAAGGTAAAAGGTGGATCAACCCGGATTTCAGCTCAAACTTGACTCCCTCAGCAAGAGCAGGAAATTGCACCGCCAACGGTTGTTGTTCTAGATTCGGTGCAGTCAACTCTCTCAATGTTCGGTCACCCATCTCGACGGATTCAGCAGATTCAAATTCCGAGTCAAAGTCTTCAAGAAAGAATGGCAATGCCTAAAAGTGATTCCAGATTTCCTTCCTTAGCTTGAAAAGTGTGCTGTCAATATCTGGATCAAACAACAGGGGAGATGAGTTAGTAGCACGGGTATGAACCATATAACAGGTTCACACCCAAAACAGCACGAAAGTAATAAACACAAATAGCGACGAGTCCCCGGCAACGACGCCAAATTTGATGAGGTATTTTTCAGTCGTTTTACCTATCAAAGAATCCTAACTTAACCAATCTGAGTAGAATGGTAAGCAAGGGTCGATCCCACAGAGACTCGTGTATTAATGTTATTACTTATGTGCCAAGTAACTAAAGGGGGGTTTCAGAATAATTATCCAAACTAATATGCAAGAATAAAACTAACTATGAATGCAAAAGATGATTTGAATATATGAGAGACAAACGTGTTCAACTAGTTAGATCCATCATGATATTGGTTCATTAATCATCGATTCTCTTGATTCTCTTCTCACTTAAATAATCTATTGTGGATAATGACCCTACTAAGGATTAAGACCCAAGCTTTAGATTTAGTTGATAGAACTACCAGTCTAACAACCCTAATTAAATAACAACCTAGAAGACCTTCTAGATTCAATTAAATAACAGCATGACGATTCAAGTTATCAATAGAAACAAACAACTCAGAGCAACCAGACATCCAAGTGACTTGTGAATTTATTCCCTTCTTCAACCAACAAGTCCAACCGGTACTAATTGATTAAAGTATACTCTTGATCAAATTAACTCCGACCGGTAATTAATCAGATTCAGTTTTAACTAGAAATTCAATTCGGTGATCAATCTAAGAAAACCCTAGTTTAGATTCAATTAGGCATAGGGAATAAACTCTATTCAAGTTTGTTGAGAATCAATCAAACCTCACAACTACATACAAATCATGACTTCAATAACTAGCCAAACACAAGAGAAATTAGCAATGCATAATTGAATTAAAATCAAACTTACAAAGGTTTCAAAGTCTTCCTTGAGAGAAAACCCTAGCCTCCAAAAGTTGATCAAAAGTTATGAAAAATAAAACTAACATAAAGAGTCGAGGGAAGGTAGTGATGAGTGTTACCTGGCAAATCGCTATTTATATGCTCCTAAAAATATCCTCAAAAGATATATTAAACACACATACTCGGATGACATACAAGCCCACAAATCAAAACCAAAGCCCAAAACAAAACTCGACCCAAAACACTTGCTCGCTGAAAACTTCCGAATACGCGGCTTCGACACCAGAAAGCGCGACCACTCTCTCTCTTGCAATCCCGCGCTTTCCCCATTCAGTTGGGATTGCGCGGCTTCGTTGCTCGGCTTCAACCCGAGCACTTGGCTTGGCTTTTTTGCTTATCTTCCTTGTCTTGGCTCTTCTCCTAGCATGTCCTAGCTCTCTTGGCTCCTTTGCCTCGTCCATCACCACCATGATCCATCTGTACTCGCCCCGCTGTTGCTCCTGAACCTAAAAACCAGTAAAACCGAGCAAACCAGCGCATAATACCCGATAACACAAAAACCTAAAAACTACATAAAAACTAACCTAAAACTAACTAAAACATATATAAAACATGCATCTACACTACTCTTATATGCAAGCTATCAATTACATGAGAGGCCCATACAGGAACCAACCTAGTAATTTTGACAGGTCGAACAACTATCAAACGTGGGGAAATCAAAATCCAAATCCAAGCTATGCAGCACCTCCACCAGATAGACGACCTGCGCCTTATCGACCTCCAGGCCATCAAGAGCCGCCATCTTGGGTACAAGGGTTACAGGAAAGCATCAATGGGGTCCACAACAAGGTCAACGAAGTTCAAGTTAACCTTAACCAGCAAAATAAAAGATGGGGAGAGTTCGATATATGGAAGAAGAACGTTGATTCCCAACTAGGGAAGCTTGTTGCACAGATTCCGAGGCCACAAAGGCAACTTCCGAGACGTCCCGAAGAAAACCCTAAAGGACAGATAGCAGCAGTGCACCTTAGGAGCGGAAAGACATTGCCGGAGCGTGTCCAAGTTGAGGACAAGAAGGAAGAGGACACCACGGATACCCTCGGTAATGAGCCAGCAAGGGAAATTACCGAACCAGTGTACCATGGTGACGAGGCTCCGAGGGTACCTAACGACCCTACCCCAGGTAAGTTTTCTAAACCGAGCCTTCCTCTCAATCCCAGGGTAGTTAACGACCCCATCAGGGTCGGTAACGACCCGCCAAGCGTACCTAACGACCCGAGTGTCGACCCGGTAGCATCACCCCTCGAGCCTAACTTGGTTCCGAGGATGGTGAAGTCACTTCCATTTCCCACTAAGAAATCTGTGGACTCTACTGAGAGTAAGTTCAAGCGTTTCGTAAAGATTCTTCAGGGCATTAATATTTCCATCCCATTCGCTGAGGCCCTAAGCGAAATGTCGGCTTACACAAAATTCTTGAAAGATATTCTTAGCAGGAAAAGATCCATTACAGAGCTGCAAGACGAAGTCAGATCTATAGCTCTACTAGAAAAGCTAGGAGATCCAGGGAGATTTGCAATAACTATTGGAATAGGCGACCACAAGTTCAAAGCTTTATGTGATCTGGGAGCCAGTTCCAGTTTACTCCCTCTCTCAATCTGGTCTAAAGCCAATATGGGACCACTAGAGCCGGTGGATATGAATCTCTACATGGCCGACGGATCATGTGTCAAGGCCACAAGAGTCGTGGGCGACTATCCTATTCAAGTCAGGAAATTCTTTATACCGAATGATTTCATTGTCCTCGATATGCCTGAAGACCCTCATGTCCCCATAATTCTCGGCAGACCATTTTTAGCCGCAGCAGGTGCAAGAGTTGATGTGCGGAAAGGACTTCTTACTTCTGATATTGGAGAGGAACGAGTGGAATTCAGCTTGGATCAGAATGCCAACGACCCAACTACGGTCTCACAAATCGAGTTGACCCAACCAGAACTCGACACAGATGGTCCTATCGAACCTCCTACAAATACCAAAAGGGAAGAGAATTTCATACAAGTCCCTACCGAAAGTCATTGGCCGATCACCGAGCCCCACATACAAGAGCCTACTCAAGGTAAGTTCTCTAACTGTGAATTCACTAATGCTGGTCATGACTATTCTCTATCTTTTGTTCCTACACCATGCCCCATTATATGCACTACAGAGGAGTCCGAACCACCTTGGTTTTCAGATTTCACTAACCATCATGTAGGAATATCGGGCATATTGATAGAAGAAAAATGACCTAATTTAGTGACTCAAGCAAATAAAGGCTGTAAAGCTAAGTATGGGGTATCTCAAGACCCCAACGTAGCTACAAGAGAGCCACCTTGAGCCAAGGAGTACGTCAGGCTGACGACGTTAAAAAATAGCGCTTACGGGAGGCAACCCGCTTTTAGTATAGAATTAGATTAGATTTTTTTCTTTCTTTTCTTTTTAGATTCTTTTTCTTAGCTTTCTTTTGAGTTCTTTTTAATAGTTTCTAGGATAGAAATTAAGATAAAATAAAGAGCTAACAAGATGCAGAAAAGGGGCTCGAAAATCACATAAGGAGGCTACAGTAGCTCGTTAATGACCCACCCAGGGTCATTAACGACCCGGTTTAGCGAACCGGCTCAGGCAGGTAAGTTTTTCTAACCATAATCTATCCTCTATCTTCTACCCTATTTCTTACCCCCCCTCCCCGCTGCCACTACCTACCCTCTCTCCTTATTCTACCCTCTTCTATTTAACCCTTCCAAAACCCTCAAAAATCCTACCCACAATCTCAAACTCCAAATCCCTCAAACCTCCACCGAATCCCCTCACCACCGATCGGAATCCTTCACTCAACCGACCGTCGGAGACGCCGTCGTTACCGAAGCCCGGAATCTCGTTTTCCCACCGACGAGACCCAAGCTCGTTAACCACCCAATTCCGACCTCTTGTTCTTCAAATTCTCGATTCTCCGGTATGATTTCTAAACCCTAACTCGAGATTGCATGATTCATGGTTTATAGGGTAGAAATTTCATGCCTTGAATTGTGTTTATAAAGAGGACCGATTTTCATGTTTAGATTTTGCTCATAAATTATGGTTGTGCTTAGTTGATTCTCAATCTAGGAAAGATTCTTCATGCTAGATTCTCCATTTCAAGATTTGATTTAGAAAAGCATGAATCTTTCTTGTTCTAGGTATTGAGTTTGATTTTCACCATGTTAAATTTGGGCAAATCTAGCATGTTCGGGATGGGTAATTGAGCAAGTATGGGGTGCACATATCCGATTGTGTGTCTTGTGAGGGATTATAGAGGAGTGCATGCTTGATTTATGGCTTGATTTTTAAAGTTGATAAACCCCGGAATTCTGTGAACTGGCTCTCGACAGCTCGTTAACGACCCACCCAGGCTCGTTAACGACCCTGTGGAAATTCAAAGTTTCTTTACCAGTCCAGATTCGTAAACGACCCAATTGGGTAGTTAACGAATAAATTCGAGGATTATTTCGAGACCAAGTATGGGGTCTCTTGCCTAACCTAACTTGAGTGGATCTTATCTTGGAAAATCATGATTGTTTTGTAGATCACATGGCAAGTTCCAGCAGACTCGCTACCCGAGCTCAGAAGAAGAGAAGGAACCAGAGGTCCCCATCTCCACCTTGCATGGACAATGCGATCTTGCGTACTCAAGGGAAAGCGGACCGATACAATGCCATCTTAAACAAAGATCATAACACTCGGTGTTTTTCAAGAACGAGTGCCAAACAAATGGGAATTTATACGGATGTCAAGGAGGCCTTTACTATTCTCGATGTGCCTCACTTGCTGAAGCTAGAAGGAGACGGTACCACATTTTCCGGCCCTCACATCCGAGTTCTTGGCCACTTTAGAGACGAGTTTCCCATCAAAGACTTCGGCGGGACGCATCAGGTTTAGGCTCGGTAATGTGAGCCGAGAATACACCATGGTAGAGTTCAATGCTATTCTGGAGCTCCCAAATCCTTCTAGAGATTACAGTTTGAAGAACTACAAAGTAACAAGGACTTGGAGCTACATCACCGGGGAGGTTGAGCCCTCCGCAGCAGCACTATCCGGGGCAAGCATCATCAACCCCATTTTTAGGATCATTCTTCAAGTCCTAGCCGCTACATTTTGGCCGAAGAGAGAGCTGAACAGGCGAACAAGAATGGAAGTTGCTTGTCTTCGCACCATCCTTTTCGAGGAGCCCGACCCTTTGAATTTGGGGTATGAGTGGCTCTACTACATTGAAAAATCAACGAAGTCCAAAGAAGTATGGTTTGAAAACTTGGTTAGTCTCTTGGCTACAAACTTGGGAGTCGACCTTACTCGCTATACGCCGGCTCATGCACAACTCCTCAACAAAAGCTATTGGTATAGCTCTAGTGTTTTCATAAGCTGAGAGAGGACTCAGAGTGAAAGTGAAAGACCGCATCGTTACACCTACCCTTGACATGTTGGAGCTACTCTACGTACCAAATTGGTACAAGGTATGGATGGGTCATGCTTACCCGTTGGAGCCCAAGCCGGAGGGTAAGCTATCACTTCGGCCGTGTGAGACGAGGTTCGAGCGAGACGGAGATGGCATGGATGAAGATGGAGATGAAGATGAGGATACCGAGGTAGTTGGCGAAGACACTGAAGAGGCCGACACAGAGGGAGGCACGGAAGAGCTTAACTTCGAGGATAACGACCTCGACACGGAAGTTTTAGGCACCAACATCCTCGTTGACGAGCCTACCAGACTCGTTAACGACCATTTCCAGCCTTCTTCCTACATTCCTAACAAGGCACCCAGCTTCGTTAACGAGGTCCCGAGGACAACTACCGACCCCCCGCCAGCTCCTACCGACCCTCATTCCTATGGTTTGATACCATACAACCCGGTGTTGTACCAAGACCACTTCCAACCTCACTACCCACCACCTCCTCAACCCGAGTACATTGGATTGAGTAAGCAACCACCATGGGCCGAGGATCTTTCTGCACGGATGCAGCATCTCAACCTTCAGCAGGAACACATTTATAGGAGGATGGATAGATGGGAGACCGTCTATTCCGCTCGCATGTCGATGGAGGATGAGAGGCATCTTCAAAGAGAGGTGGAGGATGCAGAGCGTTGGAGGACGATGTACGACTTCATGGGGAACTTTGAGCATTACTTTCCTCCACCAAACCAGTGATTCAGCTTTAAGAAGACGTTTTCCTTGTTTTCCACTTTTGAGACTTTGTAAGTTTTTATGTCTTTTTTTTATTTTATTTTCTTTTTGTTGTTTTCTGTTGTTTTCTATTTCTTTCCTTCTTATTTTTTCTTACAGTGGGGACACTGTAAATTTAAGTATGGGGTGGGAGAAAGTAGACATCTTGATTTTTAAAGTTGATAAACCCCGGAATTCTGTGAACTGACTCTCGACAGCTCGTTAACGACCCACCCAGGCTCGTTAACGACCCTGCGCAAATTCAAAGTTCCTTTACCAGTCCAGATTTGTAAATGACCCAATTGGGTAGTTAACGAATAAATCCGAGGATTATTTCGAGACCAAGTATGGGGTCTCTTGCCTAACCTAACTTGAGTGGATCTTATCTTGGAAAATCATGATTGTTTTGTAGATCACATGGCAAGTTCCAGCAGACCCGCTACTCGAGCTCTGAAGAAGAGAAGGAACCAGAGGTCCCCATCTCTACCTCACATGGACAATGCGATCTTGCGTACTCAAGGAGAAGAGGACCGATACAATGCCATCTTAAACAAAGATCACAACACTCGGTGGTTTTCAAGAACGAGTGCCAAGCAAATGGGAATTTATACGGATGTCAAGGAGGCCTTTGCTATTCTCGGTGTGCCTCACTTGCTGAAGAAGGAGACGGTACCACATTTTCCGTCCCTCACATTTGAGTTCTTGGCCACTTTAGAGACGAGTTTCCCGTCAAAGACTTCGGCGGGACGCATCAGGTTTAGGCTCGGTAATGTGAGCCGAGAATACACCATGGCAGAGTTCAATGCTATTCTGGAGCTCCCAAATCCTTCTAGAGTTTATAGTTTGAAGAACTACAAAGTGACAAGGACTTGGAGCTACATCACCGGGGAGGTTGAGCACTCTGCAGTGGCACTATCCGGGGCAAGCATCATCAACCCCATTTTTAGGATCATTCTTCGAGTCATAGCCGCTACATTTTGGCCGAAGAGAGAGCTAAACAGGCCAACAAGAATGGAAGTTGCTTGTCTTCGCACCATCCTTTTCGAGGAGCCTGACCCTTTGAATTTGGGGTATGAGTGGCTCTACTACTTTGAAAAATCAACCAAGTCCAAAGAAGTATGGTTTGGAAACTTGGTTAGTCTCTTGGCTACAAACTTGGGAGTCGACCTTACTCGCTACACGCCGGCTCATGCACAACTCCTCAACAAAAGCTATTGGTATAGCTCTAGTGTTTTCATCCAAGCCGAGAGAGGACTCAGAGTGAAAGTGCAAGACCACATCGTTACACCTACCCTTGACATGTTGGAGCTACTCTACGTACCAAATTGGTACAAGGTATGGACGGGTCATGCTTACCCGTTGGAGCCCAAGCCGGAGGATGAGCTATCACTTCGACCGTGTGAGACGAGGTTCGAGCGAGACGGAGATGGCATGGATGGAGATGGAGATGAAGATGAGGATACCGAGGTAGTTGGCGAAGACACTGAAGAGGCCGACACAGAGGGAGGCACGGAAGAGCTTAACTTCGAGGATAACGACCTCGACACGGAAGTTTTGGGCACCAACATCCTCGTTGACGAGCCTACCACACTCGTTAACGACCATTTCCAGCCTTCTTCCTACATTCCTAACGAGGCACCCAGCTTCGTTAACGAGGTCCCGAGGACAACTACCGACCCCCCGCCAGCTCCTACCGACCCTCATTCCTATGGTTTGATACCATACAACCCGGTGTTGTACCAAGACCACTTCCAACCTCACTACCCACCAACTCCTCAACCCGAGTACACTGGATCGAGTATGCCACCACCATAGGTCGAGGATCTTTCTGCACGGATGCAGCAGCTCAACCTTCAGTAGGAACACATTCATAAGAGGATGGATAGATGGGAGACCGTCTATTCCGCTCGCATGTCGATGGAGGATGAGAGGCATCGTCAGAGAGAGGTGGATGATGCAGAGCGTTAGAGGACGATGTACGACTTCATGGGGAACTTCGAGCATTACTTTCCTCCACCAAACCAGTGATTCAGCTTGAAGAAGACGTTTTCCTTGTTTTCCACTTTTGAGACTTTGTAAGTTTTTATGTCTTTTTTTTATTTTATTTTCTTTTTGTTGTTTTCTGTTGTTTTCTATTTCTTTCCTTCTTATTTTTTCTTACAGTGGGGACACTGTAATTTTAAGTATGGGGTGGGAGAAAGTAGACAACTTGTCATCTTATGTGTCTTGTGTGTTTATTTGTTTTAAGTAGTTTCGTTCTATATAAAAAATCGAAAAAATTGAAAAAATTGAAAAAATTTAGTTTAGAATTGATAGATATCCCTTTCTTAGGTTCTATGATGGTAATTGCTAGCATGATCATGTAATTCCTTGCAAGCATGTCTTTGATAGTATAGCCGGATTCTTAATATGAAATTGTGTTTTTAGAAGGAATAGCATTTGATGAAATTGAGCACATATACTTTATAGCATAAGTGATGCAATCCAACTAAATTGACCTTGTGAGTTATTTTTGGCCTTATAGGGAGAACATCAAATTTCCCTCTTCTTTTTAGTGCGATTTACTCTCTATATGCATATTATCTCTTGGAATTGTGATGGTTATCTATTACTTGAGACTCGTATAAGATTTATAGTTCATTACTTGTGAAAATCAGATGATAGAGAACTTATTTTTATAGCCCTATTATCCTTATCCACCCTTATCATTATCCTCTTTTTAAAGCCAATTTGAGCCTGAAGCCTTTTATTTTTAACTCCACAAAATTGTTCCCTAGCCGAGATAAGCTTGACCCTATCCGGGGATTAGGACTTAGATTGGAGAGGTATGTTTTGTTAAGTACAATATTTATGTTTTGGTTTGAAATTGATGAATTATTGGGAAGGGTAGATTGGAAGTCTCTTGTTTTTAATAGTTATAAAAGAAAGATCTCTTGATAGCAAAAGATGCACGAAATAAGGTTGATGGTTGAAAAGAAGTTGTTAAGGAAAAGGAGGAGTACATGATGAAGCTCGTTAACGACCCTAAAGTGGTTCGTTAACGAGGCAGCAAAGAAAGAAAAGAAGTTTGAAGTGCATGTGTTTATAGAGATAATATCAGAGGAGTCCGGTTTAGGTGCGAATGGGCGCCCAGGTGGGAAATAAGAAAGAATAGGAGCCATTGGATCAAGAAAAATCAAAGGCGCTGATCATTTCACTTAAAATGGGGAAAAAACGGCACGGGCGAATTATTCGCGTATTTTTGAAAAAAAAACGGAAATAGGACACGTGCCTAGATTGTTCATCAGTATTGTGGATTTGTTCATCAATAATGTGGATTTGTTCATCAAAACTGTGATTTTGTTCATCAAAACTGTGATTTTGTGAATAAATAAAATATTGATTGTGCATCAAAATTCTATTGTTTGTACATAAAAAATGAACAAATGTGTATCAAAATTACATGCAATATGTTCATCAACATTGTGATTTTGTTCATAAAAAACGAAAAATGTTTATTCATTGGTTTTGGCATATTTGTTCATCGGTTTGTGCATATTTGTTCATTAGTAATATCAATTTGTTCACTGGTTTATGCATATTTGTTCATTGCCTTTTTCATATAATTGTTCATTACTAGATGCATATTTGTGCACTAGTAACCTCAATTTGTTCATTACTATATGCATATTTGTTCATTAATAACATCAATTTGTTCATAGCTAAATAAGGCACAAGCACACCTAAAACATAAGGGTATAATAATGAACAAATAAGGTTATATCCATGAACAAATAAGGGTATATCCATGAACAAATAGGGTAAATCAATGAACAAATAATGGTATACCAATTTGTTCATAGCTAAATAAGGCACAAGCACACCTAAAACATAAGGGTATAATAATGAACAAATATGGTTATATCCATGAACAAATAAGGGTATATCCATGAGCAAATAGAGTATATCAATGAACAAATAATGGTATACCAATGAACAAAAAAGAAGTATACTAATGAACAAATAATGGTATACCATGGGTATATCAATGAACAAATAGGGGTATATCAATGAACAAATACGAGTATATCAATGAACAAATATGAGTATTTTAAAACTAATTATATGTGGATAAAAAAACCACATAATATTGTATTCCTACACATAAATAAGGTTAAAAAATAAAAATAAAAAATAAAAAAGTTCGAAATCAATTAACAATGTTATCAAAAACTCAATGCACAATTAGTTAGTATTGATGAACAATTGGTGAATATTGATGAACAAATCGCTATTTCTGATGAAAAAACTGGGCGCGTCTCATAAAAACGTATTTTTTGAAAAATTCGTGAATAATTCAGAAAAAATTCATCCGTGTCGTATTTTATTGAAAAATATGCGAATAATACGGGAAAAATTTGCCCGTGCCATATTTTATTTTTTTTAATGAATGTTATCAGGGGCGTTGATTTTTTGGAATGAACGATCGAGATTTATTCTTATTTCTCACACAAGCGCCCATTCGCACGTGACTCTTTTTCATATCAGAGATTCTTTTTATTATTTGTATGAGGCTTTCTAGGATATATTGGGTGAGTGAAAATCAATGTGCATATTGAGAGTGAGTTTGGTATATGTTTATGAGAGTTTTTGAGTATGTGTGAGTTTTTAGGAGTCTTTGATTCCCGGATATTATTAGCACCACATGACCAAAATATTTCCACGCCTTATTGTCATTACCAAGCCCCATTACAACCCGGCCGAATGGAAGCTTCTATGAAGTTTTTCATTGAGCCTAAGTTCTCTTGATGATTTTTGCTTGTTTTGACAAATCTTGGGTGGAGAGTTTGGTGATATAAGTTCCAATTTCTATGAGTTTTTGTATATAAGATGAGTTGAGAGATTGAATCTATAAGCTTAAACACTTGAGAGTTGAGTGAAACACATTATCTGTGTGAGGTTGGATTGTATTTTCTTATGTCTTTTTAGATGATGGCTATGTCTTGATGAGTATGTAGTTTGGTTTTGGTTATTGTTTAGTGATTGCTTGAGGACAAGCAAGTCTAAGTATGGGGTATTTTGATGTTCGTATTTTTAGTATAGTTTTTAGTATGTTTTCTTGGTTTGTTAGGCTTAGTTTTAGTAGTTTTAGGATTAGTTTTGTGTGTTTTTGGATAGTTTTGCATATTTTGTGAAAAGTATGGAAGTTACTCCGTTTTGTGTCTTTTTGTAGGTTTTAGCGAGGAAAAGATGATATTGTTTGAATACGAAAGTTTCAAGCTTTAGATCCAAAACAAGCAATTGAGTGGATTGGTTTATGAAAATAGGTTAATTTACTCGATAGTCAACGAAAGTTGATGAATTTATCTATTTAAAGGCATGATCTTATCTTCTTATGAGTTTGTATGCATGACTATGTTGTGGTAACCCTTGTCCTAGATGTTTGTTTTATTTTAATTCTTTTGAAGTGATATTTGTTGCTGAGTTTGTAGGCTCGGTACCGAACTGTTTAGGTCGTTAGTTTTGTTTTTTTTCTACGGTGGTTCGTTAACGACCCTGACAACGTCGTTAACGAGGCTGCTTGTGAGTGTTTTGCTTGCTTTTGTTTGATTTTTAGTAGTCGATAAACAAACAACCTTGCTTCTCGTGGAACGATTCTGACTTCGCTATACACAGCGGGGTCTTGAGTTATAAATTTATTTGTTGTCAAGAAACCCTCCTCAACAGACACACAAGTTATTGACTTAGGAGATGAAATCTTTTCAAGCTCAATTGCCTTAGAGGACCAGTGTTTGTTATCATCGAAGAGATTGAAGATCGTTTCTTCATTATCTTCCAATTTTTCTCTTAACTCAGTGACCTGAGTTCCAATATTTTCAATGATAGCAACCAGTTGTTCCCTAGACTTTCTAGCTAAAAGAGAAGAGAGTTCAGAATCATTTACCTCTTGTGATGATTTGTCTTCAATGGCCATGCAACATTTCCTTCTTGCCGGTTCTACTTCATCATCATCATCATCAGACATGTCCCAAGTTGCCATCATGCCTTTACCAGCTTCTCCACCTTTTCTTTTTGGACATTGCTTGGCGAAGTGTCCTCTAGCCTGACATTGATAGAAAATGACATCCTTCATATCCTTCCCTTCTTTGGTTGATTCTGGAGCCTTCATGGGAGCTTTGTTGCGACTCTAGAGTCTCTTCATAGCTTTAGAGATGAGAGCAACATCCTCATCTACTCCTTCAGTGAGAGCATGATGTAAGACCTTCTTTGCTCTAGCATTCTTTTCCAGTTTTTTGAAGTCAACATCATCGTACTCAGCTGTGGTCTTTTCAGTTTTTCCATCTTTTCCAAGAGCAAAAGTTTTGGGACCAATTTCTATTACCTTCCACAATTGGCCATCTAGAGAGCAGATATGGGTTTTCATCTGTTCTACCCACCAGTTATACTCTCCCACCCTGAGAATTGGAGGCTTCCAAAAAGAGTCAATAACAGAAGTGTTGGTGGACGTCAGTTTCCTGCAGCAAAAAGTACTAAACATAATCTAGAGCCTTGTCTCTAATACCAATTGTAGGATCATTAGTACTTAAACGAGTCGGCGACTCCTGTGAAGTCGTCGACGTTGAGTAATAAAGCAGCGGAATAAATAGACAATAAAATAAACGTTACCAACGGTCAATGACAAGCGATGTATAGTGGAAACTCTTCGTAAACCAATTAGTTTACTTAGAGAAAAACCACTCCCTTCCAAGTTTATCACTTGGTCGGATTTCATAAGTCCTTAGACTCGCTCTATTGATTTCTTGAGTGATTACAAAGCTCTCTCGTGTACAAGAATGAATCCCACACCCTTTAACCACGCTCTACCTTTGCACTCACACTCTCAATCTCACGCTATGCCTAAGATCTCTTGACTCACCACTTGTACGAATCCTATGCACAAGTATACTCATTCTTTCTCACACACAATATGAAAATTAAGCTCACAAGTATTACCGATTAGCCTAAACACTAGGGTATTTAAACTAAGGTAGGAGAGATCTCATGTATATTATTTTCCATTCGATTAGGAAAACAATATACACTCAATCTTTTACAAATCTTTCCATATATACAATTGTACGCACACTAAAATAATCTAGGAGAATCAAATTGTCTTCATCTTGATTTTAGCACTCTTTTGATGATCTTCTCCTAAAATAGAACGACGCAGCTGTCTTCAATTAAACGCACATGATCTGTGCGTTCCTTCCGTAAATAGATCGCTTCACCAGCTAGTTATGTCAGTGACTTTGCCGAGTCGCCAACTCGACTTGCAAACTTAGGGTCACTGACTCTGGAACCATCAAAACTCAAACTTCCATCTTCTAACAGTCTTCTTCTCCTCTTCTCTTCCTATGCTCCACCATCAACCTCTTGATCTCAACTCCCTTGGAATGTTCCCTTTTTGCTTCAAAAACCTACAAAAAAATACGAAAATGGAGTAGCTTCCATACTTTTCACAAAATATGTAAACCTTATCTAAAAAAACACAAAACAAATACTAAACTCAACTAAACTAAGCTAAATAACATAAGAAAACACTTAAAAACTATACTAAAAACATGAACATCAACAACCTTCGTCGGCCCTATGCTGCAATGCCAACGGAAGAGAACTGCCACCATCGTTGGGATTTTTCGCCGAATCCACCGGATTAGCACCGCCATGATTATCACCACCTTCCTTCGCCATTTTTAACCAGTTTAAGGCTATGCTTATCGGAATTTGGAGTATCGACGGTGAATTGTTGTTGTCTGATTTCGTTACAGAAAGCAGTGAGGAAGGGGAAGAAACGTATCGCGCCTTGTAACGAAGGTTTACACTTCATACAACGTTAATCTTTTGGATGAATAATGCTTCATGAAGTGCCAAAATTACACCGGATATTGGAGATCCTTTTAGGGTATCCGTTTGCCTAGCTCATCATGAAGAGCAATGCTTCATGATGCGCAATAATTCTTGTGCGCCTGGAAAAAAAATTTGTGCATAAAGATTTGCCATTATTTTATTAAAAAATCAACCAAATCTAAAAAATCATTATTTTTTCATTAAAAATCAACCAAATTAAAAAATTATTATTTTAATCAGTTATAATATAGAATTAATTCATTAAAAAACAAAAAGAATTATTTATGGACGTGGCATTTATGTGGAGCTGATGTGGCAAGAGAATATTACAACTCATTGCGCGTACATAACACTGACCAATGTTTCAGCTACTTAGGTGTTTAATGGACCCGAATTATTAAGTTTAAGTTCTTAATAGGTCCAAACCAAAGGTAGGGTGTCTATATGACCAATTTAGACAAGTACATGGGGTTGTATATGTTTTGAGCCTATAAGATAATGTTTCCACTACTTGAGGTACTACATGAGCTAGCTAGGCAGGTGGGTTTTTGTTGCCTATGAGTTATCATGTCACAAGAAGAAGAAAAAATGAAGGCAACCCCTAATTTGGCTCCCTTGGAGATATGAATGGCCCTGTTATGAAGTTTAATGTATGAATGATCCCATCATGTCAATTTGTTGGTGGTGGGTTCTTAGGGTTCTAAGTCGAAGATAACACCAGTCTGGATCTTCTGCTCCATAATTTTCTACCAAATAGTGCTCCATTCATTTTATTGGGCCACTTGGTAATTTTTTAAATATTAAAAAAAACATTTAGATTTAAAATGTGATATTAAATTATGAAGCTAAATTCAGTTCTAAATTTCTGGGCAATTTGTCGCTAAATAATCATGCAGCTAAGTTCGATTCTAAGTTTGTGGCAATATAGTCTTGAAAATGTTGATTGTGGCTATACTTGCAGCTATATTGGCGCGAATATATTACGAAGCTAAAATCGGTTCTAAATTTATGGGAAATTTGTCGCGAAATAATCATGCAGCTAAGTTCGATTCTATGTTTGTGGCCACATAGCCATGAAATGAGTTGTGGCTATAATTGGAGTTATATTGATGCGAATATATTACGAAGCTAAATTTGGTTCTAAATTTATGGGGAAATTGTCACGAAAATAAGCATGCAGTACATACCACCATTGATCGACGTAAGGCATGGAAAAACAAGAGATGTAAACTACTTCTTCTTCTTCTTCTTCCTCCTCCTCCTCCACCTCCTCCTTCTAGTGCAGTATCATGACTTTTACAATGCCAGGACATAGCGTTGGATGCAACGTTATACTTATACAAAAAAATCCCCTATTTTTTACAATGTCCTGCCTAGTACTTTTGATACTATAATTAGTCCTGATTTTATAGGTATTCATGGCCAAAACTCTTCTTTCTAGTTAATAAAGTTTAGCAACCCTTCTTATAAAAAAAATTATATATATCCATATATATCAAACAAAATATAAACTACAACACACGCGCGTATACACACATAAAAGTCTTTTCCTATTATATGAAGATACAACATCATTATGACGCGCTGGATCACCCGTCAGACAATGTGCGAGTCTTCCTAGACGGGAAAGCGGCAAATCAGGCACTCCAAATGGCTGGAGGAGAGCCACTGGTCGATGCACACGACGTGGTATGTATGGTTGCATTGTGGCAGCACCTTCACAGTGTCACTCGCCTCCAATTCTCCAAGGGAAATGGTACATTCGACATTGTTGCTCTCATCCACCACTGCGTACTCAGTGGTGGGAAGGCTGCCTAGACTTGAGACTGGAACAACGTCTTCTAAGTTGCCTAGATTTGGGACAACTAATTCTACGGTGCCTGAACCGCCTGATTCATCGACCTTGCAAAAGTATATATAGATATACAAGAATGAACACGCCAACGCAAAGGAAACAAGCATAACCAACCAAGGCAGGTAGGCGGAAGTATGGTCATCCCTGCAAGAATATTACATATAAATGGCCTTGTAAGGAGAAGAGACAACGTAAGCATACAAAAAATTTCCACAAGGATCAAGAATCTCTCATTCATAAATTTCCTAGCTTGCATTTTAGAATAAAACTATAAGTTCTAATTGATTGGCTTAACAAGTAGAAGTGAACGCCATACTCGATCATTATTGTTTGAGAATTATTGAATAGAGTACTGAAATCTGGTGGGCAACGTACAACTTAACTGCAACATTGTATAATGCTATCTCTTATGTTTGTTCATACTAACTTCGACAATAAGGTGAAACGATATTTTATAATGAACGTGGTAGTGAGAATAGATAACATGATATTTTGAAAAAAGAAGAAGAAAGTACATAACACCACTGATCGACGTAAGGCATGGAAAAACAAGAGATATAAACTTCTCCTCCTCCTCCTAGTGCAGTATCATGACTTTTACAATGCCAGGACATAGCGTCGGGGTTAGATATATTGAGGGAATTGCTTCATGGATTTGCAAATTAATTATTTATATTTAATTTTTAATTGATTTTAAATTTCGTTTTCTATCTTTGATTTGGTCTTATCTCACTACTAGAAAACGCGCGTATAGCTAGGAAAATCTAGTTTGGAAATTTAGGTGTGGTTAAGTTTGTGGGTAACTACCACAACATCCCCCACAAATCTTAAATTTTCTGGCTATTTACCCATGAAATTCACAGTTGGCGCTACATTTGGGGAAATATTGTCACGAAATAAACACACAACTAAGTTTGATTCTAATTTTGTGGCCATATAGCCATGAAAATACGGGTTGTGGCTATAGTTGTGGCAATATTGACGCGAATATATTACGAAGCTAAAATCGGTTCTAAATTTATGGGAAATTTGTTGAGAAATAACCATGTAGCTAAGTTTGATTCTAAGTTTGTGGCAATATAGTCATGAAGAATATGTGTTGTGGCTAAAGTTGAAGCTATATTGACGTGAATTTATGACGAAGCTAAAATCGGTTTTAAATTTATGGGCAATTTATCGCGAAATAATTATGCAGCTAAGTTCGATTCTAAGTTTGTGGCAATATAGCCATGAAAATAAGGGTTGTGGCAATACTTGGAGCTATATTGACGCGAATATATTACGAAGCTAAATTAGGTTCTAAATTTATGGGAAATTTGTCGCGAAATAACCATGTAGTTAAGTTCGATTCTAAGTTTGTGGCAATATAGCCATGAAAATGTTGATTGTGGCTACACTTGCAGCTATATTGACGCGAATATATTACGAAGCTAAAATCGGTTCTAAATTTATGGGAAATTTGTCGCGAAATAATCATGCAGCTAAGTTCGATTCTATGTTTGTGGTCACATAGCCATGAAAACATGAGTTGTGGCTATAGTTGGAGCTACATTGACGCGAATATATTACAAAGCTAAATTTGGTTCTAAATTTATGGGAAAATTGTCACGAAAATAAGCATGCAGCTAAGTTGGATTCTAAGTTTGTGGCCATAACTATGATAAAAAAAATCTATTAATTAAGCAAAAAAAGAAAAAAGCAATCTTGAAACCTATTATTCAAAAACCACATAAAGACCCCAAATTACACACCAACTGCACAAGGACCTAGTAGCTCGGATCCTCAATTTCTATCAGAAATCGTAAGACAATAAACAACAAGAATTTTAAAAAAACCCAACAATGCACATAAAAATTTTGCCGAAACTTAGCCTAAAAATGCACATACAAAACTCAAACAATTCACATACAAAAGTTAGCCTAAAAATGCACATACAAAACTGCCCATATAACTGCATAAAATGTCCAACACAATCTTAACACAATTTCAATGTCTTCAACACAATCCTAACAAATGACTTCAACACAATAAGATTCAAACACAATTTCAATGGGCAACACAATCCTCTAATGTCACTACAACCAAGTAAAGGCATACAAACAAACTTCAAGTCTAAAATCACTAAAACCAACACATTCCTCTAAATGTCTTCCTCTTCCTCTTCCTCTTCCTCTTGTTTGCTACAGCCTACTTCCTCATCATCGTCACTAGACAGGTAAAGCTCCACATCTTCATCTTCCATGGTTCGACGGTAAAAGATTTTGTTCAAAAGAGTACTCTTATAGGGATCCATGCCATTTTTCCTAAAAAACTTGTAAGCTTTGCACTTCTACCATACAAGATATTTACAAATTAACGATAACATAACACCATGGAACAGAAGACAAATTAAACCTACTAAGAGTCTAAAAATGAAAAAAAACAGCATGGAACACAAGTCCAAGTAAACCTAATAAAAATGAAAGCAAATGTCCAATACTAAAATCTCTTCTATTACTTTTGACAAAGTAAACCCTAGATGAGAAGTAAGATAAAATTATGACCTTGAAAACAAACATCATTCATTAGATTCAATAGACTTGAAGTCATCAATGACTGGTTCAACCTATAAATTTGTTTATAATACATTCTAGCAGAATATTCATTACTAGGCAATAAGATGTCACAGGCCCACAACTTCTCTAACTCTACAAGTCAAGTCTTAAATAAACACATATACCAACCACAATACATCAAGAAATAGGAATACAAGTAACTAGATGATATAGTCACGTACCCTTAAAAAATGAAAGCATGGTATTATTTTGCTAAATATGACCTTGTATTACTTTTGCTAAATAAGATGAAAGTTTGTACCAAAAGGAGAAGTGTAAACTTGGTATTATTTTGGAGGGGGTAGAGTACAAGTTTATATTAAGTTAAAAGGTGAATATGCACTTACTTTGTATTCCCCCGCCCACCACTCGTCGTGACCAATAATTGCTAGGTACTTGAATCCCACATGACACCCCCCTTCGTTTGTTGGAAAAGACTCCATATCTTCCAAAGCCTATAATAGTGGTTATACCTTGATTGCGCAGTGATTCTCATGGCCAAACACCCAGTCTCAGCCTTGAATCGCTGGTGGACATCAACCCAATTAGGGGGGGTGGGATCATCAAGGGGAGGACTAAGCTCTAAAACAATCTTGAGGAAGATCATGATAATTGACCTTAATTCAAGAACATAATGGATTGAAAATATAAAGGGGCAATTTGGATGTCAATTTATATAGTCTAGAGGGAAAGACCAAACTCGTTGCAAAACATCCAAGCATTATTAGGAAAAAAGTACAACTTTAAAATATAAATGGATACAAATGTTCGATTACACTAAAATATAACTTTTTTTTATCAGAAAGAGCGGTTACCACCGCAATTTATTAAGGAAGGCTAAATACGGATTAAGCGGGGAGTAGTCAAAGCCCTTACATCATCAAATAAAAAGGATAAAATCATGTTTGGAGGATCCATTAAATAATGAAAACCCAATGGAAAGGAAAAACCAATAAAGACAAGACCGTCTGCCACCCGATTGGCCTCACGGTAGATATGACGAAACTGAACAATCCAGTCTCTTTTTAAAAAGCCTTGGCATTGCGACACCAGACTGAAAAGAAGATGAGCTCTATCGAGCGATTTGTGAAGCAGTGTAATGACTAACTGGGAGTCCGCCTCCAACAAGAACTTTCGGAAGCCAAACTCCCAAGCAAGTCTTAAGCCCTATAGGACACCCCAAAGCTCAGCAGAAGGCACTGAGCAAGCCCCAACGCTATGCACGAATCCCCCCACCCAACGACCATAATCATCACAAATCACTCCACCAGTGGAAGCTTCAACTGCCCCATCCGTATTAACATTAACCCAGGACTCCTTCGACAACGACCAACTAATGTATCTTTCTTCATAGCTCTTTCCCACCTTCAACTTCCGAGTTGCACACCAAGCTAAGCCAATGTCACGTACCTGACCCAAATTAAATTGCAAACGGTTTGGCGGGTGAGGATCAACATTGAAAATAGCACTATTTCTCCACATCCATAGCCACCAACAAGTCGTGGCAAAAATGCTTGTCCAAGGGAGACCCTTAACGTTGAAATCTGCAGTCAACAAATTCCAATTAAACCAATCCATCGCAGAGAGACCAAATAAATGTTGAATTGAAGAGCTAGGAAGCATCAACAACCATGTATCATGAGCAATTTGACAGTCCCTTAAAAGATGAATCACACTTTCATCATCAGTTCCACACAGCTGGCAAGTACCCGAAGCAGCAAGGTGTCGTCGACACCTTTCCATGTTCGTAAGAATACGCCCATGAAAAGCAAGCCACAAAAAATAACGGATTCACTCTTGAACACTCAACTTCCAAATGGCTTTGAAAACAACAGCCCTGGGATCAGCAGGAAGAGGCACAATCCGTAAACGAGCAGAAGCAACCGTATACTGACATGTCGCAGACCCACTCCAAGAGATACAATCTTATACATTTGGTTGTTCAGTAATAGCAATAGCTGCAATTTTCAGAAGAATTTGCCAAAGGAAGAAGATTGCTAAAGGAAACCCATCTCCACCCTACACCCAGCTCCCATAAGTAGCAACAACTAACAGGGGTATGCAAATCACCCAAGCATGGGTCCAAAATTTTACTTGGCGACCATTACCCACCAGCCATCGAGTACCCGAGATCACAACCTCCTGAATTCCCCTATGTATGCTAAGCCATGAGTGTGAGGCACGATTAAGTCTTGAGATCGAAGAAGGTTTAAGCACATCCTCGATCCCATATTTCTTCTTAAGGACAGAAGCCCACAGTCCTTGATCATCATTAATGAAACGCCAACCGATTTTCCCTATCATAGCAAGATTAATTTCACGCATAGACTTATCACCAAGACCCCCAAGATTTCTTGGCAAACATATAGTCGGCCAAGAAACAAGGTGGATCTTGGATTTCTCCACATCACCAACCCAAATAAAGCGCTGACAATACATATCAATTTGATCACATGTTTTCTTCGGGAGACTGTTCATGGCATAGATTGGCAAGGAGGTGACCACCGAGCGAGTGAGACTCACACGCCCAGCAAGACTCAGATGTTTACCTCGCCAACCATTGAGTCGGCCCATAATTTTACACAACAGTGGATCGTAAGTATCCTTGGAGACCCGGTTATGAATCAGAGGCATGCCTAAATAGGAGCCAAGGTCATTAGTAATCTCAATACCTTGCACGGATTACAAACGGTTCATGATATTCGGATTCACATTTGGGGAAACAAAAAGTTTAGATTTCTGAAGACTCACTTTCTGGCCCGAAGCAGAACAAAACTCCTTGATAATGTTACAAATGACTCTTACTTGACTCACAGAAGCCTCAACAAGAAGAATAATATTGTCTGCAAATAGAACATGGGAGAGGGGTGGGCCATCCCACGAAATCCGCACAGGTTTCCACACACCATCGCTTACATCTTGATTAATCCATTAGCTTAATCTCTCAATACACAAGACAAAAAGATATGGGGAGATTGGGTCTCCTTGCCTAATGCCCTGAGAAGTTTGAAAGGTATCCGTCATCTACCCATTCCAAAGGACCCTCATATTGGAAGACTCAATGCATTCCTTAACCCAATCACACCAATCCGAGGGGAGCCTAGCGTCCCGAACAGTATCAACAATAAATCCCACCGCAACCGATCGTAAGTCTTTTCAAGATCAAGTTTGATGATCATCCAACCGTTCTTACCCTTCTTCCGCTGCATGGAATGTATTATTTCCTGAACAAGAACAATGTTGTCCGTGATAAACCGTCAAGTTAAGAAACTGCCTTGTGATGAGCTTATAAATAACGTGGCAAAGGCTAATCGGGAAGAACTGGGAGATGTTCTCAACCTGTGCAACTTTAGCAATTAAAACCAACATCATATCGTACATTAACGGAGGAAGACAATTGGATTCAAAGAAGCCAAGAACAGTACGACGAACTGAGGGCCCGACCGCTGACCAACATTTTTGGGAAAAAAGGGCTTGGAAACTATCAATACCAAGCACCTTGTAACCCCCATCTAATTCAACACTGCAACAATCTCGATCTATGTAACATCACTCATCAGAGGAGCCAGCTCAAAGGTAGAAAGAACAAGAAAGTGACCCATCAAAAAATCAAGAGAAGAAGCATCAGAGGTTGGCAACGTGTACCAGTCACGGAAAAATTCAACTGCCATATGCTCAAGCTCCGAACTATTAGAGACCCAACTCCCATTCGCCGACTTCAAACCATCGACACGATTGGTTTTCCTAGAAATGATAGTTGAGGTATGAAAATAAGATGTATTCCTATCACCATGCAGAATCCAATTTTCCCGTGACTTATGGAACCACAAAATCTCTTCCCTTTTAAGAACTATTTCTAGTTCTCTTTTTAACCATGCCTCGAGCTTATATAATCCTGCATGAGCATTGGCATTCAAAGCTGTTTGGATACCCTGTAAACGAGAAAGTAGATGTCTTTTTTGCTTGTGAATGTGACCAAAGACATTTTTGTTCCAAGATTGAAGGATTGGTTTAATATTTTCAAGAGCCCCTGACGTACCAATCCCATCATTCTAGTCTGCTGAAATAACATCAGGGAAGTCTTGATGTAAAAGTCAGACGGCCTGAAACCGGAAAGGGAGTCTACTAGGGTTATGGTCCATACTCAGGTTGAGATCAAGCAACAAAGGGGAATGATTAGAGCTTAATCTCGGCAAGTGCTTAGCACATACTTTAGGCCAAATAACTCTCCCCGATGCGTCAATAAGAATTCTATCAAGCCTCTTGGAAATTCTGCCTAAAGTTCTGGACTCTCGCGACCAAGTAAACGGGGAACAGAAGAAATCCATGTCAATCAGATTCGAATTGGCAATCCACTCCATGAATTGAACCGAGTCATCAGAAAGTTCCCCCGAACCCTCATCTCTTTCGTTTTAATCAATAATGGAGTTAAAATCCCCTCCAATGAGAATAGGCTTTGAGACTAAAGCAATAGATGACTTTAACAAATCCCAAAACGCAGTTCTACGAGTGGGAGACGGTGGACCATAAACAAAAAACATATTTAAATCACCATCAGCTGGAGAGACTTGAGTGTGAATAAAGTGATCATAAGTAGCCAGCACAAATAACTTAATAGAGTTGTGCTACAAGAGCCACACACACCCTGCCCGACCATCAGCTTCAACTCTAACACAATTCTCAAACCTTAACTTCTTGCACTCAATTTCAGATTGATCCCCAAAGATTTGGGGTTCAAAAATTCCCAACACATCCATGTGGAAGTATCGACATAAGTACCTAATCGTACACTTGAAACTTGGTTTCGCAGCCCCACAACAATTCCAAAAGAGACTAATCATCATAAACTTGTGACGTAAGTAACCAGCATCAAAGAGAATCATCATCCAGAATGATCACCATGTTGGTGATCAGTCAACATGTCATCATCATGTGGATCGTCCTTCCTTGGCAAAGTATCTGGAACAATGTATTCTGTCATGTTGGCGTCATTAAAAACAGTAGTTCCCGAGCCAAGTCGAGTCATGTGGGGGATCTGGTTCTCAACCTCGACAACCAAATTCTCATTCTCAAATCCAATCTGAACAGTCTTGCCCTTAATGGTATCTTTGGCAGGCTGTTGCTTGGCATCCTTTGTCGAAGCATTCTGCGAGGAAGGCATATTAGGAGCACTGGAAGGTAACACCGATGATGACAGACCTCGGGAGTGACTCATAGAGATACTTTCATTCTGACCTCACGGTCCAAGGGCAAGGACACTCGGCCCCACGTTAGGGTTAACTCTCCCAACATTAGGGTAGACTTTCCCCACTATATCCGCTTTGGTATTTGGGCGGGCTCTCTTCAGACCCGATAATCTTATCCTATTTTGGCGGTTAGAAGAAGATCCCGGATCATAATGGATAACAAAGTCTGCACTCGGATTATCTTTATTGATGCCAACTATAGCATCAAGTGTCTTATCTAGTTGAGCAAATCTATTTGATTCGAGTAAGATTTCGATTTTCATCAAATCTTTTCCTTTCTGGGTCCAGGTTTTCTGGGAACTGTCATCCAAGGCCCAAGATGGTCGGCGGCATCCTGGATATGGGTCTCCTCAATAGCTTCTTCCGTCATCGGCGGTGGGTTCTCCACTGGAATCTTGCCTAGCTTCTTCAACCCTTGTGCTCAGATTAGGTCAAGCATCTTTGGAATGGCCAAATTCGAATTAAGAACGGTCACCATACTTCAACGGTTTTCTAATATCAAGTTCAACGCAAACGCGAGCAAAGAGCCCCCTCGCACCAGTGATAGTATTCGTGTCGACCTTGATCGGCTTGCCTAGAGCAGTTGTCGTACCAAAAAGAACATCTTCTTCATGGAGAACCGGAGATAACCCCGATAGACGAACCCATGTAAAGGTCGTATTGATAACATCATCATTTCGGTTAAAGGAGGGATCCCATTGGCGGACCGCAATGTAGTTCCCGAACACCATCCATGGACTATCTATTAGAACGTGGAAAAAATCTTCTTCCAGATCAAACCTGGCTAGAATATAATCATTAGGAACATCAACTAGAGTCATCCGACCCTTGGGTTGCCACATTGCCTAGAGTCGAGTATCAAGCAAAGCATGATTTCCCTAAGACCTTGAGAACCAAAGTTTACTGCCACGAAGCGTACAATGTCTACATAACCTCATTTGCAATCGAAACACGGGGAGCCGAGTCAATACCTTCAGGATAATCAACCCTAATTTTTTCAATTTTCCAAAGTTCATCCTTTGAGAGTGGGACATATACTGGATTTCGATTACTAACAACCTTATCCCTCCATGTAGCAGTCTGATCCGGTGGTTTATCAGGGGGTAAGCCTTGCTTTAGAGAACTACCTAGAGCATTGGATGGGGATGTCGGAGGTGAGGGCATTGGGAGCATTTTTTGAGAAAAAGTATTAGATTGACTTTATAAGGAGATTGCTCTGTTCTAAGGCACTAAATCACAAGAAGAAAGGGAAAGAAACGAATAAACAACTCTTGGACATTTTCTATAAAACGCATAGCTTATAAAAATGGATAGCCTAGTATTTGCTAAACGATACCACCTATCAAACGGCATAAAAGTTGTGTGTAATATGAGGTTCACTATTGGTCGTTGGATGCAATCTATCTACGGTTCTTATTAAAAGTTCATCATAAAGTTTCAAAAGTGCATTCAAATTAGGAATGCACTTTTGATATTTTACGATGCACATTTGATGCTTCGTGATGCACTGTAATAATGTCATTTAGAAATACACTTTTAAGGCTTTACGATATACTTGTGAGACTTTATGATACACTTTTAAGGATTATGATGCACTTTTGTTTGTTGCATATTCGCACAAAACATTTGTTCCTCACGAGATTCAAACTCTCATCTATCATAGGTAATTTCTAGCACCAAACGAATTTTTGCTAGCACAAAAGATGTAGAAAATTCCAAATTACTTGATTAGATGAAAAGATACATTAGACATGAGTCCTGAAAGATGCGCATTTAAACTATAAGTTGGAATTCAACAAAAAATTGCATTAAAAACTACAGTCTCAGATCAAATCAATAACAGATCTAATTAGAAGAGAATCACATTTATGAATAAGAGCAATGAAAAGTCTAGGTGCAGTCTAAAAATATCACCATTTAATATCACGTACATCACATTTGTTTTGTGCAGTCCAAGGTAAAGAGAAAGGAGAAGCAGGCGGAGAAGCAACCAGTCGGAAAATCGAGCGGGGAAGCAAGCGACTGGAGATTAACAATTGGCATGGTAGACAAAGAAATACGAGAGAATGCAGAGAAAGGGGAGAGAAGGATGGAGACCAGAGTTCTGGTGGCTCGAACAAAGCTATTACATTGACTGAGTAATGTCGGACCATGTATCTAATGGCCCTACGGAACCCGGGCTTGCCGACTCCGTTCACATTCCAAAAAACACAATTCATTAACATCTGGATTTGGTAACGAGCACTAAAACCCGATATTGTTATTGTTTATCTTAGCTTTAGGATTCATGGTGATATCACCGTACCTTTTGTTGCGATATCAATCTGTTCCTCACTCTAAAGAGCAATTGTCGTCTCAACACCTTTGTTCTATGCACTTCTGTGTCGTTAAAATAGCCTCATGGCTAGTAGCAGCTTTTTGGATAATCATACTCAAAATCAACCCCGATTCAGTACGGGCTCTTTTGATACATTTCGGCGCCTTGACACCATCGTCCACAAACCATACCTTGGTTCCCCATCAGCCGATCCACTCTTCAGTGGTTGCACCACTACAATAAGTTAATCTAGCATTAGCGAAGGGTTCTCCTTGTTGATATTAACAACCTCCAATTGATTTTGAGGACATCTAGAAACAACATGCCCATATTTAATTACCACACTGAATGCAAATTAGATGAAGACCTTCATCTTTCACATGAAAACGACTGCCATTAATTGTAATTGAACCCTTAGATGCTTAATAATGTCAACTTCTACACAAACCCTAGCTAGCAAAGTGACAACGATTTGAAAACATCGTTCTTTGATCCACCTTTGAAACAAAATCGTCTCTTCATATAGGATCATCGACAAACCCAAAATACAAACCCTAGTAAAATTAAATGACAATGGTTTGAAAACATCCTTCTTTGATCCACCTTTGAAACAAAAATCTCTTCATAGAGGATCATCGGCAAACCCGAAATACAAATCCAAGCAAGTGTAGTAATCATTACATCAGTAAAGCGATTGAACTCCGGTGACCATTGCTTAGTAATCAAGTAATGTCCAAAACCACAAACCACCCATTAGAGCTTTTCACATAATCTCCTTCTGCATCAAATCTTATGACATAATACCCATTTGGGAGATCCATTAAAAAAATATGTGCTTTTAATTTTTATGATCTCATTCGTCAAGATTCCTTTAGACAACTAGATGAACTAGTTCGTGTTTAGCCTTGTTCTATTTTTTTTTTGATAGGGAAAGTATTATGATCGCCACAAGTACTACTTGGGCGAGCCTAGAGCATCCACTAGGGATGAGAACTGGTTACTAACTAATTCTAGAGGAATGGGCTAACCGCCACCCGTGGGATTCGAAACGGTGACGTCGGGGTACTACCCCAATATAACACCCCTATTTTATCCTAAGATATATTACCACCAATGATCCCGGATTAACCTACCCAGAACCATCCAAGGCGTTAAAATACATAACTTAAATGAAAATGAGTTAAAAACGGAAATCTTATTCATTAAAAAGAATCGTATTTCATTACAATGGTATTTCGTTTACATACGATATAGCAGCGGAAAATATTCTCATACAATCAAAGAGTTATTCGAAAGCCTTATTAAAAATATATGATATTTCCAAGGAGAACTCATATGATGATGAGCCCCTTGGTTTACAAATAGAAGAGATGACACACCACCTTTTGGGTGCCTTGTTTAGGAGAAAAAACTCTTCCTTCCTTCAAACATGTCTTGCCTTGATCTTCAAGTCTTTGAAATTACTCCTTTGAACGCGTACCTCCTCTTGAATACTTCAACTTAAGGATTTGATCCTTCACTAATATGTCCCTTACCGCGTTTATCGTCAGATCCTCAGTCCTCAAGAACTACGCATTTGCATCCTAATGTCCGAACATGCAAGGAAAAGAAAGAGAGGGTGGATGGGTTACTCTAATGAAAGATTCGCAAGTGAATGGCGGCTAAGGTACTAACTGAACTTGTTGGTATCGATCTCCAAATTATGGTGATTGGTCGACAATCCAACATTTAATACTTCCATCGAAAGAGTGAATGCTAGGAAATTTCTAGATAAGTCCGAGATTACAAGGATGTGCTTCCATTAGGAAACACGTCAAACGTTTGCCCATGAGAAAAGAAATATTCCACAAATGGAATATTTTCATTTTACGTTACACTTTGACTGGCTGAAAGTCGTCGTGCCAAATCAAAAATAAATCCCTAGTTACTCAACTAGTATAGCTGGTAAGTCGGGGTCGAACCCAAGAGACACTTGTATCCTAAGGTATATTATTATCAACTTAATAGTAATAAAGGGGGGATTTTTGGATTTATAAATCTAAGACTATGAAATTGAAACAAACAAAGCAAGTAATCAAACAAGGAAAAGATTGGATTTTTATCAATTAGGGAAAAGCAATCTTATTCAGGTATCCACTTTCTTCCTCAAGTTATTGATCATAGATTCAAACAAGTTATTTCCTTTGATTATTCCTATCCTGATTAGATATAATAAATAAGCCAACGGGTCATGTAAATACTTAGTATTAAAACAAACATGAAACAATCATAAATAATAATGATACTAGTAGTAGGAGCAAGGATATGCAGGATACATGCAAATTGAGTTCCAACGAGTCAAACAATAAGCATGCAATCAAATCTCTTTCTCAATGTTTTTAGTCCAACTAGTCTTAAAACATTGAGTTGCTACTAAGATTAGGTTTTACTATGGGAAAACCTAGATCTAGCAATAGAGAATATCAATTCCAACTAGTTGGCCAGACAAGCAGAAATCAATACAATCAATATTAATTAAGCACAAGAGAATTGAAATAACCTGTAGAAATGAACCTGAATTGTAGAATCTCACAATAAACTTGAATCTGAAAGCCCATACTAGAGAGAATACAAACTAGAATAATAGGAATTAGGTCTAAGAGATGAATCTCCTAACAAAGGATAAAAAGTAGGTTTAAGTAGTCTCTAAAAACATGTTAGAAGATGGAAGATTGAGTTTTGATGGTTCTAGAGTCAGTGACCCTATGTTTGCAAGTCGAGTCAGCGACTTGGCAAAGTCACTGACATTAACAGCTGGCTGAGCGATCTATTTATGGAAGGAGCGCACAAATCTTGTGCGTTTAATTAAACACAGCTGTGTGTTTTATTTTAGGAGAAGATCATCAAAAGAGTGCTAAAATCAAGATGAAGATAATTGTGATTCTCCTAGAATATTTCAGTAGGCATACAATCGTTTATTTGGAAAGATTTATAAAAGATCAAGTATATATTGTTTTCCTAATCGAATGGAAAATAATATACACGAGATCTCTCTTACCTTAGTTTAAATACTCGTTCTATTTAGGCTAATGGTAAGACAAGGGAGCTGAATTTTAACATTGTGTGTAAGAAAGAAAGAGTGTGCTTGTGCGTGGGATTCGTACAAGTGGCGATTCAAGAGATCTTAGGCATAGCGTGAGATTGAGAGTGTGAGTGCAATGGTAGAGCGTGGTTCAAGAGTGTGGGATTCATTCTTGTGCACGGGAGAGCTTTCTAATCACTCAAGAAATCAATAGAGCGAGTCTAAGGACTCTTGAAATCCGACCAAGTGATAAACTTGGAAGGGAGTGGTTTTTCTCTAAGTAAACTAGTTGGTTTACAAAGAGTTTCCACTATACATCGCTTGTCAGTGACCATTGGTAACGTTTATTTTACTGCTTGATTATTCCGCTGCATTATTACTCAAAGTCGACGACTTCGCAGGAGTCGCCGACTCGTCCAAGTACTAACGATCCTACAACTGGTATCAGAGCCTTGGCTCTAGATTGTGTTTTTTGTACTTTTACTGTAGGATAATGACGTCCACCAACACCTTTGTGAATGACTCTTTCTGGAAGCCTCCAATTCTCAAAGTTGGAGAGTACGATTGGTAGGTTGAACAAATGAAAACCCACATCTGCTCTCTAGACGGTCAATTGTGGAAAGTGATTGAATTAGGTCCGGAAACCTTTCTTGGAAAGGATGGAAAGACAGTAAAAACCACTGCTGAGTACGATGATGTTGATTTCAAGAAACTTGAGAAGAATGCTAGAGCAAAAAAGGTCCTTCATCATGCTCTTACCGATAGTGACCTCAAAAAAGTCATTGGGTACAAGACTGCAAAGGAAATTTGGGATGCTCTAAAAAGACTTCATCAAGGAAATGAGGATGTGAAGAAAGATAGGATCATAAGTCTCGAAAGAGAGTATGAAAATAATTTTCAAGGAAAGGGTGAGTCTCTCCGTGACTACCATTCGTGGTTCAAGACTCTGGTCAACCAACTGGAATTTCTGGGAGAGAAGCTTCCTCAGTGGAAGCAAACCAACAAGTTGATCTCTAGATTGAACAAAAGTTGGGACAGCATTGCTTCGTCCCTTCTCACTCAAAAAGAAACCAAGTCACTGACCTTGGAGGACCTTGTTGGTCAAATCACTATGTATGGAGGCATTCAACAAAGAAGAGTTGAAAGACTCGAATCAGAGAAAGTAAAAAACATTGCTCTCAAGGTTGAAAGAGCCTTCGATTTGGCTCAGGGAGACGATGACACTGATGGAGTAGACGAGGATGTTGCTCTCATTTCTAAGGCTATGAAGAGACTGTGGAATCGTAACAAGGCTCCCGCGAAGGCTCCTGAATCAAACAAGGAAGGGAAGGACATGAAGTATGTAATTTTCTATCAATGTCAGGGAAAAGGACACTTTGCCAAACACTGTCCTAAAAGAAAAAGTGGAGAAACAGGTAAAAGCATGATGGCAACTTGGGACATGTCCGATGATGATGATGAGATAGCGCCAGCAATAGGAAAGTGTTGCATGGACATCGAAGATAAATCTTCCCAAGAGGTAAATGATTCTGAACTTTCTTCTCTTTTGTCAAAAAAATCTAGAGAACAGTTGGTTGCTATCATTGAAAAGCTTGGAACTCAGGTCACTGAGTTAAGAGAAAAGTTGGAAGATAATGAAGAAACAATCTCCAATCTCTTCGATGATAACAAACACTAGTCCTCTAAAGCAATCGAGCTTGAAAAGATTTCATCTCCTAAGTCAGTAACATGTGAGTCATGCTCAGAATCAAAGATTGAAGTCACTGACTTGCAAAAACAAGTCAATGATTTAGAAAAACAAGTCACTGACCTAGAAGGTGAAAGACTCATGCTTAGACTGGGTAATGCTAAGTTGTCTAGTGAGTTAGAAAATTTTAGGATCGAAGATGAGACTAAAAGAAAGAAATGGTTGGATGAGTTTGTTGCTGAAAAGGCTCAAGAAGTCAGAAATGACTACAAAAGGAAGTTTGTGAAGGAGGTAGACAGATCTGGAATTGGCTTTGTTCGTGCACCCAATACTCAGGGTACCAAGGCTGCTCCCCTCGTGTCTAAAGGTAAAACCCCTATGTGTAGTGACAATGCAAGTTGTTCTACACATGTGGTGGCTAAGCCTGACAAAGGGAAGCAACAGTGGTATCCTGATCAAAAGGTGCACAACATATGGCAAAAACAAGTCCAGAACTCGACTCCGTCACAAATTGACTTTCAATCTCGCATCAACAACAAACCCATCTACCCGGGCTATAGCAAATATGTTGCTCTAAAGTCTCATAGGACATGTTGGTACTGTGGCAAGCCTGGTCACTATCAACATGATTGTCACAAGAAGGCAAGAGATGATGAAAATGCAAGGTCATAGACTCTGAATGATAGTCATGATAGATCCACTGTCACTGACTGTCCTCCAGGATCTGTGTGTGCTAGTTGTGACAAATGTTGTACTAAGACTGTTTACGTTGCCAAACCCAGAAGAGTCAAACAACTCTGGGTTCGTAAGAACTAATTGTTTCAATACAACTTGAAGTGGGTGACCAGGAGCCCTGGTTCATTGATAGTACATGCTCAACTCATATGTCGGGAGATCCCAGGGATTTCGTCTCACTTCAAGAATACAAGGGAGGTAAGATTACCTTCGACAACAACAGTAAAGGTGGTATTTCTTGTATAGGTACAGTAAGATTTTCAGATAAGCTAACTATAGACAATGTGAATCTTGTTGATAATCTTAGCTTCAAGTTATTGAGTGTCTCTCAAATATGTGCTAATGGAAAATATCAAGTTGTGTTTGATAAGAATGGCTGTCAGCTACAAGTAGTTAGTTCAGGCAAGATTCTTCTAAAAGGGATATGTGAAAACAATCTGTATAAGGTGGACCCCTGTTTTGAGCCTGAAGAAAAATTGTGTCTTAGAACAGTTACAGATGTCGCCGACCTCTGGCACAAGAGATTTGGTCATGCGAGTTTTCAACTTCTTGACAAGCTTTATAAGCAAGAATTGGTCAGAGGATTACCTAAGATTGTTCCAAACAAGCATGGAGTTTGTGAGACTTGTGTGAGAGGTAAGCAAGTTAAGTCTTCCTTCAAATCCAAAAATGAGGTAAGTACCACCAGACCTTTAGAACTCATTCATATTGATTTGTGTGGTCCCATGCGAGTCCAAAGTCGTGGAGGAAATAGCTATATCTTTGTCATTGTTGATGATTTTTCACGATATACTTGGACTATTTTTCTGTCTTCTAAAGATCAGGTATTTGAAGAGTTTGAAGCATGGGTAAAGGTTGTTGAGAAAAAGCTTGGAGTTACACTTGTATCAATCAGATCAGATCATGGTACAAAATTCGACAACTCTAAATTTCTGTCCTTCTGCAAGAAAAATGGCATAGGTCACAACTTCTCAGCACCAAGAACTCCTCAACAGAATGGCGTTGTCGAGAGGAAAAATCGTGCCTTGGAAAACATGTCACGGACTATGCTCATTTCAAGTGGTCTTCCTAGGAATTTCTGGGGTGAATCCATAAACGCATCTTGCTATGTGATGAATAGAGCTATGCTTCGTCCACTTCTTGGAAAAACTCCATATGAACTGCTTAGAGGAATTAAGCCCAGTGTTGCCCACTTGCGCACTTTTGGATGTAAATGCTATGTTCACAACAACGACAAACACAGTTTGGTAATATTTGATCCAAGAAGTGATGTTGGCACTTTTGTAGGATATTCTCCTCATAGCAAAGCCTACAAAGTGTTCAATAAAAGGACAAGGAGGATTGAAGAAAGTGTTCATGTGGTGTTTGATGAGAAGACTATGGGAGGATCGATGATTGAGGATCTTGATGATGGTGATCAAGGATACAATCTGGTTCAAGACGACTCTCTTCCAGTTTCCACAAGAGAATCAACAGTCAGTGACAATACTGAAGTCACCGACTCGGACAATACAGGGGGAAGGAGTCAAAGTCAAAACTCAAGCGACAGTGAGTCTGATAATGAGAAAACTCTTGAAAGAAGCTCAATCGTGGGGAACTCTGGAGAAGATTTGAAGAAGACGCCTCAAGTCGGCGACCTGACAGAGATACAAATCAGAAACTATCAACAGAAAAGTGCCCATCTTGTCACTAACATCCTCTCCGATTTCTCAAAGGGTGTGCAAACCAGATTTTCTCTGAACAATTTATTTGTTTTCAATGCTTTCATCTCATTAATAATGTTGAACAAGCATTGAAAGATTCAGATTGGGTCAGTGCCATGCAAGAGGAACTTCATCAGTTTGAAAGAAATAAGGTGTGGCATTTGGTTCCAAGGCCGAAAAACAAATCAGTGATTGGAACACGATGGGTGTTCAGAAATAAGCTGGATGATGAAGGAAATGTGGTCAGAAATAAAGCAAGGCTGGTAGTTAAGGGATACAATCAGCAGGAGGGCATTGACTATGATGAGACGTTTGCTCCAGTAGCTCGTCTTGAGGATATTCGATTGCTCATTGCCTATTCTGCTCATCATGGTTTCAAGCTACAACAAATGGATGTCAAGACTGCATTCTTGAATGGATATTTAAAAGAAGAAGTGTATGTTGAACAAACTCCGGGTTTTGAAGATGTCACCCACCCAGATCACGTCTACAAACTGGACAAAGCGCTCTATGGATTGAAGCAAGCCCCGCGTGCTTGGTATGATCGGTTGTCTCAGTTCTTGACTCAACATGGTTATGTTCATGGTGAAGTAGACAAGACTCTTTTCTTGCTGAAGGAGAGAGGTCACAGACTGGTTGTTCAGGTCTATGTCAATGACATCATCTTTGGCTCAATAGATGATAAGCTAGTGAAGAAGTTCGTTGACCTCATGTCTAGTGAGTTTGAAATGAGTATGGTCGGTGAGCTCAAGTTCTTTTTAGGACTTCAAGTTGTTCAAAGTGAGGATGGGACACGAGTTCATCAACAAAAGTATCTTAGAGAATGTGTTAAGAAGTTCGGTTTGGAGAATGCTAAACCGTTTGATACTCCCATGTCGCCGACTACCTCACTTGGAAAAGATGACAAAGATCCAGAAGTCAATGCTACTATGTATCGGGGTATGATTGGCTCATTGCTCTATCTCACTGCAACCAGACCGGATATTGTGTTTGGAGTTTGTCTATGTGCTAGGTTTCAAGCCGATCCAAGAGAGTCCCACTTGAAAGCTATTAAAAGAATCATTTGCTATCTTAAGGGGACTGAAAATCTGTGTTTATGCTATCCAAGACGATTTGATTTTGAGCTTGTCGGCTACATAGATGCTGATTTTGCCGGAAATCGTGTTGATAGAAAAAGCACTTCAGGAATGGCTCAATTTCTTGGGCCTTGTCTTGTGTCATGGGGATCTAGAAAGCAAAATTCAGTGGCTCTATCAACAGCGGAAGCAGAGTATATTGCAGTTGTAGCATGTTGCTCACAACTCTTATGGATCAAGCAACAAGTAAGTGACTATGGTGTGAAGTGTGGGTCAGTGCCCATACTCTGTGATAACACTAGTGCGATCAACATCTCAAAGAATCCAGTGCAACATTCAAAGACTAAACACATTGAGATAAGGCACCACTTTCTTCGAGATTGTGTTGAAAAAGGCATGGTCACTATGGAATTTTGTAGAACAAGTGATCAAAGAGCAGACATCTTCACAAAGGCCTTGAATCGTGAACCCTTTGAACAACTCCGCATGGAATTAGGTATGATCTCTCTTCAATGATCTATTTCCCTACATAAATTCCCTCGATGATTGGCTAGAATTGATTGCGATGCATATGTTTTGAAATCATGCTTTTATGGTGTAATTCTTGAACATACTTGATTGACATTATGTTTAGGAAACCCCATGCATTAGACTGTCGATGACCTTCATTACATTTAGTATGTGTGCAACTGTTTTGACCTCTTTGTTTTAGCCCAAAAGAATCAACCTGATGATCCTAACCCTCACTACAAGCCCAAATGATGGTTGGTTCTAATGCTTGTCCCTGACCTATCATGTTTTGAGAGTCTCTATGAGCCCATTTTTGAATTTCCTTATAAAACGGAGACTTATCATCATGATCGACAAATCCTCAAAAATAAAATTTTACTTGGTTCTCTTTGGCATTCCCTGTGCAAACCCATCACCAAGTAAGTTCTTAAAAGAGTAAGTCATGAGTGGACAAAAGTCACGGATATACGAAATAAGCAGTTTAGTGGTAGAAGTCGTCGACGTGCTTAAGGTCAGTGACTGCAATTTCTGCCGTGAGAAAAAGATCATGGCTTAATAGTATCTTTTGAAATTGGAAAGTGGATTTGAAAAATAGAGGAAAGAGAAGATCGTGTGATTTGACAACTTCCTTAATGATGGAAGTGGATTCCTTTATTATGCCTCAACCGTCAAGATTAAAGGTACACTCTTCTCAATCTGTTTTCTCTCTCTCAACTTCTACTCTCTCTCTCTCTCTCTCGAACCCAAAAACCTCAAGCCTTCATCTCTCTCCAATGGCGTCTCCATCCAACTCCGGTCTCCCTGCCTCTCCACAAACCAAAATCGATCGCCCTAAATCGGCAAAGAAGAAGATTCTCGCACTTTTCGGCGATGATTTTCTTCGAGCCCTCTTATCCGGGGAATCGTCTTCCTCCATTGTCCCTCCAATCGCCATGGAACCTCAATCCCAAAACCTAATTCCTCCACAAAACCAAAATCCGAACCCCTTTCCTCCAAAATCAACACCCTCATCTCCCGTCACCACTGAAAAATCCCAAAATCTCCTTCCTCAAATCGAAACCGAAACCCTAACCGCTTCACCAGAGTCTGGAAAAACGCGCCAAACGGCGCAACCAATGGTTTTTCCAGAAACTGGTGAATCCTCTTTACCCTAATCCCCAAACCCAGAGATTGTAGAGGAAGAGAGAGCGAAGACTCCGATTATGGGGTCGATGGAATTTGAGGAAACAAAGAATGTAGTTGGGTCGTTTGGAGAAGAAAAAGAAGAAGAGGTTGTCGAAAAGGAGAACCAACGGCTATCTCCTCAAGGAAAGGATGTCAATGACTCCTCTAAAGTCATTGACGTTGATGCTGACACTAAGAATGCTGACAAGGTGGATGACAAGGATCCCTCTCGAAAGGAATCAACAGATAACTCTGACGAAGGTACTCCCTCTGATCCCATCTTGGTTTCTAAGAAACCCATTTATGGTGAGTCTGTTAAGAAAAATCTGGAAAAAGACCTCTTTGGAGATGACTCTGAGTTGCTCAAAGATGATGAGATAGAAATGTCTCCTCCTTTTCGCCCTAAAACTAGATCTGCTAGTGCTGGAGCCTCGGCAGTGGCTCTTAAAGCCAAAAAGGGCAAGGGGTTGGAAACCCCTGAGGCTGCCTCAGAGGGAGGTGACTCTTCCTTCTCTGAGAAAGTTACTAGGAAGAAAAGAGGAAGATCTCCTAAGTCTGCTGTTGGGTCTAGTAAAAAGAGCAAGAAATCAAGTTTGAGCACTGATATGTCGTCTAGGGATTTCACTAAAGATCTACTGTGGGATGAGAATTTCATGAAGGAGTTCAAACTGACCAAGGTCCTTGACTGGTTGAAAAAGCAGAAGTGGGATAAGTTAATCCAAGGGGAACATGAGTACAATCCATTGATGGTTAAGATATTTTATGAAACTCTGGTTATTGAAGATACAAGGAACATGACCATAGGTAAGTACACCATAGATAAGAAGACGTATTCCTTTACAAGCAAGGATATCAGTGACATTCTAGAGATTCCTCCTGAAGGTTTTGTTGAGTACTACAAAGGAGGTTGGCCTGAAGGTGTTGATGACCGTGAGATCATCAAAACTGTCACTCACAGTGATGATAATTTTACTAGCCCATACCTGGTTAACAAGATGGGAATAGAGAAGAAGGTAATGTTCAATTACGTCATCAGCAACCTGCTGCCAAGGGAGCTCAAGAGGAATGCTGCTTCTATTCAAGATATGCTGGTCATGGACAAGATCATCCGAGGGAAGAAGATTAACATGCCACATCTGATGATGCTTCACATGAAGCATGTGCTTGAAACTACCAAGCATGCTCTTCCCTATGGAATGCTGATTGCTCTGATGATGTATGAGCATAAGGTCTATGTGGACAGTCGTGCTGATGTCCTCAACACTAGAGTTCTCAACAAGGAGATGATCAGAAAGTTTGGCTGGAACTGAGTTGATGGTCAGTGGGTACTAAAGACATCTGAGGTTAGTGACAAGGGAAATCAAGAAGAAGGACCAAAATCTGCTCCGTCTAATGATGAGCTGAAGGAAATCAGAGAGCAGAACATGATTTTGAAAGGGATGGTGGAAAAGCTACAGAATATGGTTGGCAGTGCACTGTCAAAACTGGATCCAATAGATGAGAGGCTCAATGACTTCGGAGCCTGATGTCAGTGACTGTCGTACACTCATGACCTTCTCTACGCCTCTTCTTTCCTTGCCACATTATCACTCCACTTTAAAAGATTTTTAGTTTAATTTGGTTGTAACGTATTTCTGGATTGTGTGTGTTTGCATCGTACTTTTCTTTGCTATGGTGGATGACTCTCTATGAATGTTTTGATATTATGCTTTAAGTTTCTATATTTGCCTCTGTTTTCTTGTCTTGTTTTAGCAATCTTTTTGATGATGCCAAAAGGGGGAATTAACCGGGGGAATAGATTAATAAGGGGGATCAAAATACTGAAGTCATGCAGTTACTAAGCTTAGGGGGAACTTTTTATGGTTTTTGTGATATGCTCTATCTACTTTGTTATTTCTGTATGCTGGATAGTTTTTATCAGAACGGGTTGTTTGTCACCATCAAAAAGGGGGAATTTGTTAGAAGATGGAAGATTGAGTTTTGATGGTTCCAGAGTCAATGACCCTATTTTTGCAAGTCGAGTCGGTGACTTGGCAAAGTCACTGACATTAATAGCTGGCTGAGCGATCTATTTACGGAAGGAGCGCACAAATCTTGTGCGTTTAATTAAGCACAGCTGCGTGTTTTATTTTAGGAGAAGATCATCAAAAGAGTGCTAAAATCAAGATGAAGATAATTGTGATTCTCCAAGAATATTTGAGTAGGCATACAATGGTTTATTTGGAAAGATTTGTAAGAGATCAAGTATATATTGTTTTCCTAATCGAATGGAAAATAATATACACGAGATCCCTCCACTTTAAAAGATTTTTAGTTCAATTTGGTTGTAACGTATTTCTGGATTGTGTGTGTTTGCATCGTACTTTTTTTTGCTATGGTGGATGACTCTCTATGAATGTTTTGATATTATGCTTTAAGTTTCTATATTTGCCTTTGTTTTCTTGTCTTGTTTTAGCAATCTTTTTGATGATGCCAAAAGGGGGAATTAACCGGGGGAATAGATTAATAAGGGGGATCAAAATACTGAAGTCATGCGGTTACTAAGCTTAGGGGGAACTTTTTATGGTTTTTGTGATATGCTCTATCTACTCTGTTATTTCTGGATGCTGGATAGTTTTTATCAGAACAGGTTGTTTGTCACCATCAAAAAGGGGGAATTTGTTAGAAGATGGAAGATTGAGTTTTGATGGTTCTAGAGTCAGTGACCCTATGTTTGCAAGTCGAGTCGACGACTTGGCAAAGTCACTGACATTAACAGCTGGCTGAGCGATCTATTTACGGAAGGAGCGCACAGATCTTGTGCGTTTAATTGAAGACAGCTGCGTGTTTTATTTTAGGAGAAGATCATCAAAAGAGTGCTAAAATCAAGATGAAGATAATTGTGATTCTCATAGAATATTTCAGTAGGCATACAATCGTTTATTTGGAAAGATTTGTAAAAGATCAAGTATATATTGTTTTCCTAATCGAATGGAAAATAATATACACGAGATCTCTCTTACCTTTGTTTAAATACTCTTTTTGTTTAGGCTAATGGTAAGACAAGGGAGCTGAATTTTAACATTGTGTGTAAGAAAGAAAGAGTGTGCTTGTGCGTGGGATTCGTACAAGTGGTGAGTCAAGAGATCTTAGGCATAGCGTGAGATTGAGAGTGTGAGTGCAAAGGTAGAGCGTGGTTCAAGAGTGTGGGATTCATTCTTGTACACGGGAGAGCTTTGTAATCACTCAAGAAATCAATAGAGCGAGTCTAAGGACTCTTGAAATCCGACCAAGTGATAAACTTGGAAGGGAGTGGTTTTTCTCTAAGTAAACTAGTTGGTTTACGAAGAGTTTCCACTATACATCGCTTGTCAGTGACCATTGGTAACGTTTATTTTACTGCTTGATTATTCCGCTGCATTATTACTGCGAAGTCGTCGACTCGTCCAAGTACTAACGATCCTACAAAGCACGAGATAATAAAATAAAAGGAAACTAATATAATAGATAGATAAATAGATCAATCCTCACCTCGATCTTCGCTGTCGTGGAAAAACACGATCGCGGCCCTGCTTTTGACAACACTTCAACGGAACTTTCAGAGGCTATTTTCACCAACTTATATTGGAAATTTGGACTCGGAATAAAAATATGAATTGTAGAACTTCGAGTTAGCTTTCCAATGATACCAAATTCAGCTTCATACTACCATTGTAGCTCCCAAAAGATGTGTCACAAGAAAGTGGTGTCGAAACAACAACTTCAATAGATAGCCCGAATTTAAGCGTTCTTTTCCACAACTTCTTGGGCCTTCGCGTTCATCAAAAGTGGATTGAATATCCTTGGAAGAGACACTTACATATCTACAATATTGAATCCTTCAACTTGATCAATCCTTCCTCCTCAAAACGACCTAAAACATGAATAAACAAGAGTAGACACCGAAATTGAAAAAACTACAAAAACTAAGCAAAACACATACAGCTACCTAAGATTTAAACATAAATATGCCCTAAAACTAACACCTAAATGCATGCTATCAAATTCCCCCATTCTTAAACCTTGTTTGTTCTCAAGCAATAAATAGATTCAACACCCCACAAACAAGCAATTCATGCATCAACTTTGATAAGTGCTTAAGCAAGAATAACAAGAGACATGATTCAACAATTGACATCATAGCATGTATTTTGGCATCCAAATATATCAAGTAAGCACATCCATTCTAAAATTCATTAGGATTTTGTGTTTTCACTCTCACTCATGTGTTTAAAGGTATATATGTGTTTCGCTCAAAACTCAACTTTGAAAGCCTAGCTATCATAGGCTTGCATCAGTGTTCTAATTCTCCACCGCTAGATGCTATGCATACAACAAAAATCATGAGGTCTTTTGAGGTTTTTAATGGGGTCAATGTAATATTCGAGTTCCGCTTTCACTTCTTGGTAGGAAAAAAAACGAGTTCCTTGAATGACAAGTAATTGAGATGTCTTAATCCGTAAGAAACATCTTGGGAGGAATTAAGTGCTGTTTTTTTTTCAATCCGTTGGAATACCTTAAGGATCTTTTTATATACGTACTTAATAATTTAGATATGCTCAATATATCTAATTTTTATGAGAGCGTATCTTTAGCCTTATCAATCAGTTTCATTAATTAATTGATTAATTAGGATTGACCTAGTTTAACCCTATTTAAACCACTCGGAGCCCTACCTACACAATTTTCCCCGCACTCTCGCTTCCAACCACGAACCGAAAAAAAAATGTCGAAGCCTTGCGTTCCCGATCAAAGCCTCGTCTTTCAACCTTTTTCGTCTCCGTGTTGCACCACCGATCGCCCTCCCTCCTTTCCTTCTTCTCTTCACGTTATCTTAGCCTGCCGATTACAGGACCGTCGCGCCTTCGGAGACCGGTCCCCTTCGATCGTGCAGTGAGTCACCGTCGTAGTTCCGTCGTTCACTAGTCGTCCATCTTTGTCGGCGTTTTCGAGTAAGGATCTATGCCCTATTTTCACTCCTATGTTTCTTTTCGTTGAAGCGATCGGGGTTGGGTTCCTCCTAGTTCTAGCGCTCAGGCTATTAGTTAGAGTGTTGGTATGGTGGTTTTCGGTATTCCTTAAACAACTTTATGGTTCTCGATTAAGTTAAGGTGGCTAATGGGGTATTGGGAAAGGAGCCTGTATTAGTCGGGGAGGTCTCCTTGTTGTTTATTTGAAGCTTAGTTAATTATTTGTAGATGGGTAGTTTGGACAAATTTGTTCGGGTGTCTAGGTGTTTAATTAATTAGGGGAAGTAGTGGTCTTGTTTAATAGGAGCATTAATCGGTTTGTTAGATTAGGAGTTTTGATTGTACATAGCTTCTACTTCTATACTTATATATATATATATAGATTTAAGTTCAAGTGAGAAGAGTTCTTAGAGTGTGCACGTGTGCACAGTTTGTATTCATGATTTTGAGTTATATATGCATGATTTTGTATGACTATATTCATGGTTTTAAGTTGCATATTCATTATGTTGAGTTACTCGCTTTTTATGAATATACAACTTAAAAATATGATTATGTAACTCTATAAGAACGATAAAGGGATGGAATATGAAAAAACTTCAAAAATACAATAACATAAAAATATGAATATGTGACTTATAATCATGAATACAATGTAGTATGAAAAGAATGAATATGTAACTCAAAAATATGAATACAGCCATACAAAATCATGAATATGCAACTCAAAATCATGAATACAAACTGTGCACACGTGCACACTCTAAGAACTCTTCTCACTTGAACTCACCTCTCTCTCTCTATATATATATATATTGTAGCGATCGATTAAAATTACGTTTAGTTGGACTACAATAAGCTAGTTAGTGTTAGCGGGTACGGGTTGTACGTTACTTATGTTTGCTAGTAGGTTTAATTTTACTAAATTTCTAACTAGTAACAAACGTTAATAATTATAGGTTCTAGTCTTACTCGTGTTCAGTAATTGCACAAGTGGTCGCCTTTGAGGTAAGTCGTTCTGCGACTTGCTCGGTTTTTATTCAGTTCATGTTAGACGTTATTCTGTGCTGGTAGGATTGGTTTTGGGGAACTAGTCCCTACTTCTTTGTTTATAAAAATTATTATTTGTATATGTCATTGTGATTGCAATTTTGACAATAATTTATGACTGTAATTGGTAATTGTGTGTGTGTGATATGTGTGCAATCCGTTTTTAAGTAGTTTTATCATGTGTAAAATGTTTTGAATGTTTGCTCTATGTGTTAGTTGAAAACCGGCATGTAATGATGGGGAAGGGTTGCCTTGCTGGAAAGACATGCAATGAGGATGAAGGGTTGCATTGTCGCGTGCAATGCAAAAGGCGAAGAAGGGTTGTATTGCCGCAAAATAAATTATATGGGCACGTGTGTGTGGACGTATGGAGGACGGGGTGTAGGTGAATATTGTGTGTATGAAAATGTGTGTCTGTATGTGCGAATGTATTGATGTGCATGTGTAATTATTTGGAAACTAGGTATGGACTGTGGTTGGTTTGTGTTTGCTAATCTTGTTTGTTGAATGTTAGGAATTGTGTGTTGGTTTTTAAAACATCTTACTAGTGCGGTGTAATTGCTAACTTGGATTGGAATAGGAACTGACCACTCGGGAACTTATATTTTTTTCAATTGCAGGTACGGATTAGGAATCGTGTTGGACCCTAAGCCGAGTGGTGGAGCGGAGGTTGGCGCACATGTCAATAGGCTTGGAATATGTTGAGGGTTTTCATTTCTTTTCCTTGGTTGAGTAGTTAGAGTTGTTTAGAGTTGAAAAGAGTTTTGTTTTGTGAAGTTGGGAAAAGTTGATTGTTCTTTTAAGTTTAATGGTTGGGGTTCATGCATATTTTCTAACCTTTATTTTTATAAATCATAGTTGGATGTTTTAGATTATTTTCTCGTCCTGCCCGAGTTGCAAGATCCGAATGAACTTGTTGTCAGGCAAGCCTAAGTAGTACCTGGTAAGGACTACTGCCGAGTAGCACCCTAGTTTAAAGTCAGGGTGTTACAGCCAAGTTAATAAGAATTTGGTAGGGAATTATTTGGTCTTGTGGTGCTAAATCCGAGAATCAAGACTCAACTCAATTCGAAATCAACACCAAACTTCAATTCTTTTCCTCTTCTTGCCCAACTCCTACTCTCTTAACTCCATTTGATCTTCTCTTTTTTTTCTTCACTTTCATTCTTTTTTTTTCTTCTTTTTACTTCAACTCTCATATAATTTTTTTTCAACCAATTGAAGACTTCAACTTTTAAGCTCATCTGTTTCTTTTCACCCTCATTTTCAAATTCAAATTCAAATATTCATCCACCAATCGCTCTTTCAACTCTCCAATACTTGGCTCACAACCTCAAAACAAATCAAGTAAAAATCTAATTCCCGGATGGGTCAAGCTTATATTAGGCTCGGAATTATTTTGTGGAGCTTCCAAAAATAAGGCTATTAAGGCTTAGAAAGGGGCTTCAAAAGAAGGAACATATGTAAGGGTGGATAAAGGAATAATTGGCTAATAAAACAATGTCTCAATCATTTTAATGTCATATGCAAAAGTCATGAATGCAGCCTTGAAAAAGATATTTAAATGCAAGTTCTAGAGCAAGCAATCAAAGTGAGTGCACACAAAGAAAGAGAGGACTCATAAATGTGTAGTCCTAGAAAGGCCAAAAAATAATCTCACAAGGTAAAATTTCCCTGGAACTTCCGTGTAACTTAGATCTCAAGGATATACATGCTCAAACAAATAATCAAACATGCTCTTAAAGAAATAAACATTATCAAGCTTCAAGAAATCCAAGCAAGTTAATGGGCAAAAATCATCATCAAAAATATTAGAGGACAAGTGGTTTCTTTGCTTAGGGAAATATGACAATCCTAAAATGCATGATATTTATTTATTTTTTCAATTTCTTTCCTTATCAAAAAAAAAATTCAACACAAGTGGTGATGTCAGAAAATAATTATAGTATGGGTCAAAGTACTTGTCATCATTACCACTTTCTTCAAAGATGAACTTCAAGTAATCTCTAGCACCAATCTTAGGCACACTTGTATCTATAAGCTTATTGGTGTCCTTGAGTGCCTGCAACAATCTTACTTCTTGCTCCTTGGAGAGTTTGTTAGAGATAATAATAGGTAATGTATCACCCTCTCCAAGGAAAGCATAGTTAAGATATTCTGGAAGTTGTTTTTGCTTAATTTGTGGTGCCTGCACTACATAAGGAAGCAACTTCTCGCTAGGGAGAGTTAGTGGTATGGGCCCAATGGCTAAAGCATCAACAGGGGATTCACAACAAGAACTCAAATCATCCAGGATCTCATGATATCTTTCAAATTCATAATCTAAGCATGAAAAATCGATGACATTCTCTAAAACAGACAGTAACTCATCACCACAACTAATATCATATTGTAACTCATTATGTAGTTGTGTACATTCAAACTTAGCCATTGATTAGTAGCACGGGTGTGGACCGTAAGATAGGTACACACAAAAGTTGATAAAAAATAATAACTTAGAATTAAACCAAGTGTCCCCGGCAACGGCGCCAAAATTTGACTGGTTGAAAGTCGTCGTGCCAAATCAAAAATAAATCCCTAGTTACTCAACTAGTATAGCTGGTAAGTCGGGGTCGAACCCAATAGACACTTGTATCCTAAGGTATATTATTATCAACTTAATAGTAATAAAGGGGGAATTTTAGGATTTATAAATCTAAGACTATGAAATTGAAATAAACAAAGCAAGTAATCAAACAAGGAAAAGACTGGATTTTTATCAATTAGGAAAAAGCAATCTTATTCAGGTATCCACTTTCTTCCTCAAGTTATTGATCATAGATTCAAACAAGTTATTTCCTTTTGTTATTCCTATTCTGATCAGATATAATAAACAAGTCAATGGATCATGTAAATACTTAATATCAAAACAAACATGAAACGATCATGAATAATAATGATACTAGCAGTAGGAGCAAGGATATACAAGATACATGCAAATTGAGTTTCAACGAGTCAAACAATAAGCATGCAATCAAATCTCTTTCTCAATGTTTTTAGTCCAACGAGTCCTAAAACATTGAGTTGCTACTAAGATTAGGTTTTACTACGAGAAAACCTAGATCTAGCAATAGAGAATATCAATTCCAACTAGTTGGCCAGACAAGCAGAAATCAATACAATTAATATTAATTAAGCACAAGAGAATTGTAGAATCTCACAATAAACTTGAATCCAAAAGCTTCAACTTGAATAGAATTAAAGGGTTTAATTCTCCATACTAGAGAGAATACAAACTAGAATAATAGGAAGAAGGTCTAAGAGATGAATCTCCTAACAAAGGCTGAAAAGTAGGTTTAAGTAATCTCTAAAAACACGAGATAATAAAATAAAAGGAAACTAATATAATAGATAGATAAATAGATCAATATCCGCCTCGATCTTCGCTGTCGTGGAAAAAAGCGATCGCGGCCCTGCTCTTGACAACACTTTAACGGTACTTTCGGAGACTATTTTCACCAACTTATAGTGGAAATTTGGACTCAGAATACAAATATGAATTGTAGCTCTTTAAGTTAGTTTTCCAATGATACCAAATTCAGCTTCATCCGACCATTGTAGCTCTCAAACGATATGTCACAAGAAAGTGGTGTCGTAACAATAACTTCAATAGATAGCCCGAATTAAGCGTTCTTTTCCACAACTTCTTGGGCCTTCACGATCATCAAAAGTGGATTGAATATCCTTGGAAGAGACACTTACATATCTCCAATCATGAATCCTTCAACTTAATCAATCCTTGCTCCTCAAAACGACCTAAAACACGAATAAACAAGAGTAGACACCAAAATACAAAAACTACAAAAACTAAGCAAAACACATACAACCAGTGGCGGAGGCATTTGGGTAGCCCCCACTGGATTTTAAAAAAATTAAAATTTTAAAATATTATTAGTGTAAAAAATGTGCAAATATTACTAGTATTACACATATCAGTGATTGAACTTGTACCATATATATCGTCAAATACAGTCAAATAGTCCCCATCTTTCAACTAACAAACATTTTTTTATGAAAAAGGGTCTCATATACAAAAAAAATAATTTTTATACGGAAAAATACAAAATTTTATTAAAAAATACAAAAAATTTCGTACAAAATTTTTTTCATGTAGAAAAATACAATTTTTTTTCTATAACCAGGGATTTAGCCCCCACTGGGGCAAATTTCTGGCACCGCCCTGCATACAACTACCTAAGATTTAAACATAAATATGCCCTAAAACTAACACCTAAATGCATGCTATCACACTTCCATTGGGAAATGTTTAATTCGGTATTACGAATGGGTAAACCGAAAGAATTACATGCCTCTTTCATCCCGAGTATACATGTCTCTTTCATCCTGAGTATTCAAGCCTATTTCATCTTGAGTGTTTAGGCCTCTTTCATCCTGAGGATATCGAGCCTCTTTCATCCTGAGTATATAGTTATCGAGCTAGTTCTCGATATCCCTATGCTATTACATGCATGGTCTCAAACGAGACACTTAAAACACATAAGACCATAAATCATCGGTCCTAAAGTCCAATGCTAGCGTAGTGCGAAACAGTAATACGAATAACAAAGTCGTTGTTTCTAGGCAGTAAATACACCTAAGTTTATTTATTTCAACAAACAAGTCGTTATCAATCATGCATAAATATTAAATGGAGCATGAATTCACATTTAATAAGAAGGGCAAGAGATCCATCCACTTGCCTTTGCTTTTTCGAGTAAACGGTCGAACTAAGAAAGAATGGTGAGGTTGGAAGTTCGAAGTACTTTTTTAAGTCGAGTTCGACATCGAGGTATCGGAAAGATGGCATGCAAGAGTTAGATTTCTTAGACTCAATGCTAAGATTAGGAAATTAAGTATTGTTCCTCTAAATACTCAACACTTGCGGGCTTTTTTTTATAGGAAATATCCATTAGAAGGGCTTTTCTTAGAATTCGGTTTGTACTTTAAATATAAACTCCTTTTTATTTAAAAACCCACTTCAAGACTTAAAGACCATGTAGTTCTCACATGCAACTTAATGAACTTTAAATCATTATTTGTTAATGAACGATTCCTTGAAATTCCTTTAAAAGGTCTATAATCTTAAAAGAGGACAAAGGTTTCACAATGTACGTATTTATGTAACAAATCTTGAACCATAACTCCTTATGTGTAACACCCCTATTTTTAAACCAGGGGTGCTACCGCCAGTGACGTCAGACTTTACCATCCGAAGCCACCCGAGGCTAGGTAACACAACACATTTCAAGTAAAAGCCATAATGCAGGAATTATATTACAAATATTAAACTTGTTCATTACATACTGACTGAAGGGAAACAAATACTGTTATTACATCTTCATTGTTCATTTAGGGAAATACATCAAAAGTGAACAGCAGCGGAATATTAAGACGACCAATTATAGACCATGGTTCGTACATAAGCATGTGAGACCCAAAATATTTTAAAACATTTAAAAACAAACTTCTTTCCTTCCTTCCTTCCTTACTTCAAGGTCTTCCAGGCTCCGTCTTCTAACCTATTGTGGTCCGACCTTCACTACCTGATATTTCCATAAAAGGCAAGAAATACCAGCCGGACGAACCGGGAAAGAAAGAAAGCGGGTTAGTCTATCTAGAGACTAGTAAGTGGAAGAATAGGCCTAGGTTCTCATGGGAAAATCTAAACATGTGGCATCGAATATCCGAGTAACAAGCCGGTCGATGATCCAACAGTTAGCGTCCCGAAAGAAGAGAAGAGATAACAAAGTACAAGATTGAGATAGGACACCACAGCTATGTTGTTCCATTGGAATTACGAAATTTGTTGGGAACTGTATTATCACACATTTGATAGTTTAAAAGCCTCCGTCGACTATCCGGACCTCGACTAACCTCACCATACTCAGAAATGCCAATGGGGAGATGGCCGCTAGGGCTTTCTACACCTAACCCATTTCGCCATTTTATAGGCGTTTGAAACAAGTCGAGCATGAATTCAGATTAGAAGACAATCTTTTCAAGCGGGGAGCGAGAACGGTCTTCCAAGTTGTACTAACCGTCCTGGTTCATTAATTATAGTGCATTGGGCACTCTATCTTTTCTTAAGTCATAAAACTTTCAATTTAGTTAACGACTTTTAAGTTTGCTCACAAATTAGCCGGGGATGCCAAGGACAATATTTCGGACCTTGCATAAGTGCACTTAGCTAGAGTGCGGGCACCTCTCTTATCGATAGAGCAGGCATAGTCATGAACGGAAGTTAGGAGTCGATAATATATATACCACCTAACAAGTTATAGAGAGATATGCGAGTCAAAACCCGAAATCCCTATTCTACAATTATCCACAACAAAGAGATCTCAAAGGAAAATCTCCAATCGCATAAGAGCACTATCAACGGCCCTAAATTGTACTAGCAGTACGAATAATAAGAAATAACGAACAGTCGTTAAATCTAATCAATAAATAAACCTAATTTCGGTTATTTAGCAAACAAGTGTTCCAACAATAAGCGATATTAAACGGAAACAGAAATTCACGTTTAATAAAAAGGGTAAGAGAGAACCGTCCACTTACCTTGAAAGCGAACTTAGCAAAAGATCAAGGCAACAGCTTCAAAGAGAACTTCTTAAACCTTTCCTGGTAAGAACAATTCTATAAGCTCAAATAGACGATTTATGAATAAACTCCTTTACTGTTTATTCCCTTTTTAACGTCTTTTCGAAAAACGAGCAGAGTAACGACTCAAGTTATCGCCATTGTCATATATAATAAATTCTTTATACAACTCTTTAGCAAACTTGATTATGTCTTTGAGAGTAAACGTCTCCTGATCGTATTACCTCTTTTTATAGATTTTAATAGTCGTTTTATTCCTTTTTAAACGAACTCCATAAAATCATAAATGACATAAACTTAAATATGATCTTGAAGGACCAAGGTCATAGAAATTAAAATAACGATCACTTCGACCAAGAATGGACTAGGTCGAAGGACGGAAAGATAAAGGCGGAAATTGAATAACGATCAACTTCGACCAAGAATGGACTAGGTCGAAGGACAAAAAAATAAAGGCGGGAATTTAAATAGCGGAATTTAAATATCCACAATCCCAAACGGGTAATGGGATCAAATGACTTAGTTATTATTATATATATAAAGAAATAGTTATATATATATATCCTTTTAATAACGTCATTCCTTAGGGTTAGATTTTGATGGTCATACGTCATCCTTTTGGTATTTTCTTATAAATGAGAAGTGTTCATTTATATCATACGAACGTGGTATAAAATTCTCGGAATTTAATATGGACCAACGGAACGTATAAAGGGATCGAAAGTTCATACCAAGAGATCGGCAGTATGGAAGATCGGAGCGTCGGTTTCAAGAGCGGTTTGATCCTATGGCGTCGTGGCAACGTCACGATCCTAACGACGTCAACGACGGGCAGATTAATGAGTCCGAAAGGGCTTGACAGTGACCCGAATCGGCATTACGGTGTGAACGAGGCTGAACAGAGAAGATATATGCCGACGTGAATAAAACTGAACGGAGGGAAAAGACTTGAATTTGAACGTGAGAGATGATGGGTAGGCCCGCTAGTTCTCTCTCTCACATGTTCAAAATTGTTGAATTTGGGCACTCTGATTGGTTGGCACAAGAGGAGAAAGAATTGGAATTGAATTTAGGGATATGATGGGATCATTCTCACGTTTGAGTATTTGAACAATAATACATACGATTGGATAGGAATGAAAAAGTGGCAGAGTGAAATTTTAAAGAGACTGCTCACAACTTGAACGGAGGGAGTCATCTATTTAAAGGGGAAATAGACGTGGGCAGCAAGGGTGTCTACAATAAGAAGATAATTCTGATGTCGGTAAGAATTGTTATGCGTGTTGGAACGGGACTTGCATTAGGGCGGTAAAATTATATACCTAGGATTATATTACTCCTTTTATAGAAACGATCCTAAAAATTATGTAGACTAATAAAATCAACTCGGATGATTTTAATTTGCTACTTTTAATTTTAGGTGTTACGTTTCAGAGTATAACCGTAACGGGTACATAATTAATTAAGTAGATCTCACCGGATCAAAGTACTTCTTTCATGGAAGTGATCCCAAAAATTATGTTGGTTAATAAAACCAACTCCAATAATTTTATTCTAACCATCTGAACTTTCTAGGGATAATTTCCATTAATATGATCGTAATGCGTAACGAGATTTAATAAACGAGTCTTGGAAAGATGCCCGAAAATATTATCAAAATATCCTGAAAAATCAGGGATATTACATTATGTTCATGCATGGTTCAAGATGGTTTATTATATTGAAAGGAAAGGATTTAAAAGAGATCTAGAATGAATAAGTCTTGGATGCAACATTCTTTGAACCATAATCCCTTAGGTTCATGCATTGTTCATGGAATACAACTTTAAAATAAGGAAAAGGTCTATTAAGAGACCAAAGATTTGGAAATCCTTTATTTTTACAATCTTTGAACCATACTCCCATATAGTTCATCTACGAATTTTAGGATAACATTTCAAAAAGGAAGAACGATCTATTAGAATTTATTAACACTTAAAATCCATTTTAAGTACTATTCTTGAACCATGATACCATTTAGTTCATATGTAGTTCAACAGATGTGAAAAAGATGAAAGAAAGATCTAGGAGATCAATCAACACTTAGAGATTATAACATGCAACACCTTTTTAATAAACCATAATCCTTTATAGTTCAAAAATGGTTCAAGAAAGTTCTTAAGTGAAAGTTGATCATAAGAAAGAGATGGAAGGATATGGAATCACATGCATGCATCTAAGTGAACCAAAATCACTTAGATACAACTTGATACAAAAGAAGTTCTTAAAGAAAAACAAAATGAAAAGAGAGTTTTAGAAACCTTGCATACATCATATGGTAATTGGATTTACCATATGCATGCATGATTTATTCATAGAAAAACTAAGAACGAGAAGATTTAGAAAGGTAAAACTAACAACATCATAAAGGAGTATTTCTTACCAATCTTTAATGGTAATCAAGTGGAAGAATATGATGGAAAAGAGGTAAAAACAAGGCTGTATTTTTCTATAGAAAATGGGAGAGAAGAGGTGTTTAAAGTGGCGGTAGGAAGGTGGTGATGTGGTGGTGATTTGGCCGGCGTTAGGAAGCGGTTGATAGAATGCATTTAGACATAGTTTAGGACATGTTTACTTTCATGATTTGAGTCTTTTTAGCTTAGTTGTGAGTTAGTTTTATGTTTGTTTCGTTTGTTTTCTTTGTTTGGTATCTACTCTCGTGCTGTGTGGATTTCAGGCTATTTTGGATGGAGATTCAAGCGTTTTCAAGGATCAGAGCTAAGAGGAGTGTTTCATGGAGCCTAAGTGATGAAGGACAGAGCTTACAAGTGGTTGCTCGGGTACCAAGATGGAGCAAGAGCGGAAAAATGAAGAAAAGTCAGCCTAGCCAAGTATGTGACCGAGTACGTGGCCGGGTTATCAACTACCCGATCGGGTACATGACCGGGTTTGAGACCGGGTACTTCAAATAACGTCGTTGAGGCTACAGAAACTTACCTGACCGGGTACGTGACCGGGTAGTTGCCCGAGTAGTTCCCCGTGTCGGGATTTGGCCGGGTTTTACTTTGTTTCGTCTCTTAAAACACTATAACCCTAGTTTTATGAGATTATGAGATATTGTTATTTTTAGCCTCTCTAGAGAGAAGATGACTTGGAGATTTTTCTAGATCTGTTGGATTGGAGTTTTGAATCAATTTGAAGAAAATTTGGTATGTTGTTTATTAAATTTGATTTGCTTTCCTCCCTTCTCATGTCTAGCTAATCCTCTTATTTTGAGGTTGGGTGAACCCAATGATGAAGTAGGTAGATCTGAATTGTGATGTTTGGTTGAATGGAAACTTGATTGAAGTTTGATTTAGTCCTAGGTTGCTTTATTCCCTATTTGCTTTGCATATAGGATTCTTGTTATAATTTGAGACCGACCGGAGATAATTGTAACAGGATATTGATTTGACAAGTACCAAAAATTGGTTCTGAATAAGATCCCTAGGTATTAAACTAGAGAGTTATTTATGCGACAACAACTTAATTTCTCTTGTGTGAATTTCAACTATCGTAGTAGTTCTAGGGTTTGGATGATTCTAGCGGAACGCGAATACGAATTCTAGGTTGTTTGCCCCTAGTCTCTAAAGAGCTTAAAGGGTCTAAAACTGATTAACCTTATGCGATAGCAATTGTTAGTTGAGTCTAGGCACATTCACATATTCTTTTGAAAAGAGATTTGTGTTGGTTTTAGATAGTGAGTTCCTTCAAACGACATTCAAGTTGACATCCAAATAGACATCAGTTAAAATCTACTGAAACATCATTGTGGAAATCCTAACCTTGGAAGCTTTTCTCCACTGATATTTCCTAGTTATTTTTTATTACTTGTTAACTTTTCAATTCAACTATAAACTATTTTTCTTATTTATGTGGCTTGATCTACTAGTTCGAATATCAATTGGTACTACAAAGTTCCCTGTGTTCGACACCTTGATTACTACAACTGAACCGTATACTTGCGGTGTAGGAAAATAGCCTATCAAGTTTTTGGCGCCGTTGTCGGGGAACTATTGCTAGTATTGGTTGTCTCTCGCAACCGGTAGATTAAGTCTTGTTTTTATTTTTAATTTGTTTTTTTGTTTTGGTTTCAGTTTGTTCTCCTTCTTATGAGAAGATCTCTGAGTGCTAGTGCACTACACAACTACGATTCTGAATCCGAGCGTGCTTTTCATAGAACAAGAAGAGAGCAAAGGGAAGCTAGAACCGAGGCTATGGAAGGCAATCAGGCAAATGCACAACAACAGTTGTTGTTGCAACAACAACAACAACAACAACAACAACAACAACAACAACAACAACAACAACAACAACAACAACAACAACAACAACAATAACAACAACAACTATTGTTGCAACAATAGTTGAATGCTCGACCACCTATGACATTGGGTGATTATGTGTTGCCACGCCATCAAGGACCCGTAGCTGGTGTGGCTCGACCTCCAGTCCAGGCCAGGAATTTTGAGCTGAAGCCATCTCTGATTAATATGATTTAGCAGAATCAGTTTGGAGGTCTAACTTTTGAGAATCCTCACCAACATCTCAACACTTTTCTAGAGCTTATGGATACGGTGAACATTCATGATGTTTCTAATGATGCGCTTTATTTGCACGCCTTCTCATTCTCTCTAAGAGATAGGGCTAAACCTTGGTTCAAGGCCCAACCTCATGGTACTATCACTACATGGGATGAGTTGGCCAAAGCTTTCCTAACCAAATATTTCCCACCTAATAAGACTGTAGAGATGAGGAATCAAATCAGCTCATTTCAAATGAAGGATGGGGAATCTCTTTATTAAGGTTGGGAGAAGTTCAAGGAGCTCTTATTATTATGTCCTCACCATGGAATAGACAAGTGGGTGCTTCTTCACACTTTTTACAATGTTGTTGACAACACCACCAGACTGCTCATTGATGTCTCATCTGGAGGCACAATCATGAAGATGAATGTTGATAATGCCTGAGATCAGATTGAGGATATTGCTCAGCATACTCACTACTATAATGATGCTTGATCTATTCCAAGCTCTAAAAGATCGGTTGGGCTCTATGAGGTGGATAGGGATACTCTGTATCAAGCACAATTTGAAGCCGTGAATCAACAGATCAAGCAGTTGAATTTGAAGGTGAATGGGCCTAATAACCGGAATGAAGAAAGCTCTAATCAGGTTGTCTCAGGTGTGGTGTGTCAATTTTGTGGAGCAGGTGATCACACTATATTAGCCTGCCAATTATTTGATTCTAAGGAGGAGCCATATGAGAAGGAGGTGAGATACATGAATAACTTTGACAGGGGGCCTAGGAATGATCCTTACTCTAATTCCTACAACCCCGGTTGGAGAAATCACCCCAACTTCTCTTATGGGAACAATCAGTCACAACAATGAGTACCTCCTGAGTTTCCACCAAGAGCCCCACTACACCCGAACCAAGATGCTCAACCCTCCTAAAAGCCTGCATGGGAGATTGCTATTGAGAGCCTTGCCACCTCCATGAAGACGCTAACAGAAGAAGTGAGAGCTCAGGGGGAAGAATTTGAAGATCATAGAACAGCAAGTGGCTCAACAAGCTTTGAATGCTCCTAGACCGCCTGATCAATTGCCTGAGCAACCTGAAGTCAATCCTAAGGAGCAATGTCGGGCTGTCACTCTAAGGAGTGGAAAAGAGCTTGAAGAGCTCCCACCGGTGAAAAAAGGAGTTACATAAAAGACAACGGAGAAGCCATCTAATGATGAAGAACCTAAATATGTTGCTCCCCCACCTTATAAACCACCTCTACCTTTCATACAAAGGAAGATTCAGGTGGTGCAAGAGCAACTATTTGGGAAATTCATGAGTGTGATAAAGAAGCTCCACATTGAAATTCCTTTCATTGATGTCCTCACTCAAATGCCAACATATGCAAAATTCTTAAAGGAGATTCTATGCAAAAAGGGGAGGATTGAAGACTATGAGACAGTCGGCTTGGTGATGGATCAAGTTGAGAAGATGCCAAGAAAGCTAAAAGATCCAGGCGAGTTCTTTATCCCTGCTGGTTTTGGTTCTCTTCAATACAATTGCCTTTGTGATCTTGGTTCTAGTGTTAATATCATGTCATTATCAATCTGCAAAAATTTGAATTTGGGTGATCTTATTCCAACCAAGATGCGTCTTATCATGGCCGATAATTTAGTCACACATCATGTGGGAATTATTAAGAACTTTCCAGTGAAGGTGGGCAAGTTCTTTATACTAGGAGATTTTGTGATGCTTGACATGGAGGTGATGAATGACAAGACTCCTATCATCTTTGGGAGACCCTTTTTAGCCACTGTTGGAGCTAACATTGATGTTAGGAATGACAAAATCTCACTTACTATAGGGGAAGAGAAGATAGAGTATGAATATTTCAAAGATAACTTCCTTGAAGTGCACAAGAATCCTCCACAAGAGACTATCAAAGTAGCTTGTTGTAATATTGAAGTGAAGCTGGCTCATGAGGAGATCCAATCTGATATTGCTCAACCTCCTCAGAAAAAAATGGAAGTTAAAAGCCTCATGGATGGTGGTATTGCTGAGGATATAAAGGGTAGGGATCACAAGAAAAAGAAGAAGGCCCGAGCAAAAGCTGAGATTAAAAGAAGAGACAAGGTAAAGTTATTCCATGAAAGATCCAACATGTTTTCTGGTAGCAAAGGAACAAGATGGTCAGGGCCATACATAGTGACTCAAGTTTTAAAGGAGGAGGAACTGAGATTTGGCATAAAAACTCAGGGAAGTTCAAAGTGCAAAGAAATAGGTTGAAGCTTGTAGATGAGCCTGATCCAGTCAGGGTGGGTACTAAAGACCCTCCTGACCCGACCACTTGAAAGAAGGTGGGAGGTCGAGCTAACGACCTTAAACAAGCGCTGCTTGGGAGGCAACCCAAGGTTAGTGTTTTCTTATTTCTCTCTTTTAGTTATACATTGGGGACGATGTATGGTTTAAGAATGGGGGAGGGAAACATGTTTCGTGTTAGTTAGAAGCATATAGTTGCATGTTAGATTGCATTTGCATATTTTAAAAAATCAGAAAAAATGTCAAAATAAATTGAAAAAAATTGCATTTTAGGAGTTATTAATTTTAACTAAAGTAACAAGCCCCTTGTTCTTCATAATTCTTGAATGGAATCCTATCCCCTAGACTTGCATGAAGTGTTTGAAGTTTTGGTGATGTCTAGCAATGTTTATGAACTTGTTTGATAATTGAATGAGCATGTATATTCTTTGAGATTTGAGTTGACATTGAAGTTCTAAACAAAAAGCCATGTGAGATTTTTTACCTTTCTAGGACTATTTTCTATTAAGAGTCCTCTCTTTTCATGTGTGATTCTCACTTTTGATTGTTTTCTCTAGAACTTGCATTAGACTCTTTTTCAAGATCGCTTTTATGACTTTTGTATGCAACTTTAAAATGATTGAGGCAATGTTTCAATGAGCCTATTATTCCCTATCCACCCTTGTACATGATCCTCTTTTTGATAGCCCATGTTAGCCTTTATTGCCTATTTATTTGGAAAGCTCCACAAGATAATTCCGAGCCTAATGTTAAGGCTTACCCATTCAGGAAATAGGTATTGTAGTGGATTATAAGTGTGGGTTTGAGCCAATCTTGGGGGATTCAAAAAAAGGGTTATTGGTGATTGTCAAAAGTGTGAATGGAGTTTGATGTAATGAGAAATATGAAATGAAAAGAATGAGGAAAGAGAGCTCATAAGAATAAAAAGAAAAATTCTTTAAGATGAGCAAAAATATTTTAAGTAAAAAAGTTGTGGGAAATAAAGGAAAAACAAAAGGGAAAGAGAAGGTGAAAAAGAAAACAAAAGAAGAAGCTTGCGGAAGAAGTGCATTAAGCTTGGTTTTGGTGTTTTATTTAGGAATAATTCCTTTTCCCGGATTAGCACCACATGCCAAATATTTATCCCCGCCAAAATTGTTATCACCCTGGCCTCATTACAACCTTATGAAAGTCCTCATGATTATAGTTTGTTTACAAAGTCCCATGCGGTGGAGATTTAGAACGCTATTACAAGCTTATGGTTGCTAAGCTTTTAAAAGATGAGACTTGAGTGAAACACGTCCTATTCAAACACTTGAGGGAGAGCGAAAACACGATTGTCCTATGTGAGGTTTAGAATGGATATCTTCGACTTTATCTCTTTGATGTTACAAATGCATGCTATGATTTTGGTTGTCATTCATTGCTTCTATAATTCTCGTCTAGGCTATTATCGAAATGGATGGATGACTTGCTTGTCTTGTGGGGTGTCGGATTTGATTTCTTACTTGAAGACATGTAAGCTTTAAGCTTGGGGGATTTTGATAGCATGCATTTAGACATAGTTTAGGACATGTTTACTTTCATGTTTTGAGTCTTTTTAGCTTAGTTTAGAGTTAGTTTTACGTTTGTTTCGTTTGTTTTCTTCGTTTGGTATCTACTCTCGTGTTGTGTGAATTTCAGGCTATTTTGGATGGAGATTCAGGCGTTTTCAAGGATCAGAGCTAAGATGAGTGTTTCATGGAGCCTAAGTGATGAAGGACAGAGCTTACAAGTGGTTGCTCGGGTACCAAGATGGAGCAAGAGCGAAAAAATGAAGAAAAGTCAGCCCAGCCGAGTACGTGACCGAGTACGTGGCCGGGTTCTCAACTACCCGACCGAGTACGTGACCGAGTTTAAGACCGGGTACTTCAAATAACGTCGTTGATGCTGCAGAAATTTATTCGACCGGGTACGTGACTGGGTAGTTACCCGGGTACGTGACCAGGTAGTTACCCGGGTAGTTCCCTGTGTCGGGATTTGGGCCAAGTTTTACTTTGTTTCGTCTCTTAAAACACTATAACCCTAGTTTAATGAGAATATGAGATATTGTTGTTTCTAGCCTCTCTAGAGAGAACCCTAGTTCGAGATTACTTGGAGATTTGTCTAGCTTTGTTGGATTGGAGTTTTGAATCAATTTGAAGGCAATTTGGTATGTTGTTTATTAAATTTGATTTGTTGTCCTCCCTTCTCATGTCTAGCTAATTCTCTTATTCTAAGGTTGGGTGAACCCAATGATGAAGTAGGTAGATCTGAATTGTGATGTTTGGTTTGATTTAGTCCTAGGTTACTTTATGCCCTATTTGCTTTGCAGATAGGATTCTTGTTATAATTTGAGACCGACCGGAGATAATTGTAACATGATATTAATTTGACAAGTACCAAAAATTGGTTCTGAATAAGATCCATATTGATACGCTCTAGATTAGTATGGTTATGTCTTGTATTTTAGGCATGATTTGAGTGTATTTAGGTTAGTTTTGAGCATAATTGTAATATGAAGACCGAAGACACGATTTGAAGAATTGCAAGACTTTTGAAGACAAGTGTTGATTTGGAGTTGTTTTGACGACATTTTCTTGTGACGCATCGTTCGGGAGCTACGGTGATCAGATGAAGCTGAATTTGGTATCATTGGAAATCTAACTCGAAGAGCTTCAATTCATGTTTGTACGGCGAGTTCAAATTCCAACTCTAAGTGGGTCAAAACCACCTCCGAAGTTGACACCAGAAAGTTGTCAGAAGACCCGCGACCGCGGCCTAGTACCCGCGCCCACGGTGTTGGCCTTATCCGCGAGGATGGAGAGACGCAGAAGACCCGCGTCCCCGGCAATGAACCCGCTCTCCCGGGTGGCGAGTTTCCAGCGCCGACTTCGTTTATTTTATCTTATGTTTTTTATTTTATCTTTAGTATTTAGTTTTATTCGGTTGTTTCTAGTATTTAAGACCTAGTTTCGTATTCAGTTGAGCAGAGCCTACTTTCTAGTTTTAACCTAGTTTATTTCAGTTTTTATGGAGAACTAAACCCTTTGGGGTTTGTTTGAAGATGAAGCTATGATGTATGAACTCGTGAGGTTTTGGTAATTGATTTCTATCCTTTGATTAATATCTTTTCTTTTTGTGCTTAATTTCATGATTATCAATTGATTTCACTTGGTGCGCAACTTGTTGAATTTGATTGATATTCTACAGTTTGATTAGGTTTGAATCATTGTCTACGTGATCTTACTTGATGTTTGAAACAACTTAATTTCTAGGACCGTGGACTAGGAATTGAGAAAGAGAATTGATTATAAGTTAATTTAATCGACTCGTAGCTTGGTTATCTTGACTTGTATCCTGCATATCCTTGTTCTCTATGCTAATTCTAGGTTAAGCGTCCTTGCCTAGGGTTAAAGAATTGCTTGGACCGTGGACTTGCGATTGCTAATGATTAGGATAGGAATTAACCATATGTATAAAAGGAATCAGTGGATGAATCTGTGATCGAATGATTATTTCAGAGTGGATCTTTTGAATAAGCTTGTTTCTCTATTGTTTTGTTTGATTGTTTGTTATTTGTTTCTTAGTTTAGTTTAGTTTAGATCTTTCTCTTGATTTCCCCCTGTCTTTAGTTGGTAAAAATATTGATACTAGAAGTCGCAAGTTCTCTAGGGTACGACCCCGACTTACTCGCTATACTTGTAATACCGGGTTCGTTTTCCATCCTGTCGGAAAAATGAGTTGCTTGATTTACAAACAATCAAGTCTTTTTAACCACCCAAGCGACCCGAGTTATTAATCCGGTATGACAAATCACACATATATAGATATATATATGTTCTCGTATATGATAAATCCCGTTCAAGTACAATATAATCCTAATTATGTAACCAAAAATATATCAATTCGGTAATTGCATCTTCCCTATCAATTGCTAGTTAAGTATACCTTTTATCTAAACCATTATTTAAACATTCAAATATCTATACGTTAGTTAAAAATGGATTAAAATTAAGTTTACCCTATTTTCCTTAGCCAAAAATTAACTTATCAAGATTTACTAATCTTTTATCCAAAATTCAATTCTATCCTTGACCAAAATTTTTACCTGTAATATTTGCAACCTCACGTATTAAAACCCGAGCCCTAGTACGAACCGTCTTCTCCTAGCCAAACCCGTCTTGGTTCTTCAACTTCATTCGGCGTTCTCAACATTCGTTTTCCGACCCCCACACAAACAGCTTTCGCCGGTGATCACCTCTTCCGGTCATTAGTTGTCGGCGTCTCGATTCACAAGGTGTACGGTGGTGTTCGCCGGAGACACTTCATCATTGTCGTATGCGTTGTTCGTTCCACCGGTAAGTCGCCGGCCCTTCTCTATTTTTTCTGTTGGGTCGGGGAGGTTATTGCGAGAGTTAGGGAGAGGGCGAGTGTGAGGCGAAATCGGAGTAGCAGTGGGCTATCGTCGTGGACCGCCGGCGTCGGTCTACAGTCCGCGAAACAGAGGAGTCGGGAAGGGTCGTCGAGCAGATGCGAGCCCAGATCTGGGTTGATGAGGCCGAGTGGAGGTGAGGTATGGGGGAGAGGGTTGGCGTTGCAGGGTTGCCGCCGGAAGAGGAGTTCTGGAACGCCGTTGGTTCAGGTTAGGAAGAAGAGGGAGTGGGGCCCACAAGGTTGCTCAAAGTCTTTTGCTTGGTCAAACCGATCGAATGGGTAGAAGGAGACGGGCTGGACATTTGGGCCAAGTCTTGCCAATTTTGGGTTGGGTTCTGGATTGGGTTGAGAGCATATTATGGGCTAGTAGATTGTGATTCTAAATTTTCTTTATGTTAACCGAAGCTATGTAGAAGATAGGTAGTAGCTAGTTCAACTTTTTAACAGAGGCTATACTAAATTAACATTAAAATTTATTAAGAGTGTGAATAAAAGTTTATGTTGATACGTTTATAAGCATGTGGGGGATCGAACCACTTAAAATTAAGTAGCTAATTAGTAGTTATGTATAGTAGAAAAACATAAAGTTATATTAATTTAGCGGGGTCCGTAAAAACAGAAGTGTTGGTTTAAGGGCTATTTAGTGTGGTGGATCGTATCTAATCTAGTCTTATACGTTAATATTTTTTTTAGGGATTCACTTTTGCTCAAGCTCTTAGTTTTCCGTCTTTGTCAAAAGATTCTTCAGTTGAGGTAAGTCGTTTTTCGACTTGCTCGGTTCTTCTCTATTTTGTTAGATTGCGTACCGTTATTGTAGGGCGAGTTTTGAGAACTAGTCCCGAATACCTTTTTAAATTGTTTTGAACTTCTTGAATGGTTGTGTGCGTAAAATGTTTTTGAATGTATTTTTATCGGAAGATATTTTTGGAAACGTTTTCTCTGTGTTGGTACCGTTTCCGACACGGCCCATCGTAGCTGGCGTTGAGGAAGAGTTGGCTACGTTGACCCATGTGACAGGAAAACCGTGCCCCTTCAAAACGAAAATTATTGTTTGTGTGTTTTTGGCAAGTGCTCCAGTGGAGGCTTAGCCGGGGTTAGAAGGGAGATTGTGAAGTGGAGTGAGAGGGCGTGCCTCTGCACTCAGCGCGGCGATGAGCACCTTGGAAGTCGGATTGTGAAAAAGGAGGAATTGCATTGTTATGAGGTTGTGATTGTAAATGCGTGTGTGGCTTTGTGTGACTGATTATAACTAATTTAGGTATTGGCCTTTAGAGTTATGATTGCGATTGTGGATTTGTATGTTGACTTTAGAAATGTTTTCAAAACGTTCTGCAATTTCCGTATTCTCTCTAACTTGGTAGATTAGAAGTTGACCCTTCGGGGAATATTTTTCAGTTCCAGGTATGAACCAGGGAGCCGTGCAGGAACCGAGGCCAGATGGCGGGCCGGAGCGGTAAAGAGCGCGTGTCATAGTGGGATGGGTTTTATGCTAGTTTATTTATGATAGTTAGGATGTTGATTTTATTATTATTATTTTTTTTGAATAGTTCAGTATTAGCAAGTGTTGTGTCGGATTTGAGTATTTATATTTTTCGGGAACGCATGCATGACTATGTTTTCTAAGTTTTACTAAATAAAAGGTTGGATGCTTTTACTATGTTTTCTCGTCGTGCTCGCGTTGCAAGATCCTAAAGTGTAGTTGTCAACCTATTTAATAGTACCTAGTAAGGTCTATTTTTTAGTAAGGGAAGTTGAGTCCTCGCTATATCGGTCCATTCGAGATTCTGGAGAGAGTAGGCGAGGTGGCTTACAGGCTAGCATTGCCGCCTGCTTTAGAAGGAGTACACCATGTATTCTATGTTTAACAGCTGAGACAGTATGTCCCGGATCCTAGTCACCGACTAAATTATGAGGAGTTGGTGGTGGAACCAGATCACACTTTCCGGGAACAACCATTGAAAATTCTGGGTCGACAAATGAAGAAGCTGCGGAACAAGGAGATTTGGTTGGTGTTGATTCAGTGGTCTCGACGGGGAGTCGAGGAGGCCACCTGGGAGACCGAGTCCAGAATGAGAGAGAGTTACCCAGAGGTCTACCCGGGTTTAGTAGAGGCATTTGAGGGGAAGGTTAGTAATTAATGATGTTTGTTTGTGTGATTGTCTTTTCTCTTGACTTGACTGTTTGATTGTTTGGTTGACGTATTGCATGTTTTGGATGTGTTTAGTATTAGTTGTATTTATCTTTATCGATAATTTCGGTTCGAGGACGAACCCCTTTTTAGGGGGAGAGGTTGTGAAACCTCGAGATATAGGTTCTTTCATTATAAAAGTTTCGGGGACGATACTTTCTTAAGGGAGGTAGTATGTAATACCGAGTTCGTTTTCCATCCTGTTGGAAAAATGAGTTGCTTGGTTTACAAACAATCAAGTCTTTTTAACCACCCAAGCGACCCGAGTTATTAATCCGGTATGGCAAATCACACATATATAGATATATATGTTCTCGTATATGATAAATCACGTTCAAGTACAATATAATCCTAATTATGTAACCAAAAATATATCAATTCGGTAATTGCATCTTCCCTATCAATTGCTAGTTAAGTATACCTTTTATCTAAACCATTATTTAAACATTCAAATATCTATACGTTAGTTAAAAATGGATTAAAATTAAGTTTACCCTATTTTCCTTAGCCAAAAATTAACTTATCAAGATTTACTAATCTCTTATCCAAAATTCGATTCTATCCTTGACCACAATTTTTACCTGTAATCTTTGCAACCTCACGTATTAAAACCCGAGCCCTAGTACGAACCGTCTTCTCCTAGCCAAACCCGTCTTGGTTATTCAACTTCGTTCGGCGTTATCAACATTTGTTTTCCGACCCCCACACAAACAGCCTTCGCCGGTGATCGCCTCTTCCGGTCATTAGTTGTCGGCGTCCCATTCACAAGGTGTACGGTGGTGTTTGTCGGAGACACTTCCTATTAGGAGATATATTAGGAGATAAAATATATTGTTCAATATTATGTATATCTGTTAGGTTTTAGTTAAGGAAATCCTTATCTTTTCCTAATTAGATAGATTTATCTTGGAGCTTAAGGCATGGTTCATTATATATTGTATCTCTTGGATGTAATACAGAGACGAGATTTTCAGACCCAAAAACTATTGTTCTCAGTTTTACATGGCATCAGAGCCAATCCTCTAACATACCTCTGTTTATCCACCGATCAAATTATTTTTTTTCCCGATCCAATATGACTGATCCAGCCCTGGCTGCTCAAATAACTGCTGCCACCAAAGCCGTTGTCGACGCTGCTCTGGCTGAGGCTTTCAAGAACCAACGGACTGCTCCTGACACGACTTCTCCTTATTACTTACACCCTTCGGGTCACACTGGCATGAAAATCAGCCCTGTGACTCTGAAAGGCGATAATTTTCAAGAATGGGAGAAAGCTTTCCGAAATGCTTTCCGGGCAAGACACAAACTTTCTTTCATCGATGGCACGATTTCTAAACCTGCTGAAACTTCTACAGACTTTGACGCTTGATGCAGCGTCAACTCTATGATGGTGGGGTGGATTCTTCAATCTATAGAACCTGCCTTACGATCCTCCTTACCTTATTCTGATTCTGTCAAGGTTTTATGGGATGACATAAAGCAACGGTTTTCGATCGGTAATGCCCCTCGAATCCACCAACTACGAACCGAGCTTGCCCGTTCTCAACATAATGGTCAATTTGTTGCGGCTTATTATGGACGATTGAAGATGATTCAAGACGAACTTCTACAGTATACCAAGACTCATGGTTGCTCTTGTGGCCACTGTACATGTTCTTGGACTGAAACAATGAACAAAGAACGAGAAGAAGAAGCAATTCATCAGTTTTTAATGGGCCTTGATGATGATTCTTATGGAACCCTACGTTCTAATATTCTTGCTCGAGACCCTTTACCTAAATTGAATCAAGTTTATGCTCTAGTGATCCAAGAAGAGCGCCATAGATCGATCTCTACTAATCGCCAACAGTCCAGTGAAGCCATGGCCTTTGCTGCACAGAACCGCTCCAATACAAACACTCGCTCAGCCCCATCAAAACAGATGCAACCCTCCCAACAGCAACAATCGCACTCTGGAAATCCATTGCAGCGTATTGATAAGTCTACTCTTTTCTGTACGCATTGCAATCAGCCCGGACCTGAGATCAAGGCTTGTTTTAAAATTGTTGGCTATCTCGAGTGGTGGGAAGAACTCAAAAAATGGCGGGCTACGGCATCTTCTATAGCATCTGATGCAAACAGGGCGCAAGGAACCGGCGTGACTTCGACTGGCACTGCCTCTAGTCGACCAGGTTTGGCTGGTGCTGCGCAAGGCATGACTCCTTCGTCTTCTTTTCAACCGATATCTGCTCAGGATCGGGCTGATCTAACTTCGGCGCTTACACAGGATCAATGGAATCAGATGTATCACTTGATGCATACTCCTAAAAGTACCTTTCATGACAAAATAATGGGTAAGAAATTGGCAAGAGCCTGGATTCTTGACACCGGGGCGTCATACCATATGACAGGCTGTAAAGACTTGCTTGGCGACCTTCATGATGTTCAGCCTTCTATTATTATCCTTCCTGACGGGTCTCAATCTATAGCCCGTCAAGAAGGATCGGTTACTTTGGGCACTGATTTAATAATTTCTAATGTTTTATTAGTTCCCAAGTTTACTTGCAATCTCATATCTTTGGCCTCCTTGATTAAGGATTTGGGTTTACTTGTGACGCTGACTAGTCGGCTTTGTGTTATTCAGGACCGCATTACGAGGACGGTGATTGGAGCAAGGGACGGGGTCTTCTGGCTTTGCTCAACTCAATAGGCGGGCGAGGCGGGACGTGTTGTTGTTGCTTCTTCATCTGTTTCTGCACTATGGCACAAGCGTTTTGGTCATCCTGCTTATCAGACTCTTTCATATTTACCTGGCTATACAATTACTTCTAGTCCTATGGAACCTTGTTCTATTTGTTTACAGTCTAAGCAAACTCGTGACAGCTTCCCTTTGAGTATTAATAAAGCAACTGATTTGTTTGAGTTAATTCATGCTGATGTTTGGGGTCCCTACAGTGTCCCTTCTACTTGTGGTGCATCTTATTTTTTGACAATCCTTGATGATTATTCCCGATGTGTTTGGGTTTACATGATGGCAAACAAATCTGAGGTCACTAAATTGATCGAAAATTATTGTGCTATTGTTAAAAATCAGTTTCAAAAAGATGTTAAACGCTTCCGCACAGATAATGGGACTGAATTTCTACCTCTAAGATCTTATTTTGCAGCCAAAGGGATCATTTTTGAGACTTCTTGTGTTGCTACTCCTCAACAAAACAGCCGTGTTGAACGGAAACATCGCCATCTTTTGAATGTCGCTCGGGCACTCCGCTTTCAAGCATCTCTCCCTATTCGATTTTGGGGCGAATGTGTACTCATTGCGGCCTACTTAATTAATAGGACTCCTACTAAAGTTCTACTTGGCAAGACACCCTATGAGATGTTATTTGGCAAATCACCTTCTTTTGATCATATCCGAATCTTTGGTTGCCTCTGTTACGCAGCTGTAATGCCCAAAAACAAGGACAAGTTCGCCTCTCGTAGTCACCGATGTGTGTTCTTGGGCTATCCTTAAGGGAAGAAGGCTTAGCAGCTATATGATCTTGATTCCCACACGTTTTTTGATTCTCGGGATGTCGTGTTTGATGAAGATAAATACCCATATCAATCTCAATTTATCACTGATTCATCACCTGCTGTTGAGGACGAGTTTCACCCCTCAATTCACGATTCAGAACCTCTACTGCATATTTTGGACAAGGGGAGCGACGCTCCTATTTCTGCTGATGTTCCCAATTCAGCACCTGCCCAAGACTTCGCTGATGTGCGTCGCATCGAGCGCATCCGCCATCCCTCGACCCGCCTACGCGATTTCATATGCCACACTCCTCGTTCTTACGACCCCCCTGGCTTCGACTTCACCTGCACCAACTCCACCCTCCTCAGGTCAGCAATACTCCATTGCTAATTATGTTAATTGCCATAATTTTTATCCTGCACATGTTCATTTTCTTGTTGTTGTTACGACTATTCCTGAGCCTAAATCTTACAATGAAGCTTCTCGTTTTCCTCAATGGCGAGCAGCTATGAACGAGGAACTTCAGGCTTTAGAAAATAATCAGACTTGGGTGTTTGAGAAATTACCTGCAGGAAAGAAGCCCATTGGTTGTAAATAGGTTTTTCGTATCAAGTACAAGGCTGACGGTTCCATTGAGCGCTATAAGGCTCGATTGGTAATTCTTGGAAATAAGCAAATTGAGGGTATTGATTTCAATGAAACTTTTTCCCCTGTGGCTAAAATGATATATGTTCGATTATTTCTCTCAGTTGCCGCTATTAAGGGTTGGGAACTCCATTAGATGGATGTCCACAATGCTTTCTTACATGGGAATCTTGACGAGGAAGTTTACATGACTCCTCCCCCGGGTTTTCAGGCTCCTCCCGAACAGATTTGCCGTCTTCGTAAGTCCTTGTATGGCTTGCGTCAAGCACCCCGAAATTGGTTTGCTAAGCTTGCTTCTGCGCTTATCACTTTCGGCTTTCAGCAATCTCATGCAGATTATTCACTTTTTTCTTATATGCGGCATGGCACTATTCTTCATGTTTTAGTCTATATCGACGATCTCATTATAGCAGGCAATGCTTCCCCTGACATAGCTAAATTCAAGGGTTATTTACACTCTTGTTTTCACATGAAAGATTTGGGCCTTCTAAAATATTTTTTAGGCCTTGAAGTTGCACAGGGTGTCGAAGGTATCTATATCAGTCAACGAAAATATGCTCTAGAAATTCTATCCGAGGCCGGTCTTTTGGGAGCTAAACCGGCTGATTTTCCTCTTCCACAAGACCATGATTTGGCCTCGGACATAGGGCTCGATTACTCTTATCCTAATCGTTACAGACGGTTGATTGGACGATTGATTTATCTTACTATTACAAGACCTGAGCTCAGTTATTCGTTGCATATCTTGTGTAAATTTATGCAATGTCCTAAAGATTCTCACTGGCAATCTGCTCTTCGCGTTTTGCATTATCTCAAAGGACATCCAGGACAAGGACTTCTTCTGTCTAGGAGCATTTCTTTACAGCTGACAGCTTATTGTGATTCCGACTGGGCTGCCTGTCCGCTCACTCGCCGCTCACTTACAGGCTATTTCGTTCTTCTTGGGACTTCTCCAGTTTCTTGGAAGACTAAAAAGCAACCAACTGTGTCTCATTCGTCTGCTGAAGCTGAATACAGATCTATGGCACCTGCATATTGTGAACTAGTATGGCTCAAGGCGTTTTTATTCTCCCTCGGTGTTTATCATCGCTCTCCTATGCGGCTAGTTTGTGACAATCAAGCTGCGATTCATATTGCTAGTAATCCGGTCTTTCATGAACGAACCAAGCATATTGAGATTGATTGTCACTTTGTGCGCGATCTCATTCAGTCTGGTTCCATCATTACATCTTATGTCCGATCTTCTGAGCAGCTAGCAGATATTTTTACTAAGGCTTTAGGCAAACAACAATTTCATTACTTGCTTCCCAAGTTGGGCATTCTCGATTTGCATGCTCCAACTTGAGGGGGAGTATTAGGAGATATATTAGGAGATAAAATATATTGTTCAATATTATGTATATCTGTTAGGTTTTAGTTAAGGAAATCCTTATCTTTTCCTAATTAGATAGATTTATCTTGGAGCTTAAGGCATGGTTCATTATATATTGTATCTCTTGGACGTAATACAGAGACAAGATTTTCAGACCCAAAAACTATTGTTCTCAGTTTTACACTTCCCCATTGTCGTCTGCGTTGTTCGTTCCACCGGTAAGTCGCCGGCCCTTCTCTATTTTTTTGTTGCGTCGGGGAGGTTATTGCGAGAGTTAGGGAGAGGGCGAGTGTGAGGGAAAGTCGGAGCAGCGGTGGGCTATCGTCGTGGACCATCGGCATCGGTCTACAGTCTGCGAAACAGAGGAGTTGGGAAGGGTCGTCGGGCAGGTGCGAGCCCAGATTTGGGTTGATGAGGTCGAGTGGAGGTGAGGCATGGGGGAGAGGGCTGGCGTTGCAGGGTTGCCGCCGGGAGAGGAGTTCTGGAACTCCGTTGGTTCAGGTGAGGAAGAAGAGGGAGTGGGGCCCGCAAGGTTGCTCAAAGTCTTTTGCTTGGTCAAACCGATCAAATGGGTAGAAGGAGACGGGCTGGACAGTTGGGCCAAGTCTTGCCAATTTTGGGTTGGGTTCTGGATTGGGCTGAGAGCATATTATGGGCTAGTAGATTGTGATTCTAAATTTTCTTTATGTTAACCGAAGCTATGTAGAAGATAGGTAGTAGCTAGTTCAACTTTTTAACAAAGGCTATACTAAATTAACATTAAAATTTATTAAGAGTGTGAATAAAAGTTTATGTTGATACGTTTATAAGCATGTGGGGGATCGAACCACTTAAAATTAAGTAGCTAATTAGTAGTTATGTATAGTAGAAAAACATAAAGTTATATTAATTTAGCGGGGTCCGTAAAAACGGAATTGTTGGTTTAAGGGCTATTTAGTGTGGTGGATCGTATCTAATCTAGTCTTATACGTTAATATTTCTTTTTAGGGATTCACTTTTGCTCAAGCTCTTAGTTTTCCGTCTTTGTCAAAAGATTCTTCAGTTGAGGTAAGTCGTTTTTCGACTTGCTCGGTTCTTCTCTATCTTGTTAGATTGCGTACCGTTATTGTAGGGCGGGTTTTGGGAACTAGTCCCGAATACCTTTTTAAATTGTTTTGAACTTCTTGAATGGTCGTGTGCGTAAAATGGTTTTGAATGTATTTTTATCGGAAGATATTTTTGGAAACGTTTTCTCTGTGTTGGTACCGTTTCCGACACGGCCCATCGTAGCTGGCGTTGAGGAAGAGTTGGCTACGTTGACCCGTGTGACAGGAAAACCGTGCCCCTTCAAAACGAAAATTATTGTTTGTGTGTTTTTGGCAAGTGCTCCAGTGGAGGCTTAGCCGGGGTTAGAAGGGAGATTGTGAAGTGGAGTGAGAGGGCATGCCTCTGCACTCAGCGCGGCGATGAGCGCCTTGGAAGTCGGATTGTGAAAAAGGAGGAATTGCATTGTTATGAGGTTGTGATTGTAAATGCGTGTGTGGCTTTGTGTGACTGATTATAACTAATTTAGGTATTGGCCTTTAGAGTTATGATTGCGATTGTGGATTTGTATGTTGACTTTAGAAATGTTTTCAAAACGTTCTGCAATTTCCGTATTCTCTCTAACTTGGTAGATTAGAAGTTGACCCTTCGGGGAATATTTTTCAGTTCCAGGTATGAACCAGGGAGCCGTGCAGGAACCGAGGCCAGATGGCGAGCCGGAGCGGTAAAGAGCGCGTGTCATAGTGGGATGGGTTTTACGTTAGTTTATTTATGATAGTTAGGATGTTGATTTTATTATTATTATTTTGTTTGAATAGTTCAGTATTAGCAAGTGTTGTGTCGGATTTGAGTATTTATATTTTTCGGGAACGCATGCATGACTATATTTTCTAAGTTTTACTAAATAAAAGGTTGGATGCTTTTACTATGTTTTCTCGTCGTGCCCGCGTTGCAAGATCCTAAAGTGTAGTTGTCAACCTATTTAATAGTACCTAGTAAGGTCTATTTCTTAGTAGCGCCCCGTCGGAAGTCGGGGTGTTACAATACTAGCTTGTATTAGGGTCAATTATCTTTGTTCTTGGCATAACGACCTAGGCCGAGTCACCTATGTATTAAACTAGAGAGTTATTTATGCGACAACAACTTAATTTCTCTTGTGTGAATTTCAACTATCGTAGTAGTTCTAGGGTTTGGATGATTCTAGCCGAACGCGACAACGAATGCTAGGTTGTTTGCCCCTAGTCTCTAAAGAGCTTAAAGGGTCTAAAACTGATTAACCTTATGCGACAGCGATTGTTAGTTGAGTCTAGGCACATTCACATATTCTTCTGAAAAGAGATTTGTGTTGGTTTTAGATAGTGAGTTCCTTCAAACGACATTCAAGTTGACATCCAAATAGACATCACTTAAAATCTACTGAAACATTGGAAGCTTTTCTAACCTTGGAAGCCTAACCTTGGAAACTTTTCTCCACTGATATTTCCTAGTTATTTTCGATTACTTGTTAACTTTTCAATTCAACTATAAACTATTTTTCTTATTTATTTGGCTTGATCTACTAGTTCGAATATCAATTGGTACTACAAAGTTCCCTGTGTTCGACACCTTGATTACTACAACCGAACCGTATACTTGCGGTGTAAGGAAAATAGCCTATCAGCGGTTGGGTGGTGTTTTGGTCGGCGGTTTGGGCTGAGAATAAGAGGGGAAAATTGTGCTAGGAAGCTAGGAGATTTGAGCTATTCAAAGATCGGTACCCTAAAAGAGAGCACAATACCCCCATTTTATAATGAAAGACAAGAGAGGAAGCTAACATGCATGATGCCACATGTCTTAGCCATTATGCCAAGTGGAAGATGAAGGGAGAGGTGGTCATGCATTGGTTGCATGTGGGTGGTGGTCATGAGTGGCCAAAAGAGAGGTGGCTATCATGCAAGACAAATGTACAAGCTTACATGCCATGCGGTGGAAGAGGAGAAGGTGTAAGAGATAATAGAATTAAAATTCCATTAGTTGCTAGAAAGTGAAATTGGAATAGTGGGTGGGAGTGTAAGTGTGGAGTGTAGAGGTCATGGGTTCAAATCCCATTTTCATTTTTCTACTTCATTTAAGTTAAATGGGCCAAAATCTTGGGCCGAGAATAATGGCATCGCCTAGGCCTTATTCGTGTTTTTTTTTTTGTGTGTGTTCAAAACGAATATGATTGTGTTGTTTAAATTAAATTCATTTTTGTTGTCTTTATAGATTATTTTTGAAATATTTAATTAAATTATCTTTCTAGATTAATTTAATTTATAAAATTTTAATTTATCTCCTTCAATTCAAAGACGAAATTTAATTTTAAGTCATATCAATAAAGATGTATTCTTTATTATTTAAATAAAGATATTTATTTATAAAAAATAGCAGCTATTACACCCAAAGTCTTAACCGCCGAACAAAATGCCCGAAGGCAGCTTGGCCTTGTTCTATTTGTTGGGCCTTAATTTTGGTCTTGTTCATTAATAAAAATCTAAATATTCCAATTTTTTTGTAACTTTCTTGTGATGTTTACTTGCTAATTGATGGTCTTCTTATATATGTGTTCTAAAGTCACCAGGTTATATAAGTGTGCACAATTCTTTTATCACCAGGTTATATAAGTGTGCTAAAATGTTTACTTGCTTCACTGCTTCTAGCTGTATAATATGCTACTTTTGTAAATCATTCTATGTTGTAGTTATATTTACTCCTAGTATTTTGTTGCTTTCTATTGTCTTTGACGGATAAAATGGACCTAGAAGTATACATTGATTTGAATAGACATTTTAGATTTTTTTATTTGACGGATAAAATAGAAATATTTAGATTTTTTTTAATATTTTAAATAAATTGTTAACGTAAATTGGAGAAAAATGGATGAAATTTGACTTCGGATGCATTTTAGACTATGGAAAAGACTTTATTAAAACTACAAGGGCGTCAAAAGGAATAAGAATTTTTTGGACATCAAGAGGAAAAGTCTAAACCTCGAGATCACCAAAAGAAATTTCCCTTTTATTAACTAGGGGGTTGCCGCACGCGGCACGCGCGCGGGTGTATTTTGGTTGCCTTCTTGGATATCCCAATATATGTCAGCCAAGAGTAAGAATCACAAATAATCTGAACAATATGGGTTTATAATTTAGGAATCTCATGACCAATGTTGGCCATCAATAGGCTTTACAAAACACTGATGATCAGTCAACTATGCTTTCTAGATAATTAAGGGACATTAAAAGGCAGTCAGGTGAGGATTTCCCTCTTCCTCCTCCCTCTCAAGATATATGTGTTAGTGGTGATGAAGAAAAGACAAAAATAGGCAAATCTCTATACATAACTGAAATGACAACATTCAACATTCCTCTTAGCTGCAAAGCCTAACATACAGCAAGTACCCAAGGCTCAGATCCTTTAATACTTATAAACTTCATAGGTATGGTGTTACTGTAGATATAATGTCTATTTCCAGCTCCTTATATCTTATTTTGTTGTTAATCACACTCTAAAATTCCTACTTCCCTCTATCTGCTACATTCTTTTTATCTATGTCCTCGTAACTTAGCTCATATTCAATCCACAGCACATGGAGCAACTTCCCACACATATCAACTACCCACTTCATCCTCTCATTTCATTTCTCAATTACTTCCTCTTCTATCCACGGCTCAACCATAATATGAATACCTTTGTGTCTGACTAAACAACAGCCTTGTCCAATTCAAATTTATGTTAAAACCTAGCTAAGGATGAAAGTAGGCCTTCACCAGTAAATGAGGGATAATAACAAAGCTTTGCTCACATTTGTCTGGAAAATGTAAATTATGATGAATCAACTGAAAGGAACGTGGAAAGACCAAATCTTTAGCTGATTGAGTCATTTAGATTAACTTACACCAGGAAAAATTCAATTGTTGGACCATCCTCAAGAAAATTGCTAAAGATTTTACAGAGCATCAAGCGTATCAACAAACATACCAGATACAATATAATAGAAGACACCATATTTGTAATCAGACCACATTTAAGAGCAACAAAATCCATTATGCCATATATAACAACATCAATGATATAACTGAGCTAGTTTACATAAACAGAGGAGGGGAATTATGTCCTTACCAATTCATTCAATTCTCATACAGGTTACTTAGTGAACTGACCTAGTTTACATAAAAACTTAAACAGACATAAATCAACACTTTTTATGCAGCTCACATGTCAATTAAAGAAAGAAAATGAAAGGAAAAAAGGAGCCTAACCCCTGTCAGTAGTTACCTGTAATTTGTAAATAAGAAGAGACTGAGGCCAAGAGAATGTAACAGTAATACTCAAGCGCAGATTGTAGAGCATGACTAATTACGTCAGAAAGTTTGAAAGAGTAGAATTTAAGGAGGAAGGAGCCTCTGCAGACTGCAGGTAGCAAGTGCCTTTGGTTTATGAAGGAGAACATATTCAAAATAAATGTTTTTCATTTCTTTCTAACATATTTTCTCACCTTTTGTTTTTTTTTTTTGTATATCTTTTTTACAAAGTTATAGAAGCTTAAGTAAGTGCATGTTTTCAGTATATTAATGCAGTCCAGTATATTTAAGGCATCTAGGAATGATATTATGTGATATTCTCTGTTACAGATCCTGGATTTGGAATTGGTTGGCTAGTGATTCAAATTAAATAAAGGGTTGATACAGCCCATTGAACCTGTAGTTAGCAGAAGCTTCATACTAATTTTTCACTTTCTTCCTTATAAATATCTGTAATTAGTGTTTATAAATTCAGGTTCACAACTCTTCAGCTTACATGTAAAGAAATATTTCATGATAAAGTTAAAGTGGATGGTTGTAATAAATGGTTCTAATAAATAGAATATAATCTATAGTAGACATCATTAATCATTTAATAGATAAAGTATGACCTTGGGTCTACAACAAAAAATTGGATTGATATATGGGAGAGTAGGAAAACATTGTTCCTACTTGAAGATAATGTTGTTAAGCCTAAGCTGCTTAAATAAATAGTAATAATATAGTACAGTTAAAAAAAAGTAGGTAGGCTAGAACCTGATGCTCTCCAAGCTGGCTTTGATGAACTACCAATTCGACTGAGAAGACTTCCTTTTGCAGCAGCTCTGATGGAGAATATAAAACAGGTTGGTTAAAACGACATTTTTAACTTGAAACATTTGGATTTCAGCACATTTCCAAAAAAAGGCAGGCCAATCTAATTGTACAAAGACATATTTTAGGCAATACAGTACCAAAAGTGTAAAATCTAGGCACTAAAATTGAGCACTTTGAGTTTGCATCTCTTTTTGGAACTCCATCATTTTCCAACTTGTAAACTTTTATTTGTGTAAACACTCATACTGTAGCGTGCAAATATCTCCTAAAGGTAGTTAAGAAATACTTACCATTCCTTTCCTCTTGACATCGTAAGTCACATACTAAGCTTATAAATTATAAACAATCAAAATACCCTTACATAGCTCATATAAAAAAGCATAAAGTTAAAAGGAAATATTGGATGTACGTGAATCAAGGTGATCATAACTTACTATGACCATCAAAATATGTGAGCTGCTATATTAGGTTTGTGTAAAGCGTAGTGTACGAATTAAGTAAATCTCATACCAAAAGTTGAAAGTTTATGCTATGGAGAAAAATCCCAATGCAGTCATTACTTTTAATGTAAGTGAAATAGCCAATCATCATTGAGCTGAACTAACATGTCATTTTTTCACTACAAGGAATGGAATGAATATAACCCCGATAGAATGAAGATCTTCTCTGACAAATATTTAACTCACATTTAAGCTATTGGTTTATATAATGATTTAAGAATTTAATGCTTTTCTAAGTGATCGTTAGATATCAACATTGCTACAGGTTTTACATATAATATAATTGCCATTGTTATTTTCAAGTCTATCAATGTAACGAAGAAAATTGATCCAGACATTATAACTATCATGAATTTTATAACGATGTAAAGTTAGTAGCGTTTGTTGATGGCTAAAACGTGCTTAAAGACAAACATAAATACAACTTTTTTTTTCATTTACTGCTTACTCCACTCATCTCTGCTTTTGTAATCTCTTTTCCAATTCAATCCCCCCATACCTAAATATGCAATATCTGAAGTGACAAACCGAATTAAAGCATGATACTCAAGTCATCTACTCTTGCATACTATCAACAAACACAATTAGAGATCGAAGTGCCACAACTGACCTAGGATAACACTTAAGCACATAAAGATTTTCAGTTAAGCACAGACCCAACAGATTTTGCTTAATCCGAATTGTACACCTTACCTTTCAAGTAAGCACAAGCGCAGACCGGAAGATGAAATTGGACAGAGGTGGCGACGCGGAGGCGAGAGGCGGCTGGAGCGCAAAATCGCCGGGTCGCCGGGGAAGGAAGCGTCCCCGGTGTACAGAAGGTTAGGGTTTTGGACAGCCGTAAGCTCGTAACCGTGTACTGCGCAAAGGTTATCGGTGTTTAACCTAGGCGATGCACTGAGGAGGGCGCGCAGATAGCTCGAAGGAAACGAGAAAAGGGGTGAAGAAGATATTTTTTTGAGCCGCCATAAATAGAGAGAGGGCAAAGAGGGAAATAGAATGGAGAATTATAAGTTTTAGGCAAACATGTTTACTGTTAATAAGAAAAAACTGGTGCGTTTATAGGTTCTAAGATTGGCTTTCTCACTCTACCAATTTGCAGGGAAATAATTAAAAATCTAGAATTATAAAACCAAGGAGGCAAGGAAAACCCTGTGCTAGCAATTTTCAGATGTGCATGCATATGTATAAAAGCTTAGGGACTTTTTCTTTTAGGTGAAAACAGCTTAGGGACTTTGTAAATGCCAAGGAGGAAGATGAAAATGAAGGTATGCATCGTGAGAGAGATAAATATGAAGTAATACTCCATTTGCTTACATAGTTACATGAGCGGCTTTAATCACATTATGGTCTCACTATCAAATCATTGTTATTTTCTCTAAAATTATATGTTATCTATATAACCAAATGAGTTGCATGCAACAATATATGCAACCGAACAACCCGAGAACATAAGCTCAGATGACCGGAGAGATTTAGTAGACTGCCTAAGAGTCTAGAACCATGTTTTTCATTTTTACGAGACTCGGAAGATCATCAATATATGAGATGTCGTTTTGAAAGGAATGATACATGGAGCAATGTGGAGTGCAACCAAAAAGTGGATCAAGTGCTAAAATAGTAGAAAGAAATTGACATGTGTAAGTTACTTATATTTACATAAAATCCGAAGATGGGTCATATCGCAGGTCATGTTCAAGAGCTCCTCTAAAATGGTCAATTTTTTTCATTATTTTACATTCTTCTTTTGATACAATTTAGTGGAGTTTATATATAGACATGCCAAGAGTCATGGGAGACTATGTTTCGTGCCTTGATGACTATGCAAAATCTATCTACAACAGAGATGATGTTTAAAGTGCTTATTATGCCCGTGACGGTCTTTTGTTTATGACTCGGGTTCCAATGTGCGAAGCACCCGAAGATTACCTAGTAAAATAAAAAATCATATAACTATACAACGATGTGACATGGAATGTTGATAGCATTAATAGTAATAATAATAGTGTGCTTTTGATTAATTATTCATACAACATTACTTATAAATAATAATAGCGTCTTTTATTAGTTGTTTATAGACCGGTCGATCGGGTCGGGTCGGTCGGGTTCGGGTTCGATTATTTTGAGTTCGGGTTCAAAACGCGTTCGGGTCCATCGGGTTACGGGTTAAGTCGGGTCAGGTCATGACATGTTATTGGGCGGGTTCGGGTTGACCAGTGGGTCAATAACAAAAAATTTATTTTTCAATTACTATTAAAATAAGTTTTAAATAATAATATAAATAGGTCTAAAACATTGATTTAAAAATAAAAAATAGTATTCATTGATATTTTAAATATAATTGAGAATAATTTTCCTAAACCATTATTTTAATTTAAAATATATGAAATTCAAAAATTAAACACGAAATTATGTTACATTTTCAACGTACTTAACATATTTGTATTACTTCTATCTTGTTCAATTTCCATGTTTCAAGTAATATTTTATTATAATTTCACATTTATATTATTAACTAAGTTGATATAAGTTCAATCTTATTTCGTGTTCAATAAATGAAACATTCTCCATTGCGATAAAAGATAAGAAAATCAACAATAATACTATTACTAAGTAGTAAGTACTAACTAATTTAACCCTAAAAAAACAATCCATATGATGAATCACATTTACTTAACTTGAATTGCTCATTTTTCTAACATGTTGTCTTAATTGGTCTAATAACAACCTAACATGAAAAAAGTCTCATTACAATCAAATTAGTTTCTAAGAACATCTCCAAGAGCTTCTCCATATTATTGGAAAGTGTGCATTTGGAGAATTTGGTACAAGTTTTTACTCTAAACAGTTTCTTCATCACATTCCCCATAATAGAGAAAGATGAGATAAAGGGAGGCATCTTCCCTACATTTGGAGAATTCACCAAAAATATTTAGGGAATGTATTAATTGCATATGCTACCATGTCAACTTTCAATTGGTTATATTATATTTTATAATATTTTGATGAATATTTATATATATAATAAATATGAGATTTTCTATAATAGGGAAATTATTGGAGTTGAAGTAAAATTATTTTGAAGAAATGAAGAATATAGCATTTGGTTCTCTACTATAAAGAAAATTATAGGGAATTTGTTGGGCATGCTCTAACAAAACGTTTATCTCTCATAAAGAAGAAATGTAATATTCTTGCAATCAAGATTACAACCTAACATAGTAACATTAAAAACAACCATCAAATAATAGTATGACACATTATGACAGCGTTGCAATTAAATTTGACCCGGCGGGTTGAACCCGACCCTAACCCAAAAACTTTCGGGTTTAGCGGGTTCGGTTTATTTCGGGTTTCGGGTAGCCCACCAAGGTGCCCGCCCAGTCCACCTAGCCACCCAGAGCACCGCCCAGCGCAAAATCGGGACGGTGGGCCACCCTAATCCTTATCTTGTGGGCGAGTCCAAATAGTACTTGTGGCGACCCTAATCCTTATCTTATCAAAAAAAATGGGGGGAGTAATATGTTTGATAAATACATAGTGTTTTCATTAGTTATTAAACATAGATATCCCTAATCCCACTTCCCCACTACTATAAACGTTTGGCCGTAAACTGGTACAACTTAAAATAAGGGATAAATTGCATGCCCTCTTCCCCCTGCTCTTTCCACCTTCTGTTCTACTCTCTTTCTTCACTTATCCCTTCCACTGGTTCTCTTTGAATATATATCCATCCACCGCCACTCTTTCTCTTTCTTGTTCTCTCTTTCTCTCCCGCTTCTCTTTTCACCGTCGTGCGACGATATTGATGTCATAGTTTTATATTATCATTTAGTCTTAGTTTGTTTCTTTTCCTAGCTTAGGCTTTACTTTTTGTATTATTTTTTTATTATTTGTAGTATGAAGTCTACACATCTTTGTTTGCATTTTTAGGTTGGTTGGTAGTGTGTTGGAGTCAAAATAGAGATGATGACATGGAGACATAATCATAGTGGGGCTTAAGGACCATGAAGGACACTATTTGTAAGGTCCGAGTACTTAGAATCTCCTTGTGAACCGCATGGTAAAGATTCGAGAGAAAGAAAAGCGGTTGCATTTAGGCCGTTGAACTCGGTCTGGATCCCTCGTCTCAAACTTGTGTCCTCTTTGTATTTATTAATCAAGTGTAGTGAATTTTTTTATATAAAATACTAATAAAAAGTAAAATTTAACTTTTTTTAATTTTAATTTAAAAAATCGCATATGTCAAAGAAGTTGTACTATTAATAAATAAGAAAGGGACACAAATTAGTCACAAAGGATCATGCTCGCGTTGAACCCATCGTAGATCCCCACGAATAGTGGTTTGGATCCTCTGTCCCCAACTTGTGTCCCCTTGTGTGTCCCTTATGTATTTATTAATCAAGTGTATTGAGTTTTCTCTTACAAAATACTAGTAAAAGTCTAAAATTTAATTATTTTTAATTTTAATTTATAAAACTACGTGTCTCAAGGAAGTTGTACTATAATACAAAGGGGACACAAGAGAGGGACACAAGTTGGGGACAAAGGATCCTGCTCGCCACGAATACCCAATTGTGTTCTCTTGAAACCACCACATGAACTCGATCTTCGTCGGCCTTCCTGTGGGCCCACTGGAGATTCTGCTCTTCCATCAAGAAATTCTCATCCTCGCATAAGCTCCCCTGCCTACTAAGATTAGCTCCGCTGCTACTACAACTGTTGATACTGGTTCTCGTGATCGTGCTCTTTCCGGTGCTCTCATTGTGATTGATCGTCGTCTCCTTCTTCTTGTCGAAGATTGTTGTGGGCCCCCAAACCATGGCCAATATTGAATCTTTAATCCCCTTTTATAGAGCTCCATTTGATTAGTTTGTGTTTTGATTTGACAGAGCCATGAACAAAGCTTTCTAGAGGTAGAGCGTGGTCTGTTTTCTTTTTGTCGAGCGAATTGGAGAAGAGCCTCCGGTTCATTCAATTGATTAACAACCCTAGGAAGTAGGAAGGGAACCAAAACCAGAGAGAGCTCAATCAAGTTCATTCAATTGATAAACAACCCTAGGAAAGGAACCAAAACCAAAGAGAGAATCGGGACGGAAATGACGGTCAAAATTCAAGCAAAATGGAGCTAAATCGAATCATCTCCTAGCTTCAATTTGATCAACTCCGTCTGCTTCATGTATGAATAAATCACTATCAACCGCGCTAAATCAATTTCTTTTGAAGCAAATCGAGTTTTCTAGCTTCAGCATTTTATAACCTTCACAACGGTTCACAATACTGGTTGCAAGGAGCTTTTCTTTGATGCTTCGCTTCTTGTATGAGAAAACACGTTCTTTTTACCTCTTTAGTTTGAAATTTAATAATTTGTACATATTCGTTCTTATAAATGTTATGGTACTGTGTTTCATTATTGTATTTGGTGGACTATAACTATATTGTTTGTTAAGACCAACTTTTATATGTTGTAGCTTGGTTGGTATAGTCGTCTGCTTCCGCCTTTCATGTATAATTGCATTATCCTTCCTAAATACGGAGTACGAAAGAGCAACTAAAGAAGATAATGGCTAGATTGTGTAACCACATGAAAAATAATATTTTCGAGACATTGAGTGCATTGTTGAAAACCTTGAAGAAATATCCTTCCTATTGAGGATGCATGGCGTACGTTCCCTGATGAAGATAGTTCTTTAAAACTTACTCCCTGTGTTCATAAATACATGATGTTTTAGCTCGATTTTCTTATTCAATAATTCTTGATGTTTGACATAATTTACCATATTTTTTCAATATTATCCTCATTTTTTAAAATGAATAATAACCATATAAAATAGAAAAGGCAAGATCTTCACAAGATTTTTGGGTATTTAAGTCAAATCACATCCTTTCTTAATTTTAGAGACAAATCCTAAAACATCATGTACGTATTTGTGAACGGATGGAGTATTTATTAACAATATAGGAGACATGAATGGAAATTTTTAGATCTTTGATAGGGCAAGCAATGTAGAAATGTCCCAGACTTTATTTTTATTTTTTTTTTGCTTTGAAAATGATTCGAAATTATTTATTCTTTGGGATGCTAATGTTATGGATCTATGTAGATGGAAACTGGTTACCCTAACATAAAAATATTGCGACCCATTTGCACACTCTCACTCTTAATCTGGGTTGCACTGGCCATTGCAAATTTGCTAATACTTAAAAAGTAAATTTATATGTTAATAGTAAAATGTGTAAAATAGGAGCGGATCGTGACTCCACCTCCTCCTCAGCACATAATCATCCTCCTCCTCAGCGCACCTGCTCACCCACTCTCGGTGGTTCATTAATCAGGCCCTTCAGTATATGTATATATCAGCCCTTTCGATCCCTCATTTCGATAAAAAAAAACGGTGACCAACACTGGCAACATGCCTTTCCTCGTGGATTTGTTGTACATAAATTCTTCTCTTATTTGTTTGATTTGTTCGTACATATATTCTTCTTCACTAATCTATGTTCTAACATTTTCATGCAACAATGGAGACACCAACTCGCAATTCCCTTCCCTCATAATCGTTAGGGGAGGGGAGGTTGCAAATACACTTATAGTTGTATTGGTTGTTGGATACATTTATATCCAATTCTTCATAATAGTCGGGGTCACCGATGATGCAACAACCCTCTCATCAGCCGGTGACACGCTCCCCGCTGGCGCTTAGAACAAAGCATTGTTGTGGGAATGAGGACTTGACAGGTGGACATTGCTAGGGGGTTGCAATTACACTTATAGTTGTATTCGTTGTTGGTAATGTGTTTCATTATTGTATTTGGTGGACTATAACTATATTGTTTGTTAAGACCAACTTTGTATATGTTGTAGCTTTGATAATTTTTGTACTAACTTGACGAATGCGAAAACATGCTTGGTTGGTATAGTCGTCTGCTTCCGCCTTCCATGTATACTGAGTAGGAAAGAACAACTAAAGAAGATAATGGTGATATTGTGTAACCACATGTGGAATAATACTTTCGAGACATTGAGCGCGTTGTTGAAAACCCTAAAGAAATATCCTTCTTATTAAGGATGCATGACGTACGTTCCCTGATCAAGATAGTTCCTTAAAACTTACTCCCTCCATTCATAAATACATGATGTTTTAGCTCGATTTTCTTGTTCAATAATACTTGATTTTGACATAATTTACCATATATTTTCAATATTATCCTCATTAATTAAAAAGAATAACGGATTTTCTAACGTGTGCCCATGGGCACACAATAAGAATTCTAATCTTGGTAAATCTAGATATTGTTTATTACTTTTGATTTTTTTAAAGGGTTCATTAATTCTTATTTAGACAATATTTTCAAAATAATTCCCAAAACTAGTATTGTTATTGAGTGTCCATGGGCACACATTAGCCAAACCCAAAGAATAATAACCATGTAAAATAGAAAATGCAAGATCTTTACAAGATTTTTGGGTATTTAAGTCAAATCACATTCTTTCTTAATTTTAGAGACAAATCCTAAAACATCATGTATTTTTGAAAGGATGGAGTATTAATTAACAATACAGGAGACATGAAAAGAAATTTATAGATCTTTGATAGGGCAAGCAATGTAGAAATGTCCCAGACTTTATTTTTTTTGTTTTGAAAATGATTCGAAATTATTTATGCTTTGGGATGATAATGGTGTGGATCTATGTAGATGGAAACTGCTTAACCTAACACATAAATATTGTAACCCATTTGCACACTCTCACTCTTAATATGGGCTGCATGGGCCATTGCTAATTTACTAGTACTTTAAAAGTAAATTTATATATTAATAGTAAAATGTGTAAAATAGAATCGGATTGTGACTCCTCCTCCTCCTCAACACGCAATCCTCCTCCTCCTCAGCGCACCTGTACACCCACTCTTGGTGGTTCATTAATCGGGCCCTTCAATATATGTATATTAGCACTTTCGATCTCTCATTTCGATCAAAAACGGAGACCAACAACGACAACATGCCTTTCCTCGTGGATTTGTTCGTACATATATTCTTCTTCACTAATCTATCTTCTAACATTTTTATCCAGAAATGGAGACACCAACCCGCACTTCTCTTCACTCATAATCGTTGGGAGGGGGGGGGGTGCAATAACACTTATAGTTGTATTCGTTGTTGGATACATTTATATTCAATTTTTCAGGATAGTCGGGGTCATCGATAATGCAACAACCCTCTCATCAGCCGGTGACACGCTCCCCGCTGGCGCTTAGAACAAAGTATTGTTATGGGAATGAGGACTTGACAAGTGGACATTGTTGGGGGGTGCAATTACACTTATTGTTATATTCGTTGCTGCTATTGTGTTTCATTATTGTATATAGTGGACTATAACTATATTGTTTGTTAAGACCAACTTTTTATATTTGTAGCTTTGAGCATTTTTGTACTAACTTCACGAATGTGAAAACATGTTTGGTTGGTATAGTCGTCTGCTTCCGCCTTCCATGTATAATTGCATCATCCTTCCAAAATACGGAGTAGGAAAGCGCAACTAAAAAGAAGATAATGGTGAGATTGTGTATAATACTTTCGAGACATTGAGTGTGTTGTTGAAAACCCTGAAGAAATATCCTTCTTATTGAGGATGTATGATGTACATTCCTGATCAAGATAGTTCCTTGAAACTTACTCCCTCTATTCAAAAATACATGATGTTTTAGCTCGATTTTCTTGTTCAATAATACTTGATGTTAGACATAATTTACCATATTTTTTCAATATTATCTTCATTTTTTAAAATGAATAATAACCATATAAAATAGAAAAGGCAAGATTTTCACAAGATTTTGGGGTATTTAAATCAAAATACATCCTTTCTTAATTTTAGAGACAAATCCTTAGACACCATGAATTTTTGAACAGAGGGAGCATTTATTAACAATATAGGAGACATGAATGAAAATTTATAGATATTTGATATTGCAAGCAATGTAGAAATGTCCCGGACTTTATTTTTTTTGTTTTGAAAATGATTCGAAATTATTTATTCTTTAGGATGCTATTGTTGTGGATCTATGTAGATGGGCACTGGTTACCCTAACACATAAATATTGTGACCCATTTGCACACTCTCACTCTTAATCTAGGCTGCACAGACCATTACTAATTTGCTAGTACTTAAAAAGTAAATTTATATGTTAATAGTAAAATGTGTAAAATAGAAGCGTGTGACTCCTCCTCCTCAGCACGCAATCATCCTCCTCCTCAGCGCACATGCTCACCCACTCTCGGCGGTTCATTAATCGGGCCCTTCGATATATGCATATATCAGCACTTTCGATCTCTCATTTCGATCAAAAACGGAGACCAACAACGACAACATGCCTTTCCTCGTGGATTTGTTCGTACATAAATTCTTCTCTTCTTTGTTTGATTTGTTCGTACATATATTCTTCTTCACTAATCTATGTTCAAACATTTTTATGCAGCAATAGAGACACCAACCCGCACTTCCCTTCCCACATAATTGTTGGGGGGGGGGGGGGGGGGGGGGGGGTTGCAATTACACTTATAGTTGTATTCGTTGTTGGATACATTTATATTCGGATTTTCAGGATAGTCGGGGTCACCGATGATGCAACAACCCTCTCATCAGCCGGTGACCCGCTCCCTGTTGACGCTTAGAACAAATAATGGTTGTGGGATTGAGGACTTGATAGGTGGACATTGCTGGGGGGGGGGGGGTGCAATTACACTAACAGTTGTATTCGTTGGTGGTAATGTGTTTCATTATTGTATTTGGTGGACTATAACTATATTGTTTGTTAAGACCAACTTTTTATATGTTGTAGCTTTGAGAATTTTTGTACTAACTTGACAAATGCGAAGACACGTTTGGTTGGTATAGTCGTTTGCTTCCGCCTTCCATGTATAATTGCATTATTCTTCCTAAATACGGAGTAGGAAAGAGCAACTAAAGAAGATAGTGGTGAGATTGTGTAACCACATGTGGAATAATACTTTGGAGACATTGAGTGCGTTGTGGAAAACCCTGAAGAAATATCCTTCTTATTGAGGATGCATGATGTACATTCCCTGATCAAGATAGTTCCTTAGAACTTACTCCCTCCGTTCAGAAATATATGATGTTTTAGATCGATTTTCTTGTTCAATAATACTTAATGTTTGACATAATTTACCATATTTTTTCAATATTATCCTCATTTTTTTAAAAAGAATAATAACCATATAAAATAGAAAAGGCAAGATCTTCACAAGATTTTGGGGTATTTAGGTCAAAATACATCCTTTCTTAATTTTAGAGACAAATCTTAAAACATCATGTATTTTTTAACGGAGAGAGTATTTATTAACAATATAGGAGACATGAATGAAAATTTATAGATCTTTGATAGTGCAAGCAATGTAGAATTGTCCCAAACTTTATTTTTTTTGTTTTGAAAATGAATCGAAATTATTTATTCTTTGGGATGCTATTGTTGTGGATCTATGTAGATGGACACTGGTTACCCTAACACATAAATATTGTGACCCATTTGCACACTCTCACTCTTAATCTGGGCTGCACGGGCCATTGCTAATTTGCTAATACTTAAAAAGTAAATTTATATGTTAATAGTAAAATGTGTAAAATAGAAGCGTGTGACTCCTCCTCCTCAGCACGCAATCCTCCTCCTCCTCAGCGCACATGCTCACCCACTCTCGGCGGTTCATTAATCGGGCCCTTCGATATATGCATATATCAGCACTTTCGATCTCTCATTTCGATCAAAAATGGAGACCAACACCGGCAATATGCCTTTCCTCGTGGCTTTGTTCGTACATAAATGCTTCTCTTCTTTGTTTGATTTGTCCGTACATATATTATTCTTCACTAATCTATGTTCTAACATTTTTATGTTGCAATGGAGACATCAACCCGCACTTCCCTTCCCTCATAATTGTTTGGGGGGGGGGGGTGCAATTACACTTTTAGTTGTATTAGTTGTTGGATACATTTATATTCGATTCTTCATGGTAGCCTGGGTCACCGATGATGCAACAACCTTCCCATCAGCCGGTGACACGCTCCCCGTTAGCACTTAGAACAAAGCATTGCTGTGGGAATGAGGACTTGACAGGTCGGCATTGTTGGGGGGTTGTTGTTGTTGCAATTACACTTATAGTTGTATTCGTTGGTGGATACAATTATATTCGATTCTTCAGGATAACCGGGGTCACCGATGATGCAACAACCCTCCCATATTGCTGGGGGTTGGGGTTGCAATTACACTGATAGTTGTATTCTTTGTTGGATACCTTTATATTCGATTCTTCAGGATAGCCGGGGTCACCGATGATGCAACAACCCTCCCATAGGGGGTTGGGGTTGCAATTACACTTATAGTTGCATTCGTTGTTGGATACATTTATTCGAATCTTCAAGATAGTCGGGGTCACCGATGATGCAGCAACCCTCCCATTAGTCGGTGACACGCTCCCTGATGGCGCTTAGAACAAAGCTTTGTTGTGGGAATGATGACTTGATAGGTCCGCAAGTTGGAGCCTAGCGTGGAATTTGTCAACTTTAATTCAAGGATCTCACTCCCACATATAACCGAGAAAGTTTGCTTTAGTGATTTACATTCTTTCTTTATAGCCGGTTTAGTGGTTTATCTTTATATAACAAAATGAATCGGTTTTGTCTTAGACCAGTCATATGTCTTTGTTTCTTCCAGTTTGGGTTGTAATTCATTGAGTGAGAATGGAGCTAAGTATCGTTAATCTCCTTCTCTTTGTGTGTGTGTGTGTGTGTGTAAACTGATGACCTTATGTAATTGAAGGATTTATGGTTTTCATCTTGAGTGATGATGTTTGATTTCCAATTTAACAATTGTTTACTAGAAAATCCACCTGGTATCTGTTGAGAGGGTTTCTTGACAACAAATAAATTTATATCAAGACCCCGCTGTTGTATAGCAGGGTCAGGTTCGTCCGCAGGGAGAAAGTCAGTATCAAGTTTTGTAACTTATCACGCAAGCAATCAACAAAAGTAAGGGTTTTAACAAGAAAGAGAGAGATTCTAAGGTAAAGGTATCCCCACAACAACAATTATGCATGCCAAACGCTATGAAACATAAAGATCATGCTTTTATCACATAAAGGTGTCAACTTTCGTCAACTAAAGCAAGTAAATCAATCAACTTTCGTCCTATCAATAAACTTACTATCTAATCTCTTCTACTTCAACTAGGATTGATCCGCTTTCACTTCAAAACCCTAATTTGACTATTCTTATTCAAGGTTTCAACTTTCGTTTCAACTATGAATGAGAAATTCCTATCAACTTTCGTTTCAAGGATTAAGAGCAAGAGAATAGATTCATGCAATAAAAAAAATCAAAACATGATCATAAACAAGAATGCACAACTATTGTTGGGTTCAACCCCAACCTTAGAGAGGAAGACTACTCACAAAGCATAATTAAAAACAACTAAATTAAATAAAAAAGAAAAGCTTACAACCGAATCCAAGCGATAGTTCTTCTCACAAATCCCACTCGTCTTCCCTTCTCACACGCCTCCTCTCTCTCCCTTACTTCATTGATTAGAAAACTAAAGAGAGGACAAGTTTATTTATAGAGAAACTATTCTATCTTAAATCTATCTTTAAGAAAATAAATCTATCTTAAATCTAACTATAAGGAAATAATATCTTCTAATAAAATATATCTCTTCTATCTATCTAATAACATAAAAGGAAATAGGATAAAAGCCCATTAATAGCACCGACTCGGACACGCTGCTTCTCGCGGTACCTCGTTAACGACCCTGTTTATCACTTCGAACAACTTAGAGTAAAATTTGCGTAGAGGATTCGTTACAACTCCGTTTGACTCGATTCTTTTTCCTATGTTCTTGTAACGAATTTCTCTATCTTTTTCCAAGCTCAAACTTGATCTTCAATGTCTTCATGAACTTCGTTCCTTGAGCTCTTCCTTAAGTGCTTCTCTTCGGTTTCGCTCTTTTCCTCAAAAGTGCTCCAAATAGCTTCTAAAAACCTACAAAACACCACCAAAGCTTATGTAGACTCCATATCTTAAAGAAATACAAAAAGTCACATAAACGACTCAAAACAAAATACAAAACTAAAGAAAAAGACTCAAACACACTAAAAACACACCCTAAAAACATGACTAAAAAGCGGACATCAAAATACCCCATACTTAGACTTGCTTGTGCTCAAGCAATCAACAAGACATCAACCAAAACCATCAACACATATATCAAGTCAATGACTTTATCAAAAAGCAACATCAAAGCACAAGTAGAAATAGATAGACAAGTGAATCTAACGTCATTACACATATATGATCAATCTCAAGTAAAAGCAACTAAAAATCCAACCTCACGAGGGATATGTATTTCTCTCAACTCTCAAGTGTTTGGGCTTTGAATAACAACTCTCAACTCAATCCAATATACAAAAATCAACATAGTCATTGTTACTTATATCACCAAACTCTCCACCCGAGATGTCAAAACACATAAAAATCATCAAGAGAACTTAGGCTCAATGAAAAACTTCATAGAAGCTTCCATTCGGCCGGGTTGTAATGGGGCTTGGTAAAGACAATAAGGCGTGGAAAATTTTGGCTATGTGGTGCTAATAATATTCGGGAATCAAAGACTCCTAAAAACTCACATATACATCCAAAACTCTCATAAAAACAATATACCAAACTCACTCAACAACATGCACACTCTCTTACCCATTTATCTTGCTTACAAACAACAAGGAAATTTTGGCTCATGCACACTTTCACTATTCAGCTCTTTTTCTCTTCTTTTTTTCTTTCTTTGCAAGTGCATTCAAGGAACCAAACTCCTTTTACATAATAAACTGCAAGACCTTTCATTTTACCCAATCCAACATTACCCCACACTTGAACCAACACAACTCACTCAACAAAATCATAACAACCAATACTAAGTCCTAATCCCCGGATAGGGTCAAGCTTATCTCGGCTAGGGAATAATTTTGTGGAGCTAAAAATAAAAGGCTAAGGCTCAAATTGGCTTCAAAAAGAAGATAATGTAAGGTAGATAAAAAGAGAGGATAAAAAATGGCTTAAAGAAATAAGTTCTCCATCATATGATTTCACATGCAATGAACTAATATCTCATATAGGTTTCAAGAAATAGATAACCATATGAATGACAAGAGATAATATGCATAAGGAGAGTAAATCACACAAGAAAAGAAGAGGGATTTTTGATGTTCTCCCTATAAGGCCAAAAACAACTCACAAGGTAATTATTTTGTTGGATTTCGTCACTTCTACCTAAGATCATATGTACTCAATTTCATCACATGCTAAATATCCACAGAAAAACAAATTTCAACCTGATTTAGGCAAAGCTATCCAAACATGCTAAAGGAATTACATGATCAAGCAAGTTATAGCATATCATAGGATATCTAAGTGGAATATTATCAATCCTAAAAACACAAAACAAAGACGCAAAAACTGACACAAAACTGAGTTACCTTTTCCCATACCCCATACTTAAACCAAACAGTGTCCTCACTGTTTAAAACATAGAAATAAAGAGAATAAGGAAAAGGGAACTCACAAAATAAAACTGAAGTTGTTTGAAACCATTGATCACTGAGGAGTTTGCTGAATTTCTCTTCGGTTTGGTAGAGGTCGGTACCGACCCTGGGGAGGTCGTTACCGAGCTTGCGTGCTTGTACACCGAATCTTCTTAATTTTCGTCTTCTTAGCACTTCTTCTTCTTCTTTATACCTGAGTCACTTTAGAAAAACTTCTATCCTACTACACTAATCTAACCTAAAAACAAGTCAAAAGAAAGCTAGCAAAAAGATCTAAGAAAGCAAAAACAAAAAGAGGAAACTAAAAGCGGGTTGCCTCCCGTAAGCGCTTATTTTTTTACATCATTAGCCCGACGAACTTACCTTGCCTTACCTAGGGCGGCTGCCATCCAGTATCGAAAGGATCATAAGAAACCCCATACTTAGCCTGAAAACATCATAGCTTCTCTCTAAAATATTTGGTCCTCGATCATCAATAAGTATACTTGGTAATCCTACAACAGGGTTAGTATAGTCCGACAACCAAGGAGGTTTCGACTCCTTCATAGTACTAACAGTAGGATCTAATATAGAACAAGGATAGGAGAAAGGATCATGACCAAAATTGATTGGATAAGAACAAGAAAACTCACCAGGGTCATTCGGGAAGTGGCTTGTTATCGAGGTGTAGAGGGTCGTTAACGACCCTTTTGCATCTGGAAGTGGCTCGATGTCGTGCGTGGATACACCTTTAGCTTCGTAGTCCTTCAGATAGGGGTCGTTATCGACCCATGGGGGGTCGGTAAGCTCCTCAGTAGATGTGACATCCTTGATTTTTCTCGTTGTTGTACTCAGGGAGGGGTCGTTACCGAGCCAAGGTGGGTCGGTAGACTCTTCAATACTACAACTAGCCACTTCGCTTATCGGTGTGTTGAATTGAAACTCGACCTTCTCTTCTCCAATATCAAACGTGAGAAGTCCTTTTCTGACATATACACGTGCCCTTGTGGTGGCTAAGAATGGTCTTCCCAGAATGATTGGCACCGCAGGGTCCTCTGGCATATCTAGCACAATGAAGTTGTTTGGGACGAAGAATTTGCCAACTTGAATGGGTACATCCTCAACGACTCCGGTTGCCTTGACACATGATCCATTCGCCATATAAAGATTCATCTTCACAGGCTCTAGGGGTCCCATGTTAACCTTGGTCCAGATAGATAATGGTAATAAACTAGCACTGGCACCTAGATCACATAGAGCTTTAAAACGGTGAGTCCCAATACCAATTGAAATTACAAACTTACCTGGATCACCGAGTTTCTCAGGGAGCTTTATGGAATGAACCTCATTATGCAACTCTGAGATATATCTTTTCCTGCTCAAAATCTCTTTCAAAAACTTAGCGTAGGCAGGCATTTCATTAAGGGCATCAGTAAATGGAATTGAAATATTTAGCCCTTGAAGAATTTTAACAAAGCGTCTAAACTTTCCTTCCGTGACATCATTAGAGTTTTTGACGGACTTGGGGTAGAGAGAGACCTGGATCGAGGCTCCGCCGAATTGACAAGAGGGTTGATCGGTGAAGATGGGTTGGTACCGACCCTGGTGAGGTCGGTAACGAACTCAGAGTTTGGTTCAGAAGACTTACCTGGCACGGATGGCGCATTATCGAACTGGGGAGCCTCGTTAACGACCCTGTTGGGGTCGATAACGAGCCTGACCGGGGAATCATCTTCGTTGTCGTGCTTAGTGTCTTTAGGCTTGGCTCGATCTGGCAACTCCTTGCCACTTCTGAGGTGCATAGCTGCAATTTGTCCTCTAGGGTTTTCCTCGGATCGGCCCGGAAATTGCCCTTGGGGTCTTAGAATCTGGGCAGCTAGGTTCCCTAGTTGGGAATCAACACTCTTCTTCCATATATCAAACTCTCCCCATCTTTTATTTTGTTGGTTCAGGTTGGCTTGAACTTCGTTAACCTTGTTGGTCACTTCGTTAACTTTGTTGGTCACGCCGTTAATGCCTTCCTGTAATCCTTGAACCCATGATGGTGGCTCCTGATGGCCTGGAGGTCTGTAAGGTGGAACCCACTGGTCTTGTTGAGGAGGTTGGCTCCATTGGCCATATGCATAATTGCCCCAGGTGGGCTGGTTGTAATTCCTCCCTGCATAAAAGGTATCATCTTGGTTGATATATGGACCCCACATGTAATTAGCTTCTTCATATGCCTCAGTAGGTATGATTTCCCTTTCTCTCTAGATCTCCTCTATCTCTAAACTGAGTTCAGCAATCTGCTTAGCTAGTTCTTCATGTGTAGCCATGGCTCGAGTTCAGGGTCTACTTATTTGATTAGAGACAACTCGGCGTCCTTCAGCTGGCATACACTATAAGCAAAAACAAAAACAAAAAACGAAATCAAAAAGCAAAAACGGGTTCTCGGCGAGGGTCGGTACCGAGCTTGGATAGGGTCGGTAAGGAGCCTGGAGTGATCCCGTAAAAACCGAAACTAAAAAGAAAGAAACAACTACCTGTCGACAGGGTTGTTACCGACCCTGGGAGGGTCGTTAACGACTCGAAAATGACCTAGACACTAAACAGAAAAAGCAAAGAAACTGGGTTGCCCAGCAGGGTCGGTACCAACCCTAAGGAGTCGTTACCGACTCGGCGGAGTCCCAAAAAACGTAAAAAGAACAAAACTCGGCACTATTGAAATCTCCCCGGCAACGGCACCAATTTGTTGAGAGGGTTTCTTGACAACAAATAAATTTATATCAAGACCCCGCTGTTGTATAGCAGAGTCAGGTTCGTCCGCAGGGAGAAAGTCAGTATCAAGTTTTGTAACTTATCACGCAAGCAATCAATAAAAGTAAGGGTTTTAACAAGAAAGAGAGAGATTCTAAGGTAAAGGTATCCCCACAACAACAATTATGCATGCCAAATGCTATGAAACATAAAAATCATGCTTTTATCACATAAAGGTGTCAACTTTCGTCAACTAAAGCAAGTAAATCAATCAACTTTCGTACTATCAATAAACTTACTATCTAATCTCTTCTACTTCAACTAGGATTGATCCGCTTTCACTTCAAAACCCTAATTTGACTATTCTTATTCAAGGTTTCAACTTTCGTTTCAACTATGAATGAGAAATTCCTATCAACTTTCGTTTCAAGGATTAAGAGCAAGAGAATAGATTCATGCAATAAAAAAAATCAAAACATGATCATAAACAAGAATGCACAACTATGGTTGGGTTCAACCCCAACCTTAGAGAGGAAGACTACTCACAAAGCATAATTAAAAACAACTAAATTAAATAAAAAAGAAAAGCTTACAACCGAATCCAAGCGATAGTTCTTCTCACAAATCCCACTCTTCTTCCCCTCTCACACGCCTCCTCTCTCTCCCTTACTTCATTGATTAGAAAACTAAAGAGAGGACAAGTGTATTTATAGAGAAACTATTCTATCTTAAATCTATCTTTAAGGAAATAAATCTATCTTAAATCTAACTATAAGGAAATAATATCTTCTAATAAAATATATCCTTTCTATCTATCTAATAACATAAAAAGAAATAGGATAAAAGCCCATTAATAGCACCGACTCGGACACGTTGCTTCTCGCGGTACCTCGTTAACGACCCTGTTTAGCACTTCGAACAACTTAGAGTAAAATTTGCATAGAGGATTCGTTACAACTCCGTTTGACTCGATTCTTTTTCCTATGTTCTTGTAACGAATTTCTATATCTCTTTCCAAGCTCAAACTTGATCTTCAATGTCTTCATGAACTTCGTTCCTTGAACTCTTCCTTAAGTGCTTCTCTTCGGTTTCGCTCTTTTCCTCAAAAGTGCTCCAAATAGCTTCTAAAAACCTACAAAACACCACCAAAGCTTATGTAGACTCCATATCTTAAAGAAATACGAAAACCCACATAAACGACTCAAAACAAAACACAAAACTAAAAAAAAAGACTCAAACACACTAAAAACACACCCTAAAAACATGACTAAAAAGCGGACATCAGTATCAGAGCTTAAGGATTTCTAGGTTTTCTGTTTTCTTCGTTGATTGTTGTTTTCTATTTACTTTCCCTTCCGGAATCTTGAATCGAAAGTTTGTGTTTCTTCTTTGCAATGTTTGACTTGTATTAACAAGGAAAAACAACTAATTATGCAGTTTACACTTATAGAAACTTTGAATCAAGCTAATTTCAAGTTTTGTTCCTGAAATTTCCAAGTTGGCACAAAGACTTTTGATTAATCCTAGAAAGATTGACTACCATACTAGAGTTTTTGTAATGTAAGTAAGCTGATTTATATTTTCTTTGTACTGTTGTAGTTCTTGGAGTCACCCATACACTTTTTTGTCCAAATCTCGGCGCCTTCATGTAACATGGATGAAGCTAGGATTTAGCACTGGCGACAAATCTTGACGCTTTTTAGTGTCAGAATAATTTTCGACGCTTTTAAGTGTCGCAAGTCTCGATGCTTTTTGGTGTTGGAAAAATATAATACCGAAAATCTTGACGCTTTTATGAAGAGTCGAGAAAGAAAATCTCAACGCTTTTTTATGTCTAAAAACGCTTATAAATTAAAGCGTCGTTTTTTACACTGTTTTCTAATAGCTAGTGATTTCCAAGGATGATCCTCACTACGACAACGTTTGATGGAAGTAGCTAGTGGTTGCACAAGTAAAATAAGCATTAGTGAAGGGGTCTCCTTTTTGACATTGACAACCTCCAATTGATTTTGAGGACATTTAGAAACTAGATGCGCCCATATTTACCACATTGAATGCAAATTAAATGAAAACCTTCATATTCCATATGAAAACAACTGTCATTATTTGTAATTGAACCCTTAGAGGCTTAATAATATCAACATCTACACAAACCCTAGTTAGCAAAGTGACAACGGTTTGAAAACATCGTTCTTTGATCTACCTTTGAAACAAAATCGTCTCTTCATATAGGATCATCGACAAACCCGAAATACAAACCCTAGATAAATGACAATGGTTTCAAAACATCGTTCTTTGATCCACCTTTGAAACAAAACCGTCTCTTCATAGAGGATCATCGTCAAACCCGAAATACAAATCCAAGCAAGTGTAGTAATCATCACATCAGTAAAAGGATTGAAGTCATGTGGCCATTGCTTATTTTGGGACGGAGGGAGTAATCAAGTAATGTCCAAAAAGCATCCACCGATCCATGGACCACCCATTAGAGCTTTCACATATATAATCTCCTTTCGCATCAAATCTTACGACATAATATCCATTTGGGAGATCTGCTACAAAAATATGTGTTTTTAATTTTTGTGATCTCCTTCGTCAAGATTCCTTTAGACAACTAGATGAACTAGTCAGTGTTTGGCCTTGTTCTATTTTTTTAGAGGAATATGCAAACTGTCGCCCTTGGGATTCGAAACGGTAACCTCGGAGTACTATCCCAAAGTCTTAACGCTGAACCAAATTAATGCCTGAAGGCTTGGCCTTGTTCTATTTGTTGGGCCTTAAGTTTGGTCTTCTTGTTCATTATGTTGGGGAAACATAATTTGTGTGTTTTTTTTTTCTCAATTCTTTCTTGAAAGGAAAAGAAAAAGAAAAAGAAAAATAGGATTCTTCAATAATAATTTTTGGCGAAACTTAAGGCCCCAACAACTCGTAGGCCAAGAATCTGTCTCTCTTGCTTGCATTATTTATGTTACCTTTGCTTCCTTCTACTCTTCTCTTCTTCTTCTTCCTCAGATTTAGTAGGCCGTCCTCTGAATTGTTTCTTTGATTTCCTCCCGATCCCTCTTGTTTTTCCCTCCTTAAAGATTTCCGGGTATTATTGTGGACATTTGACCCTAATTTTGTTGCAATTTGGCAAGGGAATTAAGAATCAAAGAGCCAAGCATTTGGGAGATCCGGCCAAAAAAACAAAAACAAAATGTATGGTGGGCACGGCCAAATGCTGACGTCAGCATCCATTGGAGTTGGAGAATGCGTGACGCCATCTTCAGATCATCACCACCACCACCACGCCCTCTTCTCCTCCCAAGTTCAAAACCCTAATATGAGCTTCAACTTCTTGCCTTCTTTCCACTCATTCCCCTCTCTCCTTCCGGTAATTAATTAATTAATTACTTTCTTAGGGTTTGTGTTTAGTTTAATTGTTTTTGTTATTTAAACAAGTTGTGATTTGATTTGATGTTGAAAAATGTAGAAGGAAGAAAGTGGGATGGTAGGGTTTATGAGATCAGGAAACAATTATAAGGATCAAGATCAGATGGAAAGTCTGTCCGGGAGCGAGCAGCTTGAGCTTGAAGGGGGGCCCACCGGCGCCATGTCCTCGGGAAACGAGCTCGACGTCATCACCGGCCAGCTGCCGCCGGGAGCAGCCGGGGCCGCCGCCGCCAGGAAGAAGCGGTACCACCGCCACACCGCCCGCCAGATTCAAGAGATGGAAGCGTAAGTTGTTCAATTTTCCTTATAAGTTACATATATTCCTACATTATACTAAAAAGAAAACCATATATAAAAACCCCAATTTTGAATTTAGTTTGGGGTGATTTAGAGAAATGTGGTTTCGTTTGTGCTGAAATAGTAATTTAAACTTGTAAGTTATAATGTATAAGAATTTTGGGCAAAATTGAGTATGTCATTAGTTAAGCTTGACACACTTGGTTAATTTATTTTAGCAATAGGTTAAGCATGTCATTACTTCTGCTAGTATTACCTTTTGAGCCTCATTAATTGTGTTTTGATGATTAATACTCCTTTGAGAACTAATGTTAAAAAACTAGGTTTGTTATATTGGTTTTGTCTACATGTAAATCTCCATTAATTTGTAAATATAGGTTATTATAAAAGAAAGAAGAATTTTAATGGATTTTTTAAACTAATTAATTTGGATATATTAAAATATAGGTTATTTAAGGAGTGCCCACACCCGGATGACAAGCAAAGGATGAGGCTAAGCCAAGAGCTTGGATTGACCCCAAGACAAATCAAGTTTTGGTTTCAAAACCGTCGAACCCAAATGAAGGTACTTTGCAAGATTAATTCTTAGCTAACATTCACATTTTTGTCACATACATGCAAAAAGAAATCACCAGTAGTCTCCATCTCAATCCATAGTTAATGATTTTAGGGGTTAATTTATGGAAGTGTCAGCACCCACATCACAATATTCATGGCAATTGCAGTATCGAGTACTAATTCTGGTGCCCGCTAGCTGGATTTATAATACACTATGGTTGTCACACAGAAGAAACATACAGTGTAGCACTGTTCCCCATAAACACAAGACTAGCTTTTGATTCGATTAAATGTTTTTTTCTTAGCAAAAATGTCAAAAAAAATTGCATAAAATGTTCAACATCATTCATGCATTATAATATATGAGGTAAGTATGTATTTTTACATAACAATGACAAAACCGGAGCTACGTAAATATGTATTGATAAGGAGGATAAAACGGGGTAGTAATGAAATAGAAATAAATTTTATTAATTAACTCTACCAATTTTATTTAATGAATGAGGGAAGGTGGTGAAAGGGGGGAGAATAAGTAATTAATTTTATTAATTAACTTACTTACTCTACCAATTTTCTCCCTTTCTCTTTCACTGTGTTAATTGTGCTAATTAAATGGCATTAGATAAAGAGCCAGCAGTGCACCATTAATAGACTGTAATCCTCTTTCTGCATGCATTTAATCTCACCTGTATTTCCCCAACCTCCATATTGAGCAAATGCAAATGCCATTACTATACTTTTTCAGATTATAAATGCAACCGTGTTTGATTACTTAATTACTCCTCCTTTTTCTCTTTTTAGCCTCTAATGCCATCAAAATGTCCAGGATATCTTTTCACTAGCATATTAAGTGTCACACAAACTAAGGATTTCTTAGTGTTTTGGGTGTTTCATTGTATGTATATTAGCCAATTATTACGTTTTGGGACAAATTAATAATTTTGTTATTGGGTAAACTTGTATATAGGCACAACATGATAGAACGGACAATGTGATATTAAGGGCAGAGAATGATAGTCTAAAGACAGATAATTACCGGCTTAAGGCGCTAATTAGGAGTCTAATCTGCCCAACTTGTGGAGGAGCCTCCTTGCTTGGAGAAGTTGAATACGATGAGCAACAACTTCGTTTTGAGAATGCTAAGCTTAAGGAAGAGGTATTATTCATACATCAATTAATCATAACTTCTAATATTGCACTCTTATAACTTAGCTAATATCAAAATCTCCAAATTCTTTGTTCCACATGTATATTACAGTTGGACAGGCTTTGTAGCTTAGCTGGCAGGTACAGCTGTCGGCCTCTCCAATCGATGGGCCCACCACACCCATCACCGGCTCTGCCACCTGGACTCCTCCATCCCTCACTCGACCTCGACATGAGCATATACTCGCGTCACTTCCAAGAACCGCCCTCCGTCATCAGTCTTCCAATGCCAATCCTTCCTCATCATGATCATGATCATGATCATCACCAAGATTCTCACTTCCAAGACGCGATCCTTATATTGGATGAGGAGCGGTCTCTTGCTATGGACCTTGCCTTGTCGTCTCTTGATGAGCTGGCCAAAATGTGCCAGCTGGACGAGTCCCTTTGGGTCACAACTTTCAACAACAACAACAACAATAGCAATAGGATTGAAGCGACGCGACACACTACTTTGGTTATCATGAATAGCCTTAATCTTGTGGACGCTTTTCTTGACGTCGTAAGTTATTGTTAACATTATGATACCAACTCATATGTTACAATATATGGGTTTAATTTCTTGGATACTGACTATTGTTTTTTTTTTTTTGGTTTCTGATAAATCTAGAATAAATGGATAGAGTTGTTCCCTTCAATTGTTTCCCGGGCTAAGGCGATTCAAGTTGTGGCTTCCGCGACATCTGGTCATGCAAGCGGTTCACTTCATCTGGTTAGTCTGATGATTTAGCTCCGCATTGCTTATACTTTAGTAAAGATCAAACGGACTAGTGATTGATGTTTTGTAATCTTTATACAGATGTATGCTGAATTACAAGTTCTTACACCTTTAGTGCCTACAAGAGAGGCCTATTTCCTTCGCTACTTCCACCATAACACTGAGGCTGGGATCTGGTCAGTTGTTGATTTCCCCATAGACAGTTTTCACTGCTTCAGCAATCTCCAGACATCGCTTACACGCTACAAGAGACGTCCCTCTGGATGCATCATCCAAGACATGCCTAATGGTTACTCAAAGGTATGTAACAACTAAGGGTTTGTTTGAATGTCATGCAGCTAAAGAGCTTATGTTATAATATTTCAATTGTAGTATATGATTTAATATGCAGTAAGTTCTAAGACCCAATTTGCATTGTATCAATGTATTATAAAACATTATATTTTGGACTTACCAAAACGACACTCAATTTTTTGGCTTTATAAGGCCTGAAACATGCTATACAATGCATGTATTATGCATCCAAACAGGCACTAAGTTTTTCATTGTTTTGAACTCTGCAGGTTACATGGGTTGAACACGCTGAATTGATAGAGGAGAAGCCGGTGCATCAAATCTTCAAGCAACATGTTACTAATGGTAATGCATTTGGTGCAAAGCGTTGGCTGGCCGTGTTGCAAAGGCAATGTGAGAGAGTTGCTAGTCAAATGGCAAGGAACATATCCGATCTCGGAGGTATCAAATTTGTTTGGATCAAATCATGTCTTTGGAAAATTGACTAGTATCTCAAAAAATGACTAGCTAGCTCATTGTGGTGCTTAAAAGCAGTTATACAATCACCAGAAGCTAGAAAGAACTTGATGAGATTGGCACAGAGGATGATAAGGACGTTTTGCATGAACATAAGCACAATTGATGGCCAATCATGGACCGCTCTCTCCGAATCAGCTGAAGATACAGTTAGGATCACTACTAGGAAAGTGACAGAGCCAGGTCAGCCAAATGGAGTGATTCTGAGTGCTGTTTCAACTACTTGGTTGCCTTACTCACATGAAGAGGTGTTCAATCTCTTGAAGAATGAGCACAAAAGGTCACAGGTATTAAAATTTTCATCTCTTGTCAATAAAGCTCTAATCTTTTCAGTTATGCATTAAATTTCTTGTTCATGTGTTTGTGTTTTGTGAATGTGTAACAGCTTGAAGCTCTTTCAAATGGCTACTCCTTACATGAAGTGGCTCATATTGCAAATGGATCTGATCCAGGCAACTGCATCTCTCTTCTCCGCATCAACGTAAGAATTAATTTTGATCATCATTTGAGTAATTGATTCAGTTCTTAAAGCTCTATTGATACAATTAATCAAAGCTATGATCGATATCCAAAACATACCAATCAAAGATATCAAGTATCAAACCTCATACACATATCTGATATCTGATGTCTTTGATATCGATACTAAAGGAGCCTTATAAAGCTCAATACTTTCTGAAAGTTGGAAGCAAGAATTTGCTTGGTACCTTTTTTTCAATATTATTTAGTACAACTTTCTGAGATTTTTCTTAGACAACTTTTACATTTGTTTATGGTGGTTTATAATTTTGAAGGTGGCAAGCAACTCCTCCCAAAATGTAGAGCTAATGCTGCAGGAAAGCTGCACAGACTCATCAGGCAGCCTCATAGTATACACCACAGTGGATGTCAACTACATCCAGCTAGTGATGAGCGGTGAGGATCCATCCTCCATCCCTCTCCTCCCAATCGGATTCTCCATCATCCCCATGGGCTCCAGCGAATCAGGCCCACCACAACCCGAGGAGGGTGGGCCAGGTGGTGGCGGATGTCTGCTCACAGTTGGGCTTCAAGTTCATGCAAGCATAATCCCAACTGCAAAGCTTAGCCTTTCAAGTGTCACTGCCATCAATAATCACTTGTGCAATGCTGTCAACCAAATCAATGCCGCTCTTAGTGACGCCACCACTACCACCATCGCCAATAATGCTAGTGACCCGAAGCAATAAACACAGGACTCGGAGTCGAGAGGGGTGTTTTCGTCATTTTAAATTTTACATCTTTGTCCCGGCCTCTTAAATTTCGCCGCATCATCAATAATGTGATTGATGATGCAGCGAAATTTGAGGAATATGGCACATCAAATGAGACAAAAGGATCTTGAGTCATGGAAAGGTAGGTTTGGGGAAATTACCAGAAGGGTAATATGGTAAATGACAGGTTGTAGTTAAGTATGTTAGTTGGTAAGTGTGGTCGTTGGAATTAAAAGCAATGTTGTATTAAATATTTGGCAAGTACTACTTGGGAGGAAGTCAAGAGCGAACCAGTTTACTATGAGTCCCCCCCTTTGCTTTTATGGGCTGGTGACGAGATAAACCCTAAAAATAAGAATCTCTTACCAACTCAACAAAAGCTGGGGTATTGGTTCGGGAATTGACTTCTGATTTGTCTTTGTTTGCAAGTAATTTCTACTTGTCTTCTTGTAAACTAGATATTGTTCATGTAATGTTACCATGGACTTGTGGGGTCATATCCTTCTTGTTCCTCTTTAATTTGTTATTTTTTTTCCCTCTAAAATCTAGGGTTTGAATCATATGAAAATAAAATTTTAATTACTATGAAAACTGGAAATGGCTCTCATCCATTAGATCATGTCACATTCAACGCGTTTTTTATTCCCACTTTTAAGTCTTAGGGGGCAAAATTGTCATTTTGCTTATTCTAATCTTCTTCTCCGCAATTCATCTCCCCATACGAACATCCATGGCTGCCTTCGATCGTCCTCTTTTATGGCATTTTGATCTTTGATTGTTCCTTAGCTTATAAACTCCCATTCAATCAAATTTTCTATTGCTATGGATTCATACTCATGTATGTGATTTATCCTCTTTTGAATTTGATTTTCGTTTTTTTCTTAATTTTGGATTTGTTTACACCTTTTAAATCCCAATTGTTATCAATATGTGTGCGATTTGATCCTAAGTTTCGAGTATATAGTGCTTTCCTATTGATTTACCATTGTCCATTTTCGAAAATTGTTTCTATGATGTTTTTGTGGAAGAGTTATGAGATGCACGTAAGTTGTTTGATGAAAGCCTTAAGAGTCAAGAGCTTCTTAAAATTGTAAGCAAAGCATTGAAATACATCAGGTTTGATGCACATAATCATGATTTTCAAGCATTTAAAGTTATAATCTTCTTAATGTCTTTGGGTATTCATTGGGTTTTCAAGAAGCAAAGTCTCAAAACAATCAATCTTCATCTAATTCGAGCTTCTAATAGTAGAAAACTACTACTATTATACATGGTGAAGTTGAAACTTAATTTTATATTTTGTGAACCTCATATATATTTGTGTGAACCTTATAGTAGTATATTGTGAACATATTTTGCTTTTGTTCATTATTATCATATTATTGTTTTATTTCAGGTTGTTCATCATCCTAATTTAATGTGAGAGGTGAATTGCCTCATTTAATTATGGACAGTGTTGATGGCATTAGTATTGAGTAGTCAGATTTAAATTTAGCATTCTTAAGGAAGGTCAACATATTTTGTTCTTGGTTGCAAGAATGAAATCAAACCTGCTCAAGAAATGTGATTTAATATATTAAAGGAAGACATTCATTTTTAAACCAAGGAATGAATGAAAGTCAGGGCTGAGGAATTGTAACTTAAGGCTTGAATGCTAGTATGTGACTTCGTAAAACATAAAGACCTTGTTTGAAAATATGTGAACATACATAATTAATATGTGAACATGAAAGTAATATATACGAACACGAATGAATTATCTAAACAAAAATACACATTCAATATGTGAATGTAAAGGTAATAATATATCCATGAACATGGAAAAATGTCTGTGCAATCATAAATTTGATATAAAACCTAGCATTTTAAATATGTACTAAGTTCTTAAACTATATCAAGGGAGGAAATAAAGAATCTAAGAGACGTTCTCATTGAAACTTTGAACGAGGTTAATGTAGTAAGAGAGACCACTATGAAAGTCAAGGATGAGAAATTGTAGATAAAGGCTTGAATCCTAGTTGATGACTTTGTAAAATATAAGGACCTTGTTTGAAAATATGTGATTATATGACCATACATAGTCAACATGTGAGCATACAAAGTCAATATGTGAACATACAAAGTCAATATGTAAACGTTAAGGTAATATATGTTAACTTGAACATGATATAAGAAAACTCGACTTTGAATGGAGATATCATAGGCACACTATGTAACCTATGAGGGATTTGAACCCACATCCATGTGTATGAACATATTGCTCTACCATTTGAGCTAATAGGGTATGATAAATCAATTAAAATTGAGCATAAATAAAATAGACAAAAATGAGGCACAAAACAAGAGTTAAATATCACATAAAGGAGTTTAACAACAGCTACCTTTGCATCAAATTTAATACCACATAAAGCAAACCTGAATATAATCAAATACTTTGAAAATGTAGCCAACATAAAGTAGATTTCAAAACAAGAATGAATAACAAGTGTACAATAATAAAAGAGAAACATCAAATAGCTTAAGTCATCAACAATAATAAAAAAAGTAGCAGAGACCATCACAAAACAAAAGCCAAAATCAACAAATATGTTGTGCGAGATAGTGATAAAGGTTTGTAATGACCAAAACAAATACAATAGCAATCAAGAGGGACAATCACCTAAAAGTAATTAATAACAAGAGGGATAAAATCAAACACAATAAATGAAAATTTTTCAAATGGAAAAATATGAACATTGGAATATTATATATGAACATTCTAATGTTATACATGAACCCAACTCTAAACCGTTAGAAAAGGAGGGAGATGTCTTCCACTTTGATGAGTGTGGGTGATTAGATGTATTCATTTCTCATTTCATAAAGTTTTTTTTATCTTGCACTTACCATAAAACAAGGGATTCATTGCTCATCTAATTTAAGCATATACTAGAATATAATCTAAGCATATCCTAGAATCATTACGTTAGCCTTGCATAAACATCAAGTGCATATTTGAGAACTTTGCTTCCCTAACTCAATTTTAAGCATAAATATCAAGCACAAAAATGTAGTCAAGTTGCGACAAATATACAAAAGTAATTAACAAGAGAGAATTGGGATACACCACATTGTACGAGTAGAGATCTTAGACTCAGGGAAAGAACCTCCCATAACAACCTTTTGCATGTCATGAAACTTTATACTTACATCACACTCCAAATCTTATTCAACCAACCATTCTTTCTTCACACACATAACTCAATGTCCTTGCAAAATCCTCCACATAACAAAACGTGAACCTTATAGTTACCACGCGTGAACATATAGGTAAAATACATGCACTTAGAGAATATAACATAGTCACTATAAATGACGAATCATGAACCATATAGAACAACATGAATCCAATAAAATTTGAACCACAAATCCTATAAAATTTTCTCACCTTATTACGAACCCTTGAATCAAAACTCAAATTCAAACAAGTATCCAAAATCAACACCCAAATTCAAACAATAGCAAATTAAATTTACATCCAATGAAAAACTTAGATTCAAACAATTTCAATTCTAAACTCATATCCGAAATCGATTCAATGAACCCTAGAAATATGTATGAACCATAAAATCAAAAATCAAAATAGTGATTGTGTTTCTTACCTTTACCTTCTTTTGTGATTTACAAGCCAAACAAACGATTTTGTTGTCTTCAATAATAGAGATCTGAAGCTTATAGGGAGATTGTAGTTGCAATGGAAATTTGAGGTTGATATTGTGTCTTCAATGGAGGTTTACGTATTTAGGGATTTGAGGACTTGGGGTGGATGAAAGGGAAGAGAAATATGGGTATTTTTTAGACAAATTAGAATGTATCAACATATTTATAAAATTGCCATTAAAAAGAACACACATGCGCACCTCTATTATTTTAATATTTTCCTTTGCTTTTAATCTCCTTCGTTCAATTTTTCAAACTAACGCTCCAAAATCATTTCTAGTATTCATTTTAACACTCATTTCCACCCGAATCAATGTTGGTAATATAGCTTAGTTAGGGATATTTACAAATAAATTAGGGATGATAAGGTCGAGATTGAATCAAATAAAAACCTTCCTTATCATGAAAATTGATAACGTTTTCATCTGTTAGATCTTACTCAATAAAGGGTTGTGATTGACGCGCGTTTTATTCCAATTTTTAGATTGCAAGAGTAAATCCGTCATTTTACACCTTCTATCTTCTTCCCCAAACAACGCTTGTCGCCCTTGAGTGTTTCTTTGCCTTTCGATCGACCCCTTCAATGCCTTTTCTTTTGATCGTACCCTAACTAGCTTCTCTCCCATTAAATCAATTTTTCACTTAATATGGATTCAAGTCCAGGTATGTGTATTATTCTTTTTTCGATTTTCTTTTTCTTTTTCCTTAATTTTAGGTTTGTGTTCAGGTTTTGAATCTAAATTGACGTCAATTTGAGTTTGAATCTGCACAAAGTTTAGCATATTTTCGTTTTTTCATGTTGTTTTTTCATTGTCCGTTGTCTACTTGTCCAATATTTTGAGTTTTTGAAGTCTTTGATCAAGTGATTTGAAACGCACATTACATGTTTGATGAAAGTCCTTTGAGTTAAGAGTTCCTAAAAAAGCATAGAATATGATTATATTTCTTGTGAACGACATATGATTTTGTGTGAACATTACAAAAGAATGTATGTTGTGAACGGCATAGCAAATAAATTAGGGATGATAAGGTCAAACTATTATATATTTGTACCTACAAAAATAACTGATGAATATCTCAAGCATAAACAATAAGGGAGATAAACCTTGCTTAGGCATCAACCACCAGCATTTAGCTTTGAGGAGGAGCAATTTGAACTTAATTAACAAATTAACACTTTTATTTGATATCTGGAGGAGAGTGCTATCTTCTTGGGATGATTTAGGTTTCTGATTGTTCTTTTTTGGTATGTTGGATTGACTTCATGTTCTGAGATGAATTCTAATTATGCAAATTCTAGTCTTTCTTGTTATTGTATCAGCTTGTCATTTATATTCTAGTGTTCAATTGTGGCTTCATCCCATCTGCCCGTAAATACTGAATCAATTGCAATGGCTTTGGAAGCCAAAAGCCCTACTGAGGAAATTGCCATTCTCTACAGAGTCCTGGAGAACCCTTCTACTTCTCCTAAAGCATTACATGCAAAAGAACAGGCTATGACCAATCTCACTCATCTTCTTAGACAAGAAAACATAGCAGAGGAGCTCAGAAGCCTTCTTACACAATTGAGACCCTTTTTCTCTCAAATCCCAAAGGCCAAAACTGCAAAAATTGTCTATGGAATCATTGATGTTGTGGCTAAAATACCAAACACATCTGACCTACACAATGGACGCGATATGAGAAGAGGACTTTTTTTAGGCAAAGGGTTGAAGCCAAGCTTGCGTCTCTGTTGATGGAAAGCAAAGAATACTCAAAAGCTTTATCATCTATACTCATTTTACCTTGTAACGAAAATTTAGATGTAGATTTAAGTTCTTATCATGGTATTTGGCAGTTTAAAAGTTGCTTACCTTGACAAGTATAGACGTTCTTCCCTTTGTATTTTTTATTTATGATGATTAGGGAATTAATGAGTATGAATCGTAAGGCATGAATGAAATCCAACACTAAGAAATTGCAACTCTAGGCTTGAATGCTAGTACATAAATTCGTAAAACATAAGGACCTTGTTTGAAAATATGTGAACATATGTAGTCAATATATGAACATGCAAAGTCAATATGTGAACATACACGGTCAATATGTGAATAGGAAAGTAATATATATATTTATGAACATGAAAACATGGTTGTGCAACTTCATAGATTTGACACAAAATCTACCATTTTAAACCTGTAATGAGTATTTAAACTATAGAAAGGGAAGAAATAAACAAGCTAAGGGACGTTCTCAATGAGACTTTGAAACGAGGTTAATGTAGCAAAAGAGGTTACTATGAAAGTCAAGGCTGAGAAATTGCAGCTTAAGGCTTGAATGCTGGTAAACGACTTCGTAAAATATAAGGACCTTGTTCGAAAATATGTGAACATACATAGTCAATATGTGAACATGCGAAGTCAATATGTGAATTGTGAAGGTAATATATATGAACTGGAACATGATACAAGAGAGAGAAAATTGCACTAAACCACCCGTTAAATAGGCGAATTTACAAATAACCACCCCTTATACACGAACTTTTTTAAGGGATTTTCCTTTTGGTGCCCCCGAGCTTTTGACAATTCCTTTTGGTACCCAGGAAAAAAAGTTATTCCTTTTGGTACCCCTATACTCTTAGAATAGTTCTATCCGTAGCCTAAACAAGGCTAAAGTCAAATTTCAGTCCATTTCTTTAAAACCTCCGTTAACTAATAAAAATAAAAACAATAAAAAAAACCCACAAGGATAAGAATGAAATTCATCCTCTCGACATTACTCCAGTAGTGAAGGCGGCGAAAAATTATGAGGTGAAGGCGGCAACCCTCGCGCGAGAGAGAAGGTGAAGGCGGCGACCAAATCGTCTTCTCCTCCATCTCAATCCACACCTGCAAATTCTCACACGCCAAATCTCTCTGATGCTCTCAATTTCCTTTCTCCATCCACATTCACTCCCATAAATCTCTAAATCTCTTCCCCAATTCACAATTTCAACAAACCCTAATCAAATCCACCTCATCAATTCCACACCTGTGAAAAAACAGAGCACACAATGGACGTCAATGGCGGATGCTCATCTGATCAATTAACTCAATTTCCACCCTCATCTTCCTCCCACGTCCTCGAATCTCTCTGGATTCAAGCCTCTCCCTCTTCCTTCACCGGCAATTTACAAATCCCACCTTCCCTTGTTTCCCCCCCTTTTCACAACAGAGAAGACGACAGGTCGTCGGAAACGGAGGGGGGTCGGAATCGGAATAGTCCGTACAGGCGGCTGGAGAAGAAGAGGAGGCTGGCGCCGGAGCAGGTGAGGCATCTGGAGAGGAGCTTTGAGGCGGAGAGCAAGCTCGAGCCGGAGAGGAAGGTTTGTCTAGCGGAAGAGCTGAGCTTGCAACCGAGATAGGTGGCGATCTAGTTACAGAACCGACGAGCCCGGTTCAAGACGAAGCAGCTCGAGAGGGAATTTGGTTCTCTTAAGGCGAATTTCGATTTGCTCAAGTATGATTTTGATTCCATGATCAAGGAGAAAGAGAGACTGCAAAATGAGGTAAAAAAACGATAGTAGGATAGCGTTTTCCTTTTGTTTTTTTTTGTTTTTTTTTTTGTTTTTGTTTTTATTAGTTAACGGAGGTTTTAAAGAAATGGACTGAAATTTGACTTTAGCCTTATTTAGGCTACGGAAAGAACTATTCTAAAAGTATAGGGGTACCAAAAGGAATAATTTTTTTTCCTGGGTACCAAAAGGAATTGTCAAAAGCTCGGGGGCACCAAAAGGAAAATCCCTTTTTTTAAACCACCCATAACTTTCATTCCGTTAACAAATAGCCGCCCACGTGCCTTTTCCGTCAAAAAATCCGCTAAATTCTACCCTTTGATAGTTTTGCCCTCAATTGTTCATCCTTTCTTCTTCTTCTTCCGTCTTGTCTGGCCTCTAACCTCGCTCGCCAACCACACAGATCAAACAAACAAAGTGTATTGGAGAATGCACAGACAAACAAACAAACAACATTGGGCATTGAATTGGCGTCTGCTTTAGAATTTGGAGAGTATATGTCAAAGTGAAGAACCCCAGGGAGACTCGAGGCCGCCGAACACCTTGGATTTGAGCACCAGGTTCTGGAGCTGGCGATTGAAGCCCTGGGAGACGCGGGTCTCGAACTGGGCGAGCAGATGAAGCAACGCGACCTCCTCTTCCACCTCCCCCTCGGCGAGGGCTTTGACGAGATTGTGGAGGCTCTTGCGGTCGATCCAAGCCTGGATCTCGGACTCGATGCCTCCAGCGACGCGGGCTAGCTAATGGGTGGAGGCGCGGAGGCGAAGGAAGGAGCAGAGGCCGCGACCGCCGGGGCGGGGGCTGTCGATGAGGGACTTGAGGGAGGAGAGGTGGCCCGAGAGGCGGGAGAGCTTCGGGTCGGAGGAGAGGATGTTATCGACATGGCTCCTTTGCGTCTCCGCTCCTACCGACGGCATTGACTACCTCGGACTCTCCCTAATCGCCGCCAACGAGCCCATTCTCTACCTCATCTGGGAGCAGATCGCTCCTCCACACCGAAACCCTAAACGACCGCTCCGACGACGTCGCCGCCTCCCTCACCCGACCAATCTGGATGTGTGTTGTCGGCAAGCGTGGTTAGAGGTCGCCAGGTCGAGCGAGACGGAAGAAGAAGAAGAAAAGGGATGAACAATTGAGGGTAAAAGTGTCAAACGGTAGGATTTAACGGATTTTTTGACGGAAAAGGCTCGTGGGTGGCTATTTGTTAATGGAATAAAAGTTATGGGTGGTTTAAAAAAATTCGTGTATAAGGGGTGGTTATTTGTAAATTCGCCTATTTAATGGGTGATTTAGTGCAATTTTCTCTACAAGAGAACTCGACTTTGAATTGAAACATCACATGCATAATATGTAGCCCATGGGGGATTTGAACCCACATCGATGTGTACAAACACATTGCTCTACCATTTGAGCTAAAAGGCTATGGCAAAATCATTTATTTTTACATATAACACATAAATCCTTGTCTTTTCTATTGAGCCAAGTTATTTTATTACCAATGTGAAGAAACTAGCCAGCATTACACACAAAAAAAAACAAGTAGTGACCAACAAAAATATAGTAGTAATTACGAGAGAAAAGAACCAATAACATCAGTGCAAGAGGCGCAATAGACTTAGAAACATGAACAATTTCAAATGGCTTTATATGAACCTTAGAGGAATATTTATGAACATCCCAACATAATACATGAACCCAACCGTTCACAAAGACTATTAACCATCATATGAATCCTAGATTGAATCTAAAAACTAAAGTTTTAACTTCAGAAATTTTTCCCTAAAAAATAGAAAGAAATATTAACTAAAATGCCAAATTTTCAAAAAAAAATCGAACAAGCATCTCAAGGTTCACATAACAAAACATGAATCTCATAGTCCCCGTACATGAACATATAGATAAAATACATGAACTTCAACAAAAGAATAGCATACTCACCACACATGACGAATCATTAATCTCAAATCCAAAAGATCACGAATCTAACATAAAATTTAACGTCTTGTCAATCCTAGTAATAGTTTCAACCTTTCATGAATACTATAAATACAAATCAAGTAATCAACACTCATCAAACTGGATAACATTAGATTCAAACAATTTCAAAATCGAAAACTAAATCCAAATTCGATTAAATGAACCTTAGATTCAAACAATACATGCAATCTTTCTTCGAAAATTGGGAAAAAAATCAAATCTATAATTAGCCTCTAGTTTTTTACACTTTCTTAACCTAGAATCCCAAAATTTGAAGCATAGAGGGTCTTTTTACCTTCTTCAAAACCGAAATTTGATGATCTTGCTCTTCATCTGCCATGGGGAATTGCTTTAGATCTTGACTTAGATGATTTCACAGTTATTAGTCTCCATATTTTCTTTCGGCGAGTGAGAATTGAGAGAATTTTTTGGGAGTGTTTCATGTTTTGGGGGTGGGAGGTGCGTGTATTTGGGGAAAAAGAGTTTTTTGGATGACTAATTACCATTTTGGGAAGTGTGTTGATAATATTCACAAAATTGCCATTATTTTTGAGTTTCAAACGCGCGTCTCTTTTTTTTCCCTTGTTCCTCTTGTTTTAGTCCTAGCCTCACATTTAGTAAACCTGACGGTTCAGATTGAATTTCAGTTTTCACCCTAAGCTATATTTCCACCAGAAACGTCCTTAATTAATAGTTTTCACCTCAACATTGGTAATTCTACATCATATACATACTAACTTTTTTATTTATTTATACTCACCTTAATTATGAAGGTGAGCATATGAAACATTTAGGTAAACGGTCAACTTTTTAAAAATTATAGACGTAGTATGCCTGCGGTTTTTCACCAAAAAAATTATGCAAAAGGTGTAATATTTGTTTTCATATAACTTGTTTATACTTTCTATCTTTATCTTGTCGATAAGATTATATTTAGATAATACATTAAAATATTTCCTAAAATCTCTCCTTTTATGGTATCAGTGGAAGATCCACAAAAGACCGAATTTTTTTAAGCCGCCATCTCCCACTCGCAAGTGCCCTTTTGCTAGCCACCACCGTTTTCTTTCCAAGTTATTGTTTTCAGTTGGTCTCGGCTCTTCTCTAGCTATGTCTAACTTGGAATCTGAATCTGACCACTCTCAATCCTACCGCCACCTCCAAACAATCAAAATGGGCCACTCTTGACCCGACTAATCCTTATTACCTACATCTGTCTGATCATCCGGATCTTCCCATCTACTCGATGGTTTTGAAGGGTGATAATTATCAAGAATAGAGTATAGCCATGAATAAACTGAGCTTAGTGCAAGATGGGTTTTCTTGATGGACGTATTCTCAAACCCGATGATCAATCTGCCGAGATTGACGATTGGTGGAGTGTTACTCCATGATACTGGCTGGATCGTACAGTCTATCGATCTGATGCTTTGTTCCTTCATCACCTATTTAGAGACTACTCGAGACCTCTAAGATGATCTACATCAAGTTTTTTGGTTGGCAAAGGATCACGTATTCTTCAACTACACGCACATACTTCTCGTTGCAATAAAAAAGGACAATCTATCGCGGCTTATTTTGGCACCCTAAAGAAACTTTGGGGTGAACTTTCTACATGCATTCCGCCTAAAACGAGTTCTTGTGGGTTGTGCACTTGTATATCTCGACTCAACTTTCACAAGAACGTGTTCTTGTACATACGCTCTAACAGACCCATCACTAAAGCCTAGACTCGCGCTGACTACAACGCGCCCACGGTCGAGCCTTCAATTGTATGCCTCATCGTCATCGGCGTCACGAACCTTCCATGCCCAGGTGCGCCCAAGACCACGCTACTAGCCGACGCCAGCGGCGCGCGAACCTCGGACTGTGCCATCACCATGCCAGCGCCGGCTCACATCGACATGGCCACATGAGGTTCTCGACAACATCGAGGTCATGTCGCGCCGCACACAGTGGGTCGCGACATGCCTTACGCGCGCGTGCCAATGCCCTTGTCGCGCCGCCGAGACCTTGTCATGGCATGGGTCGTGACACCCACGACCCCTTGGCCATGACCTACTATCTTTTATGCCTTTTTTGACTATTTTCTTTATAGACTTTCCTCTTATGTGTTTTGGCTACTTTTACTAGGTTTTGTTAGTGGGCCTAAGGCATTGTTGAACCGCTTGCATGTGCACCCCTAGTCGCCCCCACTCTTGTTCTAGGGTTTCGTGGTCTGTCCAATATAAGGAGCCACGCCCTTGTTAGTCACGCATTATTTATTTAATAACGAAGTTCTGTCGATTTGTTTCCAGATTTATCATATTAGGCGTCATCTCCTTTATCTCTTCCTCTAGTCAATTTCTCCCTTGATCTTGACAATTCTCGTCTCTTAATTCTGATTTCTCCCTCAAATTCTAGGTCTCTCGCCTCAAATATATCATTTTCGCATCGTTCAAGACACAATATGCGTCCAGGACAAATAACTACTCATGAGTTCAACTTCTTTGAAGACGAGTTCACATCACTCTCCATTTCGGCAAGCTCAAGATCCAAGACTATGACCCCCTCATCAACAAGATCATGAATGTCATTAGCCGGTGTGGGGCTCGTATGCTATCCTACGAGGGGTAAGTTCATTCAATGCTAGAAAGATTGATCTCCTATTGGTACCAAGGAGGTAATCAAAAGGTTTGAGTCACCTTGTTGATCCTTTCTTTGGTCTGAAAAAGTTGGTGGGAGAAAGGCCTTGATTGCATAGAAGTATGTGACAAGACCCTTTGACAAGGAAGGTTTGAACATCAAGGAGGTCCTAGCTTGGAATAGAGTGGCCTTATTCAACCTAGGAAATGAATTGGTCATGGGAGGACTTTACTTGTGGACGAAGAGGGTGGCCCAAAATCACACAAGGAGGCTTAATTTTTGCAATATAAGGGCCAAGAACTTGGACTCATGGGTTTGGAAGAGTATTCTTAGGCTCCGAGAGCTGGTCAAGAGGCACCTTCAAGAAGACATGCACCTAAAACAGGGACCCCAAGAGGCTTGATTCTCTCACCCTACCTAATGGCAAGCTCAATACTCGTGTGTTATATGATATTCTTAGATGAAAGTGGCCAAAACTTGATTGGTGTGATCCTATTTGGAAAAGGGAAAAGGTCCAAAGATGGAGTTTTCGGTTTTGGCTTGCTTACCAAGGGCGCCTCCCAACTAGGAATTGCATGAAAAGAAGGGGCTTAGCCGAAGATGACACTTGTGGACTTTGTGGGAATGGGGAAGAAATCGGCCATCACATTTGAGGAGAATGTAGCTTTGTCCAATAAATCATGGAGTAAGTATGGACTTTGCATAGAGTGGAAGTAAGGAAGACGAGCATTGAAGAATGGATGGAGTGGTTCTTTTTAACTCCCCCAAGAAGAAGAGTCAGATCTTTAGAGTAAGATTACTAACTCTCATTGGTTCCATCTACCACATTTAGGAGCTAAGGAATGAAGTGTTCCAGCATGGGGCAACACCAAATATGGGAGAATGTTCCATCAAAATCATCCAAGCATGCAAGTCAAGAATTACCACAAGCATTAAATTAGAAGGTGGTAGAGGCGAGCAACTACGAGTGCTCTTAGGTATGTGAATTCCGATCACTTACCTTCAACCCTCTTCACTCCCTTTCTACTCTTCTCTTTCTCAAGACTTCGCATGTTCATTGTTGTTTTATGCCTTGACCCTCGTGCTTGCCAATAGAGAGGTGCATTATTGATGTTGCTTAACACTTGGGTTTGCTTAGGCATGAGACACACTCTTGGAGAAAGAGTGCACTCCCATTTTTTGTTACCTTTTAGCGCTCTTGCAACTAGGTTTTTTATTTACATAGGCTACTTCAATACGTCTTTTTGAGAGTACGTGATTTTTTGTGGTGGTCGGGGATTATGTAGGATCTTGCATGATCCAGTTTTGCTCCTTGTATTTTACACCTTACCTTTAGTACGATAAGGTTTTTTATTCTTGTCCCTTCGTATATTTATCACTTTTTCGGGAAAGTAGTCGTCGTTGGTGGTGGCATGAGTTTTAGTTAGGTTTTTTTGGAGCCTTTTTGTGGGCATATGCTTAGGGCTTGTTTTAGTTTAAGAGATCAAAAGTATTTTTTAGTAAAAATATTTTTTATTTATCTTAAAATATGTGAAATATAATTACATTTTACATATTTTTAAGTAAATAAGAGTATATTTTCACCCAAAAGTATTTTTAAAATCTTAAAATAAAAAATTTCATTAAAAAATATATAGGGGAATAAGTAAAAATATATTTCGAGTAAGGTTGGAAATGTAGAATGTGTAGATGACGAAATGCCACGTCCCTACATCCTATTGACTTTATTTCACTTTTTTTCTGATTTCATTATTTGTGGAGATCTTGTCCAAATTTAGATTGAAATTATTAAAATATTGATTTTAATTTTTATTGAATATTTTTTAAATAATATTTTCTTATTTTTTAGACACTAATATGTATAAAATACTTGATTTTTTTATAAAGATAATAATAATTAGGATAGGTTATCTAAAAAGCATAATATAATTTATTAAAATATCTTTTTAAAGTTAATTTATTAAAGAAAAGTTTCAGAAGTGCATTATGACACTAATATGTATTTACAAACATTCTTATTATTATAGAAAAGTTTCAGAAGTGCATTATGACATAAAAAAAAGTGCATTGATAAATGGTATATGAAAAGTGCATCATCTGATTACAAAAGTGCATTGAAAAGTTTCAAAAGTGCATTATGACATAAGAAAAAGTGCATTGAAAAAGTGCATCATCTGATTTTTTAGACACTAATATGTATTTACAAACATTCTTATTATTATAGAAAAGTTTCAAAAGTGCATTATGACATAAAAAAAAGTGCATTGATAAATGGTATATGAAAAGTGCATCATCTGATTACAAAAGTGCATTGAAAAGTTTCAAAAGTGCATTATGACATAAGAAAAAGTGCATTGATAAATGGCATATGAAAAGTGCATCATCTGATTACAAAAGTGCATTGAAAAGTTTCAAAAGTGCATTGTGACATAAGAAAAGTGCATTGATAAATGGCATAAGAAAAGTGCATCGTCTGATTGAAAAAGTGCATTGAAAAGTTCCAAAAGTGCAGTGAAAAGTTTCAAAAGTGCATTCTTAAAAGTGAAGAAGGAGATCACTTCGAAGAAGAGCAATCCCGATCAGAATAAGAAGAAGCTCTCGCCACCGACCTGGCTCTACAACTCCGACGAAGATGACGATCTGGTATCCGAGTTCAGAGATCTACCTACAAAATTCCAGAAAACCTTCATCCCGGACCTCCGACGAATCTCGTCGTCATCGCAGATCTACTTCTCGAAGGCGAACAAGGAGATGACGAAGGGATTCAAGCCGTACATCGGCAACAAATACGCTCCGTCAATCGCGACCGCCATATCCTGCGCCTTCATCATCATCCCATTCATGCTCGTCTCCCTCCTCTTCAACCAAACATCAGCCCTTGGATCTCCTTGATCCAAGGGTCCAGAATGCTCCTTCTGTTTCATGTTAAGGGAGTGTTTTATGGGAACCAAACTCTTATAATCAAACCAAATTATGGGGAGCGAAAAAGTTGATGAAAATTTGTTGTTCTTCAATGAGTTTAGGCTCCTTATAAATATTAGTACTTAAATTTAGTTTATTTACCACTATGTCTCCCACATTATATTTTTCTTAAGAGCCAGCAAAATGGTAAAAAAATGTTTCAGAATTCACCTAAATGTAATTTTAATATAGATAAATTAAATTTTCTACCAAAAAAATATAGATTGTTATAATATAAGCCTGAAGATGAATGATTCACCTATATCCTTACATAATTTTGTTTTAGTAGGTTTTGTTTCATACGGATTGTAATATACGGCTTGACGGCCTTCTATCAGTTTAGCTTTGTACGGCAAGATCAAACCAAAATCTTGCCCCTATAAATAACATGTACATATCAAAGTAATACAATCAAGCAAGCAACAATCAGATCTGATTTCATAAGCTTTCTCCCAAATTCTCACAACACGTTATCAGTATGAGAGATTTCTCAAACAAAAAAATACCAATTGAGTGGCTAAATCTCTTGAAGGTAGTACATATTTCATACTGCTTTCAATTTTTCAAACCAGTTTTATAGATCATCCGTTTTAATAGCTCAATGATATGAGAGCTTGCATCAAAAATTATTTTCTCATACGAAACGAAAGATTTTTGAGCATAAACCTCGGTATTTTATTAGATCTAAAAGGCTTTTACAACAAGATCGAATTTTACATTCAAGATCGAAATAAAACCCCTAATTTACATCAGATCTAAACTAAACTTGAAAAAAAAGAGTTTACATACCTATTAAATCCGAGACATGTAGATCCAGAGCATAATCCAGACGATTATATAGATAAGTGTAAGACATACGAGAGCTTCAATGAAAAATTGGTCGGAGTGAGACATGTCGATCGGAAAAAAACGATGAGGAGGAAGAAGATGAATAGGAGAAGTCGAGAGCGGATAACAAGGGAGCAGACAAATATGTGGAGGAAATATAAAGGAGAAAAAGAGTGATTATGGGGTAGAGATTAAGAAATGGGTGAAATAGATGAAACGTAAAAATACCTATAATAATTTGTAGGGTATGTTTATTAAGAACTTTCTCCTTTGATTGCATATAAACATGGCTTTCTCCTTCTTCATGTTCCTTGAAAATAAAGCCTTGTTCTTCTTCTTCATGTAAACTTTCTGATGAAGGATTTTAAAAGAGTGTTTTTTGAGACATAGAAAGGTTCTCTCCCTTACATATTTTTTGTTCTGATGAAGTCTTTGAATTTCTTTAAAGTAAAAGCCGTCATTCATGAAATAGTATGTATCTTCTACGTGGCTTATTAGTCTTGAACCAACAAATTCAAAAACCTACCCAATTATATCTATCCCTACAAGCAATCTAAAGCAAATGGGTAGACTACACTATGAATGACTACACATACTGATATATATGACACATGTTATCATTCCTTTTGCTTTGACTAAACTACAATCATTTTATATAACTTTTTCCACATAAAAAAAGGGGGAAAGAAATCATGCTAACATGCATGCAGGTTTCGTTTTTTTTACATGCATGTACATGTTTACTTTATCTTTGCATGTTACGTTTTTTTTACTTGTGTTTTCTATCACATATATGTTATTCTATATATTTCATGATAAATTAGTTACGTGATTCATATTTATTAATGAGATGATAATTACTCGATCTTATGTATGTATTTACATCACTAATTAATATTCATTTATTTATATAGTTGATCAAATGGCAAATATTGCAAAGCGGGAATTTGATATTCTCGACTTATCGGGTCAGAGATAATTGGAATGGAGGGTTGATGCACTGTCTCACCTCCAAGCAAATGGTCTAAAAGAGACCATAAAAGATAATAAAAATACCTCCCCACGGGAAAAGGCTAAGGCGATTATCTTTCTTCGTCATCATATACATGAAAGCCTAAAATCTGAATATTTGTTGGTTGAAGATCCCAAAGAATTATGGGAAAGCCTAGAACAAAGGTATGGGCACCAACAACAAGTTTTGCTACCTAAAGCAAGCTATGAATATGCTACTTTAAGGTTTCAAGACTTTAAATCAGTCAGTGATTATAATTCTGCCTTGTTTCGTATAACCTCTCAATTACGTTTATGCGGGCAGAAAATCTCTGAAGAGAACATGCTGAATAAAACTTTTTCAACCATGCATGCTACTAATGTGTTGTTACAACAACAATACAGAGAGAGGAATTTTAAGAAATATTTAGATTTGATATAAGTACTACTTGTAGCTGAGCAGAATAATGAGCTGCTCATGAAAAAACAAAACCTGAGGCCAACTGGTACTGCACCGTACCCTGAAACAAATGCCATATATGCTTCTCAAAGAAATGATAGTAGGCATCAAGATAATCGTGGACAAGATGGTAACCGTGGCCGTGGCCGTGGCCGTGGTCGAGGTCGTGGTCGAGGACGTGGCCGTGGTAGAGGTTTTGGTGATTATCAAAAGCGTAATTTTTCTGATGCATCCACATCCAAGGGGAATGATAAACAAATGGTCCAGAAAGGTACTACAGGACCCTCCCAAAAGCCCAAATCTATATGTTATATATGTGGTATGTCGGGCCACTGGGCAAGGGTATGTCGCACAGCCAAACACTTGGTTGAGTTGTACCAAGCTTCTCAGAAAGATAAAGGAAAGAACGTGGAGACTCATTTTGTTGACGACACTGAACCTACACCGAGCCTGGACATCTCTGATTTCATCATAGATGATAAATTTGGGATCAATGAAAATGTCAACTACTGAAAACTAGAATCTTGATCCATGTAATATTATGTAAAATATAACAGTGTGTTTTTCTTTATCAGCATCCTTGTAAAATACTATGTATCATAAATAAATCTGTTGTTTATGTTTTTAATTATGTTTTTCTTTATCTTGAATATATGGAAAGGATTAAAGATACATCAAGTAGCAAGAATCAATGTCTGGTGGACAACGCTACTACACACACCATCTTGAGAAATAAAGAATACTTCACATTGTTAAATTTGCTTGAAGCAAACGTTAAAACAATCTCTGGTGTGACAAAATTAATCGAAAGCTCTAGTAGAGCTTGTGTTTTGCTCCCTAAAGGAACAAAACTGATCATAAAATGACGCACTATATTCAAGTAAGTCTCAAAGGAACTTACTAAGCTTTAAAGATGTGCGTCGGAATGGTTTTCATGTAGAAACCATAAATGAGAGTAATAAAGAATATTTGTGCATCATAAAACAATTATGTGGCAAGAAGCAGATTTTAGAAAAACTGTCAGCCCAATCTATTGGACTTTATCACACATATATAAGTCCAATAGAGACAAATGTAACATCTTATAAGAAATTAAATGATAAAGAGATGTTTACATTATGGCATGACCGTTTGGGTCATCCGGGTAATGGGATGATGCATAGAATCGTTGAAAGTTCAACTGGACATTCAATAAAGAAAGAAAGTGTCCTTAAGTCAAGTGATTTTAACTGCAGTGGTTGTTCACTCGGCAAACTAATCACTAGACCGTCCAAGAATAAAGTTGGGATTGAAAATCCAACATTTTTAGAACGAATACAAGGTGATATTTCTGGACCGATAGTCCCACCATGTGGACCATTTCGATACTTTATGGTATTAATTGATGCATTGACAAGATGGTCACATGTTAGTCTCTTATCAACAAGAAATACAGCTTTTGCTAAACTCCTAGCACAAATCATTCGCTTACGAGCTCAATTTCCGGATTATACAATCAAAAGAATACGACTTGATAATGCAAGAGAATTTACTTCTCAAACATTCAATGACTATTGTATGTCAATTGGGATTACAGTTGAACATCCGGTGGCTCATGTTCACACACAAAATGGTCTTGCTGAATCACTGATTAAACGATTACAATTAATAGCTAGACCATTATTGATGAAGTCTAAACTGCCAACATCGGTTTGGGGACATGTTATATTACATGTCGCAGCTCTGGTCCGATTAAGACCTACTGCATATCATAAGTATTCCCCGTTACAATTAGTGACTGGTAAAGAACCAGATATATCACATTTAAAGATATTTGGTTGTGCAGTTTATGTTCCTATTGCTCCACCGCAACGCACAAAAATGGGTCACCAACGAAGATTGGGAATATATGTTGGTTTTGAATCTCGATCAATTATTAAATATCTTGAACCAACCACCGGTGACCTATTTACGGCAAGATTTGATGATTGTCATTTTAATGAAAATGAATTTTCAAATCTTGGTGGGAAAATGCATAAAGAAATTACTTGGAACGCTTCATCGTTATCTTATCTTGATTCACGTACAAAAATGTGTGAACAAGAAGTACAATAGATTATACATTTGCAGAGTATAGCAAATCAATTACCTGATTCATTTACAAATACAAAGAAAGTGACAAAGTCACATGTGCCAGCTGTAAATGCCCCTGAAAGAATTGAAATTCCTGTTGGACAACTAGATAAGATTCCTGAAAAGGAATGTATAGCACGCCGAAAACGCGGCCGCGCGCTTGGATCAAAAGATCTAAAACCAAGAAAGAATAGGCGGCTGAATAATCCAAATGAAGCCGCACCGATTTCCTATTCAGGGGGAGAACATGACAAAAATACCTCCGAAAATTTAGGAGATGTGTCAGAAATGAAAACTGTTCTGGATAATGACAAAAGCGTTGATAATTACGAAATTGCAGTAAATTATGTCTATTCTGGAATACAGTGGAACAGGAAAGACATTATCCTTGATGGGGTGTTTGCATACTCTGTTGCCACCGAAATAGTGGTTGATGACGATGACATTGAACCACAAACTATTGATGAGTGCCGTGCTAGACACGATTGGCCAAAATGGAAAGAGGCTATGCAAACTGAATTAAAATCGCTTGAAAAGCGTAATGTTTTTGGCCCAATAAAGCCCACACCAATGGGCTTGAAACCAGTAGGCTATAAATGGGTATTTGTACGAAAGCATAATGAGAAAAATGAAATTGTGAGATATAAGGCAAGGCTTGTAGCTCAAGGTTTTTCTCAGATACCCGAGATAGATTATGAGCAAACATATTCCCCTGTAGTTGATGCAACTACATTAAGATTTTTAATTAGCCTAACTGTTTCAGAGGAACTACAAATGCGACTTATGGATGTCGTAACTGCATATTTATATGGATCACTTGATAGTGATATTTACATGAAAGTTCCTGAAGGATTAAAACTACCCGAGGTGTATAAAGCAAAATCTCGGGAAATGTTTTCTATAAAATTGCAAAGATCATTATATAGTCTAAAACAATCTGGAAGGATGTGGTACAATCGGCTTAGTGAATATCTTCTTAAAGAAGGATATCAAAATGATACCGTTTGTTCATGTGTTTTCATCAAACGATCTAAAAATGGATTCGCTATTATTGCAGTATATGTTGATGACTTAAATATTATCAGTACATCCGATGAACTTGAAAATGCTGCAAAATACTTGATGAAAGAATTTGAAATGAAAGATCTTGGAAGAACCAAATTTTGTCTCAGTTTACAAATTGAACATTTGAAGGATGGAATTTTCATTCATCAAACAAATTACACCGAGAAAATTTTGAAAAGGTTCTACATGGACAAAGCACATCCATTGAGTTCACCCATGATAGTTCGTTCTCTTAGTATACAGGATGATCAATTCAGACCTCGAGAAGATGATGAAGAGATTCTTGGTCTTGAAGTCCCCTACCTAAGTGCAATTGGTGCATTAATGTATCTCGCAAACAATACAAGACCAGATATTGCTTTTGTTGTAAGTTTGTTATCAAGATACAACTCATCACCAACAAGACGACATTGGAACGGAATTAAACATGTGTTTCGATACCTACGAGGTACTCTTGACCTTGGGTTATATTATCATAGAAATGCAAATGCTACTCTTGTTGGATATGCAGATGCAGGATATCTATCAGATCCACACAAAACAAAATCTCAAAATGGTTATGTATTCACGTATGGAGATGCGACGATCTCATGGAAGTCAACCAAGCAAACGCTTACCGCTACATCATCAAACCATGCAGAATTAATCGCTCTTTATGAAGTAGGAAGAGAAATTGTCTGGTTAAGATCAATGATTGGATACATACAAAAAGAATGCAAAATAAGATCAATTGTAGGTAATCCAACCATGATATATGAAGACAATTCTGCATGTGTTACACAAGTCAAAGGAGGCTACATCAAAGGAGATCGGACGAAGCACATTTCACCCAAGTTGTTCTCAACTCATGATCTAGAGAAGGAAGGCAAGATCGAAATCCAGCAAATCCGATCAAGTAAAAATGTTGCAGATTTGTTCACAAAATCCTTACAAGCTAAGAAGTTTGAAGAACTTGTGTACAAGATCGGAATGCGCAGATTTCGAGAAGTACATTGATTTCAGGGGGAGAATTATACGCGTAGTGCTCTTTTTCCCTTCGTTCAGGTTTTTTCCCATTGGGTTTTACCTGACAAGGTTTTTAATGAGGCAATACTTTGAAAGCGTATAAGACAAGTTGTACTCTTTTTCCCTGTGCTAAGGTTTTTATCCCGCTAGGTTTTTCCTAGCCAGGTTTTTAACGAGGCATCATATGCATAACCCTGAATAAAAGGTGAACATTCAAGGGGGTGTTATGAGATAAGCCTGAAGATGAATGATTCACCTATATCCTTACATAATTTTGTTTTAGTAGGTTTTGTTTCATACGGATTGTAATATACGGCTTGACGGCCTTCTATCAGTTTCTTGCCCCTATAAATAGCATGTACATATCAAAGTAATACAATCAAGCAAGCAACAATGATTTCATAAGCTTTCTCCTAAATTTTCACAACATAGATAAATTAAATTTATTTTATATACAGTAGTATGTATTACATGAATACGCAACTAATTAAATTTCAAATTGACAAATAGATATTTTTATGACAAAAGAAAACAAACAAATAATACATGATCCATCCTCTAGGAAAGCCGCAAGGAAGTTTTCCAAGATCAGAACTTTAGGGCTTGTGTGAAAGAGATTCTGAGGCTCCTTCCCTCTTAAGCAAAACCCTTTCCGTTCAAATCCTCATAAATTTAAGCATTCATTCAATTTTGGTCACTCTCTATCCGATACAAGGGAACGCGCCAGATCAGGTTGCGTTAGGGTTCCTGATCTGCACTCAAAGCCACCATGTCCATGCTCGATTCATTCTTCAACAAGGGTTTCAGAGGTTCCAAATGGTTAGGATTTCTCTAGATTCTTTGCTTTTGCTGCGAACTGTAATTCAATCGATTGAGATTGTGCGTTTGATTGACTTGCTGGCCTTTTGTCCCGATTTGCGAGCGGTGAAAGATCTTATTTGAGAAGGGATAATTCTGCTATGATTGCTGAATTTGAATCTTGATTGCTCGTTTTCTTTATTCTTTCTCGAATTGGCATGAATTATGTTTTTTTCTCTTGTGTTTGTATCAGTAAAACCCTGCTAAAACTCACAATTCCGAGGATAAAGCTGCTGAGGAACAGGAGAGAGCTTCAACTCAGGCAAATGCGGAAAGAAATTGCTAAGCTGCTTGAAACTGGTCAGGAAGCTACTGCCCGTATTCGGGTAATAACCCTTTCTTCTCCACTTGTCATTACAGCTTGTTAATTTTATGTGTACAGCTGATTTAAACTTTTCCATTTCATATTTATTAGATTCTGCTATTGATTGTACACTTGTAATATAATAGTATTATTATTGCATAGCTGGTTCAATTTGTTTGATTTTGAAATATTTCCTTGGTGAAATTTTCTTCTCAGGTGGAGCATATTGTAAGGGAAGAGAACATGATGGCTGCACAAGAAATCATTGAGCTTTTCAGTGAGCTTATATCTGTCCGTCTTCCTATTATCGAGACTCAAAGGTTCTTTTCTCTTTCATTCTATTTCCCCTCTCAAAGAAAAAGAGTGAATGCTTGGTGTTTGACTGTTTGTATGTGTGATTATGATAGTAATGATGGGTGTTACACCTTACAATCAAGTATAAATTACCATTACAAGATTTAAATACATATGGTATGAACCCAAACTTTAACTTGGTTTCTGGAATGTATCTCTTCCCTAATTTGTGAATGATTCTCTGAGCGTGGTGCTGGGAACTTACAGTGAGTTGTAAAATGCTACAAGCTGAGTTGCACATCATGCTTAAAAGTAGTTGGATTGTAATTTTTTAGTGTGATCCTTACAGTATGTAGTTAATTTGCATCATCATTAAAAAAACCTGTCAAAATCCCTGTCATATGGGTGAACACTGAACAATGTCCTGATAAAATAACAATGGAAAAAAAGGACATTTAGAATGAGAGTTCGACAAAGGAGAGGAATTAAGTGGGAGGTGGAAGAGATGCAAGTACAAGCTAAAGGAACTGAAATATGGGAGGAAGTATGTAACAGATATATGATCATTTGAATATCTTGCTTTTTGTTATAAAACAATAATCTGAAAGAGACTTAGCATATGTTAATTCCAAACCTGGTCATTAGTAAGACCTGAGACCAAAGTTGGATAGTCTTCTTCTCTTCAGCCTTGAATGAGAGGATCTATTCTTCACACGGACATAAGAGAATTCAAACTACATGAATGCATGTGATGCAAAAGTGATACCAATTGTATTGCTATTCCTCCATAACTTAAGAAGTCATAACCAATATTCTATATAGCAGCCTGATTAGCTGATAGGTCTTATATCATTGTTTTATCACGCCCAATTGACTGTTGCTACTTGCCTTGCTTTGGCTGATTACATTTTTCATCTTTTTGACTATATATATATATATTGAAAAGTCTTGATTTGACAAAGTATGGTCTTACTTTAAGCCTTGTGACAACTAATTTTTTTAATGATCAAATTTGAAGTAGAAAATTTGTGTAGATATTATTATTTTTAGCATCTTAAATCCTCCATTCTCCAGGGAATGTCCTTTGGACTTGAAAGAGGCAATATCCAGTTTGTGTTTTGCTGCTCCAAGATGTGCTGATTTACCTGAGTTGATGCAAGTGCAATTGGCATTTGCTTCAAAATATGGAAAAGAATTTGTAGCAGCGGCTACTGAGCTCATGCCAGATTGTGGTGTAAATCGCCAGGTACATTTGCTTGAACTATGCATTTGCTCCTGAAACTAGAGAATAGATCCCACTGCATTGGTATACATACAAATACGTATAATTACTACATTTGCTATTTTTTTTCTGGTGTTGCAGTTAATAGAACTGCTTTCAGTCCGTGCACCTTCAGCTGACAAGAAAATAACCCTGCTCAAGGAAATTGCTGAAGAGCATGGGGTAGATTGGGATCCAGCTGCGTCTGAAACCGAGCTTTTCAAGTCACACGAAGACTTGCTGGTGAGTGTTCATTATTAGTCTTTGGTCTAAGTTTTTTATTCCCCCTTCTTAATTTGTGCTCTCAAATGTCAGGATGGATCAACACAATATATTACTGGAAATAAAGTGCCACCTCCCAAAGAAAAGCATGAAGAAGTTTTGCAGTCTGCTTCCTCAAAAGTCACAGATGAGCAATATGATTCTGATTCAGGCTTGGACTTTCCCGAGGTTCCCACTTCAATAATGAGACCAAATGCAGGATCTGAAGAATCTCATCTTCCATCTGCTCCACATCCAGAACTGAAGCAGACACCAGCAATAGATTTTGAAAATTTAGCCCATCAAACATCAAAGGGGCCAGAGGAGGATGAATATGTGGCTAAAGACCACGAAATGCCCAAACAATTTGTACCCTTTATTTCTCCTCCTTCTCTGTCATCTCAACAATCTGCCTCCTTTAAAGAAACTGCTCCAGATTTTAAAACTTCCCCAACGGATCAATATGAGACCAACCCTCACCCTTTACCACATTCTCCTCCAAAGGTCAAATATGAGAAAATGGAGCCTTCAACCAATTTTGATCTGAAGGATGTGTTATTTGCCGCTCAGGCTGCTGCTGAGAGTGCTGAACGTGCCGCTGCAGCTGCCCGTTCAGCAGCTAGTCTTGCCCAACTCAGAATTTCTGAACTTTCAAGCAAGACACATGACCAATCACCGGACGTTCTCCCTGATAACCCGTTTGGCATGGATAACTCGATTCTTTCAGCTACTACTGAGGAAAGGCAAAATTTAGACCACCAAATTTCCTCAGCTGATTCAGATGATGGTGCCAAGCCTGCTCATAGTGTGTTTGAACGCCAAACAAGCGACCAATTTGTCACTGAATCGTCTGGTGGTCCCACCTTTGATCATAATGAATCGCTTTTTAAATCCTCTTCATTTGATGACGCTCGTGGAGAAGTGAATCCTCAGCAGGTGCCTCATAGGTTGACTTCTGAGGACGATCTGCTCGGCTCATATCCAAACCTTTTTGGGTCTGGTGGCCATTCTTTTACTGAGAATTCGCGCTCCAACACTTGAGTTTCTTGCTTGGTGTATATTTTCTGAAACTGTTTGGCTTGTGATGGAGTTATGTGAATGGACTAGTAGTTCTTCATGCCTGTTTATTTGCCAAATTTTGGTTTGGTGGTGGGTTTTTTACCGTTATGTACCTATTTCCATATGTCTTAATGTGTTTACTCATAAGTGGATTGTCATGAATGATGACTTGTTGTGGTGCCATATATATTTTGTTCAAAGGAATTATTATTTTTTTCGGTAGAGGTAAGCCTTTGGGTGTATTATTCTGATGTGGGAATTATGGCAGACTAATTCCTCTTCTTTTTTGTGGATTATATTAGCTGAAGAACAATTCATTTTATTGGCTGCTAGTCTTTATGTGTGTGTGTGTGTATACTTTTTGTTATAAAGAATCCTGTTTTGTGGTTGACTTGGTGGATAGAATGATAAAAGTGCCTTCAAATAACTGTCATTAATATGTTAGTTGCTAGAAAAGACTGTTATAATAATGTGCAAATAAACTTTTAAAAGTAGGTTATTCCACCAAAGATCAATTCTTGACATTTAACAATGATATACTTTTAGTTGTGTCACGTTGAGTTTGAATGATTTTCAATCGGAATTGTGAGTGTAGTTCTCAAATAATTACTTCTGATGATCAAAGCTCTCGATGAGGCCTTGAACAGTCTTTTTGGCTTAGTGTTTGGTTCATAAATCAGTTTAACTAATCATTCTGTGGTGACTCAAAAAACTTGTTAAGTTGTTATGAATACAAACAAAATCAAGCTCACTTCTCAAAAAAAATAAAAAAAAATTGGGCTTTCAAAAAATGTAAGACTGCAACTAACTAATGTCCCAATCCAGCCCAATAATTTGAATAGGCCCAACCCAATTAGCTAAACCAATTTCTGTAAATATGCAGCTGACTCTTGCCAATAATGCATATACCCTTCCCTTAGGGTTGAATGTGTCTGATTGATAGTTATAGTAGGACTATTGGATTTTGTTCTTCTTATTTATGTAGGTCTTTCTTTTCCAATATAATTGGATAACGCGAGAAAGCAACTACTTGTACTTGATAAAAAAAGGAAGCCAGGCATGGAGGAAAGGAAGACTTTCATTAGCAATTATCTTTCTTCGATGTAACAGTCGTTAGTAAGGAAGATGATTGTTCATTGCACGAGCTTTGAGTAGATGTGAGAGGGAGTTAGATCCGGGCATAGCCATATATGTGAAAGCCATATTTTATTGATTTGAAATCTCTTTGATGTGGCGAAATAGGTAAGACTTTTTTTTATAAAGTAAAGAGAGAAGTGGTCTCAACCCAAGAAGAAGCCTTTTTTAATTACCTTTACTATGGATTAAGATTGCCCGTAAACAAGATAGAAGGGTTCAAGTGCCCTATCTCAACTCAATCTCAAGGAAGGCATCTATTTTCAAATTATATATTGCAAGATAGAGAAGATTGATTATACTATTTTGTTTAATGGGAGGAGCTGGGCTGGCTTTGGTATAATTATTTGTGATGCCGATGGCCCGGGGCGTCAATAGGACTCTCCCGGCCCGGTTCGAGAGAATAAGGGGAAAAAAAGGTTTTCTTCCAGAAGCCCATTTTAATTAGTCATATCATAAGTATATACTAAAGCGGAGGTAAAAAAAAATATTAAACGACACATGTCGCTTTTAGATTGGACCACACCACCCCTTTTATTAAAACTTTGGCAAAGTAATTAAGTTTAATATAAAGATAGTGTAATGTACATACAATCTTATATCACTATAATCAATGGATAGAAAATCCCATTCTTAATTTTAAAAAAAATAATCTTTTATTTTTGGATATGATAAATAGGAAGATTATTATGATATTTTTATGCTATATATTATACAAATATTAGGATATTTTTTTATTTTTAGATAGAATGCATATGCTAGGTTTAGATTATTAAGTTTAATATAAAGATAGTGTAATGTACATACAATCTTATATCACTATAATTAAGTTTATTTTGAACGATCCCATGTATATAATAAATTGATAAATTTTTATCTTATTACTTATCTATTTTCATAATTAAATAAATTATCATGTTTTGGATATTAATTTAATTCGTAATACTAATAAAATATTATTGTTTCAAATAAACAACTTTTATAGTTTATTAATTTTAAATATTTATTCAAAATTTATATTTAAGCATTTATATGATTATTTTTCTCGGATAATAAATATTGAAAATATTTTATTATTAATATTTTATTTATGACTAATTCTTTAAATCATGCATTAAAAAAAGTATAAAAGCAACTTTGACTCTGAACAAGTCAAATGAAAGGAAAAAGATACTTGGAAAAAATTGGAAATGTAAACAAATTATTTAAGAGATTTTAAAAAGGAGGAAAATGTGTTTGACTGACCTGTTCAAAACTACTACGAGTACTAGAAAAGAGGAATTTAGACAAAAAAAAAAATGTGTTTAATCGGTAATGTAAATTTGTGTCATGTACTCATGTCGTCTTCTACTAGCAGACTTTTGAAGTTCCCCTTCAAAGTTCTCGTCGGCCTAATTCTTTGACTTGTGCTTCACCCTTTTTACTCACGTTTTAAATTCTTACAGATTTCTTCAACTTTTCAGAATTAATACTCCGTACAACAGAATACCAAGTATTTTGTGTCAAAATCAATGGAACAATAATTGATTAGTGTTGAAACTACCACCAATCGCAATAATTGAGCATTCACAGTTATGCATTTCTTTACCCTTTCATATTTTTGTGCGTATTATATTGGAATTTTAGGTCAAAATTATTACTACTTTAGTTTCATAATATAAGGGTTTTTTTTCATTTTTCATAGTATTTTTAAGATAAATTTAAAATAGCAAGAGGAGAATTTAATTGTATACTTCTTTTGTTTCATAATATAGCGAGTTTTTAGCTTCAAAAAGCTTTATATAATAGAAGTCTTTTTTATTCAATTAATACTAAAATTTTCCAAAAATGACACATTAATTTAGCTTATTACGTTATTTCTAGTTTCAATAAAGATTTAGACCAATGAAAAATGAAAAAACTCATTGAAAAAACAATTATTGAAAATAAAACAATACTCCCTCCGTTCTATTCTACTTGTACTTTTAGATTTTTTCACATATATTAAAAACTTCATTGAAAATTTAAAAAATATCATTGAAAATTTAAAATTTTCTAAATGTAATTACCAATTAATTACTAACTACTCTTTATAGCCAATAGAGAGAGAGAGAAAAAAGTCAATATGAACACTTTCCAACATATTAATTAAATAAAAATCTTAAATAGACAAGTTTTGTTGAACAAAATTTTGAGGTTAGAAAGACAAGTAGAATAGAACGAAGGGAGTATTAATTAACTTAAAGCACATTGAAAAGTTAAATCAAATTATCATTTTATCCATTTCTAAACTTATCTTAAAAAATACGAAAAGTAAGAAAACCCCTTAAATAGTCCAACGGAAGTAGTAGTATTGAATGAATCAGATTATATTTTCAAAGTGTTTTTAAATGAAGTTATATTTTTTATGCATTTTGAAACTATAAATATGTTATTTTTAGAATATTTTTATATTAATTGAATGAAAAGGAACTTATATTGTAGATGTGTTTTGGTTGGAGCTAAAAAAGTCTTACATTATAAAATAGAGGAAATATCTCATAATACAAGTCTTGTTAGTTTTTTAATACTTTATATTTACTTTTTAATCTATGATTTTCAAATTTCAAAGTTACTTACTCTTAATAAAATAAGACATTTAATTCCTCCTATTATAGTTATTGGGTATCTTTTGAGTTAAAAATTAAAATACTCTCTATTACATTAAATGGAAGAAAAAATCAATACAAATATTTATTAAACTGGTAGAAAAAGATGTAAAATTATCAATAAATACATGAAACCAAATTTCTTCTTAATAAGTGTGCATTGTCTTAAAGTTATACTCCCTCCGTTTAGTTCTACTTGTCCTTCTAGACTTAATTTATTGTTTAGTTCTATTTGTCGTGTAGGTATTTTATCTAAAATTTCTCAATATGACCCATTGTATTACCCTCGGCCAATCAAAAGCAAAACATATTTAATGAATTTACCATTCGCATTTTTCCAATATAAATTTAATAGGGGTAATTTGGTAAGATTAGAACATGTCTTAATATATATGCATTAGGTTATAAGGACAAGTAGAACTAAACGGATGAATCGGAGTATTATATATGGGATGGATGGAATTACTGGAGTATAATAAATTATTTCACAATTTAAAATTTATAAAAACACACACAAGATATATACTGATGATTGGAGAATATATAAATCCTATTCCTAGTCATGGTAGAATTTGTCTTTTCTTTTTTCCCTTTAATAATTAGATGTTGAAAGTATGTTCGACAAACACTATATATAGATACGGAGTATTAAGATAGCATGCACACTCAATAATAATGCACACTCAATTATAAAAGGTTATGCAAATTTAATTATAAAAATAATACACATTTAATTATATAATTATGCATACTCAATAATGATACTATGCACATTGACTTATATAATATTCATCAAAAGTATTTTTGTTGAGAACACTTCACTTCTCCACCATATATGGTTCTGTAGCTGGTCCAGACTCCAGATGGAGGATTCCTCTAGCAAGGAGTAGTACGAAACTGATGTATATCAAAACACATTTTCATTAAAGCGCCAAAAGTGCTACCAAAAGGGAAAAAGGAAGAGGTCCAATATATTGTGGAAGGTGTCCACTACTTTTTCATATATTTTGCACACCAAATTGTTAATGAAAAAGTAAAGAATTTGAGGTTAACAACTATTGCAATATACTTGACATGTGTTATAAGAAAAATAGTCCATATTAGTTAAACTGATCAACATCTTAATATTTTTCTCATGTCTTATCACTTTTTAAAAATTTGCCATCTTTTTGGCCCAATAAATGAAAATTATTGGTTAAATAAAACACATTCCAATAACAATTGTCATACATCACTTCTAATTAATTGCCTAAAAAACCTAAAACGAAACATAAAGTTGATCAAAATTCAAAGTGCTACAACAACACTTATTCCAATCAGAGGAAATAGTATACTAACAAGTTCTTTTAAAGGCTTATTATTTTTAAAAAAAAATACTAAACAAAGCTCAATTTTCATTAATAATTAATTAAAAATAAAAAAATTTGAGGTTATTTTCCCAGGAGTCGAAATTACGTGTACATGTGTAAGGTATGAAAAGTTTATAATTTAAAAGTTTGAAATCATATAATTTAATTTCAGTAGAATAATTCCCACTTATAATTACTTCGTTTGAGTTTTGAATTTGCCAACTCAAAATTAGAAATTCGACAGAATGGTTTCTTTAAAAAATTACTTTAAAATGTTGATATCTAAAGCTAACGGCTATACAACGTACACACTATATATTGTGATTGCATGGAAAAGCAAAGAGGAATATATATGTACAGGCTTGAGGAATATGAATCCAAATTTAAAGGAGCCCAAAAGCCAATCTATCCATAACCAAGCAAAGAATAATCTTGAAGATCTTATTCATAGAATGTGTCATTTTGCGTGTGAGTGCAATCCTAAAAAGCACTAGTTTTCATTTGAATCTCTCTCTCTTTTTACTTGTCTTTGTTTTTTGGTTACATGTTTTGTTGTTTATGTGACTAGGCCAGACTAGTACTTTATATGACAAAGTTGCTTAAAAAGGCCTAGGGTAAATCAAATCCATAATATATTAAGTTATCCAAGAACATCTTTAGTAATATATTTCAAATTTCACATATTATTTTCATCACTTTTCCATGTCATTTTATGATACTTTTGTATTATGTTCTTATCACTCGAACAAATCTCTTATTTAATTCAGTAATAAATGTGCTATAGTTGAGGTTATTTATATGTGAACCCTAGCTTTACAATTGTCTTTTGCTCTAAGTTGATTTTTGGTATGTAAATCGAAGAATGTTTATACTTTGAGGTTCATGTATTCTATACGAATGTTCATGTATAATCATCCACGATTTATACTGGTGGTGTTTGATTAATGTTTGTATTTCTGCATCTGTTGTCCTCTAGTTACTTTGTTTGTTTATTAATTTTTCCTTTTTGGTTGTTAATGTATTTTTGTTAGTCACTACTAATTTTGTTTATTGTTTTGTGACGGTTGCTGGTGTGTTTTAATCTAGTTGGTATTTCTCTTTCAAATTTGTCCGCTTGTTGATTCTTCATCTTTTGAATTCTACTTCATATTAAATGTTTGTTTATAATTATTTGATTTTGTTTTAATTTTTTTTTTGATAAGGTAAGGATTAGGGTTGCCGCAAGTACTACTTGAGCTCTCTAGAGCATCCACTATGGATGAGAACTGGTTACTAACCAATTCTAGAGAAAAATGGGCAAACCGCCGCCCGTGGAATTCGAAACGGTGACCTCGAGGTACTACGTACCTAAGGTCTTAACCGCCGAACCAAATGCCTGAAGACTGATTTTGTTTTAAGTTGCTTCATTTGGTATTTGGCGTAATAGAAATTATTGAATGTTCATATATTGTATATCTAATAATTGATTTTGTTATAGCCTATCAACTCAAATGATAAAGCATTTTGTTGAGACACATGGATGTGGGTTCGAATCCCTCATAGGCTACATATTATATGTTTGATGTTTCAATTCAAAGTCGAGTTCTCTTGTATCATGTTCAAGTTCATATATATTACCTTATCGTTCACACATTAACTTTGTGCGTTCACATAATCACATATTTTCGAACAAGTTCCTTATATGTTTTGAAGTCATCTACTAGCATTCAAAGCCTTTAATCTGCAATTTCTCGGAATTTCATAAAGGCCTCCCATCGTATATTAACCTCGTTCAAATTATCATTAAGAATGTCTCTTAACTTCTTTCTTTCCTCCATTGCTATATTTTAAGAACTCGATACATGTTTAAAATGGTGAATTTTGTGTCAAATTTATGAGGTTGCAAAAACATTTTTCCATGTTCATAAATATACTATTACCTTCACATTCATAAATTGAATGTGTATATTTGTTTATTTTCGAATAAGGTAAGATATTTTATAAGATGATTCATTCATGTTTGTATATATTACTTTAACGTTCACGTATTGATTATTTATGTTCATATATTAACTATGTATGTTCACATATTTTCAAACAATTATATTTTACGAAGTCATCTACTAACATTCAAACCTTAAGTTACAATTTCTCAACTTTGGCTTTCATTCAAGCCTGGGTTTAAAAATAAATATGTCTTCCTTTAATGTGCTAAATTGCATTTCTAGAGTGTGTTTGATATCATGTGGGCAATCAAGAACAAAATATGTCGATCTGCCTTGAGAAAGCTAAACTTGATAATGAAACTTAAATCTGACTACTCATACTGATGCAATCAACAATGTCCACACTACATCCATGAGACAATTCACCTCTTACATTAACTTAGGTTGATGAACAACCTACAATAAAGGAATAATGTGAGAATAATTTAAAAAAAAAAAAGCAAAATAAGCTCACAATATACTAATATAAGGTTCAAACAAAAATATATGAAGTTCATATAATATAAAATTAAGTTTCAACTTGACCATGTATAATAGTAGCAGTTTTCTACTCTTGAAAGCTTGAATTAGATGAAGATTGATTGTTTTGAGACTTTGCTTCTTAAAAATCCAATGAAGACTCAAAGACATTAAGAAGATTATACTGTTAAATGCTTGCAAGTTGCAAATCATGATTATGTACACCGAACCTGATGTATTTCAATGATTTGTTTATGATTTTAAGAAGCTCTTGACTCTTAGGACTTTCATTAAACAACTTATGTGTATCTTATAACTCTTCCAAAAAAAACTTCATAGAAATAATTTTCGAAAATGAACAATGAAAAATCAATATGAAAACACTATATAATCGAAACTTAGGATTGATTCACACTAATATTGATAAAAATTCAGATTTAAAAGTTGAAATAAAAACCCAAAAGTAAGAAAAACGAAAAATCAAAATCGAAAGAGAATGAAACCACATACTTGGAATTGAATCATAGCAAGCGAAAAAATTGATTGAATGGGTGATTAGAAGTTGAGGAACGATCAATGATCAAAACCAAATTGAAGAGTGCGATCGAATGTAAATTTGGGAGTCAACCATGTTATTAAAATGCTAAGAATAAAATTAGAACAAGTAAAATGATATTTTTACCCTTGAAACATAAAAAATAGAATATACAGTGAGCTTGATCATAGCCTTTGATAGCATAAAATCTAACTGACGAAATACAATTTTCAGTTTTTAGGATAAGCTGAATTTTCATATGATTCAGGCTCTCCCTTTATATATTAACGGATTTTCTAACCTATGCCCTTAGGGCATTGGATAAGCATCTTGTTTTGAATTTTTTTTGTTATTTTTATTTATTTAGTGATTTAAATTTTTTTTCCTAAGGGTTTAGACATTTTCTTTTAGGGTTTTAGTTTCTAAAATTGGTCTTTTGACCCATAATATATATGGATAAGAGAATCCAACATAAGAAGACTCTTCTCATGTAACACCCCGATAATTTATAAGGAATTGAGGTGCTCCCCATGTCAACAAGAGATCTTCCTTTTCTGAGTTCGAGTGAGGACAAAGAACTCAGAAGTTAAGCGCGCAAGGGCGAGAGTAGTACCAGGATGGGTGACCTCCTGGGAAGTCCTCGGGTTAGTATGGGATAGCGCTTCTAAGGCCTCGGGCCTTACAAATGGTATCAGAGCCGACTCTAGGTTACGAGTTGGCTTGGCCCGGAGGGAAGTCCTTGGTCCTTGATGAGGACGTCAAGTGCTTAAGTGAGGGGAGATTGTAACACCCCGATAATTTATAAGGGATTGAGGTGCTCCTCATGTCAACAAGAGCTCTTCCTTTTTTGAGTTCGAGTGAGGACAAAGAACTCAGAAATTAAGCATGTAAGGGCGAGAGTAGTATAGGTGACCTCCTGGGAAGTCCTCAGGTTGGAATGAGATAGCGCTTCTAAGGCCTCGGGCCTTACATCTCAATCCATCGACCTACCTTATCTGCTATTGTGATATGTTTTGTTGAATTAAATTGCAATTAAATTCAACATAAATATATTGATTTTTCTAACCTATGCCCTTAATTAGGGCATAGGTTAAGAACCTAATTATAGCAAGAAATCATTGATTTTGTATTTAGAGTTCTTTTAATTTTTTTAAAGGGTTTATGATTTTCAAAATAGAGTTTTAGTTTCTTAATTTGGGTAGGATAGAAAAACCGTAAATATATTTCCACCTTTCATTGTGTGTTGGATGTATGTATCAGAAAATCTATCAGTTTTCAACAAACATGACGACTCATTTCTCTTGTACAGTATGTAGTACTAGTTGGAAAAGTGGGCGCAATATTAAGGCCAATTTGTGAAAGATGCATGATTCTGTATTTCTTTTTCTTTCTAAACATCAAGAGCCTCATCTGGACATGATCAAAAGATCTCCTCAAGATACGAATGACCCATTAATGATTCACAGAGGGCGTTTCAGGTGGAATCATATGTTAGGGTGAAAATTAAGATTCAATGTAAGCCGTTAGATCTACTAAATGAAAGGCTAGGATTAAAACAAGAGAAGCAAATAAAACAGAGATAGGCGCACGTCTGGAAGCCAAAAATAATGGCAATTTTGTAAATAATATCAACAAGGTATCCAAAATGGTAAAAAGCCAACAATCAAAACCCCTACCTTTCTCCCAAAATGAACGACGCACGCAAAAACAAAACCCTCGTTCACACAAAAACTCCCAATCGGCGATTCAATTTTGGAGCAAATTCAACAAAATCAAGCGTGGCTAACTAAATTCAAGCTGCTCGATGGCGAATCAGGAGCAATAGTCAACTAATTCAGGTTCGGAAGAAGGTAAAAAAGACCATCTATGCTTCAAATTTTTAGGTTCGATATGGATTTAGGGTTTTTGCAAATTGAAAACTCTTAATTTGAGTTGAAATTGGGTGTTCCCTATTTTATTTGTGTTAGAGCACTTGATTTAGGGTGTCTGCATGTTGTTGCCCTTGAAAATTAGAGCTTTTCATGATCGAAGGCATGTTGTTTGGTTTTTGTGCGAAATGTCAAATTCAAATTTGAGATGCAATTCGGTGATTCTATCTTATTTGTATTGAAACAATTGATTTCTTTTGTGAATCCCTTTGATGTTGTGTACACAAACTTGAACTGGCATTCTTTTGTTGATAATAAGTAGGCTCTGAGATGAGACTGGTTTTCAGCTGGTTCAATCTCTTGTTAGTTCATAAAATTCTTTTTGTCGTTCACATATTTCTTGTAAAATGTCATAGTAATTTGTCAAAAGTATATTCATATATCTCATATTAATGTTCATGTATAAAACTAATTAATTCATGTATTTAACACACACATGTTTATATTATGTAAGAACTGATCTTATAACTTCTAAAAAATTTCAGTTCATGTGTATGTTTTACATGTTCATATGAAGTGCTTATATTATAACTAATTGTTTTCCATGCATAGGAACAAAAACTGATGAATTAAGTAAAGAACAAAGTGGAGAAGCTATTGAAGAATCAAGTGAAGATACAAACTACTGTCCACAAGCTGATGACAAGGGCTCTGAGAGTTTAGATGATTTTGTAGCTCCACCACAAAAGAAAACAAAAACAGTGAGAAAAAAGAGGCAAAGAGGCATTGTACAGAGGTGGAGAAAGAGTCGATTGTAGAGAGGCGGAGGAAGAGTCAGGTTGAGAAAGGGAAAGGAATACAGTTGATGCCTGAGAGTTTAGATGATGCTGGTGCAAGTGAAGGAGCTATGGGACACATTGTAGAGAGGCGGAGGAAGAGTCGGGCTGAGAAAGGGAAAGGAATGCAGCTTACAAGGAAAAATAGGACAATGCCAACCAAATATCCCAGGCTCAGCCTTAGGAACCTACCCGAGCTGTTTGTGAAGACCGTGGAAGGCTTAAATGATGAACGAAAGGATTGGATAAGAAGTATGGGTTTTGGACAGCTACTGGCTTTGAAGATCAGCCATGTACCTCACTACATGGGATATTATGTGTTGGAAAGCTTTGAGGAGATTAGTTGTGAGCTGAAATTGCACAATGGAAAGTCTATACACATTATAGAAGATGATGTGCATAGAGTTCTCGGGCTACCAAAAGGATCAAACAAAGTTGTAACAAATAATCAAAAAGAGAATGATCCAGTGCTCACTAGGTGGATAGACTTGATTAAGAAGGAAGATGAGAAGAACAAAGAGATACGACCAGGAGACATAGCTGCAGCGATGTAAGGGTTGTAAAGATGAAATCTGGTTCAAAAGGTGTTTTGTTGCCTTGTTCATCTCTTTGTTTGTAGAAAGCTACCAAAGAGGGACGGTAAATCTGAATTTGTTCATAGAGGACATTACAAATATTTCAAGCCTGAATTGGTGTGCACTTCTCCTCAAGAGTCTCATTCGTACAAAGATGGAATGGAAGAAAAACAAGAATGGATTCTAAGGGGGCCTATCCTCTTTCTAACGGTAAAAGTATATAATTTGTTATTACATTTCATTATCAAGATTTTAATTATACTTTGTTGTTACAGTTGTTTTATGTAGACAGGGTAAAGATATTGGATGAGAAGCATCAATCTAGTTTCCCTGTTTTCCTAGACTGGAATGACAACAAGCTAAAGGAAAGACAGAAAACTGAGGACAAGATTGCTGGAAAGTTTGGACTTGGGCATGTTCTAGAGAAGCCCATTGCAAGAGGTATTGATGAGAACAACCCAACTCAAGAGGCAGTAACAAAAAGCACAAATGAAAATGACAAAGCAGATAAGCAAGAGAAAGCACAAGAACAAAAGAAAATTGAGGTACGTACGTCTTTAAGTCCACAAAAATGGTTCATGTTCACATTGTAGTTGTGTGTCCATATATTCAGCCAGTGTGTTCATGTGTAGTTTATGTTGCACTGGGTATGCATCATTGTTTCAGTAACTAACATGAAAGATGTTTGAATTGACACTTTTATGTTGCATTGGGTATACATCATGGTTTCGAAACCATTCTCTTTCTAATCAAATTGTTAAAAAACTTATAAAAATTTAGGGTTTAGTGAAAACAAATGCAGCTAAGGATTGATGGAAATTATAGTCTTTGTATGGTCAAATGTATAGAGAAGGTGCATTTAAGATCATATATTTGCAAATTTATAGTGTTTGCATCAATGAGAATTAATAAAAACTTGCATGTTGCTGTGAAAAAACAGAATTGGGAAGATAGGCTTGGGGAAAAGGCAAAAAATATTGAAATTGCAGTTGGGGAGATGGAGGAGGCATTAGTTGATTTACCAGAAGAGTTGTTTAAGGATACAAGTATAAAGAATCAACTACAAGAGTGTCTGATCCAATTGCAAGGAGTTGAAGTACCAATGGAAATGATAAAATGGAAACTTGAAAACAACGAAGACATGAATGTGGAGGAAGAAACTGATAAAGAAACAGAAACAAATGCTGAGTTTCTAATCAATGAAGACCAAGTCTCTCATAACACAACTGAGAATGTGCAAAACGAAACTGATCAAGAGCTCCTACATAAAGAAAAAGAAACAAATGCTGATGTGCAGGAAGTTCGACCAAAAAAATTTAGTCTGCACATATTTACTAATGGTGTTCACACATTTGTGTTTACATGTAATAAATGTTTTAAATCCTTCTTGCCTTCTAATCTTCTAAACAAAATGCAGAAAAGGGGCAAAAAAGTGAAGATAATGGAAGATACCACAAAAGATGAGGTGCATGGTAAGAGAGAGAGAAAAATTGCTTCAGCAATGTGTAGCCAATATCACAAAAGGACAATTACCATACTCAGCACAATGACAGAAGAAGAAAAGTATACATGGGCATACGTATTCACTGATTTCGGACCTAAAGAGTAAGTTTAAGTTTATGTTGCTGGATATGTTCATGTTTTCAAATTGAAATTATGTGAATCTAATAAAAAAACCTTCCTTGCAGCAAGTTGATAAAAGTTTTCAAAAACCAAGAATTGGAAGTCCAAAAACAAGAAATTCAAAGCATTGACAGTTGCAAAGCAAATGTACATCCAAGTGTGGTTGATGCATGGAGTCTAGTACTCAACAATGAGGAGAAATTTAAAAGCAAAGACAAGCCACTGAGGTTGTTTGGATATGTGATTCAAAGTGTAAGTATTAAACAGTTGAATGCTTGTTCGAGAAAAGAGTATTTATTATTGTTATTTTTTTTTAAATTAACTTGGCAACACAATTTTTACACAGGATGTAGAGAACAACAAGGATACAAAAAGCGAATTTGTGAAGAGGATGGGTATTGTGCTGACATCCTAAATGGTGGGGAAACAAAGGAGATTGAAATGGTAATAAAACAACCAGAATTTAGGATTTTATTAGATTGTTAATTAGTTTTTTTATGATTATGATAAAAACTAATCCATCTACAACCATAGGTTTTATTCCCGGTGCTATTTGAGGATGGACACTACATCCTACTCTCGTTCAATTTAAAGAATCCGTCCATAGAAATCATTGATAGCATAGTTAATGAGAACAAGGGTGAAGAGAAGTACAAGCAAGTGACTGGTGTGCTGGTAATACATTGAGACAATTTGATGATTAATACATATATATAAGGTTCATGTATATTATTATTGTGTTCACGCCGTATAATCACATGTTCACATTTTATATCCCTTTCATGGACAACTTCTCATTTACTACTTGGATCTGAGACGGCTGCACGTGAAGAAAAGGAAGATACAAGATGTAAAATACAACCAAAAGTTATTGACATCCCATGGAGTGAGGAAAGGATACTATCATCTAGCATATACACCATGAGGTCGATGGAGACGTACATGGGAGCGGGACGCCAAAAATGGGAGGAAGAGATTACTAAAGCTAATGCAAAAAAGTGTGTGAAAGCATTGAGGGTGAAGTACTTGTGAAAAATCTTGAACTCAGAGGAAAATGAATTGACGGAGAGCTTCACAGCAGAGCTGAAGGCATACAAGAAAATTCACCCGAAACTAAAGAAGCTGGTAGTTTATGGGTAGCTTTTGCTCAAGAAGGGTTGTTTGTTTCAACTCTAATGTAGTAGACATAACTAGAAACTTGATGGTATGTTATTTTGTCAAAAATACATGAAATTGGAGGTTTTATGATGTACATTTTGCACTAACTGCTGATGGTAGCAGAAAACTAGAAAAAGATGGCAATCTTGTGAGGTTGCTAAATTTTGGTTGAACTAAAAGGCACAAGTGAATTTGTGTGGTGAACTACTTATGTCTTGTGTAGGATATTTCTAGAAATTTTGGTGGTTATGTTGATGTCTCTGTTTCTGTTCTATAGAAAAAACAAGTTTGCCTCTCTTGTATGCAAAAGACAGCTTTTGGGCATAAAAAAAGTGTCGTTGTGATTAATTCATTTTGTTCCATTATTCACTGCTTGTGTTCACGTATTAACAACTTCTGTTCGCGTATTTGATACATGTGTTCACATAATTAAAACTTCTGTTCACGTATTTTCTACATGTATTCACATAATTTAAACTTTCGTTCACGTATTTACTGATTTTGTTCACACTTTCATAACTTTTGTGCACGTAAGTTTTTGCTCATGTATTTGATACTTGCGTTCACATAATTAAAACTTCTGTTCACGTATTTGATACATGCGTTCACATAATTAAAACATCTGTTCGCGTATTTGATACATGTATTCACATAATTAAAACTTCTGTTCACGTATTTTTTTACATGTATTCACATAATTAAAAGTTTTGCTCACGTATTAACTATTTCTGTTCACACTTTCATAATGTTTGATCACGTATTTACCACACGTGTTCACATATTTACTACTTTTGTACAAATATAAAATGAGAGAAGAAATTGTACTAACCAAAATCAAAGACCCCGAAAATACACAAAAGTACTCCAAAAATAAAAACACAATAAAAGTATTCAAATGAAGTTAATAAAATATGTCAATCTTCGGTGAACGAAGAAAAAACGCTACACTTCATCTAAAACTCCAGTACATGTGCGAGAATTGTGATTGGTATACTTTTTGCATTTACCGCAACGCCTTTTTGGAACTTCCCTTGAAGCAATTGAAGTTTCCTTACCGCCCTTTATACGATTTCCACTCCCCTTATTCTTAGCTTGCTCAGACGGTAATATACTTACCTCCATAGGTACATTGATACCAGCTAATGACTCAGCGCTCTTCAAATTTGTTGACGCACGACTGTTATCATGACCACTACAAGTCTCAAGCATTGCCTTTTGCTCCTTAAGATGATGAGAAAATTGTTTCAACTGCTCGGGATTGTCTTCTGCCAATGCAACACAACAATAAAAATCTGAGATCGGCTCATTTATCAACAACTCTTTTTCTTCCATTGCAACACACTGCTCAACAACATGGCCATCAATTTTGAAGATTGGGAAAATCGTCGCTGCCTTAGTCCAACGTGGGAGAATATATTTCTTTGGAATCTTATCCATACCAAGATTTCTAAACACAAAAAGCATATGACAACATGGCAATCCAACACGCTGGAACATTCGGCATCTACATATAACTTCTTCCTTAGCATGTCGATGCATAACATTGACTCTACTAAGATTACCCTCTTGAATGTTGTACTCTGTAATACCATTACTTGGAGAAAACCCAACAATCCGACAAGAATAGCAAGCTAAGCATATCTGTATTTGGAGCTCTTTGAAAACAGACAATGTATACAACTCAGAAGCGTCCTTTTCTAAAATCAGCGGAGTCTTTAAATCAGGTTGCATCGTCTCAGAGTCATAATTCAACTTTGCTTGGTTGTGTCGTTGACTCTCAAGGGCACTATCAAAAAGCATCAATAGCTCTGAAAGACGGAAGTATCGATCTGTAAAGTGGCCATAATAGCTATTTATGGACTCAGAAATGGAAGTAGTCCTCACTAGCCCGCCAAACATAACATCTCTAAAATAAGCCGGGATCCAAAAATGACGAAGAGCAAACATATCATCAAACCACCTCCGATTCTCCATTGGATATTCATCAAATAAAGCCATCCACTTAGCCTCAAACTCAGTTGGTTCCAAAGCATGACTCCAAACAATGCTATGTAACTTCATTCTAAACTCATATACAACACCGCTTTCAACAGTGGGAGAAAACTTTAGCTTACCAGGAACTTTCCTCATGATATGCCACATGCAAAGCCGATGTCGAGTTCTAGAAAACACAGTCTCAATTGCAACCTTCATTGCACCGTCTTGGTCGGTCACTAAAATCTTTGGGTCGTGGCCCATTGCAAGCTGAAATTTTTCAAGCAGCCAGATGTATGATCCTGTATCTTCTTGAAGTATAAGGCACGCACCAAAAGTCACACACTTTTTATGGTGATCGATGCCAGTGAAAGGAGCAAAAACCAAGTTATACCTGAGAATACGTTAATGTAAAAAAGGGTTAAGTTCAGATATAATGGAAGTATATTCATAGGTATTCGAAATGTGTAATTATAAAAAATGAAGCAATATAGTGTAAGACAAGACAAGGAGCATGTAAGAAAATGTAAAACAACCACCTGTTGGTGCGATATGTTGCATCAAAAGACACAACATCCCAAAATAAAGAGAAATTCTTCCAAGAAATCGGATCACACCAAAAGACACGTGTCAAACGGTCGCAAGAGTCCACAACGTAATCAAAACAAAACGCAGGGCAAAACTCCTTTTTCTTCGATAAGCGATTAACAAGCATCTGAGCATCAGTATTATCTATATGCGCCAACATATCTCTACGATGATTCTTGAAATCCACAACAAAAGCCCCAATGTTTGAATACCCACCCACAAGCTCCTTATAAAGACGATGAGCTGATGAAGGACCTATATTAGCTTGGGAGCAATTCAAAACAAACTTTTTGTGCCCAACATTAAGATTTCTCCTTGCCTTCATAAACTGGCGATTACTATCTATGACAAGCATGTGCGTATGGCGCTCTTCAAAATCAAAAATTGTGTACCCACGCAGGCCAGCAAACTGTAGCGTAAGGCTAGCCTTACAACCAACTCTATTGGAAGTCCTTGTCCGTTTTCCCGTATTATTATGTCCATCCTTATAACCATTCCTATTGCAATAAAGATACTTCAACAAAACAGTTTTGCCATCTGAGTGTAAACGATACCACCTAAGCGCACATCAAAACCGCAACAAAAGGCATAGTCCTTATAGAATTCAATTCCCGCATCCAATGTGCTAAATAGCATCCCACTAGCAGGCTTGATATCATTGGGGCAAACTGGAACAAAATATGTCGAATCCCCTTGAGAAAAACGAACTTCGTAATACTCACTTAAATCTGAAGTTTCAATCCCCGTGTCATCAATACTATCTAGACTTGAAGCATGAGACAATTCCCCACTTGCAACAGCACTAGAACTAGAAGGACAACCTACACAACATGGCAAACACAAAAAGATTCAAGTATAAGATTCATACAGAAACATGCAAGATTCACATAAAAATATATTACGTTCACGGAAAATGCAATTCAGTACAAGATCGAACTCACACTTAGGACTTTAAACAAACATATTATGTGCAACTCAAATTTCTTCCACAAAACACAATATACAACATTTTTTGAAGATGGACAATGAAAAAAACGAAATGAAATCACAATATACTTGATGTTAGGATTGATTCACACTCATATTATGCAATTTGAGATTCACAAGGTGAAGTCAAACCCAAAAATTATCTAAACCCTAAAACCAAAATCGAAAGAGAAGGAAACCACAAACCTGCAATTGAATCCATAAGCAAGCTGAATATTAGGAGATTAGAAGTTGAAGAAGGATCGAAATTCAACAACACACCAGCCGGGAAAGGAATGAACGACGCACTTACTTGGACGAGATAGAAGTCGCCATTAAAGGACGGCTGTAGCGCGTGAACTGAAATTAGAATAGGTTGAATGACAATATTACCCATATCACTTAAAAACTAAAACAAAGAGCGTGTCAATCCTAGCCGTTCATATCTTATAATCTAACGGTTGAGAATAAATCTCAGTTTTCACAATAAGAGGTGATTTCATATGATTCACAAACTAATCTCACAAGATATATTCGACCAAAAAAAATCTCTCAAGATATATGTATTAGGTTGAACAACTAATTAATTTAATTCATTTTTATCCAAGTTCAGATACTAATTCAATAATAAAATTAAACAATTAACACAAATACTCCATATATCAATATATTATCATGATTGATTGCGAATTGTGATCAAGTGCTCGTATTGTGGGACACCAAAACAAATTACGGACTACTGAGTATCAAATCATCCCTCTTGATTAATGCTTAATTGTGTATTATTATGATTAGTTCTTGCATTTTTATTCATGTTGTTTCAATACATAAATAAATGAATAAATAAAATAGGTCTTGCATCATATATTTTGGACTATAAGCTCGTTGACCAGTAGGTTGAATTTTACAATTGGTGACTATCCAGATTCCAAGACAATAATTCATCATTAATTAATTTAGTAGATAAATAGATAATATATTATATCATATGCTTATGGGCTCTTTGTCATATTGACAGTTAGATGCATATATATAACTATATGACATCAATTTCATCATAGATTTATTAAAATTGTTGGAGTAGTAATATCTTTTAAATTAATGAATTATTATGAAATTTGTGGATAGATACATGATATACTAAAATGAATATGTTTCATAATTGAATATTTTTGTACCAATTATCTTTCATTTTTTTAACAAATGTAGAGTTCCATAACAAGTTGTTGATTTTTTTAGTCCAATCCATAGCAAAAATGTTAGTGTAAGTCTATGAATACACGTTATAATTAAATTAAAATTATATTCAAAATTACTTATATATATGAAGATATATATATATATATAAATATTTATTGATAAGGAAAGAGATTATGGTGGTCACTAACAGGCTAGTGGTCGTCCTAGAGCATTCTGACGGATGAGGGTAAGCAAACCCGAGTCAACTACAAGCGGGATAGAGGAGACACGTCTGAAAGATTCAGCGATGAAGTCCGCCACAGAATTACACTCATGGAAGACATGAGAAATACTCCAATCCTGGAATCGGGCAAGCAAACAATGGATGTCCGAACGCAACAACTCAATCTCCCACGGGCAGCACCAGTTGTAACATCCCCGACCAAAGTGCATACGTCATTATGCATTCACATAAGATTAAGAGCATATGCATGACATATTGGTATGATATATAGTGAGTTTTTAAAAGTAATATTTAGTTTCGAATTAAGTTTATTGTATTTTAAAAAGTTTTTAAATAAAAATTAATTATTAATTATTTCAGGGTAAAGTTTGTAGTAAAGGAAATTTGAGGGTGAAAACTGTAAAGTCTTATCCAAAATGGCCGACTTTATCACATTGGAACTTGTAAGCTCATCATCATCATCATATTCTTCTATATTAAGCTAGCTAGCTATGTAAAAAAAAAGAGAGAGGGTACGTACAGAGAGAGAAATGAAGAGAAAGAGAAGAAAGAAGAAACATAAGTTTGATTGTTTTGGATTTCGGTTGTTTTGTTGGATTTGATACAAGATCTCTTTGATTAGGTTTTAATCTCGAAGTACAAGCTTGATTTGGTAAGTTTTTAATTAGTTAATGATTTGTCTGGATTTCATTGATTTTTCCAGATCTAGATCTACAGATGATTTTGATTTGAAAATCGGTTGATCTATAGTTTTCAAAGAGTGTTTTCGATATCGGATTTATATTCGGTAAAAGATTTCAGAGTATTTTTAGGGTTTTACTTTATAATGATATTATGGGAATTTTTGATCTAGTTTTTCATAAAGGTTTGAACTAGAAAAATGTTCTTCTATATATATAATTTATTATTGTGAAGTTCTAAAGGATTTGGATATATATGCAAGAAGTTATAATGCATTCTGGCATTTTATTGCATTTGGGGTTAGAGTTTATAAGACTAAATAGCCTAATTTGTATAGGGTTACATATAGGAGCCCAAGTAATAGACCGTGGTCAGAGTCAAGGGGGAGAAATATAGTATCTGCTATAAACAGGTGAGTATAGACCGGAGATTCAACCCTATGTGCTATATGTGAAATATGAATATATGAATATATGCGCTATATGTGGTATATGAGGTATATGAATATATGTGCTATATGAGCTACATGGATATATGTGTTATATGGATTCTATGGATAAATGTGATAGCTCTGAAATTTCCAGAGTTGTTTACACAGAAGGTATGTTAACAGATGGCATATGATATATGATTACATGATGCACTTGATTGCATAGCATATTGCATGAGATTAAAAGGAACTGTGACTGTCTTGCCCTGAACTGTAATGAGGAAATATTCGGATTTCTTTCTTAAAGCGACCATAAGAGTCATAATGAGGAGATCTTCGGATTTCTTTCTTAAAGGGGACCATAAGAGTCCATATATAGTAAACCCGGGACAGATTCAGGCTTGAATAGTTCATAGAATAAAGAATCGGAAACATGAGCATTTGCATTTGCATAGTAAATTCCTATATGACATTTGTTTATGTACATGGACTAAATGTTTGGACTCTCTGTGAAATAATTGATGATGGTTTATATTCACTGAGTATGCGACTCACGTAAATCGCAAAACAATTTTTCAGGTTCAGCTAGTTCTTACTGACGTGTGTCCGTTTAGAGGTCACATTCATACAGGTCGGCCGGCTGAAGCTCTAAGCAACCTTCTCCTCCTCATTTTGCATAATAGACATATGGGTTGTAATAGAAGTTATATTAATAGATGTTTTAGTATAAAAGTAAAGACATATAGATGTGTGTGCAACCTTTTATGGTTGTTACTTTCTGATATGTGCTGATGTGAAAATAGTTGCTATATGTGAATTATCTCTTTATATAAGAGATAAGTTTTATTAAGTATACATCATAGGGTATAAGGGTGTCACACCAGTCACCAAGAACGACTTTGACCGGCTGCACATTATTGCCTTCAATCTGGATTCATGAAATGTCATGACGAATGACCTCGAGAAGTCCCTGGCGCAAGGCGATGGTCTTGGAGATCAGAACAGACTGTCGACCAATCAGTCCTTCATCAAAATGGATGGGGGAGTCACTAGAGTCCCTCAGGATGAACCTGAAAGAAGTCACACCATCCGCACACACTACACTATCAAAGTTGAACTTAATGTAATCCTTATTTGGTTTTGCCCACTGAGCAAGTTTTCTCCCTGCTCCAACTCTCGCAATGTTAGTGCAAGAGCTGAGGGAATCAGAGGTTTTTGCAAGTTTCCATTCTTTAACCTGGTTTCGAGTAACTCGCTTAGGTTATCAACATTATTCAAGTTTGTTCCGTTGTTGTTGCCAAATACTCTCTTATTTCTAGAGAACCATAAGCTTCACCAAGTGTTAGTGAGGAGTTCCATTTCCTCTTTTGATGTCATTGTCCTAGTTTCCTCCAGAACCTAGTGTAGTTTTTTATCGCCCGGGGATACTTGGTCGACAATCCAACATAGTTTTGGGTTTACGAAATTAAGAGTCGCGCTAGTAAGGGGGCATGAGAGTAAAATATGGTTTATGAAGATATATATTTAATTGTAGTTGTACATATATTTTTTTTATACTTTTTCATATAAATATTAATATTAGAAATATTCGATTGTCAACCTTTGGACGATCTTTTTTTTTTGCCAGAGTTTCGTCTTGACTACGTCCCACTTAATCGGGATTGAGCACTTAACTTTAGCTGATGAGTCTTTCAAAGGGAATCTTTTACAACTACTAGAGTTGAATCCCAAATGAATACAGAACACATTACTTATCACCCAAGCCAACCCCCTTTGATTTTTGGATTATCGATTAAATATTATATACGGAAATAATTAAATTCGTATTAGATGCTCACTCTTGTTGTTCAATTGAAAATGGGGATTATGTTGTTTTTGGTCGGCTTATATGTCTTAATCTCACACATGGTATATTGACCAGTTAAACGATAAGATACGAGATATCAGATATTAATATCGGTATATATATATATATATATATTAGTATATTGATCAAAGATATAAGATACTAGATATTGGTATCGGTATAAATATTAAGGTATGAGTATGATTGATATTAAAATATTAAATATGGGTATAGATATGAGTGATATCAATTTTTAATATATTAGCCAAACCCTTTTTAATATATTAATTTTTTGAATATATCAAGAACACTATGATATCAACCTGATATTCAATTCTAATATCAACCGATATTAATGTTTCCATATATCAAACAGTAGATATTAATTTGCTATCGATATCAGAATATACCAAACATCATATATGTGTAACAATTATATATACCTCCATATATATGATATCTTGATTAAAGTGAATTCAATTCTATGAAAAGCCACTTTGACTTGTACCTTTTTACCCTTGGATAGCCTTCTTCCATGGGAATTTTAGAAACCTTCTCAATACTCCGTATTAATTACAGTCAAAAGCTCTAAAATTGACCTTTGTGTTATTTCCCCATATTACCTTTATTTTCATTTCTCCTTCTTATCATTTTTTTTAGAATAGGAAAAAATTAGGCTGACAAAATCAACCTATAGCATCTTTGCGGATGAGGATCTTAAGTCCTGAGTGTGTCTGAATTTGATGAGAACTACAAGAATGGCGTAGCCTCGTAATCAAATCCGCAACCTTATTGCAATCATGAGGTACATGTGAAAATTTGACTACCTCAAACGACTGCAACAAAACCAGTGTGTCGGATATTAGCATTTCAATTTGTCATGGGCACGATTTATTTCCTCGTAGCGCTTTTATAACAATTTGACTATCTCCTTCGATCATGATCTTGGCCAAATTTCTCCTCCTGGCTTCACATACAACCTCGTACATTGCTGTAGCTTCCGCTTGGATTATACTCCAGTGGTCGTTTGCAAAAGCATTCATCGAAATAGTCTGTCGATTATGATCCCGAATAATATAGCCTGTTGTTGGCAATCCAGTTTGTTTTTTAGATCCATCAAAATTAAGCTTTACAAATCCATGTTCTGGTTTATGCCATTTCTTGTCTTTCCTCTTAGTTGTAGTTCGAACTGGTGCACCATTATCGTCATCAAAGTTGTCTTTTACTTTTTTCGACATCATAACTTAGGTTTTTATGAAGTCTTCTATGGATCTTGAAGATCCATCCAAAGGTTGATTAAATACTACTCTGTTTCTGTAATACCATATACTCCACCAAGCTATAATTAATTCATTAAACTTATGCGAGTTCATTGATTCTTTCAGGTTCTTTAGAATTTTCTTCATACATTGGTCATTTCCTAATCCGTTGGTTAAAGATGCAACAAAGTCATGATCCACTTTATATAATGCTTGTAGCGTAAATGGGCACTCCAACAATAAATGCTTTGTTGTTTCATTTGAAATTGAGCATAACGGGCACTCAAAAGTTACTATCGTGTGGCGTTGAATTAATATATCTTTTGTCGGTAATCCATCTGAACAAATTTTCCAAAGAAATATTTTACATTTTGGGCTTATATCTAAGTTCCAAATCCATTCAAATTCACAGTCACTTATTTGTTGCTCATGCGATATGAAAGAAGTAGCAGAGTGTGTAGAGAACCATCCATTCTTGCTGGGAAACCAATATAATCTATCTCTAATTTGGCTTTTCGGAATTAATATCGCCATAATTCGTTCTGCCCATTCACGTGGTAATACTTTATATAACTCTTGGTCCTTCCATCGTCCATCTTTGTCAATAAATACCGATATTGTGGCATTAATATCTGAGTCGGGTATTTCCGGGCAAATATCTAATAGTGCCTGATTAGTTACCCACTGATCTTTCCAAAACCTAACGGTTTTTCCATTACCTATTTGTCAAATTAGTCCTTTTTGGAATTCTGTTTTTAGCGTGATCAATTTTTTCCACTGCCATGAAGCATTTCGGGGATGTGTATATTCTAATAAGTTCGTGTTCTTTAAATATTTTTCCGATAGAATACAAACCAAAATATTCATTGATTCTGCTAAAATTTTCCACAATAATTTCATTTGTAGAGCTTTGTTGACATGAACCGATTTTCGAAAGCCGAGACCACCCTTTTACTTCGGGCGACATATTTTGTCCCAACCTATAATAGGAGGGTTGACATGATCAATTTCTCCTTCTTATCATTAAATTAACATACATAAAATCGTTTTGAAATTATTTGTTTCAATTCTTGTAACAAAAAGGGGGAAGATTTGAGAGGGTTGAGGTGTGTGATATATTTTTAAAGTTGGATGTTAAAGTTTGGTGAAAAGGAAAAATTTTAATAAAATCAAATCACATAATACGGAGTATAATATCATATACATACTCATATTCATATATGATATTAGTGTGTGGGTAGGTGAAGGTTCGAGTAAAGTGAACAAAAACAAAAGAATAAAATGGACATTTAAATAAAATGATACATGGTGATTGGTGATTGGTGATTGGTGATTGGTGATTGGTGAGTGAGCGTAGTGGAACTGGACAGTGGTGGTGACTAGCTAAGGCCTTGTTTCACTTTCACTCAAAAATCACTTTTCATCCAAAAATTACTTTTAACACTCTTGAAATTCGTGTAACTCTCTCTGCTTTTTACGTTTTTTGAGACACAAAAATTAACTTTTGACCAAAAACCCCCTTTTCATATACAAGTGAAACACACCCTAAATATATAGCTACTCGATCCGTATGATAAATTTGCTTTCCTATAAACTAAGCCATAAAATTAACATATATAATTTACAATTTTAAACTAAACAATAGAATATAAGTGGCAGCCTTGTTACATACAATTCTTTGCCCTAAGGATTTTTAGTTCACTTTTCATAGTCCAACAAATTTCAATACATTAATTAAATAAAACTCTAAACGACAAGTTTTTGTACATTGTAGTAAAATCATATGAAACCAATGCTAGATTATATAGTAACGAGTCTCTTATTAGGAGGTTTCAAATCTAATTCATACATACACCTTCATTTAATTTTTATGAAAAAATACAAATTCTATCATCATTCCTTGTAATAACTATTATGTTGATAAGATACAACGCTAGGTAGATATGTCGAACACATTTACATCACAAGCAAAATTTCTAAATGCACCCACGAGAACTTTATAATTACAAGCACTCATTGTATTGTACGTTGGATCGAACAGATATAAAATGCATACACCAATAACCAATTAGTCTAGTGGGATGAGGTACTAATCTCCTTAAGCGTTTGTTCAGGAGGTTCGAAGTTTGAATCTTTCTGGCAGCGTGTATGGAAAAAATTGAATTGGGAGGGTCGCCCCCAGCAATGAGCCTCTACAGTACCCGATCCGGACGTAGATTGGTCCCGTCTAATCGAACCGGGCGAAAGACCTAAAAAAAAGATATAAAATGTATATACACACGGAAAAATTTGTAAGCGCACACAGATATCCGCGCAACGCCATTTCGCGCGAAATGGCGTTGCGCGGAAGGGGGCAATTCCGAAATATTAAAAAAGGGTTTCGGGAGCGTGGCGGAAAGGGACCCGCGCAACGGTGTTGCGCGGGCAACACCGTTTCGTGCAAGTGCGCAACGCTGTTGCGCGCAATCCAACGGTAAAAAAAAGTGCCGTTGGATTGGTGCGAGGCCTCGTTGCGCGGATCTCAACGGTAAAAAAAAACGGTCGAATTGTCTCCTATAAATACCCATTTCGATTCCACATTATAATTGGAGTATACCTTCATTCCACATCATTGCTTAAAAATGTCGTCAGGAGAAGAAGATAGGTCATCGAGAGATTATCATCCCGAGGAGGAAAATTCATCGTCAATCGATAGTTTCATAGCTGAGGATGATGAAGGTGTATCGGGAGAAGACTACGGAACCGACTCCGATGCATCAAGCGAGCCAGAACAGGTATTTTTCAAAGAACCCATAATATTATGTCATTTACGAACGTAGTATATTGAAAGTTAGGATAGTGTAATTTATAATATTTTGTTTTTACATTTTGAAATCATAGGTTGTCGGAATAGATTTTTCTATTGCTTTCCACTATGATGGGGTGTGGAGTGATCGAAGAGAAATACTTGATTGGGCTAGACAAATTGCAATTTCGAAGAATTTTGTACTAGTCATAAAAACCTCAAATCCAAACAGGGTCATACTCACTTGTGACCTAGCTGGTAGATATAGATGTGGCAAGAGGGTGTTGCCCGGACTGGAAAATAGGAGCATTTATAAGCCACTTACCGATACTGCAACTAGGAAGTGTGGATGTCCGTTTGAATTGAATGAGGTCCGTCTCAAGGGAAAAAATGGATGGGTCTTAACGGTAAAGTGCGGACAACACAATCATCGCCTCCCCACTAGTTTGTTAGCTCATCCATATGCGGGCCGATTGACAGCTGAGCAGAAGGAGTTTGTGAAAGGGAAGTTACTATATCTAGCCACCCCGAAGATGATACTTGAAGAGTTGAGGTCAAGGTACCCGAGAAATGTGACCTCAATTAGACAAATCTACAATATGAGGGATAAGTTACTTCTTGAGGATTGCGGAGAATTGACGGTGACACAATGGTCTTTGAAGTTCTTGAAAGACCGAGGATACATTGTCCATCCAAGACGAGTAAGGGGTTCTAATGTTATGAATGCCTTGTTTTTTGTGCACTCCACAAGTCTGCGCATGCTGAAGATGTTTCCCTATGTCGTCATTATGGACTCCACATACAAGACCAATAGGTATGTTATTTTAATATGTAATCGACTTGATTAGTATGTTTCCAATATAAATGTTTAAAACAACTTGTTGTGCTAGGTACGACATGCCTTTATTGGAGATGGTTGGCTTCACTTGCACCGGAAATACATTCAGCATCGGGTTTGCATTTATTTCTAACGAAGATATCGCTAGTTATAGGTGGGTGTTAACTCAATTGAAAGGCGTGTACGACGAGCTTGGAGTCCAGGTCAATGCAATCATGACAGATCGCGAGCAGGGTCTAAGCAAGCCGATAAGTCAAGTTTTCGGGGACGGAGTCCAACATTTGTTGTGTTGGGTGCACATCAGACACAAAATTATTGCGTACGGCCTAAAGGTGTTTGCGAACGCTGAAAAACCACATGAGTTGTCACGCGGGTTTGTAAACGCTTGTTGGGCGCTCTTTTCGTCCACCACAGAGGCGACATTTGAAGAAAGGTATGTAGAATTGAAGAGAAGATGGCGACCGACGCTTATTGCATACGTGGAGAAGGTGTGGCTTAATCCATTCAAGAAGAACATAGTGCGTGCTTGGACCGATCATACACTCCACTTTCAGACGAGAACCACCAATAGGTAATTTCATTTTTAGCATTTGAAATCAGTTTGAATTGTAGAAAGTGTATTCGTTCAATACTTAAACTTTGACATGTGTTTTTCAGGGTCGAAGGGATGCACGCTGTGCTGAAAAAGGTATTGGATTCATCTCGAGGAGGCTTCAACACCGTGATACTAAGGATTCACATCCAGATGCAATCTCAAACCAACACTTTGAGGACAGCCATTGAGAGAACCAGAATACAGAACCCAACAAAATACAGAGTATTGGCGAATAAGTTCAAAGCGTTGTTTCGTCCTATACGCGGACACGTTTCAAGGCAATGCCTAGGTAAGTTGTTAGACATGTATTATGATATAGCAATTGAGTTGACGCAGGGTACACTCGATATGGAGTGCCACGACTACTTTTGGAGGGAATGTCACGGTCTTCCATGCAAGCATCGAGTTGCACACGCTATCATAACTAAAGTACCCATCGAGCTGGAGGAGATACATCCTTTTTGGAAACAGATCGAATGGGATGACCTTAGTGATGACAACGATCTTACCCTTGCCTGCGTACCCTTGACCATTCAAGACCCAACGTGGGACGAAATGGTGGCAAAGCGAAATAGCGGTCAGATGCGTAGAGACCAGTATTTGCAGATCACATCAGCGTTCAAAGATTCAGAGCATCCTGAAGCCACAAACCTTATTGAGCCGATACCTTATGAGTCGCTAGATGGAGCCAACAAGTATTCAACCACCCGGGAGAAAACACACCTTGAGCACGTAATGGAAGAGTACGAGAGGGAGCAACAAAGACGGAAAGACAACGACAATCGGAGCAAAGCAAATACATCGGCGCCATCCCGACCACGCGGACGACCTAAAGGATCTAGGAATAAGAAACGGACCGGAGCTGGAGTTGATACGCCTCCGGTTGCGACCGCGCCTCCTAGCACCGCTACCCCCGCCGTTGGAAGCCACCGTGGCCCCCCTACGAGCGTCAAATGGCGCGGGGTTAACTTTGGCATCGGTAATGTGGATAGTTTTGTCTTTCCGTTCATTGATGATGCTAGAGACGTGATGTGAGACGGTCATTGTGGTTTTCGGTCACTTGCTTGCGTATTGGGGAGGCAAGAGGATGAGTATTACAGTATTCGATGGGAGCTTTAGGCAGAATTGATGTGGAACAGAGATATGTATGAAGTCTTGTTCACTAGGGGCCTTACACCATTTGCTGAGTTCTTGAAGCATACCGGCCATGTGGAGTCTCCTTGCTCGAATGAATACTGGCTAGATATGCCGCTACACAGCCTTGTGTTTTCTACCTTTTATCAAGTGCCACTTGTGATGTTATCGAGGGATCTAGGCTCCCACACGTGTTTACCGTTGCGGATTTTTGGTAACAATCAAGGACATGGGATACCGCCACCAGTCGTTGCTATCGCCCACGTTGGTCAACGGGACCACTTCATACCAGTGACACATTTGTAATCACTTTTTTTACGTTTTTTGTTTTTGTACATTTTCCTTTCGTGCATGTGACATAACATTTCTTTTCAGGTATGGCTTACGGGGAACGCGCCTATCCCCCCACCTCCTCATGCATGGCGTCGATTTCATGACCCCAACGCCGACTATTGGCTCGAGGCTCTTACCCCGAGGATTGACCATTGGAAGGCTTGCCGAAGGGACATCGGTCGGGATCCGGAGACATTTGCTTAGGACAGTCTTGTGGCAAGATGGATTGTTATGGGATATGTACTTTATTAAGAAGAACATGTTTTCATATTTCATGTACCGTTTAGGGGATTTATGAACTATATCATGTATTGTGTGCCCCGTTTAGGGGATTTATGAACTATTTCATGTATTGTGTGCCCCGTTTAGGGGATTTATGAACTTTCATATTTCATGTATTTCGATGGATTGTTATGGGATATGTACTTTATTAAGAAGAACGAATCTTGTTGAAGTGGGATGAATTTCAGACTACGTTTATGGGTCTGAATAGGCAGAAACAACAATGGCTCAAAGTGGATACTGAAATGTCTATGTTTTCCACCACCCCTCGAAGGCCCATTTCGCGCAGACACGAGGGCCCATTGCGCGCCTTCTGTTACCCCTTTCACCCAACCGGGTAATTCCATTTTTACCAATTCCGCGCATGCTTCTGAAAACAGTATACCAACAGCTTTTCTGGTGACAAGACTTATGCATTCACATCTCTCCCTTTTATTTAGAAATTCCAAGTATAAAATGAGACCTAAACCTTCTCCATTGTTGCTCCACTCTCTATCAACCCTAAACTCCATACCGAAACCAAAAGGAAAGCGTGTTCATCGCGAAACTCCATACCGAAACTCCATATCGGTGCACCAATGGCTAAAAGGAAAGCGTGTTCATCGCGAACCTACCCCTTTGCTCCACCCATCATAAACTTCACCATCGTCCACGTCCATGGGGTGAGGGAGACAAAGACGGAATGGTCTGTGATACAAGGCACATCAATAAAAAACATCATCATGAACTGGAGCGAAGCTGGCTATGGAGCACCACCAGGATATTGTCGCTTCTTCTTGAACGACAACGATATAACACATCGTATCTACGCCAAAGAAACCACGGTGCAGCTTCGCCTGACTGAAGGTGACGAGATTCGGGCGATTGATGATATTTCGCCGGAGAATTAATGATGTGTTTTACTGTTATAAGTCACTTTTTATGGATCCAAGTGTTTTTTCAGTAAGTTGTTGTTTATGGTGTAGGGTGTATGTTGTTTATGGTTTTTTCAAGTGCCACTTGTTTAGTGGTTTAAGTCATTATGGTTGTTGCACGGTTTTTTTGGTAAGTTAGTTGTAAGCGCCGTCGAAATGTGGATCCAAGTGTTATAAATTTCAATCGTTGTTTACGCTAAACCCTAAACCCTAAACCTTAACCCTAACCCTAACACTAAACCTGTGTTATAAATTTAAAGTGTTATAAATTTAAAGTGTTATAAATTTCAAGTGTTATAAATTTCAAGTGTTATAAATTTCAAGTGTTATAAATTTCAATCGTTGTTTACGCTAAACCCTAAACCCTAAACCCTAACCCTAACCCTAACCCTAACCCTAACCCTAACCCTAACCCTGTGTTATAAATTTCAAGTGTTATAAATTTCAATCGTTGTTTACCCTAAACCCTAAACCCTAAATCCTAAACCCTAAACCTTAACCCTAACCCTAACCCTAACCCTGTGTTATAAAGTTAAAGTGTTATAAATTTCAAGTGTTATAAATTTCAAGTATTATAAATTTCAATCGTTGTTTACGCTACACCCTAAACCCTAACCCTAAATCCTAATGTACTAATGGAGATAATCCAAAAACAACAAAAATAAATACGTAAAGTACTAATGTATGTCATCCGAACCATCCAAAACATCCAAAATCAAGAATAGTAATGTGAAATGAAACCAACAATCCAAAACCACCAAAAATAGATACATAATGTACTACTGTATGTGTAATATGAAAGCATCTAAGGCTGGCGCTCACGAGAGGTGCCGCTGCCACTTCCGCGCTCGTGCACTGAATCCGGAAAGTGCCGGGTGGGCATCGGTGGGGGAGGCGGTGCGTCGAAAATCTAGGATGCTGAGCACGTGCCTGAGATGATGCGCCATCGGATGCTCAGGCGGCATCTGTAGTAGCTGGCTCCGGATATATCCCGATGCGTGTTGTACCCTCTGCGGAAATAAAATCAAATCATATTAGTTTGTACACTCAAATATCAACTTAAACATACAACTAAAAAAATATGTTCTTACCATCCTGTCAGAAACTGCTGGTATCGGGTGAGGCACAGGAGGACGGGGGTCATCCTGGTGCGGCGAAGTCGGGTCGACGTACACGTGAGATCGGGCCCTAAACCATACCAAGTAGCCCTCCTCCACCTGCCATGCGTACTCGGCACGCTGCACATCCAACTCAATCAGGTGCTCCAAACGCTGCGCCTAGTGACGGTCCGCCGGATCATATGAAACAGTGTATGCGCGGTTCTGAATGGCCTCATGCCTCTCCACAAACATAGGCTGCACTGGTGGAGGAGGGATGGTCTGAATGCGGCTAAACTGGCGCAACGCCCTCTCTGGATGGTACGCCTCCTGTACCCTATCAAGTACCAGGACGCCCCTATAGCGAGACACCCGGTACGCGCCATCAAAATCCAGCTGGTTGCCCCACGGCGTCCAATGAATCTGCAAAGCGGAATACAAATTATCAATCGTTGCACTCACAATATGGAATGTACGTCAGGTTGATTTCGAAGTCTAACCTCCTCTGCACGGATCGTGTCTAGAAGTCGGCGCAGCGCATCCAGCCTAGCCGCGTCTCGGCTGGGGGCCCGCTCACCAGGCTGTCGTGCGGCTGCAAGAGGGTCATCTAGCGTCTCCAAAGCCAACTCGATCCGACCCTGGGTGTGCTCGAAATAACTCATGATCCATGTCTGAAACAATACTCATAAGATATTGAATCCAATCAAATTCGAATAATGAAATATTTAGGCCGAAGCACGTACCCTAATAATAAGAGCGCAACCCCCGCATCCCCTAGCATCGGCACGCGATGTCATGCCGAGCTCACGATACACCCCCGCCACTAAACCCGCCCCCCAAGCATATCGACCAGTCCTCTCGTGGTCGAATAGGAACCCCAATATCCACGTCTTGATACCATTCCCGGACTTGTCGACGAATAACGTTATCCCGAGAAAGTACCATAGAAACACAGTGGCAATGGTCGCTGGGGATTCGGCTCGCCTGCCCCTAAACATGTCCGACAGAATAGATGCGATGGCGCGGTTCGGGGCCCGTTTCTTCCACGCGTGTGCTGTCTGTGGATCGAGGCCGAGCAAATCCCCTAAACGAGCCTCGAGCTCCAACGGATCCATCTGGGGTACCAGAGCGTCTCCATCTATAGGCACCCTGAAAATGCGGTGCATGTCATGGAGGGTGATAGTAATCTCGCCCCACGGGAAGTGGAAGGTGTTGGTCTTTGGATACCAACGCTCCCGAAATGCAGAGATGAGAATGTGGTCCGTCGCGCCAAACTCCAGACCGATAAGCCCGGTGAGACCGCTCCGCTGTGCGAGGCCCCACCAAGAATCGGGGCCTCCATGCATATACCGTCGAAACGAGCGTAAAGTAGTCAAGTTCCTAGATCACACTCTAGTGACATGGAGATACTAAAAAGAGGAAAACAAGCGTGAGTTAGAAAAACTAAACATTGCTTTCGAAAATAATTAAGTACTCGTAGTTTGGAAAAGTTTACGTACGTCACGGTCGAGCCAAATCCTGCGAGCCACGTGTGTGGAATACGTCGTCAACAGGCTGCCGTCACTAGGACCTCCTAGTTCGCCCTCCGCAGCGGGAGGGTCCTCAGTAGCGGCCCCTGCTGCCGGTGCAGGGAGGGCGGGGGTACCTCCGCAACGGGGGGAGGGGCAGGCACAACTGCAACGGGAGGAGGGATGGGTGCTGCTGGAACGGGAGGAGGTATGTGGGATGATGGAACGGGAGGAAAGATGGGTGCTGCTGGAACAGGAGGAGGGGGAGACGGAAATGTGGATGTAAGCGGAGGAGCTGAGGGTCCCGCCACGGATGTAGTAGGATCGGTCGATGAAGTAGGTGGAGGACTGGAAAATACCGGTGGCGGTGGCGGGACATGGGTCGTGGTGGGAGGTGAAATAGAGATGGTGGCCTCGGATATGTGGTAATCGTCAACCGACAAATCCTCCGCTGTACCCCCGGGAGCATCAAACTATACGTCCTGCTCCGTGAAGGGCAGGTCGTCCCCTGCGACGTCATCTGGCAAGTTGTCCTGCAGGATCTCCTCTGTAAAATCCACCTCCACCTCGACGGAGGGGTCTACATCTATCTCCGGTGCATGCAGCAACTCCGGATCACTAGCTATCCGCTGCTGCTCGGTAGGCGGCACTCTGGCAAGTAACGCATGTGCAATCTCGGCGCACATGAGCTTGGGCGCCTCCTTTTTCCTGATCTTATCGAGGAGGACGGCGCTCAAGCTAGTGTGTACGTCCTTTAGGCGACATGTTGAAATTAAATTAGTAAGTTTTCTATTAATTTTTTTTTCCTTTTATTTAGAAATTCACCCTATGAATATACATTCAACTAATGAATTCGTCGTTTCTGTCGGAATTCAAATTCCGAACCAAAAACTCATTTATCATTATTAATTTTATTTCAGTTTTCATTACGTTTGTAATGAAAAATGAATAAAACAATAATTCAAACTCTAATTAAAACTGTACAAGTTCATAACTAATAATTCAAAATCTAAATATAACTCTAAATTAAGACAAATAAATTAAATAAAACAACTAACAACAACAACAAAAACTAAATAGAAATAGGAATTTTATTGTAAACAAATTATGACATTAAATATCTTACTAAATAAGCGAAATTTATTTACTCAATATAACTCTAAATTAAGACAAATAAATTATGAAATTTTCTAACCTTAATTGCACATATTAGGACACTTTACGAAATTATCATAACTACTAGATAGGCGTATACCGATAATTGCACATATTAGGACACTTTATAAATTATTAAAATCCCTTTTAATAAAATCCGCTCATGGTGCGGGAAACTACTCTACTTCATATTATTTTCCATTCGAAACTAATAATTCAAAATCTAAATATAACTCTAAATTAATACAAATAAATTAAATAAAACAACTAATAACAACAACAAAAACTAAATATAACTACGAATTTGAATAGTAAACAACTTATGAAATTAAATATCTTACTAAATAAGCGAAATTGATTTACGAAATATATTCAAATTGATTAACTCAATTATATAAACGAAATTTAATAGCTAAAATTCAATACGCAATTTTACAAAATTTAAATAATATAAAATTTCGTAATGAATTTAAAACATACCTCAGCCGTAAATGTCGCTCGGGTGGGGATCCGACTACGAACCGGATCGGCTCGGTGGACGGTGGTGGCGACGGGCGCGGTGGGGACGGGCTAGGTGGCCGGTGGCGAGGCGTTGGCGACGCCCTCCGTGGTCGGTGGCGAGGCGCGGGCGAAGCCCTCGGTGGCGACGGCCTCGGTGGCCGGTGGTTCCACCGGAACAGCCGCGGTGGAGGCGGGTTCGGTGGGGTCCGTCGCGACGGGCTCGGGTTCGGTCAATGGCGATGGGTTAGTGGCTCGATCGGTGACCATGGTTGTCGACGGGCTCGGGTTTTTTTTTTTGTTCGAGATCTGGTTTCCGCGAGATGGCGTTTCGGGGGCTGAGGTTGACGACGATGGCGGCGTGCTCGCCTTTTTAACCCTAAAGACCCGCGAAACGGGCTTGCACGGGGCCACACAAGCCCATTTCGCGCGGCCCAAATGCTGCGGCGGCTCCATTTGTTTTGAAACCCTAATTATGCGCGCAACGGGGTTTCGCGCGGCCCATTATGCGCGCAGGCCCATTTCGAGCACCCAAATTCATTTCCCGAGTCCATCTTCCAGTTTACGGTTTTCCCTTTCCGCTCAACGCCATTTCGCGCGAAATGGCGTTGCGCGGATATTCTGTGCGCTTTAAAAAAAATTTTGTGCGTATGTACCCTGCGTACTTGTAATACTTCTTTCTAGGTGTACCAAATTAAAAGAAAGAGTCTGGAACCTAAAACCACCCGTAAAATACCCCATATTCCGCGTAACCACCCCGAATATAACTATTAACTTTTAACCACCCGTAAAACACCCTCCGTTAACCCAAAGCCACCTTCCGTCCATTACCCCGTTAAAAAAATTAAAATACCCCAAAATACCCTTTTGTTTTACCCTTGTCCCATTACTTAGAGACCACAAAATCCTGCGGCATATCTTCTCTACCCCATCAAAGTCTACAAATTCGTCTGCAAAATTGAAGGTGCCAGAACCAGAATCAGAGAGAACTCGTTCTCAAATCAAAATCTTCACATGCGACAAAATTGAAGGAGCCATAACCAGAACCAGAGAGGGCGGAACGACGAACTCGAAGTCTTCACCGCCGGCCTAAATTCTCTGCCTCGTCAATAACGACGGACTCAAAGTCTTCACCGCCGGGCTAATTTCTCTGCCTCATCAAGAACGACGACTCAAAGTCTTCACCGCCGGCCTATCTTCTTTGCCTCGTCAAGAGTCTACAAATTCGCCACCACAATTGATTGGTTCGAAGGAACCATAACTAGATCTGAAAAAAAATGTCTTCACCGCCGAAACTAGAACCTCGTTCTCAGTCTCCTTCACCAACGACATATTTTGGTTTCAGATTTGAAAAAAAAATCGGTATAAACCCTAGATCCCCAAATTAGTCGAATTCAATCAATAAAATCAACTGGAAACTTGAATTCAAGCATAATTGGAAGTATATTGATGATTTGTATATGGCGCAGAATGCGAATTTAGGGCCGAAGGAGGAGGATTGGAGTGGGTTGAGATGAGGACCAATGAAAACGTCGTGACAAGCTCGGTTGCAAAGGGGAAATAGGTGTTGGGAGCGATTCCGACAACGGTATTGGCAACGTGTTTGATATTTTCAGGGATCAAGATTGAAGTTGAGGATTGGGGCAACTGGATATTGGTTCACTGGTTCAACGATGGCAATTAGGATTCTCATGTAAAGACAAGGGTATTTTGGGGGTTTTTAATTTTTTTAACGGGATAATGGACGGAAGGTGGTTTTGGGTTAATGGAGGGTGTTTAACGGGTGGTTAAAAATTAATAATTATATTCGGGGTGGTTACGCGGAATATGGGGTATTTTACGGGTGGTTTTAGGTTCCGGACTCTAAAAGAAAAGAAAACTAAGTATGCATTTTTAGAAAGTGTAAATTGATTTATAAACTCTTATCAATGTAAACAACCACACTCTATTGTCAACATCTCATCATGACTTATAAGTGACTTAATGATGCTTAAATCGTTACTCTTAACTATTTTAATTTAAGAATACAGCCCACATTTTATACTTCTTAGCGTATGTTTTTTGTTACATCAACCAGACCTTCCAAGTGTTAGAAGGAGGACCTCAAAATTACAGAAAAGCCATCATTAGGTTAACCCCTCTCATAAGACGCCACGCGTCAGCATCCCAATTCCCTATCCAACAGCCAACAGTACACCACTGCCAAGTTGGATCATAATTTTCGCTCCATTACAAAGGCTATTTTTGTCATTTTATGTTTGCATAGTAGTATAACTAACCGGGAGGTGTTGGTCAGCTGTACTTGCGTGAATGCTTCAAACTGGTGGTTAGTAGCCCCATCAAGCAGCGGAGGCAGCTCAGGCCCACAACGATCGATGAGATGTACGGTTAGATCTCTTCCCCACCACAAATCCCACAATACTCCAGCTGCGGGCTTCCCACACGTGATAACTCCTTGTATTTCTTGTGACTCTTTCCTTTTTTACTCTCTCTGCCATAAAAGCAGGAGTCCAAGTGAAAACACATTGGAAATACCGTCAAGGTGCTAATTGACCATTACACCCTCACACTACGATTTTGACCAAGCGTTTTCTGGTTAGGGGTATTATAGTCATTTAGATGATACTATTAAACGCGGTTTTTTTGGCCTCCAAATTGCGGTCCTGTTCTCATGGAGTTTGTGAGAAACTCTATGGGTGAATTTACTAAAACCCTATAGTAAATTGGTGAACCCGTTGGGAAAAAAGAAAAAAAGAAAAAAATAATAACTTGATATGGAGAGAGAAAATCAAATCTCAACCGTTCAATTTGTATTTAATGGTTAGGATTTATTCAACTCTATCTATGGAGTTTTTTCACAACTCCACTGGAACTAATTCCTCCAAATTGCAATGCGTTTGGTTGAAGGTTGAACCACCTAATGACCATTTCATTTTTTTTTTATAATTCATTAATTTCAATGCAAATTGCATTAATACAATTAATGCAAAAAACTGGGTGAAATCGGGTGACGGGTAATTGGATGAAAGTTTGGGTATGGGTGCGGGTGCTCACTTCACCCGACTCGACCCAACCACGTGACATACAAGAAATGTAGAAATTTCTATCCCACGTCGAAAACTATCGGAATAAGCTTACCCAATGAATGCTATAAATAAGTTCAAATACACTATATGCAATCTCATCATTTCCTAATTTGTGTAATTGAAAAATAATACAATTTTGAACGAGATTCTAAAATTTAAATTTAAAGTACTGTTTTTATTACCCGAAAAAACAACCGACCCGACCCAAACCAGACGTATCTTGGGTAGTTCGAGTGACACCCGTCAACCCAAACCCGATGTATTTGTCAACCCAAACCTGATGTATTTTGGGTAGTTTGAGTGACATCCGTCAATTTTTTTCTCAGCTTGTGGGTGGTTCGGGAGACACATTTTTTTCTCAGCTTGTGGGTGGTTCGGGAGACACATGTCATATTTTTTTTGGGTGAACAAGTATTATCGAATAGTAGAAGTAGTCCATCCACACCCGACACGATCCATTTACATGCCTAAATAAACTACAGTATAGCGGAGTAGTTTTACTTCTTCCAAATTCCAATCATTTGTCCCGAGATAATCATTTGTCCCAAATTAAACATAGATCTAATTAAAATTAGAAAAGGGAAACTCGGAATAATAAATGTGTATAAATTATTTTCTCTCCTCACCTTTTTCCGTTTTAGGTCCTTTATCGAATTTACTGTTCTCTTTCGCTTTCTTCCTTTCTCCCATTCACCGGAAAAGCTCCCTGCCGAAAAACCGCCCTTCTATTACTCCGACGGAATCTTCCTTCCGTTTCTAAGAGGAACATTTCTTCACCGGTTGTTGATCGGAATTTCTTCTGGTTTCCTTTAGTGTCGTGACGGTTTGTTGATTCTATGTCGTCTCGGCAATTCTGAAAGATTTGAGTTTCTGATCTGTGTGGTTGACGGTCGGTGACAGTTTCGGTGTTTTGAAGAGAATGTCGCTTCTGACAACCTATTGGCTCTGAAGATCATGATTTAGGGTTCGTTATTCCGGTCTTCCAACTTCCAATTGCTGCTTTATTGGCGGTTTCAGAATTAGATCAGACGGAGGCAAAATTGAGGAATGAGATGGTATGATAAATAAATTATTCAATAACAAGTTCTATGGATTCCTTTACTTTTTCAGAATTTAATTCTCTCTACTTAAACCAACATAATCGGATGTGTATTTGGTTTTAATTCGTTGGGTGTATGCTCTAGCAAACACTGTTTGCATGTTGTGCATTTTGCCAATCTTTGAGGCATAATTGGTAGGCCAAATAGAAAATTTCTTTTTATAAAACCGAATTTATAGTTTTGTAGGGTGAACAGAGTTTTGGGTTGTTGTTTCCAAATTTGTACGTTTGATCAAAATAACATTGCTCTATTTGAGTATTTACTATATGTACTTTTCTCTCTGTTTTCCACACTATGCCATACTTTTCTAATTCCCCTACTTATTTTTTTTGTAATTGCCACCCCACGGAGAAGTCTTGCTCCATCAAACGCCTACGTCTGGAGTTCGAGTCTCGCGAGGACCCCTTTAATTAATTTTTTGGTGGGATCTACTAGAACAGGTTTATAGCCCTTCTCTGGTTGATGGGGAAACTGAAGTGTACTTTACAAGGCGCGGTGATTTGCTTTTTTTTTTTTATATTGAATTCGTAGCCTAGAGGATTTGACTGGCAGTTCTACTTTAGTTCTGAATTCTGATTGTTTATTTCAGTCTTGTTCTGTTACTCTTTCAGATTTCCCTCCGCAGCTGATACAAAGAGCTCACATTATTTTAGCCTTTTTAGGCACTGATACTTATGTCCTGTGGCAATTTTTTTCCCTTAATGGTCTGAACGTTGATAGAAATTTTTTTAGGTGAACAGTAATGCAATCGAACAAAAAGTTGTATTTCCTTTTGAGATTTAATTATTTATCTGTTGTTGATGATATATGAGGAAAGTTATTGGCATATATGGTAATGTTTGTGCCTGGTTTAACTTAGTCTGATGGGACTAGCTTATTTTCTTGGTGGCAACGATCACTATTAATCAAGAACTTGGCAGGAACTTGGTGGGATGATGGTCAAACTGAAAGTTCATTTTTAGAAATTAGTTATTGTTATGTCAGAAATACAGAATTGAGGTGACATGTAAAGTTCAGCTTAGATATTAGTTATTGATATGTCAGAAACACATGGGCACATCTTCATGCTCATTGGCTTTTATACACTGCCTTTGAGATGGATTTAGTCCCTATATCAATTTGGTGCATTCTAACTAAATTCAGTTATTATTGTCACTTAGCTGAATTTCAGTTTTTCTTGGGTCTATCGGACGCACCCTTTTCCCTTGGGCAGGGGTACCCCCATCTTGACCCCCCAGATTCTGCTGTAGCGGAGCCCCATTGGGTCAATGATGATGATGATATGTCAGAAACACAGAATTTTATACCATTGGGTCCAGCACTTTTATACTATTTTGAGGCAGCTATACATGGTTGGTGGAATTGATAGGCTTCAGCTATTTTAGACAACTAAACTTGATTAGTGAACTGTTAACTTTTTGTGCGTGCAAGTGTCTTGTTTGCTTGGTCATCTTTCAATACCTGTTTTACTATATTATAACTTGTTCTCTAACAAGCGGCTTATTCTTTCCCTGGGTCATCGCTCAGTAATTGAATGCAACAGATAATCATGTGCTGTGTGCCTTTAAATGTATTCAGTATAAATGTTCTTATTTGATAGAACATGAATGCATGTTTGTCAATGCTGTAAAGGACTCCCGCGCTGCACCTCAATGGAGATTACCAATTACCATGATTGATTCCTCTCCAGTAATTTAGTTATATATTGGAGGATTATACAAAATTTATAAATTATACTTAGTTTTCTTTTTGGAACAGACTGTATAGTTTGTATATATATTTAAGTTGTGACACCACTGATTAGCTAGTTGCATACACCCTTCTTTTAGTAGTGATTCTCCATAAAAACTTTGACATACCACCAAGAATATGTGAATGTGATTGTATTTGCTATAAATATATCCAGACAGTTACCTTGCTTCATACATTTACATCTTCATGAAAACCATAAAATTGGGGCGCATAGGATAGTTCTTTTTAAATGTTGGTTGTTATTGATCAATTTCTTTTACTTTTCTCAGGTTGAAGGAAGGACATGCTTATCTAGAGATATTAAAGGTAGTTTAGAGTTTCTGAAGCAGAAAAGGCTTCAGAAATTAAAATCTGAAACTGTTCAGGGTGTTGCTGGGGCTACTAACATGATGGCCAGGAGTGGTGGTGATGCTCTAAGAGGTTCGATGCCATATGGGTTCAGATTACAGGGTGATGCCAACACATTTTCTCGATCTAGTGCAGTGTCAAGTGGCACGGACTTCCCAAAACATAAAGTAGACAAGTTTAGTTTGTCTGACTTGGATTGGATTGACAAAATTCCTGAATGTCCTATATTTAGTCCGACAAAGGAGGAGTTTGAGGATCCTTTTCTGTACCTGCAGAAGATCGCTCCAGAAGCTTCAAAATATGGTATATCACCTCTTTTTTTTTCCAATTTCTTTATGCTCAGTGGTAATATATCTTATGATACTTCAATGATCACCTGTTTTCAACTATATCATCTTATAATTGTAAATTATAGTGATGGGTTTACTATCTTCGAATACATTTAAATGCTGATGCTCTCTTGCTCAAATACTAGGAATTTGCAAGATTGTATCCCCTGTAACCGCTAATGTTCCTGCTGGGGTTGTATTGATGAGAGAGAAGGCTGGATTTAAGTTTACCACTAGAGTACAACCTCTTCGCCTTGCTGAGTGGGATTCTGATGACAAGGCTACATTTTTCATGAGTGGGAGGTAAGTTGTATATAATTGAAGTTTATTGTGAAGATTTATTCGTGTAATGTTCTTAAGTTGAAGTGCAATTGTGTTTTTCAGGAACTATAATTTTCGAGATTTCGAGAAAATGGCAAACAAGTTATTTGCACGCAGATATTATAGTGCTGGGTCTCTACCTGGTTCGTACTTGGAAAAGGAATTTTGGCACGAGATAGCTTTTGGGAAGTTGGAAAGTGTGGAGTATGCATGTGATGTTGATGGGAGTGCCTTTTCATCTGCTCCTGATGATCTTCTGGGAAAGAGTAAATGGAACCTGAAGGTGAACTTTTGCTGTTTCCTATTGCTTTCCACGAATTCAAGATCATACTGATCATCATAAATGACCTTAATCTAATGAGAAAAAAATGGAAAGATTGGGTTATTCTTATTGTATGCAACAACTTTGAGTTTTCATATATCATTATTGGGATCGAATTAATTCTTCTCGAGAACCCTTTATATGCATTTATATTTGTATTGTTGGAACAATGGATTTTACATCGGAAAATACTTTTGTGGGTATAGTGTAAATAAGTCAAGGTGAACTTTACGTTAATGGGAGAGCCCAATCATATTGCCAGCTTTGTTCATATTTCCATGTCACTTCTCAAAGTCCATTCTTATGCCAAATTTGCCTTAAACTTGTTTTCTTACTAAAACTCTGTTCTGGCTCCTTCATTCTCTTGAAAATCATCATTCCATGTCCTCCTTTGGCCTTCCTTCACCCTCAATTGTATTATGTTTACTGCTAATATTATCAGTTTTTTTTACTTTTGATGATGACCTTTGTGACTGCTATAACTATTGTAATTACTTGTGTTAACAGAATCTTTCGCGGCTGTCCAAGTCTGTTTTGCGACTTCTGGGAAGAGCAATTCCTGTAAGAGCTGACCTACTATCTAGTTGTTAAACTCTACTCTTTTTTCTTGTGTGTCTGAGTAGTCAATGTTGCTTTCTACAGGGAGTGACAGATCCCATGCTTTACATTGGCATGTTGTTCAGTATGTTTGCCTGGCATGTGGAGGATCACTATCTGTATAGGTATACATTTAAACACTTTTTTTAAGTTTGGGGGTTGATCTGTTCTAAATTAGAATGGCTGGATGTTATCGCTGTCATATGTTTGACCTGCTTCAATATCTCCTTTTGTTGTTTTGTGGCAGTATAAACTATCACCACTCAGGGGCGTCAAAAACATGGTATGGCATCCCTGGTACTGCTGCCTTGGAATTTGAAAATGTTGTTAGGGAACACGTGTATACTAAAGATATTCTTGCAACTGATGGAGAAGATGGGGCATTTGACGTGCTTTTGGGAAAAACAACCTTGTTTCCTCCAAGCATTCTCTTGGAGCAGGGTGTCCCAGTCTACAGGGCTGTGCAGAACCCAGGGGAATTTGTAATTACTTTCCCAAGAGCATATCATGCTGGATTTAGTCACGGTAACGTGCTTTTTCTGATTTGTTAACATTAGGATCCATCAGCTCTCTAAATGCCCAGAGCTCACACTTCCGTTTGCTTTTCTATTAAAAAGATTTTAATTAACGACACTAGAATATGTGAACAACTGAACATTAATCGTTTGTTTTTTGCCATAATATCTCAGGTTTTAATTGTGGTGAAGCAGTCAATTTTGCCATTGGTGACTGGTTCTCCTTAGGAGCATTGGCAAGTCAACGTTATGCACTTTTGAACAGGGTGCCTTTACTTCCTCACGAAGAGCTACTATGTAAAGAAGCAATGCTTCTGTACCGAATCATAGAAATTGAAGATCCAGATTGTTCACATGCAGATTTGGCTTCTCAGCATTCCATCAAGGCCTCTTTCGTGCAATTGATGCAATTCCAGCACTACGCTCGTTGGTATCTAATAAAAGCGGGGCTTATCAAAGCTGTCTCAACAGATTCAGTTAGTACTTTACTTTGTAGTCAGTGCAAGCGTGACTGTTATGTGGCATATGTCAACTGCAGCTGTCTCTTACATCCAGTTTGTCTTCGTCATGGTAAATGCTAAGTAAATGTTTCTAATTATGCTGCATGTAGTTTAACTAGACCCTTCAGATTTTTTTAACCCTATTTCTCCACATCCAGAAATCAGGCCAGAGATATTCCCTTGTGGAGGCAGTGGCACTTTATGTCTGAGGAAGGATATTTCAGAAATGGAAGCTGCAGCAAAGTGTTTTGAGCAAGAAAAAGGAATACTAGATAAAGTCCAGCATATGTCTGGGCAAGATGATCTGCATTTTCTACCAAATACCATATCTTGTGCTGATAAGATTGGATATTTCCCATACTGTGACATAATTTTTCAAGAGCCACACTTTGTTCCTGGCAATAAGACTACTTCATCCAATGATGCTGAAAATACTAACAATCACATGTCAGAGAGTGCACTTGCTTCTGCTGCCTCCACACTCTGCTTCTTTCATGGACCAGCTGGTGATGCTGTAAGATTTCCTGTTAATTATTTGGGTGCTGGTTGTCTTACTTTTTCTGGTTTATTTTTGTAATATCTGTTAATGAACTATTTCCAGGTACTGGACAAAATTGGCTTGAATAACACAGAGTATACTGAAGCATCCCATAGCATATCTGCATCATCGTTTTCTTCATCTTTTGGATCGTGCTTGAGCAGTGAGGGTAATAAAGCCAACTTGCCTAGTCATCACATATTAGAAGCACCGTCTGTAGTTAATCAGCTTGAGGATGATTCCGATTCAGAGATATTTAGGGTGAAACGCAGGTCATCTGTAAAAATTGAGAGAAGAACTTTAAATGAGAGTTCAAACAATTTTAAACGTCAGGTAAAACTATCAATCTTGACTTCTTTTGTTCTGGAAACCATTTCAAATCCATAGATTTGAAATCCTTATAAATTTTAATTGCCCTGCTATTTGTTCTGATGCTTTAACTATATATTGTACATTTGCTATCCAATTTGGCTAAAAACCTAAAGAATTTGGACTGTTGTTTCGTCAAAAGGGAATTTTTTTTAATCAAATAAAGGATAATGAAACTTGTTGAATCTCTCATATTGGACACAATTACAATTAGTTTGTCTCCAAATAATTCTATTCCAAGAGGATCAAAGCCAAGATGCTATACTACGGAAAGAAGCAAAACGGAATTCTTGGGAGTTCTGTGCTCTTCTTGCCTAGGAGTCTTGTTGCTTGATTCTTTGCAGTATTCTGTTACATGCTCAGCTTATGTGCTATTTTCTTTCTCAACGGATACGAGTGTCTTCTTACCTAAAAAAAAGAAGCAAAAACAGTGTCTGATCTGGTGATGAAATGTTGTAGGCACTATAATTTTTGAGAATGAAAAGTTTCTTACAGCTTATATTCATGCTATTAATATATCGCTAAGTAGACGCCATGCCAGAGGGTTATAGGCCCTTGACAGTCATAGTGATGAAATTCTCATCATGAAAAAGAAAGTGATACAGTGTTTCCATGTAATGATTTCGCAATGTAAATAAGTTTTGATGTTAATTTTTTATTTCAAATGCACCTCTCAGATCACTAGCAGAATAGCACATTTTAAAAGATGTTTAGATGTTCTCATACCTCACCTCTGCTTGTTATAGTCATGGCATGAACCTCCCAATACAAATCTAGCTTTTGATTTTGAATTGTTTGGATTTTGAGGATTAAGCTTATCTTTGATAATAGTAACTTGAAGGGGCACAGCATGAATGACAAATGAAAGTTCTAAACTTGTTCATGTTCAGGGATTGAAACGGCCAAAGAGATCCGTACCCGAAACAAAGTCTAGGGACTTGGTATCATCAGAGCACTGCACAACTAGCGGTTTCAAAAGAAGAATTGCTGTCAAGGATGTAGACAATACGAGCTCTCGGAGAGACAGATCTATCAGAGGTAGCACAGTTCCTGTACCCATTAAATTGAAGAAAACAGCCCCACACGAACCAATGAACAGGAGGAAAGAACAACATGAAATAAATGGAAGATTTCAAACAGCAGGTTCGCCTTCTAGAGAGGCAGGAGGGCAAAAGCGTCTTAAAGTTAGAGGCCCGACATTGCTAGGATAATAGTAGAAGCAGCTGGTAAAGCTAATCTCACTCAGAATCTGAAGATGAGGGATACAGAGGTTGGCTTGGCCTCTCATTTTTGCTAACTATTCATTATTCATTCTCTAATGGGGTTCTTTTAACTACACTGGACAAAACTCAAATCTGAGTAACTCAATTCCTGGGAAGCAGCAGATTGGAAACTAACCAAGATATCATAGGAGGACTATTCTAATGATTCTTTGCACAGGTGTTGGGTGATTTTTTTGGAGGGATTGAGCCATTGAGGATCTATTATAGGAAAGGGTAGTTTTTTCGACTCCTGTAAAAAGAAACTCTCTTTTTCATTAGTCAGAAAAGAGGGGAAAAAAAGAACTTTTAATTTTTTTTTTTACATTTTTAGTTCTGCTGCTTCCGATTCCATTTCCACGGAGGGGTTTGTTATTCTTTTGTGTAGCTACTGCCTATTGGCCACCAAGTTAAAACTTGCACCTGTTTTGCTGTTTATGTGACTAGGCTACTTTATATGGCAAAGTTACTTAAAAGGCCTAGGGTAAATCAAATCAATAATATAAAGTTATCCAAGAACATGCATTTGTTAGCCATGTACTCACTTCAAGTTTATCATACTACTTTCATCGCTCTTCCACCTCATTTTATGATACTTTGTATCATATTCTTATTACTCAAACGAATCTCTTATTTAGTTTGGGGCTTTGGGGATCACATAGGGAATTGAATTTGGTGGTTAAAATTAAATTACACTATTGTTTTGGCCAACCATGCTTTTACCCACGATGCTGATGTTGTGTTGTCCATGTGACACCCCCCCCCGCCTTTCATTGTATCCCATATTAGGGCACTAGCCCTCTTTGAAGACCAAAAAAATATTATTGCCTACTTCATGATCTTAGACTTGATTTGGTCTGTATGAAAGAGGTGGAAAATGACAAATTAAATGTCAAGGGTGGAACTCTTGATTGAAAGTGTGCAAAATCAGTGATTAAAATATGTTTCATTGAGATATTGAATTAGATAAGGGGCAACTTTGAATTTCCTTAGTACTTAACGGGGGATGAACGAGATATGGCATTAGGTTGTCTTGTGCTGTATTTTCAGTTTTTAAGGATTGTTTTGTGCACAAATATAATATTGGTGGGTGGCTTTGTGAAATCAACCCTAATTTAAGTTTTGTTCCTAAGTTCACTCATTCTTGAAATTTAACTAATTTAATTTGAATAATATTTATATATGGTATTTTAGATTATACTTGCCAGTATGAGTCTTGAGTGCAATCTTTACCACAAATCCTAATATTTTATTTTTTTTTGGTAAATCCTGATATTTTATCGCGGACGCGGAGTTATGTCGTGCAACGGTTTTCAGTTCCAATCTAAATTGTTTCCAAAACAAAAGTCAAAATCCGAAAGATTTTTCTCAAAAACATCTGAAAGAATTAGTACAAGAAAGAATTAAGAGGATATATCGGAATAGATAAGGAAAATATATTCAAGGAAAGAATTCGAATATAAGAGAATATTTAAGAAAAAATAGATTAGGACGGGAGAAAATGTTATATTACTACATCCTCTCTCTAAATTGAATAATTTATTATTTTTAGTAATTTAAAGATAGCATACATAATACATTACATAAATGGGTTTTTCTAGTGCTTGTCTAACAAGTAACAAATTTCTTTTATTATAGGACACTACTAGTTATGACCCGGGCCTTGTCCGGGAGCTTTTTAAAAAAAATTATAATATATTGATTTACATATGATATATGTATTATAATTTATATCGTGAAATAATAATAATAATAATAATAATAATAATAATAATAATAATAATAATAATAATAATAATAATGAAACTAATAACTACATACTTAAAATTTATTTTAATCATTATAATATATTTAATTATAAAAATATATTGAATACTATTTTATCATTAAAAAATATTATTTACTTATAATATTATTTTCATAATCATAAAAAATTTAATGATCTTGACTCATTAGGCCAACCTAAACCCGCAAGAAAAGTGCAAACAATTGATCTAATGAACCCGTATATTTTAACAACATGAATCTATGCTCGATCCTAACCCGAAATGGTCGAACCAAAATTTGAACGAACCAATCTGGTTAATTAATTTAACTTTAAGGAATCATTAATTTTATTCAGGGATCTCTAGTCTTAAAAATCAAAATACTTATATATAGAAAATTTGAAAAGTTGTCATACTTTTAAAAACAAAATTAATATAAACATCCAAAAATTAATGAAAAAAAATTTAAATAAAAATATTATTCATATTAATTAAAAAAATTTCATACTTGTGGAATAAAAAATAAATATAAAAAAATTTAGGACTATGTATATGGTGATTGAGGTATTAAAATTTAAAAATGATACAACCTTTAATTGTCATATAAGTAGATAGAGTATTAGAATAAAAACTCAACATAATTATGGATGAATTTTTTAAGTTTTAATTTATAGAAAGTTTAATATAAAACATTCTAAAATTAATTTAAAAAATGTGATTGAAAATGCGGTTCATACTTCATACTAATTAAAAACATTGCCATGATTATAGAAAGAAAATTAATATAAAAATTCAAAAATTAGTATTAAAAGTTGTTACTAATAATATTGTCCACAATAGTTAAAAAGCATAATTTATGGGTAAAAACGTAATATAAATGAATCTGAAAATTAATATAAAAAATCCATAATTCAAAATATGGTTCATATGAATTACAGAGTTGTCATGCATATAAATATATATAAAGTAAAAAAATCATAATTTTTGGATAGAGAACTATTTTACAAAAGAAAATGTTGTCATATAATTACGGATTTCATATAATTACGGATAGAAATTTAATATTTAAAATCCAAAAATTAATATAAAAATACTACCATATTTAAAAGTTGTCATAATTATGTATAAACAATCAATAATGAATATTAAAAATCAATAATTAAAAAATATGTACCATGTTTTCATATTTTTATATAATTAATCTAATTAATACATATGAAATTATGAATATAAAAATATATTATCATAATTACGTATAGAAAGTTAATAAAACAAATCCAAAAATTAATGCAAAAATTCAAGATCAAAATACAATCTATATTGATTAAAAATATTATCATGCTTATTGATAGAAAGTTAATATAAAATTTTGTGTTTAAAAATATGTTACATAATAACTAAAAAGTTGTCATATTTATCACTTATGTATAGAAAATAAAAAAAAAGTCATGTTTATGGATAGAAAATTATATTGCAAAAAAATTGTCATATAATATGTTCCACAGAAATTGAATAAACTATCATATGGATCAAAATTCACAATAAAGGATTTTTTTTAGAACATTAAGTAACTATATTTTTTATGGATAGAAAATTAATTGTCATATATAAAACAACCATATGGATAAAAAAAATCAAATTAAGGCAAATTTTAAAAACAATTATGTGAATAAATTACATAGTATGTATATAAATTACATGTAAGATATCGTAATGGTAATATAAGGAAGATAAGGATCAAAAACATTAATGTGATATATTGTATGTATCCCACGTATTTTGTATATGAAGAAATCGAAATAACATGATATATTCTATATAATAAATATGTGTAAGATATTGTAATATATAAATAAATAATTAAAAATAGTAATGTAAAAATTATTATTAAAAAAAGATAGAAGATAATTGCATATTATAATATAATGAACATAAACAAAGATAAAAATAATGGGTAAAGATAAAGATTTATCCAATTTCATAATAAATTGATAAAAAAAAATATTAAATAAGATGAGTGCATAAAATTGGAAATTCCATTAGGTGATTGAACTACATAATATATAATTAATTAAAAAATTATTATTAAAAATAGGATGACTGCAATATAAATTCTTAATGACAAATCTGCCCAAAAGAATATTAGTTTTAGATAGAAAAAATTAATAGTAAAAATATTTTCATAACTTAGGATTAACATAAATAATCCAAAAAGGAAATTAAGAAAAAGATATTATATTTTTTTTATTAAAATTTAGTTTAGGCAAGTAATTATATACATTTTTTAATTTTTTAATTTTTTTAAATCTAAATTTGATTTATGATAAATATTTTATATAAATAGATAAAAGGATAAAGATAATTTTTTTTTTTTTTAATTAAAATTCGAATTAAATTTTTCCAAATATAAAATATAGTGTAATGTTAGTTTTGGATAGAAAAAATTAATAGTAAAACTATTATGATAACAATCTATCATTATATATTAAAAAAATTTTATTTTTTTTTAATTCTTTTAATTTTTTTAAATATATTAGAACATTAGTTTTTATACAAATTAGATACATTTTTAGAAAATTTAAAATAAAAATTTATAAATAATAATTATACAAAATTACTTTTTAAATATAATGTGGGGCCAAAATTGTTCTGTTTGCTCGAAAAAGTTCGGCTTTAATATATAATTATAGATAGATAGATATTTCAAAGATATATATGTGAACACATGTACATATTTTTTCTTATATTTTTTAATTTATCTTTTATAAATATGATAAATATAATGTCCTTTTTATCTATATTCGTAAAATATACTAATATTATTTTATCTTTATGTTTATTTGGAGATAAATTGTTGCAAATATTATTTTATCTTTATGTTTACTTGGAGATAACTTTTTTGCATAATCAACTATAAAAAACTATTATTTTATTAAAGGGGTGATGTGGCGCAATATGGTGGCAGAAATTGCTCCGACTTTAATTATTATTAATAGATAAATTGCTTCCTAACTTTTGAAACCCTCGTCATCTTAAAATTGATAGTCGTCCATCTACTACCATTGTAGCTACGAATTCTCTCTTTTCGACCCTCCAAATATATATACCGAAACCCTAATTTGGTGTTTGTTGTGGATAGTACTATAGCAGAAGTTACTTGCGATCTAAGGTATATATCATAACCAGATATCATCTTCTATAATTAAAGTGCCCTAATAAATTAACGATTTTTCTAACCTATGCCCTGTTAAGAGACTTAAAATGGTAATTTATCTTGTTATTGTATTTATTAAGATTTACTGCGTAATTATTTTTTCAATAGGATTTATTAGTTTTCTATTAGAGTTTTAGTTTCCCATATTAATATTCTTAACCTATGCCTTAAGGGCATAAGATAGAAAAACCGATAAATTAATACTACTAGCTTGTACGTTTTCGAAATTAACTTTTCAATTCTTGATCAATTAGGCTTTTTCCTCCTCGATATTACCGGTGCTTTGCTTAGGAAATTATCCTGGTACGTACGTGTAATATGGCAATTGAGGTGGAGAATATTGATGATAAGTCTCATCAGCTTGGGTTCGAAGCTAAGGAGGAGAAACCACTGTTTGTGCAACCGAAACTGAAAATCAAGTTCACCATGAAGAGTAACCGGTAAACCGCCTCCAACAAGAGCCAGGAAGAGGTTCATAGTGGATCGGACGTTGGAGAAGGTATGAAAGGAAACGACGCCGTTTATGGAGAAAAGAAGCTGACGTGCACGGTTTGCAATAAGAGATTCCCAACTCCGAAATCGTTGTGCGGACACATGAGGTGTCATGCTGAGAAGATGAAATCCAGCCGTCCAATTACCACTACAACTTCTCTTGATGGTCGTTTTACACCTTTGTTTCCCCCGGTTGGGTGCAAAAGACGTCGTACAGGTACGTGTGGTGACGGTGGCGGTGGTGGCAGTGACGTTAAGGTGTTGAGCTCCATGATGGACGTTGAGGCCGTTTATGGGCTTATGTTGCTTGCTACTGGGAATGAATACTACAGAAATGTACCATCAATTGAGCAGTGCGAGGGAATTAGGGTTTTCGAGAAGAAAGAGACGGGATCATCATCAACTACGAACAAGAAGCTAAGAATCTGTCAACATGATGATGTTATTAAGGAAGAGGAAAATAAGTTAGATATTCTGCTCTACAAGGAAGCTGTTGGGAAGAAGAGGAGGAGGAAGAATGACATGAACACGGGTCAAGAACAAGTAGTGGTGGTTGAAAGCGGCGTCACCTTAGATGAGAGTGCTAAAGAGATGTCATTAGCATGCGGTGTTATGATGATTGGAAGAGGAGGAGGAGGAGGAGCGCGAAGGATCCATGTATGTAAGAGATGTAAGAAGGCGTTTCCGAGTGGACAGGCTTTGGGTGGACACATGAGCCTTCATTGGAAAGCTCCGGTTCAAGTTGATGCTCTCGCCCTTTCCTTGTCCACTCCAGATGCTGGTTCCATAGTAGATGCTCAAGCTCAAGCTCAAGGAGGTGAAGAGCAAGTCGCAAGAAAAAAGGTGTTCATGTGTTTGGATCTCAATGAGATTCCGGCTGAAGATTTCGACGAGGGAGGATATTGATTAGAGACGATGTACTAGCCCTTGCTAGCTATAGCTAGCTAGGTTTTCTTTCAGTTTCTGCTTTAATTTCAAAAGCCATGCAAGTACAACATTGGCTCCTATATAGCTTCTTGATATCGATCTATTAACTAAATAGAGTAATTTGATGTATTTTGGAACTTCTTATATTCATTGATTTGATCTTAGATTGGGATCATATAATGTATTTATACGTACTTGTATGGGAATTTGTGTTCTCTTGGATTGTTTATGCAAAGTTCGATCAAGTACTCATCATCGATAGTGAGCTAGTCAACTAGAACGAACATAATTTGAACTTAATTGTATTATCTTAATACTCTTTGAATGGTTTAATAAGGTGTGGTTTGATTGCAAAATGTTCGTATTGGAAAAAAATTGTGGTTTCTTCCTTTCCATTTATATAATATGCAAGCATATATGAAGTTATTTGCAAAAAGGCCAAAAAATAAACAAACTACCACCTTAATAAATTATAGTATGTATTCCTTCTTTGGGTGAATGCAAGTGTTCTATGACCCAATGTGGATTTAGTTGTTAAATGTTACAATTTGGACGCCATATCTTTGAGTGGACACGTTTAATTTCCCCATCTTCCATTCTTTCTTCCTCATCAATGTTATATATATTCCAAAGATATATGTAAATCAATCCTTCATGTTATCTTATATATATTTACCTCGATGCAAACCCCTTTCAACAAGATTATGCGGGAAGTGCTAAAGAACGAACACATGCATAATATATAACTAAGCATGAGCAAGGTACTGTTGAGTTTCGAATTTTTGGGGTTGGATTCGTAAGTTGGGCCTAGCTTTGGAGATAAGAAAACAAGGACGTAACGACTTTCATTCAACCGATGAGAGAAGTGGATAGAGATGTCGAGAGTTATTAATGGAGAGGGCGAGATTTTTGGAAGGTTGTTAATAGGATAAACGGTTAGATTGATGAAGCATATATATAAGAAGAGGAAGTCGGAGGAGAGAAGAAACACAAGATCGAAAGAAAGAAGCTACCACTATTATCCTCCAAATTCCAATTCTGTCTATTCATACATTGTTTGATCGATCCGCGTTCAGCGGAATCCATAATCTACTGTACTTTTGCATCGTGTTGTCATCATATATTGGCAAAGAATACTACATTCCTCATTTCTAATTATAATTCGTTTTTTCCTTATATCTCACTATTCACTTATTATATTAACGTGTTTACGTGTTTAATTTGATGTATGACTAAGGTTCTCATAATTTATCGAAGAACGCGTTAATTCGCCCAAACGTGGATGTATGTGCTGACTATAGATGTTTTTTTGAACAACGAGTTTTTAACTGACGTAGAGCAATTTCTCGAATTCTGCAAATCTATGCCGTCCTATAACCCATCCAAATTAAGGTGTCCGTGTCGGAGGTGCAAGAATAAGAAACTGAAATCTGTAGATGATGTGCATTATCACCTTGTTAAGGAAGGTTTTGTTCCTAACTATTACCATTGGGTTTCGCACGGGGAGATAGATGAAAGGTTCGCTGCATTTTTGGCTGAGTCTAGACAACATGAAGGTTGTAGTAGTTCTTATCCAGCACATGATAATCGAATGGAACAGATGGTGTATGATGGTTTTAATTATGCCCGAAGTGATTACACTGCTGAGGATCCCGTGCAGAATGCGGATATAAGGCATGAGCAAGGGGAGCAATATTATAATGAAACGCCCAATCCCGATGCACAGCGTATGTACGACATGTTGTCGGCCGCAAATAGGCCTTTGTGGCCTGGATGTGATATGACGCAATTGGAGGCTGCGACTGAGCTACTGAGCCTAAAGTACAAGATGGGGTGATGAGACATCCTTCTGATGCAGAGGCATGGAGGCATTTCAATGCTGTGTGACCAGATTTTGCATCAGAAACACGAAATGTGAAACTAGGCTTGTGCACAGACGGTTTCAATCTGTTCGGGGCGTCCGAGCGCCAATACTCATGTTGGCATGTGATTCTGACACCCTACAACCTTCCACCGTCGATGTGTATGCGAGAAGAGGTTATGTTTTTGACGATTATTGTACCTGGACCGAAGAGCCCGAAGCAGAAGTTGGATGTCTACTTGTAGCCGTTGATAGCCGAGCTGAAGGATCTGTGGCTTAATGGGGTGTGCACATACGATTCTTAGAGGAAGCAGAATTTTGTGTTGCGTGCAACTGTAATATGGACTATTAGTGACTTCCCCGCATATTCGATGTTGTCAGGTATGTTGTTAATTTTACATATGCTAATCAATTTGAAACTATTATATAATAATAATGCATATATATGATTTGTGAAATTTAATTAATCTGTGATACAAAATATATGTTTGTGTAGGCTGGAGCACTTCTGGGAAATACGCGTGTCCTTATTGCATGGAGGACACCGATGCATTTTATCTAACACATGGACATAAAATGTGCTGGTTCGATTGTCACAGGAGGTTTACAAAAACTGATCATCACTTCCAAAACAATAAGACTGATTTCAAGAACGGTCGATGGGAGCGTCGTGGTCCCCCGGTACTTCGCGACGGATATGAGATATTACACCAGATAAACAATATGGGATTGATGAAGATAACTGAAGTGGGAGCTGAGGAGCACAATGCCGCGGTCAGTAGAGGTTCGGGTTGGAAGAAGAAAAGCATTTTCTGGGACCTACCTTACTGGCCTTGTCTGCTGGTAAGACATAATTTAGATGTCATGCACATTGAAAAAAATGTGTTCGATAATATGTTCTTCACCATTCTCAATGTTCCGGGGAAGTGGAAAGACAAGCGGTCGGCCAGAAAGGATATAAAGGAATTGTGCAAGCGTCTGGAGTTGGAACCTGATGAGGAGGACAATAGGTACCCAACGGCTTGCTATGCACTAGATCGTCATGAAAAACAAGTGCTTCTAGATTGGTTGAGATTCGTAAAATTCCCAGATGGCTACTCCACGTACAACATGAGAGTACATTAATTGTAGTTGTTTGTTTATGTTTTCGCTTAAAAGCTTCACTTTGTGTTGTTTGATTTAGTTGTTTGTCACTTCGTTTAATGTACTTAGGAAGCAAGTGTTTGTAACATGATTTTGGTTGGAAGCAATGAAGTTGTTTGTAACTTGGTTTCATTTGGAATCAATGAAGTTGTTTGTAACTAGGTTTAGTTTCGAAACAATTGTGCGTTGTTCCCCAACCGTAAAGTTAATTTTTCTGATAACATTATAAGCATTTACTATTCCGATCGTTTTACTGAGACGGATTGTAGTTGTTGTCCCATTTGAGTCCTCGAACCAAATATTGTTGGTAGAAAGTGTTTGTTTACATATAATGTCTCCACTATAGCAATATAGCGACCATATGGTCGCGACCTTTAAAACTTTTAGCGACCATATGGTCGTTTTTTTCAGCGACCATATGGTCACTAAATCTAAATAATAAGGAGAACACCTTCGTCTTTTCCCCCGTCTTGTCCATTTCGTCTCAAATCCCTAAATTCACCGCCACCGCCTCCAAATTTCTTCACCGCCCTTGCCGCCGTCCACCACCCTCCACTGCCCGCCTCGTCTCCGCCGACTCTCCCAGCGCCCGACTGTCCGCGCCCGACTCTCCCCGCGCCCGACTCTCCAAATTCCGTCACCGCGCGGCTCGCCTCCGCCTCCTCGCTGACCTCCTCTGCGTGAGATGACCTCTGCGTGGCCTCCTCGCCTCCGCCTCCTCGCGCGTCTAGCCTCCTCGCCTCCGCCTCCTCGCGCGTGTAGCCTCCTCGCCTCCGCCTCCTCGCGCGTCTAGCCTCCTCGCCTCCGCCTCCTCGCGCGTCTAGCCTCCGCCTCGAGTGGTAAGTGCCCTCCCCTTTGATAAATTGTTGGTTGTTGTTGTTGATTTTTGTAGTAAGTGGTATAGATTTTTGTTGTTGTTGATTTAGGTATAAATTTATTTGAGAAAATTTGAGAAATTGGTTTGAGGAATTTGAGAAAATTTGAGGAATTGGTTTGAGGAATGTGAGAAAATTGGTATTGTTTAGTTGTTGTTGTTATTTGGGAAATTGATTGAGAAAATTCGATTGAGAAAATTTCATAAATTGAAGGAGAAATTTTGAGAAATTGATTAGTTGTTGTTGTTTAGGGGTTAGGGTTTAGTTGTTGTTGCTGTTGAATTTGAGAAAATTTGAGAAATTTGAGAAAATTTGATTGAGAAGTTGTTGTTGTTGTTGTTTGCTGTTGTTATTGGTTAGTTGTTGTTGTTTGAGAAATTGATTGAGAAAATTTGATTGATTGAGATATTTGAGATATTTGAGAAATTGATTTGAGAAATTTGTGAAAATTTGAGAAATTTGAGAAAATTTGATTGAGAAGTTGTTGTTGTTGTTGTTTGCTGTTGTTATTGGTTAGTTGTTGTTGTTTGAGAAATTGATTGAGAAAATTTGATTGATTGAGATATTTGGATTGAAATAGAATAAAATTTGATTGTTGTTTAGGGTATTGTTGTTGTTGATTTCATTGTTGTTGATGTTATTGTTATTGTTGTTGTTGATTTGTTGTTGTTGTTTGTTTGTTGTTGATTTGTTGTTGTTTGTTTGTTGTTGTTTGTTCTAGATTGTTGTTGTTGTTGTTGTTGTTTGTTATTGTTGTTGTGTTTTGTTGTTGTTGGTTGTTGTTGTTGTGTTTTGTTGTTGTGTTTTGTTGTTGTTGTTTGTTGTTGATTTTGTTGTTTGTTGTTGTTTGTTGTTAGTTGTGTTATTATGGCCGGAGGATCACGTCGACATGCACGAGCTCCTTGTTCGGACGAGCCGAGCTCGTCCCGATTACCGAACGAGGAGAACTCGTCCGACACACTTGTCCGAGGACGACGGGGCCCCTCATCCTATTACAGAGGAGCCGGGCACCCAAGCGGAGGAGTCCCGGGCTACTACGCCCGCGTCCTCGTCGGGATTGAGTCGAGGGTTCGATCCCAATCGCGTATGGGATCTTTACATTGCCGGCGGGTGGTACGTACAATTTCTTCTAAGACAAAAATTTTATTTAAAATCTTTTATTACTTTTAAATATGTTATAACACATTTTTTGAAATCTCGCAGCTTGCAGCCGTCGAACATGGTGTCGCGGTGGTCGACACAAATCATACAAGGCCAACCCGACGATAAGGCGTCGGAGTTCGACTTTGCGTCCGCGGCATCGAAGACTCGTTGGTTTGAGTCTTGGAGGGTAAATTTTATTTAATTTGCATTTCTTTTTACAATTTCCGCATTAATTAATTACTATTTTTAAATAAATGTTTTGTTGGATTTAATTAGACGCACTTTCGATGGGATGTCTCCCAGCCGGGTATGGACGTCGAGTCCATCCGGTTGCTGTGGGAGAAGAGAGCCAAGAAGAGATATGACGGCTTGATTGGGAAGCACCGTTGGGACGGGACAAAGCCGGACTTCATCGACTCCGCCACTTGGGAGAACTGGCAGACGACAGATTGGTCCACGGAGGCGTTCAAAACCAAGTGTGCGCGCCAGAAGGCAATCCAAAATGCCAATCCGGCGAACCACAGTAGTGGTTCGAGGTCCCACCTCGACACCATGCGTCGCTTGGTAAGTATTTTATCTTAATTTGATTAAACTTAAATTCAGTTAATTATTTTAATTAGTTCGTAACACCCTTAATGAATTTCGTAGGAGCAACACCTGCAACGCCGCATCACGCCTCTCGAGCTTCTCATCGAGACGCACACGCAGGGCGCCGATCGACATTTTATAGACGAGCGGTCGTCCTTAATCGCTATAAGTTTTAATTATTTTTCCTCATTTTTAATCTCGTAAATTATTATTTTTATTTATATTATTTGCGTTATTAGGCTTGGACCCATGAGATCCTCACCCAGAGGTCCGCGGAAACAGGCACCCCGCCGTCCTTTCAGGACCAGTGTGATGCATTTCTGACGGCCGCAGGGGGGGAGTGGGGGGGCCCGGGAGGTGCCATCTTCGGCCTTGGCAACGCCGCCCACGAGTTTTACGGCGACCGATTGACCGCGTCGCGTCGATATTCGGAAATTAAATCGTTTATCGATTAGGAAGTTGTAGGAGTTGAGAATACAACTAAGAAGTGTTTTTGTGAGCTCGTTGCTGAGAAATCCTTTTGGTTATATTTGACAGAAGGATGATAAAGATTACTGTTGAATTGCTAAGGACGTTGAGCACACCTTCTAAGGCAAGTGAACGGTTCTCTCTTGCATTATGATTATTAAATGAGGAATTGAATCCCATTTAATATTTGTGTTGGGAACAACTTGTGTGCTTATTAAAATATGATAGGTTGTTATATTTTTTTAGAAATAATGACCATGTTGTTTATTCAGTTTTGCGGTAGAACTGGATTTAGGTCCGTTATAGGTGACCTCGTATGCTGTCTCACGCTGGGACATTGTTGTTGAATTAAGGTAGTTTCAGGTAGGGGAACGTGGTTCCATATCCTCTCTTTAAAAAGATTACATTAGGAGGGGCCTAATCCTAATGGCGGGTCATGACTCTTCCCCTGCTCTTCGTGTGAGGGGTTTGATGTGCACTCTAACTAAGTGCAATTGGCACGGTGCAGTGTAGATGACAGGGTAATAGGCCTCTCTGATCTCTACCTCACCATATGCAAATGAAAGATCATGGACAGCTTAAGTCCTGGGATCTTGGTATAGGGTAGATGACCATGGATGAAATACTCCGATGATCTCTACGGTACCAAATATTTCGGCAGTAGTTAGAGCCGATTATGAATCACCAACCTGTTTGTGAAAAGTTTTGAAAGTAATATAAGATAAGTGCGTTAGACACATTAATATACCTGAATGGTTCATCCAGTCGGAAAGCCATTCTTGCTCCCGGTTATGAATGATTCTTAATCAAACTTTGATTAAGTCAATCTGAATAGTCGATGGAGGCTTTTCAAAATGTTATGTCATGAATATGAGTTCCCAACAATTGTTTATGCTTCTTAAAGGAACCACAAGATGTGGTGTTCTCTCTCTCTCTCTCTCTCTCTCTCTTATTTATGCAAGTCTCCTTCTTATTCTCTATAAGACTGCTAACTGTTGGATCATAATCCGAGTCTATTCGGATTTGAGTGCCAATATGTTTAGTTACAACCATAAGAACCAAGTTAGTTTCTCCGCTTGCTAGTCTTTCATTAGACTAACCCGTCCATCTTCTTTTCTTTTATTTGGTTGGCTGGTGTCCACCGTTGGTATACGATACATCAGGTTCTTCTTGGAAGTTGATTCAAGAGGCAGATTCAGAGGTTTGAAGCTCCAGAAATTGAAGAAAGGTTTCCAATGGATATACTTGAGTGAAGATCATGGTTGAACTACTTTAAAGTGAAGCTGAGTTTCAGAAATAAGAACTTAAGGAAGACTGGATGAAGATTTTGTTTAAATAGAAGATTGTTCTATTTATGTAATTCTTTTTAAGTTAAGGTTTGTATAAGACCTTTTATTCTCTTTTCCGCTGTAAAGTTTTACTTAATTTTGTTAGGTTTTAAATGGTTTCATTTACCTTGTTCTAGTAAGTTCTGTCAGGTTAAAGCCTTGGGTAGCTTCGGTTTAGTTCAAATCGGGGTTACTGGCGGTAATACCTCCAGGGTAGGAAGGGGGTGTTACAAAAACGTCGGACCTAGGCAAACTGTCGAGGACCTACAGACTAGGATGCGCGAGGTCGAGGCGTGGATGCACCAGATGCCACGACAGGACCCGCATGAGAGTTGCTCCCTCCAGCCCGGTCCTGACGGCTTCGGCGACGCGAACGGCTCCGGAAAAGCCGGCTAGATTAGCGTAGTAGATATTAATTATTTATATTAATTCGTAATTATTTTTTTTAAAAACAAATATATTTGTGACCACGTGGTCTCTAATTTACAATATGATCGTGCACTCATAGGCGCACGATTGTGCGCTTGGAACCAGAGAAAGGCTAGCCTCGTGCGCTTTTTTTGTGCTTTTAGCGACCATATGGTCGCCATCTTTTGGCCACTATTAGCGACCATTTGGCCACTTGGTCGCAAGATGGTCGCCAACCAACGTGGCAACCATTGGCGACCATGGTCGCTAAATAGCGACCATATGGTCGCAAAATTCAATGACCATATGGTCGCTAGTTTGAGCGACCATATGGTCGCCAAGTGGTTAGCTACCGGCCTTTTAGCAACTACTTTTAACGACCACGATATGGTCACTAAATGAATTTAGTGACCAGATTTTGCATTTAGCGACCAGAAATATGGTCGCTAAATGCGCTTTTTTTGTAGTGGGATGGACACTCTTTGGCCAACATTGACATTGAGTTGTTTTGGTTGCTTTTTAAGATCGCATAAAACAATAATAAAAAAGCGTGCATGTTTTGCCACTACGCTAGACCTTAAAAAAAGAAGTGCTTAAATTATACTATAAACCTTTTTTAGAAAATTATACTATAGTATGTTATCCTACTTACTTTAGTTTTGACTTCAACATATTTTTGATGATTAAGTATTAAATTTCTTCTCTTATTCTGTTTTTTAGGCCTTCAAGTTTGTTGTATCTTCATCTTGTTCCACATTTATTTTTTGTTAACTTTGAATCAAGTTCTATATTGTGGGATGAATAATGTGACATTTTAGATGATGGGTTACGTTGAAGAAGAATTTGCTAACTGAAAATAGAAATATTGTCCGGAATCTTATTGCCTCAAGCAGTCAAGGCGACAAGGATAATCCATGCAACTCTTAATATGAAGAATGCATTTTATTTAAGTCCTATAGATGAGTGAAAGTTGATTTTAGTATACGATGCATTAGGAGATGATTATGCTTTAGGAGATGGCCTAATTTTTGTGTGGAATTAGATTGTAGAAATACTGGTAGGTATTTTTTTTATAGATTGCCTTTTTCCTCTTGTTAATTACAAATGATGGAGCAACATATTCTGGCTATTAAAATAAGGGTGCAACAGTTGTTCAACATTGGAGATATAAATGCCCTTGAGTTCGCACTCAAGGCCAACAAATTTGTATCAAAATTAAATAGGGGTGTTCAACGAGCCACTTGACCCATAAACCGACTCACCCATAAATTTACGGGTTGGTTAGGGCACATGATTCATAATTTATTGGACGAGCACCCAACTCATAACTTACGGGTAAGGTATCGGGTTGAAACGTTTTACTTTATGGGTTACGGGTTAACCCGTAAGTCCGTAACCTGTGTTGACCCTAATAAAGATATACCCATTTAATTTAATACTCCTTCCATCCCAAAATGTTTGCCAAAAAAGACAATTTTCACACAATTAAGAAAAGGAGAGAGAACAAATATCAAATAGACAATCATTTGGAGGATGCGTTTTACGTGACCACATGAGAAAGGTAATTGAAATAACAACACATGTGTACGATAGGACATCTGCCATCAAGGCGGAAGCGTTGGCATTAAGAGATTGAATTAGATTGGCGAGACAAAGGAACTATAAATATGTGGAATTCGAGGGGGATAATATTCAAATCATCAAAGCTGCCCAAGGAATCCGAAGTTGCCCTTGGGAGATTGAAATGATTTCTGCGGACATCTTGCTGCTCCTTCAGGAGTTCCAGGAAGTCCGGATTTCTCACGTCAACAGGGCTTGTAATTCTGTGGCTGATAAAATTGCTAAGCTGGGCCACAGCTTACCTGCTGACGTCATTCCGAATCACCCAGAACTTCAAGTTCTCATCCGTCAAGAAGCTCTAGGACGCCCGCCTAATGGGTGATCTCCTAATTCTTACCTAATCAAAAAAAAATAATAGGGAGGAGATAGGTGTGATGGTGATAGTTAAAGAAAAAGACTAAAAAGTTAATTGTGGTAGATTTTTATTAGATAAAGTAGGTATAAAAGAAAAAGGGGAGAGTACAAAAAAATATTTTGAAACAACGAAAGTAGAAACTAACGTTTTAGGACGGATGGAGTATATATCCTAACCCCCTAGTAAAATTCTTATATAGCCTACTCCTTTTTTAACTTTAAAAAAAATAATAATGTTGGATTCACCTCCTTTCTCCCAATAAGCTTCTCTTTCGCTAAACTTTCCAACCGCCATTGTTTTTTTCTTCAGTCCTATGCAAGTTCCTTCTCTTCTGGTTCATCTCTTTCCTTCTCCTCCCCTTCACCTCCTTCCTTCTCCTCAACACCTCCCATTTTCCTTTGTAACTCCCATTTTCAATTAATTAAATGTCATGACTCAAAAAGTCCCGTTTTTCTTTGCAACTCACATTTTCAATCAATCTATCTATATACTAAAGAAATGTCCCTTTGGCCACATGTCAACTTATAGCTTACATATATATAGTATTTAGAGATCATGTTTAGACTTATTTTTCATGGTTTTTAGCTAGTTTTAGTTGAGTTTCTTTAGTTTAGTAATTTAGTAAAAAGATTTGGAATCTACAATTGTTTGGTTTTATTTTGTACATTAGATGATGAGAGAGTGTGGATGGGACATGAACCGACTGATCATGGTGAAAAGTTTGGAATAGCTTGGAGCTAGGAGGTGGATCAAGGATGAGCCAAGAGGAATCAAGACAAGAAAGTAAGGATTGTGAAGTGTGTTGTTTGGGCAAAGGAGTTCTCAGTCGAGCATTTGAGGAACGAGTCCGCACAATGGACTCAGAGGTGAAAGTGTAGGCAAGAGTGACTAAAGCGCGACTACGCTTTTATTGGACCAAACCGCACCTTGGCGCGTGTCGTAGGAGGACTTTTGCTGATGTGGATATTCTGTGCCATAATTGTAAGTTTTAATTTCAATCATGCATTGCTAAATATCTTTGTGTTCAATTAGTTAATTTGAAATTATGTGTTATATGTTTTTGTGAGATTTGGTTGATTCTCAATAATCTTGAGTAGGGTTGATTCCTTTACTCAATTGAATAAAGTTGGTCTAGGGTTTTGGTAGATTGACCACCTAATAAGATTTCGAGGTTAATTTATAACTATTCTGATTAATTACCGATTGGAATTAATTATATACAATAGAATCTATAATTGTTTAGACCTGGTTGGGTTATTCAGTTGTAGAAGGGAATAAATTCACTAATCAGTTAGATGTCTAGTTGCTCTAAGTGTTTGTTTCTATCAAAACTTGAATCATAAAGTTGTTGTTTAATTGAATCTAGAAGATCTTCTTGGTTGTTAAATGATTCGGGTTATTAGATTGGTAGTTCTAATAACTAAAACTGAAGTTTGGATTAGAATTTCATGGTAGATTGGTCAAGAAAAGTGAGAATCACGAGAATCAATGATCAATAATCATATTCATAATGGAGATTAACTAGTTAAACATATTTAGCTCATATATTACTTTTACAATCGATACTGCATTCATACTCTAATTTCAAATTGCTTCTTAGGTTTAGATAGTCACTCAACTCATAAAATACACTAGTTTTATTCTCTTACTTTTTTTATAAGGTAAAGATTAGGAGACCCTTAAGGGGGGCGTCCTAGAGCATCCTTGCGGATGAGAACTTGAAGTTCTAAGTTATCCAAAAGGGAGTCAGTAGGGGAGTTGTGGCCCAGCTTAGCGATTTTATCGACCACAACATTGCACTCCCTACCAACATGTTTAACTGTTTTAATCTCAAAGTGCTGAACTGAAACCATAATGTCTGAGATTAACATTTCAATTTCCCATGGGCAATGTCCACAACCATTGACAACGTTAATCACTATAAGATTATCCCCTTCAATTTTAATTCCTCTATCTCTTGGCCTCTTGGATTCCTTCCCTTAGAGCTAGTGCTTCAATCTTCAATACCGAATCAGTTCTATGTTTTCTTGTTCCAAAGCCCACAACTTGCGCGTGATGATCTCTTATTATGAATCTAGAGGCAGCATCATTAGAGTTGAGCTTCGATCCATCAAAATTTAATTTAAAAGAATCAGTTTGAGGTTTTTGCCACTTTTCTGAATTTTTATTTCTCTTGTTGCCTGCGCTGCACCAAACTTCCTATCTCATCATCGTCCTCCTTCCATTTCTTTATATTTTCCCATTGAAAGATTTTGTTTCTTATATATTGTTCCAAATTTTGAATTGGGTCATTAGGGGTTTGTTGAAATACCAATTTGTTTCTCTGGCGCCATATACACCACCAAGAGATCGCAAGTTCCAAGAAATCAAAGGGTCCTAGTTTGTGGTATAGCGCATTGAGAATTAACTCTCCAGATTTGTTTCGTGGGTCATAGTTTCGTAGAACAGTGTCAGTTGTAGTGTTGATTTTTCTAATTAGTTTCTTTGTGTGGGAGAATTCGACGAGTAAGTGTCCCGTGTCTTCATATGTGCAAAAGCATATCAAACATCCTGGTGGGGTAGCAACCCGTTTTTCTAGTAGTCTTGCCTTCGTAGGGAGTCCATTTTGAGAGATTTTCCATAAGTTTTATTCTCTTACTTGGCATACAAGTAAACACACTTTTACACGAGTCTTCATGGAATTGACCTTTGCTTACCACTTTATTGAGTCTGCTTAGTTAAGGTTTCTTTGATAGGTGCATGTTAATAATTGCGAAAAATACTTCATCATCAAAACGTCTAGGAAAATTTGCATAAGTATCGTCTCCATATTCAATTCACCTACGTTGTGCCACATTATACACTCTAAAAATAATAATTCAATACTAAATTTTAATTAAATATATTTATAACTATTTTGTTTTACTTTTTTACATAGATTTGTAGAAAAATAACAAGTAAATATGTGATTTATTCTTATCCCACACATTAACTTTATAATAAAAAAATATTTTTTATCATAAAAATAATAGATGAAACTAAACAAAAGGATCAAATCTCATATTATCGCAACAAAAACAAATTATGCACGTATAAAAAGATATTAATTTTTTTGGTTGAAATATAAGAAGCAGATATTAGTTGGCCTAATTAAAATATATACACAATTGACCTAATTAAAATGTAAGTATAAGCTCAAAATTAATCCTAAACTAATGTTGACATTGCTCCTTCATTTTAAAAGGTTTTTTTGTTTGATTCTTTGATAACTTGGAAGAGAAAAAATAATAAAACATTAACTCTTGTATTAAAATAATTGATATTTTTGTTCATATTCACACAAAAGATAAAAAAAATAAAATTAATTTATACTAAAACATATTATTTATATTTAACCAATCAAGTACAAGGTAAGGATATTCTTGCTAGTTAAATACCATGAGACATGTAATTACGTTGTAGCAAAAAATCTCAGATTCCTTAACCTACTCAATTAACAATTAACTAAAAAACATTACACATCCCATATCTCTCTCTTTTCGAGATAAAGAGCTTCAAAGACAAAATGGTGAATCAAAACACCAATCTATTATGATCTCCAAAAATTAAAAAAATTGAAATTAAATATTTTGTGGGAAATCAACATTGAGAGGCAACCACAATGAGCGGAGCCACCGATTGAGGAACATGAGATGGAAGACAATGTAGTTGGAACTAGTTGTCCCCGTCATGTCCTGCACGACTATGAATCGATATTTTTTAGATATAGTATAAAAACGATATTGATAACTTTAAATTTATTCAAAACAAATGTTTCAACTTAATTTCACTCATATCTTTAATTTTGCGGAAAATATATTAAATTTTTTTAAAATTTAAACAGTTCAACAATAATAACTTTAAATAAACAGTTTAATTCCTTTGTGATGTTGGTTAAAAACTTGACTTAAATTTAAACAATTCAACAATAGTAATGGGATCGTCATGTATCAAAAGCTAAGTTTCAGTTAAAAAATTTATTAATTTTTGAAATAAAATATATACAATTGAGTATATTTATCTTTTAATATAAGAGAGAAAGAAACAACCATTAGTTAAAATTTTATTGGCTTATAAGGAAAAAATCCAACCATTAGTTAAATTTTTTTAGTTAAGATACTATCTCCTACCAAAAATTAAGATATTATCTAAATTTGGGAAATAAAACTAATTTTAATTAAGTGGAAAAAATTTATCATGTGGAATATGAAGTGGAAAGAATAATTAATATATAATTTTTATGGAGTAAGGATTAATGGCATGTGGCAAAATCCTATGTGGATTATTAATGGGATGCCATGTGTCAAAAGCTGAGGTGGCACAATGCGGTGGTTCCAAACCTTATTACTTTTGTATATATAGTAGATTAGTCAGCATACCTTGAAAAATTTAACCCAATATCTCACTTCTGTCCCACATCGAAGAAAGGAAAGGTGGGGAAGAAGGGATGGGGAAATAAAAGGCCCATTCGGGAGATGAAATCCTTATGTAGGATAATTTGGCACACTACCATTCTATATGAATGAGCTTTCAAAATAAATTCAATCCATTTAAGTTGGGCTAATAGTTTAAGTCAGTCTCCATAAAAAACTGTAAATCGGGTAACATGTCGGGTCAAATTTAGTTTTTTACGATTCAATCTGTAAACCAGGTACCTGGTCTGAAAAAACTGTAAACCGGGTAACATGTCGGGTCAAATTTAGTTTTTTACGATTCAATTTGTAAACCAGGTTACAAGTTAGGTTGGACTTGTCAGAATGGAACAACTGGTGGCGACTCTGGAAATCTTGAATAAAGGATCGATGAACTTCTATCATATATCGGTATCATTGGTGTGTCTAGAGGATCACCCCTTCAAGATGTTAAGACAACATACAAGAAAAAAATGTTGCTAGTACATCCAGACAAGAATCAACAAGTGGGAGCTAATGCGGCGTCCAATTTACTTTCTACAACATATTCCAATATTTCGGAGCAACTTGGTGATGGTAATGGGTAAGGGCAAGAGGATGATGCTATGCATGGGAATGAGCAAGGCTCGCAAGATAGTGCTGGGAAGAGCCAGGAGTCGTAGAGGGTTGAGAAAGGGAAACAGCCATAAAGAATAGGTGCTCAGGAGGAGAAAAATTGAGTTGTTGGGCAACAAAAGTCTGAATGTAAGCAAAAAAGAATGCTTGTTTTGTTATTCATATACAAAGGTGGAGGTAAAATAAAGCCATACCAACCCCCATCAACCACTCCATCTGGTGGACCAGTCCGTCTACACTCAATGCACAAGATATATCTTTGAAATCACTATCGTGCTTTTAGGCACACGGATTAAGTGTAATTACTACATGTGGCCAATTAAGGTTTAAATATTCATTAGTGACTAGCTGTTATGGATACAAAATGTCTGTATTATTTCTTTAGAGCTTTGCTTGCTATTCTCTTGTGTTGTGCCTTGAATTTTAGTTTTCTAAGTAAAGATTAATGAGTATGAGTATAATCTACTAACTGAACTTTTGTGAAGTATGTGGCCAACTAGGCTTTTATTGTATATATATTCTTTGTTTAGTCTACCTGCTATAGATTGTGTGTAATACTTTGTTTATTTTCTTTATAATTTTTAGCATTGACAGAAGAACATTATGTCTTTTAATGTTTGGATATAATCTCACTTTATTATGTTTTTTTGGTCTAGATGTATTGTCATAACCTATTTATTATTTCATTAGAAGTTGCACCAATTGCCTGCTCTCATTTTATGTATTTTGATGGGGTAAAGGGTTTGGAATAACAGGTTGAGTGGTTGGCTACTAAATATCAAATTACGATACTAAAATAAATTTTAAACAATACGAAAAGTAATTTAATCCAAACATATATCACATAATCTCCTAAAATTATTTAAAAAAACAAATATGATAGCAACATTATTATAGTAATTAAATAACACTTTAATTATTATATAATACGAAAAAGACTATAATTATATACTTGTAAGTTTTATGCGACAAAATGTGACGGAATCCGTCTCCTCCTACAATTGCAATGCACAAATGAATATGCCTTCGGCCTTATTCTGTAGATATTTTTGTTTACAAATGAATGAGAATGTGTGGTGTAAACAAAGAAAATGAGTAGCGACCATATGGACGCTAAATTGGCGGCAATTTTTCCGCGACGATGGTAAATAACGACCATGTGGTCGCTAAATGCGCGGTATAGCGCACGCCAAAAGTTCGGTCTTTAGCGTAAGTATTTAGCAACCACATGGTCGCTTGGTGGTCGCTAACTATTAGACCAGATTTAGCGACATCACTCCAGTATTTTTGTGACCACGTGGTCGAAAATGTTAGCGACAATGTGGTCGCTAAATACTCGTGCCAATATTTCCCGTGAACTTTTAATGATCATTTCTTATGTAGTCGCTAATTTTGCGACCACGTGGTCACTAAGTTTTTTTGGTCTGGGATTTGGCGATCATGTAGTCGTTATTTAGCAACCATATTCTATGGTCGTTAAATATAGGACACTAAATCAATGGATTGGTGTAGTGGGATAAGATATATGTTCTTGTTCTATTGTATAATTCTTACAAGTATCTAAATTGCTTTAAGTTGAAGTTTTCTCCATACACAAAGAGCATCTCTTTTGTTTTTTTTTTGTTATAATGGGAGAATATGAATGATTTTGTTGCATTAGAGTACAATTTTTAGGGAAAATTTTCATATGACCCAGGCATATCAGTACTGTAAAATTCATATTTTTATGATTCCAATACATGGCAAGTCAAACAAATATATTGTCATATTATATCAACATTCTATAGACATAATGTATACTATTAAACACATTGCTAACTTTTTTATTTGGTGAGAGTTTGATATCAATATTCGTCATTCGACCATTGTAAAATTGTGATTGAATTAAATAATGGAAAAACGATCAAAGCTTAAACGTTTAAATTTGAGAAAATGCGGATTCAAAAAGGAGATTTTAAAAATATAGTTAACCAAGCATGGTGGGTGGAATTTGTGGGATAAAATATGTTTTAACTAGTTAAAAAGACAAGACTATTTAAAAATCATGCAAAACAATGGAATAAGCAAACCCTTAGAAATACATTTGAACAGTTACGAACCATTGAAGACGACCTCTTAAAGATTCAAAATCCATATCTCTCCTCTACCAGAGACAATAAAAAAAACAACTAAAACTAATTAGGAAAAAGGAACGCATCTTGAACTTTCATAAAATTAATTGGAAGCAAATAGCGAAAACAAAACATATAAAACTAATTGACACAAATGTATGTTACTTTCATAAAATCGCAAACAGACGTCGAAATAGAAAAGTTATCAGGGAAATCAAGGCTGGTGATTGAACACAAATATATGTTTAAACTAGTATTAGGGATGAAATCTGAAATGACTTCAAAAAATAATACACCAAAGAACCAATAAACATTGTGATCTTAAGATATTAAGTTCATTTAATAACAAAAGAAATAACAAGTACACATAACAATGAATTAACCAAAGTTGTCTCTAATGAGGAAATTAGGAATGCCTTAATGAATATTGGTTCTAAAAATCACCAAGACCAGATGGCATGTCTGGTGAATTTTATAAATCGTAATAGGATATAGTAAGACCATCCATGATCAAAGCAGTCAAAAGTTTCTTCCATTCTGGATTGATATTAAAACAAATAAAACACATGTTCATAACTTTTCTCCCTAAATGAGATAATATAAATTCCACAAATCATTATATACCAATTGGTGTATGCTCGATAATATATAAAATAATAAACAAAATTATCACTAAGCGATTGAAAAAAGTAATGAGAAAAAATATTTGCCCTTTAACAGGGTGCTTTCGTTAACAATAGAACAATACAAGATAATGTATTAATCGCGTATGAAATATTCAATTTATTCAAAGGGAAAAAAGAATAAATATGGACGGGTAGCCAAACTAGCCATCATATTGGAAGGTAGTTGATTTTTAGGGATTTTCCAAAAGGAAAAGTGGGTAAAAAACTGCTCACTAAAATCATAGAAAATTTATTTGGCATTGTTAGTTGAAATGTGTCTATCGTAGTTTATGGAAATTGAAATTTGGCCAAAAAAATAATCAAAGGGGGAGATTCTCTTATGTTGTATATGGTAGTTGAAATTTGTCATTTCACATTGAAATTCAAATTCAAATAATAACCTTTTACCGAGCACCTTATAACATATATTAAATATAAGTATTTAACCTCAACAACTAATTTCAAGACGTAACATCAGTATTAACTTGCTTTAACATCAACAACGTTAGCAGGCTTCGACAAATGATAGTTGATATGAGTATATGTTTATGAAGTTGAAGTTGATAATAGTTGTTTAAATTAGGTACTTATGATGGTGATAAATAATGAAGTGTTTGGTAAATTGGATAGTTGATATTTTGAAAAAAAAAGTGCAAAATAATTAAAAAAGGCTTATGTGATTAATGATGTGATGAGAGAGAATAATGTGGAGGTATATGAGAGTGGTAAATTTTGAATTAGGTAGTTGATTTTTTGGAGAATCACCTACATAATTAAAGACCATAAGGTGGGGGGGGGGGGGGGGAGAAGCTTATTTTTAGTAGAATTTCAATTCCTATAAGTTGCATAAACACATATCAACTAGTTTTGCCAAACACCTAAAATGGACTTAATTGTGAAGAAAGTCCATGGGCCCGGTAGGTAGGTAAACTAGGGACGTGCCAGTATGAACGTACATGCGCGTATGGGTCTAGCATATAAACTCATGGAGTTCCATCCTAAAACCAATTGACAATAGTAGGAGTAACTCAAGAGTATATATGCTAAGCTTGATCTCTCTTTACATTTCAGATGTGAAATAGATTATTATTCTCAACAAATTATTTTTGCAAATTCCATCAATTACTTATAAGCTCTATTTCAACTTGGTTAAACACATATCACATAATAAAAAAACTCTCCCAAAAGAATGAACACGCAACATGCGCTTATAACCTCTACCCTCATCCTGGTCCAAACCCTAGCAATGCCATGGCCGCCGCGCGTGGAGCAATTCGGTTCCGGCAAACACCGTACCCCAACACCGGTCTAATCCCACATCAAATCAAGAGACAAACTCATGCCTAAGCCGAAGATAAAACACCTGCTTTGTGGTCAAAACTTCTCACGCCCAAATCAGAATCCTTCCATGGTGTTCTTGTCTATAGAGATTGCATAAGTAATTGCATCGAGATACCAACCCCCTTGCTGAGCCCCATCCTTTTCCCCTTGTTCTCGGTGGATTTCAAAGGGTTTCCACTTATAAATCTGATGAAAAGGGCGTGAATGGCCATGAACAAGAGAGGCCTTGAATCAATGAGGCCGACGGCCAGTAGAAAGCCACAAATTCGTCCTCGGCAATTTCATCTGCTTTTGGTGCGTTCCGGGAATGGCCAGTGGGGGTGTCGTCGTCGGTGGTTGTTGTCCAACAGGTTGCCGGAACTGGTGTGTAACCAACTCCAATGGCCTTTCCACTCGATCTCCAAGCACGTGGCGTCCGGGCGGCGTGGATGTCGTCTTGGGTCCAACCACTACAAAAACTCCAGGAGGTTATGTAATCTTCCCTCACCTCCCTCTTGTTTTCCTGCTCTGCCCGTCAACCTCTGTTTCCTTTCCACCCTTGTGTACGGTTATTCCTTTATTCTACAATTCTCTTTGTTAATCTTGGGAGACCCTTTCAACTTTTATTGGTTCCTGCCGTCTCCCAAAAGCAGGCATAGCCTTCCCTCAAAAAAACTTGGAAAATGCTTCTATAGTTTTCTCAACTTGCCTTACTTGTTGATGCTTTTCTTTTTTCGCCCTTCTTCTTGTTTGTTTTTACTCAATCCAGAAACTGTGCTCAAAATTGGTGTAAGTATTCTCCTATATGTGAGTATTTATGTGTGTTTATGCCTTAAACATTTCATACTTGTGGTAACAAACCACAAATTCCCAAAATGCATTACGGTTCTGTTGAAAGGGTTTGTTGACAACAAATAAATTTATAGTCAAGACCCCGCTTAGTATAGCAGAGTCAAGATCGTCAACGGGAAGCGAGGTTGTGTCTAATTACTAAACTAAAAAAACAAAGGAACAAACAGAACAAAAGCAAAAACAAAGTAAAGCAACCAGTTTAAGTACTGAACAGGTCGGTACCGACCCAGTCAAGGTCGGTAACGATGCACAACTGAACGTAAACAAAGCAAAATCACAAAGAAGACTACAAGCTCGGTACCGATCTTCAGGGACTCGGTAACGAGGTATGGCTGGGTTTAAATTTTGACTAACAAGTAAAAGAAAAATCTAAGATAAGGGTCCACCACAACATAATCATGCAATCGGGATAATTTGAATCATAAAAATCATGCCTTTTAACATAAAGTTATCAACTTTCGTTGAATACAAGCAAATCAATCAATTTTCATAAATCAGTTCACTTCATCTACTTATTTTGAGCCAAAGTTTTCAACTTTCGTTATCAAACTTTATCACAATTCAAGTTTATTACTTTCTCTTTCGATTAAGTCACAAACTCGAATTACTTCAACTTTCGTCAAAGCATAAGCACAAACAAGTAGAAAATAGATAAGAGGCATTCAGTTCTTTCAAATTATCATTCATGCATAATCATGTTGGGTTTCTAACCCCAATCCTATAATAAAGGACTACTCACTCATGATTGAAGAGAAACAAACAATGTAGTTGAAGGAAAACATAACTTGTATTAAAATCTAAATCTTACTTGAATTCAAAACAAACTTTGTCTCAGAACACACCTTAGAACATAAGAGAAAATCCCACAATTCTTCTTTCTTGAGCTCTAAGCAACCAACTTCTCTCCTAAACCGTACGTACGAACTAAAAAACCTAGAGAGAGAGAGAGAGTCGTGTGTGTGCCTCTTCTATCTAAAAACAAAAGTATTTATACTAGAGGATCTATCTAATAGTTTCCTTAAAGATAAAATAACTAAAGATACAAAGATCTCGGAATAAAAATCATTAAAAGCACTTAAGTCGGCTATGTCTACTGATGAGCACTTTTACGTCGTTATAAAAGCACTATCAAAGAAATACCTAACTTTCTAACCTGAGTAAAGTGGAAGCAAGGGTCGAACCCACAGAGACTCGTGTAAATGTGTTATTGCTTAAGTGCCAAGTAACCAAATAAGGGGGGTTTTAATGAGTGAAATTCTAATCAAAGTGGAAACTATCTAAGAATGCAAATATGATTGAGTTTGACAAATATGAGAAAAGCATGTTCAACTAGTTACATCCATCATAGATATGCTTATTGATCATTGATTCTCTTGATTCTCAATTCCCTTGAATAATCTATTGTGAATTATACTCCTACTAAGGATTATGATTCAAACTTCATAAATAGTTGAAAGAATTAACAGTCTAAACAACCCTAATCATTTAACAACCTAAAACAACGTCTAGATTCAATTAAACGACAGCTTTACGAATCAAGTTATCAATAGAAACAAACACTTAGAGCAAACAGACATCTAAGTTATTTATGGATTTATTCCCTTCTACAATTGAATAGCCCGAACGGGTCTAAACAATTATAGATACTACTTTATCTAATCAACCCCGAACGGGCATCAATCAGATTAGTTGTAAATTAACCTAGAAATTCTATTAGATAGCTAATCTAACAAAACCCTAGAATAATTCTGATTCAATTAAGCACAGAGAATAAAACCTATTCAAGTTGATGAGAATCAATCAAACCTCACAATATTATGCAATCTATGATTTCAATAACTAGTCAAACACAAGGGAAATTAGCAATGTATAATTGAACTAAAAATCAAACTTACAAAGGTTCAAAGGTTCTTCCTTGAGAGAAAACCCCAGCCTCCAAAAGTATGATCCAAGTTATCTAAATTAAAACTAACATAAAGTATTTGTATGTCTTCCAAATAATCCTCAAAAGATCTATCTTTAAGCTATACTCGGATATGATATAACCCTAGGCCCGAAAGTCAAGCCCAAAACTTCCCCGCGTAGAAAACACCGATTGCGCGAGTTGCATGAGGATTGCGCGGCCGAGCAATTTTCATCCCGCGCAATCATCCCTCAGTTGGAATTGCGCGGCTTAGCCTCTGAATTGCGCGGCCGAGCAATTGTCATCCCGCGCTTTTGCCTCAGTTCAGCATTCAAGTGTCACTTCAGAGGCTGTTTTGACCCACTTAGAGTTGGAATTTAGACTCGGAGTAAAAATATGAATTGTAGATATTTGAATTAGCTTTCCATTGATAACAAATTCAGCTCCATCCGAGCACTATACCTCCCAAACCAAGCATTGCAAGATAGAGGTGTCGAAACAAGAACTCCAATGCATAGCCCGGGTTTAAGCATTCTTTTCACACAAGCTCTTGGGCGTTAACTCTTCTAATCTTCACTTGTATCACTATAAGCTTCATCTTGATCCTCCACAATCATCTAAGATCCATCCCATCCATGCTTGTTTACCTAAAGATCTGCAAAACCGAACAAAACAAGCGCAACTACCCGAAAACACAAAATCCTAGAAACTAACCAAAAACCATCCTACAACTAGCTAAAACTTATATAAAACATGCATCTAAACTACTCCTATATGCAATCTATCATCTACCGACACGGGGACCTCGGTAACGACCCCCGTCAAGGTTGGTAGACACTTCAAATTTTTCTGAACTTTTGTCTTCCTGATGCCTCGATACCGACCCCTCCAAGGCCGGTCACTCCTCTTTTAGATTTCTTCGGGGTTTCTTCTAAAAAAAATCTTCATTTCTTCCTTCCTAGCCATGCTCTCTCACTCTCCTCCATCTTGATGTCGTCAAAATGCTTCCAAACTTGTTCCAAAACTTACACACAAACACCAAACTAGAGTAGTTTCCACACTTTTCACAAAAAAATATGCAAACTAAACCAAAAGACACAAAACTAATACAAAATACAACTAAACAAGACTAAACAACCTAGAAAAACACTCTAAAATTAAGCTAAAAACACGGACATCAAAATACCCCTTACTTATGCTTGCTTGTCCTCAAGCAATCACTATACATAAATCAAAACCATCAACACATTCTTCAAGTAATAGTCCTTATCAAAAAGCAATTTCAGCACAAGTGAGAATAAGCACTCTTAACGTCATCACACATATATGAGCAACAAATAAACATAGTAATCACAATCCAACCTCACAAGGAATATGTGTTTCACTCAACTCTCATGTGTTTAGGCTTATAAGTACAACTCTCAACTCAATCAAACATGCAAAAACTCATAGAAAATGTAATTTATATTACCAATCTCTCTACCAAAGATGTCAAAACAATTAAAATCATCAAGAGAATTTAGACTCAATGGAAAACTTCATAGAAACTTCCATTCGACCGAGTTGTAATGGGGCTTGGTACTAACTGTTGAACCAGAAAAAAAATCATGGATATATATATATAAGAAGAGGCTTTACACGTAAATGTATGGTTGAAAATCCATATGGTCAACTTCTCCAAAACAAACCAATCTGTACGTATACATGCACGCAGGTTTGGTGGACACATATGTTGGAATTGGGCCTTATTTGAAATGGGCTAGTAACATAGAGTATATATGAGAACCCATTATCTTATAAAAGATGGGAATTCAGTGCACTACACGTTATGGCTATAAATCATTTTCAACGTCCACATGTGTAACGTCCAAATCCGTAGAGGCTAAATATGCATGTATGCCATTTTCAACGTCTGAAGGTGTAAAGTTTAAAAGTTATTAAGGCAATAATGAACTTAATTAGCCTTGATTATTTGCACCGAAAAGAAACGCCTTTTGGCAGTGCTTGTTGTCCACGTTTGAAGACTTGTTGTCCACGTCTGAAGGCATACAAGACTACTATATATACATGTGGGTGGCTATTGCAAGAGGGGAGGTACACAGAAGGAAACAAAAACTAAAAAGAGAGAAGAAGAAAGCATAAAAAGTCCACAGGGCAAGCAGGAACTATTATAACGTGTTTCACGTTCGTTTTCAAAGTCCAAATCCCAACAAGTGGTATGCTCTCCTCTCTTTAAATCCTTTCTTATGTACTAATTATTTTTAGGTGTTGTATACTCATTCAAAAAACAGAATGACATATACTTCAAAGGCCCGTTCTTCGATCGAAATTGGTCGGTTCGATGCCCCTCTAAGGCCTGTGATCGGCTAGTTTTGATACGATACCATTTCGAGGGCTCGTTTCATGACTACTCTAAGCCCAAATGGAGATGATTGGATCGTGGTCATTCGTACGAGGAGAAACATTCTGTTTCTATCCTCATACGGATAATTGCGTCTACAACACGGTTACACCAAGGGCTCATTCGATCACCGAGACAAACCGCTTGGCACCGAGACGGACATGGCGGCTGTTTTGGAAGACTATAGATAGCCCGAACGGAGGTGAATTGGAACGTGGTCATCAATTTTGAGGAGAAACATTCCGTTTCGGGCCTCTTACGGGTAATCACTTTTACGACACGCCTACAATGATGGCTCATGATTAACCAGGCTGGATCGCGTTGCACCTAGATGGATGCCGCATTTGGTTTGGATGTCTACGGATGGCCCGAAACAAAGTGTTTCCCCAATCCGAAGTCAAAGTTGATGATGTTGGTGCCCTGGACTTGTGAGTTCCTTAGAAGATTCAAGGGAAAAATGAAGCCTATGGTGCAATGAGTTCATGGGAGTGCAAAGCAAACTGACAACAAAATTACCTACTGTTACAAAATAAAGGCGTAGACATGTCCCATATGATAAACTACAGGAAGAATATCTTTCAAGAATAAAGCCACATCAAACGTACATATAGTCTTACTATATAGTACATATATGTGAACATGGAAAAGACTAACTTACCATAGAGACTCTATCTAAAGGGCCGATGTGGTTTTTCAAGTGGTGATAAATGTGGTCGAGTCTCGATAGAGTCTGAAGTTTGAAACCTGCCTAGTACACACATTCAACTTGTATTAGTGTCTAACACTAATTAAGGTGCAAGAAGACAATAGAAAAGTTGTTAGCTAGCTACTTTGAAGAAGGGGTGGCGATCGAACTTCGATCAAATCAAAAACCAAAACCTTCAAGCCACAGCCTTATACATGATGAAGTGAGCCTTATATGGTGAAATTAGCCAAAGTTTTACATATAGTCAAAAACTAGTTGATGACCCGGATCTTGTTCGGGGAGTTTTTAAAATAAAAATTACAATATATTATTAAATATGATATAGATATTATAATTTATATAATAAACCAATATTATAAATATTTAAGTTAATTATAATAATATCTTTTATTATTAAATGAATACAAATATTATCTTATTTTTAAAAATGTTATTTATAATATTTATGTAATAAACATACAAAATTTAACGTTCTTAACTCATTGGGTTGACCCGAATCCGCACAAAAACCGCAATGAATTGACCCAATCAATCCGTAAATTTTAATACATGAACTTGTAGTCAACCGAACCTGAAATGACCAAGCCTAAACTTGACTGAACTAACCCGATTAACTGGTTTAACATTAAGGGATCAATAATTTTTAATTTATTTATTAAGGTATCCGTAATATAAAAAAATCAACATACTTATGAATAGAAAATTAATATATTGTAAAACATAACATATCTATACGAATATTAATTAAAAAATTATCATACGTATTAATATAAAAATGGTATAAAAATCATCATGCTTATGGATAGAAAATTTAAAAAGTTGTCATATTTGTGAATGAAAAATTAATCTATGAAAATCGAAAAGTTAATATAAATTCTAGCATTAAAAACATGGTCCTTATTAAATAAAAATGTGTGGATGACAATATTCTATTTAACTATCATATTTATAGATAAAACATTAATATATAAAACCCGACGTATTTATGGATGATAATTTAAAAAGTTATCATTCTTAGACATAGAAAATTAATATTCTAAAATTCGAAATTAATATGAAAAATATGGTCAATATTCATTAAAAACATTGACATACTTATGAACAAAAAATTTATATAAAAATCCGAAATTAATATAAAAATACATGATTAAAAATATGGTTCATACTAATTAAAAACGTTAGTATAATTTTTAATAAAAAGTTAATATAAAATAATATGAAAATTTAATATTGAAAACCCAGAAATTAAAATATGGTTCATATTTTATACTTATAGATATAAAAATTATCTATTTTATTTAGAGATATTAAATTAATTTATTATGGAATTTTGAAGTAAAAAAGGATAGTTGGGATATTAAATTACTATTTTATATTTTTCATATTTATGGATAGAAACTTAATATTAAAAATATACTTATAGATAGAAAAGCTATAAAAAATGATTTTATATTTATCATATTTATGGATAAAAAACTTTTTTTTTATCTAATATATGAAATTATTATTTTATGTGTTATACATATGGATAGAATTATTGTATTATTTCTTTATATTTTTTAAATTTTGATTAAATTGATATATGTAAGGATATTTCTATAAAATTATACCTATTTTATCTACAAAAAACTATCATTTACAATATAATAAACATGTGCAAAGATAAAAATAATGAAAACTCGTACCAAATTTTCAAATTGATAATCATACCAAATTGATAATTAAATATTAGAATAATAGAAAAAATTTCAAGATAAAGTTAATATCCGTACGTTATCCATATAGTATAATTTTTATAAATATTGTACATACAAACCGTGCTCGTGAAAAAAATAACCATACGATCAATTATGTAGTATATTTTATCTATATTATATAGATAGAAGATAATTAAATATTACAATATAATGAACATGAACAAAGATAAAAAGAATGGTAGAAACTGTTAAATATACAAGTTTTTATTGTAAAAATGTCCAAAAGGGCATCCCTTACAATTTAATCTAAATAAGGGTATTTTTTATATTGTCAACTTTTTTAAGGGTATTGGTGCAAATTCGCCTAAAAATAATGGGTAGAGTAAATTTTTTATCGAATCTCATATAAATTTTATAAAAAAATTATTAAGTCAAGTGAGTGGATAAAATTGGAAATTCCATAAGGTGATTGAATTACATAATATATAATTTATTAAAAAATCATTATTAAAAATAGGTTGGCTGGAATATAAATTCTTAATGACGAATCTGACCAAAGTGCTTCAGGTTTAGAAGATATATATATTGATAAAAAAAATATGATATAAAATTTAATGTATGTAATTTATTGCCTATAATATGTATAAAAATTATTTTGTTTTTGAAATCAAATGAAAACAAATTAAATCTAGATTATTAAGTTTAAAATTGAAGATAAACATAATTATTAAGATAAAATAATATTCATTGCTCTTTTTCCTTGACAATATTTCATAAACAGGTTTAACTCGTTATACTCGTTGTGTCGTGCACAACTATATGGACTTAATACTTAGATTATTTAATGAATTGTATTTTAATTTAATATAAAAAATAAAAATAACTTATTTATTAGAAAAATCATTAAGGTGAGCCAATATAATGTGAGGCACAACCAAAGTTGTTAAGGTGAGTCTAATATAAGTTTGATAGATTAATGATAATTTAGTTATGAAAAATTATAAACAAAAATTATTTTATTAGAACCATTAAATTTTATAAATGTTTTAAAAAAATAATGTAAATTCTTATAATTTTTTTAATTAAATTCAATTATTTAAAAATCTTTTCAATAAAAAGTTAAAAAGATAATTACAAAGAAGAGATTAAAAAAAATATGAATGAACAATATAATTTTTTTTTAAAATAAAAAATCTTTTATATTAACATACATAATCCAAAAAGGAAATTAAGGAAAAGATAATATAATTTTTTTATCAAATTTTAATTTAGGCAAGTAATTATATACATATTTAAATTTTTTAATTTTTTATCTAAATTTGATTTAAGATAAATCTTTTACATAAATAGATAAAAGGGTAAAGATAAAATAAATTTTTTATGTTTAATTCAAATTCGAATTAATTTTTTCCAAATATAAATATAGTGTAATGTTAGTATTAGATAGAAAAAATTAATAGTAAAAATATTTTCCTACCTTATTATGATAACAATCTATCATTATATATTTAAAAAATATTATGTTTTATTTTTCCTTTCTTTCAATTTTTTATTAAATATATTAGAATGTTAGTTTTTATAAAAATTAGATAGATTTTTAGAAAATTTAAAAGAAAAAATTATAAATAATAAGAATACAAAATTAATTTTTAAATATAAGGTGGGACCAAAATTGTTCTGGTGGCTCGAAAAGGCTTGACTTTAATATATATTATAGATAGATAGATATTTCAAAGATATTATCATTTATATGGCTATTTTTTATTTCAAAGATATATATGTGACTACATGAACATATTTTTTCTTATATTTTTTAATTTATCTTTTACAAATCTGATAAATGTAATGTCCTTTTTTATTTGTATTCGTAAAATATACTAATATTATTTTATCTTTATATTTATTTGGAGATAAAATTTTATAAATATTATTTTATATTTATGTTCACTTGGAGATAACTTTTTTGCATAATTAACTATAAAAAAAACTAATATTTTAATAAAGGAGTGATGTGGCGCAATGTGGTGGCAGAAATTGCTTCAGCTTTAGTTATTAGTAATAGATGAAAAGAAGAGAGAAAGTTCACTGGCACACAATACCTATGCACATGGAGATTAAAATGATGGACCACACATTACACATGTGTGATTAAGCCTTCTCCTTGAACAAATATATATATATATATGTGTGTGTGTGTACGTGCAAATCCCATTTGTCATATATATTTTTAAGATCAAAAGGGAAAGAGAGGCTTACTAGCTGGTGAAGAACGTTGATCGACTACAAGCGTTAAAGCCGAGTCGACCCTTTACCGATGCCCAATCTGTGCCGAGAATCTTTGACAAACGCAAAGAAGACATGGAAATAAATCAAGATCGTTTTCTTGTGTACTACATGCTAAGATTAATGACACTAATGGAAGAAGATAAACACAAAGGCATACCTGATTATGTGGAGTTGGAGACTAGTCTTAACAACGGAGTAGAGCAAGCTATATATTGTCATCTAAATGGGTGTGGGTGAAATAAAAAAGATACTCACAAAATATATCCTCTTAATTAAGAGATATGGTTTGCCCAAAAATAATCCTCGAATATTGCCCATAATCAAAAACTGGATCTTTTTTACGGGAGTGTATTCTGTGCATATTCAATATGAAATGAGGCAAATTCAAAATCCGTTTCTGATGGATTAGCAAAATATGGGCCAGCTATGTACTAAATATATGGCCCGACTCGAGTGTTAAATGAAGGGCTCAAGTTGAGTGGATCACTTCCATATTGCCAAATCGGAAGTGATTAGTTCTTACTTTGTCCATGTTGGAACTTTCGGTTGACACCTAATTCATACATGAACATATATTAGGTGCAAATTAAAACATCTATGGGCTGGCCTATATTTAATAGAAAATTTCCAAATACAAGCATGCAAACTTAATCACGTTCAAATGTTTAAGTTTGTGCTATGTGAGCTTCATTTAATATTAAGGTGCTTAGAACCCATTAGAAAATCCAAGCCCATTGCACAATCGTATACGATATAATCCATGTACGTGAATATGCATTCAAAGAAACTATTCTAAAGGTTACAAATTGGAGAACTACGTAAAGACTTGACGCCTATAAGAGGCTACGTAGGTAACTCGATATTAAATCCAACCGAGTACAGTCGCCAAATCCCAAATTCAAATCCAAAACTTTTCGAACTACGGTGATTTGATCCCATCAAGGGTACGTAGGAAGCTTGACATATAGCGCAAATGCTCGTCGAGTTCAATCACAACCATAAGCCGAAAAATCAAACCCAAGTCCTAGTGGAAGATTTAGACAACCCTTCCTAGAAGGTGGGTCTAGTTTTCTCCATACCATGCAAATGATAGTTGAACCGATTTAGGCCCGTTTCTCTGATGCATGAAAATCCAACCAAAAATCAAAAACCCTTGAACTACGTAAAGCTTGATTCTCTTTAAAGAGATATGCAGGCAACCCATTATAATTCGGGCGCAACTCAAATTAAAAAACAAACTCAAAAGTCTCAGTGTGTCTATATTATTAGTAGAGTTGTAAAGATGTACAGATAAGCGTCGAACTTAAAAATTAAATTAGATGTGTTTGTACAAAGTTGTTTTCCTTTAACAAATTTTGTCTAACAGTAACAATAAGGCGTGGAATTTTTTTGGCTTGTGGTACTAAAAATCCTGGAACATAGACTCCTAAACTCTCTTACACAACTTGCCAAAAATATCAAAATAATATACCAAACTCTCTCAACTTTGTGCACACTCTTAAATCCATCCTAGAAAGTCTCACAAAACACCTAAAAAAAACTCTTGGATTTTTCCTTTCATTGCACTACACTTTTATTCCTTTTCTTCTTTTTTTTTCTTATGAATTTTCTCTTTTTGCTATGAATTTTTCTTCTTCTCTCCACTGCTGGGAAAGGTCGATTCCTACCCGAGTCTACTATAACTTCACTTTCTCTCTTTTTTTTTCTTCTTAAAATCATGCATTTTACCAAGAATTCTTACAACTTCTTTGAACAACAATGAGACTTCCATTCTACCCAACCCATCCTTTCTTTTGAACCAACACATCACACTCAACAAAACAAGTTTCACAACCAACTAAGTCCTAATCCCCGAATAGGGTCAAGCTTATATCGGCTAGGAATCATTTTGTGGAGCTAAAAATAAAAGGCTTAAGGCACAAGAATTGGCTTCAAAAACAAAGGATAATGTAAGGGTGGATAAGGATTAAATAAGGCTTATAAAATAAGTTCTTCATCATATGATCTTTCAAGTAATGAACTAAAATCTTATATAGGCTTTGAGAAATAAATAACCATTACAATCTCAAGAGATTATATGCACATAAGAGAGTAAATCACATAAGAAAATCAAGGCTAAATATGATCACAAGGTAATTTCGTTGGATTGCAATAAACTCATTTTTAAAGGCATATGTGCTCAATTTCATCACATGCTAAACTTCACACAAAAAACATTTTCATCAAAAGACTTGGGCTAAACTTTCAAAACATGTCAAAGAGTTTACATGATCATGCAAGCAAATGAAATCATAGAAACATAAAGACAAGGTTACTATCTGTCCTTAAATCTTTTTGTGATTTTTCAAAATTTTCAATTTTTTTCCTTTTTTTTTTAGAAAGCAAGAAAGCAACTTAACCAAGCAAAAGACATCAAAAGACATAAATAAAGCAGAAAGAAAGAGATAGGGAAAAGAAAACGAACTCACAAATTGGTTTTTGAAGCAGTGGAAACCTTTGGAACATCTTGAAAAGAGAGAGAAAGAGAGAGAATCAGTCAAATGGTGGAAAGCGCTTCTCCAAGTTATGCATAAACATAGCAGTAGATTGCTCGTTGGTCGTGACCCATCGTGTCTCAAACGTCCTCCAACACTGCTCGACCACCTTGTAGTGTTGCTCATCAATCTCCCGCTGAGCCACGTAAGCATCTTGAAATTGGGTCATCCTATCGTACATCTGAAACTGACCCATCTGTAGCCTATCCATATGCTGAACCATATCATTAACCCATGGAGGAGGTACAGAGTTTGAATTGGAGCCTTCACCGGGATGGTGGACGTTGTAACCCGCAAAATGCTCAGTGGACCCCCGGTAACTGTACCCTTTACCCATAGGTACCGTGCTGTCTGTGGTGAAAACAAGGGTCGATACCGACCCTGTAAGGGTCGGTAAGGGGGTCATAAACCGTAATACCGCACTCGTCTGGCACGTTAACGTGCCCATCTGCGTGGGCAACTCCCTCGGTAACCGAACCCATATGCATTGTATCTCTTCTTCCCTCTGAAACCGTGATGCCCTTGTCCTCAGTGAAGCTTCCTGCTCAGGTCTTTTAGCAAGGGGGAAGGGTGTAGAAGTCCACGCTTCGTACCAATTGGGAAGGTACAAGAGCTCCAACTTGTCCTTTGTGACCAACACCGTGCCATCATTGACCATGGTGGTTACTCCCTCACGACACCTCTTGAAAATTCCAAACGACACCCAGTAAGTGGTGTCCAACTTCTGTGGCTTGAGTGCAGTGTATCGGGAAAGATCAAGCTCACAAGCCAAGGCAAGAATAGTCACCATCCCTCCAAAGTAGATCTCCTCCAATTTTGCCCCCTGCTGCTCTACATATGTTACCCATTCATATCCAAAATTCATGGGAGCGGGATCGGTGAACAACATGGTACGTAGACAACCCACCTCCGTCCTTGTAGGTCGAGATAACTCAGTTTTGGCCCAAATGGTGGTGCCTAGAATCTGCAGGATGATGCAAAAAAGTGGATTGGCTATTTGGGAGCCAGGGAGTGCACGTACTGAGCAATGAGCTTGGCCCGTGATGTAGCCCCAAGTCTTTGGGACTTTGAAATGGTTAGGAGCTATGTAATCTGGGGAAGTGTTAGGGAATCCGAGGAGTGTGTTGAACTCGCCCTGGTGAGATGTAATCCCCATTCCCGAGTCTGAAAGTGATCATCCCCACAGATCTCGGACTCTTGAACCTAGTTTGGAGAGTAGCCACGAATTCTGCAGTGAGAGCTGGGTAGTGAGGAAGGTCTTCAGCTTTTAGGAGGTGGGTGGGATGCGCCAATGTTGGAGAAGGCATGCTTGAGGTCCTTGTAAATACACAACTTCTTCCCATGGACCTTGGAGAACCACCTCGTTTTATGAGATCGTTTGAAAACAATCTTGAAGATCTCTGCCTCCTCATTAGTTGTCACCTCCACATTATCCATTGATGGTGGAGATTGAGATGGAGATGGCCTCCTTGTTCTCTTGCTTGCTCGGCTTGAACTTGCCATTGTAGACTTGGGGTCGAAATCCGGGTTTATTTCGGTTACACTACGAGGGTCGGTAATGACCCACCTGTAGTTTTTCACCGAGTTTGCTTTTTGCTCTAATTTATGTCCTTTTTCCTATAACACTCAAGGAATTCTTTTCCGAAAACTCTAAAACATACACTAAAACAACCAAAAAGAAAGCTAGGAAAAAGAAAAATTAAGAAAGGAAAAACTAAAGCGGGTTGCCTCCCGCAAGTGCTATTTTTAACATCGTTAGCCCGACACACTTATCTTGCTAATCTGAGGATGTGAGAGCCCATGTGGCTCGGATATCCTCATCCGGGTCTGCTTGCTCAAGGTATTTCTTCAGACGGTGACCATTAACTTTGAAGATGGCTCCATTGTTTCAACTAGATCCACTGCTTCATGGGGATATATGTGGTGGACCACGAATGGCCCACTCCATCTTGATCTCAACTTCCTTGGAAAAAGGCGGAGTCTAGAGTTAAAGAGGAGTACCTTGTCACCAACTTCATAAGTTTTTGGCATTAATTTCTTGTCATGCCACTTCTTGGTGCACTCCTTGTAGATCTCGGCGTTCTCATATGCTCTTAGCCTCAACTCCTCTAGTTCTTGCAAGTCCATGAATCGTTTTGCTCAAGCCTTGTCGAGCTCCATGTTAAGCTCCTTGAGAGCCCATAATGCTATTGATAGGGATTTACTCAACAACAAATAAATTTGTAGTCAAGACCCCGCTGTGTATAGGGAGGTCAGGATCGTCCACGAGAAGCAAGGTTATGTTTGTTTACTAAACTAGAAAGCAAAAGAACGGAAAACGGAAACAAAAACAAGGAAGATCAACCAAACAAAGGCTCGAACGGGTCGGTACCGACCTTGTCAGGGTCGGTACCGACCTTGTCAGGGTCGGTATCGATCTTGGAATTAAACTTAGAATGAAGCAAACAACACAGAGAACACACACAGGTTCGGTACCGATGCTAGTACCTCGATACCGATGTAAGCTGAGAATAAAAACGGACTTTTGAATGAGAGAAATGCTCTAGGATAAGGGTTTACTGCGACATAATCATGCAATTAAGATAGTGTGAATCATAAACATCATGCTTTGTACATAAAGTCACCAACTTTCGTTGATTAAAGCAAGTAAATCGATCAACTTTCATAAATCAACTCACATTCTACTTATTTTTTATCCAAAGTTTGTAACTTTCGTTATCAAACAATATCAACATTCAAGCTCATAACTTTCTCTTTCGATTAAGAAACAAACTCGAATTACTTTCACTTTCGTCAAAGCATAAGCACAAAACAAGTAGAGAAAAGATAGAAGGTATTCATTCAACACACACCATTCATGCACAATCATGTAGGGTTTTTAACCCCAACCCTAGAAAAGAGAACTACTCACACATGATCGAAGAAAAACAAACAAAGAGATTAAAAGAGAACATAATTCGAATTAAAACAAAAGGCTTACTTGAATTAATACTCAAAACTCGTCTTAAAACACAACTTCTTCTCCAAGTAATCTAGAAAACAACCTAAAATCAGGCAAACATAAGAGAAAGGTGCGAGTTTTTTATCTTCTCACGTCTTTCTCTCTCTTCGCCAAATAACCCCCCTTCAAATTAAAGCTAAGACAAGGTATTTATACTAGAAAAGCTATCTAAAAGTTTACATAAAGATAGAACTTTCTAAAATAAAAAGATTACGGAATAAAAATATAAAAATCTCAAAGTCGGTCAGGCCTACCGACACAGAGGACCTCGGTGTCGACCCTGTCAGGGTCGGTAGACTCCTGCTGAACTCCTCTTGAACCAGCCTTTAGCCTCAACTCCTCTAGTTCTTGCAAGTCCATGAATCGTTTTTCTTCGGCCTTGTCGAGTTCCATATTGAGCTCTTTGAGAGCCCATAATGCCTTGTGCTCCAACTCGACGGGCAAATGGCATGCCTTGCCATACACTAGATTGTAGGGAGTGGTGCGTAAAGGTGTCTTGTATGCCGTCCTATAAGCCCATAAAGTGTCATCAAGCTTGGATGACCAATCCTTCCTAGAGCGGGAGACCGTCTTCTCCAAGATGCTCTTGATCTTCCTGTTTGAAACTTCAACCTGACCGCTAGTTTGGGGATGGTAGGGTGTTGCCACCCGATGTGAAACCCCATACTTAGCCAAGAGAGCTTCAAAGCTGCTCTCTATGAAACGGCTTCCACCCACTTAGAGACATAATCAGCCGCGACAAGGATGTACTTATAGGGGCCTGATGAGGGGAAAGATCCCATAAAGTCTATGCCCCAAACGTCGAAAACCTCGACCTCTAGGATCCCTGTTAGCGGGTTCTCATGCCTCCAAGTGATGTTTCCTGAGCGTTGGCATTCATCACATGAAGTCACATAATCCTGTACATCCTTGAAAATGGTTGGCCAATGGAGACCACTTTGGAGAATCTTCACCGTGGTTTTGAATCCTTTTGCATGGCTACCAGTGGGGAGAGTGTGACATTGACGGATCACACTTTCTATCTCTTCTTTTGGAATACATCACCTAAAGAGGTGATCACTTCCTTGCTTGAACAAGTAATGATCATCCCAATAGTACAATTTGACATCATGTAGAAACTTCTTCTTCTTTTGTGGAGTCAAGCTCTCGGGAATCACGCCTCCTACAATATAGTTAGCAAAATCCGCAAACCAAGGGGCCTTTGACCCTCTAATAGCATGAAAGGAATGAAGAGAAGTAGAAGAAAGAGATAATGAAGGATATGAATTGGGTGGTATTGAAATAAGGTGAGAAAACGTACTTGGATGGCTCGGTATCGACCCTATGGCTTCACTACTTTCCACGATAATGACCTCTTTTGGCTCGGTATCAAGATGTCCCACCACGGTATCGATGATTTTTGGCTCGGTACCGATGTACCCAGCATTCTCCAACCTCGGTGATGGGTCGGTACCGACCCAACAACTCTCTGCAGTTTTTAACCTCGTTCGACATGAGGTGTTCGTCCGGTCTAGAGCCATTGATCGGTACAAAATTGTTGGATTCCGTGATGTGTTCAACCGACAACCTAGATAGGTGATCTGCCACCAAGCTTTCTGCTCCCTTCTTGTCTCGGATTTCATGATCAAATTCCTGCAATAAGAGCATCCAACGAAGTAGCCTGGGTTTGGCATCCTTCTTAGCCATTAAATATCTAACAACTTCATGGTCAGTCTAAACAATCACCTTAGAACCAACAAGATAAGAGCGAATTTTTCAAATGCAAATAACACAACAAGGAATTCTTTCTCCTTCGTGGTATACTTACTCTGCACCTCATCAAGCGTCTTACTTGCATAGTGGATGGCGTGGAGCTTTTTATCTTTCCGCTGACCTAGTACTGCACCGACTGCATAGTAGCTGGCCTCACACATACTCTCAAATGCAGGGTCCAATATAGGGACTGTATAATTGACGAGCACTTTTACGTTGTTATAAAAGCACTGACAAAGAAAATTCCTAACTTCCTAACCTTAGTAAAGTGGAAGTAAGGGTCGATCCCACAGAGACTCGGATTATTTGTATTTAAGTAATATTACTAAAGTAAAAGGGGGATTTTGTGGTTATAAACTAAAATCTAAGTAATTAAATCTAATTAAAACAAAGCAAGCAAAGTGATTTGAGATTCAAATATGGGGAAAAGCGTCCAACTAGTTTCGTATCCGTTGCATACATGAGATTTGATCCTCGATTATCCTTATTTCAATTTCCCTTGACTAATCTATTGTGAATTTATGAATTCAAGCTTAATGTGGTTGTTAATATACACCGTCTTTAACAACCTTTTAACCAATTAACCTAGAAAACCTTCTATGTCAAATTGATCATGCAATTAAGTTCAAAGCATTCAATAGAAACAATAATCATGAATTCCACCGTCTATTCATGAAGTCTTGTGATTAAATTCTCCGCCTTTGATTAACCTTATTCCACCGTCTATAAGTTTAATCAAAGGATTCATCCATGAATAATCAAATTCCACCGTCTATTTAATTATTCTAGTTGTAATTCAACCTAGAAGTAAAATAGGTGGCCAATCTATTATAATCCTAAGTGAATTTAATCAATCAAGCACGGAGATATTCAATCTAGTCAAGGCAAACTAAAATAATTCAAATCTCACAAACAATCATGCATACAACTTCAACTAACTAGTTGGACATGAGAAAATTAGCTAGACATTGTCATTGAAGAAAAATAAAACTTACAAGAGTTGAATTGATCTTCAATTGCAAAACTAGGGTTTTGTCTCCCACAAATCTCCAATTCAAACTTAGAACACAAGCAATAGATAGCATAGCATTATCCCCATAATAAAATCTAAAGAAAGTATTTATATTAATGTCTAAAAATATCTTAAAAGACAATATTAAGTCGGCCCACAAAATCCCGCAAAGCCCAAGTTGGCGTCGCCGCAACGCGCCGGAGCGCGGTTTGCTCCTTCCCAGAGCGCGGTCGCGCTCTCCCGGTTCTGCCCGCACTGACGCCGCAGAAAGTCGGCTCCTCCAGGCGCGGTCTTGTCTTGGCTCCGCGGTTTGGTCCTTCATCCTTGTCTTGTAATTTCCGCCTTGGATTTTCACTTCAACGCCTCCTATGCATCCCGAGATTCCGTCCCAAGCCTTCCATCTACCGTCTTCCACCTTCCTACCTGCATTTATGCACAAAGACGCGTAAATTCCGAACTAAAAGAAAATAAAACTTAAACTAAAACTTAGAACGAAATCCTAACTAAAAATGCATATAACTGGAATAAAAACATGCTCTAAAGCCTATACCTATATGCTCTATCAAATTCCCCATCCTTGAACCTTGCTTGTCCTCATGCAAGACATAGATATCAACCACACCACAAACTAGCAAGCTATGAATTCAATTCATTTTCAAGAAGCACAAACTTAACCATGAAATCTTTGCATACATTTATCGAAAGTTTCAAACCAAGCTATTAATCCATTCTAACCCTCACCAAGGTATATGTGTTTGCACTCAACACTCAAGTGTTTAAAGGTATGTGTTTTCGCTCAAAATCATCTTTGAATGCTAACTACCATATGCTTGCATTAGTGCACTAAATCTCCACCACGAATGTTCAAATGCATAACATAAATCATGAGGTCTTTTTCAAGGTTGTAATGGGGCCAAGGTATAGACAAGTAGGAGGGGATCATTATATGGCCATGTGGTGCTAAATCTGGGAACTAGAACTAACTAAAAACCCGAATTACATCAACACTCTCTCTCAAAACTTCCTCCCAACTTATACTTCCCTTTTCTTCCATTACTTTCTTGTGAGCACTTCTTTCTTTTGCTCAACTTTTGACTTTCTTTCTTTCTACAACCCCAATTGAGATTCATTCTTTCTTTTTCATTCCTCTCTCACAAGAATACTTTGCAATTTACACACAACTCATCTCAATCAACCTTTCAAACCATCTTTTCTTTAAAGATTTTCAATAACATTCCCAACATCCTTAAACTTTTCCAACACTTTTCATTTTGGATAATCCCTTCTATTACACCTTTAACACTTTCTCACAACCCCAAAGTGCACAAATAACCCACAAACGTCCCCTAGTCAAATCCTAATTCCCGGATGAGGGTCAAGCTTATTCGGCTAGGATCAATTTTTGTGGAGCTAATAAACAAGGCTAAGGCTCAAAACAATGGGGCTACAAAAACAAAGGTATAATGTAGGGTGGATAAGGATATAAATGAGCTAAAGAAAATTTGCCTCAATCACTTTTACATCATGCATCCAAAACATATAATGTGGCCTCGAAAAAGAATCTAAACGCAAGTTCTAGAGTTAAAACAAGCAAAGAGATACACTCAAGAATTTCATGCAAAATTGGCATGTAAAGGCTTACAAGAATTCTATCAAGGCAAAATTTTGGTTAGAACTTCATAACTAGCTCAAGTTTTCACTTTCATGTACACTCCTTCATACCTAAGCAATTCTTATTTAAAACCTCCATCATAAACTTAACAAGTCATGGGATATGAAATCATGCTCACTATTTAAACAAGTGGTTCCGAGGGGAAAATGAATCCTAAATGCAAACAAACCATTTGTTTTTTCAAATTTTCTGAATTTTTCAAATTCTTATGGATTTTTCAAGCTTTTAATCAATGCATACAAAAACATAAACATGCACATGCAACTACATGATCTATCTAAAACCAAGCTCTCATAACAAAATAAATAATCCCCTTCCCCCATGCTTAAACATTACTTTGTCCCCAAAGTAAGAAAAAACATAAGAGTAAAAGAAAACTGACCATATCACAAGAACTCGTCAAACTCGGGAATCTACTCCTCGGGCGGTGGTGGTGGTGGGTATCCCGGGTATGGATACTCAGGAGCTGGATATCCGGGATAAGGCTGATAAGCAAATGGCTGATAACCCTGCTCGGACGTGTATGTGTCCATCCTCTGATGCAAATACCGGGTCTGCTCATCAACATAATCAAAACGGCTCGTCGCATAACCCCAGAAATGGTTGAAATCAGCCGTCATGCCATCCATACGAGTGTGCAAGCCACTCACTTGTGTATACAAGCCTCTTATCAACTCCACCAAATGGTTGTATTGGTGAGTAGTCATGTAATCCCCTTGGCCTTGCCGCTCAAACTCATGAACTGGTGGCACTTCAATGTGCTCATCATCACCATCCTCCTCATTATCCTCATCATCTTCAGCTGCAATATCTTCAGGAGCAGCCTCAAACTCCTCATCCTCATCCTCCTCATCAACATCCATCGAAGAGCTAGCCTCCTCAACCTTTCTCCCTAATTGCCTTCTTCTCTTAGTCCCTCCTATCACTTCTGAAACCGGTAAATCACCATCTTGAGGGTGAATAAGCCATGTGTTAGCATTGGCTAGACCAACCTTTATCTTCACCCTCTCTGGATTAGGCAACTTCATAGCAAAAGAGCTATTACCAATCACCCAATAGTACCGATTGTTCTTTACATATAGCACCTTCATCTTGTTGAAGAAAAGCAAATTCATTGGAAGAGGATCAATCCGACCCACACATCGCTCCAAATCAATACCAAAATGCTGGGCAAACCGGGTGATGATACCACCCACAGTGATCCAACCATTGATTCTCTTAACCATGAGGTCTATGTTATGCATCATGGCAGCTCCCATATCAATCTCTTGATCCTCTAGAAGACCTCTAAGGAGAAAGATATCCTTCCTAGAACAGTTATTTTCACCCTCTCCTCTGCCCGTGATAGAATGAGTGTAGAACCTCTGAAGAATCCGAATTATTGGATGAGTAATACCTGACACCTTGGTTCTAGAAGCCTGATACACATCGGTCCCAGAAAGTCGGACCCACTGTTCGTTGTTCATCCATGTAGTCCTGGACTCCCACCTATCAACATTCTTTTGGTATTGAGTAAATCTGAACAGCTTGTTGATATCTGTAAGAGTCATGCACCTCATCACCCCTTCTGACTGAAAAGTGCACCGCCCTTTATTAGCAAACCGCCCTTCTAAGATATGAGCCTCTAATGTGCTCAAGAACTCCAACACTAGGCTTCGGTAAACTGGCAATCTCATGCTCAACACGGTCAAATTATGATTACGCTCTAACTGCCGCAATTCTCTAGCCAAACCCAACTCCTCCAACAAATCCCAATCAATGTATCTCGGAGCTTGGATTTCACGCTCTTTCAATTGATTAAACCGGTCTAGATGCCTCATGTCCCGGAATTGAAGACCATAAGTCGCCGGTGTGATCTCATTGCTTGATGAAGAAGCTCTAGGTGGAGCTCGGGATCGAGCTGAAGCAGGCACAACAGCTTGGACCCTAGAAGATGCCGCTCGGGTTGCTCTTGGAGGACGACTCGTGCTTGACGGGGCATTAGCCGGTGCTTTAGTTCTACCCATTGTAGATAGTACCTACACAATAATCAACAACACCACAAGCAAGCACAATTCGATTGCCCCGACAAGAGCAATCCACCAAACAAGTAATAATAGACAATAATAGCTCTCAAAACACTCTCTTCCCCCACTAACCTAGATTAATTAGCATGAAAATTACTTAATCTCGAAATTATGGAATTTTCAACTTCTAGATATGAAACTAACTCATAATCATGCTAATATTGATGAATCTAGAGTCAAATTGAAGAAATGAGACCTAAAAATCCCTAAAATTGAGGTTTTTATGCAAAACCTAATTTAGAAAATTTTTGGGTGAGATCTTCAATTTTGGGATGAATTTTGATGAAAAGAGTGAGAATTCTTACTTGTTTGATGACTAGGAGTGCAAATCCAGGCTTGATTTGTGGTTTTTGGTCTTCAATGGAGCTTGAAGGTGAGGCTTCGATGGAGGAGAAGAGAGGGGTTGTTCGGCGGTTTGGAGAAGGAGAAGGAGTGAATGGGAAAAGCTGGGAAAATCGGGTTTAATGCGCCGAAAATTGCCCAGAGCGCGGTTTGGTACCGGGCAGAGCGCGGTCGCGCTCTCCCGGTTTTGACCGCGCTCTGGCCGCAGAAACACGGCCATTCGGAGCGCGGTTTCGGCGTTCTGGCGCGGGGGCGCTCCGGCACGCCTTAGGCGCGTTAACGCCGCAGAAAGTCGACCTCGATTTGCTCGTTCTCGGGATTGAATGCAAGGGCGTCTTGGCTTTCCTTGAACCACGTGTACCTGTTTTCTGACTTAACCTACAACTAAGAAGACAAAAGAAACCGAAAACCACACAAAACCACACCAAAAACAAAACTAAATCTAGAAAACAAATAAAAACTAAAAACAAGGCTTGGGTTGCCTCCCAAGAAGCGCTTGTTTAACGTCCTTAGCTTGACGCATTACCGCTCATGTGTTTGGTTCGTTCAAAACCGTTTCTTCAAGGATAGCATTGCTAAATCCTTCAAAATACGGCTTCAAACGTTGACCATTCACTTTCTGCACTGTATGAGTAGCTCCATCATAAATTTCCACCGCTCCATGAGGAAACGTCTTAGCTACTACGAACGGGCCCGTCCATCTCGACCTTAGCTTACATGGAAAAAGTTTAAGTCGAGATTGATATAACAAAACTTTATCACCTACCTTAAAACTTTTCCTCCATATTTTCTTGTCATGCCAAGATTTGGTCTTCTCCTTGTATATGGCCGCATTATCATAAGCTTCCAAACGTAATTCCTCAAGCTCTTGCAATTGTAGCTTCCTCAACACACCGGCCTCATCCATCTGTAGACTACAGTTCTTCACATCCCAGTAAGCTCGGTGTTGGATCTCCACCGGAAGATGACAAGCTTTACCAAACACCAACCGAAATGGCGACATTCCAATCGGTGTTTTGTAAGCCGTCCTATACGCCCATAGAGCATCGTCTAAGCGAGTACTCCAATCCTTCTGGTTTGGTGACACCGTCTCTCGATTAGACACCTCCGCTTGTCCATTCGTTTGTGGGTGGTAGGCCGTAGAAATCCTGTGTGTGACATGATTTTCTTCAAGAGCGCACTCACTGTTTTGTTGCAAAAATGGGATCCCTTGTCACTAATTAAAGCTCTAGGAATCCCAAATCTTGAGAATATATGCCCCTTCAAAAATCTGCCACAAATCGGGAATCATCAGTCCGGGTGGCCTTCGCTTCCACCCATTTGGAAACGTAGTCCACCGTTAATAAAATATAAATATTCCCGTAAGAGCTAGGAAAGGGGCCCATGAAGTCTATACCCCAAACATCAAATACCTCACAAAAGATAATTGAAGTTTGAGGCATTTCATCCCTTCGGGATATATTTCCGACCCTTTGGCATCGGTCACAGGATTTGCAAAAGGCATATGCATCCCGAAAGATGGTAGGCCAAAAGAATCCTGCATCCAACACTTTCCTAGCGGTTTTCCTAGCACTAAAGTGCCCCCCACAAGCATAAGAATGACAAAACGATAAAACTGAAGTTACCTCATTATCCGGAAGACAACGCCGGATTACCTGATCGGAACAATGTTTCCAAAGATATGGATCGTCCCACACATAATACCGTGCTTCACTCTTGAGTTTATCCCTTTGGGCCTTGCTAAAGCTAGAAGGAAACATACTCGAAACGAGAAAATTAACCAAATGAGCATACCAAGGTTGAAGTACACGTACCGAAAACAAAGTATCATTTGGAAATTCTTCTCTAATCGGTGTGACTTGAGCATATCGTTCCTCCTCATGAACTAAGTGACTCAGATGATCCGCTACCACGTTTTCCGCCCCCTTTTTGTCTTTGATCTCAATGTTGAATTCACTCAACAACAAGATCCATCTAATTAACCTGGGCTTCGCCTCCTTCTTCGTCAACAAGTAACGAAGGGTTGCATGATCCGTGTAGACAATCACCTTTGTACCTAGAAAATAAGACCGAAACTTTTCCAAAGCAAAAACCACCGCCAAGAGTTCCTTCTCGGTGGTGTAATAATTTTTCTGTGCTTCATTCAAAGTCATAGAAGCATAATGAATAACATGAGAAGCCTTACCAATCTTTTGACGAGCACTTTTACGTCGTTATAAAAGCACTTACAAAGAAAATTCCTAACTTCCTAACCTTAGTAAAGTGGAAGTAAGGGTCGATCCCACAGAGACTCGGATTATTTGTATTTAAGTAATATTACTAAAGTAAAAGGGGGATTTTGTGGTTATAAACTAAAATCTAAGTAATTAAATCTAATTAAAACAAAGCAAGCAAAGTGATTTGAGATTCAAATATGGGGAAAAGCGTCCAACTAGTTTCGTATCCGTTGCATACATGAGATTTGATCCTCGATTATCCTTATTTCAATTTCCCTTGACTAATCTATTGTGAATTTATGAATTCAAGCTTAATGTGGTTGTTAATATACACCGTCTTTAACAACCTTTTAACCAATTAACCTAGAAAACCTTCTATGTCAAATTGATCATGCAATTAAGTTCAAAGCATTCAATAGAAACAATAATCATGAATTCCACCGTCTATTCATGAAGTCTTGTGATTAAATTCTCCGCCTTTGATTAACCTTATTCCACCGTCTATAAGTTTAATCAAAGGATTCATCCATGAATAATCAAATTCCACCGTCTATTTAATTATTCTAGTTGTAATTCAACCTAGAAGTAAAATAGGTGGCCAATCTATTATAATCCTAAGTGAATTTAATCAATCAAGCACGGAGATATTCAATCTAGTCAAGGCAAACTAAAATAATTCAAATCTCACAAACAATCATGCATACAACTTCAACTAACTAGTTGGACATGAGAAAATTAGCTAGACATTGTCATTGAAGAAAAATAAAACTTACAAGAGTTGAATTGATCTTCAATTGCAAAACTAGGGTTTTGTCTCCCACAAATCTCCAATTCAAACTTAGAACACAAGCAATAGATAGCATAGCATTATCCCCATAATAAAATCTAAAGAAAGTATTTATATTAATGTCTAAAAATATCTTAAAAGACAATATTAAGTCGGCCCACAAAATCCCGCAAAGCCCAAGTTGGCGTCGCCGCAACGCGCCGGAGCGCGGTTTGCTCCTTCCCAGAGCGCGGTCGCGCTCTCCCGGTTCTGCCCGCACTGACGCCGCAGAAAGTCGGCTCCTCCAGGCGCGGTCTTGTCTTGGCTCCGCGGTTTGGTCCTTCATCCTTGTCTTGTAATTTCCGCCTTGGATTTTCACTTCAACGCCTCCTATGCATCCCGAGATTCCGTCCCAAGCCTTCCATCTACCGTCTTCCACCTTCCTACCTGCATTTATGCACAAAGACGCGTAAATTCCGAACTAAAAGAAAATAAAACTTAAACTAAAACTTAGAACGAAATCCTAACTAAAAATGCATATAACTGGAATAAAAACATGCTCTAAAGCCTATACCTATATGCTCTATCAAATTCCCCATCCTTGAACCTTGCTTGTCCTCATGCAAGACATAGATATCAACCACACCACAAACTAGCAAGCTATGAATTCAATTCATTTTCAAGAAGCACAAACTTAACCATGAAATCTTTGCATACATTTATCGAAAGTTTCAAACCAAGCTATTAATCCATTCTAACCCTCACCAAGGTATATGTGTTTGCACTCAACACTCAAGTGTTTAAAGGTATGTGTTTTCGCTCAAAATCATCTTTGAATGCTAACTACCATATGCTTGCATTAGTGCACTAAATCTCCACCACGAATGTTCAAATGCATAACATAAATCATGAGGTCTTTTTCAAGGTTGTAATGGGGCCAAGGTATAGACAAGTAGGAGGGGATCATTATATGGCCATGTGGTGCTAAATCTGGGAACTAGAACTAACTAAAAACCCGAATTACATCAACACTCTCTCTCAAAACTTCCTCCCAACTTATACTTCCCTTTTCTTCCATTACTTTCTTGTGAGCACTTCTTTCTTTTGCTCAACTTTTGACTTTCTTTCTTTCTACAACCCCAATTGAGATTCATTCTTTCTTTTTCATTCCTCTCTCACAAGAATACTTTGCAATTTACACACAACTCATCTCAATCAACCTTTCAAACCATCTTTTCTTTAAAGATTTTCAATAACATTCCCAACATCCTTGTCTTGCTCCTTCTCAGAGCGCGGTCGCGCTCTCCCGGTTCTGCCCGCACTGACGCCGCAGAAAGTCGGCTCCTCCAGGCGCGGTCTTGTCTTGGCTCCGCGGTTTGGTCCTTTATCCTTGTCTTGTAATTTCCGCCTTGGATTTTCACTTCAACACCTCCTATGCATCCCGAGATTCCGTCCCAAGCCTTCCATCTATCGTCTTCCACCTTCTTACCTGCATTTATGCACAAAGACGCGTAAATTCCGAACTAAAAGAAAATAAAACTTAAACTAAAACTTAGAACGAAATCCTAACTAAAAATGCATATAACTGGAATAAAAACATGCTCTAAAGCCTATACTTATATGCTCTATCAATAATAGGAGCAGAGACAAGTGCTTTTCTCAACCTGTGAAAAGCCTCAAGACATTCTGTAGACAGCTCAAACACTACATCTTTCATTAGTAGGTTAGTCAAAGGTTTACCTATCTTAGAAAAATCCTGAATAACACATCTTTAGAAGCCAGCATGTCCTAAGAAACTCCTAACGTCTTTTACAGAAGAGGGAGGAGGTAGTTTTTCAATAAGCTCAATTTTGGCTTTCTCTACTTCAATCCCTCTCTTAGAGACGAGGTCTCCAAGCACTATCCCCTCTTGGACCATGAAATGACATTTTTCCCAATTAAGCACAAGATTGGTTTCTTCACATCTTTTAAGCACCCTAGTCAAATTAACTAGACAAGAATCAAATGAAGAACCATACACAGAAAAGTCATCCATAAACACCTCTACTATGTCCTCTATCAAATCTGAGAAGATAGCCATCATGCACCTTTGAAAGGTTGCAGGGGCATTACAAAGCCCAAATGGAATTCTCCTGTAAGCAAAGGTCCCATAGGGACATGTAAAGGTTGTTTTCTCCTGATCATCTGGATGAATGGAAATCTGCCAGAAACCGCTATAGCCATCTAAGTAACAAAAATAATCATGATGGGCTAAGCGTTCTAAAACTTGATCAATAAAAGGAAGCGGAAAATGATCTTTTCTTGTAGCACTATTAAGATTCCTATAATCTATGCATATCCTCCAACTAGTTGTGGTCCTAGTGGGGATCAATTCACCCTTTTCATTCTCTATGACAGTCATTCCCCCCTTTTTAGGGACTACATGGACCGGACTAACCCATTGGCTGTCCGATATAGGAAAAATTATCCCAGCATCAAGTAGTTTTATAATTTCCTTTTTCACCACATCTTTTATATTGGGATTCAGCCTACACATTGATGCTCTATTGTGGATTTGTGATTATCCTCCATGTAGATCCTATGCATGCATAATGAAGGGGATATGCCCGTTATGTCATCCAAAGAGTAGCCAATGGCTTTTCTATGGGTCCTAAGTACAGAAATCAACTTCTCTAAATCCTCATCTTTTAATTGAGCATTGATGATGACGGGGAAGGTAGAGTTAGGACCGAGAAATACATATCAGAGGGAGTCTGGAAGGGGCTTGAGCGTTGGAGTAGGCCCAGCCGAGATAAGAATTGGTTCTTCATGCTCTGTCTTCAGAAATTCCTCAAGGTAATAAAATGCCAGAAGCTCTTCATCTTTTGTCAGAGGGATCGGTATCGACTCATAGGGGGTCGGTACTGACTCAATTTTGCCTTCCAGGAAACTCTTTACCGATGTGGTGGTGCTCGGTACCGAGGTTGTAGTGCTTGACTGTTCACCTTTTCCTGCCAGAAGCATCAGTAACGACCCATGTAGGGTCGGTATCGATGTTGCAGGATCAATCTCTGCCCACCGTATGTCCGAGAATGTATCAAAAGCCAACAACCTCTCGATTGGGTCCCCACATTCAATGTAGTCAGTGCGGGTGTAGAGCATCTCGACTTCGGCTTCATTGGTCTCTTTCATGGTGGGGTTAAAAAGAAACTCCACCACCCGATCCCCAATCTCGAAGGTTAGGAGTTGATAAGCGTGAAATGGTCGTGCAAATCACGGCTATGCAAAAGAGTCCTAACAACCTAAAGACTGTAGTCTTAGGGAAGTAAGAGTCGAATCCACAGGGAGGAAATTTATCTTTTTATGCGAATTTTATGTCAATTAAAGTAAAAGGGATTTATGAAACAAACTACTAACTATTGAACATGCAAAAACTAGTAAAGCAAATAAAGTTTGAGTTTTTATCAATTTAGGAAAAACACTTAGTCAACCAGAGATCCACATTCGTATGACAAGTTGATCATCGATTCACTCAATATCACATGCATATGGAATTCCAATTCCTTTTCAAATATAATTAATAGCACAACCAGATACTATCAATCCTAACTAATTGAATAACCCTGAAACTATCAAGATTCAATTCAAAAGCAGCATGAAGAATAGGAATATAATCAGGATACAATTCTAGCATAAAACAACCAGCTTTTATACTAGAATGCAATTTAACTCTCTTCTACAATAGACTAGCACAACCAGTTACTAGTACAATGTAGTTTGCTACTATGAAATAGAGAAACTCAACCAGTAATTTCTCTAGATCTAGCAATTAAGATTCAATAACAACAACCCTAGAAATTGCTGAAATCAATCACATAAACAATTCAAGCAAGAGAGAAAAATAATCCATGCAATAGATAAAGAGTATAAATCTCACAACTGAAAGTCAAAACGAAGCTTCAAACTGTGTGACTAAGCAAAAGGGCTTAGTTCTCCATGAAAGCTAAAAACTCTGAATGGAAAATATGATAATAGTGTATGAATGAGAGATGCAACTCCCTAAAACCTAATATATCAAACTAGGTCTAAAAAGTCTATCCAAAAATACATAAACTCGGAATAAAGCTGACATAAGATATGACCAATCAGAATATAACACGTGGCAACACGCGAATGCGCTGACCACCAAAGGCGGCGGGCGCCGCCTGGTAGGCGGCGGTCGCCGCCAGCACCAGGACGCGATCTTCAGACTTCTTCGATCCAGCTTTAAAACTCCAAATTAATGCATCTTCGGGTCTTCTTTCTCCTAGCTGGAAATAGCATATAAAACACCTAAAATAACCATAAACCCATTCTAAAACTCCTCCTAAATACACAATATAATCGTGCATATCAGGAGTCCCCTCCTAACATCAATTATAGCTCCAACGATGGCTAGGAATGGTCTTCCCAAAATGATAGGAACTACCGGGTCTTCGGGCAATCTCCATGACTATGAAATCATTTGGGACAAAGATTTGGCTTTGGACCAAATAGACAAGGGAAGTAAATTGGCACTGGCTCCCATATCACATAGTGCCTTGAAACGGTGGGCGCCAATACCAATTGTTATAGCAAACTTTCCCAGGTCGCCTAGCTTTTCTAGGAGCTCCAAAGATCGGGCCTCGTTAGTCAGCTCAGACATAGATCTCTTCCTTCTTAGAATATCTTTTAAAAACTTTGTGTAAGCCGACATTTCACTTAGGGCCTTAGCGAACGGAATGGAAATATTTAAGCCTTGGAGGATTTTAACAAATGCCTAAACTTCCCATTCTGTTGAGTCTTTAGACTTTTTAGAATGGAAGGGAAGAGTCTTCACCGATCTCAGAACCAAAACGGGCTCGAGAGGTGGCACTACCAAGTCGATAGAGGGGTCGATGGGTGTTGCAGAAAAATCGGTATCGACCTTGAGAGGGTCAGTACCGAGCTTGAGATTAAGGGAGTGGTCAGGAGGCGAAGACTTATCTGGGTTGGGGTCGGTAACAACCCCGGGAGCCTCGGTACCGAGTGCCGGAGGTTCGGTATCGACTCCATTGGGTTCGTTATGATCCTAGCAGGAGTAGTTTCCTCGTTACCAACCTATTTCTCCTTGGTTTCAGCAAGGTCTGTTAGTGTCTTTCCACTCAGGAGGTGGACAACTGCAATTTGACCCTTCGGGTTCTCTTCGGGGCGGCCCGGTAGTTGACCATGAGGTCTCGAAATCTGCGCAGTCAGGTTACCTAATTGGGAGTTCACATTCTTTCTCCATGTTTCAATATCACCCAATTGTACCTGTACGCCCTTTAGGTCAGAACGGACTCCATCGATCTTGTTGTGGACTCCGTTAATACCCTCTTGTAGACCTTGTACCCATGAAGGTGGCTCTTGATAACTTAGAGGTCTGTAGGGGGTGGGGCGTTTATTAGGTGGAGGGGGTGTGTAGTTTTGACTTTGATTGGAGTTCCCCAAATTGGAATAGTTGTTCGGCTTGTCATAAGCATTAGGAGGGTTTTTGTATTGACCTCTCATATAATTCATTTCAGCATATGTGTCAGCAACTCTAACCTGCTCAATGTTAGTGCAAGCAGAAGTACTATGGGCATGGGAGCCACACTCAAGACATTGTTGAGAGGTTTTCAGAAAACTTACCTGTTTTTTGAGACGGTCGATCTCATCCTGCAAGAATTGATTTTTAACATCGGGATCAACATCATCTTTGTTTGCAACGTAAAGACGCCTCTGAGGCTGGGGTGGCTGCTGGGTCTCATACATGGCATCGTAATTGGTCAACTTGTCCAGTAATGCCCATGCCTCATCAGGTTCCATCTCTATGAAACCACAAGTAGTGTGTAGGTTGATGCGGTTCTTTATCTAAGCATTTATTCCCTGAAAGAATTATTCTTGAAGAACATTTTGTGGTTGTCCCCGTGGGTGGGGCATTGCCTCAGCATCTCCTTGAATCGCTCCCATGTTTCCACAAAGGTCTCCTTAGGCAACTGGTGGTAAGAGGTGATACATTTCCTTAACTCCGTAGTTTTGGTTGGAGGGAAAAACTTAGTCATGAATAAATCATGCAAAGTTTTCCATGTCCTAACCGACCTAGGAGGTAGGCTCTTTAACCAGCTCAGGGCCTTTCCTGCAAGAGACCATTTAAAGGCCTTTAATTAAACATACTCAAGAGAAACATCGTCAGCTGAAATGGTATCACATAAATCAACAAAGTTTCGAATATGCTCCATAGGGCACTCAGTGGGTTTCCCCTCAAATTGAGCTCTTCTTATTAAGGATATAAATTGAGACTTAATCTCAAAGGCCTTCTCAATCTTGGGAAGCACAATAGCTGATTCTGGCACCCTCAGTTCTGGTGCATGTACTGCTTGGCAGACTTCGGAATAGTATTCAACTGTTCCTGCAATTGATCTCTATCAGCTTGTAACGCCTCCATCTGTCTGCGCAGGGCAGCCATCTACTGAGCCATCTCTTCAGTTGTGACGACCATAGTGCGGTTTTCTCGTCTCATGCGATGAAGAACATATTCAGGCTCAGAATAATAATCAGATTGATCAAACTCAAGCCGACGTCTCCGTTTTTGAATAAGCTGATAAAACAAACAAAAGAAAACAGATTAGAAACAAAAACGGGGTCGGGCTACTCCCTAACCCACAAGTAGTCAAACACAGCACTGTTGCTTCCTCGGTAATGGCGCCAATTTGTTGATAGGGATTTACTCAACAACAAATAAATTTGTAGTCAAGACCCCGCTGTGTATGGGGAGGTCAGGATCGTCCACGGGAAGCAAGATTATATTTCTTTACTAAACTAGAAAGCAAAAGAACGGAAAACAGAAAAAGAAACAAGGAAGATCAACCAAACAAAGGCTCAAAAGGGTCGGTACCGACCTTGTCAGGGTCGGTATCGATCTTGGAATTAAACTTAGAATGAAGCAAACAACACAGAGAACACACACAGGTTCGGTACCGATGCTAGGACCTCAGTACCGATGTAAGCTGGGAATAAAAACGGACTTTTGAATGAGAGAAAGGCTCTAGGATAAGGGTTTACCGCGACATAATCATACAATTAAGATAGTGTGAATCATAAACATCATGCTTTGTACGTAAAGTCACCAACTTTCGTTCATTAAAGCAAGTAAATCGATCGACTTTCATAAATCAACTCACTTTCTACTTATTTTTTATCCAAAGTCTGTAACTTTCGTTATCAAACAATATCAACATTCAACTTCATAACTTTCTCTTTCGATTAAGAAACAAACTCGAATTACTTTGACTTTCGTCAAAGCATAAGCACAAAACAAGCAGAGAAAAGATAGAAGGCATTCATTCATTCAACACACATCATTCATGCACAATCATGTTGGGTTTTCAACCCCGACCCTAGAAAAGAGAACTACTCACACATGATCGAAGAAAAACAAACAAAGAGATTAAAAGAAAACATAATTCGAACTAAAACAAAAGGCTTACTTGAATTAATACTCAAAACTCGTCTTAGAACACACCATTTTCTCCAAGTAATCTAGAAAACAACCTAAAATCAGCCAAACACAAGAGAAAGGTGCGAGTTTTTGATCTTCTCACGTCTTTCTCTCTCTTCGCCAAATAACTCCCCTTCAAACTAAACCTAAGACAAGGTATTTATACTAGAAAGGCTATCTAAAAGTTTCCATAAAGATAGAACTTTCTAAACTAAAAAGATTATGGAATAAAAATATAAAAATCTCGAAGTCGGTCGCGCCTACCGACATAGGAGAACTCGGTGTCGACCCTGTCAGGTTCGGTAGACTCCTGCTGAACTCCTCTTGAACCGTCTTTGCTGCAAGCCTTGGTACCGAACCTACATGGTCGGTATCGAGCCTATCTTGACTTGTTCCTTTGTACTTGTTCATAGCTTCTTTTGGATTTACCGAGATTTCCCTTAGTGTCTTCCATTCTTCCTCAACTCAGCAAGCTCCAATGTCTCCTCTCTATCTCGATGACTTCAAAACGCTCCAGTTTGCTCCAAAAACCTACAGAAAACACAAAAACAGAGTAGCTTCCATACTTTTCTCAAAATATGCAAACTCATCTAAAAAGACACAAAACAAACTCAAAAGCAAAACCAAACTAAGCTAAACAACCAAGAAAAATACCCAAAAATTGAGATGAAAACATGAACATCAAATGCCTTGTGCTATAACTCGACCGGTAGATGGCACACCTTGCCATAAACTAGGTTGTAAGGAGTGGTGTGTAAGGGTGTCTTGTGCACCATCTTGTATGCCCATAAAGCGTCATCAAGCTTGGATGACCAATCCTTCTGATGTCCATGTTTTTAGCTTAGTTTTAGAGTGTTTTTCTTAGTTGTTTAGTCTTGTTTAGTTGTGTTTTTTATGTTAGTTTAGTGTCTTTTAGTTTAGTTTGCATATTTTGTGAAAGTATGGAAACTACTCTAGTTTGGTGGTGCTTTTGTAGGTTTTGGAGCAAACTTGGAAGTATTCTGAAGACATCAAGATGGAGGAGAAGCAGCGGAGCATGGCTGGGAAGGAAGAAGATAAGACACATGAAGAAATCCCGGGAAATCCAAAAGAAGGGTGAAGATCAACAAACAAACCAGACCAATACAGACTTGTTAATCCAGGAGGGGTCGGTACCGAGGCATCAACAAGAAGAAAGTTCAGCAAAAATTTAAGGAGTCTACCGACCCTGACGGGGTCGACACCGAGATCCCCGTGTCGGTAGACGTAGCGAACTTAACTATTTTTAATGACTTTTTATTCTGAGATCTTTTGTTTTTGGGTGTTTTATCTTTAAGGAAACTATTAGATAGTTCCTCTAGTATAAAGTTGTTCTGTGGTGTTTTCTGAGATCCCCGTGTCGGTTGTTTAAGGAGAGAGGTTTGTTACTTGGAGCTCAAGGAAGAAGTTTGTTGGGATATTCTCTTGTGTTCTGTGGTGTTTTCTGAAACAAAGTTGTTCTTAATTCAAGTAAGATTCGACTTTTAATACAAGTCATGTTTTCCTTTAATCTCTTTGTTTGTTTCTTTTCAATCATGAGCGAGTAGCCTTCTATTCTAGGATTGGGGTTTAAAACCCATCATGATCTTGCATGAAAGATGATGTGTTTGAATAAATTGAATGCCTTTTATCTTTTCTCTACTTGTTTTTGTTAATACCTTGGCGAAAGTCAGAGTAATTCGCGTTTGTGACTCAATCGAAAGAGAAAGTTATAAACTTGAATGTTGATAAAGTTTTGATAACTAAAGTTACGAACTTTGGATCAAAATAAGTAGATAAGTGAATTGATTTAGGAAAATTGATTGATTTACTTGTTATTTCAACGAAAGTTGATACCTTTATGTTCAAGGCATGATTTTTATGATTAATACTATCTAGATTGCTTGATTATGTTGTGGTAGACCCTCATCCTAGATCTTTTCTCTTACTTGAAAATCCGTTTTTGAACCGTCTGTTTCACCTCGATATCGAGCCATAAGCATCGATACCGAGCCTACAGATTTCTGTTTAGTTGGTCTTTGCTCGTTTTGTTTTACCTCGTTACCGACCCCTGAAAGGTCGGTACCGAGTCTTCTTTGAGACGTGACAGTGTGTTTAATTCGCTTTGTTTCTTGCTTTTGTTTTGTCCTCCTTTGCCTTTTTAGTTTAGTAATTAAACACAATCTCGCTTCCCGTGGACGATCCTGACTTCTCTATACGCAACAGGGTCTTGAATATAAATTTAATTGTTGGTCAAGTAAATCCCTTTCAACAAATTGGAGCGTTTGTCGGGGAAGCGATAGCGTTGTGTTTAGTTGCTTTGTGGGTTTGAGAATAGCCTCGCCCCGTTTTTGTTTCTAATTAGCTTACCTTTTGTTTGTTTTCTCAGCTTATGCAAGCAGGAAGACGTCGGCTTGAATTTGAACAACCTGATTACTATTCTGAGCCTGAACGTGTTCTTCATCGCAGGAGACAAGAAAATCGTACCATGGCTGCAACACCTGACGAGATGGCTCAACAGATGGCTTCCTTCCGTAGGGAGATGGATGTAACACCCCGACTTCCGACGGGGCGCTACTAAGAAATAGACCTTACTAGGTACTATTAAATAGGTTGACAACTACACTTTAGGATCTTGCAACGCGGGCACGACGAGAAAACAAAATAAAAACATCCAACCTTTCTTTTAATAAAAATATAGAAAACGTAGTTATGCATGAATTCCCGAAAACCTAAATATTCAAATCCAACGAACTACTGCTAACAATAAATTATTCGAGGAAACAAAGACAAGTAATAACACTAACACCATCATAATAGTAAAACCACTATCCCAGAAAAATCATAAATGAACTAATGTAAACCCAACCCTCTATGACACGCGCTCTTTACCGCTCCGGCCCGCCATCTTGCCTCGGTTCCTGCACGGCTCCCTGGTTCATACCTGGAACTAAAAAAATATTCCCCGAAGGTTCAGCGTCTAATCTATCAAGCTAGAGAGAATACGGAAATTGTAGAACGTTTTGAAAACGTTTCTAGAGTCAGCATCCAAGTCCACAACCGCAATCATAACTCTAAAGGCCAATACCTAAATTAGTTATAATCAGTCACCCATAGCCACATACACATTTACAATCACAACCTCATAACAATGCAATTCCTCCTTTTTCACAATCCGACTTCCAAGGCGCTCATCACCGCGCCGAGTGCAGAGGTAGGCCCTCTCACTCCACTTCACAATCTCCCTTCTAACCCCGGCTAAGCCTCCACTGGAGCACTTGCCAAAACACATAGATACTAATTTTTGTTTTTTTAAGGGGCACGGTTTCCCGGTCACACGGGTCATACGTAGCCAACCCTTCCTCCACGCCAGCTACGATGGGCCGTGTCGGAAACGGTACCAACACAGAGAAAACATTCCAAAAATATCTTTCCGATAAAATACATTCCAAACCATTTTACGCACACAATAATTCAAGAAGTTCAAAATAGTTTAAAAGGTATTCGGGACTAGTTCCCAAAACCCGCCCTACAATAACGGTACGCAATCTAACAAGATAGAGAGAACCGAGCAAGTCGAAAACGACTTACCTCGAACTTTGAAGAAGACGGAAGTAAGAGCACGAGCGAAAACGATTTCCTAGTAAAAAGTTAATACGTGGGACTAAATTAAATACGATCCGAACTGTACAAAACTCCCCTTAAATGAGCACCACTAGTCTTTTCAACTCTACTGAGATAACCACACCCTATATATACGAACGAATACTAATCTTAACTATTGTGACTTGTACGAGCTATTTTATTCCAACTTACACTAACATATATCATTTTAACTAATAATTATCATTTCTCTACTTAAAACCAAAGCCGAACCACATATTCAAATCCCCCATTTACTTAATGCACAACCCAACAATTACTTAATCTAATTTATCCTAACTAAGCCCAACCATCTAAATCCATTTAGCTGAATCGATCGGCCCACCCAATTGATCTTTTCTGAACTTCTAAATCCGGCACTCCAATCCAAGCCAAAAACGCCCTTTGACTTTTCCCCGGGCGGGACCCATCCCTTCCCATCTTCAACCTAGAGAAACCCGATGAACTCAACTCCGCCGATTTTCGCCCCGCCCTTCGCTCGATCCCGCTGCAACTCCAGTCCAACACCGGTGGTAACGGAGGCGAGAAGATTCCGAGCACTTGCTGCCGCCTCTGTTCGCGCTCCCTCCCTGCTTCCTCGACTGGACAACGCCAGTCCGATCCCTCCTTCGCCTCGGTCAAACATCACGCCGGTTCGATTCCTTCCTTTGTCGGCGGTCTTGTAACGAGCCCCCTCCTTCCGACTCGCCCTCTACCCCCGAGCAGGAAGCAGAGGCGATCTCCTCGATCGCCCACCAAGGACGGTGAAAGATGGTGACTTTCCTTGATCAGCGCTGCCATCGACGGTCCGCTCAGATCCGACTTTGCGGGGTCGACTATAGCCCCTTACCCCGGACTCTACCCTCCGACGACGCTCTAACCGAACCGAGAAAAGAAAAGAAATAACAGGGTACTGAATACAGAGGATGCGACTCATGTTGGTGATTTGCGTCAAGTCATCAACTCCCTATTAGAGCATGTTGAGGTTTTCGAGTCATATTGGGAATGTCGATGGGTATATTGACATATATGACTTTCCGTGGTTTAATTGTTATCATAAGATCCAATAGTTTAGTCGCACACCACCACCGAGACGTAGGAACCTCGTGTGCATCGTTGCATGGCAAGGGCGCGCCTAATGTGTGGCGACGCACGGTGCAACGGCGCGGTACAAGCGCGGGGCTCGGCTTGGACCTCGGTTTTGAGGTTCAAGGCTCGGCGTTGGGTGTGGCGAGCCTAGGAGCGAACTTGAGGTTCATCTCAAGGTTGCAAGGGCGCGCCTAGGTGGTGCGATGGCACGGTGGAGCTAGGGACGCAGTTGCGAGGCTGCGGTGGAGCTCTCGGCGCACCTAGGGCACTTGTCCAAGGCGTCGAGCATGAATTGTGAGGCTAAGGTATGGTTTTGAGCTTGATCATTGAGTCTTATAACTTTGTGCATATTCTTAAGTGAATTAGGAAGCTTCTCTAAGCTTGGTAGATGCTTTAAGCAAGAACCAAAGCTTGAGTTTAGCTTGGCACATAGTTAAATATGCTAGAAAGAAGTTTACAAGCTTCATACTAGCTTAGAGTGAACTCTAGGAGCTTCGACAAGCTCGAGACTCATTGTACATGCTTTATAAGAATCTCATGTAGCTAGGAACTAGCTCATGGAAGCTCAATGTAGCTCACACTAGCTCAAGATAGCTCAACTAGCTAGAAATTCAACTCAACCTAGCTCACACTAGCTCAAGCCAGCTCAACTCACTATAAGCTAGCTCATGGAGCTAAGGGGTAGTGACACTCCTAGGTGACCTAGCTTGGCACCTAGCTATGCTAGCTAGGTGGTGGGGCTGGTGGGCCGGCCCAAGGGGCGCGCCTTATGGGCTGGTGGGCCGCACATGCACACGCATGGCATGGGCTGTTGGCTTTGCCATTTGGGCCGTGTACATGGCTTATTGGATTGGATTTTTGGACTCTTTAATGGGCCTTTTATTTGCTGAAATGGAGAGGCATTTGGAGTCCAATGGGGGATGCATTTGGACGCCCCATTTGATGACAAGGAGAGAGGGAAGGAAGTTGTAACTAACTCCCTAAATTCACTCTCGGCCACACACTTGTACAACCGTTTTGTAACCGCCTTTGTGGGCAGTTATTGGACAGTTTTGGGATGCCTATTTAAGGGAAAATGTTGGCCATTTTGGTGGCAAGAAACACACGAAAATTCAGTCCCTTTGTCCACAAGAAATCGGTGAAGAAAGCACACTAGAAGTCGATTAATACTAGTCGTGTTGTGAGTGCAAACGCACGAGTGTTTTCAAGTGTGAGAGTGGCATGGATCGAAGTTCTTCTTCAAGGAAGAAACCTCAAGATGCATGGAGTGGGCAGTACGTTCAAGTCAAGGACGAACCCCAAGCATCCATGGAAGACGACTTCATTGAAGTGAAGATCGAAGAGGATTCGATGGACTCGAATAAGGTACGCTTGTTCTCAATGGTTGTGTCTTGCCAACACTTCCATTGGTTTGTTTAATTACGTTTTATCCCACAACGGTATTGCACAACCCTTGGCATGGAATAGGGGCAATATACGTTGAAGGAAAGATAGGTCTAACCTTTCGACTCGTAATCTTATCCAAGTCGACTTACAAAAGTAATAAGTGGTCGATGGTGATTGCCTTCATGGCCTACACCCACGAGACTATCCTTTGATGGATCTACTCATCATGCCTTGATTATCCTCATGGATCTACAAGGATCGACTTTCCTTCAACAAGACAAGCAAACACTTTAAAATGATTGCATGCAAACCCTATTAGTAGACAACTACGAAAACCAACAACTCACCGGAGACGATGGTACCGGACTGCCGACGAGATGGAAATATCACCGGTGAGCTGGTGATGGTGCGGTGGTTGATCGGCTCCGAATGCAAACACACTTTGATAGACTTTGGTGATCGGCTTGGCTCTACCTAACCTCTATCCTTCTATGCACAGTAGGGAAGAAAATTGAACGAACTTCGATCGGTTCCGAAGAGTGGGTTGTTAATATCGTGGGTTCACTGAGATTTGATAGATATGGTTTGAGTTTGGATAAATTTTTGGGATAGATTATATACATATTAGATAGATTTGATAATTTTGACAAATTAATTTGATAGGTTCTTCGGCCCAAATTTAGCTAAAAGAAAAAAAATATATATAACAAATACAATTCACATAAGAAGGATAAGAGTATTGTCCACTGGTTGTCAAAACGGGTTCCAATTAATTTGTTTTACGAGTTTATTTGCGGATCACGAAACTCAAATGCTTGTAAGCGAAGAAACCCGTTTTCCGACTTACGAGACCTAAAACGAAAACGGATGTTACAATGGAGGCGTTGGAAGCTGCCGAAGCTGCCGATGTTGTTGCTGCCAAAAGTGAACGGGAAAACAATACCCATTTCCAAGAAAAGTTGAATGCTTTCCCTAGGAATGCCAAACAATACATGCACTCAGAACTAAGGGTGCCAGGATCAACAATCGTGCTTCTAGAGATAGAGAAAGCCTTCGAGATCAAATCTCAATTCATATCCTTGATTAAGAGGGCTAAGTTTGAAGGGAAACCCACTGAGTGCCCAATGGAACATATTAGAAATTTTGTTGATTTATGTAACACTATTGTTGTTGATGGTGTTTCTTTAGAATATGTTCAATTGAAAGCTTTTAAGTGGTCCCTTACCCCTGAGCTAGTTAGAGAGCCTACCTACAAGATCGATTGGGAGGTGGAGAGCTTTGCATGATTTATTCATGACTAAGTTCTTTCCTCCAGCCAAAACTATGGAGTTAAGGAAACGCATCACCTCTTACTACCAGCTGCCTAATGAGAATTTTGTGGAGACATTGGAGAGATTCAAGGACATGCTTAGGCAATGCCCCACACATGGACTACCACAATATGTACTTCAAGAGATCTTCTTTTAGGGGAAAAATGTTGAGACGAAAAACAACATCAACCTGCACATCGCTTGCGGTTTCATTGAGATGGATCTCGATGAAGCATGGGCATTACTAGACAAGCTCACCAATTATGATGCCATTTATGGGACACAACAAGCCCCTCAGCCGCAAAAGAGGCTTTACAATCCAAATACTGAGGTTGACTCCGATGTTAAAAATCAATTCTTGCAAGATGAAGTCAACCGTCTAAAGAAACATGTAAGTTTTCTGAAAACCTCTCAACATTGTTTAGAGTATGGCTCTCATGCCCATAGTACATCTTCCCGCACTAACATTTAGCAGGTAAGAGCCGCTGAGACCTATGCGGATGCTAATTATATGAGAAGCCAATACAGAAACCCGCCTAACAACTATGACAGGCCATCCCCAGCGTTGATTGACCCTCTTGTCGACTCGGTAATGCCACCTCTCGAGCCCGTTTTGGTTCCGAGACCCACGAAGACTCTTCCCTTCCCTTCTAAAAAGTGCAAGGACTCTACAGAAGGGAAGTTTAGGCGTTAGGTAAAGGTTCTTCAGGGCTTAAATATTTCCATTCCATTCGCTAAGGCCCTAAGTGAAATGTCGGCTTACACAAAGAAATATTGAGCAAGAAGAGATCTATATCTGAGCTGACTAATGAAGTCCGATCCTTGGAGCTTCCAGAAAAATTAGGCGACCCAGGTAAGTTTGCTATTACCATTGGTATTAGAGCTTATCGGTTTAAAGCTTTGTGTGACTTAGGAGCCAGCGCGAGTCTATTAGCACTTTCAATTTGGTCCAAAGCCAATATGGGACCACTAGAGCTAGTCAACATGAAGCTATATATGGCAGATGGATCCTGTGTCAAGCCTACAAGGGTTGTAGATGATTTCCCGGTCGAAGTGGGCAAGTTCTTTGTCCCGAATGATTTCATAGTAATGGAGATGCCTGATGACCCAGTGGTGCCTATCATTCTCGATAGGCCATTCTTAGCCACATCTGGATCTATAATTATTGTTAGGAGAGGACTCCTAACTTTTGATATTGGAGATGAGCTAATGGAGTTCCGCTTTAACCCCACCATGAAAGAAACAAATGAAGCCGACGTTAAGATGCTCTACACCCACACTAACTACATCGAATGTGGGGACCCGATCGAGAGGTTGCTGGCTTTTGAGACATTCCCGGGCAGAAGATGGGCAGAGTACGATCTTGCAGCCTCGTTACCGACCCTCCATGGGTCGTTACCGAAGCTCTTGGAAGGAACTGAGGCAATGACAAGTTTAGATAACTCGTTACTAACCCCCAACAACTCGGTAACAACCCTTTATGCAGAAACTGCGGAGGAAACAAGTGTTGCAGAGTCGTTACCGATCCCTTTCAACTCGGTAACGACCCTTCTAGCAGACAGTGACGAGCTTCTGACATTTATTTACCTTTTAAGTTTTGAAGACGAAGCATGAAGAGCCTTTTCTCATCCCAACTAAGCCTTCTCCAACGCTCAAGCCTCTTCCAAACTCCCTCGGGTATGAATTTCTTGGTCCTAACTCTACCTTTCTAGTTATCATTAATGCTCAATTAAATGAGCAAGAAGTAGAGAAACTGATTTCTGTACTTAGGACCCATAGGAAAGCCCTTGGCTATTCACTTGATGATATAACTGGCATATCCCCCTCCATATGAATGCATAGAATATACATGAAGGATAATCACAAACCCACAATAGAGCATCAACGTAAACTGAATCCTAATATGAAAGATGTGGTGAAAAAGGAAATTTTAAAACTACTTGATGCCGGGATAATTTTTCCTATATCGGACAGCCAATGGGTTAGTCCGGTCCATGTGGTTCCTAAAAGGGGGGATAACAGTTATTGAAAATGTGAAGGGAGAGATGATCCCCACTAGGACCACAACTAGTTGGCGGATGTGCATTGATTATAGGAAACTCAATAGTGCAACACGAAAAGATCATTTTCCGCTTCCTTTCATTGATCGGGTTTTAGAACGCTTAGCCCAACATGATTACTTTTGTTATTTAGATGGATACAACGGTTTTTGGAAGATTCCCATTCATCCTGATGATCAGGAGAAAACAACCTTTACTTGTCCCTATGGGACTTTTGCTTATAGAAGAATGTCATTTGGGCTTTGCAATGCCCCTGCAACTTTTCAAAGATGCATGATGGCTATCTTCTCTGACATGATAGAGGATATAGTAGAGGTTTTTATGCATGATTTCTCTGTGTATGGTTCTTCATTTGATTCATGTCTAGTTAATGTGACTAGGGTTCTTAAAAGATGTGAAGAAACCAATCTTGTTCTAAACTGGGAAAAGTGCATTTTAAGGTCCAAGAAGGGATAGTGCTAGGACATCTCGTCTCTAAGAGAGGGATAGAGGTAGTTAAAGCCAAGATTGAGCTTATTGAAAAACGACCCCCCCATCTTCTGTAAAAGACGTTGGTGTTGGCTTCTACATATGTTTTATTCAAGATTTTTCTAAGATAGCTAAACCATTTACTAACCTACCAATGAAAGATGTAGTGTGTGAGTTGTCTACAGAATGTCTTGAGGCTTTTCACATGTTAAGAGAAGCCCTTGTCTCTGCTCCTATTATGCAGTCCCCAGATTGGACACTCCCCTTCGAGATCATGTGTGATGCTAGCGACTATGTTGTTGGCGCAGTATTAGGACAGCGGAAGGATAAGAAATTCCACGCCATTTATTATGCAAGTAAGACGCTTGATGACGTGCATAGTAAGTATACCACGATGGAGAAGGAATTCCTTGTCGTGGTATTTGCATTTGAAAAATTCCGTTCCTATCTTGTTGGATCTAAAGTGATTGTTTATGCTGACCATGAGGTCGTTAGATATTTAATGGCCAAGAAGGATGCCAAACCTAGGCTACTTCGTTGGATGCTCTTTTTACAGAAATTTGACCATGAAATTAGAGACAAGAAAGGAGCTGAAAACTTAGTAGTTGATCACCTATCCAGATTGCCAGTTGAACACATTACAGATTCCAACAATGTTGTGCCAATTAAGGACTCCAGGCCGGACGAACACCTCATGTTGAACAAGGTCGAAAGTTGCATTGTCGAGGGGCCTACCGACCCTATATGGGTCGGTACCGACCCTTCACAAAGACTGGAGGACACTAGATACAACGGTACTGAGGCAGGACAGTTCGATACCGAGGCAGGTCATTTCGACACTGAGGCCAAGATGATCATTACCGAGGCAATTATTGAAGAAACATGTCCGATAACGACCCATCCAGGACCAGTAACTACCTATTCAGGTAAGTTCTCTCAACCTGATTCAATTTCTTCCAATGCAAATCTTTCCTTATCTCTTTCTTCTACTTCTCTTCATTCCATTTATCCTATTATAGGGTCAAAGACCCCTTGGTTTGTGGATTTTTCTAACTATATTGTAGGAGGCATAATTCCCGAGCGTTTGACCCCATAGAAGAAGAAGCTCTTACATGACGTTAAACAATACTATTAGGATGACCCTTACTTGTTCAAGAAAGGGAGTGATCACCACTTTAGGCGTTGTATACCAGAGGAGGAAGTAGAGAGTGTGATCTGTCAATGTCACACTCTCCCAACAAGTGGCCATACAAAAGGATTCAAAACCACGACGTAGATTCTTCAAAGTGGTCTATATTGGCCAACTATTTTCAGGGACGTGCATGATTATGTGACATCATGTGATGAGTGTCAACGCTCTGGAAACATCACTTGGAGGCATGAGAACCCACTTATTGGGATCCTAGAGGTCGAGCTCTTCGACGTTTGGGGCATTGACTTTATGGGGCCCTTTCCTTCATTGGGTCCCTATAAGTATATCCTAGTAGCGGTTGATTATGTTTCTAAGTGGGTGGAATCCATTGCTACAAGAACTAATGATGCTAAAATTGTGGCTAAATTTATAAAGACTATCATTTTCCCCAGGTTTGGAGTGCCACGAGTTTTCATTTGTGATGGTGGATTACACTTCATTGAGAAGAGCTTTGAAGCTCTTTTGGCTAAGTATGGGGTATCATATAGGGTTGCAACACCCTACCATCCCCAAACTAGTGGCCAAATAGAGGTTTCAAACAGGCAGATTAAGAGCATTCTGGAGAAGACGGTCTCCCACTCTAGGAAGGATTGGTCATCCAAGCTTGATGACGCTTTATGGGCATACAGAACGGCGTACAAGACATCCTTACGCACCACTCCTTACTACCTAGTTTATGGCAAGGCGTGCCATTTGCTGGTCGAGTTAGAGCACAAGGCATTATGGGCTCTCAAGGAGCTTAACATGGACCTCGATAATGCCGGTGCAAAACGATTCATGGCCTTGCAAGAACTAGAAGAGTTGAGGCTGAGGGCGTATGAAAACGTTGAGATCTACAAGGAGCGCACCAAGAAGTGGCATGACAAGAAATTGGTGCTAAAAACTTATGAAGTTGGTGAAAACGTACTCCTCTTTAACTCTAGACTCCGCCTTTTTCTAGGGAAGCTGAGATCAAGATGGAGTGGGCCATTCGTGGTCCACCACATATATGCCCATGGAGCGGTGGAACTAGTGGATGACAATGGAGCCATCTTCAAAGTTTAATGGACACCGACTGAAGAAATACCTTGAGAAAACCGACCCGGATGAGGAAACCCAAGCCACTTGGGCTCTCACATTTTCGAACTAGCCAAGAAAAGTTCGTCAGGCTAACGACGTTAAAAATAGCGCTTACAGGAGGCAACCCGCTTTAGTTTTTCCTTTCTTAGATATTTTTGCTAGTTTTTCTTTGTGTTAGTTTTAGTTTAGTTTTAGATTTTCGGAATAGAATGCCTTGCTAAAGTGCTACAGGAATGAGGTCGGAAAATAGAGCAAAAACAGACTCGGTGAAAAACTGCAGGTGGGTCGTTACCGACCCCATAGGGTCGAAACCAACCCTTGTAGCGAAACGAAAGAAACCCAATTTCGACCCAGGTATGTTCTCTTAATACCCTTCTTTTATTCAAAACCATCATCCACAAAACCTTTTCTCCTTCTCTCGGCTGCCACTCCCAAAACCTCACTCTCAAACTGTATAAATTCGGCGAACCATCCCGTAAACCCTGTCGTACCACCCCTGTTCTGACGAGCCACCGTGCACCACCCCACACCAGGAACACCGAGCCACAACCCCGGTGCCGAGCAAACCGTGCCCCACTCTTGTTCGTTACCGATCCATACTCCTTTGTTAGCAAAGCAAACCCTCTATTTTTCGTTCCAAATTTTCGGATCTAACGGTATGAATTCTCAACCCTAATTTTCTATCTTGAATTTTTTTATTATTCTGATGATTTTATTATTAAAATTCATTTCTAGATCTAGATCTAGGTTGAGATGTTCATGCTCGATTTTTGCCCTTTGCTTTGATGTTGGTGTTGTGTTTTGATGGACTATGTTTCTTCGTGCTTAGGTTAGATTCTATTTCAATCCATGAAGCATGAAATTGCTTGTTCTTACTTTGATTTATTTCAATTCATGTTCTAGCGATTGGGGCATGTTTGGGATGGATTTTTGAGTAAGTATGGGGTCGTGGGTATTCGGGTTTACTTGATATTGTTTGGATATTTCTTGAAACTCTATTTGCAAGAAGTTTGATGGCTCGAGATCGAAACTTCCACTCGAAACTGGGTTTTCGACTCCACTGCAGGCTCTATACCGAGCCTTGTAGGGTTGGTACTGACCCTGTCTCTTCCCAAAAGCCATTAAACTTCAAGGCAACTCGTTATCGACTCTTTTAGGTTCGGTAACGACCCTACTCAGTGCTTGAGTTTTATTTGGTTTGCATAACTTTGATCGACTTGTTAGGGGTGTAACTTAGTTTTTCATGCTTGATTGATCCATGTATGATTTCTTCTGCATAAAAACTGAGTTCTCCTTGTTTATGGTATGCAAATATGAGTTCTAAAATAAAATCAAAGCACTTGGTTTCAATGCAAGTATGGGGTCATATGGTGTGTCATTATTATGAGCAGTTCTTATCTTTGCTTTGTTTTGTTGTTCTAGGTTTACAATGGCATGTACAAGTCGGGCAAGTAAGAGGGCAAGGAACAAAACCAAGAGGCCATATCCATCACCATCTCCACCACCAATGGATGGTGTGGAGGTGACAACCGATGAGGAGTATGAGATTTTCAAGAAAGTTTTCCAACGGACTCATAAAACAAGGTGGTTCTCTAAGACCCATGGGAAGACATTGGGTATTTACCACGACCTCAAGCACGCCTTCTCCAACATTGGCGCTGCCCACCTCTTAAAATGTGAAGATCTTCCTCATTATCCGGCCCTCACTGCAGAATTTGTGGCCACTCTCAAAACCAAGTTCAAAAACCCAAGATTTGTGGGGAGGATCACCTTTAGACTCGGGAATGGGGACTACAATCTCACTGATGTTCGTATTTTTGGTCTAGTTTTAGGTGTCTTTCTTAGGTTGTTTAGTTTAGTTTTAGTAAGTTTTAGAGTTAGTTTTGTGTCTTTTTGGATAAGTTTGCATATTTTGTGAAAAGTATGGAAGCTACTCCGTTTTGTGTCTTTTTGTAGGTTTTGAAGAGGAAAGGAACATTTTTGAAAGAAACTGAAGACAAGTGGTGGAGAGCGAAATGCATAGAAGAAGAGAAAGAAGAGTGAATGTGAAGATCAAGTTAAAGCCAAGGAAAGTGTTTGAAATAAGCCAAAACAGAGGGCTCGTTAACGACCTGTGAGGGTCGTTAACGAGGTGATCTGTGTCGGTAGAGCGCAGTCGACTTTCGGGATTTATATCTTTTATCTTGTTATCTTTTAAGTAGGGTAAGTTTTTATCCTTTAGATCTTTTATTATATAGCTTTCTTAGAATAAATACCCTTGTTCTAAGTCTAGACAAGGGGGGATTTTGAAGTTAGTTGAGAGAGAAGTCGAGAGAGAGAACTCGGACTGTTTTCGATCGAGAGAGGAGGGGTTCGGTGATCAAGCTTCTTGTTCGTGGTTCTTAGTTGTTTTCGAAATTTCGCAAGTATTCGTAAGACAATATTTCTTTCAATTTCAAGTTAGTTTTTCTTTTCAATGCTTTCTTTGATTAAAGTTGTTTACTTTGGTTCAATGAAGAGTGAGTAGTTTTCTTATCTAGGATCGGGGTTGAAACCCGACATAGTTGTGCATGGTTGAATGAATGTGTTGATGTTTTGATTTCCTTTTATCCTTTAAATTGCTTGTTGTGCTTATACTTAGATGAGAGTCGAAGTAATTTGAGTTTGTTGCTTAATCGAAGAGAAAGTTGTGAACTTGAATGTTGATATTGTTCGATAGCGAAAGTTTCGAGCTTTGGATTCAAAACAAGTAATAAAGTGAATTGATTTATGAAAATTGATTAATTTGCTTATTTAATCAATGAAATTTGTTAAGTTTATCTTTAAAACGTGATCTTTATCCTCATATGAGTTTATATGCATAGCTATGTTGTGGTAACCTGTGTCCTAGAGCTTTTTATCCTTTGATTATCTTCTGTTTTACATTCGACAACACTCGTTACCGAGGCACTTTGGATCGGTACCGAACCTGCACTTGCATCGTTATTTGTTCTGTTTTAAGTAGAATTCCAGGATCGTTAACGACCCTGACAAGGTCGTTAACGAGGTCTGTTGTAGCTATTGTTGCTTTGTTTTGTTTTGTTTTCTTATTTTTATAGTTCGATAAACAAACAACCTTGCTTCACGTGGACGATCCTGACTTTGTTATACTCAACGGGGTCTTGACTTATAAATTTATTTGTTGTCAAGAAACCCTCCTTCAACAAATTGGCGTCATTGTCGGGGAAGCAACAATGTTTGTTTGTTTATCTGTGTGTCTGGGAATAGCACGACCCTGTTTTTGTTTTTAATTTTGTTTTCTTTGTCTGTTTTCTCAGCGTATGCCAGCAGGACATCGCATGCTCGAATTTGACAACACCGGTTATTATTCTGAACCTGAACGCACCTTGCAGCGCAGACGGAGAGAAAACCAAGCCATGGCTACACCTGAAGAGATGGCACAACAGGTGACAGCCCTCTAGAGACAAATGGAGGCGTTACAAGCAGATCTAGACGTTGCTACTGCCGCTGTTGAACGTGAACGAGCAAACAATGCTCGTTTACAAGAGGAGTTGAATGCCTATCCGAGGAATGCCAAGCAATATATGCATCTAGAACTGAGGGTGCTAGAGTCTCCAATCGTGCTTCCAGAGATAGAGAAAACATTTAAGATTAAATCTCATTTCATATCCTTAATAAAAAGGGCTCAGTTTGAAGGGAAACATATTGAGTGTCCTATGGAACATATTAGAAATTTTCTTGATTTATGTGACATTATTGCTGCTGAATGTGTCTCACTTGAATATGTTCTATTAAAAGCTTTCAGGTGGTCTCTTACTGGAAAGGTCCTGAGCTGGTTGGAGAGCTTACCTCCTAAGTCTATGAGGACTTGGAAGGCTTTGTATGATCAATTTCTTACAAAGTTTTTCCCTCCTGCCAAGACAACGGAGTTGAAAAAAAGCTCAAACAGTGGGAAATGTTTAAGGAGATGCTCAAACAGTGCCCTACTCATGGGCAACCCCTATATGTTGTCCAAGAAATCTTCTTCCAAGGGATCAATGCAGAAACAAAGAATCGCATCAACACACACTGTGTGCGGTTTTATAGAGATGGATCCCACTGATGCAAGGGAACTGCTGGACAAGTTGTCTAACTACAATGTCATGTATGGGACCTAGCAGCCAACCCAACCACATAGGCGTCTCTACATGCCTAACAAGGACGAAGTTGATCCTGATGTCAAAAATCAGTTTCTACAAGATGAGATCAACCGTCTGAAGAAACATGTAAGTTTTCTGAAAACCTCTCAACTTTGTCAAGAGTGTGTCTCTTTTGCCCATAGTACTTCTGCTTGCACTAACATCGAGCAGGTAAGAGCCACTGAGACTTATGCTGAGATGAATTACATGATAGGCCAATATAGGAATTAGCCTAATAACTTTGATAGGCCGAACAATTACCCGATATGGGGTAATCAAAATCCAAACCCAAGCTATGCAGCACCCCCACCGGATAGACGGCCCGCGCCGTATCGACCTCCAGGCTACCAAGAGCCACCATCCTAGGTACAAGGGTTACAAGAGGGCATTAATGGAGTCCAAGCCAACCTTAACAACCAGATGAAAAGATGGGGAGAGTTCGATGTGTGGAAGAAGAGTGTCGACTCAAAGCTAGGAAACCTGGCCGCATAGATTCCGAGGCCACAAGGGCAACTTTTGGGCCGCCCCGAGGAGAACCCTAGAGGACAAATAGCGGCCATGCACCTTAGGAGCGGAAAGACACTACCGGATTGTGCCAAAGCTAAGGAGATAAGCCCCAAATCTGAAGAGGACGCCACGGCCCAAGTCGACAACGAGCCAAAGAGGGTTGTTACCGAGCCTGAACAACTCGTTACCGATACCCCTAGGGTCGTTTATGATCCTATCCCAGGTAAGTTTTCTACCCCGAGCTCCTCTCTTAATCCCAGGCTCGATACCGACCCCACCAGGGTCGGTACCGACCCTTCTAAGGCACCAATCGACCCTAATATCGACCCGGTAGCATCACCTCTCGAGCCCGCTTTGGCTCCGAGATTGGTGAAGTCTCTTCCCTTTCCTACTAAGAAGTCTAAGGACTCAACTAAAGGCAAGTCTAAGTGTTTCGTTAAGATTCTCCAGGGCTTTTCTTTTCTTTTTAGATAGCTCTTTTCTTAGCTTTCTTTTGAATTTTAGTAGTAGTCTAGAAGTTTCAAGATAGAATTCTTCGGAACTAACATGGCATAGGAAGTCAGGCTCGGAAAAACATTAAAATACGAGTCGTCCATGCTCATTAACGACCTGAGACGGCACGCGAAAACGGCTCACGCGGGCGAGGTAAGTAACCCTATCTCTTCTATCTTCTATCTCTTTACCTCCCTCACGCTGCCTCACCTTCTCCCTCTTCCTATTAAAACCATCTCAAATCTCCAAATCCCACACCCAAATCTCAAGCCAAATCTTCAAGCTTTCAATCAAATCCCACCGAGTTTCCCAACACACCACCGATCGGAGCACCACCGCGCCCTAACCCCAGTCGCACCCCACGATAACGAAGCCTCACTTCTTGAATTCGTTACTGGTGCAGCCCTCGTTACCCCTTTTCAATTCAATCTTTGTTCTTCAATTTACGGTATGATTTCTAAACCCTAACTCTTTCTCTTGCAAATTTCATGGTAATTTAGGGTTAAATTCATATCTAGATCTTGATTGAGTAAATGGGTTGCATGTCTATGTTGCATTGTGCTTCTATTGCTTTTATTATTGGTGATTGATCTTTATTTATATTGGTTCTTCTTGCTTGATTTGCATAGAAATTTTGATAAGAAAAGCATGGAGTAACTTGTTCTTGAATTGATTGATCTTCACCATGAATTTTGGCAATTATTGGCATGTTTAGATAGGGTTTTGAGCAAGTATGGGGTTGCATGTGCTAGATTGTGTGTTTTTATGTGGAATTAAGGTTGAATTGTGCTGAATTTGTTCAAGTTTTGAGGTTTGATACTCGGAATAAACTGCAAGTTGTTCTCGCCCAGGCTCGTTAACGACCTGTCAGGGTCGTTAACGATCTGTGAAATGCTCAATTCGAAACCAAACCTAGTTGCCTCGTTAACGACCCAATTGGGTCGGTACCGAGGCATATCGAGAGCACTTCCGAGAGCAAGTATGGGGTTTTCTTTTGGCTGGTTTGTGTGGATCTTATCTTGGAAATTCATGGTATTTGCAGGCATAAATGGCAAGCACTAGCCGAGCTAACACTAGAGCCGGAAAGAAGAGGAGAAATCAAAGGTCCCCGTCTCCTCCCCGCATGGACAATGTCATATTGGCTACTCAGGAGCAAGTTAGGATCTTTGATGTCGTCCTTCAAAAAGACCACTTCACTAGGTGGTTCTCGAGGTCAAGCGCTAGGCCATTGGGGATCTACGAGGACGTCAAGCATGCTTTTGCCATCCTTGGAATTCCTCAATTGTTGAAAAAGGAGGAAACGCCACATTACCCGGCCCTTACATCAGTTCTTAGCCACTCTCCAAACAAGCTTCAAGACCAAGACTTCGTTTGGGAGAATCAAGTTCCGGCTAGGGAATGCTGATCGTGAGTACACCATGGCTGAATTTAATGCCCTTCTCGAGCTTCCTCACCATTCTAGGGATTACAAGATCAAGGACTTCAAGGTCACCGACACTTGGAGTTTCATTTCCGGGGAGGTTGAACCCTCCGCAGCAGCACTTCCAAGGGCAAGCATCATCAACCCCATTTTCCGGATCATCCTCCGAGTCTTGGGCGTCACCTTTTGGCCCAAGAAAGAGCTTTCAAGACCAACACGGTTGGAGGTTGCATGCCTCTGTACCATTCTTTTTGAGGATCCAGCCCCCTTGAACTTAGGGTATGAATGGTTGCAATACATCGAGAAGCACGGGATCAAGTAAAAGGAAGTATGGTGCGGGAATCTGGTAAGTCTTCTGGCGGCTAAGCTCGTTGTTGATCTCACGCGTTATACGCCATACCATCCCCAGAAGCTTGACAAGACGTATTGGTTCTCCTCCAACATCTTTGTGAGGACCGAAAGAGGTTACGCCACCAAGGTTCTTGGCCAAGATGTTTTGCTTCTCCGAGACAAGTTTGAATTGCTTTATGTGCCAAATTGGTATGAGACTTGGACAGACCATGCATTCCCGTTGGAGAAGAAGCCACAGGATGATCCGTTGTTGAGGACGTGTGAGTCAAGGTTCGACAGAGAAGGGGAAGAAATGGATGAAGATGATGCAGACACAGAGGCAGCCACGGAGGCAGCTACGGAGGAGCTCGATAACGAGGATGATGACCTCGGTACCGAGGTACTGGGCGATGATGATGACTTTGGTAACGACCCACCTGGGCTCGTTAACGACTATTTTGAGGCTACTACCGAGGCCTGCAGTTTCGGTAACGAGCCACCACCTCTGCCTACCGTGCCTCAGTCATATGAGATGATGCCTTATAACCCGGTAATCTACCAAGACCACTTCCAGCCATAAGATCACTACACACCGCCTCCTCAGCCCACTTATTCTGGATCAAGTATTCCACCTCCATGGGTCGATGATTTATCTTTTCAGATGCAACAGCTCAACCTACAACAGACACAGCTCCACCAGAGGTTAGATCATTGGGAGCGTGTCTATGCAGCTCGCATGGCTCTTGATGATGCGAGGCATAAGCAAGCGGATGCTCGTTGGAGGACAATGGAGCAGAGAGTGACGATTGATGAGGAGCGCTGGAGGACCATGTATCAGTTCATGGACAACTTTGAGGGTCAGTTTCCACCACCACGGTGATGATTCAGCTTTTTGAGGATGTTCTTTTCCGCTTATGTTTATCTTGTGAGTTTCTTTCTTTTTCCTTTTTCTTTTCTTCTACTTAGTTTTATTACAGTGGGGACACTGTAATTTTAAGTATGGGGTAGGGAAGGGAAGAAAACGGAAAACTTACTTGTTTGTTTGCTTGCTTGTTTTACTTGTTTGTTTGTTTAGTCTTTTAGTTATCTTTGTTTGAGAAAAAATCAAAAATCAAAAAAAAAATGAAAATTGAAAAAAATAAATAAAAAAAGTTTTTAGAATGGATAAATGCCCTGTTTTTTTGGTTCTATGATAGTTAATTGCTAGAATGATCATGTAATTTCCTTTCAAGCATGTTTTTGATGGTATAACCTGATTCTTGGTATGAAATTGTTTTTATAAAGGAATAGCATTTTGATGAAATTGAGCATGTATAACTTTTAGCATGAGTAGTACAATCTAACAAAAATTGCTACCTTGTGAGTTATTTTTGGCCTTATAGGGAGAATATCAAAAATTCCTCTTCTTTTCTTGTGTGATTTACTCTCTTTATGTATATTATCTCTTGGAATTGTGATGGTTATCTATTTCTTGAAACTTATATAAGATTTTTAATTCATTACTTGTGAAAGTCATATGATAGAGAATTTATTTTTATTAGCCTTATTTATCTTTATCCACCCTTTACGTGATCCTTCTTTTTGTCAACCAATTTGAGCTTTAGCTTTTTATTTTCAGCTCCACAAAAATTATTTCCCTAACCGAGATAAGCTTGACCCTATCCGGGGATTAGGACTTAGTTGGAGAGGTATGTTTTGTAGAGTGAAAAGTGTTATGTTTTGGTTCAAAATAAGGGTTTTAGGAAGGGTAGATTGAAAGTCTTTTGTTTTATTTTGTAAAAATATCTCTTGGAAGAAAAGATGCACGAAAATAAGAGGTATTGATGAGAAGAAAAAGAAAAATCGAGGAGGAAGTGTAGCTCGGTAACGACCCTTTTAGGTCGTTAACGAGGTTGTTCGAGGCTAGAAAAAATGTTGAAAAAGAGAAAAAATGAGGAAAAAGTGCATTGTGTTTAAAGTTAAACCAGAGATTCTTTTATGTTTATATAAGGCTTTCTAGGATAAAAGGTGAGTGAGTTTGAGCATAATGTTTTAGTGAGTTTAGTGTATATTTTATGAGAGTTTTGGTGAGATGTGTGAGTTTTTAGGAGTCTTTGATTCCCGGGTTTTATTAGCACCACATAGCCAAAATTTTCCATGCCTTATTGTCTTTACCAAGCCCCATTACAACCCGGCCGAATGGAAACTTCTATGAAGTTTTTCATTGAGCCTAAGTTCTCTTGATGATTTTTGCTTGTTTTGACAAATCTTAGGTGCAGAGTTTGGTGATATAAGTTCCAATTTCTATGAGTTTTGCATATAAGATTGAGTTGAGAGATTGAATTTATCAGCCCAAACACTTGAGAGTTGAGTGAAACAAATATCTTTGGTGAGGTTGGATTGTATTTGCTTATGTCTATTTGTGTTAATATATGTGTGATGACGTTAATAGTCATTTGCTATTTTTGCTATATTTAGATGTTGCTTTTGAGATAATGGCTATTGATTGATGAGCATGTTTGTTTGGTTTTGATTATTGTATAGTGATTGCTTGAGGACAAGCAAGCTTAAGTATGGGGTATTTTGATGTTCGTGTTTTTGGTCTAGTTTTAGGTGTCGTTCTTAGGTTGTTTAGTTTAGTTTAGTAAGTTTTAGAGTTAGTTTTGTGTGTTTTTGGATAAGTTTACATATTTTGTGAAAGTATGGAAGCTACTCCGTTTTGTGTCTTTTTGTAGGTTTTGAAGAGGAAAGGAGCATTTTCGAAAGGAACTGAAGACAAGTGGTGGAGAGCAGAATGCATAGAAGAAAAGAAAGAAGAGTGCATGTGAAGATCAAGTTAAATCCAAGTTAAAGCCAAGGAAAGAGTTCGAAATAAGCCAAAACAGAGGGCTCGTTAAAGTCCTTTGAGGGTCGTTATCGAGCTGTAAATCAGAGTTTTGCAAAAGAGTTCAGCAAGTCTCTACCGACCATGTGTAGATCGTTAACGAGGTGATCTGTGTCGGTAGAGCGCAGCCGAATTTCGGGATTTATATCTTTTATCTTGTTATCTTTTAAGTAGGGTAAGTTTTTATCTTTTAGATCTTTTATTAGATAGCTTTCTTAGTATAAATACCCTTGTTCTAAGTCTAGACAAGGGGGGATTTTGAAGTTAGTTGAGAGAGAAGTCGAGAGAGAGAACTCGGACTGTTTTCGATCGAGAGAGGAGGGGTTCGGTGATCAAGCTTCTTGTTCGTTGTTCTTAGTTGTTTTCGAAATTTCGCAAGTATTTGTAAGACAATATTTCTTTCAATTTCAAGTAAGTTTTTCTTTCAATGCTTTCTTTGATTAAAGTTGTTTACTTTGGTTCAATGAAGAGTGAGTAGTTTTCTTATCTAGGGTCGGGGTTGAAACACGACATAGTTGTGCATGGTTGAATGAATGTGTTGATGTTTTGATTTTCTTCTATCCTTTAAATTGCTTGTTGTGCTTATACTTAGACGAGAGTCAAAGTAATTTGAGTTTGTTGCTTAATCGAAAGAGAAAGTTGTGAACTTGAATGTTGATATTGTTCGATAACGAAAGTTTCGAGCTTTGGATTCAAAACAAGTAATAAAGTGAATTGATTTATGAAAATTGATTAATTTGCTTGTTTAATCAATGAAAGTTGATAAGTTTATCTTTAAAGTCATGATCTTTATCCTCATATGAGTTTATATGCATAGCTATGTTGTGGTAACCCTTGTCCTAGAACTTTTTATCCTTTGAATATCTTCTGTTTTACATTCGACTACACTCGTTACCGAGGCACTTTGGATCGGTACCGAACCTGCACTTGCATCGTTATTTGTTTTGTTTTAAGTAAAATTCCAGGATCGTTAACGACCCTGATAAGGTCGTTAACGAGGTCTGTCGTAGCTATTCTTGCTTTGTTTTATTTTGTTTTCTTGTTTTTATAGTTCGGTAAACAGACAACCTTGCTTCTCGTTGACGATCCTGACTTCGCTATACTCAGCGGGATCCTGACACCCGCACTCCCTGGCTCCCATATAGTCAACCCACTCTTTTGCATCACTCTTAGGATTTTAAGCTCAACCATTTGTGCCAAAACTAAGCTATCTAGGCCAACAAGGACGGAAGTGGGTTGCCTACACACTATGCTTTTCACCGATCCGGCTCCCATGAACTTGGGATATGAGTGGGTGACTTATGTAGAGCAGCAAGGGCACAAGGTGGAGGAGGTCTATTTTGGAGGATTGGTGACCTTACTTTCTCTCAAATGTGAGATTGATTTTTCTCGATACACTGCCCTCAAGTCACAAAAGATGAACACTTCTTATTGGGTGTCATCGGGGATCTTCAAGAGATGTGATGCGGGAATCACTACTACGGTCCACAATTGCTTAGTTTTAGTCACGGAGGACAAAGTTGAGCTCTTGTACCTTCCTAATTGGTACGAGACTTGGACATCTACACCCTTCCCGCTAGCTGCAAGACCCGAGCAAGATGATTCACTGAGGACGGCACCGTCATGGTTTGAGAGAGGAGGACGAAGAGATGCTAGAGGCTGCAGAGGAAGTCATTACCGAGCCCTACGGGTTCGGTACCGAGGGTGTCGCGCATACAGATGGGAACGTTAACGTGCCAAATGAGCGAGGAATTGTGGTTTACGACCCCTCTACCGACCCTAATGGGGTCGGTACCGACCCCCGCTTTCACCACAAACGCCTCGGTACCAATGCCACTGGGGTTCGCTACCTAGTCCACCATCCCTCTGACAGCTCCATTTCTGACTCCGCTACTCCTCCATGGGTTGACGATATGGTCCAGCTTATGGATCGGCTTCAGATGGGTCAGTTTCAGATTTAAGAGAGGATGACCCACTTCCATGATGCTTATGCACAACAGATGACTATTGATGAGCAGCGTTGGCGGACAGCCAAGGACCGATGGGACGCGACCAATGAGCGCTGGCATTCCACTGCTATGTTCATGCATAACATGGAGAAGCACTTTCCTCCACCCAACTGATTCTCTCCTCTTTCTTCAAAGATGTTTCAAAGATGTTTCCATTGCTTCAACAATCAGTCTGTGAGTTGAGTTTTCTTTTCCCTATCTCTTTTCTTTATGCTTTGCTTTATTCATATAGTGGGGACACTGTATAGTTTAAGTATGGGGTAGGGAGGGAAAAGGAAATTCTTGTGTTTTCTATCTTGTTTTATGTCTCTAGTTGTTTTTAAGTTGTTTAGTTTCTTTCCTTTTTTTTCAAAAATGAAAAAAATTGAAAAATCACAAAAAAGATTTTAGGATGGATAATACCCTTTTTCTTATGGTTCTATGATTGCTTTTACTTGCATAATCATGTAAATCCTTTAGCGTGTTTTTGATATTTTAGTCCAAGTCCTTTTGATGAAAATTTTTTTGTGAAGTTTAAGCATGTGATGAAATTGAGCACGTATGACTTTTAGCATGAGTTTATTGCAACCCAACAATATTACCTTGTGAGCATGTTTAGCTTTGATTTTCTTGTGTGATTTACTCTCTTACATGCATATTATCTCTTGAGGTTGTGATGATTATCTATTTCTCAAAGCCTTTATAAGATTTTAGTTCATTACTTGAAAAATCGTATGATGGAGAACTTATTTTTCATAAGCCTTATTAAGTCCTTATCCACCCTTACATTATCCTTTATTTTTGAAACCAATTCTTGTGCCTTAAAGCCTTTTATTTTTAGCTCCACAAAATTGTTCCTAAGCCGATAAAGCTTGACCCTATCCGGGGATTAGGACTTAGTTGGTTGAATTTGTTTTGTTGAGTGTTTGTGTTGGTTTAAAGAAAGGAATGGGTTGGGTAGAATGGAAGTCTTGTTCAAAAGAAAGGTTGTAAAAGGACTCTTGGTAAAAGAAATGCACGAGTAAAAGAGAAGAATAAAATTCAGTAGGATCGTTACCGACCATGTAAGGGTCGGTACCGACCTTTCCCAGCAAAGAAAAAAAACAGTGCAGAAAAGAGAAAAATTCAGAAAAAGAAGAAAGAAAGGGAAAAATAAAAGTGCAGTGCAAATAAATGACAAAAGCCAAGAGTTTCTTTAAAGTGTTTATGAGACTTTCTAGGATGATTTGAAGGTTAATGAAAAAGAGAGAGTGTGCTTAATGATTGAGAGAGTTTGGTATTCTTTTGAAAGTTTGGTTAGTTATGTTGAAGTTTAGGAGTCTATATTCCCGGATTTTTAGCACCACAAGCCAAAATATTTTCATGTCTTATTATCATTACCAAGCACCATTACAACCCGGCCGAATGGAAACTTCTATGAAGTTCAGTTGTTATCATTACCAAGCCAAAATATTTCCATGCCTTGTTTTAAGTTGTTTTTTAGGGGGACACACAACATACACGCCTCTCTTTCTCACGTTTGCAGTTCGTTCAGTTGTTTTAGGAGAGAGGTTTGTTACTTGGAGCTCAAGGAAGAAGTTTGTTGGGATATCTCTTGTGTTCTAAGGTGTTTTCTGAAACAAAGTTGTTCTTAATTCAAGTAAGATTCGATTTTTAATACAAGTCACGTTTTCCTTTAATCTCTTTGTTTGTTTCTTTTCAATCATGAGCGAGTAGTCTTCTATTTTAGGATTGGGGTTTGAAACCCATCATGATCTTGCTTGAAAGATGATGTGTTTGAATAAATTGAATGCCTTTTATCTTTTCTCTACTTGTTTGCATTAATGCCTTGGAGAAAGTCAAAGTAATTCGCGTTTGTGACTCAATCGAAAGAGAAAGTTATAAACTTAAATGTTGACAAAGTTTGATAACGAAAGTTATGAATATTGGATCAAAATAAGTAGATAAATGAATTGATTTATGAAAGTTTGTTATTTCAACGAAAGTTGATAACTTTATGTTCAAGGCATGATTTTTATGATTCATACTATCTAGATTGCTTGATTATGTTGTGGTAGACCCTCATCCTAGATCTTTTCTCTTACTTGAAAATCCATTTTTAAACTGTCTGTTTCACCTCGATATCGAGCCCTAAGCATCGGTACCGAGCCTACAGATTTTTGTTTAGTTGTTCTGTGTTCGTTCGGCTTTACCTCGTTACCAACCCTTGAAAGGTCAGTGTCGAGTCTTCTCTGAGAGGTGACTGGGTGTTTGTTTAGCTTGTTTCTTGCTTTTGTTTTGTCCTCTTTTGCCTTTTTATTTTAGTAATTAAACACAACCTCGCTTTCCGTGGACGATCCTGACTTTTCTATACTCAGCGGGGTCTTGATTATAAATTTATTTGTTGGTCAAGTAAATCCCTTTCAACACCTTCCTAGAGCGAGAGACCGTCTTCTCCAAAATGCTCTTAATCTGCCTGTTTAAAACTTCTACTTGGCCACTAGTTTGGGGTTGGTAAGGCGTTGCCACCCTATGTGATACCCCATAATTAGCCAAACGAGCTTCAAAGCTCCTTTCTATGAAGTGTGATCCACCATCACTAATGAGAACTCGTGGCACTCCAAACTTGGGAAAAATGTTAGGCTTTATAAATTTAGCCACAGCTTTAGCATCATTAGTCATAGTAGCAATGAATTCCATCCACTTAGAGAAATAATCGACCGCCTCTAGGATGTACTTATAGGGACTCGATGAAGGAAAGGGTCCCATAAAGTCAATACCCCAAACGTCGAAAAGCTCGACCTCTAGGATCCCACTAAGCGGGTTCTCATGTCTCCAAGTGATGTTCCCAGAGTGTTGGCATTCATCGCATGATGTCACATAATCCTGTACGTCCCTGAAAATAGTTGGCCAATAAAGACCACTTTGAAGAATCTTCGTCGTGGTTTTGAATCCTTTTGCATGGCCACCTGCTAGGAGAGTGTGACATTGACGGATCACACTCTCTACCTCCTCTTCTGGTATACAGCGCCTAAAGAGGTGGTCACTTCCTTGATTGAACAAGTAAGGATCATCCCAATAGTATTGTTTGAAGTCATGTAAGAACTTCTTCTTCTTTTGTGGGGTCAATCCCTCGGGAAGTACGCCTCCTACAATGTAATTAGAAAAATCCGCAAACCAAGGGGTCTTTGAACCTCTAATAGTATGAATGCAATGAAGGGAAGTAGAAGAAAGAGATAAGGATATATCTGAATCGGAAGAAATTGAACCGGGTTGAGAAAACTTACCTGAATGGGTCGTTACCGGACCAAGATGGGTCGTTATCAGCCATGTTGCTTCAGTAATCTCCTCGGTAACAATCTCCTTTGCCTCGGTACCGAGCTCTCCTGCCTCGGTATCGGTCTTTTCCGCTTTGGTACTAGTGTGTCCTTCCCGCTCCAACCTCGGAGAAGGGTCGGTACCGACCCATGTAGGGACGGTAGGCCTCTTAACATTGCAGCTTTCGACCTCGTTCATCATGAGGTTCTCGTCTGGCCTGAGTCATTGATCGGTACAATGTTACTTGTCTTTGTGATGTGTTCAACTGGCAATCTGGATAGGTGATCAGCTACTAAGTTTTCAGCTCCTTTCTTGTCACTGATTTCGTGGTCGAATTCCTATAACAAGAGCATCCAACGAAGTAGCCTAGGTTTGGCATCCTTCTTAGCCATTAAATATCTAACGGCATTGTGGTCAATATAAACAATCACTTTAGATCCAACAAGATAGGTATGGAATTTTTCGAATGCAAATACCACGGCAAGGAATTCCTTGTCCGTCGTGGTATACTTACTCTGCGCCTCATCAAGCGTCTTGCTTGCATAATAGATGGAGTGGAGCTTCTTATCCTTCCGTTGTCCTAATACTGTGACAACAGCATAGTCGCTGGCATCACACATGATCTTGAAGGGGAGTGTCCAATCTGGAGACTGTATAATAGGAGCAGAGACAAGGGCTTCTCTTAACATGTGAAAAGCCTGAAGACATTCTGTAGACAGCTCAAACACTACATCTTTCATTAGTAGGTTAGTCAATGGTTTAGCTATCTTGAAAAAAACTTGAATAAAACTTCTGTAGAAGTCAGCATGTCCTAAAAAACTCCTAACGTGTTTTAAATAAGATGGGGGAGGTATTTTTTCAATAAGCTCAATCTTGGATTTATCTACCTCTATCCCTCTCTTAGAGACGAGATGTCCTAGCACTATCCCTTCTTGGACCATAAAATGGCACTTTTCCCAGTTTAGAACAAGATTGGTTTCTTCACATCTTTTAAGAACCCTAGTCAAATTAACTAGAGATGAATCAAATGAAGAACCATGCACAGAGAAATCATCCATAAAAACGTCTACTATATCCTCTATCATGTTTGAGAAGATAGCCATCATGCATCTTTGAAAAGTTGCAAGGGCATTGCAAAGCCCAAATGGCATTCTTCTGTATGCAAAAGTCCCATAGGAACAAGTAAAGGCGGTTTTCTCCTGATCATTAAGATGAATGAGAATCTGCCAAAAACCGTTATAGCCATCTAAATAACAGAAATAATCATGCTAGGCTAAGCGTTCTAGAACCTGATCAATGCAAGGAAGCGGAAAATGATCTTTTTGTGTAGCACTGTTCAACTTCCTATAATCAATACACATCCCCCAACTAGTTGTGGTCCTAGTGGGGATCATCTCACCCTTCTCATTTTCAATAACTCTTATCCCCCCTTTTTTAGGGACCACATGGACCGAACTAACCCATTGGTTGTCCAATATAGGAAAAATAATCTCAGCATCAAGTAGTTTTAAAATTTCCTTTTTGACCACATCTTTCATGTTATGATTAAATCTACCTTGATGCTCTATGGTGGGTTTGTGATTATCCTCCATGTAAATTCTATGCATGCATAAGGAAGGGGATACGCCAGTAATATCATCAAGTGAATAGCCAAGGGCTTTCCTATGGGTCCTATGTACATAAATCAATTTCTCTACTTCTTCATCATTTAACTGAGCATTAATGATAACAGGGAAGGTAGAGTTAGGACCAAGAAATTCATACCTGAGGGAGTTTGGAAGTGGCTTGAGTGTTGGAGTAGGCTCAGTTGGGATGACAATAGGCTCTTCATGATCTGTCTTCAAAACTTCCTCAAGGTAATCACACGCCAGAAGCTCTTCTTTGTCTGCCAAAAGGGTCGTTACCGAGCTGTAGGGGGTCGGTAATGAGTTCTCTGAATTTGTCTGTGTCTCAGTTCCCTCCGGGAGCTTCGGTAACGACCTATTGAGGGTCGGTAACGAGGCTGTAAGAATGTACTCTGCCCGGGAAGGCCTCAAAAGCCAGCATGCTCTCGATCGGGTCCCCACATTCAATGTAGTCAGTGTGGGTGTAGAGCATCTTGACCTCGGCTTCATTTGTCTCTTTCATGGTGAGGTTAAAGCGGAACTCCACCACCTCATCCCCAATCTCAAAAGTTAGGAGTCCCCTCCTAACATCGATTATGGCTCCAATTGTGGAAAAGAATGGCCTACCGAGAATGATAGGCACCACCGGGTCTTCAGTCATCTCCATCACTATGAATTCATTTGGGACAAAGAACTTACCCACTTGGACCGGGAAATCATCTACAACCCCTGTAGGCTTGACACATGATCCATCCACCATGTATAACTTCATGTTGACAAGCTCTAGTGGTCCCATATTGGCTTTGGACCAAATTGAAAGTGGTAATAGACTTACACTGGCTCCAAAGTCACACAAAGAATAAAACCGGTAAGCTCCAATAACAATGGTAATAGAAAACTTACCTGGATCGCCTAATTTTTCTGGAAGCTCCAAGGATCGGACATCGTCTGTTAGCTCAGATATAGACCTCTTCCTGCTCAATATTTCTTTTAAAAATTTTGTGTAAGCCGGCATTTCGCTTAAGGCCTCAGCAAATGGAATGGAAATATTTAAGCCCTGAAGAACCTTTACAAAACGCCTAAACTTCCCTTCTGTAGAGTCCTTGGACTTTTTAGGGGGGAAGGGAGGAGTCTTCGCCGGTCTCGGAACCGACACGGGCTCGAGAGGTGGCATTACCGAATCGAAAAGGGGGTCGATCAGTGTTGGAGATGGGTCGGTACCGACCCTGTGTGGGTCTTTATTGACCTTGTTATGAAGAGAAGGAGTCAGTGTCGAAGACTTACTTGAGTTAGAGGGTTCGGTATCGCCCCTGGGTTGATTTGTACCGACTGCCTTAGGATTGGTATCAACCCTTGTGGGGTCGTTATTGATCCGAACTGAGGCATTGTCGTCGTTACCGTGCTCTTTTTCTTTGGACCCAGCATGTTTTGGCAACTTCTTTCCGCTCCTCATGTATATGGCTGTTATTTGTCCTCTAGAATTTTCCTCGGGGCGGCCCGGGAGTTGACCTTGAGGTCTTGGAATCTATGCAGCAAGGTTGCTAAGTTGGGAATTGACGTTTTGCTTCCATGATTCAAGATCTCCCAACTGTGCTTGTACCCCTTTGATTTGGGTATTCAGGTCAGCTTGGACTCCATCAATTTTGTTGTGGACTGCATTAATACCCTCTTGCAGCCCTTGTACCCATGAAGGTGGCTCTTGATAGCTCGGAGGCCTATAGGGTGTGGGCCTTCTCTCTTGTGGTGGGGGTGCATGGCCTTGACCTTGGTTGGAACTTCCCCAAGCGGGATAGTTGTTGGTCCTGTCATAGTTGTTAGGCGGGTATTTGTATTGACCTCTCATATAATTAGCATCAACATAGGTCTCATCGGCTCTTACCTGCTAAATGTTAGTGCAAGCAGATGTACTATGGGCATGAGAGTCACACTCTAAACAATGTTGAGAGGTTTTCAAAAAACTTACTTGTTTCTTTGTCGGTTGACTTCATCTTGCAAGAATTGAGTTTTAACATCAGAATCAACCTCAGTATTTGGATTGTAGAGCCTCCTTTGTGGATGGGGGGTCTGTTGTGTCCCATACATGGCATCATAATTGGTGAGCTTGTCTAGCAATGCCCATGCAACCACGGGATCCATCTCAATGAAACCACAATCAGTGTGCAAGTTGATGCGGTTTTTTGTTTCAGCATTTATCCCTTGAAAGAAGATCTCTTGGAGAACGTATTGTGGTTGTCCATGAGTAGGGCATTGTCTAAGCATCTCCTTGAATCTCTCCCATGTCTCCTCAAATGTCTCATGAGGCAGCTGGTGGTAGGAGGTGATGTGTTTCCTTAGCTCCGTAGTTTTAGAAGGTGGGAAGAACTTTGTCATGAATAAGTCATGCAACGTTCTCCACGACCTAACCGACCTAGGAGGTAGGCTCTCTAACCAGCTCAGGGCCTTTCCTGCAAGGGACCACTTGAAAGCTTTCAATTGAACATATTCTAAAGAGACACCATCAACAACAATAGTGTCACATAAATCAACAAAATTTCTAATATGCTCCATTGGGCACTCAGTGGGTTTCCCTTCAAACTGAGCCCTCTTAATCAAGGATATAAATTGAGATTTGATCTCGAAGGCTTTCTCTCTCTGGAAGCACGAATGCTGATTCTGGCACCCTCAGTTCCGGGTGCATTTATTGCTTGGCATTCCTAGGGATAGCATTCAACTGCTCTTGCAAACGGGTAGTGTTTTCCCGTTCACGTTCAGCCTCAGCAGCAGCGGCGTCTCAGTCATCTTGCAACGCTTCCATCTTCCTGCAGAGAGCAACCATCTGTTGAGCAATCTCTTCAGATGTTGCAGCCATGGTACGATTTTCTCGTCTCATGCAATGAAGAACACGAATCAAGTTGTTCAAATTCAAGTCGGCGTCTTCCTACTTGCATAAGCTTCGAAAACAAACAAAAGTAAACTAATTAGAAACAAAAACAAGGAAGGGCTATTCCCAAACCCATAAAGCAACTAAACACAACGCTATCACTTCCCCGACAATGGCGCTAATTTGTTGAAACGGTTTCTTGACAACAAATAAATTTATAGTCAAGACCCCACTGAGTATAGCAAAGTCAGGATCGTCCACAGGAAGTGAGGTTGTGTCTAATTACTAAACTAAAAAAACAAAGGAACAAACAAAACAAAAGCAAAAACAAAGTAAAGCAACTAGTTTAAGTACTGAACAGGTCGGTACCGACCCAATCAAGGTTGGTAACGATGCACAACTGAACGTAAACAAAGCAAAATCACAAAGAAGACTGCAGGATCGGTACCGATCTTCAGGGACTCGGTAACGAGGTATGGCTGAGTTTAAATTTTGACTAACAAGTGAAAGAAAAATCTAAGATAAGGGACCACCACAACATAAGCATGCAACTTTCATTGAATACATAAAGTTATAAACTTTCGTTGAATACAAGTAAATCAATCATTTTTCATAAATCAATTCACTTCATCTACTTATTTTGATCCAAAGTTTTCAACTTTCGTTATCAAACTTTATCACAATTCAAGTTTATAACTTTCTCTTTCGATTAAGTCACAAACTCGAATTACTTCAACTTTCGTCAAAGCATAAGTACGAACAAGTAGAAAATAGATAAGAGGCATTCAATTCATTCAAATCATCATTCATGCATAATCATGTTGGGTTTCTAATCCCAATCTTAGAATAAAGGACTACTCACTCATGATTGAAGAGAAACAAACAATATAGTTGAAGGAAAACATAACTTGTATTAAAATCTAAATCTTACTTGAATTCAAAACAAACTTTGTCTCAGAACACACCTTAGAACATAAGAGAAAATCCCACAATTCTTCTTTCTTGAGCTCTAAGCAACCAACTTCTCTCCTAAACCGTACGTACGAACTAAAAAAACTGAGAGAGAGAGAGAGAGAGAGTCGTGTGTGTCCCTCTTCTATCTAAAAACAAGAGTATTTATACTAGAGGATCTATCTAATAGTTTCCTTAAAGATAAAACAACTAAAGATACAAAGATCTTGGAATAAAAATCATTAAAAGTACTTAAGTCAGTTATGTCTATCGACACGGGGAACTCGATAACGACCCCAGTCAGGGTCGGTAGACACTTCAAAATTTTCTGAACTTTTGTCTTCCTGATGCCTCGATACCGACCCCTCCAAGGTCGGTAACGAGTCTGATTTGGTCTCTTTTCCTTATTTAATCTTCACTCCTCTTTTGGATTTCTTTGGGGTTTCTTCTAAAACAAATCTTCATCTCTTCCTTCCTAGCCATGCTCTCTCACTCTCCTCCATCTTGATTTCTTAAAAATGCTTCCAAACTTGATCCAAAACCTACACACAAACCCCAAACTAAAGTAGTTTCCATACTTTTCATAAAATATGCAAACTAGACCAAAAGACACAAAACTAACACAAAAACACAACTAAACAAGACTAAAAAACCTAGAAAAACACTCTAAAACTAAGCTAAAAACACGGACATCAGGTTCCTATTAAACAGAAATGCAAAAAAATGTTGTGGGAAGCTATTTTGTTATTTCCACGCTGGGTTTAAACCCACTAATGGATCTTCTATATCCATCTTTGTTGGAGTAAAATTTGTGTTTGTTTGCTCCAACTTGGTTAATAATGTTGTTTGGTGGACTAACTTCACTTATAGAAAGCAATTGTATCTTGTGGTTCAAACGTGTGAGGCAGGCATTTCAACATGGTGTCTACGCTGCTATTTACTACTACTGGTTTTGGTTGCAATCTCCTAACAATGTGTGGTTTTATAACCAGTTTTTTTACTCCTCGTTGTGATGCTTTTCATATGCTGGTGAAATCATCATTGCAGGGTTCCCACATTGCAGGTACCAACCTTTACGTGCAAAAAAATGTGGGAGTTGCTTTGTGCAAAAAGCTTTGCACTTATGGAAACCAAAGCCCAATCACTACCTGATAATGGGTGGCAAAAGGTGGGGTTCGACTCCGTGGAATTTACCCCTACGAGCGGATATTCGGGCGGTCTATGCGTCCTATGGAAGAGCACACTCCTCTCAAATAAAACAATTCAAACCATCCACAAAGACAGTCGCTTTGTTGGGCTCCTTTACGAGAACCTTGAAACAAAAACGAAAATAATCCTAATATTTGCGTATGCGCCACCCATGTCGCAAGAAAAAGACCAATTCTGGAACACTTTGAAGGAGTTCATACAAAATCGCAACCACCCATTTTTACTTATGGGTGACCTTAATGAAATCCAACACCCAAACGAAAAAGTAGGGGTGCGAACCCGACCCATTTCCGCTTTGAGCGAATCATTAATTTCAAAAATGACTATGACATGTGCAACATCCCTGCAATTGGGAATAAATATACATGGAGAAAATCCTAAAATCTTGACAATACAACACTCGAAAAGCTGGACCGAACCCTGGTCGCCAACCAAATCATACAATGGTTCCCTCCATAGCGAGGAAAAAACCATGCTTTCTCTTCTTTCGACCATTGCCCAATATCCTGTGACCTCCCCACGGGGATCACATTTAAAGCAAAACCATTTAAACTTGAAATGATGTAGACATCTAGAAAAGATTTCCAAAACGTCATCAAACAAGCCCGGAGACACAACGCTGGAGGATCCCACATGTTTAATCTGGTGAAAAAAACACAACTTCTCAAAGCAAAAGACAAAGCATGGAACAAACAAACGTTCGGCAATATCTTCGAACAAATAAAAAAACTCGACGAAAACATCATTCTGATCCAAAAGGATATAATTGAACACAACAACGTGGAACTCATTCAAAAGCAAGAATGACTTTTGAGGAAGCGGTCCTGCCTCCTGGACTTCCACAACTCGTATTGGAAACAAAGGGTCAAAAACACCCACATAAGACTAAATGATAAGAACATCAAATATGTCCACCGAATTGCCACAGGACAAAGGAATATAGCCAAATTTAAAGAGATTCGAACATCGGAACGTACACGCATTACGGGTGTTGCAGAAAGCAAATCAAACGAGAATTCCATAATCGATTTTGGGAATTGGAGATTAAATACAAAAAGCTCCAAAACATGACACAAACCATCCAAAAATAAGTTACCGATGAAGACAAATTAGAACCTACCAAACCAGTATCAAACAATGAAATCAAGAAGGCCTTATTCGACATTGGGGACTAAAAAACTCCTAGCCCAAACAGAATGTCGGCATGCTTTTATAAGAAGTGTTGGTACATTGTAGTTTCGGATGTCATAAGGGCCGTTAAAAATTTTTCCACACCGGGAAACTCCTAAAACAAATAAACCACACATTCATATCCCTATTACCAAAATATGAGAACCCCATCTCCACCAACCATTAAAGGCCCATAAGATTATGCAATACAATATACAAAGTAATATCAAAAATCCTAACAAACAGCCTGAAAAAAATCTTAAACAAGCTCATACATCTGATGCAAGGGGCGTTTGTCTAGAACCGTAATATCCACGATAATAACCTTATCGCGCATGAGATTTTCCATTCCTTCCGCAAAAAACAAGGGCGGGAGGGATGGATTGTTGTCAAACTGGAGATGGAAAAAGCTTATGACCGAATTAGCTGGGACTTCCTGGCAATAGTCTTACACAAATTTGGTTTTAATGATAAATTCTTGGGTTGGATCCGAGAATGCATCAAAACGGTTTCTTTCTCTATTTTAGTTAATAACGGGCCAACAGAACAGTTCTACCCCCGACGGGGACTTAGACAAGGAGACCCCCTATCACCTTACCTATTCATTCTCGCATTCGAAATTCTTTCAAGACAACTCCACATGCAAACCACTAACCCTAAAAGTGGCATCGGGATCCAAATCACTAGAAATGGAACAAAAATCTCATTCCTCGCTTTTACTGATGATATCATCATCTTCGCTAAAGCAAATAACACTACATGCAAAAACATCAAAGGAATTGTTGATAATTATTGTCAGGTATCTGGCCAGAAAGTCAACTTCCACAAATCCGCCTTCCATGTCACCAAAAATACAAGTAATAACATTAAGGAACAAATAAATCAGATTCTCCAAATTACAAACACAGTTGTGTTGGATAAACACCTAGGTTTCCCGATTATCAATGGAAGAGTAACACAAAACACCTTTAAACCACTAATTATGCGGACCAGATCCCATCTTGCAAAATGGAAAGCAAACACTCTATGCCAGGAGGGACGCAAAACCCTAATCAAAGAAAATCTATTAGCACAACCCAACTATATTTTGCAATCCTTCATGCTACCCCAAGCTACCTTAAAAGAACTTGACCAAATCAACAAAAATTTCTTTTGGAACAAGGATCACAACCACAAACACTCATTTAGTTGGAACTCCGTTTGCCGCCCACCCGCTAATTGTGGGGTGGGAATTGTCAAGGCAGAAGAGATTAACCAAGCACTCCAAATGAAGTTGCTCTGGAAAATACTAGCAGAACTAGACAATCTATGGGTCAAAATTATTACGGAAAAATATCTTAAAGCAGAAAACATTTTAAACTACAAGAAAAAACATAACACCTTTTGGCAGTAAACCTGGGTTCCGGTTCGTTTGAACCGGCGGGAACCGGACCCGGCGGTTCAAGAACCTAAACCGCCGGGTTAGGATCCCGCTTTGGTTCCGGTTTGTCCACACCCGGAACCGGTGAACCAGTGGTTCCGAAACCGGGAACCGGGGGTTCCAAACCGCCGGTTTCGGAACCGCTGGTTTCTGGTTAACGACTAATTTTTTTGAATGAGATAGGAAACCGCGACCGCGGCCTGAGACCCGCGGTCGCGGTTTGTTCAACTGAATGCTCGAGTTATTACCAAAACCAAAACCGCGGTCGCGGTTTTGGTTTAAATGCCAACGGCTAGTTCATAATTCCAACTGCTAGTTGATAAATTTACCCTATAAATACCCACTAAATGATCTCATTCCCACCCACACTACCAATCTCTCTCAATCTCTCAAGTTTACAAAACTCTCTCAATTCTCAATCTTTACTAGTTTTTACAATTGCTTTTATAATTGTTCTTTCAAAAAATTAGCACAATTGTCTCTTACATCTTATTGCTTTGTAATTTTAAGGTTCATTATCTTCTTAAATACACATTTCTTTACCACACCTTGGTCTTTGCTTACTTGTTTAGTTACATTTTAAGAAAATGGAAGGATTTCTTAATATTGATCAAATTTTTGCTCACAAGAGAGTGGTGCAAATGTAGAATTTGTACCCCCTATTAACTTGTCGGACTTCTCGGATCCCAATTTGGTACAACCGGGATCGTCCACCTCTGATGAAAATGAGGGAGTGGATGTTGATCATGGATTCGAGATGAGCGAGGCTCCAACCCTTAAATCAGACATTTTTACAAAACATTTTCGAAAGGGAGCTTATGATGCATCTACCAAGAAATTTAAAGTTCATTGTAACTATTGTCCTAAGCATTACACATGGTTGCCGGGATCGGGCTATGGAACATTGTCCGGTCACGTGAAGAAAGCACACTCCGACAAGTTAGGCATGATGCGATGACAATCCCAACTCTCCGGGTTTGCAACTTCTTCTTCCCTTAATCCTCATTATAACCCTCATTTATTTACTTATAACCATAATGATAGCATGTATGCGTTCTCCGACTCTATTTGTGTTGATCACTTATCATTTAGTTTTGCCAAAAAGTTAGGATTTAACAATTGGATGACTAATCATGTACAACCCGCTTATAAACTGACTATTATGAAGTCGATAAAAAAATGTGATGAAAGCATATAAAACCCGTAAATTGGCATTTGTGAATTTTTTTACCCAAAATGATATAAAATTTTCAATTTGTAGTGATATTTGGAGTGATCATTGGCAAAATCATTCATACATGGGCTTAACATATCATTTTATTGATGATCATTTTGTTGTGCAAAAATGTGTTTTGGCTTATAGAGTATTTGATTTTTCTCTTACCGCTTTAATGATTAGTAACATCATTCGTACTATTTTGGAAGAGACTAGACTACTTCATCGAGTTTTTTCTATCTCGTTTAACAATGCATCTAATAACACCGCTTCAATCCGAGATTTGATTTCGCGTTGTCAACCAATCTTGGAGCGAAGTATTTTCATGTAAGATGTGTTTGCTATATTTTAAACCTATGTGTCGAAGATGGTTTAAATGTTATGTCGGGTTTAATCGCTCCTATTAGATATGTTGTTAGTCGTATGTGGCTAGCCCCCGAATAGCCCAAGATTAGAAGTCGTTTTGTACTCAAAAAGGTGTTCCACACCGAACTTTTCCAAAAGATGTTTGCCATCGTTGGAACTCCACTTTTAAACTACTACATGCATGCATGCCTTACAAAGAAGTTTTGACTTCCTTTGCATCCATATATTTTCCCGACAATGCCATTATTTCTCAATCTTGGGATTATTGTTATAAAATCTTAGAAGTTTTGAGAATATTTCATAATGCAACATTATTTTTTTAGTCATGTTTATAAACCTTGTGCTCATTTGTTTTGTTTTGAAGCATTGAATGTGGCGGGTGGTTTTTGTGAGGGGAGCAAATTCCCCGAACTTTGTGGTGCTATTGATGCTATGAAAGTGAAATGGTTGAACTATTATAAAGTTATCCCCGATATTTATCTTGTTGCTTGTGTGTTTGATCCTAGGTTTAAGATGAGTGGTTTAGAAATATTTTTGAATGGTTATTATAATGCAGTGTACTTGGATGTTAATGATGATATTGCTAGTGTTGGAGAAATACTTAGTAAAGTTAGAAGATCAATTGAGGAATTAGTTACCGAATATTCATCTAGTGTTAGTTCTTCTCCATTACCTCCACATTCATCCTCCTCTTCAAGTTCGAGTCCCCTTGGTGCTACTAAAAAGTGGGGGCTAGTATTATACATAGCCTTACCAAGAGACCGAGACATTCGAGCTCGAATGTGGAGTTTGAAACATATGTAAAAACCCACTTTGAGTTTGGTGAAGAGGAATTTGATATTTTATCTTGGTGGAAGACCCACAAGAGAACTACGTGGGCTTTGATTCCTCTATAACCCTGAGAGGATATATAGGAAACTTAATTTTAAGTCTAAGCCCTTTAATTATCCAACTTTTTTTGTTTTGAAGAACAATTGCCTTAATCGCCTTGATCTGATTTGATCGTCGCGATCAAACCGCGCTCATCTATCTCCAACCGCGATCGCGGCACCAAACCCACGATCGCGGTTGGAGATAGGTGATCGCGGGTTGGGTAACCCGCGATCGCGACAATCAAGGCCCAATTTTTTTAATTTAAAAATTGCCTGTTCCGATACCGGAACCAGGAGAAACCGGCTTCAGTACCGGCCGGAACAGGAACCGGGCCGGAACCGGGGAATCGGCCCAAGACCGGTTCCGGTTCCATGGTTCCGAGGAACCGGAACCGCCGGTTCCGGAACCAGAACCGCCGATTTGCAAACCGGACCCAGGTCTACTTGGCAGTGGACCAAGCTAATAGGCCTTAAAGACCTACTCGTGAAAGGACTTATCTAGCAGATAGGGGATGAGAAAACTATCTGAGCATGGAAAGACAATTGGACCGGTAAGGGCCCTCTCAACCCAAGGACAGATGTGAAAAACTTTATTAATTGGGACGAAACCGTGGATGAGTACCTCAAATAGGATAATTCGTGGAACATTGAAAATTTGAGTAAGGTCATCAACCCAGACGACCTTGAAATCATATCCAAAATCATAAACCCTATAACAAAATCTCGAACAAATTATACTAGCAACCCAACAAAATGGCTAGTACTTAACTCATTCAATCAAGCAATGGATCTACCAATCTAAAGGCGAACCAAAACTTAACCTAGCATGGATCAACAAACTCAACATCCCCCCCCCCCCCCCAAAGTGAAAATTTTCATTTGGAAAGTAAGCAGAAATGGTTTGCCAACTAAGATGAGGCTCGCAACCAATCATATCCCGATTCCGCAGGGTTGCAAGGCCTGTAACAGCCTGGAGGAAGACACTAACCATGTGTTACTCTCGTGCCCCTTAACCGAGGAAACCACCAAATCCATAAATCCCAAACTTTGACGAATCCTCAACCAAATTTCCCCAGAGGATAAAAACCCACATTTAGTCCTGGATGAGATAAGAATGCGATCAACAAAAGAGGAAATGGAACTTCTCACTAACACTTGGTGGTGCCTATGGTACTCTAAGAATAAAAGAGTGTTCGACAACAAAAAAAACACTAACTTGAATAACGCCACAAACATTTGCGATTTTTTTATTCACTACCAAATTAAAAATTGGAAAAACGCGGAAGCCTCGGCCTCGAATTACCCACGTTCTGGAACAGCTAGAGGTGGGCCTAAGAGAAAGCCTACAAAATGGGAAAAACCTAGAAGAGATTTATTAAATTGAATTTTGATGGTGCAGTGAATGTTGATGGCGTGGCTTCTTACGGGTTCATTCTCATGGACTCTTGCGGCTCCCCCCATCCACTTTGACGGATGACTGATTGGCCATCAGTCTGTTTTGACATCCGAGACCATCACTTTACACCAACGACTTCTCGAGGCCATTCGTCCTAGTATTCCCTGGATCCAGATTGAAGACGATAATTTGCAGCTGGTCAAGGCCGTTTTTGGTGACGGGCGCTGCCCGTGGGAGATTGAGTTACTTCGTTCGGACATCCACTGCTTGTTGACTCGTTTCCAGGATTGGGGTATCTCTCACGTCTACCGTGAGTGTAATTCGGTGGCGGACTACATAGTTGGCTCGTTCCGACGCGTCTCCTCTATTCCACTTGCAGTTGACTCGGGTTTACACACCCTCATCCGCCAGGATGCCCTTGGGCGGTCACTAGCATATTAGTGACCAGCCAAATTCCTTCCGTTATCAAAAAAAAAAAAACTCGGTTAAACACAATCTATGTACTCTGTTGTTGAACGGACCATAGACTTAGGATGCTTCCTCATGCATATACTAGTAACTAGTAGTAACTACGCTAAACACACGTTTTGGACTCACATGTACGGGAAGACAAAGGGTTTAAAATGGGCCAGAAACAGGCCCATGTCTGGCTCGTTTAAGCCCAATCCAGATAACTAAGCTTACGGCCCACGTTTTGCTTCTTATAACAATTTATTATTTATGTGGCCATGTTACGTTATTATATAGACGGTGTAGAAGATCTATAGACGAGCATCTAATTGTTACGTTATTATGAACAGAATAGAATATATATCGAATGTTATATAGTACATGATTAATCGTATCTCGACAAGCAAAGTGATTCTTAGACAAGGAAACCAAACGTCGGATTTGTGAATTAGATTAAGACAGCACAATCAAAAAAAAAAGCGTTTTGAGTGCTATTATTTTGTCATTGACAAGTAAGATATTCCAAAGGCAAGAACATTTCTCCATAAACTTGACCATTTTTGCCAAAGTAGGTATAACGAACGACCACAAATAATTTAGCGAACACGTACAATTTTCTGTTCATAAAAACATTAGACACACACTGATGGGAACCCGTTAACAGACTTGTCCCTTCAACACTGTGTTTCCTTGTTCTCTTTTTTATTCTTCCTTGTAAACTTGTAGTATATGTAATTTTCTTGTGCCCCACTTGAATTCTTTTTGTGACGAAGATGAACCTGATCATGAGTGCGATTACATTGTCAAAATTTAAAATACAAATAATAAGAACTGCGTGTTAACAACATATAAAGTCACGATGATGAATTTGGTTGACCTAAACACATATTTCATGTAATAAGCTCATACGGTACCCATGTATGTACACTTGTTAATTATATACATGTCAATATTAGCTTATGTTAGACTCTATAGCCTAACTTCGGTTATGTTTAAATAGAGGTTTACATTATAATTGGGTGGAAATTGGGCCCCATTTGAAAGACTTGCGTTTCAAAATATAAGTATTTAGGAAAAATAATGGTATAAATGGGATTGTAGACATACCCAATAATTAAGTTGTAAAAGTGTTGCTAATTCTATAAAGGGTGATTTGTAGGTGTCAAGATCCTTGAGCCTGGAGATCATGTAATATATAATATAATATATAAATGAATGTTTGATCATGGTATAGCTTTTTCCAATTGGTCAAATATATGAGACCCACCATTGATCAACTCATGTGAGAAGGTGACAAATACATAAATTCTTATAGGTGGTTAATTATTGAGTACAATTTAGGTGGAAGATTTTCTGTCATTATCATCTAATAGTCACAACATGAAAGCATTAATAAAGTTTATTTTGGTAAGAAATTATTTATGAAGTTGTCGATCACTTTTTTATCAAACGTGACTTGATTCTCAAACCCAATTTTATAAATATAATAATTTAACGATTTGATTATTAAAAATTTTTGAGAATTAAATAAAGCATCTGATTTGATTGTAACCCGGCTTGACTTATTTGTAAGCTTTAATTTAGGACTAGTTGAAGTCCCGTGATATTCACGGGATAATTTTACTAAAAAACTATACAATTCTACGATATTAATTTAAAATACTAAATATATTATATAATATCATAATAAATTACGCAATAGACAAATTTTTTTTTAGTTATTGTACTCTATATTTTAATTGAATATATTTTTAAATATTTTTCCATTATTTGTGGAGATCTTGTCCAAATTTAGATTGAAATTATTAAAATATTTTTTTAACTTTTTTATTGAATATTTTTAAATAATATTTTCTTATTTTTTTAGACATTAATATGTATAAAATACTTGGTTTTTTATAAAGATAATAATAATTAGGATAGGTTATCTATAAAGCATAATATAATTTATTAAATTATTTTTGTAAAGTTAATTTATTAAAATTATATATTAGGGTTCTTATATTTTACTCTGGAATAATAAGAACTAGTTGTACCCGTCGTACCATGTACGACTACGATTCAGTATTCTAAAGACATTATAAATAAAATATTAATAAATAAAAATATAATAGAAATATATTTTAATGTATATAAAATATTTAAATTTTAATTAATTTAATTTAAGATGGAACCAAACTCATTTTGTGTTTCGATAAATTAAAGATTAGATAAGATTACGTATTCTGTTATTTATATTTTATTACTTTTCATGTACATAAATTTAGAGATTATCAAATATTTCAATATATTATTAAATATTTTATTATCTATTTTTATTAATTTTAAACATTTTAAATATTTATCGTTTCTTTTTTTATTGTAAACGAAAATTAATATATATCTATAAATAAAATCATCAAAATATATACGTTAAAAATTTTATATTTTTTTTAAAATATTAAAAATATTTTATCTTTAATTTTAAATACTTATATAAGGAAGCTTTCAAAAGATATTGTTATACTAAATAGATATTTGTTTGATGTTATAGATACATTTAAATAATTTAAAAAGAATTTAATAGAAATAAGTTATAATAATCAAAGTAAAAATTAATTTTTTAGATATGTGGTGGCTCGAAAAGGTGTAGCTTTAATATATAGTTATAGATGTTTGTAAATATGAAAATACAGTATGAAGATTAGTATAGAAAAGAACATTGTCCTTGATTTAAGATATAAAATATAGAGAAAATTATCTATGTATTATTTTGAATTTTATTAATTTAAATTAAAATTCAAATTTTTTTTGACATTTACATATAATCTTAGTCATCAACATAAAATTATATCTTTTTCTCAAAATAAAAACATAGCAAAACAACAAATTTTATTTTTTAAAATTATATCATTATATAGATATAAATTTTATACTTGAAGCTCAAGCCTTGTTAAAAGATTAAAAAAATATATTAAGACCCTAAATCTTGTTAAGAGATAAAAATATTAAATTAATATGGAAAATATCATCTCATAGGAATTTATGTACATAAAAATTATATAAATATGTTATCTATTGTAGTAAACTAATACAAAATCGATATATAGAAAATTATATACATAAAAAATTATATAAATATGTTATCTATGTAGTATATATAGCAAGAATACTATAAGTTGTTACAAAATTTATTAAATATAATTTCACATTAATTTATTCAAAAATACAATGTGGCGCAAATTTTACAACAGACTTGGGTTCCGCTTTATAATGTATTAGGGTAGATAATGTGAAGGAAAATCTTCTAATTAATAAAGCCGAAACTAAAAAAAACTTTCACGTACTCATTTACCATGAAATTTGAGAAATTTTATTTGGATGTCATGAGATTTAAAATTTATTTTATTTAGGTGACAAATTTTCGGACATTTATTTTATTTAGGTGACAAATTTTCGGACTTGAGCTTGAGGACTACATAGATAAAAGTTTACAACAACATAACGTTATTTCGATTCTCACTTGTTCATTGTTTTTAATCACACTCTAAACCTAGCTAAGACTAGCCTTATATAGAGCATTCTTCGAGTGATCTCAATCACAATCTTGCCTAATTGTGATGATATTTCACTCGGCAGATCCCACGAAAATGGGATTAAAGAAATATAAAATATCCCATATCCATAACCGATCAGATACTTGCCATAACCAATCGATCTCAGATTTCTTCCACTTTCCTTGATAAAATCTCTTTGATTTGATCTTATCTTCTTCTTGATCTTCTCACAAACAACCAAGCTTAGCTGTCAAATCTTCGCAATCGATCGTTTGTCGAGATCTGATAACTTGCCATATATAGAAACTTGTGTATCCTCCAAGGAAAACCTTTCTATATCGTCATTTGTTCCCTCCATTGTTCCTCACAATGTTCTTTCACTCTTGATGATACTCTTGTTTTCCTGAAATGCTTACATGGAAAAACACATTAAACCATCAAAATTTGTCATTGTTAAAATTAAGAGAAACTATGAAACAACGAATGTTTCAATAGTGTCCAAACTAAATTAAAACTGCTTAAGAAGTCACTAAAGAGGCTAAGAGAGGATTAGTCTAGATGGACAGGGAAAAGCGGGTTGAAGGGTTGTATAGCAAGCTCTAAAAGTGTAAAATGAATTTATGATGTAATCAAATGATCGAGATGGGTTTAATCACTGAGGAGAAGTTAGTGTTAGAGGAGTTAAGAGAGAGATTGAAAAGTTTCAACCAAAAAAAACAAGAGAGAGACATTGAAAAGAAAATGTGTTACATTACGATATATATGCCAAGCTTCACTAGATTAAGTATCAAGACAGTTGCAATAACTACTTTTACAATTTAATCAAGCAAAGAAAGACAAGCAAGATCCTGGAGCCTAGAGCTAGATCGTGTAATATATAATAATATATAAATATATGAATGTATGATCATGGTATAGCTTTTTCCAATTGGTCAAATATTTGAGACCCATCATTGATCAACTCATGTGAGGAGGTGACAAATACTTAAATTCTTATAGGTGGTTAATTATTGAGTACAATTTAGGTGGAAATAATTTGTGTCGTTATCACCTAATAGTCACAATATGAAAGTATTAATAAAGTTTACTCTGGTAAGAAATTATTTATGAAGTTGTCGATCACTTTTTTAACAAACGTGACTTGATTCTAACACCCAGTTTTATAAATATAATAATTTAAAGATTTAATTATTTTAAAATTATGAGAATTAAACAAAGAATCTGATTTGATTGTAACCCAACTTGACTTAGTAAGCTTTAGTAGGAGTATGGAGGAAAATCTTCTTATTAGTAAAGCCGAAACTTAAAAAATCTTCTACATGTTAACCGTGAAATTGGAAAAAATTTATTTGGACGCCGTAAGATTTCAAACTTATTTTATTTATGTGACAAAATCTTTTTTTTTGGTTTCTCGCTCGGTTCGATTAGCCGGGGTCAATCTACGTCCGAATCGGGTACTGCAGAGGCCCATTGCTGGGGGCGACCCTCCCAATTCAATTTTTTCCATACACGCCGTCAGAAAGATTCGAAAGTGTATTTATCATTATTGTTCAGAATATAAATGCAGAATATAAATGATTGAAAATTAAGGACACGGTTCCGTATAGAGGAACTCCACTTCAACCAACAAGTTGAATGAGTAAACCTTTACCTCCTTTGGAGGATTTTGAATGAGAACTTTATATAAATCGTAGTTTCTTAGTTACGAGATATAGATCCGAACTTTTCTATTGCTAGCAATCACCAAATCCTAGCAATACTAACGAATCTACCTATCTAGTTCCTAAGAATACCACAACGATTTAAAAAAAATATTCAAACCTTGCAGCTTCTTGGTGCAGTTCCCTTTAGCACCGAAATTGACTTCTACGACGACGTCAAGTTCACGTACTTGCCATCGTTAAGTTTCTAGACCTTCTTCTTCTTGTAGAATTCTTCCTTGTTGCTTTGGATCACTCAGTCTTTCGTAGCTCTCATGTGGGTACTGTTCATGCGGCGAGTGATGCCTCTTGCCCTATCTTCATCACTTTCTTCTTATAGTGATAGGCATCTGCAATTTACTCTTATTACCTTTTCACTTGGGGCGCAAGGCATAACTCTTAATGGCCAACATACCCTTGGGAGATATTTCCTCTTTAAGACGCATTTGCCCTTTTTCACTTGCCGCCCAAATTTGTTCCGTAAAGACCATTTTCTTTTTCTGATATGCCATGCATGTAAAAACTGATTCCAGGATGTATTAATAGTTATTGCATTGTTTCCCTCATAATTTTTGTATGAATTTATTTTCGTGAACACTTGAATAAAAATTTAATTCCTAATGAATCAAAATTAATGGAGAGAATCACTGTTCCAATGCTAGTTCCTAACACCGATCCAAAACATGGCAACACAAGCTATTGTTATGATATATATGTAAGATTATCTCATAAGCCCATACCCTTTACGGGGTATAAATTTATCCAAGTTTATCCCTTGACTTGCCCAGTTGCTTATTGACCAATTTGCAAAAATGAAGAATTAAAGAGGGAAAAAAGAAGAAGAAGAAAACCGCTAGTCGCTAAACATGTCAAGATCAATATATGTATAGATTTCCTAAATCTATTGAATTTGGCGTCTAGCATTTATCTGTTAAGTGATGCAAAATCGATGTGGAATTTCCCATTTCATAAAATGAGAAAATTTCGAAGTAGTGAAAAATGGAATAAATGATGACAAGCTGTTTTCCTGTTTTTTGTTTGATTGGAAGAACGTAAGAGGACGAATGAGCGTGAATATGATGGAGGCTTAAAGCCAGCATTAAACTCCATTTGCATTTTGCGATTGTTGCATCCTTTTCCTCTATGTCTATCCAAATTATCACCCCATTAATAAATGATTTTGACTACTCATTTGCATTTTGTTTATCTTGGTACACATAGGCCACATATGTCAAATATAAGGGGACGATTACATATATTAAGGATTATGATGATATGCATCTTGAAATTCTTTTAATTAATTATTAGGGAGATAAAGTAAGTTGGGATTTTTTTTTTTTTAAATAAAAATTGTCAAAGAGGGGGGCCATATGTCATTAATTGAGAAAAAGAAACGGAAATGCTAAATTCCATATGGGCATGTTGTTGTTTTTTTTTTAGAAAAGTTACGAGATGTATTGATATGAAGTTAGGATATACAAAAACGCTTCAGATAGTTCAAAAGGATCTGAGAGCTAGTAGTTACAAAAGAACTCCAAAGAGAGAGAGGTACCACCTAAAGAAAAGAAAAACCCAAATTAAAGCTTTAGAATTTGTCTCCAGGAGTTGAGATCCTTGCTGCTCCTATTCCAATTCACATGTATGTTGAGTTTCACATGGTGCATTATGAGCTGGTCACATTCCTCCTTAGTTGTGGCTTCGTTTTGGTGGAGGATTTTGTTTCTAACCTTCCAGGTATTGTACACAAAGGATGTGAGGCAGCTGCTTCTAAATTGATGTAGGAAGGAGTTTTTGTTGCTATCATTAGCGAGCCATGCCATCCAGTCATGCAAATTTTGAAATCGTTCGGAGATCCCAAGCCATCTAAAAATGGTGTCAAGAACGGAATTGGTGTAGGAGCAGGAGATCCATAAATGGTCCTCGGTTTCTTCCCCATTGTTGCATAAAATGCAGGTGGTATCTGCTGCAAGTCCCCACTGAGCAAGTTTTGCAAGAGTTGAAGCCTTTTGTGTGCAGCAACCCATGTAATGAAGCTACACCTCGGACTGTGAAGATGCTCCCAAATGCAAGGATTCCAAGTGTTGTTTGCAGCAGTCTTCCTAAGAAGATTGTAGACGTTTTTAGTGGAGAAGTTCCTTTGGGAGTTGGTCATAGTTTCTTGGAGTTGGCTTGGACTTTCCTTGGTGAGGAGCTCTTCCTTGATTTTGAGGATGGATTTCCAGTACCAGCTGTCCCCGTCTTTAGCAGTTGCTGTCCAGATTGGTGTGTTGTTCAGCCTGTAGCATTGGATCCAAGAAAGCCATAGGCTTGGTTTTCCTATGTGAATTTCAAAAATTGAGCGCGAGTTGCATGCTTTATTCCACGAGAGGAGTTCTTTGATTCCCAATCCACCTTCCTCTTTCGGTTTAGTGATCGTCTCCCAAGCAATGAGGTTCTTCCTCCCACTATCCCGCCCTGTCCATAGGTAGCTCCTAATAATGCCCTCTATCTTGTCAAGAACAGAAGTGGGGATCATGAAGACATTGCACCAGTAGGTTTGCATGCTATAAAGGACAGAATTTAGGAGTTGTAACCGACCGGCATATGAGAGGTTTTTTGCGCTCGAAGATTGGACACGATTCGTTATACGATTGATGAGATTGTCGTATTCCGGGACAAAAAGCTTCTTTGAACTCAGAGGGAGACCGAGGTATTTCATGGGAAGTTCACCTTTGGCAAAGTTGAGGATGGTAGATATGGTGTTTTGGTCAGCTTCATTGACGCCCCCAAAGAAGATGTTAGATTTGGAGTTGTTTATTCGGAGACCAGAGATGTCTCCAAATTCATCAAGGGCAGATTTGAGATTTGGACAGAGGTTGTATCGCCTCTACAGAATAGGATGAGGTCATCGGCAAAGAAAAGGTGGGTGATATTTAGCCGGCTACATTTCGGGTGAAAGTTGAAGTCAGGGTTGTTGGTTTTAGCTTTGATCAGCCTTGAGAGGTACTCAGTTGCAATAACAAAAAGATAGGGTGACAAGGGACACCCTTGTCGGAGTCCTCTTCGACCTAGAAAGAAGCCTTCAAGAGCACCATTGATATTGATAGAGTAGGAGACAGTTGTGATGCAAAATTTAACCCAGTTCACAAATTTTTTAGGGAAGCCAAAGGCCTTCATAGCATTAAGGAGGAAGTTGTGGTTGATAGAATCAAAGGCTCGGCGGAAGTCCACCTTAATAGCACAACGTGGGGTGGTGTTGGAGCGCTCATATTTGTGAAGAAGCTCTTGGCATAGGAGAATGTTATGTCTAATTGAGCGTCCTGGGATAAAAGCTCCTTGATTGTTGGAGATAAGATCAGGGAGGGTGTCTTTAAGGCGTCTTGCAATCACCTTGGCTATTGTTTTATAGATGGTTGAACAACAGGAAATTGGCCGGAAGTTGTCGATTGAAGTGGGGTCATTTGTTTTAGGGATAAGGGTGATGGTTGTGTGGTTGATTTGTTTGAGTGATCGCCCCGCAGCAAAGAAGTCAATGATGGCTCTTGTAAAGTCAGCTCCGATAATCTCCCACGACCTCTTATAGAAAAAAGATCCATAACCATCGGGTCCCGGGGTTTTATTCTTGCCGCAGCTGAAAAGTGCTTTTTTCACCTCATCGATGGTGATATCTCTGATCAGATTGCTGCGGGAGCTGTCATCCAAAGTCGGCCCCTGGTTTGCATAATGGTTGATGAAAGGGGAAGGGTTGGAAAAGGTACCAAGGGTCTCCTCAAAGTGAGAGGTGATTGACTTGACAATGTCAGAGTGATTTCGGAGAGAGTTCCCATGCTCTATGTCTCTACGAAACTAGATTAATTCGTCATCTTTTGTATTTGTGCCCTTGTAATATAGGAGTGTAAATCATGTGTTAGGTACGTTATGTATAATACGAGGCTTATTACTGACCTTTGGATGCACTCGGTCAACGGTTCTTATCAAATGTGCACTGTATGAATTTACTTTTAATGATTTAAAATGCATCGTAATAGTGTCATTTAGAGATGCACTTTTGAGGCTTTACAATGCACTTTTATTTATCACATATTCGCATAGAACATTTGTTCCGCACGAGATTCAATCTCTGTGATTTAGTTGTACTTTTGAGGTCTTTAAACACATATTTCTCATTCTAATGTCCTAATACCTCTAGAGGAATTAGGACATTAGAATGAGAAATGGGAGATATAAATTTGCGACCTTATGATCACGTACAGAATGTCATGTTTTTATAGGCAAACTTGAAACTTGACTTAGTTTTCCTTTTAACTCTACTAAAACCTATCAAACAACTCAAAATTTAGGTTTTTAGTAATTAAAGTTATTTTTTAGAGTGTACCAAATGGGATTAATTGAGACTATACACTAGGTAAATGACAATGCTATATATGTGGTACACAATTCACATCCTCCATGTTGATGGTGAAAATGGCCCCTAATCCGGAATAACACATATCTTGGTCAAATATGCAGAGTCGTAGCATTCAAGATCAGATGAAATGTGCTTTCAATCTTTTCACATTAATGACTGTGATGACATATCCCTGTCTCTACATGGCTCTTAGCTAGCTTTGCATAGTTAGATATTAAAAAGTGTATACTATAACCTTCAAACTCAAATTTTGTGTCAATGTTCAATAATGATGTATTGTGTGTGACTATGTAACTATGTTGGATGTACATGTAGTCCAATCAAAATTTGATTCATCCCAATATTCAAATATATCTAGGCTTTAATTTAAGAAATGCTAGTTTTATAAACTAAATCTAAAAAAAACAATACTCCGTAAATCGATCTTAAAACAAAATTTTAAATAATCTTAAAAAGTTACAATATACCAACTCTTTCTAATAAAAGATCTTTATATATATTATGTGTCCTAATTAAGCACACATTATAAAAAAATCGATAATAAATAAAAAGCTTGAAATGTATAGTTATAATGTAATCATGAAATATGAAAGGCATGTTTCAAGCAGACACTTGTATGAAATATGTTGCTCATATTGTTAGGGACATATAATTTGGTTACATGCATGATAGGAATTTATAATTCTGGCAAACACTTACGTTGTGTATGTATAGGATCTTCCCGTAGAAAATGACAAAAGAATTAGAAGCCAAATCTATTTAAATATTAATCCAAACAGAATTGGAAGCTTAATAAACTAACGTGTTATATATAAAATACTATGAAAATCAATATTTAATTAATCATATAATTTATTGCATGAATGACAGTATAAGAACTAGAGGTGTACCGTGGAAATGGGAGCATCTATATAGTATTGTACACTTGGTAAGATTCCTTCTCAAATCTCCCACCTTGTTTGACACTAATTTCAATACTTATTAGTTAACCATATTTCTTGTTCGCACCATTAATTTCCTGGTTCCATGAAAGTAATTAAACTAATGAGCATTAATTAGTACGCTCATTTTCAAGATACGCGTATTGATATTCTTTCTTGGTCGAAAATAAATGTTATTTTAGTACTGAAATTTTAATCATTTTCGCATTTTATTTTAAATACATTAATTATCTACTAAATATATTATAAAGTAGAAATCATGTCTGTTAGTCGAGGCTCGTCAATTGTGAGGGCACTGGCACGGCGCGGAAAAACCTCAAGTTGCGAGTGTCGCGGGAACGACAATGCGCGACTCGAGTCCGGACACGGCTTGCGATACGTCGACTCCAACGATGGTGACATGGGAGATGATCCTACCGTCAGTGTCAATTGTGTCATGGCTAGGGATGATACTACACACAAGTGAGGTCGTGGCGCGCCCGATGGCCTTGGTACAAGCACGTGTCAAGGGTCCCTAAGAGCATATGTACATGGCCTTCCCTTCCTCCATGGCTGTCATAGGGGTGGAGTCTCATCAACCTTCCCAACTGAGGCTTCGCAGGCTTGGCCAAACTGCGCCAATATCTCTTGTATCACTCGCTTTCAATTCTTTACTTTGTATTATTCGTTTAGGAATTGGTTGAAAACCACCCGTATAATATGGCATATTTCACTTAACCACCCGTATTTTCAATAATTACTGAAAACCACCCATGTTTCATGCTCCGTTAGTTTTTCACCACCCAAAATCCATATCCATTTCACCGTTTGATTCCATCCAAAACGAGTGACATGGCACCTCAAATATGATAAGCCAATTCCTCTATTCGTTCTCATCTCTCGTTCTCACTCAATCTGACTTCCATAGGAGTCTAATATCTCTCTCAAACCTATCCAATGACTACACACTATATATCGTTCTACGTTTGGATCACATATTTTTTGTTTGTTTTAGAAAAGACTTATTAATATCGATCAATCTTTGCATATATACTAGCATTAGCTAGGAAGATTCGACTTGATCAACACTTGAAAGAAATTTGATGATGCACCATGTTTGTTCGAGCAATTGCACCATTCCCTAATCGAACTCCAAATCAAGAACCAACCCATATATCACTTCGACGCGAGTCATTAATTACTCGATCTAAACCATAAGCACTTTTATAACAAACGCTTCCTAAGAAGCATCTTCTACTTCTGTCCCGGTTTGATCGCTGCACAATTTAAGAAAAGTGTTTGTTTAATTTTGATACTTTCCACGTTCACAAAACATGCATCCAATTTCCAAAATCCATGGCCTCTACCACTACTTAGATCTTACTAATTAATTAGGATTAATGTTTTGGCTTTACTTCCGCTGTTGTCGGAAACCCTAGGAATTGCCCCTCTTGAATTTATTACCAACATTTTATAATCGTAAGTTTGCTTGGTTTGCCTGATTTAATTACCTTTTTATTTTTTATAAGGAAAGAAATTAGATCGACCCTACTATTATTAGGATCAAGGTCGACATATATAGCTAGAGCATCCAAACGTATGAGATCCCGAATGCTTTCGAACATCTAGTTAAATCTCTAAGGATAGTACCCAGAAGTTTCCGGTTCGACTTTCATAAAAAAAAGGCGGATGAGGTCCTGAAGACCTGGTTCATGGATCAGATGCAAGGGGCCAACCCATTATTTATGAATTCCTTTCTAGTATTTCCTAAGACGTACTATTATACAAAACTTTCTTATTCAATATAGGGAATATAAATTAATTATACTAACATTTGTGAATTATAATTTGATACATGAATAAATTCGTATAGGATAACTTGATTTAAATACCATGAACTATATATTTATCCCATCTTTTTCTTCAAAATCTTCAAATTATCTTTTTCCAATTTGTTAAAAAAAAAATTCAAGATTTTAGAGACATAACTTTAATTTAACAGTATTTTATAACCATATGCATGTGGGATGTAGTAATAACTCTTACTTTACAAACAATCTATAAGGCCACATATCAAAATGAATCTAATTAATTACTAGAAATATACTGACATATGGAGTAATAATTAAATAGTTAATGAATAAAAGTCATGAATGTTAAGAATTTGAATGAATGCAGCAAATGTCAGGATGTTCCTTGTAAGGTAAGGTCTTAATTATGTCATTTGACCTTGGAATTCTAATTGCATGTTGTTCATCTCTAGATATATTACATTTACTATTTATATACTCCGTATGTATAAATATATTCTAGATCCCTTTCTTACACACTATTATTCTATTGATATATAAAAATCATATTTATGCAAACGATGCTATCTACCCGAATTCATAATTACAATACCTAATTGAATCAACGTTTGCTCATCGAAACTGAACTTAAATTGTTCTTTATTTTAATTGTTAAAAGTACTATTCATTACATCTAATGTGTAAGATAATTAAGTAAGATGTAATGTATAGTATACTTTACCTCCAATGTACTTAGTGGTGACGTAGTCAGGAATTTGAGCCAGTGGGGGCTAAATTCCTTTGGATATTTTTTCGACAACAGAAAAAATTCCTAGCGAAGCCAGGAAATTTTTTTTGTATTTTTTATTATAAAATATTGAAAAAAAATTATATTTTTATGTATATAAAAAAATTATATAGAAATTTTGTATTTTTTCATAAAATTTAGTGATTTTTGGTATAAAAAATCATTTTAATTTATTTTATATGTATGGAAAATTAATCGGTTTTTTTTTCTGACCAAATAGACTAGTGTTTACTCCCTCCGTTTAGTTCTATTTGTCCTTATAGTATAATGCACATATATTAAGACACGTTCTATTCTTACTAATTGCCCCCTATTAAATTTATATTAATAAAAGGCGAATGGTGGATACATTTAATGTGTCTTACTTTTGATTGGATAAATACAAAATGTAATATTGAAAATTTTTGAACAAAATACCTAGAAGGATAAATAAAACTAAAAAAAAAAAAATCTAGAATGACAAATAAATGGAACTAAACGAAGAAAATATCAAATAACCTACATTTTAATATATTTTAAAATTTTTTTTTTTTTAAAAAAATCCCAGTGGGGGCTGTCACTGGGCACAAGGTGCGTCCGCCCCTGAATGTACTATAATATTCTATCAATATATATAGCACTATGTCATATACTATAATCCAAATTTGGTAACTCATTATATGAACTTGGGGCATAGGAAAAAATTATAAGCATAATATATACCCTTTCACCATGTAGTAATTTAAGGCAAGGCATGATACTTCAATTTTGTGGACTATATTTAAGAGTTTTAATTTTCTTTTCTGGTAACCGAACAATAATTCCTGCAAGTTGATGAAAGTTGAATGGAACGTACAGCTTGGTAAAATTCAAGTATATATGTTACATATGAATGATCACTTTCAAAGTTAATTTGGGCTAACCTCATTAAATTGCAAGACTCACACGTTCCTTTCAACTATGAATTTTTATATGAAAGTTTAATTTCGTACTGGCTATAGCATATGTGCTTCTCCATATAGGCTCCAGGAAACTTTGTGATTTCTGATTCAAAAATTAATTAAGTACTTTTTCTTGTTAATTTCAACTACGTAAGCTCCATTTTTAAAATTTCATCAAAATTAATCGGCTATTAGAAGCAGAAGTATTCTTCATTTTGTGCATTTTTATCCCATTTAATCATCTTCGCATATACATCAAAATCTTGATATTGATCGAATGCGATTTAGTTTCACATTAATGCATACTTGAGTCAATTCAAACCTGGCTAACATTTACATAGTATTTATTATCTTCAAACATCTAGTCAAACGATTAAGCATCTACAAGTAGTATCCAGATGTCTCCGGTTCAACTTTAATTTCACAATCAAAAAAACAATCATATAGTATTTGCTCAAACCTCCACATATATGTCAAATACACATTTGCGGAGTCTAACATCCTTGCCTCTGAATATGCGAGTCAGATGCAAATCCCTTTTCCCTCCCTCGACCATCCCAAGAACTAAGTAACTGATCCCCACACACACAGAATCGGTAACACCCGCATGATGATGATAGGAAAACCCTAGCTCCCACGACCAATAAACGGAGAGAGGCGAAGAAAGTCGATCAGAAACTGCCACAGAAAACAGTTGCCAAAAAAATACTCTTTTTGCCCTAGATTTTTTTGTGCATATTGGATGCTTTTGAAGAAGAAAAAAATGTTTGCTTAATTTCCAAATAGATTCCAACACTGAGAGTTCCACCTTTCTTGATTTTTGTATCAACCTTGCAATTGAGGTTAGAGTTCACTCTAAATAGATTGAACTACCTGGCAAATTTAGACAAGAGTCTAGGTGATTTTTTGACAAGTGCAGTAGACTTTTTTTTTGAGTAGGTAAAGATTCGGTATATCGGACAAACCTAGTGCTACCGAGAGGCTGTGGAAACGGCAACCGGATAAATCGGCAAACAAGACTAAACAAACAAAAGAAACAAGTAACGAAAGTACAAACAACGACAAAAGGAACTAGAACTAAACGGGGTAGTGGGGAGAAGTGAAGGGCTGAAGAGAACAAAGCCTTCAGCATTCAGCAATAGACTATTTTTGGTAGAAAGAGAGATGACACTCTTCATCCCCTCAATGGGAACTTTTATTAAAAACAAATAAATGGTTGAGTAGTATACAAGCAGGGATATCCTAACCCCTAACATCATCTAAAAGCAAAGTAGAACCTTGGCATTGTGATTTGCCAAGCAAACAAAGGAAAGCAAGATGATTTCCCAAGCAATTGGCTTAACAATATACTTGTCAGAATTGGACTTGTCGATCAGTCCCTTTTCAAAAAACCTTGACATTGTGACACATGACTAGATAACGGATGGTACGTGATTTCTAAATTTGAACTTAAGACATAGGATAAGAAACCTTCTTTTAAAAGGTAAAATATGGCTCATTGATTTCTAAATTTCTTTCCATAATTTGATCTTTGATTTAATTAAATTGTTGAGCTTCTAGCTAGCTAAACATACAAACAAGGCTGGTTTGGGTTACGAGATTAAACATTAGACTCTTTTTTTTTCAAGTTTGAACTTATCTATCTTTGGGAGAGTAGTTTTTCATTTTGGTCATTAATTGCTTAATCATATGTTGAAGAGTACAATTCTAAATGCCTAAGCCTAAATCATACGAAGCAAACAAGTCAAATTTTGGAATTAGGTCATGTTTGGTTAGGTCTTTTGTTTTTGGTTTTCTTATACGTCTATTGTTGAGGCCCTTAAAGACAAATCAAAACAATGGAGTTTATTTTGGGAAAGGCATCTCCAAACTTTCGTATCTCCTTTGGCATAGGGAAACCACTATGCACCACACAGTTTGTGACTAGAGACTATGTTAGTATTTGACAATTGACATTGACGCTCGATCGATCAAATACAAAATATAAAATACAAAATTGGTCTCCCGGTAGAGAAATATAAATTCCGTATGTCGCTGAAAAATTGACCATTAAAATGTTAAATTTAGGCATATATATAGCTGAGTATTTTCATATTAATTCTCATTTTTTATTATTTTTTTTTGGTCGAAAATTCTCATTTATTTTTAGTTATGCTTAACATTGTTTTGCGCGTAGAGTACGTACCTGATGGCAGCTGGCATTTTCTGAATTAGTTTTTTTATTCTAAAATAAATTATATTTAATTGAAATTGATGATTTTCCAATGAGTGAAATGGGAAATCTATATAAATAAGGAACAAAATAATGCAAAATGGGCTCTAGAGTTGGGACCAAATTTATTTATGCCCTCAACCCATGTTATCACTTATCAATCGCGGTGAATTTATAACTTAGTATTAACTACTACTACTCGTAGCAGTACAACATTAGTATATACAGGCTACTAGAGCTTAACTAGCTATAGCTAGATAGCTAGATTCAATTGTCTGCCTATGTATATCTATATTTTCAAGTTTAGCCTTAATCTATCCAAATTAATATATCCTTATGTGTCAAGATCATTGATAATATACTCCTTATAATTCATCTAATTATTAACGATCATATATAGCATCTGCTCGCGTACGTGTACATATATAGTGCATGTAACGTACATATTGCATATCATGTAAATTGAATCATATATTCATATGTGTACGTATTCTAATAATTGGGATACATTTTAATTCAGTCACTTTTTTTTTTTAATAACGAGGTAATTCATTCATGTGTAGAATTAGTAACAAAAATATCATCATGTCAACGTAGAAGAGATCAAGATTTTCAAATTCATATCTTGAAACACCGTCTCCTATACACTCTATTATTCTTTTTCCATTTAGCTTTAACACAATTTCGAACATGACAAATCACAATGTTAGAGCATTCATCACTAGTACAATCTTCCAATCTAAACACTTTACTATTCCTATCTTTCTAGATGTAATAACTCACTGCACATCAACAAGTCATCTGGACATGCTCCTTCTATTGCTCATGCTTTTTAAGGATCTTAGCCATTCATCAAAATTGTTGTACCTTCTTCCAATCTTGGCCCATGAAAGAACCTTCCTAATTGAGCACCTCTCTAGAGCACTTGCATTTGAACCATAGATGGTCTAATGATTCTTGTTCAATGTTTGTATAGAGCTCGCACTTATCATCTTGTAGAATACTCATTTATTTGAGCTTTTCTTTGGTGTGGACTCCACTGCTTGCTATCATCCAAATTGTGAAGAAAACTCTAGGGGTGTTGAGTTTGCCCCAAATCCAGGGAGTTTATGGGCACATAACTCTAAAGTTGTCACAAATAAGTTTCCAATCAAATCTACCATTTTTGTTCATTATGATGGCATGATTGGCTTCTTGATCATGTCTCTCTTTGATCTCTTCTCTTATGAGAATAATTGCTTTCCAACGTGCACTCGAAGTAGACTTGCATTCCACATCCCAGAAAGGATTGATTTCGCAAAATGACTATATGCACCCGATGATGCCACATAGTTTCAGTCCCATTTTTTTTTCTTTTGATAAGGAAAGGATAGTGGCAAGTCAGCAAGAGACAAGGCTAATGGTTTGTTCTATCAGTTGCTCCCGCTAAAGCAATTGTAGCAGCTCTAGTATGTTGCCCTAGAGCATTCGAACTATTGGAGAAAGCACGTCTTTTCCACATTGGGGAATACATGACACTGCTGGAAAACGCGTCTGTAGTCAGGAAAATAGACACGACTTCCGCCACAAAAATAACCACGAAATCACATTAGCCACGACATCCCCAACAGATTGCCCTACGAAAGGTGCCCTAGGGCTAAAACGCACGAGGCTAAATATCACTCTGAAAAAGAACCATAGAAATTTAGTTTTGTAGCTATTTAGCTGCAAATAATAGCCCTGAATTAGTTCATTGCTAATTTTGTGGCTATTGGCCACGAAAGTCATGTTCAACCATATTAGCCAGAATTGAATTTCGTGGTTGGTTTTGAGTGCATCACCATCAAATTTTAGCCATGAATATATTTTGTATCTAAAGTCGAGTCGAATTTGAACTCATAATCGCACATATTTCGTGGCCATTAGCCTTGAAATTTGCCATGAATCTATTTTGTTTCAAATTTTGTGGTTAAAAAATTAGGCATTTAAAAAAAATAATAAATTTTATACCATAATTCTGCTTATTTCCAAACAGTAGAGATCTAAAATCATCAAACATCAAGCATCTTAACTTAGATCTTAACAATACATCAAGCATTCACAAACCAAATCAATAGAGATCCAAAAAGCATAATGCATAGCAACATCTACAACATCTTCAAGGTAGCAACTATGAGCTACAAAATTTTGAACAACAAACAATTCAATGCCTATGGCAACAAATGGATCAATGCCTAAACTTAATCTTAATTCAACAAATCTATGCCTGGAAGAGCAATTGAGATAACAACAACAACATCACCCTTTGAATTTCCTAGAACCTGGAAGAGCAAGCAAACGTATATTAGCCTTATATTCTTCAAACCAGACAACAACAACATCTACCTGCATCAAACACAATTTTCAACTTCTTTAATCTTAGACAAAAGCTACTCTTTAAGCAAGGCAAGAAATACATAATTATTCACGTGCCTCATTTATAAATCACACGTCTACTTAACCTAATTCAGAATGGATATCTACAATGAAGAATATTAAAAACATACAAAGAACTCAATCAAAAACGGAATAAATATATTCATTGATTTCAAACAAAATAATAAGGTTGCAACACCAAAGATACCACAAACAGTTTCTAAATTGCCATGACAAGCAGGTGATAAAAATTACAAGTATTCATGTATTGTATTAAGAAATCTCAATCGGTGTGAGGGAAAATTTTGAAGGGTTCTGTATCAGCAAACTTACTTGAGCTGCTACTCCCAAAAATTGTAACAAGACTAAAAATACTGAACAATTTTAATTGATTTATTGAACTAAAAGTCTAAAACTACTATGGAGTATAATTAAAAAAAGGTTTGCTGCTATGGAGGAAAAAAGCAGTGCCAATAGTCTGATCGCATGGTTTTTAATAAACACAGCAATTCCTTTTCAATCAAGCATGGTGCCAAATAGGAGGTAAAAGAAAATCAGTACAAATCAACCAGAAAGCAACAAAACCTCTAAAGAGTGTAATCATTTTTGCAACTCTAAAAGAGCACAATCAATAAGTTTTCGAATGAACTAATAATGTAAGATCGAAATTACTAGTACTTACCTGCACTTGTCTCTGAAGGTCTATGATGCCCCAAGAGCCTTAACAAAGGAGCGGATGAACTCAAGATGGCCTTCGTAAGTGGAAAGTGTTATAAGATTGCCATCAACGACAGTTTCAGGTTTTCAGCCATGCTTGAAGGTTCAATCCAATTAGCACCAACTGCAATGAGAACAGGCTTCACAGTAGGGTATGCAGTACATTTTTGACATTTAACAGTCAACAGCAGCCAGAATCAACTGCTCATGGCAAACAGAGGCCATTGGTTTTCCTGAGGCAGAAATTTTGGCACCAAATCAAGTGCAGCTTCGTTCATAGCCAGGTACTCTAGGGCCCTTCCTCCTGGAATAACTAAGCCATCATAAACGTTTGCATCAAACTCATCAAATGTTGCATCTGAGTGTGATAACTACATTGGTAAAAAAAAAGAGGGAATGGACAACTTTATTGAAAAAATTAGAAGAGTGCTAGTACCAATCTCGCTTCTACTTGTATCGTTGAACGCTTGCTTCTCTCACCCCTCCACTCTCCGTGTATTTATATGAGATGCTTCCTCAGGGAAGAGGCAGGACATGCCAAAATCCGCTATCTTGAGGACCGAATGGCGACCGGGAGTTCTCAGCCAAGCGCCAGCGACACAAAACAAGTGAAAATTGGATCTGAGGAATAAAAACCACAGTTGACATAAAGAGAGACATTCGGAAACAAAATTCAATTGAAAACGACAAGTGCAAACCAATCAATTTGGAGACGAATTTGCAGACTTTGACGAGGCGGAGAAGATAAGCCGACGGTGAAGAAGTCGAATTCTTTCTCCCAGCCAGGTGTCTGTAGGCGGACATTCTCAGCAATACGCCATTGATACAAAACAAGTGAAAGTTTGGATCTCAATGAGAAATCAGAACCGCGATTGACATACAGACATTAGGAAAAAAAATTCAATTGAGAAGCAAAAGCTCAAACCGATCAATTTGGAGACGAATTTGTGGACTTTGACGAGGCGGAGAAGATATATCGACGGTGAAGAATCTGAGTTCTTTCTCCCCGATTCCGTCGCTCCATCTCGATTCTCTCTCTCGAGTTCCTTCCTAGAGTTGTTTCAGTTGAATGAATAGATGAGCGCCGCAAGTGAAGTATAGAAACTAGGGTTAGATAGTAAAAAGGGATTATGGGCTTGATTTTTACTGGGCCCAAATTTATTTTTTACCTCTTAAAATTTTAACATTCCCTCCTTCTAATATTTGAGCCCGCCCAAATTTTTTAACCAAATATTCCCGCCCAATTTTTTTAACCAAATATTTTCAGCCCGCCCAAATTTTTTTTAATCAAATATTTCCTTCTTTTTCCCTCCTAAACAAAATGTTTTAGATGATTAAAATAGCAATTATTTTTTAAAAAAAATCTTTAACTAAATACACTTTTCTATATACGCATAATCTAAACAATTAAAACACTTTCCTATATATACACTTTCATATCTGGAAAGTATAATAATTAAAAGTATGAAATTGAAAATTTTATATATAAACTGATATTAATCTAACATGATAATAAAATAAATCTTCAATACATAAAACACTTTTCAATACATAAATCTTCAGCGAGACCACCGTCGTGGGGCGTTGCCCCCCGAACCCCCTACTAGGTGGCTCCGCCCCCTAGGACCCCTGGTGTTGTCGGGGGCTCCTCCCCCGAACCCCTGGCGTGTACTTGTTAACATCAAGCATATAAATATCATCATAGAGGTTTAGGTATTGTTAATCTTAAACTTTAACCATAACATGTGAACTAATTAGGTTTCTTATAATAATGAACAGTTCTAAAGAAATAAACGACTTCTTATTAGAATGAACGATTCTAAATGAATATAACGATTTCTTATAAGAATGCACGATTCTAAGGGACTATAACTTTTTCTAATAAGAATGAACGATTCTAAAGAAATATAACGATTTCTTATAAGAATGAACTGTTCTAAAGGAATATAACGATTTTTTTTAAGAATAAACTATTCTAAGTGAATATAATGTTTTCTTATAAGAATGAACGATTCTAAGTGAATATAACATTTTCTACGTTTTCTTATAAGAATGAACGATTCTAAGGAAAATACAATGTTTTCTTATAAGAATGAACGATTCTAAGTGAATACAATATTTTGTTATAAGAATGAATGATTCTAAGTGAATATTATGTTTTCTTATGAGAATGAACGATTCTAAAGAAATATAACGATTTATTATAGGAATGAATGATTATAAAGGAATATAATGATTTCTTATAAGAATGAACGATTCTAAGAGAATATAACGTTTTCTTATAAGGATGAACGATTCTAAGTGAATATTATGTTTTCTTATAAGAATGAACGATACTAAAGAAATATAACGATTTCTTATAAGAATGAATGATTATAAAGGAATATAATGATTTCTTATAAGAATGATCGACCCTAAACCCTAAACCCTAGACCCTAAACCCGCCCTAAACCCTAAACCCTAAACCATAAGAAATATAACGCTTTCTTATAAGAATGATCGATTCTAAATGAAAGTAACGCTTTCTTATAAGAATGATCGATTCTAAAGAAATATAACATTTTCTTATAAGAATGAATGATTATAAAGGAATATAATGATTTCTTATAAGAATGAACGATTCTAAGAGAATATAACGTTTTCTTATAAGGATGAACGATTCTAAGTGAATATTATGTTTTCTTATAAGAATGAACGATTCTAAAGAAATATAACGATTTCTTATAAGAATGAATGATTATAAAGGAATATAATGATTTCTTATAAGAATGATCGACCCTAAACCCTAAACCCTAGACCATAGACCCTAAACCTTAAACCATAAGAAATATAACGCTTTCTTATAAGAATGATCGATTCTAAATGAAAGTAACGCTTTCTTATAAGAATGATCGATTCTAAAGAAATATAACATTTTCTTATAAGAATGAATGATTATAAAGGAATATAATGATTTCTTATAAGAATGAACGATTCTAAGAGAATATAACGTTTTCTTATAAGGATGAACGATTCTAAGTGAATATTATGTTTTCTTATAAGAATGAACGATTCTAAAGAAATATAACGATTTCTTATAAGAATGAATGATTATAAAGGAATATAATGATTTCTTATAAGAATGATCGACCCTAAACCCTAAACCCTAAACCCTAAACCCTAGACCCTAAATCCTAAACCATAAGAAATATAACGCTTTCTTATAAGAATGTTCGATTCTAAATGAAAGTAACGCTTTCTTATAAGAATGATCAATTCTAAAGAAATATCACGTTTTCTTATAAGAATGAACGATTCTAAAGGAATATAACGATTTCTCATAAGAATGAACGATTCTAAAGGAATATAAAGATTTCTCATAAGAATGAACGTTTCTAAATGAATATAACGATTTCTCATAAGAATGAATGATTCTAAATGAATATAACGATTTCTTATAAGAATGAGCGATTCTTAAGGAATATAACGATTTCTTATAAGAATGCACGATTTCTAAAGGAAATTATTTTAAATTATTATTCTCGAATAATTTAGTCTTAAACATGCATAATAATATTATTCTCATAAATATTATTATTCTAGGAAGTCATTTATAATTTATTAAAAATTATTAATTTCTTAGGTGAGCATGATTGATATTTTATTTTAATAAATATTTTTTTATAAAGGCATATGGGTAATATTTATTAAAATTTTAAAATAATTATTATTTATAGTGAAAATAATTTTACAAATAATAAAAATTAATTAGGAATGGGCTTGTGAGGTAATAGAAAATTTGATGGGCTTGGGAGTCAAAAGAAATGGGCCCGTTTTTGGATCACCTTACTCGGCCCATATGGAGGAGCAGCCCAATCCAAACTCTTCTCATCTTCCTTCGTTGAAATTTTGTGGTTATTTCTAAGATTAACCACGAAATGAAGAACTCGTGGCTAATCTCGTGATTGTTTCTGCAAATTTTTCCAAACAAACAAAGTTAGACACGAAATGAAGAACTCGTGACTAATCTCGTGGTTATTTTTGCAAATTTCTCACGAAATGAAGAACTCGTGGCTAATCTCGTGATGTTTCTACAGATTTCTCCAAACAAACAAAGTTAGACACGAAATGAAGAACTCGTGGCTAATCTCGTGACTATTATCGCAGATTTTTCAAAACAAACTAAGTTAGACACGAATATAAGAACTCGTGGCTAGTTTTGTGGTTATTTCTAAAAATTCTAACGAAATGAAGGAACATTTATAAGTCAATGATTCAAATTACCCACACAAATAACCACAAAACTAGCCATAAATATTATGTGGGTACTTAGCTCCAGATTTTGCCGTGAATATACACTCGAATCCTTTTTCGTGGCTAATTAGCTACTACACTAGAAATGAATCTAGCCGCACGATACATTCGTGTCAATTTGGCCTAAACTTTAGCCACGTGCATATTTTCATGACAACATGGCCAGAAATCTACAACCAAATTTAGCCGCGCGCTCTTTTCGCGGCGATTCAGCCTCAAATATAGCCGCAAGCGTATTTTTCATGGCAATATAACCACAAACACAAATATTTGTGGCTAAACTTGTGGCCGTTGCCACCCAAATTAACCTCGACAATATTCGTGGCTAAATATTTTCTGGCTACAGACGCGTTTTCCAACAGTGTGAGTTTAACAATTAGCATATAGAGGGGGTGAAATCCGTACCCATTGGCTTAAGCTTTTTCTTTAGAAGGTGAATCATGATCTTATATGTGAAATGGTAAGTAAAAACCCCTGACACGTCACCCATTTATTTTCCTCTCGGAATCTAACATGGCATCAGAGCAAGTTTGGTTCGGGTCCGATTTTCCTTGGTAAAATTTGGGTAATTTGAGTATATGGCTAAAAGAGATTGAAATACTATTAACCCGTTTAAAAAAATGCGGACTAGTTATAAAGAGATTGAGATACTAGATCTGTCAATCAAACAAATGTTCATATGCTAACTAGGCCAGGCTAGTTACCACTTGATGGGACGTGTTGGAAAAAAATGTGTCTTTCCCAGATCAGGGAATACATGAGTTAAACCATTAGCATATAGAGGAGGTGAAGTCCCTATCCATTGACTTAAGCTTTTGGGTTAGAAGGTGGATCCTGACCTTATATGCGAAATGATAAGAACTCCCGACACATCACTCGTGGATGATATGGTCTGTCAAGTTAGTTACTCCCTCTGTTTATATTTGTCATTTACCATGTTTTGTTTGTTCAACAATATTTGTCATTTTACATGTTTTTAAGATTTTTCCAATTTTGTCCATGAAGAAATACTAATAAAGACAAAAAAATCATATTTTTCAAAAATAAAACTAAGTAAAGTAATTATAAGACATTTAGATAAAATTAAGTATTTCTTTAATATTTTTTAATTTCTAAAACGACAAATATTTTCTTACGGAGAGAATATTATATATGCATATATACAAAGATTAAAAGGGTCGAAAAATACTTCTTGAGGGACTGAGGGATAAGAGCTTAATTACTTGTATAGTTGTCAAAAGCTGACCCGACCGGAACCGCCCAAAAATTTTATGGTCGAGAGTCAAACCCGATCAGAAATAAACCGAACTCTATATACCCGAAACATGTTGGGTTAAAACCCGAAAACCCGTTAGGTTGACCCGATCGATTTGTTATATTTTTAGAATATATATAATATATCTTAAAAATTATAATATATTTTAATAATAAAAAATATTAAAATAATAGATTATTATTAAATATTATTTTTGAAATAAAATAATATTTTAATAATTTTCAATTTTCAATTTTTTTGACCTGTTGAGTCGACCCGATTCACCGAAAACCCGCAACAACTTGAACCCATTTGACTCGTGACCCGTTACGACCCAACCTGACCGACCCGTTTGACCGATCTATTTGTACACATACACATTAAAGTGTGAAAATGAAATTATAATATTTAAACCGACCAACAAAAGGGAAAACAAAAAAGGAGAGGTTAAAAAGAGAATAAAAAGTAAAGCAAGAGAAGTGTAAAAAGAATTTCTTTCATAGAAAACAAAAATTAGAATAATAAGATGATAAGAATATATGTACGTAAAATTTACATTATGTTTATTCTAAAAAACCAACGGTGTTAAATCTATAACATCGTGACTCTTAAGTACATAGGAGTAACTATTATGTACTCTTTTGAAAAAAAAAAACATAGATAATTAATAAACAAGTAAAAAAAAATAACCCTGCATATATGCGCTCAATCTTCAAAGTCCGAAACACATTCACTTTTTTACCTTACACCCCCACTTTTTACGTTCACCCCTCTTCTTTTTCTCACCTTCTCAATGTTCTCATCCCTACCCCCACGTCCACATAAAAAAAATAAATTAAACTTTTCTTATAAAAATGTAAGGGAAAAAAAAGAAGGAAAACACACATGTCACTCATTTTCTCTCCTTAATACAAATATGCAAAAAAGCTAGCTAATTGATGATAGCCCTTGCCCTCTCTCTCTTTACAAAAAAGTGTCATTTTCTCACATATACCATTCTCTTCTCATATACCTTTGTCCTCTCTCATCTTCATACTCCTCCTTCTGCAACTACACAAAAATCCCTCTCAACAAACCAAACCCAGATCTCCCTTTCCTTCAAAAAACAAGCTCAACTATAAGGCCTTGTTTGGCTGATAGTTCAAATTTAGATGGAGTTGTTTCCAGCACAACCAGACTTGTCACTCCAAATCAGCCCTCCAAACACCAAACCCACCTCCGGAGGAGTTGGTGGTGTTTGGAGCAGAAGACCCCTTTCTAACTCATCTTCGAATCCCGACGACGACGACCATTTGGGGTTCTGGAAAAGAGCCCTTCATCACAACTCATCTTCCAATTCCTCCCTGCCTAAACCTAATAATAACAATAACAATAACAATAACAATAATATCAACTCTTCCTCTTCCTGTGAGATCTCTCTAACCCAACAAAACCACCCTTTCCACCACCACCACCCACTCCTCAGCAGTGGGAGCAGCAATCCTCTACAACCACCACTAGTCTACACCGGCCACCACCACCACCACGGATCATCCGGCGGGCTTATTGGGCCCGATCAGCTGGGATTCCTCAGGCCCATTAGAGGAATCCCGGTCTACCAAAACCCTCCTCCTCCTCCTCCTTCTCAGCAGTCTCAATCGTGCTACCCATTTGCAGCTAACAATATTAACACCAGCTCCGGCAATGGAGGTGTCGGCGTAAACCCTTATTATGGGTCCCACAACCACCACCACCAACATGGGTTGATGAGGTCGAGGTTCTTGTCATCATCCTCGAGGTTTCCGGCAAAGAGGAGCATGCGGGCCCCGCGGATGCGCTGGACTACCACCCTCCATGCTCGCTTTGTTCACGCCGTCGAGCTCCTCGGCGGCCATGAAAGTATACACAACACACCCTTCTTCTTCTTCTTCTTCTTCAATCTTTAATTTGATTTCTATTGTTTTTTTTAATTGAATAAGATTTGATTTGGGTTGTAATTTGAATTAGGAGCTACACCAAAGTCAGTTCTTGAGCTCATGGATGTTAAGGATCTCACTTTGGCACATGTCAAGTCCCATTTGCAGGTTCTTAATTTCTTCTTCTTCTACTTTAATTTCCTCTTTCAATTGAATTCACAACAGTGTCTGCCCTTTTCTGATATTGACTAAGGGTTCAACAATTTCCTCACTAATAATTAATACTCCTACAAACAATCTTAATTAAGTTCCTTTGTTGTTGCAACTTCCAATTTGAAGGCCTCTTTCCTCCTTTTGGGCTCATGTAATTAAGTTTTTTTTTTAATTAAAGGGTTTCTGGAGTACTTTTTTTTTTTTGGCTCCTATCAACCTCACATCATCTGTGGAAAGGTTGATACAACCAAAACTCCGTGTACATTTCAAATTCCAATGTTGAATTTTCTGGGGTGAAGAGAGTTTCATTTATCCCTATTAGATCTGATGTGAGTTCTGCAAAGCTCACAAGGAAGCAAGCTTTCTTTCTTTTGCCTTGAAAAGAAGAAGAAAAAGACACCAACATCATTTAGAAATCAAGTTCAAAATAAGGAAGATCAGTTGAGGAGAAAGAATTAATTAGCCATAACTATAATAAGCCCAATGATATATCATACAAACTCCCATTACATAAGACAAAAAAAATACTCTGAGCAATTTGAAAACAAGCTCATCAGATTATGCTTCAGATCAGTCCATGGCCATATATTATTTTTTAATTCCTCTCATTTATTATCAGTTTTTTTTTCCATTTATTTTAAAAAAATAAAAAAAGAAATACTTGTATAGAAAATATTATCTCCATGTAGATGGGCAAGTTATGGGAATTTGGAATGGGGGGTGCAAGTACAGAAACACCATCATTTCTCAATGATATGATTTCCCCCTCTTCTTCTTCTTCTTTGTTTCTTCTTCTCTTATCCTGCATTCTTTCTACCAACACAAACACCACCTAACCATGGTTAATTTAATTCTGTTTTCTTGGGAGAAAAAAAAAAAGAAAATGTGAAAGGGAAGAATTTAAACTTCTCTTGCTCCAAAGCTCATTGCTAGCTAGCCTGTCTGTCCGTACATTTATAGCTTGTGTGCTTTTTCTTCTTCTCTTGTTCCCTATACCCTTCTCATGTAATTGCTTCTTAATTACTTTTATCATATTTTTTGTTTCCATTCTTAATTAAAATCTCACTTCTCAAGATAGTCCACTCCATTTTGGAGGTAGTTGTTGTACTATCTATAAAAAATTTGGTATATATGTTTACTTGCACTCTCCAATCATGTTTTTTCATCTGGGTTTTTTTGTGGGTTTTCTCATAAACTAAATAAAAATTGTTCTTAAAAAAAAATCTTACTGCAGATGTATAGAACAGTAAAAACCACAGATAGGGCTGCTGCTTCATCAGGTACCCATTTATATACACATTCATTTTTTCATTTTTTTTTTCTGAATAAAAAAAAAGAAGTAAAGGGCTTGCCTTTTTTTTTTGTGTGTGTTAAAAACAAATTCAATTGTGATGTGAAATTGAGAGAGTTTACTCTGTTTGTTGTAGGACAATCTGATGCATTTGAGAATGGGTCATCAGCAGACACCTCTTCTGAGGACATTTTTGGAATTCAAAATACAAGGAGCTCAGAGCTTCCCATTAGCAGTACTCAACAAGCCAGACCAACAAATTTACAACAAGACAAGGATCATAATTACCAACATGCCCTTTGGAGTAACTCTTCCAGGCATGTATATTTACTACTATTACTTATAACTTTCATGATCATCATCAAACTTTATAAATCTTATATGCTATTTGTTGATTGCCTCTTATCTAGAAAGCCCCTTTTTTTGTATGTATCTATCTTAATTTGATCATGATATATTATATGATAATAGTCTTAATTTGGTCTTAAATCACACAGTGCATGTTTCACCTCCAAACTTAACTCCTTTCTTGAAACAAAGTTAGACTAAGCATATAAACTAGTCAAATATAAAGGTGGCATACATTTTAGCATGAAGACATGATATTCAAGCAAGAAGCAACAAAAAGAACAAAAGAGATGATCTCACAAGATGATAAACAAAAAATTGGTCTATCAAACAAGAGGGCTCCATAATTCTGCAATGATGATCTATAAAGTGGGAATAAAGTAAATGGACTAACTACTCTTCAACAATTAGACTCAATATTATTAGTTTGACTGCAAATTTATTCACCCTAGTTTACTTATCTCTAAATAATTGGCATTACATTTCAATTCACATAATAATAATACTACTAATTTTAATATATAAAATATCAATCTCTTTCTATAGGATTTTGCGGGCACTTTTAGCTTTGACAAAATGGAGCCCACAAAATAGAATGGTTGGAGAAATAAGGCAGAAACTAGTAAGCAAAGTTGATACCCATCTAATGAAGTTTCCTCTGAACAAGATCTAACTTGCTTCTTCTTTGCTATGGGGAACTGGGCTTGTGTTCACATGGGTGGATATCAACTTTTGTTTGAAAAAATAGAAAGCATAATTAGAACAAAAAATCAGAAAAGTTACACATGAAGCTATGTCATAAATCTGTGAAAGCTTGCTTTCTATTCTCTCTCAGTTACATTTGCATGCATGAATGGTCTCTTTTTTTACCTTACTTTTTTTAATGGTTATTGTTCCCTGGACATCATCCACTGATGGGAAAAAGAAGACATATAATATATTCTCCAACTTAAAAGATTTGATTTTTGAATAAAAAAAAAGGAATTTGTTTGGTGTTTGTTAGCAGGGAAGCTTGGTTGCATGGAAAGACAATGGATTCTGGAGCCAACATGCAATCTCTTGAGGTGATCTCTCCATAATCTTATTGATACCTTGATTTTTGTATGCATTGTGGATTTTGCATTATAATTATTCCCAATAAGCCAACATTTGGTATCATGTTTACTGTGATGGATTATAAGGTATTATTATATGATTCCTATGGGAATGAAAAAAAAGTTCAGATAAAGAAAAAGGTGACTAAACCACATAAAGAAAGTGGAAAAGCAGAAACAAAGAAAGTAAGAAAAGGAATTGCTACTATATTGAAATTGGCTTTGGCTTTGGCTTTTCCTTTCATGCAAAAAAGTCTATATACGTATCTCCTGCTACAAAGTAGAAAAGCCATACAAAAGGTGGGGAATATTTACTTGCTGGTGATTTTTTAGCCATAATTTTTTTTTCTTGAGGGCAAAGTTGTCATTTACTGGCCAAAGAGGACATGAGCTCCTTGAAAAGGACCCAAAAAATAAAGATAAAATTTTCATGCTAGCCAATTAGCCATATACTAGTATATTTTAAAGGTGTATGGTCAAAGCATATGATATCAGTCAACTACATTAGGAATTTGATGATTTTGTGCTCATCTGATGATGATCTTGATGGAAAATGATGGATGATTCAAATAAATATATGTTCCTTCATGATTGAAAATCTAGTTTAATATAAATAATTTCTCTTGGTTGATATAATAGTTGTTGATTGATTATCTTCCTAACTAAGCTCCTTTGGTTACAAACTTTTCTTTTCATTTTTTTGTTTGTCTTCTTTCCTGGCTTTAGATTTATTTATGAAATAAATTAATTATATCAATAATAATAACTTGTTTGATTTTGATTTAATCAGAAAGAGTTGGATGCAAAGTGCTTAAGCTATGAGAGATTATCAGAAGTGAGCTCATCAAATCATTCAGCAGAGACCAGCCCTACAAAACCTAATTTGGAGTTCACCTTAGGGAGACCCCAATAGCATCAAAAAATTAATTGATAAAGTATTGTAATTTCCTTTTTCTTTTCTAGGGCTATTAGCATATTAGAAATTACTACTAATTTTGACACAAATATATTTTTCCCTCCTTTTTCTTGGGTTTTTTGGGACTAATTTGGCTGCTTTAGACTTTAGTGGTGGAGAATTTATCATAATTGTACCCACTTGTAAGGGATTAAGAAAAAGAAAACGAAAGCAATTAAAGGGAAGAGGAGGAGAAGAGGGGTAACGTTGGAATTTGGAGGTTAAGGAAATATGTTATAATTATACATAAATAATATTATAGTTTATTACTTGTATTATTGTTTGAGTGCTTGTCTTAATCAAGTCTTAATCATTTGCAATATGCTTTTGTTGTAATTAATTGAATTAGTAATTATTTAATAATATTAATAGTAATAAACATGCTAATAATAATATTATTAATAATTTGATATTAATATTTTATGAAAGTAAAAATCATAACAGGGAAAGAATTTTATCTGCATTTTTGGTCAGGCATAAAGATGAATTGTTTCAGTAAACAGTTCTATGTTATGTTTTGTGTCTTAGCATTGTTGCATGCTAAGTTTTTTTCCTGTTTGAAACGAAACACGGGTGGGGGGGATTTGAAGAAAACAAAGGGAAAGCTAAGTATGAGCAAAAGTGAAAATCACAAGGTACTGAAAATTGTATACATTTATAAGATAATACATAAGTTGAAAAGAGAAAATGAATTTTAAAAAAAAAAGTGATTTTGCGACTTTAATTTTTTGCTGTACATATTTACCCTTCTACTTTTTGTTACTTTTAGCATCCTCCTCCTAGCGAGTGCTTACAAAGAGGGGCGAACTAAACCAGATTGTGAGCAAAATTGCACATTGGATTTGATATAATTGTCTTAGATAATAATACAAATAAGTTAGAAAAAATTGATGTTGATATAGTATTCAAAACTTGACGGTTCTTAATACTATCTCAATAATTTCCCCTCTTCTTGATTATGACAGAACAATTAAAACAAATTGATTAAATAAACAAGAAAATGGATGATGCTTAGTATGAAGGAGAATGAGAGTTCACCAAGGAGTATAGTCACAAACATGATACTTAGTTCCCCTGAGATAGAGTTACAATTCTTACTTTTAAGTTTTTAGTCAGATAGTTCCTCCTTAGCAAAGGAAACACTTTATTTACTTAAACAATGCATCACTACAATTTTCCACACTTCTCTCTTTTGACATCATCAAAAAGATTTAAACAAAAAAAAGGGAACAAAGTAAATTACAATCATAACTAAATGATAATTTTATATATGATTAAAAGTTAAAAGCATACATAGCAAAGGAAACATGAAGACATTATGCATAAAAAGATAAAGGGAAGACGTGCTAGGGAATCTTAGTAGGGAGCTCGTTCATGAATGGGAGGAAGAAGGCAGAGACTTCTGGATGTCAAGAAGAACATTCAGGATCCTTTCACCGATCCCACATAGACGGTTGAGAGCTTCTAAAACTGTAGAGTTGTCCCCTTGCTCAATGAAGTATGTTGAGAATTGTCCCACATCTGAAATTGGGAAGTACAAAGCCTAGTATATAATCTAATGAGCTACTCCACCCATTGCCATATGGTTTTGGGTTGGAACCTCATTGGACTTGTATTCTAGGCCCGTTACACGCACGACCCCTAGATTATCGGCCCATTGGACTTTATTAAAGTACGCCCTTGGTTCCTCTTCCCGCACTTCCTTTAGCGGGAGGAGTGTTGGAAATCCATGGTTTGATCTTATTGCCTTCAACTTCATTCCCAATCTTACTTGATTTTTCTTGATGAATATCTCGAACTCCTTGAAGATTGTTCCCTTCAAAGGCAGAAAAATAACCCAAGTAAATCTTGAAAAATCATCTAATTATAACAAACATATACTTATTTCCATCATAGCTGTTTGTATGCATTGGACCATACAAATCCATGTGAATCAGTTCGAAAGGCTTGGTTGTGCTTACAACTTTCTTTGACTTGAAGGAACTCTTGGTCTGTCTTCCTCTTACACATGCCTCGCATAATTTTCCTGTTTTTGGAATGATCTTAGGAAATCCCATAACTAGATCTTGTAGGAATAAATTTTGGATTTCAACCTTGCATGTCCTAGACTTTTGCACCGTAGTCCCATATCATCAGATGGAACCAGAAGGCAAACCTTTATCGGAGGTTGGAAGTATGTGTCCACAAGATAAACATTGTTTGTTCTTTTCCTTTTGAGGATAATCTTGTTTGTCTCCTTGTTTATCACCAGACACTCATTGGTATCCAAGGTTACAATGTTGTTCCCTTGATCACATATATAGTTATGCCACACTTAGAAGGTTGTACCCTAGGTTTGTCACTAGTTTGACATTTCTGGCTTTGATTGATTTGTTTAGCTTGATTTCACCAAAACCTTATATTGCTCCTTTATTTTTATTGCCAAAGTAAATGTGTCGTCCTTCAACTTTGGTATTAAGAGAGGTTAGATAGTTCTTGTCGCCTGTCATGTGGTTGGAGCACGCGTTGAGAATGAACCACATATAGTTCCTCCTTTCTTTCACCTGCAAAACAGTCAATTTTTTATCACCTAGGCAAGATGTTCCTTGCCTGGTTTCTCACATGGATAATGATAATCATAAGCATACTCAGCAATGTTAATATCAAGGTTATATTGTTCCTATTAGCATGTATAGAATTTGGGATGTGGTTTCTAGATTCCGTTCCTCTCATCAGTTTCCTTACAAGGTCCCAATGAACCGCTTCCCTTGAGAATTCAAACATAGATTTCGTGGGTAGTTTTCCTAGTGTAGTACTCTCTTTTTCCTTTCGTTCCACTCTCTAGAATCTTAATCTTTTCCCTAAGGTGAGCACTTTTTCTCAGTTTAGAGTTCTAGGGCTATAAACACACTAATCTCACTTAGGGTTAATGACTTTTCATCGTTCCATTGGGTATCCTCATTAAACCCAATCCCATGTCTAGATGGAACAAAGCTCATGGTCTTTGGGAACTCAATGGCTATCTTTCCCTTTTCCAAATCTTTTAGCAAGTTCTCCTTTTCAAGGGTAAGAGCAAGACAATCAGTTCTAAGATCATTACAAGTAACTTTGAGGGAATTTAGCTCAATTTGAAGTTCATTACATGTGGAACAATAGTCAGATTATTCAACAACGTCCAAGTCTTTTTGCAATTTTACATTGTCCTTTATAAGTTTTGATAACATATGCAAAAGACTTGGTTTGTCATACATTTCAAAGATTGTTTGAATGTTACCTCCTCTTGTTGTTCCTCTGATTTTTCTTCTAGCGCCATAGTACACATGTTGGGAGTTGCAAATGCTTCCAGATCTTCATCATCAGAATTATTCCATGTGGCAATGTATGCTTTGTTACTGGGCGTCTTGTCTTCGGTTCCTTGAGGATAGACTTTAGTAAAGTACACCTTCTTAAAGCATTTGAAGCAGGTTACATCCTATAGATATTTCTCACTTGGCTTGTTCTAGTCCTTCGAAGAACTATTATTTTAATAGTTCCTTCTAAATTCCCCTTTTTGTACAAGTTGTGAAGAGCTTTTGTAATTAGGATGATACCATCCTCTTCCTCATCATCAGAGCCTTCACACTGTTCTTGAACAGACGTGAGCACTTTCTCCATCTTTAGTGTTATTCCCTTGCTAGGCTTGTCTAGTGTCTTATCAACAGTTCTTCTAGCCTCGTAAGATTTGAGTTTCCCAAAGATCTCATAATGTAGCAAGTTCTTGTTCTCTGGATTTTCCCTAAAGGTTGTCTTGTCATGGATCCATTCACTAGATAGTCCATTGATCACTTGTTGCACCTTTATCTTGTTAGTGATTTCGAGCCTGGTAATTCCCAATCATGTGAGCTTGGTGCATAGTGACTCGAATCTTGATTGGTAGAATGAGATAGCTTCCCTAGGTTCCATCCTGAAGTTGAAGAACTCTCTCCTTGCGTCCATTTAATGATCCTCCTTAAATCAAAACTACCCATGCACATTTGTTGGATGGCGACCCATATCTCTTTGGTTGTTTCCAAGTTCCCAACCTTGGCGTTATCCATCTCACTCATGGCATTGTTCAAGTACATCTTGACCTTGAAGTTGACCTCCATGCATTTCCATTCATTTGGTACCTATTTGGAGAGATCATCTTGAATAGCCTCCTTGATGGTGAAGTTCCCTTTCTCAATCACCATCTAGGTCGGGTAATCATGACTTTTCATCCACTCTTTCATCAACACTTGCCATCTCTCAAAGCGACCTTCGATGAGTTTGGGAGGTTTGTTGTTCCCTTGGCTAATGGTTTTTAGATCTGAAGACATTTTTGAAGTTCCTGGAACTTAATGCGAAAATCTAGAGTGATAGCTCTAATACCAATTGTAGAATCATAGTAAGCATTAGTTCAACAGGAGTTCAAAGTAGAGTAACTAAGCATGCATTTTCTTTATAGGGGAACCCCACTTCAACTCACTAGTTGAATGGGTAAACCTTTACCTCCCTTGGAGAACTTTGAATGAAGACTTTATTAATCGATAATTCCTTAGTTACAAGATAAATATTCAAACTTCTCAATCACTAGCGATCACCAAATTCTAGCAATACTAACGAATCATATCTAGTTCCTAAGATCACTCGATTGATTAAAAAAATAAATCAAACCTTACGACTTCGGGATGCAATTCCCTTTAGCACCGAAAACGTCTTCTTCGTGGTCGTCGAGATCGAACACTCGACTCTGACTTCCTCTCGTTCTTTTTCTTCCTTGGATTGGTTCTTGATTGCTCTTGGATCACTGTCAATGCTCTCGTTGCTCTCAAGTGGCTCTACTATTCATTCAGGTGAATGATCTACGTGACCTAGCTTCATCACTTTCTATTTATATGAGAGGGCTTTACCAAAGGACGCTTCTATCCTTTTACACTTGGGGAGCAAGGCAGATTCCCAAAAGACTAGCGTACCCCTGCGTGCTCCTTTTCCGTTTAGACACTTATGTCCTTCTTCCCTTGTCGTCCAAGACAGTTCCGCAAAGACTCTTTTGCTCTTCTTTATTTGCCTTGTAAGACAGAGTTGGATTAGAACGATTCTATTGTAGTTCATGTAACTCTTTTGTTTTCCTGAAATACTTAAGTAAACATTTAGTTCTTATGTTGTTTGTTATCATCAAAATTTTCAGAGAGATATATTGTTTCAGTTTTAGAAACTGTTAGTTTCTAATACTGTTCCAATACTTCTCAATATCTTTGATAGAAGACTCCTGTCAATATTGATAATATGGTATATATACGTAAGTTTTTTTTCCCAATAGTTCAGTTGGAAAGTGAGAAAATTATTGTATTTAGCAAGATGTCTATATAATTTGTCATTTATATAAAAACTATTTGGATTCAACAATAACTGTTATTGCATGTGTCGAGATGAGGTTTGAATTTTTTTGTTCCATATTATTTTAAATTTATTTCGAACCCAAGTTTTGGATTCTTTTTTATAATAACTTTAATTTCATACAGATTTTAAACATAAGAGAACTATGCAAATGGTAGTTCTAACTTTTCTTTAACTAAGTTTGGCTAGTCAGGTCTAGATAGCAAGGGTTTTAAAAACAAAAAACTAATTAAGAATAGTTTTTTTTATTCTGGCCTTTAGAAAGAAGTAAGGCTATGATTTCAGGATATGAAAGATGATGATGCGCAATAATATTAGGAATAGTTTGCTTAAGTACAGGATGAATAATTAAGAATTTCTAATTTTTCCAAAACTTAGACCAGGAAAGAGTGGACCAAGAATTTCTAAGTACAGGATTCTGGCCTTTATCTGGTTTTCCTGATTTAGACCAGGAAAGAGTGGACCAAGTTATGATTGAAGTAGTGAGTAAACCAACAAAAGAATAAGATCAAGTTACAATTAGACATATACTCAAATATATCAGACAAGTATAATATGGTTTTCCTGGATGTATACTAATGCATAAGTTATATATACCAAATTAAAAATTATATAGTGTTTTATGGGTTTGATAATGATTACATCTTTTGGAAGGAGTTTTTGGACAGATTGTATGATAAAGAGAGAAAAATTGGACAAATATGTGAGAAAAGAGGACAGAAGTCTTAGGAAAGATCAAACTGATTCCTTGTGGTTGGAACTTGGTGTATATATGGTGTAAGAATTCCGGGGACCGAAGAAGCGGGTGACGTGTCGGAGATTTTTACCACTTAACATATAAAGTCGGGATCCACCCATTTTACCCAAAAGCTTAAGCCAATGGGTTGGGTTTCCTCCTTCTATATATGCTAGTGGTTTATCCTTCATATTCCCGATGTGGGAAGTGAAAGTTTTCTCCAACACGCCCCCTCAAGTGGTAACTAGCCTGGTCTAGTTAGCGCTTGAACATTTTTTTTTCTGACGGGTTTGCGTTTTAAATGCTAGCCCGTTTTTTGACGGATTTAGCATCTCATTCTCTTTTTAGCTATATATCCGTTTTTACCAGGAAAACCCGGACCCGGATCGAACCTGCTCTGATACCATGTAAGAATTCCGGGGACCGAAGAAGCGGGTGACGTGTCGGAGATTTTTACCACTTAACATATAAAGTCGGGATCCACCCATTTTACCCAAAAGCTTAAGCCAATGGGTTGGGTTTCCTCCTTCTATATATGCTAGTGGTTTATCTTCCATATTCCCGATTTGGGAAGTGAAAGTTTTCTCCAACATATGGCAACTGAGCTTGAAGGCAAGTACAAAAATTCTAAAGAATTCAAGGACCCATATGTTTCCTTGTGTCAAAAAAAGTAGTATGGCTTATGATCATTAAAGAGACATTTGAATATTGAATTTTTTTTATATAAAAAAAGAGACATTTCAATTACTATGCATGAAAACCGCCCATGTGACATGTCTTTGCTTATTCGAAGGTATGATCATACTGTTAGGACGGTATTGAGAACTCCGGTTCCAAACATCGGAACAATGATATTAATCTCCAGTTTTGATAATGACAAACTCCATATGGAAAGTAACGTGTTATATTCAAGTATTTTTAAGGAACACCAGTTTTAATGAAAAATCTCCAAAGAATGCCAAAGGAACACAGGAATATATGACGAAGAGTTCCTTTCAAAGGAACTCTGGAGAGGATAGTTTCCATCACATGGGAACTCACATGTACAAACAAAGACCACTCAGCGCAATTCACGGGATCCTGTCTCAAGACAAAACAAGCGCTCAGTCTGAGGAACAGACTAAAGCAAGTGATCCGACGGTGATGTTCGTGTTTTTAGTATAGTTTTTAGTAGGTTTTCTTTGTTTATTAGGTTTAGTTTTGATAAAATTAGGTTTTGTTTTGTGTGTTTTTGGATGGTTTTGCATATTTTCATAGAAAGTATGGAAGCTACTCTATTTTGTGTATTTTGTAGGTTTTAGCAAGGAAAAGGTGCTATATGGAGCTGAATTTGGAGCGCTACAATGAAAGACAGAGGAATACAAGTATGGAGAAGTCAGAGTCCAAGTTTTACGAGATGAAGTGTGGAAGAAACCAAGCCCAGGCTCGTTAACGAGGTTGTGAGGGCTCGTTAACGAGGCCACGTGATAGAAATTTCGAGGGTTGACTTTGTAACTCACCGATCCTGTGCGGGAAATTATTTCCGTGTCGGTAGAGTATCTTTTTATAATTTTTAGGGTTATTATATTATGTATTTTAGGTCTTTTTATCTTTCTAGATTTTATTTTTATCTTTTTAGGATTTTATTTCTATCTTTTAGGAAAGTTTTTTTATCTTCTAGCCTTATTAGTTTTTAGCCTTTTTAGTATAAATAGCCCTTTTGTTTAGCCTAGAAAAGGGGGTGGATTTTTAGAGAAGAGGAAGAGCCGAGAGAGGATCGGAGTCGAGTCGGAGGTCGGTGAACGAGAGTTACCGAGTTCGTTGATCGAGATTTTAGGTTCGGTGCTTGTATTTTTTCAGTTTCTTCTGATTTTCTGTAAGACGATTATATTTCCTATTAATTTGAGTAGTGTTTTGTTTTCAATGATTTCTTTTGTTGAATTTATTTTCTTAGTTATGATTAGTGAGTAGTCTTCTTTTCTAGGATCGGGGTTAAGCCCGGCATAGTTAAGCATGTTTGATGAGTAAGATTGTGTGTTGAATGCCTTTTATCTATTATTGAGACTGTTTGTTGAGCTTATACCGAGATGAAAGTTAAGGTAATTTGAGTTTTTAACTTGATTGAAAGAGAAAGTTAGTAACTTGAAGGTTGATATTGTTTGAATACGAAAGTTTCAAGCTTTAGATCCAAAACAAGCAATTAGGTGAATTGAGTTACGAAAGTAGGTTAATTTACTTGATAGTCAACGAAAGTTGATGACTCTATCTATTTAAAGGCATGATATATTCTTCTTACAAGTTTATATTGCATGACTATGTTGTGGTGTCCCTAGTCCTAGATCTTTGTTTTTATTTGAATTATCTTAAGTGAATTTCGTTGTTGAGTTAGTTGGCTCGGTACCGAACTTATTTAGGTCGTTAGATTGAGTCTTTTGTGTACGGTGGTTCGTTAATGACCCTGACAACGTCGTTAACGAGGCTGCTCGTGAGTGTTTTTGTTTTATTTTGTTTTTGTTTTTTTTTAGTAGTTGATAAACGAACAACCTTGCTTCCTGTGGAACGATCCTGACCTCCCTATACTCAGTGGGGTCTTGATTATAAATTTATTTGTTGTCAAGAAACCCTCTCAATAAATTGGCGCCGTTGTCGGGGAAGCAACGTGTTTGTTTGTTTATCTGTGGGTCTGGGAATAGCCCGACCGCGTTTTTGTTTTTAATTTTTGTGTTCTCTTTCAGTTTTCTCAGCGTATGCCGGTAGGACGACGAAGGCTCGAGTTTGACAACACTGGTTATTACTCAGAACCCGAACGTTCCCTGCACCGTAGACTCCGAGAAAACCGAGCCATGGCCACACCTGAAGAGATGGCTCGTCAAATAGAAGACCTCTGAAATCAGATGGAGGCGTTAAAAACTGAGAAAGAAGGCGTTGCTGTTGAGGCTGAGCGTCACCGAGCTGCTAATGCTCGTCTACAAGAGGAGCTTAATGCCTATCCGAGGAATGCCAAACAATACATGCATCCAGAACTGAGGGTGTCAGAATCTCCAATTGTGCTTCCGGAGATGGAGAAATCCTTTGAGATCAAGTCTCAATTCATATCCTTGATTAAACGAGCTCAGTTTGAAGGGAAACCTACTGAGTGCCCTATGGAGCATATTCGAAACTTTCTTGATTTATGTGACACCATAGCTGCTAAAGGTGTCTCACTTGAATATGTTCTGTTAAAAGATTTCAGGTGGTCTCTTGCTGGAAAGGCCCTGAGCTGGTTGGAGAGCCTACCTCCTAAGTCTATCAGGACTTGGAAGAACTTGTATGGCAAAATTTTTCCCTCCTGCCAAGACAACGGAGTTGAGGAAACGCATCACCTCCTATCACCAGCTGCCTAATGAAACCTTTGTTGAAACATGGGAAAGATTCAAAGAGATGCTTAGACAATGCCCCACTCATGGGCAACCTTTAAATGTTTTGCAAGAAATCATTTTCCAGGGTATCAACGCAGAGACCAAGAACCGCATCAACACGCATACTGCGTGCGGTTTTATAGAGATGGATCCTACGGCTGCATGGGAATTGCTGGATAAGTTGTCCAATTATGATGCCATGTATGGAACCCAGCAGACACCACAGCCCCAGAAACGTCTCTACATGCCTAACCGAGACGAAGTTGACCCGGATGTTAAAAATCAATTCTTGCAAGATGAGGTCAACCGTCTGAAGAAGCAGGTAAGTTTTCTGAAATCCTCTCAATCATGTCAAGAATGTGGTTCTTCTACACATAGTACATCTGCTTGCACTAACATAGAGCAGGTTAGAGCCGCGGAGACAATAGCTGAGATGAATTATATGAGAGGACCATACAGGAACCAGCCTAGCTATCATGATAGGTCAAACAACTATCAAGGATGGGGCAATCAGAATACCAATCAAAACTATGCAGTGCCTCCACCAGATAGACGACCTACACCTTATCGACCTCCAGGCCATCAGGAGCCACCATCATGGGTTCAAGGATTACAGGAAGGCATTAACGGAGTGACCACTAAGGTTAACGAAGTTCAAGCCAACCTGAACCAACAAAATAAAAGATGGGGAGAGTTCGATATATGGAAGAAGAGTGTTGATTCCCAACTAGGGAACCTCGCTGCCCAAATTCCGAGACCACAAGGGCAACTCCCGGGCCGCCCCGAGGAGAACCCTAGGGGACAAATAGCGGCGGTGCACCTTAGGAGCGGGAAGACATTGCCGGAGCGAGTCCAAGCTGAGGAAAAGGAGGAAGAAGACGTCACCAACGAGCCAGAGAGGGCAAATAACGAGCTCATATATCAAGGTGACGAGGCTCCGAGGGTTCCTGACGACCCTACCCCAGGTAAGTCTTCTAAACTGAGCCTTCCTCTCAACTCTAGGGTAGTTAACGACCCCATCAGGGTCGGTAACGACCCGCCGAGCATACCTGACGATCCTAGTATCGACCCGGTAGCACCACCCCTCGAGCCTAACTTGGTTCCGAGGATGGTGAAATCTCTTCCATTTCCAACTAAGAAATCTATGGACTCTACTGAGAGTAAGTTCAAGCGTTTTGTAAAGATTCTTCAGGGCATTAATATTTCCATCCCATTCGTTGAGGCCCTAAGCGAAATGCCGGCTTACACAAAATTTTTGAAGGATATTCTTAGCAGGAAAAGATCCATTACAGAGCTGCAGGATGAAGTAAGATCAATAGCTCTACCAGAAAAGCTAGGAGACCCAGGGAGATTTGCAATAACGATCGGCATAGGCAACCACAAGTTCAAAACTTTATGTGATCTGGGCGCCAGTGCTAGTTTAGTTCCTCTCTCAATATGGTCTAAAGCTAATATGGGACCACTAGAGCCGGTAGATATGAATCTGTACATGGCAGATGGATCATGTGTCAAGGCCACAGGAGTCGTGGACGACTATCCTATTCAAGTCGGGAAATTCTTTATACCGAATGATTTCATCGTCCTCGATATGCCTGAAGACCCTCATGTTCCCATAATTCTTGGCAGACCATTTTTAGCCACAACAGGTGCAAGAGTTGATGTGCTGAAAGGACTCCTCACTTTTGATGTTGGAGAGGAACGGGTAGAATTCAACTTGGATCAGAATGCCAACGACCCAATTGCAGTCGCACAAATCGAGTTGACTCAACCAGAACTTGATTCAGCCGTCCCTACCAAGCCCCATTGGCCAATCACCGAGTCCCACGTGCAAGAATATAACCAAGGTAAGTACTCTAACTATGAATCTGCTAAAGATGGTCATTCCTTATCTTGTGTTTCTACACCATGCCCCATCATATGCACTACAGAGGAGTCCAAACCACCTTGGTTTTCGGATTTCACTAACCAACATGTAGGAATACCGGGCATGCTGATAGAAGAAAAGGGACCTAATTTAGCGACTCAAGCACACAAAAGCTGCAAAGCTAAGTATAGGGTACCTCAAGACCCCAACATAGCTACACGGGAGCCACCTTGAATCAAAGGAGTACGTCGGACTGACGACGTTAAAAATAGCGCTTACGGGAGGCAACCCGCTTTTTAGTGTATAATTAGATTTTTTTTATTCTTTTCTTTTTAGACTCTTTTTCTTAGCTTTCTTTTGAGTTCTTTTTAGTAGTTTTTAGGATAGAAATTAGGATTAAATTTTGAGCTAACAAGACGCAGGAGAAGGGATCGAAAAATCATTTCAAGAGGCTATGGTGGCTCATTAACGACCCACCCAGGGTCGTTAACGACCCGGTCCGAACGACCCGATTCGGCAAAACGGGCAGGTAAATTTTTTTTAACCTAGTCTATCTTTTTACTACCCTAGCCGCCGCCCCCCTCTACCCCTTCCTATCCCTACCCTCTTCTATATAACCCTTCTACCCCTCCCACAACTCTTTCACTCTCAAATCATCCAAAATCCAAACTTCTCCAAAATAAACCAAAGATCTTGAAGACTCCCACCACCGATCGGAATCCCTCACCAACCACCGAGTAGCCATCGTTACCGAAGCCCGGAAACCCTTCCTCCCACCGACGAAGATCCGAGTTTTCGTTAGCCCGCTTTCACCGAGCTCGTTAATCACCCAAATTCCGACCCCTTGTTCTTCAATTTCTCGGTTCTCCGGTATGATTTCTAAACCCTAACTCAAAATTGCATGATTCATGGTTTTTAGGGTAGAAATTTCATGTCTAGAATTGAGTTCATATAGAGGATAGATGTCATGATTTGATTTTGCCCAAGAAAGTTTGATTTTGCTTAGTAATTCTAGATCTAGAGAAGGATATTCATGTTAGATATCTCATTGAGAAAAGTTGATTGTGAAAAGCATGAATTTTTCTTGTTCTAGTATCAAGCTACAAACTTAGCATGTCAAAATTTCGGGTAAATTTAGCATGAGCGGGATGGGTAATCGAGCAAGTATGGGGTGTGTATTTCCGATTGTGTGACTAAGTGAAGGAGTGTAGAGGATTGCATGCTTGATTTTGACTTGATTTTTAAGATAGATTAAAACTCGGAATCCTGTGATTTTGTTCTCGGAGGCTCGTTAACGACCTGCCCAGGCTCGTTAACAACCTTGCGTGGCCTCAAAGATCAATCCAGTCCAGATTCGTAAACGACCCAATTGGGTATTTAACGAATAATTCCGAGGGTATTTCGAGACCAAGTATGGGGTCTCTTGCCTATCTATTTTGAATGGATCTTATCTTGGAAAATTCTTGATTATTTTGTAGATCTCATGGCAAGTTCAAGCAGACCCGCTACCCGAGCTCAGAAGAAGAGAAGGAACCAGAGGTCCCCATATCCACCTCGCATGGACAACGTGATTTAGAGTACTCAAGGCCAAGTGCATCGATACCGTGCCATTCTAGAGAAGGACCACAACACCCGTTGGTTCTCGAAGTCCAGTGCTATAAACACGGGGATCTACACGGACGTCAAGGAGGCCTTCCTTATCCTTGGTGCATCCCATCTCCTGAAGAAGGAGAATTTACCACACTATCCGCCCCTCACATCCGAGTTTTTGGCCACTCTAGAGACTAGCTTCCCGTCAAAGACTTCGGCGGGACGAATCCGGTTTCGGCTCGGTAATGTGAGTCGTGAGTTCACCATGGCAGTGTTCAACGCAATCCTAGAGCTTCCAAATCCGTCTAGAGACTACAGCTTGAAAGACTAAAGGGTGACTAGGACATGGAGCTACATCACTGGGGAAGAACAATCCTCCACAACGGCATTATCTGGGGCAAGCATCATCAACCCCATCTTTAGGATCATTCTCCGAGTCCTAGCCGCTATGTTTTGGCCAAAGAGAGAGTTGAACAGGCCAACGAGGACGAAAGTTGCTTGTCTCCGCACCATTCTTTTCGAGGAGCCCGACCCCTTGAATTTAGGGTATGAATGGCTCTACTACGTCGAGAAATCAACCAAGTCCAAGGAAGTTTGGTGTGGCAACTTGGTTAGCCTTTTGGCTAAAAACCTCGGCATCGACCTTACTCGATACACACCGGCTCACGCTCAACTTCTCAACAAGAACTATTGGTATAGCTCCGGTATTTTCATTCAAGCCGAAGGAGAGTTCAAAGTAAAAGTTCAAGACCACCTCGTTAGACCCACCCTCGACAAGTTGGAGCTACTCTACGTACCAAATTGGTACGAGGCGTGGACGGGGCATGCTTACCCGTTAGAGCCCAAGCCGGAGGATGAGCTATCACTACGGCCGTGTGAGACAAGATTTGAGCGAGAAGGTGAAGCAATGGATGAAGATGAAGACGAAGATGAGGATACCGAGGTAATTGGTGATGACACTGAAGAAGCCGATACCGAGGGAGGTACTGAGGAACTTAACCTCGAGGATGAAGACCTCGACACGGAAGTTTTGGGCACCAACGTCCTCGTTGACGATCCTACCAGGCTCGTTAACGACCATTTCCAGCCTCCTTCCTATACTTCTAACGAGGCACCTAGCTTCGTTAACGAGGCCCCGAGGACCACTACCGACCCACCGCCAGCTCCTACCGACCCTCATTCCTATGGACTCATGCCATACAACCCGGTGTTGTACCAAGATCATTTCCAGCCTCACTATCCACCACCTCCTCAGCCCGAGTACACAGGATCGAGTATGCCACCACCGTGGGCCGAGGATCTTTCTGCTCAGATGCAACAGCTTCACCTCCAGCAGGACCATATTCATCGGAGGATGGACAGATGGGAGACCGTCTATTCTGCTTGCATGTCGATGGAGGATGAGAGGCATCGTCAGAGAGAGGTGGATGAGCGTTGGAGGACGATGTATGACTTCATGGGTACCTTTGAGCACTACTTTCCTCCACCAAACCAGTGATTCAGCCTGAAGATGAAGTTTTTCCTTGTTTTCCACTTTTAAGACTTTGTAAGTTTTTATGTTTGTTTTTTCTTTTCTTTTTTCTTTTATCTTTGTTTGTTTTCTTTTCTATTTCTTTTCCTTCTTCTTATTTTTCTTACAGTGGGGACACTGTAATTTTAAGTATGGGGTGGGAGAAAATAGAAAACTTGTTGTCGTAGTGTTTTATGTGTTTTAAGTAGTTCTCTATTCTCTAAAAAATGAAAAAAAAAATCGAAAAATTAGAAAGAAAAAAATCGAAAAAAAGAGTTTTAGAATTAATAGATATCCCTTTCTTAGGTTCTATGATAGTAATTGCTAGCTTAATCATATAATTCCTTGCAAACATGTCTTTAAAAGTATACCCGGAATCTTTAACTTGAAATTGTTTTTTAGAAGAAGATAGCACTTGATGAAATTGAGCACATATACTTTATAGCATAAGTGATTCAATCCAACAAAAATCATTACCTAGTGAGGAATTTTTGGCCTTATAGGGAGAACATCAATAAATCCCTCTTCTTTTCTTGTGTGATTTACTCTCTATATGCATATTATCTCTTGGAATTGTGATGGTTATCTATTTCTTAAGACCCGTATGGATTTATAGTTCATTACTTGTGAGAATCATATGATGGAGAACTTATTTTTATAAGCCCTATTATTCCCTATCCACCTTTACATGATCCTTCTTTTGATAGCCAGTTCTAGCCTGAAGCCTTTATTTTTAGCTCCACAAAAATTTCCCTGGCTGAGATAAGCTTGACCCTATCCGGGGATTAGGACTTAGATTGGAGAGGTATTTTTGTTGAGTGTAAAAAAGGGGAGTGACTTATACTGTTTGTTGTGATTGAGGGATTATTGGGAAGGGTAGATTGGAAGTCTCTTGTTTTACTTGTAATAAGAAAGATCTCTTGATGAGCAAAAGGTGCACAAAATGAAGTTATTTGTTGGAGATAAGGAGAAAGAAATAATGGAAGAATACACGATGAAGCTCGTTAACGACCCTGAAGTGGGCTCGTTAACGAGGCAGCGAAAAGAAAAAAAAGAAAGAAGAAAGAGTTAGATAAATATAAAGTGAAGAGAAGAAGGAAGTTTGAAGTGCATATGTGTTTATAGATAATATCAGAGATTCTTTTAGTTCTTATGAGACTTTCTAGGATATGTTGGGTGAGTAAAGAGAGTGTGCATAACGAGAGAGTGAGTTTGGTATATGTTTTTATGAGAGTTTTTGTTTATGTGTGAGTTTTTAGGAGTTTTGATTCCCGGATATTATTAGCACCACATAGCCAAAATATTTTCCACGCCTTATTGTTTTTACCAAGCCCCTTTACAACCCGGCCGAATGGAAGCTTCTATGAAGTTTTTCATTGAGCCCCTAAGTTGCTCTTGATGATTTTTTGCTTGTTTTGACAAATCTTGGGTGGAGAGTATTGGTGATATAAGTTCCAATTTCTATGAGTTTTTGTATATAAGATGAGTTGAGAGATTGAATTTATAAGCCTAAACACTTGAGAGTTGAGTGAAACACATTATATCCCTTGTGAGGTTGGATTGTATTTTCTTATGTCTATTTGTTGCATATATGTGTGATGACATTAATAGTCTTTTGCTATATTTTTCTCATGTGTAGATGTTGCTTTTTAGAGGATGGCTATATCTTGATAAGTATGTTTGTTTGGTTTTGGTTGTTTAGTGATTGCTTGAGGACAAGCAAGTCTAAGTATGGGGTATTTTGATGTTCGTGTTTTAAGTATAGTTTTTAGTAGGTTTTCTTTGTTTATTAGGTTTAGTTTTGATAAAATTAGGTTTAGTTTTGTGTGTTTTTGGATGGTTTTGCATATTTTCATAGAAAGTATGGAAGCTACTCTATTTTGTGTATTTTGTAGGTTTTAGCAAGGAAAAGGTGCTATATGGAGCTGAATTTGGAGCGCTACAATGAAAGACAGAGGAATACAAGTATGGAGAAGTCAGAGTCCAAGTTTTACGAGATGAAGTGTGGAAGAAACCAAGCCCAGGCTCGTTAACGAGGCTGTGAGGGCTCGTTAACGAGGCCACGTGATAGAAATTTCGAGGGTTGACTTTGTAACTCACCGATCCTGTGCGGGAAATTATTTCCGTGTCGGTAGAGTATCTTTTTATAATTTTCAGGGTTATTATATTATGTATTTTAGGTCTTTTTATCTTTCTAGATTTTTGTTTTATCTTTTTAGGATTTTATTTCTATCTTTTAGGAAAGTTTTTTTATCTTCTAGCCTTATTAGTTTTTAGCCTTTTTAGTATAAATAGCCCTTTTGTTTAGCCTAGAAAAGGGGGTGGATTTTTAGAGAAGAGGAAGAGCCGAGAGAGGATCGGAGTCGAGTCGGAGGTCGGTGAACGAGAGTTACCGAGTTCGTTGATCGAGATTTTAGGTTCGGTGCTTGTATTTTTTCAGTTTCTTCTGATTTTCTGTAAGACGATTATATTTCCTATTAATTTGAGTAGTGTTTTGTTTTCAATGATTTCTTTTGTTGAATTTATTTTCTTAGTTATGATTAGTGAGTAGTCTTCTTTTCTAGGATCGGGGTTAAGCCCGGCATAGTTAAGCATGTTTGATGAGTAAGATTGTGTGTTGAATGCCTTTTATCTATTATTGAGACTGTTTGTTGAGCTTATACCGAGATGAAAGTTAAGGTAATTTGAGTTTTTAACTTGATTGAAAGAGAAAGTTAGTAACTTGAAGGTTGATATTGTTTGAATACGAAAGTTTCAAGCTTTAGATCCAAAACAAGCAATTAGGTGAATTGGGTTACGAAAGTAGGTTAATTTACTTGATAGTCAACGAAAGTTGATGACTCTATCTATTTAAAGGCATGATCAATTCTTCTTACAAGTTTATATTGCATGACTATGTTGTGGTGTCCCTAGTCCTAGATCTTTGTTTTTATTTGAATTATCTTAAGTGAATTTCGTTGCTGAGTTAGTTGGCTCGGTACCGAATTTATTTAGGTCGTTAGATTGAGTCTTTTGTGTACGGTGGTTCGTTAACGACCCTAACAACGTCGTTAACGAGGCTGCTCGTGAGTGTTTTTGTTTTATTTTGTTTGTTGTTGTTTTTAGTAGTTGATAAACGAACAACCTTGCTTCCTGTGGAACGATCCTGACCTCCCTATACTCAGCAGGGTCTTGATTATAAATTTATTTGTTGTCAAGAAACCCTCTCAACAGACGGCCCGATTGATTCTCAAAGTTGACTCAATTCAAAACAAGTCACGTGTGTAAGATAAAGACTTGGCGTGCAAGACAAAGGGCATTTTGGACACAATGAAAGTCAAGATTGCAGCCCAAGAAAGGACGAGTATAAAGCTTAATAATAGTGCTTGGATCAAGCACTTCTCCCAGAACTCACATTCACTTACAGAGAAAGAAAGAGAGACAAAAGAAGAGAAGTCCCCGGCGGCGAGTGTTCGATCTCGACGACAGCGAAACCAAGTTCCCAGGAGATAGGGAAATGCGACGTTGAGCTCAGTGTATAAGGTTCGATTTGTCTTATGCTTAGTTGAGGTGTTCGCTTAGGAACAAGGCTAAGAAGAGTTATTAGTGTTGCTAGAGTTAGGTAGAATTGCTAGGAACAGAGAAGTGTAAGTCTTGCCTTTGTAACTAGGGAACAATCAATAAGATAAGAAGATCGTTCAAAATCCTCCAAGCGGAGGTAGAGGTTTACCCACACAACTAGTTGGTTGTTGTGGGGTTCCTCTATAAAGGAACTGTGTCAATTGCATTCTGTTTACTTGCATGTTATTATACTTCCTCTGCCTTGGGAACAGCCTAACCGCCAGTTCCCAAGCCCTCACTAACGTGTATCGATCCAACAATTGGTATCAGAGCAGGAACACTCTAGATTTTCTGTGTTAGCATCGCAGGTTACAGGATGTTTGAAGAACTTACTCAGGTTGGACATGGGAACAACAAGCCTCCAAGGCTTATCACCTGAAGGTTCGAAAATTGGCAACACAACATGAAGGACTGGATGCGAAGCCACGACTTTCAAGCTTGGTGCGTCATCGAAGTAGGGAACTTCGAGGTAGACCCAACCATTCGCAACGACTTTCACCAAATGGGGACCAAATGAATGGAAGTGCATGGAGGCAAACTTCAAGTCAAAACAATATCTCAAAAATGCCATGTCAGTACAAGATTGTGATAGAGTGGCAAATATCGAGACAGCTAAAGAGATGTGGGAAGCCATCCAACAAATGCACATTGGGAACTCTGACCTCAGAGAAGACCTACAGATGAACGCCAGAAGGGAGTTCCACAACTTCTGAATGGAAGTACGAGAATCAGCCAACAGCTACCAATCACGCTTCGAAGACCTATGTACCAAGATCACGGGGCTTGGGATCACAAAGGAAGAAATATCTGACAAGATGAAGGTTCAACAACTCTTCAATGGCCTTACCGGTGAATGGGCGAATGACAGGACCATGTTCAAAGAGAATCCTGAAAATAGGACCCTCGTGCTTCACCAAGTTTTTGGAAAGCTGGTGGGACATGAGAAAAAGAAACAAGACGATAAGGAGCAAGAGAGGGCACACAAGGGAATTTCCCTAAAACTGGAAAAGATGCTCAAGTCGGTTCAAGAACAACATGAAGACTCTGAGGAAGAAGAAGACGATGAACTCGCCCTTGTCACAAAGGCCCTTCGATCCTTCTACAACAAGGGAAAGATAAAAAAAGGATATGGGAACTCACAAAAGGGTCAAAGTTCCTAAAGAAAGCCAGTTGAGAAGGACCTCTCGGACGTCACATGCTACAAATGCTACAAGAAAGGGCACTTCGCAAAAGAATGTCCACAGGGAAATGACGACCGAAGGCAAGGGAAGAAGGCCTACATCGCCACCTGGAGTGATGATGAGGACGAAGATCCCGAATCTTGGGCACACCCAGACATGTGTGCAATGGCTCTAGGAGAAACCACTGGGGAACAACCCAGTGAGGTAACCACTGAAACTGTCCTTGCTTCCTTAGCTAATTATGAAAAACCTGAGCTATTGAAATTGCTTTCTAGTCTTGTTAAGGATAACATAAAATTGCAAAAGAAGCTAGATGAATCGGAACACACAAACGTTGAATTAGTTGGTCTTGAATCCTGTTCCAATTGTGTGAAACTGATTGATAAGCTTCAGTCTTACCTGTCCCATATAGTAGCCCTTGAGGATGAGATTAAAACCATAAAGAGTGATAAGAATGAGTTCCTACAAAAGTTGAGCAAGGGAAATGAAAATTCTGAAGCATCGAGTTCCCAAACAAAGTTTGTCCCATCCAAACATGGAATTGGGTATAAGTCTGAGTGGCCAAAGAATGGGAAGTCTCCTTTAAGTGAGCAGGAGATAGAGTGTAGAGCCCTAGAACTCCAATGTGAAAAACAAAAGAACGCCCATCTAGAAGAAAAAATACGTGTCCTGGAAAGTGGGGTAAATGGAGAGAGGGACTATTACACTGGGAACACTAGGCATAAACTCTATGTTCAAATAGCCAAGGGAAACGGGTCAAAGGTCTGCAATAAGGAAACCATGGATAGGAACAGGATACAAAGACCCCATCCTAACTACTATCTAGGAGAATACTACAAGACTTGCTGGAATTGTGGTGCTCATGGGCACTACAAGGAAAGTTGTCCCAGAGTAAAAGCTCAAACTCACAAAAATCACGACTATTGGAACAGGCAAAACCAAAAGGCCAACAAACCTACTAAAGGTCCCACTCATGGGAACCAACATAGGAACTACACATATGACTCTAGGAATTCTCGTGATATCAATATTGTAGATTATGTTTTATTTGAAATTGTCTTTCCTTGTAAGGGACCAGGCAAGAGTCATCTTGCCTAGGTCATCAAAACTAACTCTCCGTGTAGGTGGCAGTGAGGGGGAACATCACATGGGTCATTGATAGTGGCTGTTCAATTCATATGACTGGGAACAAAGACAATCTCACCTCACTCCACACAAAAGCCGAAGGAGGCCATGTGTCCTTTGGCAACAAGAATAAAGGAGAAATCATAGGAACAGGGGAAGTACTACTCAACAAATCAATCAAGATCAACAATGCCAATCTGGTGAAGGATCTAGGATACAATCTCTTGAGGGTATCTCAGATATGTGATCAAGGGAACAACGTTATCACCTTCGACTCGGAAGAATGCTTGGTCATCAACAAGAAAACCAACAAAATCATTCTAAGAGGAAGAAGGTACAACAATGTCTATGTGGTGGACACAGAGTTTGAACCACAAGGAAGTTGTGCCACGCAAGCTCCCATGATGATACGGAACTCTGGCACAAAAGGCTAGGCCACGCGGGCATCAATCAAATCCTGAAGCTCTACTTACAAGACTTGGTCATTGGCCTCCCACGAATCAAAATTGAGGGAGCCAAAATGTGTGATGCATGTGTTCGTGGCAAGCAAACCAGGAGCTCCTTCAAACCAAAGAAGGTGGTGAGCATAACAAGGCCATTGGAGCTAATCCACATGGATCTCTATGGTCCCATGGAAACCACTAGCTATGGTGGAAAAAGGTACATGTATGTTTTAATTGATGATTTTTCAAGATTTACATGGGTCATTTTCTTGAGATCAAAATCAGATACATTCAAGGAGTTTGAGACTCTAATCAAGAGGATGGAAGTTAGCATGGGACTAAAGCTCAAGGCTCTCAAATCTGATCATGGAACTGAGTTTAAAAACTCAGAGTTCCTAAGGTACTGTGAAAACAACGGTGTATCCCACAACTTCTCGGCCCCTCGCACTCCTCAGCAAAATGGCATGGTGGAAAGAAAAACAGAACTCTAGAAGACATGGCTCGGACCATGATGCTTGAGAGTGGGGTTCCCGAAAGCTTATGGGCCGAAGCAATCTCCACGGCTACGTACATTCTAAATTGAGCCATGATTCGTCCCATGATCAAGAAGACATCATATGAGTTGATCAAGGGAAGAAAGCCCAACATATCTTATCTCAAGATCTTTGGGTGCAAATGCTTCGTCTACAACAATGGCAAAGACAACCTTGGGAAGTTTGACCCAAGGAGTGATGAAGGGATCTTCCTAGGGTATTCCTCCCAAAGCAAGGAGTACAGAGTCTATAACAAAAGAACCAAGAAAATAGAGGAAAGCATTCACGTCATATTCGATGAACAATATGTAAAGATGGGAACAGAGTCCCAAGGAAAGGGAACTCTGTTCAAACTGATTAGACAAAAAGAGGAAGACGACGATGACGAGCCTAGAAAGCAAGATGTGGATTATCCAAGTGGGGCCAACGTTCCACAACCAGGGAACAACGAAGGAGGTCAAAATTTCACGGATCAAGACTCCTTCGAAGTTCCTTCCTCAACTGAAGAACCTCAAGATGCATCCAACTCTCTTGTTCCCACAAATGAAACCATACCAGAGTCTAGTGTTCAGGGGGAACAACGAAGGAACATTGAGGAGAATCCTGAAGAGACACTCAGTGAAGAAGTTGAGAACAACTGTTCCCATGAAGAAGAGGAAACTCAAGTTGCAGATGAAGAAGAGATAAGGGAACAGATTGACGTCTCACACATTCGAACCAGGAACTACCACCAAAAGAGGGATCACCCCATTGACAACATCATCACTCCTTATGACAAAGGCGTACAGACTCGTTCATCTCTCAACAACTTCTGTGCATTCAATGCCTTTGTCTCACTGGTGGAACCCAAAAGCATCAAGGAAGCTCTAAAGGACCCAGACTGGATTCAAACCATGCTAGAGGAACTCCACCCATTTGAGAGGAACAAGGTGTGGAAACTGGTTCCTAGGCCCAAGAACAAGAACATCATAGGAACTCGATGGGTCTTCAGAAACAAGCTTGACGACACTAGGGTTGGCTAGGAACAAAGCACGTCTGGTTGCTCAAGGATACAGGCAAGAGGAGGGAATCGACTACGATGAGACCTTCGCACCAGTTGCAAGAATTGAAGCAATTCGTCTCCTCGTAGCATACGCCGCCCACAAAGGCTTCAAGTTGTATCAAATGGATGTCAAGACGGCGTTCCTAAATGGGCACCTCAAAGAAGAAGTCTATGTGGCCCAACCACCTGGTTTTGAAGATGAGCACTTCTGAGATCATGTATACTTCTTGGAGAGGGCCCTATATGGCCTCAAGCAAGCTCCCAGGGCATGGTACGACAGGTTTGCCCAATTTCTATTCTCCAATGGATACCTTCGTGGTTCCATAGACAAAACTCTCTTTATTAAGAAAGAATCAAAAGACATTTTAATTGTTCAAGTATATGTTGATGTCATTGTATTTGGTGCTACTAATGAACTTCTTGTTGAAAAGTTTAAGAATTTGATGAGTAGCGAATTCGAGATGAGTCTCATCGGGGAACTCACGTTCTTCTTGGGACTTCAAATATCTCAAACCAAGGAGAGAACAAGGACCCATCAACAAAAGTACATCAAAGAAATGCTAGTGAAGTATGGGATGGAACACTCTAGGCCCATCGACACTCCCATTTCACCAAACTCAAGGCTCAACGCAGATGAGACAGGTATAAGTGTAGAGCAAAGGAACTTTTGAGGTATGATTGGGTCTCTTCTCTACTTAACTACTAGTAGACCCGACATCATATTTTCAGTGTGCCTATGTGCGCGCTTTCAAGCTAACCCTAAGGAATCACACCTGAAAGAGGTGAAGAGAATTTTTAGGTACCTCAAAGAGAACGACAACTTGTTCCTTTGTTATCCAAGTAATAGTTCCCTTGAGCTCATTGCATACTCAGATGCAGATTTCGCTGGGCACTTGGTTGATCGAAAGAGCACTTCTGGAATGGCCCAGTTCCTTGGATCGTGTCTAGTCTCATGGGGATCAAAGAAGCAAAACTCAGTGGCACTCTCCACAGTTGAAGCAGAATACGTGGTTGCCGCCTCATGTTGTTCCCAGGTTCTATGGCTTAGGTACCAACTTCAGGATTACGATATGTCTTTTGGCCCAGTTCCCATAAGGTGTGACAATACAAGTGCCATTAACATATCTTAAAATGATGTGCATCATTCTCGTACTAAGCATATAGACATTAGGCATCATTTTCTACGTGACAATGTGGAACATGGGAACATCTCTATGGAACATTGTAGAACTGAAGAGCAAATTGCGGACATTCTCATTAAAGCTTTAGACAGACGTCCCTACCAGCGTCTTCGGATGCTTCTAGGGATGATCACTCTAAACTGAACAAGTCCTTGTTTGTTATTCCCTCAATGCTTGGCTAGTTTATATTGAAATGCATGATAGGGAACACTAGGAACAATCGCTTTTATTTTGCCATATTACTAGTCTAGAGCTTTTAATGTACAATTTGGAACTTTACTTCTTTTGGCCCAAAATGATCAACCAAAGTTCCCTTTAACCCTCATTACAAGCCACTATGACGGTTGATCATAAAACCAACCCTTAGCCGAGAACCAAACAAACGCTTCTCATGAGCCCAACTTTTTGTCCCTTTATCGAGTTGTAATTGTCTGGTTCCCATTTGAGTTCCCTAGCCTCACAAAAAGAACTTGAGTGTGAGTTCCCTTGACCACTCCACTCAACCTGACTTTCTTAATGATCATGGGAACTGGTGTGCAAAACGATCACGAGCAACGGAACACTTGTACCTTTGGAAAGATGAAACGTCTCTTGGAAAACGGGATATTGTGTCAGAATTCAAAGCGATGAGAGCCAAGCATTTGAAACGGTTGAAGCGACTTCCCATGAGGAAAGCGACGCCTGTCACGAGCGTGCTAAGGAAATCGGAACAGCTCTCCGAGTTTATTGGCTGCAGTTATCGAGGATCTTTGCCCTTCCATTTCTACCCCTCTCCTCATCTCACATAAAAACCCCGATTTGCCATTTTTGGGACCTTCTTCAATCTCCATTCTCTGCAACTCCTTCTTTCTGTTCTTCCCTTCCCTTCCTTTTCAAGCAAAACTCCAAAACCTTTCTCTCTCCAAAAATCTCTCATTGCTCAATGTTCACCCAAATGAGCAGGTTCATGAGTGGATTCAAAACAATCCAAAAACACTCTTCATCACCATGCTCAGGGACGCCGACAACGAAAAAGACCCCGCTCTTCGTGAAATTCGTTACAAAGGGCTTCATGATTACATTCGTCCCTTCCTCCATCGGCCCCGCATTGGATCTTCGCTTCTTGAATACGAGATCCTAGGGCCATCTGCCTCTCTCCCGGTGGTGCAAACCCTAGCGCTGCCTTCCTCCACTACCTCCTCTCAATCTCTTCCTCTCCCTCCTCCACCTCCACCTCCTCCTCAACCTCTATTCGTCCCCTCCTCCGGGATTGTCATCATTGACAGTTTCGGTTCGAACCTCCAAAATCTCTTCCAAAAAACGCAAAAATAAACAAACCTCTTCTTCTTCCGACCTTCCCCAATCGAAGAAGAAGAAGTCTGTTCTCGCCATGAAAGAAGTTCTCAATCTCTCCAAACCCGATTCCTACATAATCCTACCTACCACTCAATCCTCCGTTCTTCCACCTCCCTCCGATTCTGGGAACTCTCAATCCCAGAACCTTCCCCCACGACCTACCTCCAACACTTTTCCCATCTTTGGGAACGCTAGTCCCAAAGATCCCATCCCTTCTACCTCTTCTCTTCCCAACACCGAGGGAACTCTCAACCACCTCTTTCGTCTCCAAAACCTAAAACTCCCACACCACCCACCTCCCCTCCTGCCAAATCTCCCTCTCCTCCAAAATCTCCTCTTCCCCCCATCACTGAAATTTCTTCCTCTCCCTCTCCGACCAAGCAACCTATCCTTAATGACTCGGAAGACGACTCACTGCCAATTGTTGTCATCATCCGCAAGAAGGACAACAAGATGGCTCCCTCGTCATGGGAACCGCGGAGGAGAATGCTCACCTTGACACTCTTGAGGCCGAGCTCCGCGCGGTAATCTCACGACCAGAGAAAGGGCCTACTAACGTCGGCTCCCTTGAAGACGTCACTCTTACAAAGGACGACAGGGCCCAAGAAAAAGGGAACTCAGCACCGGTTGATGGTGATGGGACAAGTCAAGGTCTTCCAGAGGAAGAAGACAACGAGCACATAGGAATGTCCTCCGACGACGAAGGGCACTCGAATGATGGAGCTTCCACCGAGGTCCTTGATCAAGAGGGCCTGGAAAAGGAGCATGCTCAAGCTATTGCTGAAGATGAACAAGGACGCCAAATGGTGGTGTCGGAGGGTGTCCCCATGGAACGGGACCCTCCTCTCTTACTTCAATCGACTGTCTCTCCCCAGCAAAAACGAAAGGTTGTTGCCTCCATGGGGAACAAGAAGAAGAAAGGGAAGGGACCAGAATCAAAGAAGTTTCCCATCACTGAGGACCGCAAGCTCATCCCTCCCTTCATACTCATAGAGTCACACCTCCAAGAGAAACGGCTCAGGGAACTCTGGGACCTCATCAAGGCTCAAGAGTGGGAGCACGTGTGCAATACTGCTATGACCGTCGACCTTGCCCAGGTGCGCCTCTTCTACAACAATTTCGTCATTCATGACGAGTCTACCAAGGGAACTCTCTCCCTCCGGGGCGACGACTATGTCTTCACCGCCTCCTTGATTCTTCACCAGTGACACGTCCCTGTCAAGGGCCTGGCTGCTGTTCCCATCAAAAACTGGGGCGATTTCAAAAAAGATGTTATCTTTGATAACATCTATCAAGGTCGTGTTCCCGAGACCGGAACCTCAACTCACAACCTATCTCTCATCGGCAAACTGGCTCACCAGTTAATCATCACGGTTGTGATCCTGCGGCAGGAGAAGCGTCATCCAATCAACATTCAAGACGTTATTCTTCTCTATCACTTCCTCCACAAGATGCCCATCAGTCTCCCCTGCCTCATCTTTGGGCACATACAGAAGTGCATGGCCTTGACCTCCCACTCCTTGCCCTACGCCGGTCTGATAAAGAAGTTGATGATCAAGGAAGGTCTCTATGACGCTACAAAAGAAGAAGTGACCATCGCAAGGGAACTGGACCTTTCCGTGGTCCAAAAGATGCGTCATTCAGAGCAAGCTGAGGATCAAGGGACACTTCCCTCTGGTGACGGCCCAAGGGTTGGGAACTCCCAAGTGTTGATGCACATCGCAGCCACTTTAGAGAATATGGCGGGAACTCTTCATAATATCTTGTCCGTCATGACCCAGCTGCGTGATAATTCTGTTCCCCGAGCCCCATGATCTTTTCCTTTTCTATCCTTAACCTTATTTTCTTCCACATATGTAATTGGTTCCTCTTGTACATTATTTGCTTAAGTAATATAATGGCTTTTAGAATGATCACGTGTTCCCTCCTTCCTTACTTATGTTTTTCTATTTTCGATGATGCCATAAGGGGGAAGGACAAAATGTGTGAGATGAGTCATGTTATGAGTTGTCACAGAATATGCTTTTGCTAAGGGGGAACTAACGCATAAAATGCTAAGTAAGAACTTATTGTTTCATAGAAGTGGCTCTCTAGGATCTCACACAGGAACACTATTGCATGTCATGCTTTCACACATTGAAGTACTTGGTTATCTTTGTGATGGGTTTGTCCTCATCAAAAAAGGGGAAATTGTTGGGACGGTGTTGGAACTCTGGTTCCAAACATCGGAACAATGATATTAATCTCCAGTTTTGATAATGACAAACTCCATATGGGAACTAACGTGTTACATTCAAGTATTTCTAAGGAACGCCAGGTCTAATGAAGAATCTCCAAAGAATGCCAAAGAAACACGGGAATACATGACGAAGAGTTCCTTTCAAAGGAACTCTGGAGAGGATAGTTTCCATCACATGGGAACTCACATGTACAAACAAAGACCACTCAGCGCGATTCACGGGATCCTGTCTCAAGACAAAACAAGCGCTCAGTCTGAGGAACAGACTGAAGCAAGTGATCCGACGGCCTGATTGATTCTCAAAATTGACTCAATTCAACAAAACAACCTTGCTTCCTGTGGAACGATCCTGATCTCCCTATACTCAGCGGGGTCTTGATTATAAATTTATTTGTTGTCAAGAAACCCTCTCAACAGACGGCCCGATTGATTCTCAAAGTTGACTCAATTCAAATCAAGTCACGTGTGTAAGATAAAGACTTGGCGTGCAAGACAAAGGGCATTTTGGACACAATGAAAGTCAAGATTGCAGCCCATGAAAGGACGAGTATAAAGCTTAATGAATAGTGCTTGGATCAAGCACTTCTCCCAGAACTCACACTCACTTACAGAGAAAGAAAGAGAGACAAAAGAAGAGAAGTCCCCGGTGGCGAGTGTTCGATCTCAACGACGGCGAAACCAAGTTCCCAGGAGATAGGGAACTGCGACGTTGAGCTCAAGGTGTAAGGTTTGATTTGTCTTATGCTTAGTTGAGGTGTTCGCTTAGGAACAAGGCTAAGAAGAGTTACTAATGTTGCTACTTGCTAGAGTTAGGTAGAACTGCTAGGATTAGAGAAGTGTAAGTCTTGCCTTTGTAACTAGGGAACAATCAATAAGATAAGAAGATCGTTCAAAATCCTCAAAGCGGAGGTAGAGGTTTACCCACACAACTAGTTGGTTGTTGTGGGGTTCCTCTATAAAGGAACTGTGTCAATTGCATTCTGTTTACTTGCGTGTTATTATACTTCTGCTGCCTTGGGAACAGCCTAACCGTCAGTTCCCAAGCTCTCACTAACGTGTATCGATCCAACACATACATCAATGGTTAATCATTTGGATTAAAAATTATAAGGAATGTAAACTAAAATTACTTATAACCAGGGGTACGTGGCTCAGGAAAAATTGTAACCCAAATCAACTTTTTTTTTTTGTCTTGAGTAATGTCTATGGAATCGAAACAGGTATATATGCTCATATTCTCTCCAAATATAGTATGTACGTACTTCTACTTTAATTCTAAACCTTATACGGATTAGAGTGTTGAAGGTATCTATCATCCAACTTTCTAATCTGAATTTCTTACAAGATCAACAAGAATTAAGTGTTTTCAAGAAAAACACAAGCAATAGAAGCTTTACACAAAAGAATACAAGGAAGGGCAAAATTCAAAATCAAGTCTATGAAGTCAATTAAGGTCATCCAAAGAACCCACTTGTTCTCATTGCTCGTTTTCAATTCGGGCTCACAGTGTCAATTAGATATTGTCATCCTGTAGTGGATCTACACTGCCATCTTTTAGGATCATTTTCTCACAATTATGCGGCCCGGATCTACTACAATGGTTGCATGGACGAGACTTCGCAACATATTTTAGGATAACAAGTTGTTTACTTGCAAAACGAGTTTGCAAAATATAGTCTTGAAGTTTTCTCCTCTATTTCTACTCACCATTAAGCTCTTAAAGACCTGTCTGATCAACTTGCTAGTGTTGATGCCAAGGCAGTTGAATGAAAAATGATTATTCAACTTATTGTTGATCTCTCAAAAGAACTCGATATTGTTTCTAGTTTGATTCATTAGTCGGAGCCCCTTCCTCATTTTGCGAAATCTCGATCTATGGTGATACTTGAAATTAAAATCCTATCATGTGAATAAAAATACCTTGTCTATCGACTCCAAGGACCTTCTTCTTCATGCCTCTTCTCCTTCTAAATAATGGACTTATGCGGTTCAAATCTCGGTCTATCTTCTCAACATCATGCCCATCCCCAATCTCCAAAACCGCAACCCAACACAAATTCTCTACAACACTAATCCCACATTCTCTCATCTTCGTGTTTTTAGGTGTGTATTTTCCTAATCTTAGTGTTGTCACCTGCAGTAAACTCCAACCAAGATCCACACCTTATGTCTTCTTAGGTTATCCTTCAAATCACCGGGAATACATTTTTCTTGACCTTTATTCCTCAAAATTAATTTTGTCTAAACATGTTGCCTTTGATGAATATGTCTTTCCCTTCGCTCAAGTCAACCCAACATCTCATTCAAGGTGTGATTCTTTGAGTGAACCGAATAATATTTCTCCTCTTTTCCTTCAACACCTTCTAGACTCGCATTGGTCTCTCCCTTGTGTCGAATACCCTTACATCCACACTTGTGCACATCTCACATTTGAGTATAGCCTTAGCAAACTCGTCATGACAGACCTGTCATTGGTCATGATCGAGCCTCATTCCCTCAAAGTCATGAGTCATGACAGGCTTGTCACTAGTCGTGACCGACTCACAACCCACCTCAAATACCCAATCATGAGTCGTAACAAACTCATCATTAGTTGTGACCGACTCCCTAACTGCTCATCACAACCTAGACTCCCTTCCTCCACGACCCGTGAGCTAAAGTCCCAAAATCAACCTCCTTCTTTGTCTTACACAATGACGACCCATGCCCGAACCAATATTGTTAAAACCTAAAAAATCTTTAACCTTAACACCACAACAACCAAACCTGGCATCTCCCCTATGCCTACATCACATAAAACAAACCTCCTTGAACCAAAAACATTTTTTTGCATGGTCGTTTGCGTAAGACAATCTACATGTTTCAAACCTCTATTTTTGATTATTCAACACGACCTAACCATATGTGTCTTCTTCAAAAGAATCTTTATGGTCTGAAACAAGCACTTACAACTTGGTACTAAAGATTTACTTCTTATCTTTATCGTCTCGGTTTTACCAATAGCCATAGTGACTCCTTGTTGTTTATCTTTTGAAGTGGTTCTTCTATGGCATATTTTCTTTTCTATGTTGATGTTATTATTCAGACTGCCTCTATAGATTCTCTACGGACTACAACTATCTCTATGCTTGATAAAGAGTTTGCTATGAAAGATCGCGACCATTTGTCCTACTTTCTGTGTGTCTTTGTTACTCGTACTAGCAATGGCCTTTTCTTACCACAAGAAAAATATGCATGTGGGATTGTAGATAGATTAGGGATGTTCAATTGTAAATCTACTGCCACTCCTATTGATCTGAGCTCTAAGATTAGTGACAATATCAGTCCTCTTGTTGGTAATCCCACTTTGTATTGCAATTTGGTTGGTGTCGTATAGTATTTGACATTCACCATGTTGAATATCTCTTATACAGTCTAGCAAGTCTTCTTTTTTATGCATGATCTGTGGGAATGCCATTTTCAACCTTGAAATGGGTTATTCAATATGTTCATGGAACATCTTCTCTGGGTATGGCCATCTCCCCCTATATTTCTCTTGCTTTGGTTACCTACACTAACGTCAATTGGGTTGGTTAACCGATGACTCGACGCTCCACCTCGAGCTACTATGTCTTTCATAAGGACACTCTTGTCTCTTAGTCTGCAAAGCACCAATCTATGGTCTCATGTTGCAATGTTGAAGTCGAGTATCGTGGGGTTGCTAATATGGTCATCGAGTGCACTTTTCTACGTAATCTCCTTCTTGAGCTACATTGTCCTCTATCAACGGTGTCTTTGGTTTATAAGGATAACATTTCAGCATCATACATCGTCAACAATCTAGTTCAACATCAGTGTACCAAGCACATTAAATTGGACATCATGTTTGTCCGTGAAAAGGTCGCCTTAGGACATGTTTGTGTACTTCATGTACCATTTGAGTATCAATATGCAGACATTTTTACTAAGGATTTGCCTCATCAATTGATTTTAGATTATAGGGATTGTCTTACTATTAGGGAACCCCTAGTGTCGACTACAAGGTTATAATAAAATATAATATCTGAATCATTAAACATATATTAGCAGCAGTTGACGAGAATCTCGTTCCTTACACTTTTAAGCTTGGAAATTTTACATATTAAGCTTCAAAGATTCATCGTTCCATCAATTATAACATGTCCGTTTACTGTAACTATTCAACGCAAAATCTCATTCTTTACAACAATTACCTTGAAGATCTTCTCCTTGAGCTTCAAAAGTTTTTCTTTTTTCTTCCAATAGATGCCTTTGAAATCTTTGAGAACTTATAAGATCACCTCTTCAACACAATTCTTTTCTCTCTTAAGAACTACGTGCATACTAGACTTTTGACAAAAAACCATTTTGTTAGTCTTGGATTTTCCCAATAATTAATATCCTTAATCCCATGATTAAAGATGTTATTTTCATCTTCTACCAAAAAAAAAAGATGTTATTTTCATAAACCTAACTCCAAAAGATAAAGGACACATCCTATATAATCTAGTTATAAAATATCGTTCTATAGATAAAACTTTATCTTAATCTATCCAAACCTCTAATCCTTTTGTCCTAAGCCTTGATATAATATATTATCTTTCCATATTTAATCTTCTATGAAGTCTGTTGTCATTCTTTAACTCTTTAAGTCGGTTCTTCAACAACACGCTTCCTTGTACACCAAGCTAGAGCATCGTTTCATGATTTTGCTTATTTCCTGCACCAACTGGTTATTCCCTAAAAAATACGGTCGTGTCATATTTCCTGATCTTCTCATGCTCCAAGCAACTATTGTTCCCTAGAAGCTTGAAATTTCACAATTCCGTGAACTTTGAGTCTCACAACTTGTTACTAGAACGAGGAATCGTCATCATTCTGTGAGACCTTTGAAATTTCACTGTTTTGTTATTGTTTCGTGGAAATCTTAATGTCATTGTTCCAGTGAATAACTCTGTAGTCCCTTCACTTGAAACACTACATAAAAGATATCAAATCCCAAATATTGTTATTATCAAAATATGAAAGGGATAACGGAACCGCCCTTCAATAGATTTCACATCAAAATAAGGTAAAGTTAACATTTTTATCCTAGTTTGACACTGGTAATGTGAAAGATTGTTATCCCACATCGGGAATTCTGATATAACTTGCCCAACATATATACCCTTGGGCTACTCCTCCTATTGCCAATTGGTTTTAGGATGGAACCCCACGGGCTTATGTAGAGTTGTTTATACTGGTTTGTAATCTCTAAGTTTGGATATTGGGCTTGTATGTATATGTCTAGTGTGTGAGTGTCTTGTCAAATTGGGCCAATTTCTCGCATGAACTTGTATTGGGCCAAACGGCCCAATACACGCACACCTGAGATAACCCATTTTGATGACTCTGGCTCATTTACTAGAACGATGTCGTTTGGGGTTCTAGGGTTAAGGCGTGCCATATAAATGGCCACTCTTCTCCCTTGTGCCTCTTGTTGGATGCTTCAGGGAGCTTCTAGGGTTTGTCCTTCGAGAGCGTTCACTCGGCCTTGCTTGCCTGAGATTGACGTCGGCGACCTGAGCTCCCTCTAAAATCCAAACAAGGAAGAGAGAAAGAGAGTGCACCTTGGAGACCTTTGTGGTTGTTCGACTTGTTCGAGCTGTGCACTTCTCACTTTGCTTCTCTCTCTCCGATTGCTTGCTTGTATTTACAGTTGTCTTTTCCCTTCTGTACTCCCCTTGGATCTCTGGCATTTCGATTGAGGCTCAAAGCCAATAAAACTTTGTTTGATTGTCTTTGTTCTTGATTTATGTTTGCTTGAGTTCTACTTTGTATTCTGCACTTCAGCTTATGTGTTGGGCCTAACGCGCTTATGCGCATGAACCGACGTGTGTACCCCCAAGTCATATTGGCCCACCGAAATTTAACATGGTATCAGAGTCTGTTCGATCTGGGTCTCGACTCCTGGTCTATATGGGTTGGCCGTCCTAAAGGCATGTCGTCAAGTTTCAATTGGCATATTGCGGAGCCAGGCAGTTGCACTTAAGGGAGCGTGTGAAAGATTGTTATCCCACATCGGGAATTCTGATATAACTTGCCCAACATATCTACCCTTGGGCTACTCCTCCTATTGTCAATTGGTTTTAGGATGGAACCCCACGGACTTATGTGTTGAGCCTAACGCGCTTATGCGCATGAACCGACGTGTGTACCCCACGTCATATTGGCCCACCGAAATTTAACAGATAGAATTGTGTAACATTTCAGATATGGATATTAGTCAACAAATTTTTAAAACTAGTTGTACCCGTCGTACCATATACGACTAAGATTCAATATTTTATAGACATTATAAATAGGATATTAATAAATAAAAATATGATATAAACTATAATAGTGGGTTTTTTTACTCCTATTCTATCATCAAAAAATTAAAATGGACGTGACCGTGAATAAGTTAGCTCGAGTAAATTGAAAGGAAAGCATTAATTAATTTACTCTTATCCACGTCACCAACCAACAAACATAAGTAACAACCACTAAAGTATAAATTAGAAATCAGTAGGGAGGGGTCGGAATTTTCAATAATTAGTGTTATGAACAGAATTTTCAATCAATGCTCGACAGTGCTCTGCCCACAGTTAATTAATACTCCAGCTCGTACGTACTAGTTGTGAGGCTGCTTGGTCCGTCCGATTATTGTTTTAGTTTTTTTTTTGAGAGAGAGAGTTATTGTTTTAGTTTTAGATAAAAAAAAGTATTAGTTTTAGATAAAAAAAAGTATAGAAATTTTAATTACGTACAGTAAATTTGTTATCCTTAAAGCAATAATTGAGATCGACCTGAGATTATCATGAGAACAAATTTAGTAAAATGAAAATACTTCAAAGTTCAAACTTGAAATTAGGAAACTCATTGCAATATCGAGCACGTACATAGTAATTAAGCTAGTAAGTTAAGGACTTGTCCATAAAAGCGCAAATGTACAAATAGGCACTGATTTTATCCTAAAACAAATAGTAGTAGTACACAATAAGAAAAGTAAATACATCCATATTAGTATATACTCCGTATTCTTTAAAATTATTTATCATTCTACCGTATATTTTTTTGATAAATAATAGTAATATTTGTCATTTTACATATTTTGTGAAATTATTTTCAATTTTATCCTTAAAAAACTATCCTAAAAGGTAGAAATATTTCTCATTCTCCAAAACTAAAACTAATAGTAAAATACCAACTAACGATAGAAGGATATTTAGGTAAAAGTAAATGGATTTTAAATATTTTTGGCTATTTCATGGAATGATAAGTAGTTTTGAATGGATGGAGTATATATAAATTATTAGGAAAGTGACAAAAATATCAAACAAATGCAAGCACGCTAAACATAGAGGGATCATGGTGACTCTCCTGCGCATACCTCTTCCTCTCCTATTGACTAGACCCTACGAGTAACGGCCCGCCATAGATGGTATTGATGTAGCCATCTGAATTCACCGTGGCGCATAAGCGCGCTTGTTTCGAAGGGGTCGGGCCTACTGCTCAAGCAGCATTTGCGGAGGTTGAGGGAGGAAATTAAACCGTTGTTTTGACCTTGGGGCACATTGTTAGTCCCAACACTAAGGTGCCCCCTCCCAGTTTGCTTTGGGCGGTAGAGTAGTCGTCCTCGCTCGCGGTATTCCTGCTCACCGCTACCGTAGCAATTCCCCTCACCCATCCATGACATGCCGCCTCTCCCCTCATATGAGTTAGATTAAGGTTTTGGGTTAGCGGGGGTCTACACTTGTGCTAGTTAAGCATCTCACACTTGCGGAGAGTCGACCATGGCCTTTGCTTTCCCATCTCCATTGGCCTTAATTTGTCTTGCCTCACAGTAGCATCGCGACCTTTGCCCTTGGCACATGAACTTTGATTCGTGGCGTCCTTTGCATATACCTCCTAGGTGATCATCGCGTAGAGGGCCTCGAATGTCCTTGGCGACTTCTTGAAAATGTAGGTCTTGAAGGGCCCAAAAGCCAAGCTGCCCATCAGTGTATCTCGAGCCGATGCGTCTTCTACGTGTGTGATTTTTGCCATGGCGGTGGTAAACCTCATGCAGAAAACCCCGGGCATCTCATACTCGCCCTACTCAATCCCTTAGAAGGTCACACATGTTTTCTTGCTTCTTCGCCCCTCTGAAATAGGACATGAATACCTCCATGAGGAGCTCAAACGAAGCGATCATTTTGGGTCAAAGGCTTATGAACCAGGTTACGGCTGCCTTTTTGAAGATAGTAGGAAAAACTCTACAAAACATCGTGTCGTATGGACCATGAAGTACTTGACATTGCCTCGAGATATATGCTCCTGTTTTAATGTTCCATCTGCAGATGTTAAAACCTTTAAGGCGTCGGATCACCCTGTATTTCTTCGGAGAAAGTGAATATGCCAGGAGCCCTTACGCGGACCCTTTGTTGTCCCTCAACCGCCTATACAGCATACCACCAATACTGGTATGATCTAGACTTGACCGAAATGTGCGTAAAAGCGCCCTGACTACGATTCATTGGTGGATTTATGTAGAAGTGCGTAGAAGCACGTTGTTGGAACAAGCCATATTGATTTTTAGGTTATAATAAAACGGAATAGCATTTGCATAAAAAAGTTGAAGTGAAAGTCGATCATTGTACAACAAGGCGGTTGAGTAGATCTTGAAAGGTAATCTCATGAGTAGATCTCGAAGGATAGTCTCGTTGGGTGTAGACCGTAAAGGTAATCACCATCGACCCACTTAGAACATTTATTAAGTTGACTTGGATAAAGGCCACGAGTCACTCGATGAGATCAAGCTTTCCTTCAACGAATATTGCTCATATTCCATGCCAAGGGATTCCGCAATATTGTTGTGAGATAAAACGTACCAAACAAACAATAGAGATGTTGGCAAGACAACTCTATCAAGATTAAACGTACCTTATTCGAATCCCACGACTCCTCTTCATTCTTGAATTGAACGAAGTCGTTTTCCCATGGCTCTTGCGGTTCTTCCTTCACTTGGACGAACTCGTCACACCATGCCACTTGAGGTTCCTCCTTCACATGCACTCATGAAGATCGATCCATGATACACACACTTTGTGTTTGATTTTCTTGAGAAAACACACCACTAGACCACTCAAGTCTTGACCGACTATTACTGTAAACTTGCACCGATTTGTATCTATTTTTGTGTTGCTTCTCATATCATAAAATGGACGACTATCACCCTTATTTATAGGCGTCCATGGCTTTCCAATAACCGCCAAAAAAGAAGTTACAAAATCGGTTGGAGAGATGAGAGGCCAAGAGTGAATGTAGGGGAAGTTGTAACCAACTCTCCTTATTCATTCTTCTCTTTCCTTGTCATCATGGGAGGCGTCCAACCAGCCCATTACGGAGTCCAAAAACCAGCCTAAAATGACCCAAGAAATTGATCCAAAACTCCATTAGAAAATCCTAATCCAAAGCCCAAAACAAAAGCCCAAAAGGCAAAGCATGAGGCCCAATCTTGCGGCCCATCCAACCCACACGCACGCCCCATGGGCCGGCCCACCATGTCCAATAGCTAGCTACCATAGCTAGGTATCTAGCTAGGTCACTTACCTAGTGTAGCTGGCCATCAGCTAGTTGAGCTAGCATCCAGCTAGTTGAGCTGGCTTGAGCTGTGTTTTAGCTCGTTGAGCTGACTTTCAGTTTATTTGAGCTAGCTTAAGCTAGTTTGAGCTTCCATGAGCTAAACCCTAGATACATGAGCTTCTTACCAAGCTTGTACTTTGAGTCAAGAGCTTATTTAAGTTTCTAGAGCTAACTCTAAGCTAGTTTGAAGCTTTAATACTCCTTTCTAGCATTCATAACCATGTGCTAAGCTAATCTCAAGCTTTGATCCTTGCTAATGCATACATCAAGCTTAGCGAAGCTTTCAAACTTTCATATAAACTTGCACAAAGCTATAAGACTCATTCAACAAGCTCAAAACCAAACCTTAGCTCAATAACAACCACTCGGCGCCTTGTGCCTAAGCCCTAGGCGCGCCGCAAGCTCCATGCACACACCCTAGGTGCGCCGCTAGCACCAAGCAGCCACGGACGTGCCAACGTTATGGCATAGCCCCGCCCCAACTAGCCACGCATGCACCTTAAAAGCACGCATCGGCGTGCCTCGCTCTTGCACCGAGCTAGAGCCATCCAAGCGTATGTACACCGTGCACCGGTGTTCCTTACCGAGCGCCACAACCTTGTGTTGTAGCCGAGCGTCGTATGCGACGTAGGCACGCCCTCGTCTTGTGCCATTGCACACGAGGTTTCATGCCTCGGTGTCCCGTCGCGTCTCTTAGATTTTTTTTCTTTCTCATGACTACATCTCTTTATCATATCATGGCAAGTCACATTAGTCAATTTCCTCAATCGACATTTCCTTGTGACTCCTTTACCTCAACATGCTCACAATGGGATTGATGACTTTTTACAAATCACCAACATTCCTCCCCCATTTGAGCAATGTCATCAAATCTCGAAAACTTTTCAAACTCTACATCATAGAAGTAAATGTCCCAAGGATTGAATTTACAACTTGTAGCTATCAACATTGTGCACTAAAGAATAGTGGTGCTCCTAAGGTTTGAATCACAACAACTTGTCTAAGTGCATCAAGCAATAGTACGACATGAGTTAACCTTACTATTTAACCTTTGAACTTGACGATTTTAAAAGGATTTTATATCCCATATCCATTTTACAAATGCTTTTTGGCGAGTAGTGTAAGGCCCGAGGCCCTAGAAGCGCTATCCCATGTCAACCCGAGGTCTACTTTTGAGCTCTTTGTCCTCACTCAAACTCAGAAAAGGAAGCGCTCTTGTTGACATGGGGAGCACCTCAATTCCTTATAAATTATCGGGGTGTTACAAGTAGTCCTAGAACTCCCTTGGAAGAAGCCTTATACTTCCACATATGCTTAGTTGAAACTTCTAACGTGCTCCTACCAAAGCACTTTCCAAAGTCTCATTAATGAAACAAAGTTTTGAAACTTCCCCTTTTTATGTAGGCTAGAGCATCTCCTTTGATGGGTCTTTTTATGCTCTCCATCCATATGTCCTTGGCTTACCACATTGAATTCAGCCCTACACCTTTCGGTAAGGGGGAATTGGGCGTCCAAGTCATAGATTGATAACTAGGATTTTCACCCATCCCTCGAGTTGGTTTTAACACCAAAACTTATGCTAAACCTCTCGATATGAGAGTTCAACAATTTTATTGTGTGATTTCAAAAACTCAACCGAGTTGAATCTAAGTATGAATTATTTCTTTAGATAATATCCACTCATACTTAAATGTCAAATTCCGACCCAAAGTCGAAACATATGCAAGATTGCCTCTTGTGATTTCTCAAGAATGTGCACCCATCACCCTACTAGGAATTCATGACCAATCGTCGACTAAAGGTCTTCCTTAGTTAGGTGATCCAACTTGCATTCAAAACTTTCTAACATAGAAAGTATTTTCCACACATCCAATCCCTTAAGCATTTAAACATCATACCTTTGACAATGGCCAAGTCAAGGTATCAACACCTTTAGCACTTGAGCATCCTCAAGCCATCACACACACACTTTATATCCGTGTATCCATTGATCCATAGGTGTTCTAAAACATGTGTTTTATCATGGAATTTCCATTATCTTTCCAATGTATTCCAAACCTAGACGAAGATTTAGAGAATCTAATTCACATTCATCTCTTCACATTGGCATCTTCATAATTTCATCAATGAAGAACTCCATAGACAAGACCCTTTTCCATCTCATCTATTTCAATTGGTTTCTACCAAATCAACCATGTCATTTCATATAGACTTTATTAAACACTCCTTAACCAGAGTTGTTAAAATGTTCTATGTTCTTTCATGCTCTAAGCATCTAAAAAGTCCTTAAAAAGACTTCCCAAATGACATTCTTTTCCTTTTGGCCATTCAACATAAAGTATTCCACTTCATGTTCCACTTTCATCCTAACCACCAATTTTATTGAGAGTTTCCATAGGATCATCATCCATATGACAGTATATGATGATTCAATTCTTCTTTTTCTTAGAAATCTTTTATCAAAGAAAACTAGAAGAATTATGCTCATAAGACAATCATCTATTCACAAGTGTTCACTACACATGTTAAGATTTGTCTTTCATAAAACCATGCCATTATACTTCCCTTAGTCCTTTCAATAATCAATTTAACCATAAGACTATTATACCAAAGTTGTCAATATTAAGCCTTCATGGTGCATTGACACTTTCCTTGGATCCGAGGATGTTTCAAACACCCTCATAGGTCTCTTCTAGACCATATATTACTTGTTAATTTGAAAGCTTTTATAAACAACCTTTCAAAATTCCCAAACAAGCTCAATCAATCCAATGTAATGACATATAACATGAGCCTTCTCAATTAACCATATGGGACATGTGATAATCCAAGTTCTTAAACTCAATCACATACTTTAACATTTTCAAAATAGGAAAACATTTCATGACTTCAAGTATAATTTCATTGATTTAACCAATCAATTATAAGTGCCCCTTGTGGGAACACCTTCGACCCATCAAAACAGGTCACACCGCTCATGCGTCGTGTAATCACTTTCGACAAGACTCGAGATGATCAATCTCGGCGCGCCTTACGTAGCCTATTGCCATGCCACAAGACTTGCCCAGCGCCGACGCCCCAAGCGTTGCGCTCCAAAGGAGTGACGTCTTATTTAATATAAATGTGCCCTTGCCTTATTGCATACCAACCACGCCAAGCACCGAGCAACGAGTCTCGGTGCACCTAGGCATGTGTGATTCCATGATCAAGCCAAAACTTTGGCCTTGTATACTCTCGACTCGACCCTTGCACGGCGAAACCGAGTGCCTAGCGCCTAGTGCCAAGAGGGTCGATCCCATAGCCCATCACGGGCGTGATTGCGGTACGCCGTTAGCGTTACAATCGCAAGTGCCGAGAGCCATGGAGAGAGGTACCATGGCTCGGTACTCCACGGCGTGCCTTAGTCTACAACTAAGGCATGTCTTGGTTTACTCAAGTTGCGTCGGCCTCCTTTTCTATGGCAATCCAATCGACATTAGTAATATCAATTCAAGGCATATCTCATGTCGACATTTATCCAAGTCAAACATCAAACCATACTATATTTAAATTCAAGTCATTATCCTTTGAGGACTAATGCACATGATGACAAGACCGATCAAGCAAGACCGACTCTAGTCATGCCAAAGTGTCAAAGCCTATGCACTTGACACTTTCAACCCTTGTCAAACATTTGTTCAACTAAACCACAAGAGATCTCACTCTCATGGATTCATTGCTCAATATAAGTATGCAAGAAATCTTAATTTAAACTAATCAAGACTTCCTCATTTCCTTTTCCATAAGAAACATGAGTTTCATGAAATCACTTAAGTGATCTTTCACATGTAACTTATCAAAGAGATTCACACCATCGCTTTTATGTGCTCTTTAGTGTATTCATGGCCAACATGTGTTCACCCTCTCACATGGGGGCAATCCAGTAGACCCTTACATTAGTAGACCCGAAGGTAGTCTAATTACTCTAGTAGACCCGAAAGTAGTCTATAGCATGAGTCGTTCCAATCAAGGAATGGTCGACTCAAGGGTAATCCGATTAGTATCATCCAAAGAGAATGAAACTAGAATCAACTTTTCAAAGTCGATCTTAAGAATTAGACAAAGTCCTCTTCTTGCACACAAGTTGTTAAGATCATTCATTTATTAAACCATTGTTTATTATTCAACCATAAACATTACATGATCGTTTTAGTTGATCAACAACACACTAATACCCTTTATTCAAGGTATACAAACACACACAAATTTAAAAGCACACAATCTATGCTAAACACACACACATGTGTATAAAGGAAACAAATACAATACATACATTCAATCACGGTGCCTTACGCCACACAAGGAGCAATAAACTGGCCTTATAGGCCTTCGATCCCCATAGACCTTTTGCCAATAGGTGCCTCCCACTGCGGCTCCTCCATCCCCCAAGGGCTCAACCCTAGGGACGCCAAACTTAGACTTCGCACTTATGCACTTGGCTCGAGGCTTTGAACGCCTCTTGAATCTCGAGTACCCTTGCCTTCCCTCATGTCCATGACTAGGATCACGAGCCTCCATCACCTTGGAGTTTGAGGCGCAAGAACCTCATCTTCCTTAGCATTTTCGAGATTGGGTTCAATCCTCACATTAGTGATGTACCAATCCCAAACTTTCATGCTTCGGTTGTACTCATCATCCCACTCGTCAAAGTCTTGGAGCCCGCCATGATCCACTTCGATCGGCCTTATGGGACTCATGGGTTCGATCTTGACTTCCCTCAAGTAAGAGGTCACGTCATCAACCATTATATCCCCTCGTTTAGCCAAATCCTCAAACTTAACAAAACAAAACAAAAATGCAAAACATAAACATAAACAAACTATTTGTTGAAGATTGTTGATTTTTAGGTTATAATAGAACGAAATAGCATTTGCATAAACAAGTTGAAGTGAAAGTCGATCCTTGTACAACAAGGCGGTTTGAGTAGACCTTGAAAGGTAATCTCGTGAGTAGATCCCGCAGGATAGTCTCGTTGGGTGTAGATTGTAAAGGTAATCACCATCGACCCACTTAAAACATTTATTAAGTTGACTTGGATAAAGGATACGAGTCACTCGATGAGATCAAGCTTTCCTTCAACGAATATTGCCCCTATTTCATGCCAAGGGATTCCGCAATATTGTTGTGAGATAAAACGTACCAAACGAACAATAGAGATGTTGGGAAGACAACTCTATCAAGATTAAACGTACCTTATTCGAATCCCACGACTCCTCTTCATTCTTGACTTGAACGAAGTTGTTTTCTCATGGCTCTTGAGGTTCTTCCTTCACTTGGACGAACTCGTCACACCATGCCACTTAAGGTTCCTCCTTCACATGCACTCGTGAAGATCAATCCATGATACACACACTTTGTGTTTGATTTTCTTGAGAAAACACACGACTACACCACTCAAGTCTTGACCGACTATTAGTGTAAACTTGCACCGATTTGTATCTATTTTTGTGTTGCTTCTCGTATCATGAAATGGACGACTATCACCCTTATTTATAGGCATCCATGGCTGTCCAATCACCGCCAAAAAAGAAGTTACAAAATCGGTTGGAGAGAAGAGAGGCCAAGAGTGAATGTAGGGGAAGTTGTAACCAACTCTCCTTATCCATTCTTCTCTTTCCTTGTCATCATGGGAGGCGTCCAACCAGCCCATTATGGAGTCCAAAATCCAGCCTAAAATGACCCAAGAAATTCGTCCAAAACTCCATTAGAAAAGCCCAATCCAAAGCCAAAAACAAAAGCCCAAAAGGCAAAGCATGAGGCCCAATCTTGCGGCCCATCCAGCCCACACGCACGCCCCATGGGCCGGCCCACCATGGCCCATAGCTAGCTAGCATAACTAGGTACCTAGCTAGGTCACTTATCTAGTGTTGCTGGCCCTTAGCTAGTTGAGCTAGCTTGAGCTGCGTTTTAGCTCGTTGAGCTGACTTTCAGTCTATTTGAACTAGCTTAAGCTAGTTTGAGCTTCCATGAGCTAAACCCTAGCTACATGAGCTTCTTACCAAGCTTGTACTTTGAGTCAAGAGCTTATTTAAGCTTCTAGAGCTAACTCTAAGCTAGTTTGAAGCTTTAATACTCCTTTCTAGCATTCATAACCATGTGCTAAGCTAATCTCAAGCTTTGATCCTTGCATAATGCATACATCAAGATTAGCGAAGCTTTCAAACTTTCATATAAACTTGCACAAAGCTATAAGATTAGTAGTACGGGTGTTATGAACCGTAAGATAGGTTCACAACACCAAGAATAGCACAAAAGTAAAAACACAAATAGCGACGAGTCCCCGGCAACGGCGCCAAATTTGATGAGGTATTTTTCAGTCGTTTTACCTATCAAAGAATCCTAACTTAACCAATCTGAGTAGAATGGTAAGCAAGGGTCGATCCCACAAAGACTCGTGTATTAATGTTATTACTTACGTGCCAAGTAACTAAATAAAGGGGGGTTTTAATGATTGGAAATCTAATCTAAGATGCAAGAATAAAACTAACTATGAATGCAAAGTTTGATTGTAAATATGTATGAGAGAAATATGTTCAACGAGTTAAATCCATCATAGATATGCTTATTGATCATTGATTCTTTCGATTCTCAATTCCCTTGAATAATCTATTGTGAATTATACTCCTACTAAGGATTATGATTCAAACTTCATAAATAGTTGAAAGAACTAACAGTCTAAACAACCCTAATCATTTAACAACCTAAAACAACGTCTAGATTCAATTAAACGATAGCTTTACGAATCAAGTTATCAATAGAAACAAACACTTAGAGCAAACAGACATCTAAGTTATTTGTGGATTTATTCCCTTTCTACAATTGAATAGCCCAAACGGGTCTAAACAAATATAGTTGCTACTTTATCTAATCAACCCCGAACGGGACTTGATCAGATTAGTTGTAAATTAACCTAGAAATTCTATTAGGTAGCTAATCTAACAAAACCCTAGAACAATTCTGATTCAATTAAGCACAGGGAATAAAACCTATTCAAGTTGATGAGAATCAATCAAACCTCACAATATTATGCAATCTATGCTTTTAAAACTAGTCAAACACAAAGGAAATTAGCAATGCATAATTAAAATAAAATCAAACTTACAAAGGTTCAAAGGTTCTTCCTTGAGAGAAAACCCTAGCCTGCAAAAGTATGATAAAAGTTATTAAAAATAGAACTAACATAAAGTATTTATATGCTCCTAAAAATATCCTCAAACAAGTCTATCTTAACACCCAAACTCGGATAACACAAGCCCAAAAACCAACATGCCAAAGCCCAAAACCAATCTCGGCCCAAAACACGCGTCCGCTGAAACTCCCGAATGCGCGACTTCGTTCCTGAAATGCGCGGCCGCGCTTTGTTGTCATCCCGCGCTTTCCCAATTCAGTTGGGATTGCGCGGCTTCGTTGCTCGGCTTCAACCCGAGCTTTTGGCTTAAACTTGGCATGTCTTCTTCCTTGCTTTGGCTCTTCTCCTAGCATGTCCTAGCTTCCTTAGCTCCTTTGCCTCGTCCATCACCACCATGATCCATCTGTACTCGCCCCGCTGCTGCTCCTGAACCTAAAAACCTGTAAAACCGAGCAAACCAGCGCATAATACCTGATAACACAAAAACCTAAAAACTACATAAAAACTAACCTAAAACTGACTAAAACATATATAAAACATGCATCTTAACTATTCCTATATGCAAGCTATCATCCTCAGAGTCGGCGCTAGTTTTGAAACCCAAAATAAATGAGCGCTAAGAAGAAGATTTTAAACTAATAAACAAACAAACATGCAGAAGATTTCACTCTTATTCTGTGCGTGAAAACGATTCGCACATGCTATAAATGCATTTTACAGTTTTGATTATTCTCGTTTAGATTATGTGCGCTCTTTCTCTTACTATAGAACTTAGCTTTTACAAATTGGCTCTAAGTGTTTTATCTCTTTCAAATAGAGAGTTAAAAACCTTTTAGGGTTCTCTATCGTAAATAGTGAGGTTCTTCGGAATATTTTAACACGTCGAGTCTCTATTAACAATGAGTTATCTTGAGCTAGAGATCTTTTTCAACCCTTACAACCTTCACCTTCTGCGACTATTTATAGCTAGGCGTTGGGAAAGATCATCAGTTAGACTTTCTTGAAATGGGAGAGGTTTGTTTATATTTGATCGAGGTGCCAACATTGATTGGTGGAATGTCGGGTTTAAGATGTATAACGTTTTGAGATTCTTCGACATGGGACAAGTGAGCATACAAGTGAGGTATTCTTTTGTTGGTTGGTGGACGATGATTTTGATGTGACTTGTATCATAAGTCGGTGAGATTGGAATGTGACGTCGTCAATCGTCATCACTAGTTGAAGTCTTCATTTAACCTACGACTTCATATTGTGGGTAATCAGCGCACTAACTAGGCAAGGTAGTCGACCTCCATGTAGGTTGTACGCGATGTTTGTAGTTTCGTGGGAGTTTCACTTGCTCTTGAATTTTTATGCTTTTAGTTCATTTTGCGCGTTGTTTGTATATTTTTGAGAGTATTTTGCTTGGGCCTTGTTTCACTTTCACCTAAAAACCACTTTTCACCCAAAAATTACTTTTAAAACTCTTGAAATTCGTGCAACTCTCTCTACTTTTTACGTTTTTCGAGACACAAAAATTAACTTTTTACCAAAAAACTCCTTTTCACTCACAAGTGAAACACACCCTTGGTTGAGCATGTTATTGGGCAAGGAGACTTTGATATTTTGTGTGTTTTTGTAAGGTGTGTTGTTTCAACACTAATGTAACCAACCTTTTATGATTATTAAAATAATATTTTATTTAAATAATATTATTTTATACTATAAATATAATTTTTATTTATTTTAATAATAAAATATTATAATATTTAAAATAAAGGTTATAATTTTTTTAAACAATAATTCAGATCAATCTGACGGGTTTTAGGTTTCTAACCCTATCGAGTTCAAAATAGTCGGGTTTGGGTCTATATATGACCCAAAAAAATTTGGGCCATGTTTCAACTTCAAAAATTTTGGATAGGTTGAATCGGGTTGTCAGATCAGATCGGGTTTTAAATCTAATTGGAAGTAAGAATATGTGAATTTTTATATTCGAATAAGAGTATGTTAAAAAACCTAAAAAAGTTGATGTAAAGATGATCACTGTGGCGATTTGTTTTCTTCTCTTTTTGAACAGGTAATGAGAAATTCACCTTCGGTGCTAAACCTTATGCTCTTGATCTGACCAACAAGGATTATGAATCAAGTAAACCAATCTATGTCGACTGAAAGGACGGTAGACTCGATTATTCATTCGATTGTATTTTATCCTTTAATTTACATCGAATACCAAAACAAATATCGTTAAAGTAGCTAGATTAGGTTTATGAAATTAGATATAAATTGTCAAAATCCAACCGATATATAACTCAAAGGATTAAAGTATAGAGTTTGGTTCAAATGAAACAAACTTTTATCCTAAAACGTGAAACGAACTTTTCCTAGTTAGTAGTGCACTTTTCATACAAAAGTGCATTGCAAAATACAAAAAGTGCAATCCGAAAAAGTGCACTACAAAAAGTACGAAAAGTGCATTGCAAAGTACGACAAGTGCAAATCCAAAAAAGTGCACTCCGAAGTAGAAAAAGTGAACTATGAACTTGATACGCTATAATTAATTAGAGATACTGATTTATATTAGAATATTATATTTCCTTTTAATTAAGAGATTTGATTTTATCTTTTTAGGAAGATTATCTTTTTTATTATCTTTTTTATTTCAACAAGTAGGGTTTAGCTAGATATTGGAGTATTATAAATACTCCTTTAGGTTGTTATCGAATGAATCAGAATATCAATGAATTAATAAAATTATCTTTTGCTTTGATTTTATCTTTCGTTCTTCTTTCCGTGGCAACCAACCACGTTTATCGAGTCAATCCACATCGGGTGCGCCTCACCCCCTTGACCAACAAGGGTTCCGATACGAATCCACACCAGGTCCGTATCAACTGGTGCTTTCATTCCGGAACTCTTCGTGCCATGAATAACGAGGAAAGGGTTTCAGAAGTTGATGCTCTGCGGGCTCTCCGGGAACTCCTCCAAACTATTCTGTATGTAAAGATCCATGCCCAATTCTATCGGGTTTCTCGTGCCGTCTTGGAGCAAATGTTCTCAAGCGTCGGAACTATCGAAGATATAATACCGCTGGATGACGAAACCGAATTCCACTCACGTATCCGTTTTCAAAGTCAGCTTAAACCCTTGAGGCGTTCAATCGCTTCAATGGACGATACATCTATGCGGGATATTGTCGAATTGAGTTGTTCTTTGATGATCGAATCAGTAGCATATCAAGCGAGATTGACACTCTGATTCAAGAGGTGATTCAAGAGGACGAGCCCGCGCCCGCGGCGACCAATTACGCGCCCGCGGCCACCACACCTTCCCTCGGTACCGAACCGGCAAAGGTCGTTACAGACCCGGCTCTGTGCCTCGCGCCTACTGCTTCCCCTTGCTTCGTTGTTTGTGGAAGTCCGACAAATCCGACGCTAGGAATTGTTGTACTTGATAAGGATAAAGGGTCTGGTGTGTCCCTGCCGAGGATTTTGATGCAAAGTTCTATAATTATTTGTGGAAGTTTTGCTGCACAAAAGTGTTCGAAGACATGCCTATTAGACGGTTCAATGCTTATGCTGAAGTTGTTCCAGTGAGTAACGCGAGGTTACATTTGGGTAATCGGGTTTTCGACCCTGGCGGATTAAGCTCCAGGATCCGTTTCATGAGTGTCCTCCTGATTTCCGACTTGAGGACAAGTCGATTCTCAACGGGGGAGAATTGATACGCTATAATTAATTAGAGATACTGATTTATATTAGAATATTATATTTTCTTTTAATTAAGAGATTTGATTTTATCTTTTTAGGAAGATTATCTTTTTTATTATCTTTTTTGTTTCAGCAATTAGGGTTTAGCTAGATATTGGAGTATTATAAATACTCCTTTAGGTTGTTATCGAATGAATCAGAATATCAATGAATTAATAAAATTATCTTTTGCTTTGATTTTATCTTTCGTTCTTCTTCCCGTGACAACCAACCACGTTTATCGAGTCAATCCACATCGGGTGCGCCTCACCCCCTTGACCAACAAGGGTTTCGATACGAATCCACACCAGGGCCGTATCAGAACTAGAAAAAATGCATTCGTTTCAAGATAAGAATTCGTTTTAGCATAAGAGTTTGTTTCATTTAAACCAAACTATTAAAATATATTAACATTCATACCTTAAATGATGTAGACACAGCTATTCCCATCTAATTAACACCTCTAGCTAGTTTATATAGTGGGGTTGTCATCTTGTTGGAGTTGGGATAAAGCTAAAGTGTACTCTTTTTTTTTTTTTTTTTGCTAGTAGTAAAAAATAAAACCTGATAATGGGTTGTGCCACGTTTAACGTCTGCATGGAGAGTACTAACTCCACCTTTTACTAGTGCTATTATTGCTTCATGATTAAATTCTTTGGTCCATCCTATTCAATGTGATTTATTCTCTATATCAGTTCCATAATCATACAATAAAATATTCATGATGTTAATGGAGACATTTGGATATTTCTTGTACGTATTATATTCTGTAAATTTTGGACATTCGTGTGGGTATTATTCATGTTTTGAAAAGATTTGCCGGTGATCCAAGATTACGTTCTCGTCCATTGATTAATTTCTAATCATCTTTGTAAATCGAATCCAAATTCTCTACTCTTAAGTATGCTCCAGTCCATATATAGTATGATTGACCCATTCATTTTCAATTTATATTAAAACATTACTCTTTCACTTAATATATTTACAGTCTAGTTAATAAATTAAATTTGAAAATTATTTCCTAAATTAAAATAGATAAACTCTTTTTTTTAAAAATTTGCTAAACTTGATATTTTTTTTGTTCCCATGGGTATATATTAGAAAAATCCATATAATTAACATAATGTTTTTATTAATAAAAAAATAATTTAAATTGGATCAATCAAAACTGACATAAAGAAGAGTGAAAATGCATTGTGTTTGTACATGTCATGAGGATCATTTTATACCATTTTCTTAACATGATTTAGTCCATATCTATCTTTTTGCAGGTCAAGTCTATATCAAATCAATTTCTAATTTTTTCCAAATCAACCTCATCCGCACATCGCATGTGAATTATATTGTATGATCGTTGGAGCTTCTTCTTTTTTCCAATGCAAACAAAGGGTACCCTAAATAAGCAACCATTTTGCAGGAGGCACTTGGTCCTCATCCTAGCTAACTCTAGCTAGCTATACTATTTCATCTAACAAGATAAATAAATTTCACCTAGTCTCCATACCATAAGTTAAATTTTGAGTACGTCTCCGTCACTAATTCGAGTTTTTGTTAGGGTTGGATGAACCTGATTCGGTAAATTCTAGACCCATTAGGCGTTAGCTATAGCTATTGTAATATGTATCACCATACAAATTCCTCCACCCTTGGTTTTTTTTTATTTAGTGGCCGGCGAGAAACCTACCTATGGTGGTAAACCCTGGATCTATGAACTAGCTGGCAAAGTGCACGGACCAAGTAAACCGGCTTCCACCGACCGGCTCAACCTAGTGGTAGGGAGAATGGTGAGACTTGGTTTTTCACCCAAATGAAGGAACGGGGGCAAGGATCGAACATGAGACCTTCCAACATCCTCCATGCCTCTTACCACTAGGTCATGCACCCCATGTGGGGCAAAAGGAGGGGTGTAACACGATTGATGACTTTGCAGGAGGTCACTCATCCTAATAGTATTCTCGTACAAGCTCGATTAACTTCGGAGTTTGGTATCCGGTGCATTAGTGTTGAAATGATGGCATCCAATCCACCCTTAGTTTGAAAATGAACAAAAAATCATCTCCTCTTGAAACTATCAAACAAAGGAAAGGAAAAAAGATGAAAAAATAAAACCCTAAAAAGGAGTGGTAGGTCAAGTAGCTTTAAATGCAGCGCAGAAGAAGAGAGGAAAGAGAGCAGTCAGTACAAATTGGCTTTTTTAAAGAAGTCAATCCCTTTGACAACTGCAAAAGCTCTGCATTCTGCGTGGGGGGAGCCATTTCTTTTTACATACTTATATTTATATCTATTTTCACTCAAATAAACATACATATATTATATATGTACATATGGCTTTAAATGTATTGGTCCCCCAATTTACCCCATCTTCTCTCTACTGTGTAGTACGTTAACATACTGAGGTGAAACTCCAAAGTTCAAACCCAGTGAGATTTTCTTCCCTTTTTATTCTTTTAATTTAAGTCTTCTATATCCATCACGTGAAACTGAGATATGTATATCTGTATATACTAGTAGAGTACATATAATACTCTGCACATATGCAGATATGTTATGATATGGTGGTGTAAGACAAGTTGTAACACTTTTTAATGAATATATATGTCTCATATATGTATGTACGTACCATTCAGTGTACTACTACAACCATCAAAATAAAAAACTTAGTAAATTTAACTAAAATACATATTAAGAATTGAGATCAGATGCAAATTGATCTTAAAATATAAAATGCGAGCAAATTTAGTGCGTTGATTGTGGGAAATCAACGGTTTAAAGGAGACACGCATCTTCTCATATTTTTTTAAGTGCGGGGTATTTTTGTCTTTTTCCTGTCAAATTAGAACATTTCTAATGTGCATCAATGTTCTTCCATTCCAGTGCACTTTCACGTGAAATTTCGATCGATGATTCTCCTCCATAGTCATTGTCAATTGCTCCTTTCTTTGGGTTGATCCGATATTTATTTCGTCCATAATTGACGTTCTATCTTCATGGATTTTATTATGAGTTGCTTATATATACAGTAAAACGTTTTGAATTTCTATTTGGGATTTTTTCAAATTTGGAGTTTGATACTTCAATTTACATATATTTGGTCATATTTTTTATTCTTTGGGTTGTTTTTTGTTGAATTTACTCAAACCTATAAAGATTATGTATGTTTTACATTGGAATCTGAAATGCTTGATTGAAAATTTAGGTTAATGGTGAATGTTCATCTAACCGCCCACCATGTGTTTGATAAAATGCCCAAATGATATAACTTTAGAATATTGTCCTCTTTTTTATGTTCTTAATTTTTCTCTAGTTTTATTGCTTCTTCTTTTGATAAAATGATATGAAGGATAATGAGATTTCATGTGTACAAATTACAATTAAAGTCACGACACTAACTACCACGAACAAAAAAATTCTTGAACCGTAAGAACACTTATTATGAACCGTAACATTCAAATGTATGAATCGACAGAATATCATTTATGAACTAGAATACATAACACAAATAACGAGTATGGTGAATTAAATTTCATGAACCTTTATGACAATTGTTATGAACCTAACTACATAAAGACATGAACCCATAAAATAGTAAATATCATTTATGAAATACGATAATTGCCACAAATAAAAAGTATTGTGACTTAAATTTCATGAACCTTTATGACCATTGTTTTGAACCTAATAGTATAAAGACGTGAACCTATAAAATACCATTTATGAAATACGATACATGACACAAACAACGAGTATTTTTGAATTAATTTTATGAATCGTATTGACAGTTGTTATGAACCTAATCATTTAAAAACATGAACCAACATAATGCCATTTATGAACTATAATACATGACACACATGAACCTTAAAACGATGTGGTTATGAACCATAATATGAAATATTATGAACTTATACTTATAAATATATGAACCAAAAGAACAAATGTCATGAACTAAAAGACATAAACCAAAATAATTAGTATACTTTAAACACATAAACTGAAAGATAAACTACTATGAACCCGAGCTTACAAAAACATGAACCAAAAGAAGAGGTATAATGAACCAACCGTATGAAGTATTAGCCTATGTGGGACTTGAACCCACATCTATGTGCACATGCACATTGCTCTACCATTTGAGCTAATAGGTTATCAAATGACATGATCATTCAAAAAGTTTGATGTCCAAACATTTAAAAATAAAATAAAATTAATCACCAAAATATGTAATGAGCATGATGTTTATTATAACGTTCTCTCCATATCAGAGGCATGAACCAAAAGAATTATTATGAACCTAGCTTACAAAAACATGAATAGAAAGAACAAGTACCATGAACCAAAAATCACGAAAGAAAATGATAACTAGCATGAACTAAAAAGACATGAACCATAAGTTAAACTGTGATGAACTTAAGGTTATTCAAACATGAACCAAAAGAGCAATTGTTATAAACAAAGAAACCTGGAACAAAATTTATGAACCATAAGAAGAAATATTATGAATCTTACCTTAAAAATCATGAACCAAAAAAACAAATGATACGAACAAAAAGACATGACTATATCAAGATTTAGCCTATGTGGGATTTGAACCCACATCTATGTGTACCATTTGAGCTAATAGGCTACCAAATATATAATTTGTCAAGTGTCAAATACATATTTCTCATTCACTGATATAACAAGATCTATAGAAACTTACATTGAGATTTCTCCTAACATGACTTAGTAGACAACTTCAACAATGAACTAAAAATCTTCTATTCACTAACCAATACATATGAAAATCAGTAAATACTTCTTCTACTTACCAGCAACAAAGGGCTAAAAATTGGTAATTTGGGGTAATTGGTTTTAGTAAAAAAAAAATTACATGGTTGATTTGATTCTTTGCAATTTAGAGCTTTAACCTAGAAAATTAAACAAACTTGCTATCATAAACTAGAAGAATTTGTAGATTGAAAGCAAATTTTTACTAAAAAAAAAACCCTAGAAAAATCTAATTCATGCATAGCTTTCTTTATAGCCTTCTTCATGGATTTGATGAATTGAAATCGACACTTTTGATTGAGTTAGAGTGCAAGAGATCTATCAAGATCTTGGTAGATTTCCCCCACAAGTTTGGAGATGGTGAGAGATCGTGGTCGCTCAAAGAAGAAGATTGAAGATGGTGAAGATGGTGAGAAGTGCGTGGGTTGTATTTTATTTTAGGTGAGAGGTACTTTTGTCTGGTCAAACAAATTTTACCATAATTACACTCCGTGCCATCAAAACTGATCAGCGCTTGTTTTTTTATATTTTTACTAAATTCTTTTGTTTTAATCATGACCGTCTATATAGGCAATCTAATGATCGAAAACTGCTCGTATTTTTCACCCTATAAAATTCACCCACCAGAGCATGACTTACATATTAATAATAACATTTCAATAATGTACAAATCATTCTCTTTTCTTGTTTGGATTTAGTATAAAGAATATTCCCAATAAATTTAATTCCAAACTTTTGTTGTATTTACCAGTAGAGGCTACTACCTAGCTAAGACATCAATGTCACCAGCAAAATTTTTTTAAGAAAAAATTTAAACCAAAAGAAAAAAAGAAAAGAAAAATAGGATGAAGGAAGGAAGGAAACTGGAAAAGTGGTGGTGAGAGCTACGTGATATACTACTGGTAAAGCCTATATGCTTTTGCGGGGGACCCGAAGAATGTCAAATTATTTAATAATCATTACACTATGATTTCCATAATTCCATTCGGGGACCCACCGCTCTCTCACACGTGGCGGCCTATCCGCGCACCGATCTGGACTGCCTTCCGAGGACCCTCTGCAGCCGTCAGATCATCCATCCTTATTTATTGAGAAAACCAGTAATGAATCAGTGCTGTCAAGGCTCTGTTTGGATGGTGGGGAAAATGACTTCTGAGTCTGACTCCTTCCTCCCTCTATTACGGAGGGAGGAGTAAGAAGTTATTCAATGTAGTGGTAAATACTGTAATAAATTAAAATTAAATTCGATAACAGCATTGTTTTCACCCAAAGGCTGTAATAGAGGGGAAAAAGCGGGGCCCACTCCATGCTGCCCTAATTACTGGAGTATTTATGTTACTTTTTTTTTATATATATAAAAAATAATGCATTATGGAGGGTGGGTGGCAGCAGAATTTACAGACAAATTCATGCACCATACTTTTTTTTTTCTTCCCTTTTGTCTAATCGAAAAAATTGGCTTTGTAACTTAGTAAATGACTATAATTGAGCGAAATGGTCAAACCCAAAAAGTTGGATTGTCTTAAAACCAATTAAGTTCAGTGAGATGAATATATAGTTGGATGAATAAAATCAAGGTTTTACATGATTGTCTTGATATGCATGATTAGTGGGAGTTTAAGTTTGTTTAAGCCAAGCACTATTAGAGCAAGAGAATTGGGTTGAAATAAATATTCAAGGTTTTTCAACCCAGCCACTGGTTAATAAAATTTGGTTTTTAGGGATATTAGCCCAGTTCAATCGAACCGAGTTACTTTACGTTCGGATTAGATACGTTTTGCATGCCTACTCGAACATATCTCTAAGCATAGGGCCTAACTAGCAAGTATCACCACAACCACTAGACCAATTTATATATAATTAGTCTTTGATTATTTGATTATCAAAACGTATCTACACTGTAAATATATCATGTTGACATATATCTATTCATAGGTGCCTAGGTGGCATACTATATTGATAGTCATCATGTGTCTTCTTAGAGATGGAGCATGAATATTCAGATATTCTATTTTCTAAACGAAAAGAGAGATGGTCGAAGCAAGGTGAGAAAGTAAGGGCGAATGATGTAAGCAGACTCAGAATTCGAGGTGATAGTGTAACATAGCCTCTAAGAACACACACCCTATAAAAACCTTACAGAAAAAAACACTCTCGGTCCACACACCCACCAGACTTGATAATGCGGCTTCACTTTTATGAGAACACCGTGCAAAATCAAATAAACATCCAAGGACCCAAGGCGACCAAATAATTGATGCGATGACCAGGTACACATTGCGCGCTCATCTTATATGGCGCTTGGCGGCCCCTCCTAAACAACACATTGAATGGTCGACAAATGAAATCACAATCCTTGAGGACCCTAATAGGTAATGGCGGTCGATGATGTCGCATGCCTCTCACTCCACCAATCAATGATCAACACCTCGAAGGTTCAACAAATCTCTCCCACATTGAAGGATCTCGAAATTCCAATCAAAGCCGCACTTCCAACCAATGGAAAAACAACACATCACATGTATCACACTTTATCAATCAACAATCAATACCTCGAAGGTCCAACAAATCTCAACCCCAAGAATAATTGTGTATACTATATAGGGATTCATCGTCGTCGGAATCATCCGTCCCATTTTAGCAACGGACTTGGTTCATCTTGTTGTTATTTGGAATGACAATAGGTTTCTTTAGCTTGGCTATCTTCCTCTTTTTCTCTCTAGATTCCGATTACTTTGATTCACCTGTCTCTGCTTTTCCTGAAGGTGTCGAGGTAATCAGTTTTTTCAATTTTCACACTCCACCAATCAACAATCAATACCTCGATCGAAGGTCCAACAAATCTCTCTCACATTGGAGGATCTTGAAATTCCACCTAGAGCCGCACTTCCAACCAATGATAAGACAACAAATCGCACATCTAGCACTCCACCAATCGACAAGTTGTTGAAGATTAATAAAGTTCTCCCATATCGAAAAAACTCTACTTCCAACCTCCCCCGACGTCTATAAATAGTTGAAGAAGGCGAAGGTTGCAAGGGTCGAAAAAATATCTCTAGCTAAAGATCTTTTCTTATTGAATAGATATTTGACGTGTTAAAACTTGCTAGAGAACTTCGTTATTTACTAGGGAGAATCCTTAAAGGTTCTAAGTCTGACATTTAGAGTAAGAAACATCGAGAGTTGTAAGATCACACACTTTCTGAAGGAGAATAGCCTCAAATTGTATAAATCTCTTTTAAAGCATGCGAAAGTGTTTCTCACGTGTGAAATAAAGAGTGATAACTTTTATATACATGATTTCACTTAAATTAAATTCTCAAATTTAACGCTCATTTATTTTGGGTTTCCAAACTTAGTATCTAAGTTGATCGATTGGTGTAACAATTTTGAATAGGTAAAGGAATCACATAGATTTATAATTTTTAATAGTGACGATTTTGTTGTATTTCTAATCCAATACTCCGTATTAAATTTCTCATTCCTTGATGCCGCATCTGATTGAGAAACAATTATCGAAATAAACCTTATAAAATTTGTAATTATTAACCACTTGTCGAACATCTATTACTTTATTGATGGTGAGTTTTTTGGCATTCAATTGTGATCAAATAGTTTAGAATTATTACACTGCACCTCTTTGTACTCCCTTAGACAGCTTTTCTTTTTTACTTTATTTGAACCTGTTCATCTCTTTCTGCCCTTTGAATTGCAATTTTTTTATTCTTTTAATGCAGATTTGATTGGAATCATACAATCTAATAGGAGTATGATTTAAAAACACGCCCTAAAAAATGAACAAAGATCAAAATACAGATAATTAATTTCAAATTTTGATTCCGAAACAATGATGTCAAATTTGAATATTCAGAAAAAATAAATCAAACTAACTAGTTTCTTGGATCATATATACAATTCAAATTTTAGGGTGAGTAAATAATAATTTGACGGATTTGCAAGGGTACCCCATGTACAAAAAAAGGTTGTAAAAGTACCCTATATTTTAGGAAATTGCAAAGCATGCATTTTTGGCATTTATGCAATTTTATTTTTCATTATTTTATTGTTTAATTATTTGAATTTAAATTTGTAATGTTTTTTAGAAATGAATTATTAAATTGAAAGAATTAAAATTAGAAAACGAAAATAAAAAAAATAAAAAAAATAAAAGTCATGTGAAAAGATATTTTTAAATGATCTATTGGATATGACAAATATACTAGTTGGTTGAGATTTCCGTCAAAGTATACTCAGGTTAGATTTTATACTTTCATGCTTGCCTATTCTACTGTCATACCTCTCTATGATCTTGTCACGTATTCGAAAAGGAAAAGGAAATTGCAAACGAATTAGATTTGTTACGAAATATTTTGTTTCCTTTAAATGAGAGATATAAAGGATATTAGAAAGATAACAATCTTAAAACATACCAATATTAATGAAAACAATAATAACCAATTATTAGAGGATCGATAAAAGAAAAGTCAAAGATATGGCAAAGATACTAGTTGGTTGAGATTTACGTCAAAGTCTACTCGAGCTAGATTTTATACTGATGCTTGTCTATTCTACTGTCATACATCTATATGATCGTGTCACGTACTTAAAAAGGAAAAGGAAATTGTAAACGGGTTAGATTTGGTAGGAAAGAAGAAAATAACGTGTTTTGTTTTTTTATCTGTTTTTAATTCAATCCACTTAATCTAATTTAAAAATTTTAAATCTTGTTTTTCAATTAGTAGAAATCATTTTAAGTTTTAAATTAAAAATAAATTTCGTAATTTAAAGTTTAAAAAAATGAATTATTTTAATATTTTTCTAAAAAAGGAAAGGGCATGATTTGGGCATTTTTGCTATATTTTTGGGCATTTATGATATTTTTTTGGGGATTGATGTAACATTAGAAATAAGAAAACATTTTTGCAAATAAATTTTCAAAGTAGGGCATGGGGTACTAATTTCTCAATAATTTAGGCCATTTTAACATCGACGGAAATCCTCTGTTCTATTTTTAATGTTTTATTTCTACGTTCCACTTAAATTTTAAATATCAAACTAATATTAAAAATTTTATATTTATATTGTAAACAAACTACATACATATGTGTGTAAATTTGTAACTTAAAAATCATATTATAGAATTTTCAAAAATTAAAAGCATAATACTTTGTAAGAAAAACATTCTTTTAATTTTTTAAAAATTGTATAAAATGATTTTTAAGTTAAAAATTTGCACATAAAAGCATATATGTATTTGAAATATAAATATAATTATTAAATTTTTTAACATTAATTTAATATTTATTTAAATAAGTGGAACGCAAAAGTGAAATAAAAAATTGGAATAGAAGATTTATTTTTGTTTAACATATCCCAAAGCTATTAACCTAAAGAGCTTGACTAGAAAGAATCTCATACTATTAGTCTTTAGTATATTGAGAAAAAAAAATGGTAATTAATACGAGAGAATAAACAAAACAAAACAAAACAAAGATATAAAAACTAAAAACAGTTAAAAAAACATGCGAATATTAAGGCGAGATTCTCGCGGGTAACAATTGACGACAAAAGTAGCCCACAAGAAACGCTCCTCGCAAAATCTCCTTTTTACCCTTACCAATTTCCAAATTTATTCCCACGCCACAAAGCAATTTACTCGAAATTTTTTTAGCCTTCAATTTTCAAAAATTGTATATTGTTATATTTTTTTCGGTAGAAATTGTATATTGTTATATTAAAATAGAGCGGTTTGTGTTTGTAACTTTGTTCATCATCCCTCGCACGTGTCAATGGAAGTGACATATCATGGCTTTTGTGAAAGAGGCCAAAACAACACACCAGCCTAGTCCACCTGTAATTACTTCATATCATATCATATAATCTTACCCTATACTTTTTTTTTATCATAAACAAATTATTACCCTATCTTTAGAATTTTTTATACATGCTTTTTGTAAGAAAAAAGCAAGCAAAAGTCAATTTATGGCAACAAGAAAAAGATATTTTCAACTTTGTAAAAAGATGTAAGGAGAAGGGCTTTGTATGATAGGAGGAATAAATGTAGGATAAAAGTGATTGAAGGTCCACATTCCACAATTGCTTTTCTTACAGAAAACAAAACGCAATTAGCTACTCAATCTATGAAGTTATACGCTTTTCGGTATCAAGACTATAGATAGATTGACAAACAGTGGCGGAGCCAGAAAATTTTATAAGTGGGGCACAAAATAATAAATAATTTAAAAAATAAAAAATATATTAATTTAAATAATAAATAATTACAAATGAGACCTCACTAAAAATATATATTAACACAGTCATAGAATCTATGTAAAATAAAATATTCAAAAATTAAACCCTAAATAATACGGAGTATTTAAAATTAAAACCCTAAAATATTAATTTAACAAACCCATTAAGAAAAGCCAACTCAATTGGAAGTAATCAAACTAAATTCATCTAATTAAAAAACTCAATTAGGTAATTTATATACAAATTCTAGATTAACAAGTTTTAATCAAAGCCCAAAAGTAAGAGAAACATACAATGGATCGGTTTTGCAATTTTGTTTTGGGCTTTGATTGAGTGACTTGAGTCTCGTAAAGACTCATTGATTTTTGGGGAAATTGCATTTAACCACCCTTTATTTTACACTTGTACCCTTTATATTTTTTTCTACACTTAACCACCCCTTATTTGTAATTATGTGCATTTAACCACCTATTTTGACGAAAAAACGTCATTTTCTCCGTTAAGTAAAGTAAATTACGTTTTTCCTTTCTTTTGTAAATTTTATTTACAATAAATAAATAAATAAATAACCATAATTGACACTTTCAAGTTCCAATATGTCGATCGATTTTTGCAACTCTGGCCTAATTTCCTTCGTAATAATTCCTTCGCTCCATGCAATGGCGAAGAAGAACCATGACTTCGCCGATACAAAGACCATGAGTTTGGATCTTGTTCTGACGACTTTGAGCGTCCCTTGGAGTCGGTCGTGTCTAAGTTTATGGACAACGACTCGAGATTCAAAAGGTTAAGATGTAGATCGAAATCCAATGATAATGACATTCCAAGCTCAATTTATTCCTAAATTCTCTTATTTATTGTAAATAAAATTAAAAAAGAAGGACAAAAATGTGATTTACTTTAATTTAATGAAGAAAATAACGTTTTTCATCAAAATGGGTGGTTAAATGCACATATTTACAAATAAGGGGTGGTTAAGTGTAGAAAAAAATATAAAGGGTGGTTAATTGCAACAAGTGTAAAATAAAAGGTGGTTAAATGCAATTTTCCCTTGATTTTTTTTCTTATTCTTTTTTAAGTGAGCATATCAAACGACGTAGTTTTGCAAATTTTTTTTATGAAGTCAACACGGCATCGTTTTGGGTAAATTTTTTTAAATAAAAGTAACGCCCTTCTTCAACCTAGCAGACTTCAACGGAACAAGCACACAGTAGATCTACAGATTCTCGTTTGAATGTCATTGGGGGCACCCATCTATTTTAGGGATCGACTCTACTAATTTTGGCATCTCCCCGGCCCCCATAGGCACCCACCCCGCTCTGCCCCTGTTGACAAGTATAATTAATGTGCACACTTTATATTGGCTAGGGCATGCATAACACAAGTAATTAATGTACACTTTCGGTATCAAGACTATAAATTTAAACAGTTCTACATGCGTTCTCAAGGATATTTCAATGGAGTACTCTTATAAGTTATTCCACACATTGAGACTAATTCTACCGAAACTTTTCATAATTGAAGTATAAATGTTATCAATACCACTACTAACAATGATTATCTTATTCATTAAAAAAGTCTATAATAACTACAAGAATATACGTGAAAAGCAAGACCATCAACAATCAATTAATTCAAAAGACAATTATATATAAAGAAGGGAATTTCTAATGTGTGCCCATGAGCACATAGTAAAGATACTAAGTGCTTGTTTGATTGGGTGAGAAAATCCCATGATTTACAAAATTCCATGATTTACAAAATCCCATGAATTACCATTTAATATATGTGTTTGGGTGGAAAAAATTGACTACAAATCATAGGAAGTTAAAATCCTAGGATTTCCAATTTCTCCAAAATGGAGGAATTGTAAATACCATGTAGGGGGTGGGTAAGATGTACTTCCACCCTTTTATTTTAAATATTTTTTTCTTTAAAATTTTATTAATTACAAAATCTCTAATTTACCCATAAATAAACCAATGACATTTTATAGACAATGGCTATAAGAGTAACTTTATACAAATTCCCATGATTTCTCAAATCAAACCAAACAACATGTAAAAATCTAATTCCTACAAATTTAATTTTAACCAAACACTTTTTCTCACATCACATGAAATAAAATTCCCACAAATTAACTTCCCTTGATTTAACTTCCTAGGAATTACAATTCCTATGTTTAACCAAACAAGCACTAAGTTTGGTAAATCTGATTATTGTTTGTTAATTGTAATTTTTTAAAAAGGGTTTATTAATTCCAATTTAGGAAATAGTTTGAAATATTTTCCAAAATTAAAATAGTTATTGTATGCACACATTAGCCGAACCGATAAAGAAAATCAAAAGATCAACTAAAACCCTTTGGAATATAATTTAACTTTTCCAAAAAAAAAAAAAAAGATCAACTAAAACAAGAATTATGAGGTAACGAAATGAGTAGTTAAAAGCAAGACCAACAATGAGTTTCAATATATAAAGATGTTCTAAAAATCTCACCTAGATCTTGTCTAGGCCTTGCTTAGACGCTGGAGGTCAAAATCCGTCTAGCATTCTAGTCCGTCTAGGTGTTCGTCTAGGCCGCCTAGACAATAGGCGTCCGCGGACACTCTCCGTCCGTCCAAGATCTGCTTAATTAGTATTTATTATAACAGTATTGTTTTACTCACTCTATTCCTAAACTCGCTTATATAAGTTCCTCAACATTTTTATCGTATTTTCCTTATACACATTCTCTCTCTATCTTGTGTGTTGCTTGATCTTGTCGGTTTATCTGTCGATTTATCAGATATGTCGAGTACTTTAAATACTAAACTTTATCACCCTAAAAATGTATAAAAGTTTTGGTATTAATTGAATGAACATAAACCTAGCTACGGAGTATGTTAAAAGGATTTATGAAACATGCATGTATACAGATCAACAATTCAGAATCGTGACAGATGGAGTTGGAGAGAGATGGAAGCCATGGAAAAGATGGAGCGGAGCAAATGATTTTGCAATCCATTACTACTGAGTAGAGTGAGTAGTGACCCTTCGCTTTCCACGACGACACATCTTTCCTCTTCTTCCGAAGCGTGTGCAGAGTAACGGGGGGTGTTTTGGTCATTTGGCCTCTTCTTCGCCTGAAAGGAGGAAGAAGAAGACAGAAGAGTTGTGTGTGCAGGCACCCGTCACTCTCCCGCCATTCATGGCCACCTCCCGATAATTTCTCCTCCTCTACATTCAACATTCAACATTCCAATCCCCTCATTATACTTTAACTAATTCATTTATAATTAATTATTCTCATCCTCATGTACTTATTGCTACTTACTGGTAGTAATTAATTACTCTACTAATAAAGCATTTAATCTCATCTTACTGGATTATTTACATTTATTATGATGATCATTTGAAATTATCATTATAAGGTTTAGGTTTATTTTTCACTCCTGATTTAGTTTCTGAAAAAAACACAATTCTTAACGTGTGATATTAGGGTATAGGTTCAAAAGACCATTTAAAAATAATGCACCCACAACGCATGGCACATGGCTCGGCCGGTTAAGGCTTCAGCACGGTTCGAACCCCCGGGACGACGGTTTGTCCCTTTTACCTTTAAAACTGGTTAGTAACTAGTTTTCACCCGTTTGCGGGTACTCCAAGCTAATCCAAGTAGTACTTGAACTACCCTAATTCTTACCAAATCAAAAATAATACAGTAATAATAATGGGGAGGTGCTATACTTCACACTCTTTTACTAAACTTCACACAATAAAATTACTTTAATAACCTTCTTCTAAAATAAAATAAAAAATAATTTAAAAATTATATATTAAGATATTTTTTTAGATTCTCAACCATATACTCCGTATTTTGCTAGATTTTTTTTTTGGTAGAATATATTTTGCTAGATCTCTACCATTCAACAATATATCTTTTTTATATGATATTTTTTCCTTCTTTTTAAAAATAAAAAAATAGTGCCATTATGAATACTACGGAGTACCTTGGTTATTTAGTTTTCATATTTAAAGGGTAAATTTTTTCTTTCCATAGATTAGAAAGTGTACGGTAAAAAAAAGTCCTTTTCAACTTCAGTTGATGCAGATGATCATCATCTTATTTATTTATCAATAAAATAAGATTACATAAACAAAAAAACACACAACGTACAAGTGTTTATGTTAGCTTTTGCAGCTCTGCAAATTGGGGATTGAAGGGAATCAACAACTAATTGCCAGCACCTCCTCCTTTAAAAAAAACAATTTAAATTTGTGCATATATTTTTTTAGAAGAATTTTATATGTAGAGTTACTGAATGTAAAATTTCTTTTGAGCAAAACAATTGCAACTTCATTAGACTATAACAATCATTAGACGTGATGATACAACACCAACGGAAGTTTAAATTTTGATTTATTATAAATATGTTAGGATCTTTTATTAAGATCTTACCTAAAACTATGTAGGTAATATTTTTTTATTAGTGGAAAGTTTAAATTTTCCAAAATTAAACCATGGGCTTTATGGTAAAGAAATTGAAAAAGTGTGAAGTGTTAAAAATTTTGGGCATAAAGTACAACACTTATGTAATAATGCACCCACATTATCATATTAGAAGTATTTTCTTTTGGTCAAGTCATATTTGAATTTAGAAGTATTCAATGCCTTAGATTTTTTGTCTCAACAATCTAGGTCTTTGTAACTTTTTTTTTGTCATTTTTACCCTTATTTATTCACTTTACCCATATTTATTAAACAAGTGAATCCTTTTTTTGTATATATTACCAAAAAAAAAGAAAAATAATTATTTCACCCTTTAAACTCTTTCTACGTACGTATACCATGATTCTATTGCTAGTTGTTTCCCAATAAAATTATAAAGTTAATTTTAAAACAATTAAGTAGGGATATTTTGGATTAGTATTTTACCCTTAAAACAATTAAGTAAGGTGACTAATTAATATTCATGAATGTACGTTAATGTAAACGTGCGTACTTATTTATGTGCTAGCTAGCTAGCTAATTAACTTAGAGAGGTAGTTGAACATACATACATGTATAAATATTTAAACTTTGAGGTTAATTTCAAATGCCGACGACCATGTCCATTTTAGCTAGTCAACTTTACCAATTCTCCTACCTCCAAACTGGAAAATGACAGAAAAATGGAATAATTAAAAGGGTAAAATGGCAATTTACCCACTAGCCAAGTTTATTATTACTGGCAGAATGTTTTTGAACAAGAACAAGAAGAACAAAAAAAAGGAATAGAAATGTAAGTAAAAAAAAATGGTAGTAATAGTAATAGAAAGTAAAGAAAATGGGACAGAAGTCGTCACTGATCGATAATATAAGAATGAATGAATGAGGTTTTCTGACACCCCAGCAAAAGAGTGTTTCTCTTTTTTCTCTTAGCTTTAAATTGTTGCTATAAGTTTAAATGTTGTAACGTACCATGCATCTAACTCCTCTGCAATCTGCATATATTTACCACGTACGTACACATTTCTACATGAATGATTCATTATTATTCATCTCTTCTTTTTTATCAATGCTTTGGTTGGTTTGTCTGTCAACGAATTGAACTGTGCACCATTTTGCTATAATAGATACAGATGATAGCCTTTGGCTTTAATAAAAGGTGTATTGTGTGTGTGATTGTGGGGGCTTCTGAATTCTTGAATCATTCATTCATTATTACCTTCTTTTCATGACCCATTTCACTTTTGCCACTGATGTGAATGTGACCTTTCTGTGTTTATCGTTTTACTGCTTTGGCTTTTCGTTCATCTCCCTTGGGATAAAAATAAAATAAAATAAAAATTATCCCCATGTTTGTTTTTGAAATGATATCCCCATGTTGATACAATAGTTTTTGTTAAGTATATGTGATTTTTTCCACATCCAAAAATGGGGATTAAACAAGATAATTATATAAGTTTATGAGTTACTTTTGCTAATATGAATTGATTTTATGATAGAACCTCATTAGACTTATCAATTATGTATTGGGCCTAACACGCATATATATGAACGGTCACGTGCACCACCCACGTTAACGGCTCACAGTCTCTCCCACATTAACGGCTCACGGACCATAATAGTTTTACTATTAGGTTTATTTTGGTCCAAATAAGATGTATGCAAATTCGTGTTAGTGGGTATTCCATGTATATGTATAGTTTAATGTAACACTTTTTTTTAAAAAAAAATTTATAAGGAGAGCTTGCTTCCTACTTTATCAATGCAAAAGACATGATCTGAAGTCCAATGGACCAATGCGGACGGAGGGGGACTGTCCCAATGCACATGCACGACAGATCTAACACATAAGTCCATGAGTTCTATCCTAAAACTAATTGACAATAGAAGTAACCAAAGAATATATATGCTAGACGATTCATTCCTCAATTTTCCGATGTAAGATAGCTATCTTCACACATGATGATAGAAGAAATAAATTATCATAATATTGTAAGGAGAGCTTGCTTCCAATTTGGCACTAACTCCTTAGCCAATTTTACTTATTCTTTTTTTTTATGTTTTCATGTATTGTTTGATCCGTCCGAGGATATTAATTTTATCTTTTTTGTTTTATAAAGTTAGGGATCATACTATTCTTCGTTTGATTTCCAATTATATTGTTATATTATTTCATACTCTCTCTGTCCCTATTTGTTCTTCCCATTTTCTTATTGGGTGTCCCCTTTTATTTTTATCATTTCTAAAACTTTCCTTTTCTAGACATGTGAAAATATAAATTTACCCTTATCAATCTCTACCAACTACCCACTTTTTATCACTTTCTCTTCTACTTTTACATTATTACCCTTATCAAAAATCCCTTTTTATCACTCTCTCATCATCATTACCCTTTTTTCCTCTCCTTAAATATTGTGTCACTTCCCAAATGAGAAGAACAAATAGAGACGGAGGAAGTAAAACTTTGGAGACTCTAGCCACTTTTTTCGACCGAAAAAGTATTCATTGGTATTCTTCTTCCACTATAGTTGTGGAACTAACTAGGAATACATTGATTTTCATCCCTCTGGTTGTCCTGGGTTGAAATAGTATGTTTTATCTCAATTTGTCAAGTGTTAAAAGTTAAAAACTTTTTAACCTAGCTAGCAATATAACATGACTTGACATCTTTGAGATATTCGGATCCACTTGCACTATATTGTCGGGGAAAACGAAAAAGAAAACACGGTTTATATCAATGAGCTGCATAGAATGTCTATATATATTAATAGTACAATCTAAGTATCAAATTATTATTTTTTATGTTTGTAATAAGAAAAATTGAGTGTCATACAAAATGGCATCTTTTACCATGTACATGATAAATCTAGCTCGACAATTTTGAATACTTTGATCGATAAAAATTACTAGGTCGCTTATATGCATATATATTAATCGAGTCTCATCAACCTAGTTGACGAGTGATGACATCTATGTGACTATGTCCATTAGTCGACGTGTTCAAATCTCACTTCTCCATTGTAATGGCTTATGTTTTTTCTATTAGACCCGGAAAAAAAAAAACTTAAATGCATATTAGAAGAAGATCGTTTATCATATATGATATATGTATGTACAAATGTTGATATTTTTCTCTTAACAATTTACATAACAATATCTTCGAAACTATCCTCGTAAGTCGTAACACATTAGTACAACAATTTGAAGTGACCCAAAGTGTTTGATCTATCCATCTTGTCATGTTGCAAAATAGCTCTTCATCCCACGTGATGTAAACCCCTTTTTTTCTACCGATTTAACCTTTGATGGAAGGAAGAATGATCTCGATCACAATTATTGTTATGGGCATAATGTTTCATACACCTGGTCGTCCTTTTCATGTCGATCTCGTTTTGTTCTTCATTCCTTTTATCTACAGAAACTTGCTTTTTGCTATGTGTTTTTGGCACCATATATAAATTGATATCAATCAACAAATCAAATTTTATTTGTTTTTCATCGGCTTTAGTATCATGCGTTTGATGGCCCGAAACCCAGCCCATTTGAATCGCGAGAGAAGTACTGGGCTTATGAAAGTCCAATGAGAAGTTAATGGGCCGCGGATTATAATTTCCATAAAGCCCAATGCTGGTTTTGGTATTTAAATTTCCATTTTCCAAACCCTAGAAATCGTAAACCTCAAATCAGGCATTTCAGTTTCCGTGGTGGTTTCTCCTGAAGATTAGAAACGCGATTTTCTTCGAGAGATCTGCAAACATGGTAAGCTACTAAGCTCAATTCTTGCCCTTCATCTTTCTAAAATTTTCTTTTAGTTCTTGCAAAATGTAAGATTTCACTACTTTCAAAACGATCTGAGAATGGAATCGTTACGAGCCGTATATATGGGCGAACTTAATCTTCTCGGGATGATATTTCTCTAGTGTTTTCTGTATGATGTATGGGAAATTCTGTTTAGCATAGATTTATGGGGTTTGTTTTGTGTTGTCATGGCATTTACAGCATATTGCTTTATTTCCTGATGCATTTGATCTGATTGATCGGATTTTGGTTTTTCATATGCAAATCGAGAGGTCTGTTTATGCTCCATTAAGTGTTGTCAGTGCGGAAACTACTTCGTTTATAGTCGGTTTTGGTCTTGAGTGTTTAGTACAGGAATTTAGATTTCTTTCTTTGGGACTTAAATTCTGTTATGAATTTGCTCATTGTGACAATAATGTTAAATTTGAGTAGATGTGCGAATACCATGGCATTACTTCTGAGCTGAATTTCATTTTCTTTTGGAAATTTTATTTCGTGGTCAATGCTTTGAGAAACTCCACAGGCTATATAACCTATATTGTTTTGTAACTTAGCTTCATATTGTGATCTTTTGCATAAACCCTTTTTAACAAGTATCATTTGTATAAGTTCAGTAGTTTCTACTGTTATATGATCCTTTGCAAGGTTTATAGTTGTTCATGTTTTCTAGAAAATTACTATATGGATCAATCATTTAAAAAAAAAATTTTGCTGCAAATGTTCGTATATACAGCCATCAGTTTTGATTTTGAACTTTGAGCTTAGTGATACTATCAGCAGCAGAACTGTGAAAAGATCATTATCCCAATTGTTGTTATGTATTTCATATAAAATGTCTGCTTAAGCTTCTCGTACTTCGACACTGAGTTTTCAATTGTTGTGTTAACAGCATCATCTATACCTCTTCATTCTGTAATGTGCAATATGTGCTTTGCTGTCTGATTAAGCTTCTTGTACTTTGACACAGAGTTTTCAATTGTCATGTTAACAACATCATTTATACCTCATTCTGTAATGTGCTTTGCTGTCTGATCGCCATACTGAGTTGTAACTGTGATGAGCAAATTTTTGTTTTGTTGTTTGTGTTTTTGCTGGGTCTATGTTATCACTATTCACTAGCTATATATATCTTGTATTCGTGATTTTCTGACTTGACATGCCACATTGCAACGTTTAGAATGTTTTTCTCCTTTTTCCTTGTTGTTACGCTCTCAAAGTTTATATGGCTTCACAACCTTATATACATGATATAAGATAGTATGTTTAGTAATCTATCATGTTTTCTCTGATCAACATTATAGATCACAATTCATGAACTAATGCTGGTATCAACCTTGTAGGTGAACGTTCCAAAAACCAAAAAGACCTATTGTAAGAACAAGGAGTGCAAGAAACACACCTTGCACAAGGTCACACAATACAAGAAGGGTAAAGATAGCTTGGCAGCCCAGGGAAAGCGTCGTTATGACAGAAAGCAATCTGGTTATGGTGGTCAGACCAAGCCTGTCTTCCACAAAAAGGTTCGGTTCCTTAATTACTTTAAATCAGACCTATTATGGCAAAAGTTTATTTTTTTTGAGAACGTTATGGACTGAAAACTGTTTGGTTTGAATTTATATCAGGCTAAGACCACGAAAAAGATTGTGTTGAGGTTGCAATGCCAGTCATGCAAGCATATGTCTCAGCACTCTATCAAGGTTAGTTTTAAACTACATTGTGTTCTATTTTGGAGGATACATTTTGTCACATTGTTGAGTTAGGTTTTGCCTCTTTTGTTTCTTCAGAGATGCAAGCATTTTGAGATTGGAGGAGATAAGAAGGGCAAGGGAACCTCTCTGTTTTAGAGTCTTATTTCTGGTTCTTAATGTTCTTGTTTGGTTCTCTTTTCTAGTTCAGACATATTTGCTAAAACTTGCAGTTTTGTTCTTGTTTGCCCTTGTTGGTTATATGGACTCTGTAGGAAAAATTATCTCGTTCCTTTAAATTTTCTGGTCTTTTGGTAGTGCCTGTTATTGGTGTTATTGCTAGAGGAGTTTTGTGACTTGCCTATACCACATTGCCTTAGAAGCCATTTTGTTTTTGTTCTCTTTCATTTTGAATACATTTTTATTTATAAAGACCCACGTTTCACACTTTTCAATATCTTTATAAATAAAAATGTCTTAGTAAGCGTTTGGATGACATTATAATGCAAATTAAAAGTTTTCAAAGTATAATCTGTTAAGTGACTTGGGAACTCAACATGTGAATGACGAAACTCAAAAGTAATTTATTCTGTAGTATGGCGAAATTTGAAATTGTCCTAAAACGAACAAAATTGTCCAAGATATAATAACATGAATTAAATACCAATTGATTTTTTTCAGGTTAGCTGCTATAATTTGCTGTTTGAATTCCAGTATTGCCAATGTAAAAAAAATGTGTTGTTTTGTGACCTATAAATTGCAAGTCGATAGAGAGCTGTTATATAAAAGGCTAGATTAACTACATAAGCAACCAGATCACATGTCCACTTTCTAACCTATTCACTTTAAAAAACTGATTGAAAACGTTAAAAGTGCAAAGTTTAATTGATTTATGTTAGTTAACCATGGAAACATAAAGAGTGATAAATAGGTTATGACTGCATAAATAAAATTCAATTTCTTTAGTTAAAAGATGCGGTCTAGACTACCCCCACAAATGGCCAAGTCTATCCCATTTGAGGATTTTGAGTAATCAAACTAAAGCTTGCAAGTCAATCCGATAGACCATAGACAATACATGTATGAAGGCATCCCATTGTACATAAGAACTTTTGCTTTTATATTCTTTTAACTTATGGCTAATCAATTTTTAAAAACTATATTGAACATATTCTCCTATATTTGACCTTGCTCCTCTTCGCCTCAATTTGTCTATGATTTATGTAATGAAATTTAGACCTAAATATCGATAAATCAAGTTTTTTTTTTGGGTTTAGGGTTTTTTTTTGCAAAAATTTAGAATGAAAACGAACTTGCCTAGATGTTAAGCCAACATTGTTTGCATATATATTCTCTTCGGTAAATATATGAGATAAAATGAATTTTTTTTGTCTAATATATGTCAAAATACATACTCCATTAACGAGCAAGATTTAAGTTCTAAAAGGGTAATTAAAAAGAAAATGAAAAGAATATATAATTACCAAGTCCGATATTCTTTCGAGGATCTTAATCAAAATTAGGGTTGTCAATTACCCACGAGTGATCGACCCACCTGTTTAATCCACCTGAAATAAACGGGCGAAAACCCGAACAAAGCGGGTGAGGAGCGGTTCGGGTGACGGGTGAAACGGTTTATGGGTTAGGTAAGGGTGAGATTTTATCACCCAAAAACCCGACCCGTCACCCGTTTTACTCAAACCACCCATATAACCCATTTTAGTCCATAATTCTAATATGTGTGTGGGCCTTTGAAGTTACCGTTATAACCCATTTCGGTCCTTTGCTAAATGAGCCCATTTGTTTTCTAGATAACCCATTTATTTTCCTTCGTTCTACTTTCTAAGTAATTCTAACCCTAGTACATATTTTACACGATAAATATATTGTCATCGCTTACCACCTCTCTTGATAAAGATATTTTAATTTATGTATGAAAATTTATTTATAAACATAAAACACAATAATTATACAACGGCTATACGGGTCAACGAGCCATCCATATAACCAGCGGGTGACGGGTGGTTTGGAGATGGGTAGAACATTTAACGGGTGACGGGTGGGTCGGGTGGGGTATTTTAACTTGCGGATCGGGTGGTGGAAGTGCTCCACCCACTCATAACCCTACCCATTATATTGACAACCCTAATCAAAATAAATTCAAAAAGTCAGTAGGGAACCACTTCAACCTGAAGTGGATCAGTAAACTTAATATCCCACTCAAAATGAAGAATTTCGTGTGGAAAATTACTCGGAACTAGCTCCCTACAAAAAATCGTCTCGCAACAAATCACATTCAGGTTATACAAGAATGCGTAGCGTGTAATAACACTAATGAGGACATCAAGGATAACCTACTCGCATGTAATCGCACTAAAATCACACTTCACACATTAACCCTAAGATTTCCTGGATTGTGAATCAAATCGACCCAGAAGAGAAAAATTCATGCCAAACCCTAAGATTTCATATTATAATTAACAATTCAATAAAACTAAGTAAAAATAAGGGTTTTTTTTTGGCCAAAAAAAACCAACTTTTAAAATATGATTTTTTTTAAGAAACTGCCTTTTAGAAAAAAATTAAAAGTAAAAACACCTTTTATAATACAAACACTCAATTTGAACCACCTTAAGTGATTTTCCGGCGAATTTATATCCTAATTGGACCAAAATGCCCTTTTAAACATATTTTCTTTTATTTCTTTTTTAATTATTCATTTGTACAAAGTAATTAAATTATTTTATAAAAATGAAAAGTGATGTTGTAAAGCAAAACTATACCAACTTATATGTTTTAAAAAATAATTAAATTGTTTAATTTTTTTTAATGAATTATTAAAAGAAATAAAATAAAGTCAAAAGGGCATTTTTGTCCAATTAGGGTAACATTTTACCGGAAAATAACTTAATGTGGTTGAAATTAGATGTTTGTATTCTAAAAGGTGTTTTTACTTATAAAAAATTTTAAAAGGTGATTTCTTGAGAAAACCATATTTTAAAAGGTATTTTTTGGGCAAAAAAACCCTTAGTTTTACTTAGTTTTATTGAATTGTAAATTATAATATGATTTGCTTAAGTAAATTTTGTTAAATTGCTATTTTAAAGTTTGATATTTAAACTTAATCATGTAAATTTTGAGTAATATAATATTAATTTATCATTATTTTCCGACCTCTTTTCTGCTTTTAGTGTTTGAATGAAATATTTTATAATTTAAATTAATATATAATATTTTTAGTTTTCGATCCCTCTTTCAAGAATTTCTGACTCCGTCACTACGTTACCTTACATATTTTAATTATCAACAAACAAAGTACCATGTACTTACTCAGAAGAGTTTACTTTTCAATTAATTTAAAGATGTCAGCCAATTGATAAAAACTAGCTTATTGTCATCAGCTAGATAGTAGCTGGATAGATTATTAATGAATGAATGAACGAGTATAGATGGCAATTGATAAACTTGCATAGATTGTCTTTATAGGCCGAATATATAGATAGATCCCTAAACTTACAATTTTTGTTCGCTCACAATCCCAACTAAAAAACCTACTTTTTAAACCCCCAACTTTACACTTTTGTTTCATTGAGCACATTTTTGAGAACGTGATGTAGACGCGCGATGACTAGTTGCCACATAAGCTCTATTTTGATAACATGTAAGTCACATGAGCGCCACATAAGTGCCACATAATCCAATTCAATAAAAGTTTTCCAAATAAGCACCACATAATATATTTTAAAATAATTAAAAATTAACAAAAGAAAAATGTCTCTGATAATTTCATTTATATTTTAGAACTTTTATAAAAGAAAAATAGAAGACGAAGGAGATGATCGGCCGGAACGATGGAATCTAAGAAGGACAAATTTGAGGACTCAAATCTGCCGGAACTGACGGACTGGAATTCTTCACTGCCGGCACATTTTCTGCCTCGTCAAAGTCTACAGAAAATTAAAGACGAAGGGGATGAATGGCTCTCGAGCATGTTCCGATAGCGTACGCCGGCGGCCGCCATTGAGCCACCGCTCTTGAAGCAAGTTCTAGATCTGATTCAGCGGAGAAGGTGGTGGTGAGAAAGCGTTATCGGGATCACCGAAGTTCTAGATCTAGATTTTATGCCTCTTTAGATCTAGATCTGGATTTTGAGCAAATCCAGCAAACCCTAAGTCTATCGATGATGAAATCACAACCCTAGATCGATTGGATCTCGATGATATCGAGGCTTTGAGAGAGCACCGTCTTTAGCAGATGAAGAAAATGGCGGAGAAGTGCAACCGCTGGATTTCGCTTGGCCATGGTGATTACTCTGAGATCCAGTCGGAGAAGGACTTCTTCTCCATTGGTATGTACAAATTGGCTTGCAGGTCACAACAAAAAAACTCGTTTTTTTACTAATTACTGTGTTTTTTTTCAATGATCTTGAGCATTGGTATATATAAATTGCAGGGTTTTAGCTTGCTACTTGATGAAATTTTTGGTGCTGTTGTTGGCACTACAGCCCCTGTGTAAACCTATACAGTATTCCATTCTTTTTCATTATAAAAATTGAAAAGTTGGATTCTTTAGTACATGGGTTAAGCTCTCAATATGTTGTTTGTTGGAACAATGGTTGTTTCATGGTTTCTCTTAGTTTTGAAGATAACAAACTTAGTTGATATAACTTGCTTTTACATGTAAGTGTTTCAGGAAAACAGGTACATGGTCACGAGTGACGGAACATTGTGAGGAACGATGGAGGGAACGAGTGACAAATTTAGGAAGCGCGTCTCAGAAGGAACGCGACTTTCTATAAATGGCAAGTAACCATATCTTCTGCGAGCGATCTTCTACGATGATTTACAATTGTAGGCGGTTGCTTAAGGAGATAAAACAGAAGATAAGATCAATCTTCACACGATCTTATCTTGAGAAATCCGAGATCATTCGGTTTTGGGAAGAATCGACATGGTTAAGGATCCGAAATCACAAACAATCTTTTTCCTTATTGTGTGGGATTTGTTAAGTGGAATATCAGCGTAATTAGGCAAGAATTACGTGTGAGATCAGACTTAACTTATCTTATAAATTGTTAGGGTTAGCTAGGGTCAAAGGTGTGGTTGAAGACGACGAACTTGGAGAGAGAGCTTTTCAAGTATATGAGTGTGTGGTTTTTTCCGGTGAAAATCCACAAGTAAGTCAATAGTTTACTTCCATTAGGTTTACGCTTAGGGTTGTAGAAGTCTAGCTGGTTGTACTTCGGTCGGTTACGTAGTTACCAGAGAACTTTGGTTGGTGTCTTAGTTACTTGACTTGCCTTGTGATCGTTGAAACTTAATAAAGGTATTCTATTGAAAATCCTCTGAGAAGGAGTCTCATGGGTAGAGGTTTTTCTTTCTACGACTTGTTGGTCGGACAGAAAGTTTTCCTCTCTAAATTCTGTGTTCTACTATTATTTTCGCTGCCTAGGGAACCTTACTAGTTCCCTGTATTGTTACTAACGCGTCACGATCCAACAATTGGTATCAGAGCAGGTTTGCTCTAGATTGTGTGTTAGTGCAGGAATACAGAATGTCTTCAAACAACACTCACAACGTCGGAATTGGAAACAACAAGCCTCCACTGCTTGTTGCTGGGGAGTATGATCACTGGAAGAAGCTCTTCACCACATGGCTCAGAAGCAATGACTACCAAGCTTGGTCAGTTATTGAGGATGGAGACTATGTCATTCCCGCAGATAAGAAGAACAAAAAATCCGAATGAGGGCCAACAGAATGGACGGGAATGGAGAAGAACTACAAGGCACAAATGCTTCTAAACAATGCCTTGGGTGCTGAAGATCTTCTAAGAGTTGTCAACTGCGAAACTGCTAAGGATGCATGGGAAGCCATTGAGCAAATGCATATCGGCAGTGTAGATCTGAAAGAAAGCCATCAGATAGACACCAAAAAGGAATTCTACAATTTTAAGATGAAAGATGGAGAAACCATTGTCACATACCAATCTCGATTTGAAGGCTTGGTCAATCGCATTAATCATCTTGGAATTGGGGATTCTATCAAACATGCTGAGAAAGTCTCAACAATTGTTGATGGCTTAGGTCCCAAGTACGTGGTCACTAGAGATCTCCTCAAGGAAAATCCAATAACAAAGACTTGCAAACTTCATGAAATCTTTGGAAAGCTGACTGACTATGAGCGATATGAGAAAGACAATAGTGGTGCTTCGAGCTCTGGCAAGGGTATTGCTCTTAAGGTGGAGAAAGCCATTGAAAACATCACTACTGGAAATGATGATGAGCTAGAGAATGATTCTGATGTGGCTCTCATAACCAAAGCGATGAGATCTTTCTATAGGAGAGGCAAGAAGCAAAGTGCCATGAAGGAAAGAGTCAACTTTGAGAAGAAAGAAATCAAGGACGTTACCTGCTTCAACTGTCAGGAAAAGGGTCACTATGCAAAGAGTTGTCCCAAAGGTAACGACACTGGTAACGAGAAGAAGAAGGCCTACATTGCTGCATGGGATCTTGACTCAAATGATGAGTCTGAACCAAAGGTCTGCGCCATGACTCTGAAGACTGAAGATGGAGATCAAGAGTAACTCCTGAATTTCTTTCTAGTATAGAGAATGCTAAACAATCTGATCTTGTTATCCTTGTCAAAAGGCTGTTTGAAGATAACTTAAAGATGCAAGATGAAATAGAAACTTCTGATGAGAAATGTCTTAATCTTGAAGAAAAATTATCAGAAACTACTGTTACTAATGTTGTTCCTTGTTCAGAGTGTGAAGATTTAAAGAAAGATATTAAGACTCTCACCGAAAGCAATAATGAACTTAGATCGGATCTGCTTATCTTTAAACTCAGAGGAGAGGAATTAGAGAATGAGCTTAATAAACGAACTCAAATTGAGTTTAATCTTGCTAGGTGTTGTATTGGTTATGGTAAAAACAAATCTGAATATCCTCCTGATGACCTTGCCTTTGAAGAGAAAATGGAAAGAAAAGCAAGGGAATTTCAATCCGCTAGAGATAAGGTTACTCATTTAGAGAGTAGAGTCAAGATTCTTGAAAGTAATCTGAATGATAACTCTGAATGGTATTCTGGAAAAACGGCTCATAAAATATACCTAAACAGTCTCAAGGGAACCATCATAGAGTTCCTTCCAAGGAACGATCAAAGGAACGTACCCTCCAGAAACCACATCCTAAACGCTATCTTGGCGAATACTATAGGGTGTGCTATCACTGTGGTGGGGGAGGTCATGTTCAAAAAGACTGTAAGGTTAGATTAGAAATGTCAAACAAAAGGGATCAAAACCAGAATACAAGGAACAACAAGAAACAATGGTCTGGTAAGAAAAATCAAGGGTATGATAAATCTCATCAGAACAAGAAGAAACTGGCCCCACAACGACAAAAGAAGCAAGATTCTAAAACTGATAAAGGGAAAACCATGTTAATCCCTCAAATATTTCTTCTAGTTCCAAGAGTCCACATAAAGCTACTTTAGTTCAATCACAAATTTATCATTCTGTGAGCTATGCTAACCGACCCGGGAAGGCTAAGCAAGCTTGGGTCGTTAAAACGTGATTCTCTTTCTTGCAGGTTGAAGTGAGGGGGAACATACGCTGGATCCTTGACAACGGGTGTTCATGCCACATGACAGGGAACGAGAGTATTTCGTCCTCACTTCAGGTCAATGCTGGAGGAAACATTTCCTTTGGCAATAACAATCAAGGAGAAATCATTGGAACAGGTGAAGTCAAGCTAAATGATAAAACAAGCGTGAAAGACGTAAGCTTGGTGAAAGGTCTTGGTTATAATCTGTTGAGTATTGCTCAGCTTTGTGACCAAGGGAACAACGAGGTATCCTTTACCTCAGATGGATGTATGATCAAAAACATGAAATCAAATCTTGTGGTCTTGAAAGGAAAGAGGTGCAACAATGTGTATTTTGTCGACTCAAGTTTCCAACCACAAGAAGAACTTTGCTTTGTTACAATAGCCGACAAGACTGATCTCTGGCATAGGAGGTTTGGTCATGCAAATCATCGAGGAATCCACAAGCTCTACTCACAAAATCTGGTGATAGGACTTCCCAAAGTTCTTACAGAAAAGGAAAGCTTATGTGAAGAGTGTGTGAAAGGGAAACAAAGCAAGTCATCTTTTCAGCCAAAGTTGTCAGTTAGCACCTCTCATCCTCTTGACATGGTACATATGGACTTGTGTGGTCCCATGTGGGTGAGAAGTCATGGCGGTAGCAGGTACATTTTTGTTATTGTTGATGATTTTACTAGATATACATGGACTCTCTTTCTAGGTTTCAAAGATGAGATGTTCATGGCATTAAAAAGCTGGATCAAGAAAGTAGAAGCATCATTATGACAAAAATTGAAGGCTATCAGATCTCACAACAGAACAGAGTTCAAGAATTCCATGTTTCATAGCTACTGTGATGAACATGGAGTGTCTCAGAACTTCTTTGCGCCAAGGACTCCTCAACAAAACGGCGTAGGAGAGAGAAAGAATGGAACACTACAAAACATGGCTCGTACTATGATGTTGGCAAGTAACTTGCCTCGGTCCTTTTGGGCTGAGGCAGTCGGTTCTGCTTGCTACATCATTAATCGAGTCACCATTCGTTCCAACTTCTCTAAAACTCCATGTGAACTAATCAAGGGCAGAAATACAAATATTTCCCACTTGAAAGTCTTTGGATGCAGGTGTTTTATTCACAACAACGGGAAAGACGAGCTAGGCAAGTTTGATCCAAGGAGTGACGAAGGCATCTTTCTGGGATATGCATCCAACAACAAGGCTTACAAGGTGTTCAATAAATGGACTAAGAAGTTTGAAGAAAGCATTCATGTTGTCTTTGACGAGTCCAAAAATGGAGGGAACCTATCCAGTAACGAGGATGTACTGAAGGTTCTAAATTCAGATTCAGATGATGAAGTCGATCCAGATGGAAGTGCACAAGTTCCAGATACAGGTGCACAAGCTCCAGATGACAATGTTATGCCTCCGAATCCTGACTTGGATGGAGATGACACAGAAAACACTCTAGTTCCTGAAGATGATACTTCACAAAATGAAGAAATTGGGGAAGATCATGTGTAACACCCCTATTTTACAACATTGGGTGTTACCGCCAGTGACCTCAGACTTTACCGTCCAAAGTCACCCAAGGCTTTTAGAATGATATAGAACAATTAAAATGCGGAATAAAACATAATACATAATGAGAAAAGATGCTCCCGAGGGAGACTTGGTTCTTACAAAACATCTTACATTGTTTTCAAATATAAAGTTGTTCGGAATTGAAACGCAAAACCTACTTGTCCTTGAAACATAATGAAACTAAAGCAAAATGATAGAAAGGTACATCTTGAAATCCTTGTTCTTCCTTCGTCTTTACTTCACTTCACGCCTTGTTGTGGTTCCTAGATTCTGACATAATTCGCGAGGGGCGATAGAATGTCAGGCAAACATGCGGAAAAGAAGAATTAGTCTAAGAAACTAAGCAAGCGGGAAGGGAACTTCCCGAGGGTATTTTGGGAAATTTCAAATATTATCGAAAGAGATATTAGGGTTGTGTTTACGATGGGGCTATATAATAAAGCTTGTTTATGTGGGGCTTTGAGGGTTCGAAGGAGAGTATATCCTTAGACAAAGATAACTCGATGAGCGATAGAAGAACTACTAGATTGTAGACTTCTTTAGGATTTCGAAAGTATGTTGGGAACGTTTATAAGTTCATACAAGTGAAAACCTCTCGCGCCCTGAGCGGACCGAGAGCCGGATCGATCATTTGAGACCGGTCCGGTTTTGGTATCTTAAATGTGCATTCGCACTTATCTTATATAGTGATAAAAGATATTCGACTTTGTTAATGATTTTTAATAGAGAGTGGTGGGACACGGATATTCCGAGCCACCCGAGGGAGAACTTCAATTCCCTGACACTTAGCTAGAGTGCGCACAATCCCTCCTTGCAATCGGAGCGGATGGAGATCATGATCCCGAAAGTCGTATGGACGTACGACTTAGTAAGGTTATATAGAGGTGTCGGCTAACCCGCACCCCTTTCTAGTTTATTCAAAGTAAATCTCTGAACGAGATTATAATCAATCAAGATAACAACATACTATCATATATAATCCTAACAAAGGAATATAAAGCGTACTATGCTAACAATTGTCATTATTTCTAGCAATCAATATTTTCCTAGGTTCATTTTTATTTAAGCCTACAAATTGTTCCCAACATCAAGGATTTTCACGAAATGGAATGTAAAGGTTGCAAGGGGAAATTCCACTTGCGTTAGCGTAACGAGTTCTCGCAACGAGCTTTGACGAACTTATGCGATTCCCTACTACGAGCGAGGATTCCGACCTATTGATACGGCAATTTACGAAAAGGCTCAAAATCATGATTTTCTTTCTAAGGTTTGGATTATCTCTTATAATATCTTATAAGAGAGAAAGAGATTCTAAATTATTATAATAATAATTTAGAAAGTTATTTTCCTTAAAATAATAATATTCCTTTATTATTATTTTGGATTTGTAATATCCTTACTATTCCGTAAAACCTTTATTGAAAATAATTATTAAAGATTATCCTTTTTACTTATTTATGATAATAAACTGTTAATTTTAAATTTTCAATTATTCTTGGATGGACCTTATAATATTGACTACCTTATCTAAAAAAACTTTATTAATAATATTTTCTTAATAGAAAAGTATTTACCTACATAATCCTCTTTAAATAGAGTTGTCATGTATATACTCTCTCTACATGGAAGTTTTTCATAATTAGAATTTTCTAATTTCTTTATAAAGTAACTTACTAAAATTAGATTAATCTTACTTATTGTATTCCTATAGACTTTTTATGTTATATAGTTTGTAAAATGTCTTTGATCATAGCTTTTAATATCCTCATGACTTGCAACAATATACTTTTGACTCATAATATCCTACTTTATATTTATAATTTATTATTATAATATTATAGTTTATAAAAATAATATCTTCTTTATAATTAGAAGATTTCTTTCATGCAAGTCATCCTTATGCTATAATAATCTCCTAGAATATTTGTAATATCTTACTTGATATTTTTATCCTAGAAATCATGTCTTTTATAGATTAGGCCATGCAATAACTTTTATCAACTTAGGGACTTTGTTAATTTCATATAAAAATGGTAATGGTTTTATTTACTAAACCTTTTATTTCTAAGATCATATAATATGATGATATCACCTTTTGTATAAGTCATGCTCAACAATCTCTAGAGTTCTTATTTGATCTTAGATGTGATAATACTAACTATAGATTTTGCATGTTATACTTATTTTATAAACACTTATTTGTATTTTGTAAAAAAAAACATGCATGTAATAAAATTCATGAATTTATCTATTTGTTTTTATTTAGCTTAAGTTACCAAGGTAAAACAATTTGTTTCTAGCTTTCCAACTAACAAGATCTCCCTCACAATATTTTTACTCCTTAATTTCCTAAAATAATTTCTAATACTTATAACTTCACAAATTCATAAAAGCATAATTTAAATAAATAGATTAGGATAAAATTTTTTTTATACTTTGGGTATTCTGTATTACAGAATGTAGGAGAAGAGAGCAGGGGAGGCCGGCGGACTTGGGGTGGCGCGGCCAGGGAGCTCCGGCGAGGGCAGGCGGCGACACGAGGCGTGTGGCGTCGTCGTCGGTGGTGCTCCGGCAGGGGGTGGTGGTCCGGCGGCTCCAAGGAGAAGAGAAGGAGGAAATTGAATGGTGTTTTGTGGTGTTTTTATGGACTTTGAATGGAGAAATTAGAACTTGATTGATGCTGATTTTTGAAGATTGAAGTTGCTCTTGCTAGTAGAGAGAGCAAAAGGCTTGAATGAGAGCTTGGGAGAGGCTTTTATAGACAATTTGGTGAGATCCTCAATCCATGGCTCAAGGTATGGACCAATGGAGGAAGAGGAGAGGTCCATGCATTGGTCAAGAGTGTGCTTCTTCCATGGTGATGAGAAGTGAGGTCACAAGGGTGGTCAACAAGCAAGGAGGAGGTGGAGGAGGCATGCAATGGGTGCCTTTCAAATCAACGTAACTCCATCAGACTTTAGTCTGATGTTCAAATTGGAAGAAGGGGCTTATTTGTTATAAGAGGAAAAGGTTAGGTTGAATGAACAAGAAATTGCAATGGTCTAGCGGGATTTGGTGAGGGGCGTGTGAGGGTAGAGTGCAATAGGTCTCGGGTTCAAATCCCAGCTTTTGCATTCTTTTTACCAAGTTTGTAATTAGATTTTTAGGCCTTTATGTATTTTATTCTATAAATTAAATTTATTTAAATCCCTAAAAGTCATTATTTTTAATTTATGTCCTCTTGATTAATTCAAGCTCCTCATACCATTTATTGAATTTATTTATTTTAAGATTTCTTGATAATCTCTTTTTAAAAGAGATAATAGAAGTTAATATGACATTTAGAAATTCTCATTTTTAATTTTAGATAAAAGAAAATAATTCATTATATAAATATTATATTTAATTTAAAAATCTTGGAATATTGCGGATATTACATCATGGGGAAGGAACTTCACATTGAACGACAAGCCAACAGGAACAAGAGGAGTCAAGAACAGATCTCACTCAGATTGAAGTCAGAAACTATCATCAAAAGAGGGATCATCCTGTTGACAACATCATCACTCCATACGATAAAGGTGTGCTTACTCGTGCCTCTATTAAGAATTTTTGTGCTTTCAATGCGTTTATCTCTCTTGCAGAGCTGAAGAATGTGAAGGAAGCATTAAAAGACCCTGACTGGATAGTTGCTATGCAAGAGGAACTACACCAGTTCGAGAGGAACAAAGTATGGAGATTAGTTCCCAAGCCAAAGTACAAGTCGGCTATAGGAACAAAGTGGGTTTTCAGGAATAAACTTGATGACACCGGAGCTGTCACAAGGAACAAGGCGAGACTTGTAACAAAAGGGTACAATCAACAAGAAGGGATTGACTACGATGAAACGTACGCTCCTGTCGCAAGAATAGAAGCTATCCGTCTTCTAATCGCCTATGCTGCTCACAAGGGATTCAAGTTGCATCAAATGGACGTGAAGACAACATTCCTGAATGGTTACCTACAAGAGGAGGTTTATGTGCTACAACCTCCAGGATTCGAAGATGTTGATCACCCTGACCATGTCTGCGTACTGGATAAGGCTCTTTACGGTCTTAAACAGGCTCCTCGTGCTTGGTATGATAGATTCGCTCAGTTTCTATTAGCCAATGGATACAGACGTGGTGTGATCGACAAGACATTGTTCCTAAGGGAACAAGACGGTGAGGTTTTAGTAGTTCAAGTTTATGTTGATGATATTATATTTGGTTCTACTAACCCCAAACTTGTAGAAAGCTTCAAGAATCTTATGAGCAGTGAGTTTGAGATGAGCATGATCGGTGAGCTCACTTTCTTTCTTGGACTACAAGTGGTACAAACTGATGAGGGAACAAAGGTACATCAACAAAAGTACATCAAGGAACTATTGAAGAAGTATGGTATGGATTCTACAAAAAGTTTTGATACCCCTATTTCTCCTAATACTCGTCTTGATGCTGATCTTAATGGTGTTGATGTTGATCAAACGATGTACCGTGGAATGATTGGTTCCCTACTGTACCTAACGGCCAGTCGGCCAGATATTATGTTCAGTGTGTGTCTTTGTGCTAGATTTCAAGCTAATCTTAAAGAAACACATCTGAAAGAAGTAAAGAGAATTCTGCGATACTTGAAAGGGAACGATGGGTTATGTCTAAGGTATCCAAGACACAACTCGTTCCAACTTTTCGGATTCTCGGATGCAGATTTTGCAGGTCACTTGGTGGATAGGAAGAGCACATTAGGCATGGCCCAATTCCTTGGTCCTTGTTTGGTGTCTTGGGGATCGAAGAAGCAAAATTCGGTTGCTCTTTCAACGGCTGAAGCGAAGTATGTCGCAGCAGCTGCCTGTTGTTCCCAGGTATTGTGGTTAAAACAGCAATTGGTGGATTTTGGTATGTCTCTTGGAACTATTCCTAGCTTATGTGATAATACAAGTGCAATCAATATCTCCAAAAATCCTTTGCATCATTCTAGAACCAAACATATAGATATTCGACATCATTTCTTTAGAGATAATGTTGAAAAAGGTTTTATCAAGATGGATCATTGTAGGACTGAAAATCAAGTGGCAGATATTTTCACCAAGGCTTTGGACAGAAAACCCTATGAACATGTGAGGATGTTGCTAGGAATGATTTCCTTGGAGTAAACAAGTCCTGGTCCTTTATTCCCTCAGTGCCTGACTAAAAAGGTAACATCTCAGGTAACTACATATCATTTGACAAGTTTTCTAATGGCTTATATCTTTCCTCTATGCATAGATGTTGTATATATTAGAAATTGTTAAATGACGCATGCTAAAAGGAACTGAAACTATAATTGCTTACATCCAAGATTTCTTTTTAGCCCAAAATAACCAACTTGATCTATTTTAACCCTCACTTCAAGCCGAAATGATGGTTGGTTATAAAACTGTCCCCTAGCCTGGTCCACACAAACGTTCCCTATGAACCTCTTTTGATTACCTTTAAACGGGGAATAATTGTGTGGATGTCAAAAATATTCCCAGCCCACAAAAGGTTTGAATGGAACTTCTCTAGCCCCTTGTCTGTTCAAACATAGCCTTTTTATCCATTCATGGTAACGAGGTATGGAACTAGTGGTTGAGAATAGTGTCACATTAAAGGAACGTCTTTGATTACAATTGAAGATTTTTCTGCAAAAGAACAGACGTCAATCAAACAGGAAACACAGTTGAGTTATAGCCGTTGTGACTGCCCATTTGAAAAATCCAGCCGTTGCACAGTAATTCTGCAGGGAACGATAGGACGTTTGCGTAGTCGAGACTTAATGGCAGTGAAAATTCATCATTATGGCAACTCTTAGCCGTTAAGATTTGGATAGAAGATCTTTGGGAAAGATTATGATCTTTATCAACAAGCAAAGAGGTGTGCTTTATAAACTCTTATCTCGGTCATTATTTTTTTCTACCGCATCTCTGTCTTTATCTCTCAAACCCTAAATCCTCCTTAAAGCTTCGATCTTTCCTCTTTTCTGCAACAATGGCTTCCTCCTCAATCACCCCAATCCTTAACTTTGAGGGTCTCGACGCCGCTGAGATCGCTGCTATTCAAGCCCAACTTGAAACCCTAAAAAAGGCCAAGCTTTCTTCTCCTACCCCAATCTCCAAACTCGAAACAAAATTTGATGCTGTCTCCGACACTGGTATGGCCGCCACTGATAAGGTCTCATCGGAGAAGGAGACTGTGGGTGAAAAATCTGAGAAGGATCAATCTGTGGTTCCCTCAGAAAACCCCTCCGACACGGCTGCTGAAACAGGGGACGCACAGGAGAGCAAAGATGCAACGGAGAAGGAAGAGGTGAACTCGCCTCCAAAGGAAACCACCGATGATCCAGAAAAGGTGGAATCTTTACCGATAAGTGAGCGACCAGGATGGGTCAAGCCAACGAGCCGTGGCAAGCGAAAGGCGAGAAAGAGTGTTCCTCCCCTGCCATCTCAGATCCTTCACATCTCTGATTCGGAACGCACCCCATCTCCTGCTACCAAAAAGCCGAAGGTTACTCCCTTAGGAACCAAGTACAGCCTTCGCTCCACCGTTCCAAAGGAATCGGTGGCTCAGGAATCCTCTGAAGAAGAAGATCTCGAGGAAGATGAGGAGGAGGTTGGCTCGGAGTCTGAAGAGGGTGAGGAAGAAGAAAAGGAGTCTGGTGGGGAAGGAGACGAAGAAGAGGAGGAGTTAGAAGAAGAGGTTGAAAAGGACCTCAAGTCTGCCAAGGCGAAAGGAAAATTACCAATGGAATCTAAAGCCCGTTCCAAGAAGGGTTCAAAGAACGTCGTCGCTCCTCTGGTGATTGACGAAGAATTCTTGAAAAGCCATGACTTGGAGGAGTTTTGGGAGCTTCTCAAGTTAAAGGGATGGGAGAAAATCTGTGACTCTGGGGTCAAGGTAGATGTCTCGCTTCTTTCTCAATTCTTTGGCTCCTATCAACTTGCTGATCTTTCAACTGGTCCAATGGGTTTTGCTACTGTCTGTGGGATGGAAATCTCCTTTTCTTTGGGATTTGTTGCTACAATTCTGAAGGTGCCTGCTGAGGGATATGGAGATGTTCATACTTCGAGTAACTGGCCAAGGAACAAAACTCAATTAATCAAGCGTGTCATGGGCAAAGTTCATGCTGCTGGTCCTTACTCCACCACGGATTTGAGCTACACTGCAAGAATCGCACATCAATTTCTCATCAAGGTTGTTGTTCCTAGGCTGGAGAAGAGAACTACGCTCACTATCAATGATATGATTTTGCAGGACAAGTTTCTAAGGAGGGAACGTATCAGTCTTCCGAAGATAATGATGAGGCAGATGGCTAAGTGTACTGGAAAGAAGCATAGCCTGCCTTATCCTCGTTTTGTGAAGGCTATACTGAAGGAGAGAAAGGCTTACAAGCCTTCGAAAGAGGAGTTCTTTGGATTGCCCCTGAAGATGCGCAATATCTCGAGAATGAATTTTCAGGGTGATTCGAAGGGAACATCTACAAAGAAGACTGCCCAGATGGATGTTGGGAGTTCTTCGCTGAGTGAAGGTGTTACTGCCAAGATGTTGACAAAGCTTCAAAAGATTTCCTCTCAGCTGAGTACCATCATTGGTTACCTGGCTAAGAGAGACGCCGACACTGCTGCTGCTGACTCCACCTCCTCCGAACCATGATGTGGACCCTCTCTAGTTCCTTAGCCTATCTATCCCCTGTTTAAAGTTTTTTTTGTTTCTTGGATGTTAAGACTTTTATGTTTTTATGTTTTCTCTGGCTGTGATCTCTGCGACAATTATCTATAATAATAACTATCTTTTGCTTATGACTGGTTTAAGTTTCAATTAAATTTGTTCACTTGCTCTATGTTTTTGCTTGATGATTGATGTTCTTTTGATGATGTCAAAAGGGGGAAGTTAGGAAAAATGCAGAGATGTGTTCTATCCAGGAAATACAGAGGGAACTTTGGCTAAGGGGGAATATGTTGTTAACTCTGAAGAGTAGGAACAAAGTGCATCTGTTAAGGGGGAACCATACAAATTTTTTTTTTCTGATCTATATTTCTACTGGTTTCTAGACATGCATTTTTTGTATAGGTTTGTCATCATCAAAAAGGGGAAAATTGTTGGAACAATGGTTGTTCCATGGTTTCTCTTAGTTTTGATGATAACAAACTTAGTTGATATAACTTGCTTTTACATGTAAGTGTTTCAGGAAAACAGGTACATGGTCACGAGTGACGGAACATTGTGAGGAACGATGGAGGGAACGAGTGACAGATTTAGGAAGCGCGTCTCAGAAGGAACGCGACTTTCTATAAATGGCAAGTAACCATATCTTCTGCGAGCGATCTTCTACGATGATTTACAATTGTAGGCGGTTGCTTAAGGAGATAAAACAGAAGATAAGATCAATCTTCACACGATCTTATCTTGAGAAATCCGAGATCATTCGGTTTTGGGAAGAATCGGCATGGTTGAGGATCCGAAATCACAAACAATCTTTTTCCTTATTGTGTGGGATTTGTTAAGTGGAATATCAGCGTAATTAGGCAAGAATTACATGTGAGATCAGACTTAACTTATCTTATAAATAGCTAGGGTTAGCTAGGGTTAAAGGTGTGGTTGAAGACGACGAACTTGGAGAGAGAGCTTTTCAAGTATATGAGTGTGTGGTTTTTTCCGGTGAAGAATCCACAAGTAAGTTAGTAGTTTACTTCCATTTAGGTTTACCGCTTAGGGTTGTAGAAGTCTAGTTGGTTGAACTTCGGTCGGTGCCATAGTTACCAGGGAACTTTGGTTGGTGCCTTAGTTACTTGACTTGTCTTGTAATCGTTGAAACTTAATAAAGGTATTCTATTGAAAATCCTCTGAGAAGGAGTCTCAGGGGTAGAGGTTTTTCTTTCTACGACTTGTTGGTCGGATAGAAAGTTTTCCTCTCTAAATTCTGTGTTCTACTATTTATTTCCGCTGCCCAGGGAACCTTACTAGTTCCCTGTATTGTTACTAACGCGTCACCACCCTCGAATGTAATATACACGCGCGAGGCCATGTCAGCAAAAAGGGCTTAATGGAACAAAAATGTAAAGTTAGGGAGTTAAAAAATAGGTTTTTTAGTTGGGGAGTCTGAGCGAACAAAAGTTTCAAGTTCGTGGGTCTATGTATGTATTCGACCTTGTCTTTATACCTATATAAAACTTACACCATATAGTACGTCTAGCAAGTGTGCCGAGGTTTTTAATGCACAACGTTCGAAGAGGAACGAAATTTACATTAATTAAAGTGAATTTTTGGTTTTAAATTTTTGAATAGGTATCTAACATTTGATTATTTACATACCGTGTAATGTAGGGCATTGTTACGTCTTTATTTTTGTTTGGAAAATAAAATGAAATGGGTTGATTAATTATTAAATATTCTCTCTGTCCACATTTGTTTGTCCTATTTTTTCTTCGGGTGTCTCTTTTTGTGTGTCCACTTTTCTTTTATATCTATACTTTTCTTACAAAATTACTCCTACTTAATATCATCTTTTACCCACTTTCTCAATTACTAATACTAATTTACACCTTTTATCACTATAAAATTACAAACATACCCCAATCAATCTCACATTTTACCCACTTTTCTAATTACCAATACTACTTTATACCTTTCTTAATAACCACAAAAACCATCCTTTAGGACAAACAAAAGGGGATGGATGGAGTAAAAAAAAAGAAAAAGAAAGACAAGGTCATGATAGAAAATCAAAATCCAATATAAATACCCATGCCTGCTGCTTGTACAGTAATCGCACAAACCACACCAACAAACACTATCGATCATATACTATAGATCATATGACTAGTAGTTGTTCCATTCCGATCCCCGTTGCATTGTTGCTCTTCACGGCAACTTGCCTGACTCTCTTACCGGCATCTCATGAGCAAATGATGGAGCCATTGGAGCCCATAATCGATATCCCGCTCCCAATACTTGGCGTCTCAAGTAATGGCTCCATTGTAGCACCTGCAACGCCCCTCGCCCCTACATTAATCAGCTCCGCATGCCGAAGCATTCCAGGGTCAGGATTAGTAGCTCCCACTAATGGATGTTGCCAAATCATGACGCAATTCCCACCTTCTCAGACCTTGCCCTTTGTGTGTGACATCATTGCAAGTCCCTTCGGCTCTATGGCCATTTTCCTCCCCTTGAGTCGTCCGAACAACCCACGCATGAGAACTTGGATCAACTTACGCACAAGAACGTTGTACGCTGCATGCGGCGTCTCCACGCCCAATCCCATTTCCTGCCTTACCTCTTGAACAACGTACGTACGTGTTTAATTAATATATAAGTACGTACCTACATATTCTCTCTTCCATTCAATTCCCTTGGTTTACATCTTTTTATGGGTTCATCAACGTACAACAATAATATTGAGGTTTTCGATAAATCCAAAAAAACTGAAATTCAACTATTTGACAATAATAATATTGAATTCAATTAATTAGAATACACTGAAATTAATATAGGGACTAAATCCATTCCAAATGCAGTGTATAAAAGGGCAATGAATATGGACGCATCCTAGCTCATTGATCAATTATTTCGTTTTAATTTACTTTTGGCAATTTTGTTACAATTTTAATTATTATGCACTCAATACGTACTACTTCTTCTTTTTTGTAGGTACGTAATATGTATTGGGTGAGATAAGAAGATCCATATCCATATATATATGCACTATGCATGTACTTGCAAATAATAAGAGAAAGCGCAATTGATCCAAAGAGTCGGCCATAGACATGGACAATTTTGCTTACTACTATTCCCTAGCTTTATCATTAATAAGGATCAACGATATGTAACACCCCTAAAAAAGTTGTTGTGCATGGCTTTTGTTATGTCAAAAGTCAGGGCCATTTTCTAATTGAATTATACATACTTCTATATTTTACAAACAGTATAATTTACAAGTACACACGCGGTAAACACAAGACTCAAGTTTACTAGACTCCTAACCAATCTTTCTCTACTTACGCCTCTCAATCTCTAAAAAGTGATACTTAATAATAAAAACTACACAAGCCTTAATCAAACCACGAAACACTAGCTATAACCACCGAGAAAGTCACCTAAATCTCTCACGAACTCCCCTTCTCTAAACGCTAGTTTTCTCTCTTGCTAGCCACAATCCAAGGCACTAAGAAAACCTAGCTAGAAGCCCTATCATCTTCTATAATGAAAACTCAAGAGTTGATCTCAAGTATTTCTTATTGTAAATAACTAATATTCCACCAAGAGGATCATATAAAATCGGTTGCAATATCCTATCAAAAAATATGTTTATACTCGATTTATAACATTCTATATACGTTAAATAACTTTTTAAAAAGTTTTAAAAAAAAGTTTCATTTCTAATTTTCATAAATAAAAACTTTATTTGAATAGTCCGTGATAATCAAAATTTATTTATTTTTTTGGTAGAAGGAGAGGCGGCACTCTCCGGTAACTCAAGGGGGCGTTTTATTAATAATAAAGAAAAGGGCTAAGTACGTAGTCAGCAAACGGGGGATAGCCCGACTCCTTACATCATCAAGTAACAACAAATTAATCCCCTCTGGTGGGGCACTCAATACATGAAAACCAATATGAAAACTAAAAGCTAAAGACGCGAGACGATCCGCAACCGAATTCGCCTCTCGATACACGTACCAAATTCGCCTCTCGATACACGGATTTGGATGATAATCAAAATTTATTGCCATCGTTTGGTTTATCCTCGAGGTCCTAGAAGAAGAAATGAGCCCTAAATAGAATTCGTTTCCTAGGCCCATTATGAATATTGTTGGGCTGGGCCTCAAAATTAATTTGGCTAAGGCCCATTAAGTCAATTGCCTTTCACCGTCTTGTCAAATTGTACGACGTAGCTGAAGAAGCAATTTCTGCATCATTCACAAAGGAAGAGGCGAGTGTGCAACAGTGTAAGAGAGAAGAGACAGCAAATGGCGAAAGAAGGAGACCTTTGGGACGATTCTGTTCTCACCAGAGCTTTCGACCAGGCAATTTCCAAATACAAGGTACCAACAAATCGCCGGTTAACCATTTAAGCTGAAGTTGCGATGCAATTCCTTACAAAACCTAGATATCTAGTTGAACTTGTGGTTTTATCTTGATGGAACATTCAACCATTTCTTTTGATTCTTATGATTCTCTTACTCTCTTCCTTCTTTGAGTGCAGAAAATGCACATTATAGGATATGAAGAGAGCTCGGCTGGCTCTGAAGAAGCAAAGTCCAAAGAGATAATCGTGGAAGCTTCGAGGTAAGGCCTCTTATTTCCCGCAAGAAAGAAACTAGTTGCACAGTTTTGAGTGTTTATATTTGTTGATGTTCAGGTGAGTATTGTGAATTGGGGTTCAAGTGAGAGTATTAGTGCAGTGTTGTTATGGAGAGTAAACAGATTGAATGGTAACTACTGTGCTATGATGCAGGAAGATTTATAGTGCACATGTAGGACATTTAGTCACTAATGGCTGTGAAATTTTTTGTTAGTCGCATCAAAGAAATTCAAATTCTGATTGTAAAATCTTAGGATGTAACCACTTATTGAAGCTTTGTCTAAGAGGAGAGAGACCAATGGTTAGGGTTAGGCACTGAACTTGGGCTGCAGAGTGCAGACTGACTTTAACAAACACCGAAGAGAGCAAGAAATATGTAGTTACACATTGGAGTAACTTGTTTGGTTGTGGATAACTCTAGCTATTATGAATATACTTCACTAGTGTATATTTATAATAGTGAGATTGTTTTAAGGTGTAGTTTGAATTGCCTGTTTTGCTGCAATATTATTCGCTGTGAGATGCTTTGTTTTGTTCGGTTGCTAAAGGGTATCTTGGCAGCTGCATTCCTCTGTAATATTTCTTTTGGTAGCCAAACACCCGATAGTAATGTGCTCCTAGTCAAATGGCATTAATTTGCTGGCAGATGGCTGGAATTGGCCTGCATGTTCCAAAATCTATCATTTGATTTGTTATCTTCTTTAGGAGCTGTATTTTGACATCATCTGAGCATGTAGATTCCCTAATTGATCAAACATGCTAATAAGTTTGGATACTTGCTGATAGAACATAAGGAACTGTTATCAAGGCATGTCTTCCCTGAAATAATTTTGTCAAATATTTCTACAAGTGGCTTCTTGAGTGGATCGTATTCTATGAGGAATTCTAGTTAAATGTGGTAGACGTTATGGTTAATCTTAAGAATACAATGTCTTTGTTTTCTAAGTTGTGTTGTTTTGTTTCTTGTTTCAAGTTCTGTTGGAATAGACGGTGATACTAGCACTCAGATGATCAAGGCAGCTGAAGACAAGGCAGGTGATTTACCTTTTGCTAAAGAAAATGAAATCCTGGACTCACAAGTGCCTCAAGAATATGTAGAAGTACCAAATGATGTTCCATTGCAAGGCCATGCTCAAAGCTATTCAAGTGCACAGGGTCTGGAAGAATATGATCTGCTGTGTAAAGAATATTATGAGCTCGAAGAGAAGAGAGTACAGATCTGGGAGAAACTTCAGCAATATGGCTATTCTGATTATAGTTATGCAGCTGGAACCTCAGGTTCATGTATGCAGTGGCCTACAACTTCTGCTTCCCAAAATCAGCATTATTCTAGCCAGGCCTGTTATCCTGCCTTGGCTATTGCTTGTTGCCCCAACATATGCTCGACAACTTCTTGTTCTTTGCCTACTTGCTCTTTGGAGAATTCTGGTCCTTGTATAAATTCTCCACTAACAACAGGTAATGAAAGGATAACAGAAGATGCTGACATCATTAAAAAGGGTATGGAGGCTGCACACAAGGCTATATCTGTGTTGAAGGAAGAAGCTTCTGGTAAGCTTTCTCTTGATGGATATGGAAGCATGTGTATTAAATGAGATTTTGGCAAGTTGGAAAGGAATGCTGTGTCACTTTTGAAAGAAATGGAATTCTCTTACATGAAAGAAACTTAATATGCTAACTATATTCTGAATTTATAGTTCTTATGTAGTCAAGGACGCAGAACACATAGGTTGACATAAACTGAATCTTTAAAATTTGTATGTTGTTTCACTTTTTCTGATATGTATTGTTCACCATATTTAATATGAAGAAATATATGATCTCAAGTTTGTTTTGGAGAACAATGGGCGTAAGTTTAATCCAACATTCTAGCTTCTCTTGCTGTGCTTGGTTTCCTGCTTTGTTCTTGAATCTTTAGCAAGTAGTCTATGTAAACATGTTTGGGTTACAGTAGCTCTCTTATTGCATCTCATCTTACTAGATATGTTTCACTGAACAAGCTGTCTACAATACTGGTCAAATGCTATCCTATCACTTACCCATTTCTCCTGTGTTGTCAGACTGTCAATTGGAAGTGCAAAGCTCTAAGCAAAAGGAACCATCAAACACCAATGGTGGAACAGATCTTACCCAAGTCCTGAATGCTTGGTATTCTGCAGGGTTCTACACTGGCAAGTTAGTATCTTACTTTTCCCATCTTACCCTCAATTTTATTTTATCTTCTATTTAAAAACTCACTTACATCATCCATCGTTCTTTTAAAAATAATCAGTCATTGCAAAATTCCCTGTGAAATTATATCCATCTCTGGCAAGTTTGTGGATTGCATATAACTTTCTGCCTTTACTTGATGTTTCCTTTTGATATTGGTCTCCAGTCTTCTTATTCTACTAAAGACTTTCTCTGCAACAGGTATCTCTCAGAGAAGTCTCTTGCCAAACCTCGAAATCGTTGAAGCCGTGCTCCATGCTAGCTGAAGAATCGGAATGGTTCGCCCTAAACAACACTACTCTTGCTACTTCTCGTGTGCTTCTCTAATGGGTGGTGATTTTGAAAGAAAAATTAATGTTTTGTTGGTTATGTGTAGTTTTTTTTTTTTTTTTGGCAGTGGTGCTGTGAAAACTCGTATACCTCTAGCTGACAAGATAGCCGTTTTTGATCGTGGGAAGTTACATTTATGAAAATGGGTTTGGTTAATCTTAGATGAAATGGACCCAAACTCAATTAGCCTAATTTTATTTTTGGCCTTGTATTAGCCTAATTTTTACAGTGACTTGAATTTGGTTCAAGCTTACTTCTCCTATCATTACGCCATATTTGTTTGGTTTTTTTCTTAAAAAAAAATCTATATAGACCTCAATGACTCAAGGTCTCTCACTCGTCCTTATTAGTTACTTTTGCTTGAAATAGTATTAGAATACAAAATGATGCAGGATGTAAATTCATTTTTTTTTCTTGGTTTCTTGTTAAAAAAGTAATATATAGTCTTTCCAACTAAACTAACAAGGATGAGACCTTGATGTCATAACTCTACGCGTTTGATGCCCTTTTCCATTGTTTTGGGTAAGAATACTCGTAAAATAGTTTTTGTGCTAGAAAAAAGTGAACTTGTATTAGTTGTTAATGACATGAATGATCTCGAATGTCCATTTAGTTTTTTTTTTCCCTTTTGATCTCTTGGCCGATATTTTTAATAAAGCTTAAGCTTTATTTGCTCCTAAAAATCTATTGATTAATGACCAACTTTGTATAATGTACGTACTACGTACCATTCGATCAACTACAAAAAACGCAAATGTTACGTTGTTGCTTGTTTATGCTGTCTTTCTAGTTTCTACATATGGACAGACCTACAAATTTTAGTATATATATAAATGCAATATGTATGGCTGGAAAATTAGATGAAGTAGATGGCCAATTACAAAAACAACGTAATATATACAACACCTAATTAATCAACTTATCTCGCCTTTTAGTCTTACAAAAAGTGCAAGTTAATTGAACAACCAGAAGAAAGCTCAGCGGAAATGCAAGAATTTTCCCAACCAATATGTAATCCTCGATGAATAATTTGCTATATAAACCGGATCAAATGGACCTTACTCCAACCCACACACAACAAGAGAACAAGTAATCAAACAAGCACGTACAAAAAATATAACTAGTACACTCTCATGGCTTCTCAAAGTAGGTGGTGTATGATGGTCCTCTTCCTGGCGTTGTCGCTCTCGACCATCCAAGTCAGCCTCTCGGCCCGGAACCTACTCCAGACGACAGCCATCCCAACTATCCCAACCATTGGGAACCTTCCTCCATTTTCGTTTCCAATTCCGGGTGCGGGTGCGGGTGCGGGTTCGGGTTCGGGTTCGGGTTCGGGTTCGGGTTCGGGTTCTTTGCCAAATTTGCCAATTCCAAGCAACATTCCCAGCATCCCAAACCTGCCAATTCCGGGCAACATTGGCAACATCCCAAACCTGCCCACAACGATGCCTAGCATTCCTAATCTGCCCATCAATTTCCCATCAATTAACTCTCTGCCCCCACCTCCATCCAACTGATCCATCCATCCATATGCATCATGGAGTACTTTGGCCGGGTGATATCGAAACGCTTTCGTTTGCGGGTTTTGTGTAATATGGTTATATGTGTGTATCAGTGTATGAGTGTGTGTGATTTCATATATAGTATGTACTAGTTTAATTTCTTCGTTAAATACATGTATGTACCGTGTATTGTACGTATATGGTTTCATTTTCATGTGTGGTTTCTTTATGTAAGAGACGGAGTCATCAGTTTTGTGGTTTTACTCCTATATATTGTTAGTGGAAGGAGTCTGTATTTTAATATCTTGAATTGCATTAATTACTTTCTTAACGACGTTCCTTCAATTTTTTTTAAAAGATTTTAACTTTTATTTGAAAAATAAATAAAAAAGAGGGTCTAACCGCCTAAGCCACCTCCGAGCCTAAGTTAGTAATCGCCAAAATTGTACAGTGTGATTCTCGAAACAGAGTTTATCGTATTTAAAGTAATAATTCTATTTATGCATATAATATAGGCAAATATCTGTGCATATAAAAATAATTAGTATAACACACCACAAATTATACAAACACAACCGCTAGTCCTAAAACGGTCGTTTTTCTAGGACAATATTTTAAATCTCATCGAAAACTTACATCAGCTTGCCAAACAAAGTTTAGTAGAAAAAAAGAGTAGAGGTATGACTGATATAAAATCGACGATTGAACTCAAAAAAGGCGTAGGCCTCGGGCAATTTGGTGAATAAAAAACTACTCGAAGATAGGATAGAATTAAGACAAATACATGCAGATCAAACTAAACATGTTAAACATAGCAGACATCTTTTTTTCAACATTATTGCATTTTGATTGAGTTTTTAATATAAGATAAGTAAAAAATAAAGAAAGCAAAGTATATCAAAAATCCTTTCTTTTTTTTTGAGCTTACTCAAGCAACCTTTGAATCATAATATTATTAATCGTAATATAATATACTCAAACACTTAAGTCTTACTCGCGAGTGCACATGCATGTTAGGATGGCCCATTTGTATATTCATATATTTGTATATTTGTACATCCATACCAGTGACATGAGAATTTTCTTCAATACCACACGACCTTCTTGATTCGATCAATGCATATGCGATTTTAATATGCAAGACACAATTCTAATGCAAAAATGACTCTTACTAATAAAAAGCATGTTCTTAGACAACTCTAAAAATTGACTTTAACAAAAATAAAATTCTAAGGGCCTCATCAAAATAATGTGGGAAAAAGAGTGCCCTCCCTAACATATGCACTCCTAAAATTAAGCGAGTTCCTCGGATTTGGGCTTCCTTGCACCACTTGTAGCCCTCGGTCGAGCCCTCGTTATCCATCCTGCATATAGGTGGTACTAGTTGCCTCTTTGTGCAAACATATACAAGCTTCTACCTGATTAGCCCGCACTTGAACTACGTGTGGTTCCTCCTGCCCTGATCTGGATCATTTGATTGAGGATAGATGGTATCGCCTCCATGACAATAATCCAAGGTCTTCCTAAAGTCAGGTGATAAGGTGATGGCATGTCCACCACAATGAACTCAACCTCGATCTCCTTCCATGCCAAGCTCACATTCGCCTTAAAAGCGCCCTAGAGGAAAAATTAGATATCCTTCAAGGCTCGTGAGCTGCATCGAAATAAGAACCAAGTCTTTTTGCTTCTTCCATAAAAAAGCTTTAACACTTTGTAATACACGATGTCCACTGAACTCCTAGAGTCCACCAAAGCTCTCTTCACCTCGCTCCGCTTGATCAGTCAGAGCCATTCTATATTCAAATTGAATATTGTAGAAGTCCTTGATACAGACGACCCTCTTAGTTTAATCTCTCCATACATGTTCAAAAAAGAGTTGTGTTCGAATTCTTGGACAAATCTTCAAGGAAAATCTAACCCCTCATTCCCCTAAAACAATAGGTGATTGATGACTGTCCATTTAATTTTGAGTATATTTAGGACACGTTTGGTACCATACCGAGAATCGGGTTGGTATATGAAATGGGGTTGGGATGAGGATGAGATACGAATGAGCTTGAGTGATTTTAGGTATTTGTGATACCTTAATGTAGAGGTGAGTATAAAGTTATGTATAAAAGTGGGAAATAGGTTTGAGTCATTCCTAACCCTATTCCCTATATTGAAGATATAGAAATAAACGGATCCTTAACATGTGTCGTTAAAAACAATGCCTTATAAAGTTCATTATTTGACAAATTATCAAAAAATCAAATATGGAATGGTTGACCATCTAGACATTCGCGATTAATAACTACCCTCGTCCTAGAAGGGGTTGACATGTTGCATGCGGCGCTATTCTTATAGTGTTTTACCCACCTCGATTTCAAACTCATCCTAGTTCTTATTTTTCAGAGATTTGTACTTTTCATAGTTAATCTTGCATGTCTTTGACTCACTTAGTCGTTCTCAACTATTTTTTTTTTACAAACTCTCGAATTACCAAGCCTGTTTGGTATTTCGAATTCTTACCTTTTCCAAAACAAAAAAAAGAAAAAAAAAACTGTCCTCGTCCCAAATTTGTATGATTTTTCTTCGTAAAATCACAAAGTTGATGCAAGATTCTCACAGAAATTACAAAGTTGATGCATGCCATTTCCAAAATTATGGGAGTATTAGACAATTTTAACAATTTCCCTTTCAATATAAAATCGTTGACCACCAACACTCATTTGGTCTAGTGGTAAAGTGGTGCTAGACTCTTTAAGTGTTGTGCAGGAGGTTCGAAGTATCCGGTCCGGATGTAGAGCGGTGTCCGACCGATCGAACCGGGCGAGTCAAAAGGCAAGACAAAAAATATAAAATCGTTGACCAGCTAAATTCAGTCAACCATGACAGATGGCGGATTATATACTTGACTAAACCCTAACCTCCCAGCTCGAAGACCCGAACAATTCAGCGGAGATCAGAGACACTCCAATGGCGAGGACTACGAGCAAGGATGCGCAAGCTCTCTTCCAATCTCTTTTCACCGCCTACACCGCCACCCCAGCAAATCTCAAGGTCGACCTGTATTACTCTTTCAGCCGTTCGGATTTAACCCCATTTTACCCGTGCCTTCAATTTTGGTTTTGGAATTGACATCTAATCGTTGGTAACTTCTATTCCAGATCATCGACTTGTATGTCGTTTTTGCGGTGTCTACTGCTCTGATTCAGGTACTCTTCTAGCTGTTATGATTTGATTTGTAGCCATAGACGAGTGTTCATCGTGTTTTTGATCGATGAGACCAATTGCCTAAGCCATCAACTGATGCCCAAATTGAGTTGGATTTTGGATCAAGAGAAATATCAGATGTTTTTTATGAGAATTAGGTGTTAGATGCAAGTAACTTTGTTGGTAATTTTGTTGCATTGCGCTCATTTGCCCTCTTCACTGCACGGTTATTGAATTAGATGTTGTGGTATGAAGATGGATGGAATCGATGTATAAGTAGACACCTATGTCTATAGAATATGCCTGCATTTGTGGTAGTTCATGGTGTTGAGTTTGCTCTGGGATTTGTTATCGTAGTAGTAGTAGATTGCACTGATAGTCTGATACGGCTCTCTAAAGAAAGAGGGATTGGCTCAAGCTGAATCAGAGCTTGGGACGAGAAGATCTTTAATCGATTAGCACTAATAATGATCTGAGATGCATCATAATGAGGACATGATTCTGTTTGGAAAACATCTGTATTTGGTTTAGGCTTTCTTACTGACATTGTGAACATGATTCGTTAAATGTTTTGACTGCTCCATTGCCTTCTATCATTCAAATTTGCAAAAGATGTTAGTTATCCTAGTAGATGATGCAGTGAGGTTGGCCCAAGTCATTTAGAACGAGTTTGTTAGCACTCATCCACTAAAGGTGTATTTCAGAAAAAGGTTTAGGAAAAGGGGAAATAAGGAAATCGACGGTTAGAAGTGTAAGAGAGTCTTTTAACTTGCTGAATGTAGTTACAAGGGTAAGCTAATATCACAGGCTGTGAGCTACGCTCAGATCACATCTGTGAAGTATAAATGATCGGGCACTGCCCATTTGTTTGTTATCCAATTGCAAACTTAGAAGAAAGGAGGATCCCTTTAGGCTCACTGTAGGGTTTGTCTCCTTTGAGAGAGATATTTTGAATATGTCTCTTATGGATTTCAGTCGAAACCAGGGAATTTTCCAAATTGTGTGTGTGTTTGATCCAAGTCCTCGCACTCTTAACAGAATTGAGCATCTTGGCCATTCTTTGCTTTCTTGAAGTGTATCCATCCTAGAAATGTGGGGTAGCATTTAAATTCTATCAGTGCCTCAGTGGTGATTATATTGATAGATTGAATATTTAGTTTACATTGTCATTTGAGGCATTTCCTCCTCTCAATACGTTGGGATACATCCTAATTGTTGAACAGGAGATGTTGGCTTTTCTTTTGTCTTCCATGTTTGAAGTTGCATTTACAAATGTATCTTAGTTATGCTATTTGAATGCGTACTAACTATTAAGTAAAGATATAGTTGAAGAAGATGCTAATCCATGGGTCAGGGGATGGACAAGGGGAAGGGAAATTATTGAGTCTCTGAAATTTTCATTTTGATTTGAGAATTAACTGGACAGATCTTTTGCCTCATTTACATTCTATCTTTTCATGATCTACACTGTCCTTCAACAGGCTGTTTACATGGCATTGGTTGGCACATTTCCTTTCAATTCCTTTCTATCCGGTGTGCTTTCTTGTGTTGGGACTGCTGTCCTTGCTGGTAAGATTGTTTATATTTCCATTTGTGATGTCTTAATATGCATATCATGTCTCTGTTTTTTCTTCTTAATTTTGAACCTGTTTGATTGCAGTTTGTCTTCGCATTCAAGTGAACAAAGAAAACAAGGAATTTAAGGTAAACTTCACTTTTAAAATATTTTTACTTCTTGCAACATGAACTTTGTGTTTTGCTGCAAAAGAGTGTTTTGATAAGTTCTAGTTGCCTTTCTTTACATTAATTTAATATAATATATAGTTAACTATGGTAATATCCTTAGTCCTTGCTAGGGCTCAAGCCTTAGAAAGAGTTATTGTAATTGATGAGTTATTTTGCACAATTATGGTAAAACCTGATTTTTAGTATCTCTGTGCATAGATCATCACTATTAAGAACAAAAATTGTTCATCTATTCAAACTTCATTTCATCTGCAGGATCAATCATCCCTTTGGGGCATTTTGCTTTCATCTCTTACCAATAATTCTGAAACTAGAACTCCATTTACCTGCATAAGACTGTCTTTCTTGTTCATGGCTTTAACTGCTAATGTCTCTTTCCCTTGTTAATGTGCAGGATTTACCTCCAGAACGTGCTTTTGCAGACTTTGTTCTTTGCAATTTGATCCTTCACTTGGTTATAATGAATTTCCTTGGATAAGAAACGCAACATCCAGAGCCATGCCTTCTTCTGAGAATCAAGGTTGCTATTTTCTTCATTGTTGTACCATTAGGAGCTCATTTAACTGGTTTATTGATGAACTATATCTATATGCTTCTTTCTGGTTCTGAATGATTTCTAGTTTCACCATCTTCATAGAAAGGAGGTAGATGAGTTAATGTTTATGCACCCTTTTGGGAAATTTTCATGTACTCCTTGCCACTTTAGCCATGTCTTCTTTTTTATTTTTCACTTCTTTTTTTCCCATATTTTTTGGCCTGTTCTCTTGAGCTTTAACGTTCTAAAGAATTACTTTCATCAGACTTTCATCTTCGACAGTGATATTTTTATAGGGTCTGCTAAAATGATCCAGAACAGGCAGACATTGATATGCAAATTTCTATGAAGTGAATTTCTCAGAGCCCACATGTTATTATTTTTATTATCAACTACTTATTTTAGAATTCTAATAAGAGAATCGATTTGTCATATTTGTTGGGTTATTTTAGTTTAGATTAAACTACTTTTTTCTATAATTTTAATTTTCAAATTAGAAAAATTCACCCCTCAACTTTTACGAAGTTTTTTTGAAAGCCCGCTTGTTTTACCGGACTTTTACTTGTTGAGTTCATTTGGAAAATACTGATTATAACATTTGAAATTTATGATTAATATAACTCATAGAAGTTTCAAAATGACAAAACAATGATTTCTTTTCTATGTTTTACGATGACCTTTATTGTTAATCATAGATATTAGAAACATGCTTATATTTAGTTTATAAATTGGTTTTCCTTTAGGCAAAGCTAATGTTCATCCTTATATTTAGTTTATAAATGGGTTCTCCTTTAGCCAAAGTTAATGCTAAATATGAAATAAATCAAAACATAAAATGCCATATGAACTTGAGCAGAAGATTAGAGTACCGCATGACTTTTAAAACTTTTAAACACTGGGATTATTATTATCAGGACTTGGGGTAGATGGTATTCTCCTTTAAATTATTTTGAAAGTAGGTTTTCTTAAAATGACACTTAATGTCTCGGGTTTATATAAAGTTGAGAGTGGAGTTATAAAGTTTGACATTTATAGGCCCATAAGGTCACAAGGGAAATAATTTAACTCGTAATTATTTAATTAAGGGGCCCCTAGCCGACTAAAATCAAACTCATAATTAATACTCCTATTGGTGGGGTTTGCGAATAATTTTATCTTTTTAAACCCTTCTAATTCTATATTAGTCCGTATAAAAATCTGTAACGGTCGACACACCACTGCTAAACAAAACTATCAATCGTTTGATTTCGTTGAACACGTTCAGCCGTTAAATACTTGTTGACGTTGTGTTTGTATGTAATTAGAACGTTTAGATTCGGGTTCGATCAATTTCAGTTCGGATCAACAAGCATTACAGTAATTGAGTTTCATGGTCGGATCGTTTTTTTTTTTTGTTCCAATTACTGGTCGGATTTTTGTGGAGGTATAACAAATGGGTATTAAAAGTAAATAAGTCCCCTCCTTTCTAGAGAAAAAATTTCCCGGCCTAAATCAGGAGGACTGGGAATTCGCTCAATGCGTCATGCGAATGCTGCAGTCCTTGCTAAATTAGGCTGGCGGATTCTCATGGAGCCTATTACGACTTGGTGCAGACTTCTTCGAGGCAAATATTGTCATAACCGACTTGATATTGACATCTTCAATCCGACTCCCCGAGCCTCACATATGTGGAAAGGAGTTTTACATGGGGCAAGTTTACTCTCTAAGGGCCTTCGTATATCCATTGGCAATGGCAAGTCAACCCTCTTCTGGCTACATCCGTGGCTCAACGATGTGCTTCTTATTGATGTCGCTATTACTTCAGTGTCGGATGATCTTATTGGTTCTACTGTTGCAGAACTCTGGACAGGCTCCTCTTGGAATTGGGACTGTTTGGCGCCTTATCTTCCGCCACTGGTTAAGCAAGCCATGCTTGCCTTTACTGTTAGCGCTGATTTGAACGATTTTGATAGCTTTTATTGGAGCCCTGCCTCTAATGGCATCTTCTCGACTAAAACTGCTATGCGAATCATTCGTGAGTCCGTGACCAAGTACCCATGCCTCCGACCCCTGTTGTCAATTGGGGAAAAGTGTGGAAATTGCCTGTTCAGCAAAGAATCCGAAATTTCATCTATTTGCTACTCAACAATTGTCTAATGTGTAATTACAATAGACACCGTCGACACTTTGCTTCCTCCCCGGCTTGTCCTCGCTGCAGCATGGAGGAAACAGAGCTGCATTTACTCAGAGATTGCAGTCAAGTACGGCTGGTGTGGCTCGCCTTGTACGGTAATTCTACACCTGATCGGTTCTTTTCCCTTAATCTGCATGATTGGATCTCCATGAATATAAAGTCCGGTTATAGAAATGCTAGCATGTTTGCCAACATGCTTTGGTACACCTGGAAATGTCGCAATTCATTTGTTTTCAATAACACTGATTTGATCACCACGCTTTCTTCTACTGTTGTGACACTTACTGAAGAATACTGGAGCTACAAGGACTTGGTTGCGCTCACTATGAGCCCTTCCCCTGCTACGTTGGCATCTACTAATCGTTGGATCGCTCCTTCATCGGAATGGATTAAGCTCAATGTTGATGGGGTTTGTAAAGGCAACCCGGGGAAAGCAGGAGGTGGTGGCCTCTTTAGGGACTATCAAGGTAATTTCCTCCATGGTTTTACCTTCCAATGTGGCATTTGCAAGGCTCTAAGTGCTGAAATCTGGGCTCTTTTATATGGAATCAAGGAGGGCATATCTCTTGGTTATAACAAATTGCTAATAGAGTCCGATTGCTCTACTGCTGTATCCCTTTTGAACTCAAAGCTTCCTGCTGCTCATCCTGATCTTTCTCTCCTTCGTCAATGTAAACAGATGTTGGAGAATGCTGCTTGGGATATCCGGATATCACACATTGCTCGTACCGCCAATGTCGCAGCTGATTGCTTAGCTAATCTTGCTCTTTCTAGTACTTTGGTTTTCAATAAATTCAATGAACCGCCTACGATTTTATCCTGTAAACTTTCGGATGATGCAGCTTATATGTTGTAATCTTTTGCCTGGTTTTAATAATATTATAAGGGCTTAGCCCTCTCCCTTTTGATCAAAAAAAAAAGTACATAAGTGCTTGTTTGGTTGTTAAACAAATTCACATGAAGTTGAAAAATCCCAGGAAGTTAATAAAGTACATGTGTTTGGTTGAATATTAGCTATTGAAAAATCCATGATTTTTAACTTCCATGGATTTCTCAATTCCTACATTTCAATTTGATAAAATTACTTAGGGGGAAGTGGCTAAGATTTTCTTCCCACATAATTTTCTAGGAAATAGATTTTTAACCAAACATGTTTTTTAAATTCCTATGATTTGCAACTTCATGTAAATTACTTCACATGAATTAAATTCTTGGGAATTCTACTTTCCAGATTCAACCAAACAAGCACTAAGTCCGTTTGGCAAAACATAGTTTTTGACTTTGAGTAAGTGAAAAGTGTGGGTTTTTGGATATGCGTAGATTTTTTTTTATAGGTGTATGTTTTTTTATTGTGAAATTTCTTTTGGTATTCTTTATATTTTGGGTGAATTTCATAAAACCACCCGCCAATTATATGTTTGTGCACAAAACCACCCGTAAAAATCGAAATCTCAGTAAACCACCCTTAAAAAAATTCTGTTTGCACATAACCACCCAATTCAATGAAATGTTATGTATTCCGTTAGATACCAAGTAATTTACAAATATACCCTTGTTAAATTTAACAAAATCACGCACACCCTCCCTGATTTCACTGTATATGCCCTCAAGCCGGAGTCATAGGCGAAAAGTTCAAGCACTACTCTCCGAACAATCGCCAAACGACATGCCATCAAACACTGCATTTCAAACAAGTGTAACTCGAAGACAACAGCACAACAATGCCGACTAATAGCCAAACCACTCAGAAAAAATGCTCTTATAGGATACAACTCGATCTAAGCTACCAATAACTCACAAGAAAAGCTAAAATCAAGGGCCTAAAGTGGATATGAAACAGCAATCCATAACCCCCTAATAACACCACCGAATTTAAACAAAATCCTACCTTGGGAGAAATTAGGGTTCAAATTTTCCAGAACAACGAACAATCAGAATTCTTCATAAGAAGCGAGAAATCTACCTTGAAATTCAGAGATGTCACTAGATCGGGATCTGTGTGTGGAATTTTGGTCAGGGAAGGGCATCTTTCCGTTCATGCTTCTACCCATGGTGGAGAATACCATTACAATACCACCATTTTTTGTGATTTGCAAAGGGATTTGAGTTCGGAGAAGTCGAAGAGGTCGAGGAGTGGTGATGTTCAGGAAGATAATGGCAGAGCGCGACATAACGAAGGGAGGATGGCTGGCCTACTGGTGGGCTCCCGATTTTGTTTTAGTGTTGTCGGCGGTGGGATGTGTGGCCGGACGAACGCAGGTCTTCGTTCTCATTTTTTGACGTTGAAATGGAAATTTGTGAGGGGTGTGATAATTACATAAGGAAAAGGGCATTTTTGTAACTTCTTTAGAAGCTAACGAGATATTTAACGGGATTATAGCTTGGGTGGTTATGTGCAAACGGATTTTTTTTAAGGGTGGTTTACTGAAATTTTGACTTTTACGGGTGGTTTTGTGCACAAACATATAATTGGCGGGTGGTTTTATGAAATTCACCCTTATAATTTTTAGGACGTCAAAAAAAGGCAAAAATATATTCCCTTCGTTTCTTGAAACATGTCCTTCTATAGAAGAATGAAAGCTTTGAGGGTTTGTACAGTTGTGCCTAAAGAGGAACTTTCACTCATTCACAATTTGACATATGTATTTTCAATTTTCAACTAACTTTATTTATTTCATTCCAACTTATCATTAAATATGTTTCCAACAAAATAATAATTAATGTTGATATTTTAAAAAAAATAAATTAATCAATTTTATAATTTTTTATTGTCCATTAATAGAGTTTAATATTGTTCATATTTTACAAACTTATCTATTAGCCTTTTCTTTCTCTCCTTGACTACTACTACATTCCATGGAGGTAGTAGTTGTTCATATTTTACAAACTCTTTTTTTATTGTCTACAAATTAATTAGCTTTTTTATAATTAATCAAGTTTTCTTTGTCTAATATTGTTAATATTTTGCAAACTCATCTGTTAGCTTTTCTTGTCAATCAATTTCAACAATCTTCCCAAAATTTTAGCCAACCAATTGAGCGATCTCCTGTAAGTGGTAGTTGTAAATATATATTATTAATTCATTTGATAAACTAACTTTGTAAAAAAATATTAAGTGATATAAAATATATAGTAAATATATATGTTAAAATAGGAGAGAGGAATTGAAGGAGATACCGTTTGTTGTGGAGAGAAATAGAGAAAGAAGAGGAGAACGAGGAAAGAAAAAGTGAAAAAGTGGTGTGGATGATAGAGAAAATGAGGTGTCAAAAGGAGGATGATATCGAATCCCTTTCTCATTTTTTTCGTGATTGTCCTAAAGTTAGGGATCTTTGGTTTTCTATTAATCCACAAATTCCTATAGCTGATTTAATTCGTTAATCTTCCTTTTGAAGGCAATCCAATATTCTTTCAAAGGTAGAAGATTGAGAGCGGTGTGGAGTGGTCGGTGTTCTTTACATATGCTCTATGGTGGCTTTGGAAGTGGATAGGGCTGGGCAAATTCCGGTCCGGACTGGATTTTTGGACCGGACCGAGACCGAGACCGGACCGAGGGTATACCGGTCCGGTCCTCGGTCCATGAATTTTAAAATTCCGGTCCAGGTCCGAACCGACTTTTTTAAAAATAAAATATAAATATAAATTTGTATACATAAATAATATTTCTTATGTTATAAAATTTATTTTTTATTATTTAAGTTTCAGTTTTATGTATACAAATTTATATTGTTCAGTGGATTGTCCCAATGGATAGATTATGGGAGATTTTGGATGGGCTTAATCTTGCTTGAAATCAAGGTTATGGAAAGATGATTATTGAGTCGAATTCGCAGTTAATTTGGTTTGCAACTTTTTTCGAAGGGACTGATCTATCCAATTTCCCCGTGTCTTCAAGAAACGAACTTGTTGACTTTTTATTTTTTGCACGACTTATTTGGAACTATTTTTTATATTATTTCCTCTATCTCCCGTATAAATTTTACTTGGCTCCTTCTTTTTCAATAAATTCGTGGAGTGTAGTGCATTTCATTCTTAAGAAAAATAAACAAGTCCCTTGGGTCAAAATTCTAATCTCACATGCCTAACATTTTTTCCTTGAACTTAGTTCTTGTTTATTTGCTTCTTAATTGAAAATAGTAGTTATTTATATTCCACGACTTCTGTACTCAAAACCTGAGTTTGAAAAATTATTTGTACCCAACTCAACGCATTCTCACATGCTGGTTATATAATAATTACAATTAAGATTAGATTAGTGCTAGATATGTTTTCTCCGATCCATTATTATAATTAAAATTGGATTGTAATTATTTACAATGTGGAACTTTTAATCAATGTAGCATACTAGCATCACTTGCATGAAAAAAAAGTCAAAATAGATATAGTATCATTCCTTAAAAAGTGGTTAGTGTATGCTTATAAGACTGTTCATACATAATAACACTAGCTGCTAGTTGCATATATTAAGAGTTTCTATTCAGTGGTGCGTAGTGAATTCTTCCTCTAAATGGCACATCAATAATATATCATGAAATTCACGAGCATCAACATTAAAACAAGTGATTTATCTTTCTTTCATTTATTATAAATGCCAAACTTCGAGATTTATATTCATATTTTATCAAGATAACAAGCATAAATTAAGTCTATTCTTCACCATTTTCCACATAATAGATCATAGAGGATCATCAAACCAAATAAGATTTAAATAATGACGGCCCATTAACTTAATTGATACGGAGAACTAAAATATAACATTCCTAAATTAGGAGTAGCAACGTACTGGTTTCTTGTTTTCTTCTTTATTGAAAACTTTTAACTTAATTGATAAAAAAAATATAACATTCCCAAATCAGGATTAATTTAGACACTCATTAGCTTAATACCCAACTACGAGTCTCTTACAAATCAATAAATAAGGTGATATATTTATCAAATAAATTGGTACTAGTAAGAGTATATTTTTTTAATTGGGTAAGAATTAGGGTCGCCACAATTATTACTTGTGTTCGTCTAGAGCATTCACTAGAGATGAAGTCTAGTTACTAACCAATTCTAAGGAGTAAAGAGCAAACCACCGCCCGAGAGGTTCGAAACGGTGACCTCGGAGTACTACCCAAAGGCCAAACCGTTGAACCAAATGCCCGAAGGCTAGTACTAGTAAGAGTTTACGACTTTCTGTATTTTATGAAGGTGAAATATCATTTTGTTTTTGTTGGGTTTTAAATTTGAGTGCAAATTAAATATCGAATACAATGGACCCATAAATAATAAATTCATGTCCTTTTCCCCAAGTCATAAGATGATTCAATTTGTGGTTGGGGGTGTCATCTTCGGCTTAGAACCCTAAGAACCCACCACCAACAAATTGACATGATGGGATCATTCATACATTCAACTTCATAAGAGGGCCATTCATGTCTCCAAGGGAGCCAAATTGAGGGTTGCCTTCAATTTTTCTTCTTCTTGTGACATGATAACTCAATAGGCAACAAAAACCCACCTGCCTAGCTCATGTACCTCAAGTAGTGGAAACATTATCTCATACATAAAAAAGTTTATAAGTTAGAGTACGTGATGATTTTATATTCTTGTTGATTGGATAGATCCAACTCCAACTATTGCACTCCAAATCCACATGTTTCTATGCCCCATTTGGAATAATGTAAAGCTACTATTGGACGTACATATTTGCATGTATTTAATTTTCACTATTTGGATATTATTTAGATGAAATAAAAAATGCCCTCATGCATGTTCGTGAAGATCACTAAGAAAACATAGAACTTTATTATATTTATTAATATAATTATACCAGCTTTTTTTAGTCCAATTAATGAAGAATTGAAGACCCATGATCTTAATTATGTGGGTTTACATCATTGCTCTTTGCTATAGGATATTAGGATGTGTGTTAAGATGAAAAGCAAGATTATGCACCATTTTGCGTGATAAATTTATGCTCTTCCATATCATTTCCAAAAGCAATTTCAACTCTTCTTTCTGCTTTTTTAGAATTGGATTCTAGAGACATACATGATGTTTGATCTCCTTTTTTTTTTCGTTGTATACAAAAGACACAACAATGTGTCACATTTTTCTTCCTTTTTCAATGTATAGTAATTTCAACTATCATATAAAACAATATAGAATTCATCTACTACGAATCAATGTCTCTATGAGCATACACTAGTATATATATACACACATATAATATTTAAAACCAATCATACACTTGTAATCTAGTATATTACTAGAAAGTTTTATGCTTTTACCCAACACCAATGAGACACGTTGATGGTAGCCTAAAGATTAATAGAAGCAAACCCTTGAAAGGCAACCACAAAAGTGAAAATGTAAAAAAAAATGCAAGTATGAAACCTAAAAAAGTTAACTCACATTTACTAGGCCTACTCACTTAACTCTATCATGCTCCATCATTTTTAAAAATGTATTTTCCCCACCTCAAAGTCTCATAATGAAGAAAAAGAATCACTAGCTAGTAGTAGTATACTGACTTTGTCTTCTTCTTCTTTATCATCTTCCTCCTAAATTCCTGAATTTGCCCAAACCACCATTTTAATAAGAAGCTTTTGCTTACTCTTCAAATGACCCAAAACTGAAAATTTTCCTATTTTTACCCTCCTTGGCCTCTCTTTCTCCATCTTCAAAAAATGAAGCCATGAAAAAAAAATCCATTCTTTACTCCTTTTATATTGAACTTATTGCACTGCATCTGCTTTGAATAGCCATTTGATCTTCTGTCACACTCAACAAGAACAACACCTCTCTCTCCTTAAAAACATTACTTTCTCCTCTCTTCCCCTTTCTTTGAAAACAACCCAAATCCCACAATCCAAGACTCTCAAAAACCCAGAAATTTCAAATCCAAAAGACAAGCACCCATTTATTTAATTTCTTCTTCTTGGGTCATTAAATTAAACCTCCCCTGTTTCAGGGCACATGCATTTATGAAATTTGTTTCGACACATTTTACATCCTTTGGAGGAGAAGAAACAAGCAATGGGGTGTACGGTTTCCAACTTGGCGGCGAAATTTGCCTTCTTTCCGCCATCTCCGGCGACCTACGAGGTGAAGAAGAGTGAGGTTGACGGCAAGTACGTGGCGGTCTCCACGGCGGCGTCCGTACCCATCCCTCAGGGCGGCGGCGGCGGCGCAGGAGAAGAGAGCTTGATGAATATCCATGTGATTGAGACTATAAGAGGGAACAAGATTGTTGCTTTTTACCTGAAGAATCCATATGCAAGGCTAACTGTGCTTTATTCCCATGGAAATGCAGCTGATCTTGGCCAGCTTTATGATCTCTTTGCTCAGCTCAATATCAATCTCAGGGTCAATTTAATTGGGTATGGAGATTATGCATTTCTCTTCTATTTTCAAAAAGTTTCCTTCTTTTTTGCAATTTTTGTAGGTTTTGATGCTTTTGAATTGTGGGTTGTGAAATGGGTTTGGGCTTATGATTATGGAATTGACAGGCCCATGCGACGACTTTTCCTATTTATTTATTTTTCTTTAGATTATCTTCTCCTCCTCTTAGGTGAAATAGACAGGTTCATGAACTTGAGATAGATTGGTTCTGGGTTGTTAAATTTGGTTGAGAATAGAAAGTAAAACCTAGAATCTGTCTTAGGGTTTGGAGTAAAGGTAAATTTTTGGATGAATGAGTGGTACTCGGCTCTAAAGTTTTCTGCTTTATTCAAACATATGAAGTTTCTATGTGGATTGTGGAATTTGATCTTCTCTATGAATGCCATATGATTTTGCTTCCCATGAATAGTATAATACATAGGCTTTTTGGCAGCTCATTTGTTTTCACCATAGTTTGCTAGTAAGTGCTTGGATTCATGACACTGAAGCACAAAGTTGGGGTGGGTTAGGTTCACCTTTTTACCCTATAACCCCCCGGGGATAATGCCCACTTTTCATCTTTTGTAATCTAGAGCAAGGAAAAAAGAAAGGGTCTTTTGGAAAGGGACTTCTTGAGGCTTGAGCTATCTATCTATCCATCCATCATTCTTGGTATATCACCTTTTACTAGAAAGAAAATTGCTTTTTTCTATTCCTTTCTTGTAAGAACAGTATATGATGATATGTATGTAGGCACTCTGAATAAAAAAAGGTTGAAAATCTTTGCTTTTCTTCCATTTTTTTACCCTACTCTTGCATTTGGCCCACCTTTCTGTGCATTTCATTTTCACCATGGTTTTGTAAATTGTAGAACCACTAATTGGCTTTACACTCTTTTTGGAGGTGTGATTGTGACAGTAGCTGTGTGTGCGTGTATGCAATGTTTCTGCTTGGTTATGGTGCTCCCTTTAGGCTTTAGATGCCTGTGCCCTCTTAGGATAGTGTGATATTCTGTCTTTTGCTTTTTGGTTCTTCTTTCCCTTTTTCTTGTTCACTGGTGAAATCCAATTTTCTTGGTTGGCTCTTTTGGTTAACTTTCTAGCTATTCAAATTGTTTGCTGCCCTCTTTGGACTAGTCTTTGCTTGCTCAGTTTGGCACACTAGTTAGAATTGGAAAGTGGAAAGCATAAACTAAAATAATGAAAAAAGGCGATTCTCGGATGAGCTAAATTTCACAACTAAAATCTCAAGAAACTGGTTAATTAATGGTTTAAATCAAAATACTCTCTCACAATGGCCTTGAGTTGCTGTAGCTTGTTAACTGCAGTATATAGAATATAAGAAATTTTTTATGTGTAATAAGATTTCGCTTTGCCTATATCGGTTTCCAGAGAGTGATTCGGTTTGCAATGTGCAGGTATGATTACTCTGGATATGGTGCGTCTACTGGTAAGGTATGATTAGCGGGGTGTCGTTCTCTAACATCCAAACTAAATCGAATATGTTTCTAGTTGAAATCAGTGAAACAATATTGAAATATCTGCCTAAGTACAGTTTCTTGGATTTTTTTGTTTGATGTTGTCCAGCCAAGTGAAGCCAATACGTACGCGGATATAGAGGCAGTTTACGAGTGCCTTGAGACCGAGTACGGAGTGAGTCAAGAAGACTTGATTTTGTATGGGCAGTCTGTTGGTAGTGGGCCCACATTACACCTGGCGGCAAAACTTCCTAGGCTGAGAGGTGTTGTTTTGCACAGCGCAATCCTCTCTGGACTTCGTGTTCTCTGCCATGTCAAGTTTCGGTTCTGTTATGACGTATACCCAGTGAGTGATTTGTCGGCAAAAATTATTGATTTGTGATCATTTCAATAGCTTAATATAAGTTTATCCCTCTGCTTCAAGAGTAGATAATATATTAACCTTGATATGCAGATGACCAATGTGACCTTTTTTGTAATGCAGAATATAAAGAAAATTCAGAAAGTCAAGTGCCCTGTGCTGGTGATACATGTAAGTATTTACATTCATGGTAAAACTTTGCCAAACCCTTATTTAAATAGTCACCCCTATGGATTTTTTTATGTCTTGCCACTTTGGTTTAGGTGGAATTTGGCTTTTTTAAATTGGTCATCAGTTATGATCAACATGACTTGTTCTTTGGGAGTATTTCATATAGGATACATGCTAAGGGTGTGTTTGGATTACCCATTACGCCAATACGGGTCAAATGCTGCACACTTTCTAACATGTTTTCTGTATTCATAGGGTACCGAGGATGATGTGGTAAACTGGTCACACGGAAATGGACTATGGAAACGAGCAAGGGAGCCATTTGAGCCCTTATGGATCAAAGGTGGCGGGCATTGCAACTTGGAACTCTATCCAGACTACATCCGCCACCTCTGCAGATTCGTCCAAGAAATGGAAAACACAAACACCGAGAAACGTCTCAAGAAGATCAAGGAAAAGCTCAACCTCCATCCAAAACCCGGGACCCCTACTAAATGCTGGTGTTGCAGTTGCTTAAGCTGTTTCAACTGTTTCAGTTGTAACTGCAAAATTAAACTCCAATGCCCAAAATGCCCAAATTGCTGTTGCTTGCCCCGACCCAAATCCTCGAATTGCTGCTGCTTACCCCGACCCAAATGCTTGAATTGCTGCTGCTTAGCCCGACCCAAATGCTCGAAATGCTGTTGCTTACCCCGACCCAAATGCTCAAAACCTAGCTGCCCTAGCTGCTCTTGTTGGAGCTCTCTGTACAAATGTTGCTTTTCTTGGCGTTGTTCGTCTTGTTGTTGTTCTTCGTGCTGTGGAGATAAAGGATCGAGCAAGAAGAGGGACGGGTAGTCTTTAATGCGCGGTGTTGAGGTTTCGGTGTACAGTTTTCGGCTATAAAAGTAAGGCCAAGGCTCTGGTCTTGTGGTAGTTTTACCAGAACAATGAGAGCAAGGGAGAATTCAACTGTTAAAAAAGAGATAAATAGGAAAGGATGGACCATAAATTATATGCTCATCTGTATTTTTATTGTATGTTGTAGTCGGACCTTGAAAATGTGTGGTGGGCTCTCTCCTCAATCTTGTCTTCAATGCAAGTTATGATTTGATTTTCAAAGGTGGGCTCCAAAACTGTGATCAAAGAGTGTTGTTCTACTTCAGATTTATGGACCCCGAAGATTTTGTATAGGGTTTGAGTTTAGTGATTGTGAATTGTTGAAAATTTCAACAATTTTTTACTTGCCAAATTCCATGTTAATTTATTTTGGATTTGAACCATTTACATATATATAATAATATAAATTGATTATAAGGTGAAAAACACTCCATCATTGTAGTAAAAAATTTCAAATCGAGTATGTTTGAGATGTGATTTATAAAAAGAGAACTTTTGAGTGTAGCTTATTAGCATGATTTTGTCATTAGTGACTTTATAAGGATTTTTGGGAGCTAATTAATAACAAAATACTGTAGTAACGTGAATGCGTGATATGTTAAATTGACCTTACCAAAGTTTAATGCCCTTCTCAAATGCGAGGAGTGTGTTAATTTGCTACCATTATCATCACATAAGGGGAAAATCAAAAACAAATTGATACTATTATTCATGCCAAAGATGATGGAAATGACCCGAAGAAAGCAATTAAGATCAATAATTGCGAGTCAATGCCATGCGGTCGCATGGAAAACACATCATTATTACTTTATTAGGGTAGTGAAATCAACTACAAGTGAAAAGTAATTCTGATTAACAACAGTTGAGGCGTTGAGCAATGAGTAAATGAATTTGAACGTTCATTTAATTAATTATTAATATATGTGTCAAGTTGGATCTAACTTGTGTTTATTCTCTCTTCCGACTAATTCGTTTCCTTTCATTATAAGGTCGATATCATATATGTAAAATTGTCAAAGTATTGTAGAGGAATCATGGCCTGTTTATAGTCCATAGCAGAGTTTTTTTCATGGACAACTTTCTATCGTCCACATAAAATTAATGGATATGTTTAGCTCACCCACCGAAAAACAATGGACAGGTTCAAGTTATCCATACCAAATGAATGGGTGAATAGTAAGTCATTTTTAGTGTATGGGCTTTGTCAGTCGACTTTTAATAGATATTTTTTGATATACAATTTTGGTTCAACTTCATCTATTGAATTTTTTTATGGACAACTCATTTTTATTTTCTTTTGATTTCTTTCTATGTCAAAGCCGCCAACAAAGAAAACAGAGAGATCCATGCAACAATGAATTGAAGTATTGAACATTCTGACAATAAGAAATCTACGCGACATCCATATTTAGATAATTTCATGCATCCTTAATTAATAGTATCAGAAATAATTAATTTGTATTTCAACCATAGTCCAAGTGTATAAGCAGACTTAAATTGTATGGCTCAAAAAAAAGATCAATTTGGTCTTGCAAAACTTCTACAATTGCTCTAGAGAAGATCATTACAAATCGCAATATGCAGCATGCAAAGATTAGAATTGAATAAAAGTAAGGACCAGCATGTGACATTACCCACAACAAGAATAGAAAGCAAGGACCAGCATGTGACATCAAGGGAGTGTCTTACTGTCTTCTAAACATGCCTTCAAATATTCCACCAAAAAAAAAAACATGCCTTCAAATAGAATATTTAACCATTCGAATTAGCATCAGCAAATAAACATAGATGAGTATTTAACTGTATGAAAATTGAAAAATCAAGTCTGAACAGTTTACATAAAAGGAGAGGATCACTAGGTAGGGACTTAAAGTTCCCTTATGCGTTTGCTGAAAATAGATTTAAAATCAAAAGAACACTATAGGCATAGCCACTAAAACGTATTGGCACACAACGAAAAGAAATGAAAGTTAGAGGGTATCACGCAGAAATTGTACAAACTTTGGTCCACCATACGAATATTGCAAGACCTCAAGGTTACCAGACGAAATATCCAAAAAAATATATTTATGGGATATGAAACGCGTCGTTTAACTCTTTCAGGGTTTATTTTTTCCGACCTATCCAACTGCGAAAGGCGAAAAAGGCTATCCTTCGTCCACCGACGGCGTGTCAGGCTTTGCTCTCGTACTGCGAAAGGAGAATTGACAAATGCTCTGCTTCGTTCACATCCTCTTCTCTCCGTCCACCGGCGTCGACGGCGTCAACATCAAGTTCAGACGCTGAAATTAAATTAAAAAACCTTCGAGTGACAGAGGCAAGGTAAGACCTAATGATTTGTGTCTCTCACTCAACATCTCAAATTTAATTAAATCTATTTCGAAGCTTGTAACTTCTCTGGTACATTTTTGGATGAAATTGATTGTGTAGGTTTTCAATTGCTTTTCTTCTTTGCTTTCTTTCAATTTTTTCATGCTAATCGGCAATTGCGGAGGATGAACCTGGATCTGCTGTTGTATTTTTACTAGTAAAGCTTCCAATTTTTTTTCTGGATTTTTTTTGCTTCACTCGTCTTAATTTGCAAATACATTATAAGATGGTCTTGTTATCTAAATAATTAGAGCTAACAGCACCTGAGAGGAAATTTCCTGTTGTCTCTTTATGTGAAAATTTTGTTCGCGTTTTCCCGTCAGATTTTCACAACTCGCCTGCCGACTTACTTCGTAGCTTCTGCCTCCATCGTTCCAGAAGAAGTAGAAGAGAGAGGAGAAGATCATGACGGGTTTGATAAACGCAAATCCAACAGTATACGAGAAGAAAGAGCGCAGGAATCGGCCTGTTGCACGCGAGGTGGATGATGAATACGCCGTTGAGCCCATCGACGAGCTCGAAATTTTCGATATCCTTTTGTTCTCTCCCTCTCTCTGTATTATAAATTCGATTTCTTATGTTTCAAAACATGCCTGATAATAACCCTAAATTCTTGGCCAGAAATAGAATTTCGCCCCTGCAATTGAAGCTTCTCGCTTTCTTCTCTGGATATTAGATTCATGGAATTCTATATTTGTGATAGATTTGGTATCTTTAATTTGCGTATACGTGTTTCTAAATGCAATTTCATAGCTTAATTACGTAGTTGGTGGGTGGATTGCTGGAAAATTGATATCTTGTATTCCAAATTTGTTAGATTATTGTGGTTTGCTGGCCGTGCTTACCGATTGGATGAATTTATGTTGGACATCTTTTGGGCTCACTTTTATTATCTATGAACTACGAGTAGTCTTATTTCAGATGAGCACAGATGAAACTATTTCAGATTTTTCCTTAATTTATTCCTACACCATGTTAGAGACATAAAAGATCCAGAGCATCCTTATTCTTTGGAAGAGCTTAAGGTAATTACAGAGGACTCCATTGAAGTAGATGGCAATCATAATCGAATCAGGTTACCTGAACTACTTGACTTGAGTTGTTGTAATATTGTAATCTATGTATACTCTTGCATTTGAAAATTCTTATGGGTTGATATTTATATTCAGGGTGACTTTTACCCCGACGGTTGAGCACTGCAGTATGGCAACTGTGATTGGCCTTTGTTTGAGGGTGAAACTATTGCGGAGTTTGCCATCTCATTACAAGGTTTGTCTGCTTTCCTATGGTGATAAATAGTTTGTAATGTCAGTATACTCCCTACTCTTTCTTGTGCACATAATCACATATATATGCCTTGCTTTCTCTTTCACGGCTAGATTTTTGCAATGTTCTTCAGAACTATTGATGTCATAAACTGTTAGGAATCAGTTGGAATTTTACTTTCCAGGAAGTGTAACAATGTTTTTTGGCAATAACAAATACACTTACTCTAGACCTCTAAGCTCTTAAGTTTGAACCTTTGAAATGAGTGATTAGTGGACCAAGGCATGTAAGCACTTGAAACTATGTTTAGCTATTACTTATCTTGAGAGTTCTATAAATACGCTTCTTTCTTGTCTGCCATTGTAAAAGCCAATGATAATGTTCATGTCTTGTATCTTCGCTTGAGGTTCAAGAGTATGACCAAAGTACATTAATCTGCGTGGACTTGCCAAAACAATTTCCAATACTTAGGACTGCTTTGAAGTAAACAAAAACAATGGAAATAATGTTAAATCTCTCAATTGAAATTGCATACTAAAGTTTCTGAAATTCAAATAAAGCATGTTAGATTTGTCATGCCGACGAGACAACAACCTCCAGACATGGCTATTGGCTAATGAGATCTGCTGACAATAGTGATTAGTTGATCCCCATTAAATATTTTACAATGAACTTGATCGTGCTACAAAGAAGGGTCAACATGCTGGCAAAATGAGATCTGTGTGACTTTATAGAAGAAACTTTTGTGATGCAACTATGCAAGCTGACCATAGACAATTTTATGGTAGCAGAAACTGCTTTGATTATTTTTCTTGATGTGATATCCTCAGTTATTATAGTAATGTTTCACACGAGGAATTTGCAAATGTTATATATATTTGGCAGATCATCCCTTCATTACTCTTTTCTATTCTCTAGGTGGACATTAGGGTGGCACCAGGTACCCATGCGACTGAGGCAGCAGGTTGTCTCTTGTTCCACCTCTTAATTTTTTTTTTATTTTTGTCCCAACGGGGCTTAATTTCTTAATATACTATGCATGCAAAATGGTATGCTGAACTTGGATGTGCAACTGTTTTACAAAAATCACAGCAACTCAGCCAACTCTCCTACGGAGATGGTATTTGATCAAACACCTAGCATCATCAACATTTACAGATGTGCATCTTGATATTTCTAGGGTTAGCAGTGAAAGAAACACGTTGAATTGCAGTTTCCTTTGCAGATATGAATTTTAAATTTCTTGGAATATTAAATACAACTAACAAGTTGAGGAGTTAGAAATGTCATGTGAAATTTGTGAATGCTTTGAAGCAAGCAACCCAGCAAAGTAGGAAGGATGATATACATAGCTTATAGTTGTGATTATTATATAAACAAAGCTACAATAAGTCGTGGCAAGGCAACTTGTAACCATTGCATAATTATTTGGTTACCCATATTTGAATTTGTTGGCTTGCTTACATTATTTTGTACCTTCTACATTTGCAGTAAATAAACAGTTGAATGATAAAGAACGCGTGGCTGCTGCATTGGAAAATCCCAACCTTGTTGAGATGGTTGATGAATGTTTGGCTCCATCATACAACTGAAGCTCTGTATACCAATGTTGTATTAAAATTTTTGCTTGCTTTTCCTCCACTGTACAAGGTCACCTTTTCTCTGAAGACGTCGACTTTCTATTAAAAAAAGACGAGCTGTTCCTGCATCATACACAACAAGCTTCTTTGTTATGTGAATTCTTATGGCTTTTAGAAGAAATTTTGTTTAGTATTTATTTTTATAGCTGATGTTTTTAGTGCCATCAGTGTTTGTTGCTGGTATATCTTTCCACTAGTGTGGAGTGTCATGTATTGATTTTTTGAATGTGTTATTTATCAGTGTTTATGACTTTCTATTGACGTTTCTTGAATCCTTGTATTCTTTGCTTGCATAAATGTAGGTTGGATATTGGGTGGTGCCTTACGCTATGGTGCACTGCCTCTTAAAATTGAAACACTCAACTAACTTGATTAATCAGATGCATGCCAAATAGTACAACCAATGAACCAAACATTCAACTAACTTGATTGATCAGATGCTTTTGCTCAAAGGCGTTACTCTAAAGTCTAATCTCATCTATAGTTAGGTTTTGTAACTTCGATGTGCTTCTTGTTGAATCTTTGGCTATATATTTTGACTTGCAAATTAGTGTAAACAGATGCTCTTTTTTAGTCCGATGATGAAAACTTTCTTTTTCTTCTTCTTTCTCTTAGGGTGATCGATATTTTGGCTCTTGAGCCTCTTGTTGAGGCCTCTTTTCCTTCTATATTTTATGTTCTTATGTATGTAGGGCGGGTAACATGGTAACCCATAAACTTGCTAGAATTTATCTTTCTAAAGGGTGTTTGTAAATGATTTCTCTCGTCAATTATTAACTTGACTGAAGTCGATGGCTCATATAACTCAAAAAAAAAAATTGGCTCGAAAATATCTAATATAAGTCAATAATACTTAAATAAAAACCATTCAACGAACTTTCAAAAAATATATCACTCTTAACCCCTATACAAAAATAACACTTTCTAAAACTATAGATCACTCATTCACTCCTCTCAATCCCTAAATACAAAAGTAACAAAACATTCTAAAGTGATCGTGCTATACAAAACGTTTGTAATGCCCAATGGGCTTGAATCTTATAGAATTCATGATTCAAGGTTATTTTACGTTAATTTTAGAAGAGTGGTTGTTTTTAAAAAAACATAGAAAAAGTGGTAGTTTTGATAAAATAAACTTCGGGCGTGTTTTCGAAAATTTCCCCAAACTATAAGCCCTTCTCTGTCATAAATCTCTTTTATTATCGTTTTTTCTCAAGGAGTGAGGAGAAAGTGCCGACGCTGATTAACGTGGTTTCGTAAGTGATTCTCCGGCGGAGGCGAACGCCGATCAGCCGGAATCAAGTTTTCGACGCCCGAGTGCCCGACCTCTAGGTACTCCTATTTCCGGCATACTCCCCAGTCCTTTTGTAGAATTTTAGAGTTTCTGTTTTATGGTTTTACGAGTGATTCCGCCCGACATCGCGAGTTTTTTCCGAAATTTCCCCCAAATCCCTTTTTATGTTTGATTATTGATCACAAGTCAACATTTATTGCATCTCGAATTGTTGTGTTTGTCGTGTTTCTGAGTTTCTTGTCCAAGTTAGGGTTTAAGTGGTTATGAAACTGCATGATGGATATGAACAACTGATCGTAGCTTTTTAACTTATGTTTGTATGAAGAATAATGCAAGAGTTCCTTTATGATCTTTGTGTTCTTCAGTTCAATCTTTTAGTTATACAGCTAGGGGAAGTTTGTTCTGTTTGTGAACAATTACATTCTTTCCTAGTAAATTTTTCAGATTTGTGGAAAAAATGCTATACAAATTTTCACCAGATTACTGAGCTGATTTTGGATTGGGTTGAAATATCAAAATTTGTACAAATTGAATATAGTTAGCCATCCAGCCCTTGCTTACCATCCCATCCCATGCTCAGCCATAGAAGAAAAAAGAAACAAAGTGAAAAAAAAAACCTGGTGTTATCCAATTCACATATTTAGGTGTCAGGTGTGTTAAAACTTCATAAACTGATTAATTTTAGCTGGCGCTGAGATAGTATTTACAAAGTTTAGGCATTGGCCTATAGGGTAACTGATCCAATTCCAATCTCTATCAGATGGGGATGCATTTAGAAACCAGTTTCTACTTTCTAATAATCACCTAGCTGGCCCATGGTCACTCCTAGTAAGGTTGCAAGAGTGGTGCTTTTGTTTAGGACTCCATGAAACATTTTCCCAGTGTTTGAAAAGGCGAGGCGAAGGCGCGCCCAGGCGCGCCCAGCCATGCCTGTCGCCTGCATTAGGCAATGCGAGGCAACCTGGAAGAGGCAATGCCTAGGCGATCTGGGCGCCCGGGCGAGCTGCATCTCGCCTTGGCTTGCCTAGGTTGCCTTATGCTGATTTTTTTTTAATATTTGAATTAATGATCTTTCTTTTCACTTTTCTTATCTTTTAGATATACTTTCCTTAAGGCTAATATTTCTTTCTATCCTTTTTTTCAAGATATCTTTTAATACAATTTATATTTGCAATTTATATCATCAAGATATCTTTTTTAGCCTATATTTTCCTCTATATCTATATCCTTAAGCTATGCAAATACCAAATACACGATCAAACTTCATTCTCTCGTTCTCTGTCTCTCTTCCTCTGGTGGCTTTCAAGTTCCAAGTGTTCAACTTTTCAAAATTTCATACTAGTTTATTACATTATCTTAAAATTTGGTTTTATTACTAATAAAATTTGGGTTTTGGGCTTTATAAATATGTTATAATATCCTAAAATTTTATTAAATGATCTTATTTAACATTATATATTTATATTTGTGAATTATCAAACTGTTGTGTATAAGGCGATCGCCTTCGCCTCTAAGGCGCGCCTAGGCAATCTAGGGGGGCCATCGCCTCGGGTGTCGCCTCGCCTTTTTAAACACTGCATTTTCCTAAAAAATATTCCTGTAATTGTTGTGGGAACAGGAGACAGTGGAGAAGAGGTACTAAAGAAGATGATTATCCCAGTGCGCTGCTTCACTTGTGGCAAGGTAAAATCATAGGAACTTTTGTTAAGTTTTTGGATTCAGGAGCAACAGTTTCTTTTCATCCACAACTTTGAATAATTTAATCATGTTTTCTGGGTCTTATGAGCTGTGATATTCTTTTTTCCTAAGTATTTTTTTCCATTAATCTAAACGTTTCATTTTTTCTGTAGGTGATTGGTAATAAATGGGACACTTACTTGGATCTGCTCCAATCTGATTACAGTGAAGGGTCAGATTCCACATTTTCATTTTCAGAATTAGTTATCTATTTTCTGTTCATGAAGTTATGCTGCTTAAGATTGTTACATGAATATTCAATCGGACAATTCTCATCTTATTTCTGTAAAAAATCCTTTCTGATTTCAGGACCCCATATTCACACTGATGTATAGAAGATGGATTCTAGTAGCCAGGCTTGCGTTAGTCTTTTTCTTCTTTTCTTATTGATTTTGAAAGTAACCATTTGGTTTGAATATCATGTTGTTATTAGGGCTATCCTTTGGTTAATAGTCATAGCATTGACTACCATATGGATGTAATATCGAGAGGGAAATATTTGTATCTATGCTAACCACACTATCATATTCTTGTATGCAATAAATCTTCGTATAAGTGACGTCACTTCTACGTTGGTAGCAGTAAATGCAATTTATCTAGTTAAATTTTAGTTTCTTTTACGGAATGGTATCTTCTTTCAACCTTTGGCTTACAAGATTTTTCTGCCAGATGAATTCTTTTGTTTTCAAGGATTTAATAATCCTTGGCCTTCGTATTCTTCCGTTGTCTCTCAATTAGACTTTTAGCTGAACTCTAGAACTAGTTCCATTCTAATCTTAACATTCTTTGTTCAACTAGCTGTTTTTTGTAGTTTTGGATAAGGCTTGAAATTCTTTGACTTGTGATGTAGATATACTTAATGGCAACATATATTATGCTGGTACAAAGTATGGACTAAAATTCAAGTCTAGTTTAAGCAAAAAAAAAAGTGTTTCTATGAACTGCAAACTAAGCCTAGTTCATTTGCTGATACGTAATCTGTCCCTTTGCAGAGATGCGCTTGATGCTCTGGGGTTGGTCCGCTACTGTTGTAGGAGGATGCTTATGACCCATGTTGATCTCATTGAGAAGCTCCTGAACTACAATAGTACGTCCTTCTCCTCTTTTCCACCTTGGCCTATATCTATATGTATGCTTGGCTCATTGAGATGCTTATGACACATGTTTAAGTGCTTGGCTCATTGATGGAATCATTTCACGACGTCTTTTTTTTTTTATCACAAGTCCTTGTGTTGTTATTTGTTAATGAATGATGAACTTTAATATTGTAGAATAGCTTAAACAGTACATGTGATTGTCTTGGTATAGAATGTGATTTGAGGATTTGCTTCTGTTTTTTTTGCCCTTGTTGGTAGATTTCTTGTATGTGATGCAATGCTCCAACTTTTGTTTTTTGATATGTAAGTTTTCCCTTGAAGTCGATTTGGAATAATGAGTAATGTTTATTAAGAATATATCTAATGGCTTATTCTTGGTTGCATTGGATGTTTGGATCTTCCCACCTCACATTCCTTTTCCTAATACTACTGTTTTTCGTGTTACACAGCCCTCGACAAATCCGACACAAGCTGAGAACAAGCTCATGGAACCAGAAAAACCCCAAAAGCCATTTTAGATGCATTGATCATATGAAGACATGCTCTCATGATTATGGTTGTCTTGTCTACTTAATCTAGTTACCCTAAATCATGCATTTTTATTGTCTTTTTTGGCGTGCCAAAGACACTACTGTATTAGCATTTCTCTTTATTACTAATCCTTGAGCTATCTTTATAGACTTTTATCAGTTAAAAGTGCCGTTTTATAATGACATGGCAAAAGTTTGTAGTGTAGCATGCGTTTTGGATTGATGAACTTCTACTGGGAATGTTAGGATGATCCATGCTTGTAATCTCCGTAGACAATTATGTTTTTGGAGTACTTTTTTTTATTGGAATTTACAGCTTCTTTTTTTTACGACTTTTAGTAAAAAAGAACTGTGAATTTGTGGGACATGCTTTTGTGATGTGTGCTCCACGCGTCGAGTAGGCGCGTGGGCTTAGCATTAATGCATTCTAGCTTTGCTGCACTTGTGAAACATGCCCCCACACCTCATTGGATTTTGCACTGCATTTACCACCTTGGACTTTTGGAAACAACGGTCAAAAAAAGAGGGAAGCTTTTATTAATTGCAATTTGTAGAAAATAAATAATGCATAAACATTTTTACCATTGGCAAAAGTATAAATTAATAAAAAAAAATTAATAGAAGAGTTAATATTTATTGAAAAGGCTATGTATTGTTTTGTTGACAAGTATAGCCCACCAGTTGATGGATCTAAAAAAAGTGTGTAGCTTACAAGTCATAACGAAGCTTATGGCTGATCCAGTGATCCGTCATTGTCATGCAATTTTTCGGTCAACTGAAAAATTTATGAAAATCATCTTACAATACTTTTATGTTATCACACAAACACTCGATTAAAATCCGTGTGTACTTTATAAAGTCGACTGAATGAATTTTATGGTTAAATTGCATCAACGTGTAAGCCAAACGAAGTGTCTAACATGAAATAAGATAATGTAAATAATGGTACATTTTTTATAGGGGAGGATAATGTAAGACATGAAATAAGAGCTGACTTTCAACGCCGATTCCTAAGACAATAAATCAACCACAACAATTTAGAGAACTATCAACAGTTGATTAAGGACGAAATCACATAAGAGGAGAACGAGGTACTCGTTAAGGAAGTGACAAACTTTGAAAATAAGAATGAGTTTTATGGTTAAAATGTATCAACGTGTAAGTCAAACGAAGTGCCTAACATGTGTTTTTATAGTTTTAAGAGGTCAATGTTAAAGGCAGGCAAAGTATATATTTGACAATTAAATTATTATTACGAATAGGTGTGATGAATCAAGAAGCAAAAAATTTGACAATCTGACAAACTGACAAATATCAAGAAGCGGAAAAAAATGGCAGTTGGACAAACCAACACATATTATTACATTGATAAACAAATAAATATTGTATATCATTTCCGCCTATGCATTGTGATATACCAAAGTTTTTCTTACAAAAAAAATAGTTTAGTGAACATGCTTGTTAATCATTTCGGAATTATGCCTCCAAAGCTTTGCCCCAAGTAATCTTCTCTTCTATCCTTATTATTGGATCTTTTGTCAACTGTTATTATTAAAAAAAAGGATAAAATTAAAAATAATTTAAGTTTTTACTCATTTCCTATCGATCTTTTAAAAAAAAAATTGGACACATGTCTAATAGAAAGGGTGAAACAGTAAATGGTATTTTTTTTTATAGGTAAGGATTAGGGTTGGCGCAAGTACTACTCGGACTCGCCTTAGAGCATCCATGAGGGATGAGAATTGGTTAGTTGGGCAATCCACCACCCGTGGGATTCGAAACGGTGACATCAAGGTACTACCTCAAATGTTTAACCGCTGAACCAATTGCTCGAAGGTAATAGATGGTAAATCTAAACTTAGTTGTCTATAAGTTTAGGCATTATTAATTTTCTTTGAGAATTTATAGTTTTTAAATATTTATTCCTTAACTGTTGTATAAAGGCAGAGGGGTTATTTCCCCCCTAGAAAATACATGATTTCATAGAAGAGTTTATTGACACTTGACAATCATATCCCAAGAATAAAACAAGAACATGAAAATAGAAAAGATGGGGGAGGCCACAGCAATAGATGTGTGGTTTGGCTGTATTTGACATGTATATTTGTCTCAAGTAAAAAAAAAAATTATTTCTTTCGACCAAAAAATAATAATTATTTCAAACATCGATGATTATTAAAAAAAAATTCAAATTACGTACTGAGATCTATCAAAGTAATAATCTATCTCAACTGGAACACAACTACTCACTGATCTACGCTAAAACGATATAAATACATTAGAGAATATTCAACTGAATTTGCGGCAAAATTACGGCACTAACGGTAAAGATAATTTTATCTTGATGAATGGTAAAAACTAGAGTATCAGTGTAACACGCCTGAGGCGCGTGGGGCGAATGCGGTTTCAGAATTTTCACCTGCCAACACAGAAACACAGTGATAATGGAAATGGCGCGTGTCCGCGCGTGAGCGAGTAGAGTGAGATTTCAACTGCCACCCATCTCTTCTGTCCATATCATCATCATCATTCATCATCTCCATCTCCATCTTCCTTTCTCCATCTCCTGTGGGTCGTCCCCTTCGTTGTCTTGTTTTTGTTGTTGTTGTTCTTCTTCTTCACTTAAGCTGATTTTTTGCATCCCTGCTTTGATTTCAGCATTTTTGTACCTACTTACTTCTATCCTTCTTTCTTATTGAAGTATAATTGATAAAAGTTCCTGCCTTCATAATCTTTCAGAAGGCGAAAATATAAGCAAAAATTGGCCTTTTACCAAACGCAGAGAAAAGGGTATGGAGTTTTAGTGTGTTAAAAAGCTATTGAGAAAGAAAAGAGAAAAGCTTGGATTTTACAGATTCGCTCGGAATATGTCTCTTTCACAAGGTTTTTGACCCCCTTTATTTCCCCCTCTCTCTCTTTCTTTTTTGCTTTGCTAAAAAGTTGGAAGAACGTGTAGCTCAAAAGGAAATTTTAATCTGATTCTCTTTTTTACCATCTCTCTTTTCCTTTAAAGCCCTTTTCCTGCTGAATTGGGTCTTCCCAACTCCTTTGCTTCCTAGCTGGTAAAATTTGCTGTTAAGTGAGTTTTGCGGAAAGGGGTTTTTGTATTTTGCTGCAATTCGTTCTGAACCAGTAATTTCTTTCTTCCAATCTGCCAAAAGAAAACATCCAAAAATTTGTTGGGTTTTCCTTCAATTGGAGTTGGTGGGAAGTGTTCTAGGAATGAATCTATTAGGTAATTTTATGGCTTGAGTGTAAGCTCCCTCCGGCTTCTTCATTCTTCTATTTTTATATATAAATGTATTTCTTTTCTTATATTGGGTTGGGTATTTTTGGTTGAATTGTTCAGTGGCTTGACGGGTCTTCTTTGACTTTTGTTTCTCAACCTTGGCGAGCTTCTTCTGCTGGTGGCTACCTATGGCGGTTTATGTCAAAATACAAGGGCTCCCATTACCATAAGGAAATGGGGTCATAAAAACGTTGTCAGATTCCTGATCTGGGTCTGATTTGTTTCAATTTTTCAGGTAGGCCATTAATTGCTTCCTCCATTTTTCCTTTTAAATTTTTTCAGTCTTTGTTGGTTAGTTGAGAACAATAATTTGGAACACAGGAACCTGTTCTGGCGTAGATATTTCACCATTTTGGTCTTCTTTGAGGTGTTCAGTTCGGAATAAGCTTGTTAAAAAGTTGTTGCCACCAACTCTGCAACTTCTCTGATTTATCTAGGGTTGCAATTATAGGTAGGTTCTAGGGAAGATGGAGAAAAAAGATGGGAGAAGAGGAGACGATTGGAGAGAAATGGCTAAGAAGATGCTCCCACCTGGGTCTTCTCTACCTGATCGGATTGATAATCCTGATTACTCCATAGCTATTGAATATAAGGGTCCATTGATTTCTCAAGAGGTGCCTAGGGTTAAGCCTTTGGATGTAACTACAAGCTCTATCCCTACTGCATCAATTGCTGAACCACTTACTGATTCACAGAGGCATTTTGTGAACTCTGGAGCTCCGGTAGTTGAACCGATCCCATTGCCTGTGTCTCGCATTGCTGGGGTTACAAATTCTCCTCCTCAAAGCCCTAGGATGTCTGGGAGCTCAGAATCAGAAGTATCTGTCCTGCAAAATCATGAATCTTCTTCGGGTTCGCCTTCTGCTTCTCCAAGTTCTGCCCACAATGCTCAAAGTCGCCATGAGGCGAGGAGAACTCCGGTTGTTACGTTTACTGATGTTGAAAGATCAGAAAGGAAAAACCCGAGTAGGGAGATACCAGTGTATCCTGAATACATTGGAGTTTCAAAGGAAAAGAAGAAAAATAAAAAGAAAATAAAGGTTTGTTGCAGATGTGGAAAGGGGAAATGGGAGACAAAAGAATCTTGTTTGGTATGTGGTTACAAGTACTGCAGTAATTGTGTACTTAGGGCAATGGGTTCAATGCCTGAAGGAAGAAAATGTGTTACTTGTATTGGTAAGCCTATTGACGAATCAAATCGGCCCAAACTTGGAAAGAATTCTAGGGTGCTGTCACGTTTGTTGTCTCCATTGGAAGTTAAGCATATAATGAAGGCTGAGAGGGAATGTTCTGCCAATCAACTAAGGCCTGAACAGTTGGTTGTCAATGGATATCCTCTGAAGCCCGAAGAAATGGCTGAATTACTTGGTTGCCCTTTGCCTCCAAGGAAATTGAAGCCCGGTAAATATTGGTATGACAAGGAGTCTGGTCTTTGGGGAAAGGTGAGTTGACACTATTTTGTTGATATTGTATTCTAGCAAATGTTTCTTTTTTTATACCATTTTCAGGTTTTGTATTGACTTGCGAAAATGGACTTTGTTGCAGGAGGGAGGAAAACCTGATCAAATTATTAGTTCGAATTTGAATTTTACAGGGAAACTAAGTCCTCAAGCTAGCAACGGAAATACTGGAGTTTACATAAATGGGCGAGAAATTACAAGGCTTGAGTTGAGAATATTGAAGGTAAACCCGGAGCTCTTGGACAGGAGCTGTATCATAAATTGCTTACTGTTAAACTTATAAATGCTTTCTTCGTTCCTGTAATTCTTTTAGTTCATGTAGACTTCATTGAAATATACAGCCTACTTATCTACCGTTTCTCTATTTTCTAGCTTGGACTCTTTAGGCACTGATATAGTGAAAAGGTTAACCTGTTGGTAGATAATTTTTGTTTGACATTTCACTAACTATTTTCCTCCTCTTGGCATTATATAGATAATGATTTTTTGTCCCTCTTTTCGAAACTGAGCACTTGTATTGTTATACATGAACTATGCAGTTGGCAAATGTGCAATGTCCCCGTGAAACTCATTTTTGGGTCTATGATGATGGCCGTTATGAGGAGGAAGGCCAGAATAATATCAGGGGAAACATTTGGGAGAAGGTAGGCGATGCACTGACAAACTCTTAGCCATTTTTACCATTACTATAGATTCTCTTAGGAGATCACTTAAATTTGTCACTCAAACATCATATAGGCGTCAACACGGTTCGTTTGTGCTTTGTTCTCTTTACCTGTTCCCCATGGCCTGCCTAATGGGACAAGAGATGAGCCCAGTGACTATTCTGTGCTTCCAAGTTTTCTAGAGAAGAGACGAGTCCAGAAATTGCTTCTTCTAGGACTTGATGGTTCTGGAACCAGCACCATTTTCAAGCAGGTACAAACAAACAGTCTGATTTATTTGCTCCTTTTACCTAAAAACCATCAGAGACGACCCTTAGATAGAATAGGCAAACGAAACATCTAAACAGAATCATTGTTTTTGCAAAGTAATAACTATCTATAGAATATCTGTTATTTTGAATAGGCTGTGAACGGCAGCAATCTAGTGGTTAACACTGTAATAATTATCCCAAACCAAAAAGGGAAGTGAATGGAAGGTAGAAGTGACACCCTACATTTGGTTTTACAAGTGAAAAAGGAAGCTGCTAAGTACTAGAACTTAATTGTATGCATTTTTTTTATGTAGGGATATAATTTTGTTGACAGAAGTAATATCTATATTTGAAACATGGCTAACCCGAAAGTTAGATGGTAACCATTCTGTGTTGCAGTTTCTGATCTTTCTTCTTTTGATGCAATCAGGCTAAGTTTTTGTATGGAAACAAGTTTACTTCAGAAGAACTCCAGGATATTAAATTAATGATTCAAAGCAACATGTACAAATACCTTAGTGTATTACTTGATGGAAGGGAGCGCTTTGAGGAGGAAGCTTTGGCAAGATTGAAGAGTTCCCATGATGAAAGTCGCATAACAGGTAATATTCCTCATGTAACTATACCTCTCATGTTTTCACTGTGAAGTATGAAATTATCAATACCTGCTATTATTGAGGACCAGAAGGAATCAGATTAGTAGTTTCTTATACTGTTGAGATACTGAGAATTATTTTGATACAAATACCCTTTGTATGGTCAATTATTTAAAAAAGCAGTTGATATTTCCTACTTTCTCATTCTAGTAAGATCAGCTTCTTTCTTTCTATTGTTCGTTGGTTCCCCATGGGAAATCCTTAATACATGTTTGATGAAACTTTTGGGATAACTATATGATCAAGCTCATTCCCTTGCTTGAAATGAACACTCGTATATTCCTTGATATATTGTTCTAGAATCTTACTAATACCTATGTTTAATAATTCTACTCTTGCTTTTACAGGAGAGGAGGCTAAGGCAGAGTCCGAGAATGCAGTCCAATGTATTTATTCAATAAACCCAAGGTTGAAGCATTTTTCTGACTGGTTACTGGACATTATCGCAACTGGAGATTTGGATGCTTTCTTTCCAGCTGCAACACGTGAATATGCTCCTTTAGTTGAGGAAGTGTGGAGGGATCCTGCCATTCAGGCGACTTTTAATAGAAAAGAAGAGCTTCATTTCCTTCCTGATGTTGCTGAATACTTCTTAAGCAGGGTATGCTAAACATCAATTCCTCTTCTAATTTGTTTTACCCTCCGTATAAAATGCGGCCCATTGATGTTTGGATTACGGTAGTATATCTTAGTTAACAAAATATTTTGATGTTTTGGGTGAAAAAATACTTGTTTTAAGTGTTTTATTTCTTTGGTATTATCAATCCTTGGCAAGTAAAACTCATGTTTTGTGTCTATATTGTTGTGAAGGCAAGTCAATAGAGATATTGGAGGGTGAAATGAACTAAAATTGAAAGATTGCAACCCTTATTGTTCTAGTGTTGTGTTCATGTTGTATTCATCTCAGATAATCTTAACGTGTGCGTAACCATGTATGTAAATCTTTGTGATGTTGAAATTTCCTTTTCAGGCGGTGGAGGTGTCTAGTAATGAATACGAACCATCAGAACGAGACATTTTGTTTGCAGAAGGAGTCACTCAAGGGAATGGTCTGGCTTTCCTTGAGTTCTCTCTTGATGATCACAGCCCCATGTCCGAAACCTATACAGAAAATCTGGAAGCTCAACCGCCACCACTCAACAGGTAACAAATAATTTCATTGATCAAAATTTCATATTCTAGTACTATCATCTAATTTGAATAGAGTTATGGATTGGCTGCATTTCCTTATACTTTTTTTTTTTATCATGTTAAATTCATGTTCACAGTTGTTCAGAGTTTTATCTTGTAGAACACCTTTTGCATCATAGGATTTTGGTATATCACACTATTTACTAATTAGTAACCTAGTGGTGTGTTCTTCCCATATCATTATAAAAAAAATTATCTTCTTTTTTTCACACTTACCATGCACAAAAATGTCCATATACATACAATTGTCATTATAATGATATGGGAAGAACATAGACTTGGGTTTTTCTTTCTAGTCCATACTAATCTGAATGGATTAACCCTAGGAAATCATCTATAAAATTAATAAACAATTAGTTAGACTTAATACACTTAACTTGGAATAATTAATGTATGCTCAGGTACCAATTGATAAGGGTAAACGCTCACGGGATGAACGAGGGATGCAAGTGGGTCGAAATGTTTGAAGACGTACGAGCTGTAATCTTCTGCATTTCCCTAAGCGACTACGACCAGATGTCTCTCGACCCGAGCACCTCGGTTTCCAGTATCCACACTGGCAACACCAGCGGGACCCACAACAACCTCCACAACAAGATGATCCAAAGCAAGGAGCTTTTTGAGGCCATGACTCGTCACCCTTGCTTTGCAGAAACGCCCTTTGTGCTCGTCCTAAACAAGTACGACGTCTTTGAGGATAAGCTCACTCGGGTTCCCTTAACCGTTTGTGACTGGTTCGGTGACTTTAACCCGGTTAGGACGTCGAGCAATAGTCAAACGTTGGCGAACCAGGCGTATTTTTACGTGGCTATGAAGTTCAAGGATCTTTATGCTTCCATTACCGGGAGGAAGCTATTTGTGTGGCAAGGAAAGGCGAGGGACCGACTTAATGTTGACGAGTCGTTTAAGTATGTGAGGGAGGTTCTTAGGTGGGATGAAGAGAAGGAAGAGAATTACTATGGAGGACCTGAGGATTCGTTTTATAGTACAGATATGAGTTCTTCTCCTTATGTTAGACAAGAACAAGAGGAGGAGAATTAGCTGTTGCAGATGATCTGGTGAAGATGTGCAAGAGTTGTTCATTTTGTTGAGGGTTGTGTATGCAATTGTAAAATGTAATATGGTTGGTGTTTGTTTATCTTGTGATTGGAAAATAAACTTTGGTTTTGTTGTATTGTAATGTAACTTTCGGTTGTGGAAGTAAGAATTCTTTTTTCCTGAAAAAAAAAATCAATTGGTTGGTGAATGCTTGGTTCGCTGTGGTGGACTGAAACTGATAAATACTGAATTCTAATTTCAACCCAATGTATAAGATAAACAAAGTGTCCTAACAATGTCAAAAAGTTCTTATAATTAGACAGCTTAGACACAGTTGCGAATGGGTAAATTCTCTGCACCAAGAAAATACAATTCCTGAATGGAAAAAATCGAGATCTGATACTCTCAAATGAAAGATCCATAACCATAACATAAGAATAATTCCGTCGTGGATTCACAAAAATCCATTAATTCAATTTGGCAACAACTGTTACATGAAACAAAGAATTCTAGTAAAGAGATAAAAGTTTAGGATGCAATAAGATCTGGAGTTTCAGCTTCGACGGATAACAATGCAGTGTGAACTTTGCCCACCCAGCTATCTAGCCGATCGCGCAATGATTTGATCTGCTGAAGCCCCAGAACTCTAGGCTGCACCCATGAAACGTGAACTGTTCCTTCTACTTGATCGATGATCCCCTCTATAAGATGAACCTGCATTTACATGCAAAACAGATTTGTCAAAACTGCTACACGAATCAAAACTATCCAATATTCGAGCTTGAAATAACCCAAAGACTGCAAATATTTTTTCACAGAAGACAAGTGCTTTTTTCTATTTGTAACCCCAAAATGATTGGACAGATTAAAATCCATTCATGAAGGTATCCAACCACACTATACCTAGTTGCGAATCTTATACAAATCCTATGATTCATCCAGGATTTTCAGAAAACTGCTTGCTTGATTATTTTAGAGAATTTGTTGGGTTATCATAAAATCCAAGAGAAATGAAACAGTTTAATTTAAACTACAAGAGTAGGGCATCTTACAGAGAGGCTTTTCATGAGAAGATACTCAACATCCTCTATTGAAAGCCTGGTTTGCTCAGCAATGACTTTCAAAGGAATAGTTCGATCCTCTGAGGGGCGGCTGCAAAAAATAGCAAATAATAATATTTTAAAACACTGGGCATCTTTTTGACTGATGTGAATGGACTCTAATTCTACAGAAAGAGCTTAGCTAGCCAGTAAAAAAGCAACAGTTTTGACAAACCTGAAAATGATTTCCATCAAGCAAAGGATATTTATCTTCTCAAGAAGCTTCTTTTGATTTGCCACCAGTGCTGGTTGGGCATTTAGAGCATCTTTGTGAACATTACAAAGTTCCTGATATCGAACTAAATCACCAGAGTTGAACGCCTGGATAATGTAGTAGAGCCACTCTACCTTGGTGCCAATAAGACTCTTAATCTGCGGAGAGGCATATGTATCAATAGCAGATAAGAGGAACATGGAGAGTAATAAATTTTAGTTCTCTTCATAAGCCCCTAAGGCAAGTGTGATTAAGGTATAAAGGAACCAATCAATGAATACAGCATATTGCTAACAGAATTGAATAGATTGATAGTCTACTACTCTACACGCATCCTAACGTACCTAGTGTCAAACAAGGGAAGGGGAGAGGAAATGAATTAAGATAAAATTCATAGTGAATTATTTTGTTACTAGTTTCTTTCTCCTTTACAGCAGTCAAAAATGTGATAGAATAATATAATTCCTTTGCAAGTTAACAAATCAAAAAATTAAACTGGGAATGCCTAGTGTTTTTGCTTAAACCCGGAAATAGCTCGTGTTGGGGGGCAAACCTCAGGCTTCGCAAAATAAATTAGTATGATCTTTCATGAAACATGACCACAATCAAGGGATCCAAACAAAAAAACACCAAAAACACCGATATTGAAAGCGTAAGAATTTGAAAAAAATACTTAAGAAGCCAGACATCTTACAATTGGATGTGCAAGCAGCTCCCCAAAGTTGTAAATATTGTCTCCCAACAACGCAGACAGTGACAAATCAAATGCCAGGTCCTGCAAATTACAGAAAGATGGACCACATTAAAATAACAAGAATTATCTGCTATTGGCAGAGTATATGAGGTCTTCTAATCAGGTTACACAGAAAAAGAAAAGTTGCAGTAGGCAATTATTATTCAGAAAAGACACTTAGGATACCACAGGACCTTCAACTTCACTCACGGCGTTGAAATATATTACATAATTAAAACATTATATACATTCAGCCTCTGAGATGGACTTAGTCCCTACATCAATTTTGGTGCATTCTAACTAAATTCAGTTATTATTGTCACATAGCTGAATTTCAGTTTTTCTTGGGTCTATCGGTCGTACCCCCTTTCCCCTGGGCAGGGGTACCCCCATCTTGACCCCCCAGATTCCGCTGTAGCGGAGCCTCACTGAGTCAATGAGGATGAGGATACATTCAGCCTCTATCATATAGTGTTTAAAACATTACTAGGTATAGGAAACACCAGTCGCCATTATCCACATGCCAAAGCCCTCTAATCAAACTACCAGCACATGATACAGAGAAAAAGTATTACAAACATATGTAACCAAAATTGTACAAGAGCAGTGTTTCCAAAGCTGCAGGAGGGAGAAGGAAATAGCAAGATTCCCCATGAGTTCACTTAAGTGGTAAAATGGAATTTGGAATATTTTTGTGCTTTACCTCAGCAATTAGCATGTTATCGAGGAAGAATTATATTGTTCAAATCAATCCACAAAGAATCATATTTCAAGACATCCGAGGAATGGTTTCACAAGGCAAGCTAATCCAGCCGCTGCACTAAATAATGGAACTGAATCACACCCAGGAAAAGAACTTTTACTAGACAATGGCACCAATAGTGATGGCAAATTTCACAAAGCGATGATGACATGCCACATGTATATAAAGAAAAATATGCAGTGGACTTGAAGAAATATGGTAGAAGGTATATAACCAAAAATAAAACTTCTGCCTAAAAACAGCTTGAGAACTGTGCATATTTCAAAAAAAAATATTTAAAAAATGACTTGATTTGCATAAGCAAAACATACATACCAGCTTAAAAGAATCGGACAGAGAATCCACTGAGGTGTAAGCAAGATATAGAAGAGCATTTTTGTAAAAATCAGCAAACTCTTGGTGTGATTTGTAGTACTGAGAAGACACCCAGTAGTAGCTTGCATACACTGATGGATCAATATCAGTCATACTATCAAGAGTTGTTTTCCCATCATCTAAAAACTTCTTGCATTCTTTTGGCTCTCCATGCTCAAGTCTAAACAAGGCAATCTGCATCTTTGCGTAAAGGATAGGCTCCTCTATACGCATCTCTCGTGTTTCACGAAGCTTTTCAATAACCCCTTCAAGATATCTAATAGCAGCATCTTTCTCTGCATATTGTCGAGAAACTATGACAGCAAAATGTGCAAGCTTGAGAAGGTTGATCTTCGTCTCAAAATCTGTGATGAAATTCTGGTAAAATTGTATCAGAGCATCTCCAGCCTGAAACCAAAATAAATATATGAAGTGAATACACACTGCCTTCTTGAAGATATTATTCATGCCTAAGAAAGTTTTTCCAGAGTGTGGAAACAGATAAATACTAATTAAACATGTGTAAGCATCTATTTATTAAAATATCAGCTAAAAACGAATCAAATACAAAATAACTTAAAATCCGTCTCATCCTTTGATGAAGTATTATGCCAACAAACACACGTTATCAGACTTGTCATATCTGGGAAAGAGTTCTACCAGACTACCTAGTGGAGAATTTTATCAAACATTTTGAGTATTTTTTACCTCATCAACTTGCATGAAAATCTTTATGGTATTTCTCCGCAAGTTTTACCAACCAAAATGGGGATTATATCCTTTCTCTAAAAGGTGCTCTTCCTCTTCCATTTAAACAATTCACCAAAGATTAATTATATCCTGGAAACCTATTTAACAAACTTAATTCAAATTAGTTCCAATATCTAGACTAATAGACTATCACAATATACTTGCGAACTAAAGACAGACTAGGTCATACACTGACTGACATTCTGCTAGCAATCCACCGATCAACAAACAGCTTCTTCTCTGATTACTATTCTCCAAATAAAAATAAAAATAGAAACATTCAGACATAATAAATCACATTGGCAGCCTGGAATAATAAGTTTAGCAAATGATCATCCCAGCAATTCTGTAAGCAACATCAATCATCATGGAACAGGTTAGCAAATCCAACCATCAAATTATCATCACAATAATTCTCCTCCATCTATTGACCAAACCCCATTTTTCGACCAAACCTCGCAAGATCTAACCTTTTATCTCCAAACAACGGTCACAGACCAAGAGAGGGAAAAAAATGAAGCACAATTTTTGCTTCTTATAATAAAACAAAAACTTGGCAAATCACAGTCAATCCAGAACACAGCAGAAGGACCTACGCGTCACCAAATTCTGAGAAAAAGAAGTAAAAACTGATCGAGAAACACGGAAAAGTACAGGGATAAAGAAAATTGAGACCTGAAAAACGGCGAGAGCGACGAACTGCTCGAGCTTCTGAGTAAGCTGGTGCCAGAGCTTTTTCTGGTACAGATCCGCGAGTGTGTTGTACCAGTCGGCGAGCTCCGGTTGCGCGTTTCGGAGAGATTCCAGGTATTGCAGAGCAGCCATGGATTCGCCGGATTCAACCACGGTTCCGATTCAACAGAAGATGAGAAGAAGACTGGAAATTGGGTTTACAAATCTCTCTTTCGTCTTTACGGCACGGCCTTTCTCGAGTCCTCGGTGCTGGAAGAAAACAAAGCGATGGGAGGTTTCGTTTTTGCCTTTTTGTGGGCTTTGGATTTTGGAGTGGATATTGGGCCGCCGAAATTAAGGAGGCCTGTTTACAATTAGACTTTTTTCCATGGGCATTGCCCCGTATTATTAAAACCTTTGATTATTGTGAGATTGTCTCATTCAATTTCAATATTTGTAATTTCTAGTCTCTTAGCTTCTCGTATACTTCTCGGACTGCTATTGTTTCTGCTTGAAGGATGGATATATTTCCGTGTTTTTTAGCTCCTAAACCTACAATTTCAGCATTATGGTTTCTAATAACAAATTTTGAGGAAACCGTACTTTGATTATATTTCGAGCCATCAAAATTTAACTTAATGATGTTTTGAGGTGGTCTATCCCATTGATTTACAAGTTTCTTTCTTTTTTGTAGAATCTGATTTGTTTCTATCTTGACTTCCTCATCTTCTTTCTATTTCTTTGTTTGTTCCCATTAGGCGATATGATTTTTTGTATATTGTTCGAGGTTTTGAATCACGTCATTAGAAGATTGTTGAAAGACTAATTTGTACAATTAGACTTCAACCTCTTTTTGTATTGACAAACAAAAATGATAAAAAAAAAAGGGCAAAATACATCTACATACGTGAACTTGTACGTCTTTGATATCAATCAATCAATCAATCTACATACTAAAGAAGGAGCCTCATGACACATGTCATCCCCTCATTTATTTCGCTTATGTGTCAAGCCGTGGTTAACTCTGCATAATATGTGGCGCCACCTAATATCCACATATTCAAGCATCTTAAAAAATATTAAATACACATATTTATCTCTTAATTCCATAACCTATTTTGTACTTATCCGTTAATCTTAATTAATTTATACTTATCCTTTCACCTCTTCTAACTAATTAACCTACGTGAACTAAAAAGATTTGCACTTTATCTTTTAACCTAAATTAATTAATATTAAATTAAAAAGATTTGCAACTAACATATTGATTTTAAGATTCTAAAACTAACCTACAAATTAACGTGACTAACATATTGATTTTAAAGTAATTTTATCTTTTAATACTCTAACCTAATCTAACACATTGATTTTTTAACGAGATATATTCATTCTTATCTAAATTAGTAAAAAATAATACCTAGATTTAATATATATTTATGCAAATTTTTTATTTCTCCTTTATACACTACATATTTTCTTCCATAATTATATATTGACACTAATTTAATCAAAAATATTTAATATTAATCATACTTTTAGATAAATTTAGAAAGAAGTTATTTAATTTTCTCGCTTTTCAAGTTGATATTTTACGTACATTTTAATACTACCCTTCTCAATTTATTAACTTTAGAAAAAACAAATAAAAGTAATTGATTTTTTTCATATTATACATAAATATAATAACAAAACAAACTATTTTAAAAAAAAATTTATTTTTAAAATATATTAATATATTATTTATAAATAATCAACCCCGTACATGGTACGGGTACTTATGCTAGTGTTCAAATCTATGTATATATATAAAAGACGCAATGAATAAGGCCACTATGTTGCGCCACCTAGGATTTTCCTACGTGTCGTTTCCACGTTAAGCCACCTAGGATTTCGCCACATAGGATTTTTTATTTTTGGAATTTATATATGTTGATATTATTTAGGATAATATAGAAATAAGATAAATTAATCAAGGAAAGATTCTATCTAAGATAAAGAGGTTATCTATTATATATTAGGAATTATGATAGATCTAAATATTTTATCTAAAATTAAAATAACTCATAGAACATTAGATATTATATATTTAGATAGAGCTATTAATTTAGTTTTTACAAGTATATTTCTATCTATTTATATGAAAAAATTAAATTCGATTTTTATTTAAAATTAAAGAAAATTATTTTATCTTTATTTTTATCTATTTATGTAAGAGATTTATCTTAAATAAATTTTGATAAAAATAAAACTTTCAATCTAGATAATTACTTGCCTGAATTGACTTTTTATATAAAAAAATTATGTTATCTTTTCCTTAATTTTCCTTTTGAATTATTTATGTAAATATAAATTATTTTCTTATCATTAAAAAATCCATTCTTTATTTATATTTTTTCAGCGTTTCTTATTAAGCATATTTTTATACTTTAAAGAATTTTTATAAAGAATTGAATTTGATAAAAATAAACATTACAAGAATTTAGATTATTTTTACCTTTTTATATTTTTTGTAAGAGATTTTTAAAATTAAATAATTCTAATCCAAATAAGTTTTATTTATATTTTTGCATAAATAAATTATCATTAAGCCATCAAAATTATAGTGAACTCACCTTAATAATTTTGGCCCCGTTTCACATGACACCAATTGTATAATTTTATATAATTTTTTTCTAATAAATAAGTTTTTTAAATTAAATTAAAATCATATTAATTAATTAAGTATTAAATTCATATAGTCGTGCAAGGCACGACGGGTATAGCTAATAAATACCTAAACTTGATATGTTCCAATAAACACCTAAACTTGATAGATTTTGTTCAACTTCACACATCTTATTTTCGTGAAATTGACGCGCGCTTATGTGACCCTACAATTTGACATCTAAGCGCTACATAATCCTATTTTGTTACCCATGGCCATAATCGCCAAATAAGCCCATAATTTTTGCCACATAAGCCCCAACTAGATATTTTTATTAATTTTATTAAATTTTAATAAAAAAATGTACATTATATGACACTATTCAACATCTTCTTCCCCATCTCTACCCAGATGTGCAACTATTTTGTTTGCCCCAAATTCGTCGGTCACCACTCCTGTTTCACATCTCCTCTTTTTTATGAAAAACGGGTTCTCATATAAAAAAAAAATTATACGAAAAAATGCAAAATTTTATGAAAATATACAAAATTTTCCATACTAATTTTTTTTATATAGAAAAATATAAATTTTTTTCTATGTAACGAGGAATTTAACCGGGTAAATTTGTGGCTCCGCCCCTAGCACATATTGAGAGGTACTTGCTTTCAGATGCATCATTACAATTTCTAGTGATTTCGCAGCTCTTCTTAGGCGTTAATGTGGTAGAGCAAGCCTCGTAAAATTTGATTGCCTTTTGCGAGATATTCAAGTATATAAGATCTGTTAATACATGTCAAAATTAGGTTCTTAGTGATAAATCTAATTTTTGCCACAGATGCTGATGGTGAATATGACGTTCGTTGGGACAGTTTCAAGCGACTTTCAGAGATTGACAGTGTAGAAGAGGTGAGCAATTCAGTTAACTATTTTCTTTTGGCATCTCCGGTTGATAAGAATGTTTAAATAAATTTAACTGTACAACATTAAAGAATCATCTCCCTTGACACACGATCATAGGTATTTGGCCAACCAAGGGATCTCCTTACAGTCCTTGAGAGCAAAAACAACGTCATCACTGCAAACAGTCAAGTAAACACATCAAAACCAAAAAAAAAAAATGCTAAACGATTGTTGTTAAATCTTGGTACCAGACAGATTCAGCACAACCTAGCTTGTCAAAAAGTGAACTTACTTGGGGAAATTGAGTTGCAACTTTTGCAGTCTGTGCTTATAACCTGGCTCACATAAAATGATCCGGGTTTCACCAAGCTTAAACCTGTACAAACAAAACCTTCCCACTGTAAGTTTTAGGAGTTAAAAGCATCAAGATATGTGTTCTACATTATGAATGAATAGTAATGCCTGCAATTACTTACCCGACGCGAAGCAACATATCACATCCAGGAAAGTTCTCCCCATTGCTTGCACAGAAGTTGGACACGGTGATTACCAGCTGCATTTGTATGAGTCATAATATGATCAGGCTTGAAAATGAGGAAGAATAGAGAATGGCTCAAGAGGTTTGACCTTCTCAAAGGTAGTCTCACTCATTCCTGTTTTGTAAAAGCTCATACACCATAGCAGTCAAAAATATCTTGCAGAATTTGCAGGACTGCTTCATCACCTGCAATAAGGATAAATTGATATTCCCAATGTGTAAGTGTAAATCATAGAAAACAATTTTCTACAAAAAAGATAAAACCGCCCCTCTGATTCCACTTATCAGCAACCCAACTTCAGAACCCTAGACTAGTAAAGTGAACATCACCCACACATCAACTAGTTTATCAACGATAAGTGGCATTCAAAATCAGTTTCGTTTTCTAGCAACACTAGTTTATTCATCCTCGAGGACAACTTTTAAAAATAGAATACAAATTCCTTTATGTATATAGTCTAGGATGCAAAATAGATGGAATTGGTTGGTATGATAGATGGAATTTGTATAGTGCGACCGTTACCAGAATATGTGGTGCTTGGAACATTTCCTGAATAGCTGCTTCTACCTCTGCCATTCCAACCAAGGCTTTAAGATCAGAAAGATTGAAAAATATCAGTTAACTGCAGGGAAAGACAAACCATGATAGTTCAGAGACAATGTTATAAGAAGCCAACAGCATTCAATGACAAATTCCGGCACCCATAAATTGGACATACCAGCAGGGGTAGAATGGGGGATTTTGGCTTGATTCTTAATACGATAATCTGCAACTTCTGCAGCTCGCCGACATATTTCGAGAGCCCGCCTGGCATCACCTGAAATGGCTGCCACCTGAATAGACAAGCACAGAATATTAGATAGAAAGAACACGTTGCACCTGTAGTGATGCAAATGAATAATAAAAAGTATAACCTTTCTGGAGGCAAACTCTACAGCCTGTTTTTCAAATGCATCAATTCTTTTCAGACGGCTCAAAATGATTTCTTGAAGTTGTTGGTAGTTGTAGGGACCAAAGCAAATCCTCTGAATACCCAGCCGGCTAGAAATACGAGGAAGCAGCTTCTCAGGAAGATCCATCGTATTTGCTATGCCTGCATTTTAGGTTTATAGTGGGACCTATTATTTCTGTGACTGTTTTATGCCAAGGGTTGCCAAAATTAAATGAATTGACAACCATAGTGAAAATAAAGCAACTAGTTTACCTATTACCACCAATTTGGAATTTGGTTTATTGGGCCAATCAAGAATGTTGTATAAAACCTGATTCGAAAGTTAGTTGAATATAAAGGTTTATAGATTCTATTGGTTCAGTGAGTACAAAATATTCAAACATAACTTGTTCTTTTCCCCTTTGAAATAAATTACTTACTGATTGGTTTCTTGTTACAAGAAGATCCAATTCATCAATAAGAAGAATACATGGCTTGTTTTCCCCTTTGTCAATTTGTTTTCCTTCTGAAAAACGTTCATTCAGAAAGTGCAAAGCCTTCTTCCAGCTCACTCTGTGACCACTCAGTGCTTCATATATAACCTGAGAGGAGGTCAAAATCAGATTCAAGGGAATGCTAATATTGTCGCTCACATTTTTTTTTTAATGCATACCTTGTATATATTCTCTGGGGATGACAATTTTAGGCCGTTGATCTCCACAAAACTATAGGGTTTGATATTTCCAGCCTCAACCTCAGACCTTAAGCTCCTCATCACTGAAAGTACACTCATTGTCTGCAGTTTGTTGCACATGAAACATGTCAATTTAATCTGAAGTGCATTCAGGAAAATGAACTGTTTACACATATCTCAATCAAGATTAATAATAGGTGAATTATCTTGACCTTGCCAGTTCCAGGAACACCGTGAATGTAGAGGCAGCGCCCAAGACACTGATCATCACATACAGCAGCTTTCACGAATGCAGTGATTTCCTCCATTTCTCTGGAAGATACAGAGTTATTTTTATTAGGATGTGTTATAAGAAACAAGATTAGGAATTGAAAGCCTATCGTTGTTTATCATACTTGTTGCGGCATGGAAGAGACTTTGGTAAAGTTGCCAATAGCAGGGTTTGTTTAGCCTTTTCAATTTCAGTTTGCTTGTGGCACCTGATGAGCTGGGGAATCATTTTTGTTCCTATCTTCTGCAATCCATAAATCCACCCTTTTTTTGAATTCTGTTGAGATGTAATTGGTCAGTGGTTTACTACAAAATCTACAGAGTATGCACAGAAAAGAACAACTCATAAAGGGCATGGATCATACTGCAGCTATCTCACGAGATGAAGGTTCAGACAGTTTTCGTTTTGCACTTTCTTTTTTGAAGTCTGAGTCTTCTTCCTGATCAGACTCTGAATCCACACTAGAATTCCAATCTTCATCACATTCATCTTTATCATCATCCTACCAAATTGGAAACTATCATAATCAAAATTGTCCAATGATAGGTACCAAACATTTGGGAGTACGCCAAGTTATCTGAATTGCTCACCTCTTCTAGACTGTCAATCTTTGAAAGCCGCTTGAAACTGTCCCAACGAACGTCGTATTCATATTCACAAAAGAAAACATCGTCTCCTTGATTATTAGCCTTCTCAAACTCTTTGGGGAGCAACACAGAGCAATGCCTGATGATAGATTCCATCTATATCAACAACCACAGCGGACTAGTTAAATTGTTGCCACATGAAAAAGGAAAGACTGGAAAGACAACAATAAAGCATCATTAAACATTTAAAGCCCAATTTAATCTCAAGTGTCCTCTTTGGACTAGATTCCAGTGTATCCTGAAACTTGAAGAATTGATCTTGCTAGTATGTATAAAATTACTATGAAATAATGGAGCTAAAATATGTATAAGAAGTAAGAACTATATGAAAGTCTCGTGCCACTGTTTTATTTGCCTACAAAATTAGAGATTACATACCTCAGCATCAGCATAGTCATTTGTTAGGTACAGCTCCCTCCTTAAATTATGAGGTTGCCTTCCTGAGGCGGTTTCTTCAGGAATTATGTACCAGTGTGCTTTAAACCAAAATGTGCCATCCACTTCCTTCCATATACTGCAAGAGATTCACTTTCAAACTTTTATAAACCATAAACATATGTCCAGAAAGACCAAGTGAAGTCAGTTCAGATTACACAAGAACAATCCAAGTATAGATGATCCAAACACAAATCCTTAATCAATTTAGCTCCATCACTAAGAACCTAATTTTGACATGTATTAACATATCTTATATACTTAAATATCTCGCAAAAGGCAATCAAATTTTATGAGGCTTGCCTTCTTTCATGAAAAAATCTACCACATTAACACCAAAGAGCTGCAAAATCACTAGAAATTGTAATGATGCATCTGAAAGCAAGTACCTATCAATACGTGCTGCCCATAGATCACTAGAAAGGAGCTTCTCTCTCGAAATGTATTTTAATTGAATACTGTATTATTTAAAAATTGTTTTCATTATTTATTGAAATCTTGTCCCAAATTTAGATTAAAATTATTAAAATGTTAATTTCGATTAAATTGAATATTTTAATTTTTTTGTTAAGATATTAACTAGTAATACCCGTCATGTCATGCATGACTATTGCTTAATATTTTTTTGTTAGTATTTTTTTATTATTATTTAAGTACAAACTAACATCATTAATCAGTTTTTATGTAAAATTTTCAATTTATAAATAATATTAATAAATGAGATAATATTTAATTTTCATTGAACTATTGAATATGGTAAGTAATAACAATAAACGAGATAATAACCTTATAAAATTTCACGAATGTAAATACGAAATATAGTAAAAATATTTCCTCGTTAATAACATAGTTGATTTAATTTTTATTAAATAGTTGAATATGGTAAATAATATTAACAAAGGTTAAGCATCTTGTTTTAGAAAGATTTGCTATTTTTTATTTATTTAGAGATTTAAATCTTTTTTACGACGGGTTTATTCGTTTCCTTTTTAGTTTTTAGGGTTTTAGTTTCTAAAACCGGAAAGCTTATCCTATGCCCTTAGGGCATAGGTTAGAAAGACCGTATTAACAATGATGAAAGAAATGGTAAAGATTGAACGAATAAGTGCTCGTTTGGTTAAGCATAGAAAATGTACTTCCTAGGAAATTAAATCATGTGAAATTAAATCACGGGAATTAAATTTCATAGGAATTGTGTAAAAGTGTTTGGTTATAAATATTTTTGTAGGAATTAAATTTCTACATTTTGTTTGGTTAGATTTGAAAAATTGTGGGAATTTGTATAAAGTTACTATCATAACCTTAATTTATGAAATGTGATTGGTTGATTCATGGGTATAATAGAGATTTTACAAATAAATAAATTTAAAAGAAAAAATAATTATAGAAAAAAGGGTGGAAGTAGATCTTACCTACCCCTTCCTTGGTAATTATAATTCCTCCATTTTGTAGGAATTGGAAATCATGAGAATTGGACTTCCTAGGATTTTTGGTTGAATTTTTTCCAACCAAACACAGATAATAAATCACACTTCCTGGGATTTTGCAAATCATGGGATTTTACTAGTGAACCAAACAAGCACTAAGTTTTTTTTTCCTTTTTTGATTTGTATTTGTGTTTTATTTTTATTTTCCTTTCTAAAAAAAATAGCAATCTAAAAGAAAGCTAAGTTAAAAGAAATGGTAAAAAAGGGCACATGATGAATTAGGATAGAAACTTGGAGTACCACGTTTTTCTGAACACCGTTCGAAAAAACAAAAAGTTAAGGGATATCATCCGAAATTTCCCAAAAACAAATCATGACTCCAAGCGGAAGGCGAAATGATACTCTTGTGACTTCCTTGTAAAGCAAAGTGAAAACAAAAATGGGGCAAAAAAAGGCCACCACCTTATTAACTACTTCACTCCTTATATAAATGCACTTTCAAAGCCTTGGTTTTGTGTATGACCAAAAAAAAACTTTGTTTTGAGTTATGTTTGTGCAAAATCACTTTCAAAGCCTATCAACTTAAAAGGAAGAGTAATGTGTTCATTGTACATGAATACATGATATGGGTTCAAATCCTACATACCCTAGAAGAGTAAAATCATATTTTTTTTTTCTTTTTGTATTTGTCTTCGTAATCATAACACTTGAAAAATCAAATAATGTATATGATTTAAAACAGAAATCGTAAAAAGACATTTTGAACCTAAGCTCACAAAACCATAAACTGAAAGAATAATGTTCCTTAATCAAAAGACATGAATGAAATTAAACAAACAATTATCATGAATTAAAAAATTCATGAACCATAAGATTTACTTTGATATGCTTGGTTGACTAAGTTTGTTTTTTCTCTCGTACTTTTAGGAATTTTGGTTGACTTAAATAGATGAGCCATAAAACTAAACAAAGACATGTTTGGTTGACAAGTTTTTTTTTTTACTCCTAAATTTTAGTTGAACATAAGTAATTTCTAGGAAGTTGCATTGCGGAATTTAATTTCCTATGAAGTGGAATTCGAGTGATTTTGGAAAAATGTGTTTGGTTGAATAAGCATGTTTAATGATTGTGCTTTGGAAGAACTTAAATTCCTAAAAAAAAATCAATCTTTGTGCTTTGGAGTACATATATACTTCTACTTCCTACAAATATTTAAATTCATGGGAATTAAATTGCTAATCAAACAAGTCCTAAGAGCATTTTTAGTTGAATTATGGTTTTAAACACCAAAATTCTCAAGTCAGATGTACTAGTATAATAATTGCATACCAAAACCAAAATTCTCATAGCCACCAACTCCCTATCCACCAAGCTCAAGCCAAGCCTTCATAAACGCAAAAATTGTAATCCTTGTGACAAAAGATAAATCATAACTCCAAGTGGAAGCGGAAATGATACTCTTGTGACTTCCTTGCAAAGCAAAGTGAATACAAAAATGGAGCAAAAAAAAGGCCACCACCATATTAACTACTTCACCCCCTATATAAATGCACTATAATCTCTTACCCACAAACACTCCTCAACACACACACAAGGAATCACAAGATGGGAGTTTCAAAGTTAGGTATCAAGGTCTCCACTCTCATCCTAATTCTCTCCATTCTCACCTCCTCTGCAACACGCATCATTGCTCCTCGCTCAGCTGACGTGGCACCCACATCACTCCATGGCTCCAAGCCTCACCGAGCGTTGCCAAGGAAGCCATGGATGAACCATGGAAGCTCTCGGGGCGTTTGGAGGAGTCAGCGCCTTGTGAATCCATCCGTCAAGCAACAACCATTGGACGTTCAAACGTTGTCTGTGTAGTTTTCTTGTTATCTATTCTTGCTTGGTCTCTAATTCAGCTGTTCTTGTTTACCTGATACGCAGCATTCATCTTCAAGTGAACTCTAAATCAGTTTCTGTATTGTTATCAATGTATTATTGATAGGAAGTTATCATTGACAATGAAACAGTGTAATTGTCATGAATACTCTTCAGAATCTATGAAACAGTGTAATCCGACGAGTAAATGAGTAATCAAGAACTCAAATAATCACTAAAAAAGAGGATCATTCATGGGTTATCTTGGTAATTCAAAAGTATATCCAACTTATAATGCTCTGAAGCGTTTGCTTAGAAGAAACAAACTAATTTTGAGATGTGTTACATTCTTCCAACAAGTCAAGGAAGTTATGTTCAGGGGCACTCCGGGAATGTGAAATCATATTATTGGATGAAAGACGGTGAGGTTTCGCCCTAACACTGTCATCGGAACCATCAATCCCTTCACTTCTAATTGACGAATTGGTCCTCATTCGCGTGCTAGCAGCTGATACGCGCTCCTTCCATAATCTCCCGTCCTGAAATTCAGCTTCTATCTTAGAGGAGCCAACAAGACTAAAATGTGAATGACACAAAACTGCATTTATGATAGTTAAGAGCCAACTTCTATCTTGGTGTTTAAATCATGCATTTATAATAAATTTAGAAGTAAAAATGGTGTGCTTAGAATGACCAAATTAAAGCAAACCACTCCCTATTACATATATCACCATATAATTTTTGACATGCCTCTAAATCTCTAATCCTTCCATGGATAGTAAAGAACATTTACAAATTTAAAAAACCAGAGCAAAAATAACTGCACATTGAATCGTTTAGGGCACAAGTGAATGATCTTTGGTAACGAAAAGTAAGCACGCAAGCATCAACATCAACATCATCGCCCAGTATAGTCCCGCTCATGCGGGATCTGGAAACTCAGATTTGGGCCTTACATTGAGTATGGATGGTTCAGGAAGAGAGCAAAGAACTGGTTGATCACTGTCAAAAGGCTCAATAGGATGCTCCACCGGCTTAAACTCTATCCCCACTTGGATTCCATGAGAAGTCACATGATCTGCATCACTTGCATCTGCATTTGAAGTTATCACCACTGTATTTTCCTGTGTCAATTGGAGGCAAAATTGAAGAGGGCAAATAAAATGTCTCTCAGAACAATAAAATTAGTCATTATCATGCAGATTGCAAATCAATGCAACATGATTTCAGAAAGATCACAGTAGTCTTTTACTTTGAAGTCTAATCCAAATTGGGTAACACAAGAAACCTAAAAAAAAAAAGAAAAAAAGAAAGAAAGAAAAAACAGAACTCTCCTAGATTGATGATTTAAGCTCACAAGGAGTAGTAGCAGAAGACATAAAATCAGCAGTCCAAATGAGAGTCCCCATTGTTACAGAACAAAGACTTCAACTTGAAAACAAACAGACACATTCAAAATCACAGCGCTCAAAGCAGACGTCTACTTCAAATCATCAGAAAGAAACCCTTTTCTCCAATTGATAAATTCATTATGAAGGAAAGAAGGTTAGTTCAAAGAGGAGGGCTTACAAGGGCGCTTTGAGATCTCCGGTGCCCAGATCTGATTACTGAAAACTTGGAGAAAATACCCACCATTTCTTTTTCCCTATTGAAAACCTAGAAATTCGCACAAATGGGTACTTGAAACTAATCGATTTTGGTCCAACTGATTAGCATTCTCTCTGATGTGAAAATGGGGGTTATTCCAATTGAAATGCAATCCACCCTTTTCATGGTGGAGAACCAGATTCTCCCATTCGCATTCCAACACACTTTTGAGCTTTGAGAGCTTTTATATTTTTATTTTGAACAACCCGTTCAGATTGACTCGTGGAGGATGCAGATTTCAATTTTCTGTATTTTTTCTTTGACATATCATATCATTGGTATGTAGTAACAAAATAATTAACACAAGATTTTACGAATTTGCTTCCCCTTTTGATCTAATCAAATCAAATCAAATCAAATCAAAATGTATATGTATAACTATGCATGAATACAAAGGTGTGTTGGTGACTTGGTGACAAACTGCGAACTATAAGCTTATTAAAGCTCATTCCTTTTGCCCTTTCAGACATAAATAAAGGAAGGGAAAGAGGAAAAGCTCAAGCAATCCATATAGAGAAAATGCAACTAATAATAGCATATTAGCATCTCATAAAGCTAAAAAGATGATTGGTTTAGAATAAAAAGCAAGAGAAATCGATGTGGATGCTAATATAAAATTACAATAAAAGTTTAATAATGGTCAATGAACCTAAACAGCCATGATCTGCTGTGATCGTGAGTATTTTATGCGTATCTTATGCATAAGCACCTGCCTTTGTCCCTCATATTATTATCCTACAAACCAAGGTCAATGCACACACCATGTCATGTATATGAGGTGTGATAATACATTTTGCAATAAAATTTCTAGTTATAATTAGAAATGGTTTCGGTCCCCAACCCTAAGAATCGGAGAATCGTCAGTTCCACGTAATTCCAAATCGGAAGGAACTGTCGGTTCCACAAATATTTACAAAAATAATAATGAAAACCTTTAGAACTAGTTCTTCTTCTATGTTACGTTTTTTTTCAGTTTTTTAGTCGGTTCCGGGGGAACCAGCCCAAGGTCAAAACCGGGGAACCGAACTCATATCTAGTTATAATGTGGAATTGTGGTTTGCTAAAAAGTAGTTTTAGCACTTCGGAATTTGATTTTTGAATTTATGTGATGTTTTTAGTACTTTTTGAATCTGGGAGTGGTATTAGTTAGCTCAGGCATCAGGTTTAGTGTTAGCTAAGGTGATGATCATATACTAGATTGTTTTTAGGTGTTTCCAATTGTGGTGTCGATCAGTTAAATTGGCTGTGGGCAGAAGAAGGCAAAGCATTTGACAAAGCCTGAAGTGGGTCATTTTATACAATGACTAAACATTGAAACACTTTAAGAAGAAACTGGACATCTCAAAGTGGTTAAAACAGAAAACGTGTTTTGTTTTGAAAATCAAATCTGGGATTAAGCCCCACGTTTTGGAGAAATCTCGCCATCAGTTTAAGAAATAGTCAAATCCCTGAAATTGCGGAAGAATCATTGAATCGAATAATCCGCAAATCAGTTGGCCCTTTTATCCACAAAAAGTTTAGCAAACCCGTAAAAAGATATCCCCACCGCACACGTGTCACGGGTTGTAGATTAGTAGAATATATAATATGTTTGAACTTTGGCAAGTAGGTTCACTGAGCTTTTAGCTCTACATGAAGCTATTGCTGTACATTGTTTAAATAGGTGCATGGAAACTTGAAGATTTCAAAGGCATTGACTTTAATTTGTTTAGAGCTATTGTTGTATCATCCAGAACTTCAAGATTTTTATGCGAACCATGCTCTAGGTCGTCATCAGTCATCACTAAGGAGAATCTTCTGATCTTTTGTAAAAAAAAAAAACTTAAGCTCTCGTAAATACAACATCAGTTTGTCTTTATGTATGAAAGCTTTGAAAATCGTATCAAATCTGACTGAAATCGATCTTTAATCAATCAAATTTTAAACTATCATTCCTTAGTCATTTCAATGATTTAAAAAAATACAAAATGGAAAAAGAAATGAAAATTAAGACGTACGTTTTTTTTTTTGGTCAGGAAAATTAAGACGTACGTTGATGAACTATCTACTTGCAAGTTGCAATCATAGATAAACAAGTCAACTCCAAACCTCCAAGAGATTCGTGTCAGCCATTCAATGGAAAACAACATGTTCCTAAATTTGTCCTATTATTGACTTCATTCAAAAAAAAAAAAAAAAAAAAAACTTTCCCCATGGCCCAAGATAGATACTTCCCTGGATTCTTATAGGTTCTCTCTGATACTCCGCATCTACCTCACAAATTAAAATTCAAAAAAAAATAAAATCAAACCTTGACTTCCAGCTACATTCACTATAAACCCAAATCTCCATCCAAACAAGGCATAACAAGAAAACCCAGCAATGGCAGCTTGCCCACCATTAGGGTTTGGAGCAGAGTACTATGATACCACAGGAGGAAGCTGTGTTAGACAGAGCAGCTACTTCCAAGGCAAGCCCTTGCTTAATCAAGGTGTTGGCTATGCTGTTATATTGGGTTTTGGTGCCTTTTTTGCTTTCTTCACTTCTTTCCTGGTATTCTTTCTCTTCTCTTCTCTTTAATCATGCTTTTTAATTTGTGTTTCCAATTTATTTATGTTTTTGTGGGTCAGTGTTTTTTTTTTTTTAAATAGTACCTTTTTTTGGAAACTTATGAATTCAGGAAAAGATTTGTGGGTCAGTTTGTTGTCTTTTCTGCAATGAAATCTTAGTGTCTGCAATTTCCTAACAATTAACAAGCAAATTTGCTTTAGCCTAAGCTTGATATTGTTGGGGAAAATTCAGGTTTGGCTGGAAAAGAGATATGTGGGCTCAAAACACACATCAGAATGGTTCAACACAGCAGGCAGGAAGGTTAAAACTGGACTGATTGCAAGTGTTATTGTATCACAGGTATAGATAACTTCACTATATGTCTATATGTTTGTGAAATGATCATCACATCAGTTATAATATTCCATTTATTAAATAACTTTTCTGAAATTGGAATAAAATTGATCAGTGGACATGGGCAGCTACAATCTTGAATAGCTCCAATGTAGCCTGGGAGTATGGGATCAGTGGCCCCTTTTGGTATGCTAGCGGCGCCACCATCCAAGTGCTCTTGTTTGGAGTCATGGCAATTGAGATCAAGAGGAAGGCTCCCAATGCCCACACTGTTTGTGAAATTGTCAAAGCCAGGTAATTTGTAACAGCACAAGTTAAATCTCTGCTATATAAGCTTCTGAGCAAAAATTATTATAAACCAGGCTTATAAAGAGTATTGAAAAAACTTGGACTGTTGAAAATAATTATATTGCATCATGGTTTAAAATTGAAAGGTTCAAAATTATAGCAAACTATAAGACTGGCCATTTGGTCCATTCCTTAACATAAACATCTCTTCAGCTTTAAAATCTTTCAAAGATTTACCATAATTTGATGTTAGAACTTAACAAGTAAGACTGTTTGAAATTATTGATGGAGCCCATGAACTAACTTTTTTCAAAATCTTGAATATTGAATGCCTGCAATAGATGGGGAACAACTGCACATATTGTGTTTCTGATCTTCTGCTTCATGACAAACATCATTGTGAGTTCCATGCTCCTTCTAGGAGGTTCTGCTGTGGTGAATGCTCTTACAGGAGTAAACATCTATGCAGCAAGCTTCCTCATTCCGCTCGGTGTTGTTGTCTACACCTTAGCCGGAGGACTCAAAGCCACCTTCTTAGCCAGCTACATTCATTCCGTCATAGGTGCGTATATTTAGAGGCTTTATAAAATACAACTTTTCTATTCTATACCCTTAACATAGGATTATATATCTAGATTTAGGATTTTTTTAACAACATTTATGGGTAATAGTTTCCAAATCTAAATTCTGATAGAAAGACCATAAAAAGTATAAACCGCTCTTAATCCTTTCCTTGATGATTCATATATCATTGATGCTGAATCTGTTTTTGAACTGCAAATTTCAGTGCACGTTGTGCTACTCATATTCGTATACTTAGTTTACACGGCGAGTAGCAAGCTTGGTAGCCCAAGCTTGGTTTACCACCGTCTAATTGAAGTTGCAAGCAAGTCAAGAGTGTGCACAGAGCCATTTTCTCACGCTGGTCAAGCCTGTGGCCCTGTCCATGGCAACTTTAAGGGATCATACATTACCATGTTGAGCTCTAGTGGGTTTGTATTTGGGATCATCAACATAATTGGCAACTTTGGTACAGTTTTTGTTGACAATGTAAGATACCTCAGTTTGTTGAGATAGTTTATGGAGTAATTTTTGCAATCTTTGATCATATATTTGAGATTTAATCCTTGTAAGCTTTTCTCAGGGTTATTGGGTTAGTGCAATTGCTGCTAGACCTTCATCTACACATAAGGGTTACTTGTTGGGTGGATTAGTTTGGTTTGCAGTTCCGTTTTCCTTGGCCACGTCGCTGGGTTTGGGTGCGCTTGCTCTTGACCTTCCTATAACTGCAAGTGAAGCTAGCCATGGACTCGTACCTGCTGCCACCGCCTCTGCTTTGATGGGCCAAACTGGATCAGTTCTACTTCTCACCATGCTTTTTATGTAAGTCATAGCTTTTTTTCAAATTCAGTCATTTTTAGTCATTTCATGGAATTTACCATATAGTTTGCTAACTTATCTTTCATCTGAATATTTTTCCCTGATTCAAATGTGCAGGAACTTAAGTTGTAACACAATGTGTTTTTTTTTATGCATTTTCTTCTAACAAATGAAACTATGGTGCAGGGCGGTGACATCTGCAGGATCCGGGGAGCTCATAGCCGTGTCCTCCCTATGCACATATGACATATACAGAACCTACATAAACCCGAATGCAAATGGAAAGCAAATCCTAAAAGTCTCAAGAGCAATCGTCTTAGGTTTTGGATGTTTCATGGGAATACTAGCCGTTATCCTTAACAAAATCGGCGTGTCCCTTGGATGGATGTACTTAGCCATGGGTGTAATTATAGGCTCAGCTGTCCTCCCCATCGCGTTCATGCTCCTGTGGAGGAAAGCCAACGCGTGTGGGGCCATCTTAGGTACAATCATTGGCTGCATCCTAGGAATCATCTCATGGTTAGCTGTCACAAAGTTTGAGTATGGAAGAGTCAACCTTGACACTACAGAGAGAAACACACCCATGTTGGTTGGGAACTTGGTTTCTATACTGAGTAGTGGAGCAATTCATGCTGTTTTAAGCTTTGTTTGGCCTCAGGATTATGATTGGGACACGACTAAGAAGATCTCCACCGTTGAGATGGACAAGACGGAGCTTCCTGATGAAGAGTTTGAAGAAGTGAACTTGAAGAAGGCTAAGTTTTGGATAGTGAAATGGGGCATTGGTTTTACTGTTGTAATTATCATTCTCTGGCCTGCTCTTAGCCTCCCTGCAGGTAAATACATGGGTTTGGATCCACAGGTAGATAGAGTTAATATTTTCCAAACAGAATTGGTTTGATGATCATGGTTAAGTAATCATTTGTTTGCAATTTTTGGTCTTGTTTACTTGTGGTAGGTGTGTTTAGTGTGGGATATTTCACGTTCTGGGCGGCCATTGCTATAGCGTGGGGAACGATAGGATCAGTGGTTATCATTGTACTGCCTATAACCGAGAGTTGGAGTACTATCTCAAGTGTGTTTGCAGGCATGATCACCAACAAGAAGGTTGTGAAGAAACTTGAAGACATCATCATCAATGAATAGTATCAAAATGTAAATGAAAAAGAACAGAGACTTGGTGTTTTTTTTTTTAAATTTGTAAAATGCTGATGGTAATGGTGTGTTTGGTTTTTTTTTTTTTTTTTTTTTAATTTGTGCATGCATTTCTTGTGCCTTTTCTCAATAGAGAGTTTTAGTGCATTTTCAAGTGAGACTTTAAATTGATAAGGTGATGCAAACGAGCTAAGCTAATGAAGGTCATTTTGTTGGTGAAACTAAAAATCTGTCATTCCACCAACTTTAAATTGAGAAGGCAAAAATGCATTGCCAACTACTTGGATCTAGCAACAGCCAGCTTACACTATAAAGTGATGTGAAAGTACTATCTTCTGTAATAATCTAAATTTCAATATAATGCAAAATATTAGATAAGAATTTCGAATACAAATATCATACAAGTTCATATGTACAACCAAAAATTTAGGGGTGAAATGAGCTACAACAAAAAGGAAGACGCTCAATCTTTAGCTGAAAGATTGTGTCAAGAAACCATCAGCATAAAAAAAAAAATGAAATTTCACTTTGAAGGCTGATCAGGTTGTTGCTTCAGGTTTCTGGGACCAAGTTTTATCTTGTCCATAACATTGGACTCGTTTTTTATGGCGGAATTTGAAGAGTTCTTCTCTTTCAAGGCTTCCTTTTCCAGCTTCTTCCTCTCAGCTTCAATCTGTTGTGCATTCTCGTCACGCGCTTTGTTGAAGCTTTTTACAAATACGTATAGTATTTGTGTGACTGCACAAATTCAAGCAATAACTTTTATTCTCTACGAGGGAAAAACTGCTGATGTGAAGATTAGCACATACCTTGCTCAAAGGGGCATCTGGCCGGATCCTCGCCAAAGTACTGGCAAAGGGAATCTGCATTTCTTCCCTGGAAAATATAGAACATGCCATCAAAATTGAAGATCAGATATGAGTAATTTCATGGATATCAAATTCATCATCTAATATTATGATCCATATCACTTACCACTTCTGAATACAAGGAGGTTAGAGATCTGACATCAGCCTCTGCAGTATCAAGAAAATTCTTCAGACTCTTCCGAAAGCCCAAAGAGATGTCACCGTCATTTACTGATGCGGCAAGTTCATGTTCAACCTTTTCGAGACCTTTACTCACAGCTTGCATTTCTTCAGCTAAGTGCTTCAATTGAATCTTCATGATTCACAACCAAGCAAAGTTGACCCGTTATAAGTAAAACAAATACAGATGATTTTGTTTCTGTATAGCAAGAGTTTAGGTAATTGTGCTGATGTGCATTCAAGTATTATTGTTTTCTAAAACTTAAAACATAAATAGAGTTTAAACTCTTAAAAGTCCAAATGATGTAAGCTATACAAGCCCAAAACCACAATGCATTGAACACACCTTTGAGGCTTGCTCCAAGTGAACTAGGTCCTTGTCAAAATCCAACAGCTCTGGCATCTTTTCAGCAAGAAGCTAAAAGAAAACCCATCCATAAGTAAAAGGAACAACATATAATATCACTGCAGACACAATGGTATCAAAACAAACAACCCGAAGAAAATGGTTGACAGAGAGAAAATGCTATTTACCAATCTCTGCATTAAACAACTTCATGGAGTATCTTATATTAGTATCTAATGAATCTCCCAATGAGACTTTTTTGAGTTTTTGTTACTTCACTCGCCTCAGAAAGAATGTGCCAATTTGTTTAATGCTATATTAAAAAAAAAATTGGAGTATCCATTCAATGCATTGAGTTGACAACTTAACATTAATTGATCCTGTATAAAATTCCTTTAGACTTTCCTCCAGCTTAAATGTGTTTCATTTTACATTGCAAGTGGTATTATCAGATTGCCACATTCTTTCTCAAGCCCTCATAGTGAATGAAAAAGATATAGATTAGAGACTTGAACACACTGCACATTTTCTAAAACCATATCAGTTACTTGCACATTTTTAGTACAATTATCCTCTTCAATAGCGTGATAAACTCCACAAAATGGACTTGTTATGGTTCTTGGATTTTTATTTTATGGTAACAGATTCAGCTATTAATTACTTGATGAATTAGCATGCCAAAAGAACCACCAACAATTAGTGGGAAAAGGGAGTTGTATGTCAGTGTGTATCATGTCATCAAAGGCAACAAGACAAGTATTCATAAAAGATAATTACCTTACACAGATAGTGCATCAAGGTCATTTTGTTGTTTTTTGCACGTGTATCAGATAGCTTCAGAAGGCTGTCTAATTTAAATCCAACAGCAGATCCTTCAAGATATGACAGGTACAGACAATGAAGCCATTGACCAAAAACTATAGACTTAACTATATAATGATAGATGAAATAACTATATAAGCATGGCCAAACTAGTACCCCTAGCAGTGCCTTGATTCAATGCATTTCCTAAGGTCAGAATTGTCTGCATTATCTGTTTCAGTTTCACAGATTCCCGCACCTACAAGAAAACTTATTTATTAAAATCCAAGTAACACAAGTCATCAATCTTTCTTGGGAAAGTGAATGAACATACCTCACGGGAAGAATTGTTGATTACATTCAGGTTGCCTCTCAAGTCTTTTACCTGCAGAATTTCAAGTCAAAATTATAGTACTAGAAGTTATGAAAAGGGGGGGAAAACTGCAACGTAAAACAAACATGCGCAACAAAACTTACCTGACTTGAAAATGCAATTTTAAATGCAAAAACACGTAATTTCGGTTCAACTCGTGGGACCTTCATCAGCTCCATGAAAAACTGAGATACCATCATTGGAAAGATAAATAAATAAAATAAAAGACAATATATCACACTCTAGCAGCACCAATCAAGAAGTCTAAATCCACCTGTTCACATTTTCCTAGTGTGGCTTTGTCACCGGTAAAATTCTGAAAAGAGAAGGAAATTGTAAGAAACTTGAGGCACAAATGCACTCTGCTTCAGAAAGATTGCAGCAGATTGGAAAAATGTCAATATACACAAGAAAATGTCTATACCTTTAACGTCTCCATCTCTTCTTTTGTTGGGCAAAACTTTATTAAATTCTCAACTTGGTCAATGTCTAAAGTATCAGAATCCAAAGCAAGGACAGCTTTCTGCAATTTTTTTTTCAATTTATAGTGATACTCAGATACACTAATATCACATAGAAATACTATCAACTGTAGTTAATGAATTGAAAGGCCTGAGAAGGCACATAGTTTCAGTAATCATTTAGACTTGTTAGGTATCTTTTTTTCATGCTCAGGAATTTAACCATTTCAAAGTTCTCAAACAAATTAAATCTGAATGAACTGCAAACACCATATGCAATTAAAGAGCACCATCATATCTGGAAGAGGCATCTTTATTTTCGTGAGCATTATCTCACAATTGTAGGCTCTCCGCAATTCTACCTACAAGTGAAATGGTGACTGGATTAAAAAAGAATACATACAATAACAAGAAAGCAGAAATCTTAAACAGAAAAAAGAACATCAAACACCCTGGCCTGGAAGATCAAAGAGAGAAGGTTTATAGTCGACACAGACGAGTTATCTCAAGTTACCGTTCGACAAATTGTATATTTTCTGATGATTTGTATCATAAAGTTTCATTATGAGAATTTATACTCAACCACATGCGGTATGATGTTTTACCAAGCATCCCTCCATCTATGATCTTTTACGGTTTACTAAATCAGCTACAAGTTCTTACTTCTGTAATCTAATAAACTTTTTACTACAATCTCATTGTGTATGTTGAATGTTGAAGAGTGTAATTTGAACAACTTAAATACCATTATATAAAGTAATAGGTGTTATTTCACAACTGTCCAGTCAAATTTTGTTTACTCACGTAAATACTGAAATAGGATCACACGCAAAAAAAAACCAGGACATGAAGTAACTGTATAAAGCATCTCAAAGGGCACAATGTTTAAGGGATCAGGTGTGGCATGTTTTGAAATGGATGGATTACTTCACAGCACATATTAAGAGGGCTTTTATAAATGCACTGACTAATGGATGGGGGTTATTTGACAGATATAGCAGCCCGGGTACTGAATAGCCTATCATTTCACTGCTCCACCAAAATGAAGTTCACAGATAGGACTTACAGGTTCAGAAAGTCATTACATAACTTAATACTTACTGATTAAATGGTTGTCAGATTAAATAATAAAGCATTCAAAAGATCACATTCAACCAGAGTAGTAGCACCAAATGTGATTTCTGATCACTGTCACTCACCAATTGCACTTTATCAGGCTTGTTAATGTTGGATCCACGTCGAACTCCAGGCTTACCACCACCACTTGCTCCAGTGTTAGCTGAGAATAAGCTTTCAAGTTCTGTTATATCTATCTCAGGAGCCCTACACAAGAAACCAGCAGTAAGTACATGAACTTTCTCACACTAAAAGTGTACAACCAAATAATCAAAAAACAAAAAGGGGATCTAATGGTCTATGAACACCAAAGAGAGGTTTCTCTTATGGCATCCAAGAAATTCAATCGGCAGTAATTATTACATAGGCAACAACTTGAAGATCTTTTTTGAAGCCATTAGTTTATAGGAGAGGATTTGGGGAGCATACCCTGATTGAATTTCCTGCTTTTGAGCATCAGCCCACAGACTCCCTTGCACTGCCCGGGTAACTTTCACCCAGTGTAAGGGCTTGAGGGAAGACTTCTTTGAAGCAGTTGCTGTGACTGTGGAGCCCACAGCTCGTCCTTTAAGTGCTGAGGAGGTCCTTACTTTTCCAGAAGATGGAGGAGGTGGAGGTGCAGTGGTTCCTTTAACAACTGGAGGAGGAGGGGCTCCTTTAGTAGATGGTGGCGGAGGAGCATTAGGAGGTTTTGGTGCTTGGGGTGGTGGTGGTATTGAGCCTTTCTGTGTCGGTGCTGATGGGGGAGGAGGAGGAGGTGGAGGATTAGATGGCCTTGGTGTGTTACCTTTACCAGGTGGGGGTGGGGGTGGAGGTGGAGCTTGTATTGTAGATTTACCAGGTGGAGGTGGAGGGGGTGGTGGTGGAGCTTGTACTGTAGATTTACCGGGTGGAGGTGATGGTGGTGGGGGTGGAGGTGGAGCTTGTACTGTAGAGTTACCAGGTGGAGGTGGTGGGGGTGGAGGCGGAACTTGTACGGTAGATTTACCAGGTGGAGGTGGAGAAGGTACAACAGATTTTCCAGGTGGAAGAGGTGGAGGAGGTGGTGGAGGTGGAGCTGGCGCTAAAGATTTACCAGGTGGAGGAGGTGGTGGAGGTGGAGCTTGTACCAAAGCTTTACCAGGTGGTGGAGGAGGAGGAGGTGGTGGTGGTGGAGGTGGAGCTGGTACATTACTAACCCTAGCTAGCATAGGTGGAGGAGGAGGAGGAGGTGGTACGGTGGCATTACTAGCTCTATCTGATGGCCGTGGAGGAGCTGGTCTTGTAGCTTCACCAGCTACAGCCTGTAGAAGTGGCGGTGGCGGCGGTGGTGGTGGAGGATGGGAAACTGGATCAACATTCCAAGAAGAAGCTAGTGGAGGTGGGGGTGGGGGTGGAGGAGGAGGAGGTTGGCTTAAATTACTAGAAGTTCCAGGTATAGGTGGAGGGGGTGGTGGAGCTGGGGGTGGAGATTTCAGCATAGGTGCTACAACTTGTGACCCAGTTGTGCCAGAACTAACAAGTGATGCTGGTGGAGGACAATCTGAACTTTCTGTAGTAGTGACTGAAGGATGCTGCTCGGAAGATGAAGGAAGAACGTGAGTCAATTCCTCTAGAGCATCTCTTTCTTTATCTGGACTTGATAAATCAAGATTGTCGGATAGTGAAGGTTTGATTAGATCGCCAAAAGGATTGGACAAGATATCAGATTGATCATCTGATGGAGAATCCTGAGATGAGGGATCATCAAGGAAATGCAGTCCATGAGCACCAGTGCTCTCAGGATCCATGTAATCACTTATGTCAGCAATACTAGTAGCACTGTATTCCTCTTCAGAATCCGCAGGTGATGTTTGTGAACTCACTCTACTTTGCAGAGCAGTAAGCTGCTTGAGTAGCCATAAAGCAGCGTCATCACCATTATCAGTCCATTCTGCACCATTAAACAGTTCCTGAACCCGGGAAAAGGCTTCAATAGGAAGCCCTCCTCTCTCTTCACCATCTAAAACTGTAGCAGGTGCTTTGATAGGAGAAATGTTATCCACCTCAGCAAATAGAACCTGAACTTACAAATAAATGTTACAAAATAAGTAGACTTAATAAGAAAAAATCTTCTTATATATTGATCTGTAAATCAAAAACAACCCACCTCAGTTCGAAAACCTTTAGGATACCTCTCCTTTGAATCCCACAGAATATCCAGGTTGTCAGCATTCAACATCACTATGTTTGACCTGATGAAAGCAGTATTAAACAATATACGAAACATCATAACTTCCCTCTCAGGATCCACGTCCAGATGTAGACATTCCAATACCACGTCTCCTTGCACCAAACACTGAATATCGATCTTAATGACATCACAGTCTCCCTGCAAGAGAAGTGTACTCATATCAGCAGAAGCTCATAGTAGAGACTCTACTAAACTAAGTGTGATAAAGAAAAAACCTGCTCATAATGTCGAAGACTTTTCTTTTTGGACATTGAAAAAAGCATCTGGGTAGACAAGCTTCCCCTGCTACGAAGATTTCTACCAAAGATACGAACCATAGGTCTACAACCTTTATTATCATAACTAGGAACTCCCCGGAGAATAAGGCAATCCAAGGAAAGGGTGCGCTCAGTAGGTGGCCACTCTGGAGTTATATTCCTTCTTGCCACATACTGTAGATAACGAAGCTGAGATGGGAATGGATTGAACGGAGACAGGAGCCGTAGAAACCCTTTTGGTGCTTCACGGTGGACCATTTCAAGCGTCTTCTTTTCTCCACTATGCAGCTTTCTAAAAATCAAAAAACTGGCCAACAGAAAAGCCAGAAGTGGCCAACCGCCTCTCTCACAATGCAACAAAATAATGTCATTATGATTACGGCGTGAAAGCCAATTGTCTGACACACGAAGGAAGTGATGTAGCAATGACACAGGTAGGACTGGGCAACCTTCATATTGCCTTGGATAATCCAATACAGTGACATCGTATTCACACAATACCTCTGCAAATTGGCTTTGTTTCTGACCCTCACGAAAGTTGAAGGCAAGAAACGAAGACGTAGGAAATGCTTCATGCAATTCATTTACAACTTCATGCAGGTACATTTGGTAAACTCCATCAGGCAATACCTCGGTGGACAAGCAAGAATCAAAAACTGCAAATGACATAGAACAAGACCCACAATTAGCACTAATTCAGTATATCTCAGCAACATTCCTTAATCTACAAATTTTTGAAGATCACATTATTCATATAAGGCCAAATCAAATTCCATTATACTTCATAAACAACCAAGTGAGATAAACAAGCTTCACTTTCAATGGTCAAATAAAATTAGTCCAGAAACCAGGTCAATGTGGCTGAAAGGTCAAACTAGATGTAAAATTGCTAAATGCTAACACAACGAACTGAATAAGGCAACCAGCTGAAGACCAATCACAGCTAAAAAAATTAAGCCTAAAAATCGAAACTTTGAGAAATAGAAAAGCAATGAGTATCATTTACCATAAACTCTATCGACAAATTCGAGCAAACCATCAGGTGGCCTTTTGTTGTGAAAGAATCTACTGAGCAGGGACATTCCCTTAACACCCCAAACCCCTGAAAATTCTGCTCAATCAGCTAATCCCAAATTCAACCCGGAGCGAAGTGAGCACACGGATTTTCTCCTGAAATTTGAGGGGCCAAAGAGAGAGAATTTGAAATCAATCAGGCGCCGAAATGCGCAAAACAGTCTTCGAAGAAGTGCGACGATTCCTCCCTTGTTCACCCCGTAAGAAGAAGACTCAAATTAGAAAGTCAGCTAGCAATCCCAATTGAAACATGCGATGTGAAGCTGAATTCAACAGTGGTGGGGCTTTCCACAGATTTCTCTCTCCACGCTCGCGTGAGTATCGTTTTGATTTGAGAGATTTCTCAGCGTAATTTGATTTTTGAACTTGGAATTTAGAAAGGCAGATAGCGCACGATTTCGCCAATAAACTTTTGTGGGCGAGTTTCGTTTCTGGAGTGAACAAGAAAATGTTTCTAATTTTTTATTTTGCGAAAACAAAAACGGAATACAGAATGTGCTGGGCTTTGGGTAGAATGGGCCTCACACGAGCCCATTTAAATGAACATTGATAATTGATAAGTTTAATATCTACCCTAATTAGACCTGTCAATCGGGTCGGGCAGGTTCGGGTTCAGTCATTTCGGGTTCGGGTTAAATCGGGTTCCGGTTCGTTATGGGTCACGGGTCAATCGGGTCAGATTGTAGCGGGTTTTCAGTCGGGTCGGGTTGACCAGCGGGTCTAAAATCTCCTTTTTTTCTTATGATTATTAAAATCAATTTTTAATTAAATAATAATACTAATTATAATATATTATTTTCATTTATTTTAATAATAAAATATATTATAAGTTTCAAAATAAATTTAAAAAATTCTATAAATATACTAAATCGGTCAACCCAACGGGTTTCGGGTTTCAACCCAACGGGTTTCGGGTTCTATCGGGTTCGGTTTATTTTGGGTTTCGGGTTCAAATTTTCGGGTCTTGACCCTACAATTAGCGGGTGGGCCGGGTTAGCGGGTTAGGTCAGTTTTTGACAGGTCTAACCCTAATCATCATTTTTCATTAACTAAAGCGGAGGTTTAAATAATATATAAAACAGTCCCATATTGAACCATACTATCCATCTTTTTTAAATCAGTTTGATTGGTTAAAATTTATTGCAATTATTTTTATTCAGTTGTATATGTATATATAAACAAAACAATCAATATATTGGTTTTATTTTTAGATAGATAGCTATTTTAAATAAGATATGTGTAATTTTTAAAAAATATATTCTTATTTATATCAATTTTTAATAATTATTTTTGAATTTTTTTATAGATAAGATACATATATATTTTTAAAATATATTAATTTAATCAGAATTTAACAAATACACGTCTTGTATTCGTACGTTAACGCAGTACCTAAACCGCTAAACTAGATAGCAACTTATGATCCGGGAGACAAAACTGCGGCGTCAATTCTTAACGATCTATATCATCAATTGGGGAAAATAGAATTCCAAGAACTTGCTATTACTTGGTGGTGTATTTGGCACCAAAGAAACAAACTCGTTTTCCAGCAAACCTCGGACGATTCTATCCAAAACTTAGAACAACACATCAGGAATCAGATCAGTCAATGGAACCAAACAAAACAATGGAATGAGGAAGTAGATGTATTAGAGCAAGTAAGACAAAACCCTCCTAAAAGAAAGAGAAATTTCAAAAGATGGACGAAACCATCAACAACAGGCTTTGTAATTCGAGACCATAATGGACGAGTAATAAGTATAGGAACAAAGATGAGCATTCGAGAAGCTAGAAGATTAGGAATCTCAAACATAGAAGTAGAAGGAGACAATCTCATTGTCATTAATGCGGTTAAAGGTATTGGATTATGCCCTTGGGAAATAGAGATTATAGTCTCGGACGTTATGGTTTCGATCCATGAGTCCAGGGTTACCTCAATACATCATGTTGCTAGGGATTGCAACGCTGTGGCCGATAAAATTGCTAAGTTGGGCCACAACTTCCCTAACAACACTATTGGATCATCTAGAGCTTCAAGCTCTCATTCGAAAGGATGCTCTAGGACGCCCCCCTTAGGAGGTCTCCTAATTCCTTACCTTATCAAAAAAAAAATCAACTTATGTCATCTAGTGACAAAGTGACAATTTTTTAAAAGTAATTACCGATTTTTCTGGATTAATTTTTTCAATCCAGATTCAAATAAAGTTAGAGTGGTCCGGTCTGTCTACTTCGGAAAAAAACTAACAATAAAACAATTACCAAAGTTATGTGAAATAGGATTTTTCAAATAGGAGATTTCGTGTTCGACTCTCACGTGTGCAAAATTCTCTTGGGCTAACTGAAGCAACGATTCGCAAACAAATTAAAGATACTTCTTAGGATTGGACTTACACATGAGCCTTACTGTTCATCTAATACATCATCTCACCAAAACATAATAGATGAGCTATGTAACACATGTTTATACTAAATTATACTGTATTACTTTTTATATTGCTTTTTTCATAAATTCTTATTTATAATTAAATGAATAATTTCAAATTTTAAGTTTTAGTTGTGCATTGAACAACGAGTTTAATTAGTTTTTATAACTTCTAAATAGGATTATCTTGCATGGTCATCAACTAATAAATTATAAAGATGATGATAGCACTTGAATTCTCCCAAATCAACAAAAGAGCCCCTTTTCTCACAAAAAAAATTAAAAATTGCAGACATCCAACATCGAGAAGAAGAGATATCCGGTCTATTTTATACTACTAGGGTATTTACACAAGCTTCTCCTCCTCTTAAACGCTATTTTTCCATACAAAAATGCCACATATTGTATACACAAGATAAACCACATAGCATGCACCAAATTTCTACACAATTAGCCTAAAGCAGAGCTGAATGATGATGGGTATTCAGTATTCTACCAAGACTACAGGGAGGCCAAGCTTCTTAGCATATTGAATGGCTATCCAACCCACAAAAGAAAAGTATGCCAATAGAAAAAATGCTCGAGTCAGGAATAATCTGTGTAGCAGAGTTGCCAACAGATGAGAGCCTACTCGGTGACAACAAAGAACGAACGGCGGAAGTACCTTTGACAAGACGACGAGTATCAAGGGGGCAAAGAACCCAACAGTGGTTCCAGCTACCATTCCCAATCCCATGCCAGCTGGCAGTTGACGACTTGCTAGCCAAAACTTTGACATCCTTGTGGACCTGGAAGATTTGTAACAAGTTAGTTTGATCTGTATGAGTTGATATTCATTTGTACTCTTAAAATCTTCTAGGAAGTTTGTTATTGGTGTCAACGCCATGTTTTGTATGTGCAGAAAAGCAAAGCAGAGGAAGACATGTATGATCATGAGGACTGTGTTAGATATCACTTTTATCATGAATATTTTCCTCAGTTCCAGTGTGTGCTTTATGATTGACATTATTAACTTGTGTTCCTATGAAAATGTAACGTGGATCGTATGTGAAGGAATTAGATTGAAGGGTGAAGTTATTTCTGTTATCACTACATACATACCAACACGTAGCTATGCAATTATGAATTAGCTCAACCAACTATTGGACACTGAAAAGTTAAACCAGTAATCAACTTACAGAATAAAATATCTTCGAATCATCTCAATTCCCGATGGACCTTTGATGTGACAACCGAAATTGCTGTCTCGAAATATCTCAATATTGGACATGCCAGATGAATACCAGCAGTTGTAACTCTCATTCACCTATGTAACACCATTGGTTATGAGGCATAAAATGTGACTAATATACCAGTTTTAATTTGCTCATTGGGGTTCCTGAACAGATACCTTGAACTTGTGTCTAGTCAACAAGGCAGCACCAAAATCAGGTCTACAATCATGAGGAAGGGCCTCCTTTGGAGCTTCAGCAAAACCGGGTACCATTTGACCAGACAAATGGTCAAAGTACTCCACCTATTTTTTTCACAATTAGAATTTAGAGAATAATTGAAAGCACTGAATAGAAAAATCCATCCTTTGTATCATCAAACAGAAATTTCCTATATATTGATATCACATTCTTTATCAAAATTAAGATGTTTCAATAGATGTAAGTAACACATCATACATAGTAACTTTGTTGGCTTATAAATATGGCAATGAACCATTGGCATGATAAAATTTCAAGGAAAAATCTCGTGTCAATCCCTAAAAGGTTTCAAAGTTTGCTGATATTTTCATACGTTTGACCTTTCATTATTTTCTCACGACCATTTTTAAGAAAATACTAAGCTAATCATGGGTAAAAACAAATTGCAAGGTTTACCATTATTCAAAACTCAACCATGGCCCACTCTATTCAGCTTCATACCACCTTGTTACCATTTCTATTATGACCACAACCACATTCCTTTCCCCTGCACTGACACACCCACAAATTGCCCCTCCACTACAGTACATTGTCAAAGATTACTACAGAACAGTGAAACCACTAGTCTTTCTTTCAAATTCCCCGTCAATGCGATGGCTTGCCTATCTGCATCCTTATCTAACACAACACGTGAGATTTACTGTTCATCTAATACAGCAGTCTCTAGCTTTTCTGTCTCCATGCTTTCACTGCCACCAGTAGTCCTAATTTGTCTAAGTATTACAAACTGCTACTTGTTCATTTTAAAATGTAGTATATCCAACTTAAAGCATACATTGATACACACCAACCTTCTTCTGTCTTTCTTTCTTTTGAGACTACACTGCTATTTAGTTAAGCCTTAAAGTTCTATGTTTATGGAAGCATTACCAATTGTTTCACTCAAATCAGCAATTACAAGCAAGATCAAAACATATGAGACCTAAATGACGTTTGTAAATCACACCGCTCTTTTTCTCAAGAAGAAAGATCGTGGGTAGCAGTTGATAGTGCCAATTGTTAGCTATTGTAATTTAACTTCTTAATTTTCCATACACTTGCCACCCTATTCCATAATTTCTATATTATTGCAACTAATACCCTAGAGCAATATAGTTATGATGTGAGTTTGTTATCTCTAAAGTCACTATTTCCCATACTCCCAACTCATGGTTAATGGATAAATTTGGTTGCTTGTACAAATGCAATATTAACTTTGTTCTTTCTCATGAACTAGATCTAGATTAACATACTCGTTATGTGCAGAGATCCAGCACTTTGAAACAGACATCGTAAACTACCTAATAATATGGTAAAGAGCAATGAAGCAATCACATTTTGCAATATAGATTAAAGAGAAGAATAGTATATGAATGTGATTTGAGAGGAACAAGAAATTTTCCAAGCATATAAGCATGTGAACTCACCTTGAAGACTGAAGCCCAGTAATAATCATAATGACATCGGAATTTCCTTCTTTCAGATGGATAAAATACACGTTTTGCCTTGAAATTGAGCAGTCCAAGTTCACAGACTTTAGAAGACCTTAGGTCAACACCTGCAAGTTCAAAGGGATGAGTTACATATACTTTGATACTCACAAAAGTGCTGATTACAAATTTACAATCTCATTACATAAGTAATTAATTCCTTTGCTATCATCTATTAATGATCTCATTATCTTCTATTTAAAATACCATCCTTGCCTCTTGGTCTGATAGAAAGTTCAATTGAAAGGCAATCAACAGAATTACAAGTAAGACTAGAGTTTTCCTTGAAATAAGATTATGAACCCATATTGGAAGTATAGTCACATTTCAATTGACATGTGTAAAGCCAAGACGCACTTGCCCCTTCTAAGTAGGAAAAGAAAAACAGTTCAATGAGTACACAGATCCATCCCCCCGCCCCAGCCTCACTTATGCAAGATTTAGCGGAGATGGTTGTTCATGTTGTTGTATAAAGACTAGAAAATGCAAATGATAAAGAGAACGAATTATTCCTCCCCCTGTCCACATCAATCTTGGCACGGAAACCATAAACAACCTTGTATCTAGTATCCAATAGAAGAAAAATGGGAGAACGATTCTGTTAAGTTATTCTATAAGAAGATCCTTCTGTAAGTCATTCAATAAAAAGGGCATGTGAGGCATGTCTGCATAGATGCTGCCTAAACAAGCACTCTTGCTCTCAACCATCTTTAGGAGGGAATAGCATTAGAATTGCCAGCAATCAAGGAGAGCTATGACCTTTGGGAATATTTTGCTGAATCTTTGGACTGTCGCCTTATCAACTGGGTCCTTTATACTATGTTGCATGGAGTAGCATTCTTAATATGTTGAAATTCATAAGCCACTCCCTCCCCAGACTAATTGATTAAGTTGCATTCGTGGCCTTGTCTGGTTTTATAAAATGAAGACAGGAAAGATCTTGAGCAGACTTTAAGCTATGGTCTATATTCTATAAGACTTGAGTACTTAAAATATTTAGTTCATAGCACATATATTTTCGGTGTAATAAATCTAATCAAAGGGGGACTTGCAGTCTTACACTCATATGGGAGCAAAAAACAGGAAAATCAAACAACCCTATACTATCCAAATGCTTCCAGAATTTGCCATGAACCCAAGCTTTCAGTCCCAATCCATACAAATTTACTCTTTATCAAGCTCTACTAGTAAAGGTACAACATTGACATTCAGAAGAAGACTGCCCTGGACATTCCCAATTCAGGTTCTAGAGCAGCCATTGCCCGTCAATTTTCCTTGCCCATAGCTATCTTTAACAAGGAAACCCAACTATCTTGAATCCAAACGGAGCAAATTGTCAAAGTCCTCAAAAGGGAGAAAAAAGCAATACAAGTTCCAATGACATCATCCATTAACCAGAGAAGTAGAGAACAGTGCATATCCGTAACTCCACGCTAACACACAAAGCATAAGTAGCTCAGGGCTTCCTAATCGAATCAATAATTTCACCACACAATATACACATCAAATTAATGCAAAAACACAATCAAAGACTCGCACCTTAAAAGCCAAATTCAGATGAGATGAGGGAAAAGGAACTTACTGCTGGAGACGATTTTACAATGGGAGGGAACCGTATCCGGAGGAGCAATCGACAAGCTGCTAAATGAGAGGGCCACGAACCCTAATATGTAAGAGAACGAGACTATTCCGAGAAGCGAGAAACAACATACTAATACTCGGAACAAGGCGCGAGGAAGCCCCGTGGAATCCATCAAACGAAAATTACGCACGATGCGATCGCGACATGAGATCCCCGGACATCGGCGACGGTTTCCGGTGATCGGAAGAGTCGGTCGCCCCACCGGAATCCTTTTTCCTTTCTTTTTTTTCGTTTCGAATTTTCCACTTTCTGTGGTGGGTTGGTCGGAAATTTTGACGAGTTGTTTATAAGAGAACAATGAAAAACGGGAATTGCTATACTGATTAGTGATGATGATTCATCAATATACTATACGTATATAAATAAAGTCCACTCATCGTTGACCCCCCGGTTTCACAAAAAATGTGTGAATAGTGCCTAATTTGTGTGTATGATGTCACACAAATGTATGAATATTGCCTAATTTGTGTGTGAGATTGACAACATACATAATAATACATTCATACTCCTTGTGAAAAATATCGTATTTTTTGCCACATAGGAGTATAATTTATGAGGCTAATACAATTTAGATACGTTAAAAAAGATGCCGATCACTATATTAAGTGAGAAATTAACAATGCATGCGGTAATTAAAGTTAACGGATGAACGTACACTTTATAAAGCTCCAACTAACCTAATTAAAACTGAGCAATTTACAAAGCCCCTTCTTGGAGTTCTTGCGGCCAGTTGTGGTTGGTATTATTCAATTTCTTCGGCTTTGCTATGTTTTTTTAATAACCCAAAAAAAATACTATAATTTTTTAGCTAGTTGGCTTTGCTTTAATTTAAAATTTCCATGTTAAATCAGCCTCGAGCAAAAACGCACATTCAAACAAAGCATATATAGATATAAATAGGCTCCAGCACAAACAGGAAAACACTTGTTGTTATTATGTGAAATGATAGTCATAATATTCTCAAAAGGCAATCCATTGACATATTACATGCACAGCAAAATGATGGAAGCAAGCATGACCACACTCGCTACTTGGTCCAAAGACACCACAATCCATAAATAGTTTCCTGAGGAATGAATACTTGTAATATACAAACACTAGCCAGAAAAAACAAGTCCTCACTTTGGGAGCATTTCAAAGAATAACTTCAAACTTTATTGGTGAGAGGTGGCAGATGGAACCAAATCCAGAAAGAAAGGAGCAGAAATCATGAACCTGCACCTGTGTTTTTGTAATCATTATTCTTCACTGCCATTCAGTTGGACGCGTCTCTACTGTAATACTGATCAAGGGTCTTGGCTGGTATACGGTGGAGGAGCTCACGGGGGAAGATTCTCAGGAGAGTCCAAGCCAGATCAAGTGACTGGAATATGGTTCTGGTGTCGTAAGCTCCTTGAGTAACAAATTTCCTCTCGAATTTCTCCAAGAACTCCAGATACAGCTAAGTGAAAAGAAAACAATGGCAATGTCAATCAGCTAGTTGTATTTGGTTTGATAACAAGAATGCTTGTATTTTTTTTTCAAGATATCTAGGTTGTGGGATTTGAAGGTCCCTTTTATATTAAGTTATACAATTATGTCAAGACGATACAAGAAAACATACCAAGTCCTCTGAAGAAAGTGCTTCTTCTCCAACCACAGCTTTCATAGCCTGCACATCCTTCCCAATTGCATAATTGGCATAGAGCTGAAAACATGGAAGGATAAGATTTAGTTGATGGGGTGAACAAAAGGAGAACGATTATAAATAACTGGATAACAATGTGATCAAACCTGGTTTGACACATCAGAGTGGTCCCTACGAGTCATTCCTTCACCTATGGCACTCTGTCATGACACAAAGGTTGCATCTTAGTTTTGATCAAATAATGAATATGTGCTAAATAACCGACTTAAGCTGAATGTAACCAAGTTGGCAATTTCACATGATTTACCTTCATTAGACGGGACAGTGAAGGAAGGACATTGATTGGTGGGTATATCTGTAAATAAAAAATATATGTAGGGTAAGAATCAGCTTCATAATTTTGACTGCCCGTAAATCAATCTATCTAGATGACAATATATGAAGGATTTGACCATCCTATGGATGAAATTTTTCATTAATTTCTCAATTCTTCATAAACTCTCTTCTCAGGAAAGCAAAATCTTAGCCTCCCAAACACCACAGATGCAAGAAACTTTTAGCAACAATCAAGAGCCTATCAACAAACTCACTATAATATTTCTCATCTAGTCTATGTGAATTTTCTCCTTGTGTTTGTAACATTACCTGTCGATTATGGAGCTGCCTGTCAATATATATTTGCCCTTCTGTGATATAACCCGTGAGATCGGGAGTTGGATGTGTAATATCTGAAATTTGGAACCAAAATAAGCCCCAAGTAGTAAGTACTTTTATTTGTCATCAGAAAATAGGATTTCATATAGCCTAAGAAGTACCATACCATCATTAGGCATAGTTAAAATTGGAATTTGGGTGATGGAGCCAGTCCTTCCTTCAATTCTTCCAGCACGCTCGTAGATGGTGGCCAGATCGGTATACATATAACCAGGATAACCACGTCTTCCAGGCACTTCCTCTCGGGCTGCAGAAACCTGGGATAAAAGTTGTTTGCGTCACTGAATCCGCTCAAGTTATAAACATCTATATCATATCATCACACAGTCATACAGAATTCAATTAGGTAGTTGGCAGCATACTTTTGACTTCTGAATTTAAAAATCATCCTACAGAATAAGGAATGGGAAATCCTAATTTTGTGAAGATTATAAAAGAATCAAGTTGACATTTCAAAAAAGCAGACAGCCTAAAGGGGTACAGAGATACAGTAGCTGTTCTAACACAGGACAAGCAAGCTGGATAAAGGGGGGCAGCCCAACAGCATGTTCTTTTGGGCCCTTGTAGTGTTGTCTATTTCTCGTGGGAATATCAGAGCCTACAATAAAATTCTCCAAACTATTGAAGAAACCGCAGTTTTTTCTTGGTGTAATAACACCAACACTTGGTTTCAAGAAATTGAAAGCTTGCTCAACTGTGGAGCTTATGCCAGTTCTGTTTCGTTACAGATTAGTGATTCAAATACGTTTCAAAAATTATATTCTTTTTTTTTGAGCAAATTATTTCTTGGATACAAATGGGTGTAAACTTAGAATATACTCGTTACTTCTAAAAAGAGAATTATTAACAAAAAAAAAATGAAGGGATCAAATACCTCACGAAGTGCATCAGCATAAGAACTCATATCCGTCAGTATGACAAGAACATGCTTCCCACATTCATATGCTAAATATTCGGCTGTAGTGAGTGCAATTCGTGGCGTAATGATACGCTCAATTGTGGGGTCATTAGCCTACAAGAAGTCACGGAGAAAATAAGCACTTCTTGCTTGCAGTTTCACTTTTGATTGAAGTTTGGAAGGAAAATATACAAGTTCGATTAAAAGGGAAATCATGTGACAAGTGGGAAATACCAGATTGAGGAAAAGGGTCACTCTCTCCATTGACCCATTCTCCTCAAAATCCCGTTTGAAGAACTGTGCAGTCTCCATATTCACCCCCATAGCTGCAAACACAATGGCAAAATTGTCTTCTTCTCCACCCTGTAAATTCATTTAATAGATAAGCAAAAGCTCATAAACTAATTCCCAAAAAGAGAAGGGAGAAAAAGACTGAAACAATAACAAGGATGCATGAATAGCTACAAGTAACGGTACCTCCAGAAGGTTGTCAGACTTCTCCAAACGCTTAACCAACCCAGCTTGACGGCAGATTTGAGCAGCAATTTCATTATGGGGAAGACCTGCTGCAGAGAAAAGAGGGATCTTTTGTCCCCTAGCAATAGAATTCATGACATCAATTGTAGAAATCCCTGTTTGAATCATCTCTTCAGGGTAAGTTCTCTCACTAGGATTGATTGAACTACCTGATAATAACAAAAGGTCAAATAAGATGTCAGCAAACGGCAATACACCTGACCTATTTCAACTAGAATGCATAAAATCCTCTAAGCTTAGAGCATCAGGGGAACGCGACATACCAGAAATATCCAAATATGCCTCCGGAAGAATTGGAGGACCATTATCAATAGGCTTGCCAGATCCATTGAAAATCCGTCCAAGCATATCCAAAGAGACGGGAGTTTTCAAAACCTACACAAAATGTTTGAAGTATCATCAGAAAAAGAGTGGTGTAATGCTAATAAGAGAATCATTCTCTACGAAGAGAAACAAGACCTATGTCTTAGATAAAGACAGATTATTACTAGACTGTATCCATATAAATTATAGTCTCATTTTGTTCCTTCTTTGTAAATAGGGCAATTAAACCAAGATGGATTCACAACTCCTGCCATATACATACTGACTGAACAATGAGAATGCACAAAGTTCTAAATTTCAACACCATGCTCTATATATACAGCATAATATATGGTGAGAGCAAATCATAATAGTTCACCATCCACCATTGATCATCGCTTCGTAAACTAGCAAATAAAAATTCAACTTGATCTTTTTACCTCCCCTGTGAATTGCACTGTGGTATATTTGTTATCAATCCCAGATGTACCTTCAAACACCTGTCAAACAAAGATCCGTATTCAATGTTCATATTGATTAAGATGTTTCAGAACTCATATTCATTCATGATGAAACAAATTACATGCTGAGAAATGTGCAGCCATTTATTATTTTCAGGTGAGGGTAATCAATTTCAAGCAATATTCTTTTAACCATGCAACAACAATGTGAGTAAGTACCTGCACAACAGCCTTCTCACCATCAACTTCCAGGACTTGACCTCGACGAGTAGTTCCATCTCCTAGACGGATATTTACAATCTCTTGATATTTGGGTCCCTACACAGGAAAATCATAGAATTTTCTAAACAACAAAAGCAAAAAGCCTTAAATCTACAGAAAAAGAGAAGAAACTAGAAGCTCAAAGGTACCTTGACTTTTTCAAGTATAACCAGTGGCCCAGCAACTCCAGAAACAGTTCTATATTCTGTGCACATAAATTGAAAGTCAGTTGGAAACTACTAGCCTAAATCCATTCCACAAAAACTAATTTCAAGTGGACACTGAAATTGGAAAGAAAAAACACTAGACATACAGGATGAATAAGATTTCTACAGCATCTAAATTGTCTTTTTAATCACAAAGAGGCAAGAATAGCTGAACCCAATTTCTACAGAAAACAAACTTAATTTCAGAAACTCCCAAGTTTTACAGAGAACTTATTATCTGATCAAAGCATTAAAAGTAGCATTGAGAGAAATTGATAATTATAATATCAACAAGCTCCTATATCTGCAAATGAAGCCCATATGTTATGAGTTATGAATCATGATGACGTATACGTTCCACTTCTGTAGAATCTCGAACTATCAGCAACGCTATAGATATTAAGGGATCTTACCCATCCCAATCTCCAGATTTCCATCGTCCTCATCGAAATTTTTTTGCGCCTCAACCATTTTCAGACTGCTGATATCGCTGAAGATATCATGGTGAATAAAAGACAAAAAAAAAAATTAGCATCAAATCGACATCTAATTCAAATGGCGATCAAAGAACATTGCATCCCGTACCATTTAACAGATTTTATAATAAAAAAAAAAGGCACTTGCAAGAGCGGAATAGCAACTCAATTCTGGCGCAATTCACCTAGTTTCAGATTTCTAATTCGATAAGAAATACTGCCGGAACCCTTTTTTAAGCAATTCAAACGACAGAAATATATAGCAAGTGAAATTAACAAATCACTACAGCATAATTTACGGTAAGCTCGCAATCTTCAATCAAAACCACCATTTTTTTAATACAATTCCAATTCTTACATAGGAATATCGTGAGATCAATAAATTTAGATCTGACAGAAGATAAATACCTCCGATCTGGTAGACTCTGGCGACCTCGAGAGGAAGAAAGAGGAGAGAAGTGGATGAAGAAACGAGAAGGCGATGGGCAGCGCTCTAGCAGAGATCTATAGAAATCCTATAACTACAGAAGTACAGGGTATCTAGATATTAAGATATATGTAGGCATATAAAATAGAGAAAACATGACTATCAAAATTTTCTATAAAATATAGAAAAGATAATATTAATATGATGGTTTTGTTAAAAAGAGTATTAAAGCTTAAATATTTTATAACTATAATAGAATTTTATATAAAAAAAAAAGATGATAGAAAATTTAACATATCTATTTGTTAATTTATTGAAAAACTTTTGAATTATTTTGTTTGAAACGATGTAAATACTTTGATAATTTATGAATATAAATTTTACCTAGATAATATTATATTATTTTTAAAATTTAATTGACATATATTTTATTTTAAATTAGTTTAAAAACTATATATGTATCATTCGATATTAATTTATATACAAAAGGACATATCAGAAAAATAAATAATATACATCTAGAAAAGAAATTATAACGCGATACGTAAGATTAATTATTACAATACACACAAACTAAAATTAAGCCCAAATCATCATAAAATATATGCTCAAAAATCAGCCTCTGTATTTATTGTTGTGTTTGTTTGTGAGGAATGAAGTATTTATGACAATTGTGTTGGAGAAGAGTCCCACAAGCATATGGCACACACAATCCCACGTGTATTAGAAGGTGACGACAACATGTGATGCCACCTCAGAATATGGTTCATTATCTAGTAGGTGACAAATTAAATTGAGCATCTTTTCAACTTTCACTATAACATCGAGTCTGACGAACTGTTATAATATGGTTTACCGCATTCAAACAATACAAAAATTGAATGTATTTAGGTAGTCTTTGAATTAAATAATTTACAATTGTAAGACACACATAGATGGATCCCATCATCATCCCAATATGAATGAACAAATCTTTGAAATAACTCATATATCTAGCTCAAAAAACTTGGGTTACAACTCATCAAGGGAAAATTGTCTATGTATCCAAAACCAATGAGCAACCTCTCTGAGGCATCCAAAACTCAGACAAATTGGTCAAGAAGGCCAAAAAAATAACTAGTTATGAGCCGTATGGAAAATTAAACAATGACCAAATGGTCATATAAATGAATACATATAATGAGGCGATATGATATATAACCCTTTTCCCGGTGCTCTTCAATCTTTGGTTTTCAAAGTTTTCTAAAAATAACTGGAAGGACAAAATGGGAAGAAAAAAATAACTTGAAAAAGAGTATGCAAGTTAGAGATACTGAGCTTGAATCCTCTCTCTGTTCTGTTCCCACCAGGTTTTCGCATGCACTTCCCCAAATTTCTCCCGGCTGCACAACACAATGTCTAGCGTTAAGTTAACCATAAAAACCAAAAGAATGAATACACAATAGAGTATGTCTTTTAGGACTCGTTTGGTATCATACCAAGCAGGCAAGCACTGTTATTTTTTTGGAGATATCAAAATAACAAGTTATTGGGTTGGTTGATATGGATACCAAACGGGTCCTTATGAGTTTATTCATATTTTACCTGAATCTCACGCGCCTGAGCTCTCTAGCCCCATCAGCAAACTGCCTAATGGTGATATACACGCCAGGCTCATCTTCCTCAACCCACTCTGTCTCAAGATCACTGGCATTGCTGATTGAGACCGAGGCCTCGTCCCTAGATGAGGTCGTGATCCTTGATGGATCGAGATATGAAGATTCGCCCTTTCCGTAAGCACTGGATCCAGCACCGTAATATTGTGCTCCACCATGCTCTGAGGATTCAGAAGGGTAATAGCCTTTGACTCCTGAGGGTCTATAGTGATGTCTTGGTGTCCAGTCTTTGTTCATTGGACTATCCGTTGCGGATCCGATTCTTGTAAAGGAAGAATCTCTTGGCTGCAAGAATTTGGTTTTTAAGTATCCCAAACTTTCAAGGTTATCAAAAGGAAGAAGGGATGAACAAAAGTTTTACCTCATCTTCTCTTGAGGGAGTATTTAGAGCCTGCCTATTGAATCTTTGGACATTGTAGAGCTCCATTATGCGGTCATAATTTTCACCCCACCATCTTTGAGCTTGCCATTTGTTGAACATTTCACGGCTACAAAATGGAAACAATGCCCTGCGTTAGGAGTTCTTCTAAGGGTTTGTTCTTCTATATAGTTATAAAGACATTTTCATCTATGTCATGATTTGCAGCGAGTATGAGATCTATGCAAATTAAAAGGCAAGGTCTTGACATAGATGATGATCATTTTGAACATGGAATAATCTATTTAACATGGCAAAGAAACACAAAACGATATGGTTTAATGTTGTTACATAATATCTTCTTGTTTGGTCACTTGTCTTCCAGGTCCAGCAATGCTAATTCTGATGGTAATAGTGGTTTCTTCTATACTCTACAATAAGTGGCATTTCAAGAATGATCTATTGTACTTGAGATGATTAAGATAGAAGGCCATATTGTGTTTGCATTTATACCTGAATCGGATCCGTTTGAGATCATTTCCTCCATTTGGTAGGGACACAAATGTGATATGAACTCCAGGCTCAACCTGAGCCATCCATTCTACAGGCTCGTCCTCATCCTCCAACACCACATCAGATTCAGTGCAGACGGATTCCCGCGCACTTCTTTCACCTGGAGCGAATCTTGAGTACGATCTTCCACCTCGGTTGTGGCTGCTACTTGTATAGTCCCATGCGGGAGTTGAACTTGAGCTTGCAGGTTGATTGTAGGAGTATGGAACCCCTTCAGAAATAGTATCAAACTCGGGGTAAGATCTATCGCCTCTTCTGAAGCCCCTTGGACTCGTAGGTTTGCCTTGTTTGCTGGAACCAGAGATTTTCAGTGCCATATCCTTGAGCTGTAGGTAATTTCCAAATTACAATGAGCAAAATTATATTTTCTCCAATTAGGCAATTTCTGTTACAATTTTGACTCCCTATTATGATGTCATATATAACTATGGTTCAATTGTTATGTTAGGCATGCCAATGTTGAGATGATCAAACAATCAAGGATTAAAAGTTTATGTGAAAATAGCTGAGGTGTGGCAATCAAATCATATTATTCTTTTACTGTGTTTTTACCTCATGATTTTGATTTGAACCCTTTTACCATCAGGGTGTAAAAACAAACATAATGTCCCTGAAATTTGATCAATCAATGTAGCAATCATAGTAGCTAAATTTTCTTAATTCGAGGTAATTTACAGGGCAATTAACCGATTGGACAAGTTTCCCAAAACGGATTCTTCTAATAAGTGATTTATTTATAGCCAGAGTCATGGATGGTGGCCAAGTTAAAGTCTAAAGCACTGTCATGATGAATCTTCTCTAAAATCTTGCTGGTACTGCTTTATGAATCCATCTTGTGTTTCCTTTTCATCCTATGCACGGCTTTCTGAATTGGATCTTTCATTTACTCCCTCCGTTTCACAATAGTTGTTCTTAGACAAATTTGCACATATATTAAGGGGGAAAAATTCTTCCAAATTTACTCCTATTAAAAGCTACTTTATATTCTAAAAGTTGCATTGGGAAAAGTGTATATAATTAATATGGTATAATTAATATGGTGTAATTATTAGGGGTATAAGTGGAAAAAAAAATTATATGAACAACTATTGTGAAACAAGAAAAAAAGTGTATATGAACAACTATTGTGAAACGGAGGGAGTACATTCTAATTAAAATGTAAAACAGACCATACCGGCCTATTTTCTTTCTCTTTTTCTTTTTAGCAAAATCTTGATCTTTTGTCACAGAATTAGTAGGCAAGAATTCAACAGTGGGGTCAGGCACACACTAAAGGACACTAGCAGTCTTTTCCAAATGCTTCTTTTGTCCGATTATAAATCTATTTTGAGTTACCTCAAAACAGGTGAATATTTTTGTGTACAAAATTTGGTGTTTATAGATCACTTTTGGGTTGAAATTTTTTCCAACAATATGGCAGAAGTGTGTGAATAAGAATTGGGTTCAAATTAAGGTCAAATATGCAAACCCTTCTAATAACCAACCAAAGCAGCTAGAAGCCTAGAACAAACCCAAGTCTCTCCAACTTCAAAAAAAGACCAAATCATGCTTTCTTCGTTTTCAAAAGAAATGCTCTGCTTAAATTAATTTTTTGGTCAGAATCTGCTCAAACAAGGATGTTAAGTTATGTTTGGTTTGCTCTAGGCCAACTCTGAGTGTAGGTGGCCCTATTACAGTGTGTGTAGTGGTTTTAGGTAGCAAATAAGTGCAATAGAGATTATTTATTGGCCTTCATTTACTACCTTCGTACTCATGAGCCCAATTGTGCTTCTGGTGTTTAACTGAGATAGGGCGGTAACAAGTGTACTTTGTGGTGGTTGAAAGCACAGTGACAGCACGTTTTATGCAAGGAAAAGTGCAGCTTAAATTTACTCTCACTCACAATTATATCATGATCAATGCTGAAGATGCTGTGTCCAAAAACTTACATTCACTTCACGAAATTTGATCATTACAATAAGTTTTTACTCTTGTGAATTGTGATCAGGTCTTAGTTATCCTATACAGGCTGCACATTTTTCAATCTAAAGCGCCCATGGAACATATATGAGTTGTTAGGTACTTTTAGGTTGTTTAATTAATCATCTCTATATTCATTTTTAATACATTTTCAGTTTCATTAATATTAATATATGATGAGATTAATAATAAAAACAAGTGGGATGGTCCAAAAGAGAATTTGCTTACTTCCTAAAAAAAAAGGTAAGAATTTAATATCATAGCCTCTAACAAATCCACAACTTGTACTAATGTGGAGAAAATGAATTAGGTTAGGTGACTACACAAAAGTGCATATGGATAAATCATATAAGTCAGTTTCGGAGTTTAGTTAAAAGCAAACCATATATATTGGGTAAAAATACTCAAATATTTCAGATATGTGGTCCCCTAAAATAATAAATTAGCAAGAACACCGATCCTAGCTCCTTGTTAGAAACAAATGGTTTTGAACTAAAAAGGGCAACAAGGCAACTAACAAGAGCAAAATCATACATGCAAATGAGCAATAGCACTTAAATTATTGAATGGGAAATCAACCAAAATAAAAATATTGAATGGGGAAAACAAAGAGAGAAGTTAAGGAACCTGGGAAGTCAGACTTTTGACTGATTCTTTGGTATTTGGTGTACCACGCCCTCCTCCATCTTCGTCTCTCTCGTCTGTCTGCTTTGCACAGGTTATGCATGTTAACATTTTCCCTTGTTACTTTCTTCTTCTTCTTCCTGTTTTGAGTTTTCTCCTGTTTCTACACCTTGTCTCTAATAATGGACCTGCATTTGGCTGAATAGTCAGACAATCTACTAGAATCACAGATGGAATTGACACATTAACATGTGTGTTTTGTATTTGTATTACACATTTTAACAGAAATATGGAATATTCAGCCAAAATCAGACATGCAATGGTTCCCTTCATTCTACATAGACATGATCATTCTACCCGGCAGATTTTCATCCACAGGGTGTCTGACGTAATTCGACAAAACAACGAAAGAAGATATATTTGAATTATGAACGGAAGAGTGTCTAGTTCTTCTCCAAAATTGGCCTTACCATCTCATATCAGAAGCTGTTAAGAAATGGAAAACAGAGGGTGGTCCATGTTTTGATTCTCTCAGAACCAGAATGAATGGAAGAGGCAGAGAGATTCATTTGAACATTTGTAATTACTTGCTACTCTGTAGTGAGCCCCTCATTAACGGTGTCTGGATCGCACCCCATAATACATTATAATGTAAAATAATACATTATATGGTGCAATCTAAAGGCACCCTAAGGCCTAAGTCCCCCCACACAACTACATTCAACTTTGGCCCAATTAGCCCAGAGATGAAAACTCAACAAAGCAAATGACATTTGCACATCTTAATTTTGAATTTTTGGCTGTACCTTATATACACTAGATTATTTATTACAATTGACCTTCAGCCACTTGGATCAGAGTAGGCCTTGCAAAAATCAAACACCTAAATTGCTAGTATTACACTGACATTCATCCTACATATGTGATGTATACTAAAGAGCCAATACCAATAGGAGTATAAAATATAATTTTTTTACCTCCCAGAAGATTTGCATGCCTCAAGAATGAACCATTCCAAGTAAAAGGCAAAATAGATGGGGAAAGCACACACACATCATATGTTACGAGACCAATCTCCATTTAGTATTTGATGAGAGAGTGGGAGTCCAATGAAAAGGAGCGAAAATGATCTCCTCTTTCAGATTCCAAGAAATCAACCAGATAAGCAAGCAAAGATGATCGAGGAGAAAAAGGAAAAGGGAATAAGAGGTTACTCGGGATCAGAGAGAGTGGGTGGATGTGCATTGTGGGGGACATCGAAGACTAGACTATATAAAAATAAAGACCCAATAATTGGAAAAAGCAAAATACAAAGAGGCCAAAGAAAGAATACCACTGTTTGTTAGATGTTGATAGTGGTCCGAGTATTCCTCTCCGAGTCTCATGTATTTGTGCGCTTTTTTCGTGCACACCAGCACCAAAAACTAATCCCCAAAGCAAACAAGAATAATATTTAATAGTTCTCAATTGTTGTTAGGTGTGAGTACTAGAAGAAATATGCGTAATAAACTTGAGAGAATTTTTTGAAAGATTTGAACTAGAAAAAACAAGGAGAAAAAAGAAGACCGCAATTACTTCAACTGTTCCTTCTGAAAAGTAAAAATCAATCCTCATTCTTCAAGAAATCCCCTCCTGCCTCCAAAAGCAACCGTCATCACGAGGTGGGGAAAGATGAGAATGAGATGTGTTTTTCGAATCTCTTTTTGGCTTGTGTGCTGTAACCCTATCATTTTTTCACAAAACTAGAGAGCAAACAGTCTTTTCCTTTCCTTTTTTTTCTTTTAAAAACAATATTAATTTCTCATAATAATTAAGCGCTTGATGAATCGTTAAGCAAAAGGCCATGCTCAATCAGTATCCATCCTCCTAATCAAGCAGAATCGTGAATGAATTTTTCAAAAGCTGTAAATATGGCGATAGACAGAAAGAAAGCAAAGCGTGGTGTACTGAGAGGGAAAGCGAGTTCACAAAACAGAGAACAGGCATTATTATTATCTGTGACCTGAAAACGACCCTCCGAGAGCAATTAAGGACGATTAGAGCTGATCTTCCCCTAAATTCTCTCTCCTCTTTTCGGCTTTCTAATTTAATGCTGATCCAAAAATTGAAAATTCCACGGCCAATTCCACACACTATTTTTGTCTCTAGAGGATAAAACTGGAAAACGACTGGATACTGTAAATGGAGACTTCCGGGGAGCAAAATCAGAAGAGAGCAGTTAAACAGACTCGGATTGTTTATCGTCCTCCGCGCCCTCCTACTACCTATTGACAACGACTCGAAACCGTTCGAATTAGGTTTTCCGACAATCGGTTCATCACACCGCAATTGAATAAACAAACCTTTCATGACTTCACAAAGAAAACGGAAATTGACGAGATCGATCTCGCCAGTAAACAGTAGAGATTGATTCAAATTCAAAAGAAAAAAATCAGAGAACAGTGTACTTACAAATTCCTCTGTTTCTGATACGCGAAGAATTATTCTATTCGCTGTGTTGATCTTCACTTTGCAAAGATTCCTCCTACTCAACAGTGAAATTCCTCCGGAGGAAGGAAAAAAAAATCGCCACAGAGAAAGTGATTCTCTGATCACCTTCGAATGGGAATCAAATTCAACGAAAAGAAGAATGAACTGCGATACGAAACGTGATGAAGCTGAGTGTTGGATAATGCACTCCGATTATCGCTCTTTTTCTTCCTCGATCTCTCTTTTTGTTTTCGCTCGCTCGCTTTTGAGATTGGGAATTTGTTGCGCTGTGAACGAAGGCACCAGCGCTCACGCAGGCGAGCAAGAGAGAATGCAGAGGTAAAGAGTTCTAGACAAGACGTTCGCGGTATTTAAACTTGGAAATTGTATTGACGCCGTTACCTGACGGCATTAAAATACGACGGCGTATAGGGATGTACAACTTACAAGCTTCCTTTTTTAGCTACATCAATAACAAAAATAATTTCTCTTTTGGCAATAATTTCAAAAACATAATCAATAAGTCATTATAATACGTTGCTTTATTTAAAATACATGTTTCTCTAGAATGCGTGAAAAGTTCAAATCCCAACATGTATACGTATTGGACATTTGTATACAATGTAAGTACAACTTTAGGCATATTTATAAATACATACTGTATTTAATTTGTACAAATACGTGAAATAGATAGAAATTCAACTTTACTGAGATCAAAAATTCAATAAGGTGATTTTTACGGACTTAAATGTATTAGTGCATCTACGAGATGGAAACACTTTTTTGAAAAAAAAAACATTCAACATGCTTGCTTTATGTAATCACCACTCTGTATTCAATAAGATAGATTAAATCATCCATTTGATGTTCCTAATTTTAGTGCATACTGAGAGGATAAAATTCCCAGAAAATAATTATGAACATGTATATTTATTATTATTTAATGTCAATAAGAATTTCTAATTCTAATGGGCTAGTTTGGAGAGTAAGAAGGCTCGTATCCTTATAAATATGGTACGCGTTTCTCTCTTTATTTTTACTTTGAATTAAATTTACATATTTACGAGGAGGTCTGACTTGAGCGTCGAAGGTGGAATCGAGATACGAACGCCTCGTTTTACATTGATTCCAAGTATTTAATGAAGAAGAAGATCAATGTAAATTGAAGGGGGTTTGGATTTTTTTCCCTAATCGAACTTTGCGCCTACATTTTGGTGTGTGTCATTTGTGGGAAATTTTTTCTAAAACCCTAATTGAGCAGAGCTGAGATGTCTCGCCATCAACCGTCAACAAGCGACAAAGGCGCATGGCGGGTAAGCGGAGGTCGGATCCCTCGGCGTCAATGAACAAAACGGAGAGAACCATGACACTCGAGAACCAACCGAAATCTAGTGTTGGGGGCAAGAGGGTCCCCACATGAGAGAAAAGCGACCGAATGACGTTGAAGCATCGTCAGATGTCGAAACTAGATTCGAAAAACGATGGTCGACCGAAGGAGTCAAGCAAAAAGAAGTGGAACCAAGTGAAGTCAATCGGGAGTTGGCGACTGAGCACCAGGGTGCGTGGAGAAAGCTCACGAATAAGGCGCGGCCACCGACGTGGACAGACCAAACCCATGAGATCTAAGCGAGGTCGAAATTGCCCCAAATGAAAAGACAATGGATGCTTTGCAAAAAATATTCATAGATGAGCAGAATTCGAGCAAGTATTTTCTAGCTGGAGTAAAAATGGATGGAAACGAGTTAGAGTTGTCGAAAGGATTGCTGCTTCGGAATCACAATCTCTTTGCTTGGAGCCCTTATGAAATGATAAGAATAGACCCAAACCTTTCTTTCCATCTATTAAACGTTGATCCAAAAAGCTAAGTCCATAATCCAAAAATCAAGGAGGCCCTCTTTACAACATCCATATGCCGTGTTGGTTGAACTATAGAAACTCATAAATGATAGGGTAGTTCGAGAGGTGTTCAACCCTACGTGGTTGGCGAACACAATCGTAGTAAAAAGAACGGGGAATGGTGAGTATGCATGGATTTCACATATTTGAACGAAGCCTATCCCAAAGACATGTTTCCTCTTCCAAAAATCAATCATCTGGTGGATGCCATGACAGAGCACAAACGCCTAAGCTTCCTAGATGCATACCGAGGGTACCATCAAATACCAATGTATGGGCCAAATCAAAAGAAGACATCTTTCATCACACCAAACGGAATCTTTTGCTATATACTCACGCCCTTTGGATTAAAGAACGTCACGACAACCTTCCAGAGAATGGTGACGAACCTGATACACACTTCTGTATGAGTTGTTGCTAGCGTTGATTGTGACAACATAAAAGCTAAACCATTACTTCCAAGTGCATCCGATAAAAGGTTTTGACAACACATCCTTTGCAAGCCTTTTTGGTAAGTGCAGACTTATCAGGAAGAGTATAAAAATGGATTGTAAAGCTGGGGCAGTATGGCACAAGTGCTCACTGATTTGATAGAAGAGTTTACAAGCAAGAATAAGCAGCCAATCCACCATATTAATGTGAAGCTTGTTGCTGCATGACACCAACAAGTGAACTTTGTGCATTGTAGTACGATTGGGATTCAAGACAACAACTTTGATTCTGAGGTTAAAAGTCATACTAGACAAGGTTGAATATGAAGCTTTGATTCAGTATTGGTGGTAAGCCAACTGCAGGGAGATTACGAAGCTCACTCGTCGCGAATGGCAGCATATCTAGAGTTGGAACGTAGCTTAGTGGCGAAATTGGAAAGCTTCCAGACTGGGAAAATTCCACGACTTCAAAATAAATTTTCAGATGCCCTCACCACTTTGGGGTCCTCAGTAGTGGACTAATGCTCACGAGCGGTCCAAATCGGCATCTTGGAATGGCCTAGCATCGGACATGTTGAAGTGAGTTGTGCGATTGAATGACTCCCATTTTTACTTACTTAAAGGAAGGAAATTTGTCTAAGGACCAAATCGAGGCACGGAAAATAAGAGCACAAGCGATAGGTTACTGGCTCTCTCTTGATCAAAAGCTATACAAGTGCTCCTTTATATGACCTTACCTTCTTTGCATTCCGCCTTCAAAAGTGGACAACCTCCTTTATGAGATCCATTAAGGGGTCTTTGGGATTTACTTTAGAAATAGAAGTCTAGTCGTGAGAGTTGTCACACATGGATATTGGTGACCCTTCATGGCAAAAGCTTACTTAAGAAGTGCAAAAGATGCCAAAAGTTCACCAAAATGATCCACCAGTCAGCCTCGAATCTACACCCGATGATGAGACCCTAGCCATTCACCCAATGTGGGATTAACATAGTGGGCAAGTTACCGAGAGTTATAGGAAATCGAAAATACATGATCACTATAGCAAATTACTTTACCAAACGGATAGAAGCCAAAGCATTGGCCAGTATAATTGAGAGGGAGGCAATAAACTCTGTGTGGGGAAATCTAATCCCTCGATTTAGTATACTCTACACCTTGGTCTTCGACATGGTACACATTTCAATAGAAAAATATTTAAAATTAATGTGTCGAGTATGGAATCATGACTTTTTACTCATTAATCGCTTATCCACAACCCAATGGTCAAGTAGAAGCAAGTAACAAAGTGATCTTGAATAGATTGAAGAGGTGTCTCAAGCAAGCCAAAGGGAAATGGGTTGAGGAGTTGTCGGCGGTTCTATGGGTGTACAGAATGACGCCTAGGAGGTTAATGAGAGAAACAGTGTACACCCTCACTTATGTGACAAAAGTCGTTATTCCATTAGAAGGTGGTTTACCAACTATCAAGACGATGACATATGAGAAAGGAGTCAACAATTAGCATTGGGAATCAACTTAGATTTCACTGAGGAAAAAAAGGAAATGTCTAATATTAGGTTGGTTAAATATCAAAAGAGCTTAGCCAGGATGCTTAACAAGATCATCAACCCAAGGAGCATCAGGATAGGATATTTCGTATTTAGGGAGGTGGTCAGGAATACACGGAATACATGAGATGAAAAGTTGGGACCAAATTGGGAGGGCCCACCCATACAGTGTTTCATTGTTACATCAAATTTAATATTGTAGAAAAATTCTTAGTAAGAAAACACATCAATATCTCTCTTTTTCAATAGGTAATTGTCGACTTCCAAGATGCTCATTCGAATAGTTTAAATTCATTATTAGCTTTACATTTATTTGTTACTCGTCAACCAATTGTATTTGATTTTCTAAAGATCATCTGTTGCAATAATTTAGGTTGGCTTTGTTATAGATGGGTAACCTAATGATTGCCTTGTTATTATCAAAATAATACTCTATTGTAAATTTCAAGTATTTAACACCAAACTTCAAAAAAACCTTTTTTCAATAAGGACTAGTCCCTTTATATAAGTTCTACTTCTACCCCTTTTACACATAAAATCTTATTTTTCTCAGATTTATCCTTACATATTTTTGTCAAAATCTCTGGAATTTAAGTTAATAGTTAATTAATTAATGTGAAATAACTTGGTAGAAATTATAATACACTAGTACCAAACTTTAAAAGGTCCTTTTTTCATTAAGAGAATTCAATACTAGAGGCAAGAGATGAAGGCTGCTAGAATCTTTAGTCATAAGTTTGGTGTGCAAATTTAAAGCAGTTCTTTCAAAATTAATTATGGCTTTTTTTGTTCTAACAAAAAAAAATTATGGCTTTTTTTGCCCCACATAGGGGTGGCTTAATGGTAGGAGGCACGAGAGATATTGTGACTTTGGAGGTCTCATGTTCGATCCTTGCATTCACCCCTCTACTTGGGTGAAAAACCAACTTTAAATGTCCTTCCTTACATTGGTTCAAGTTGGCGCAAACCAATTTACCTTGTTCGTGAGCTATGTCGGCTAAGTCACAAACCTAGGATTTACCACCAAAGGTGAGTCCCTTGTCATATATATACCCAATGGAAGGAAGGACATTTAAAGTACATTTAGTGTTCAACATTAGCAGTTGAAATGCACTTGTAATAGTGACGAAGTTTTTTTTTTTATGTCATTTAATACTTACCAAAGAAACCTTATTCCTAATTAAAGTAGTAGGGAGCTAAGGATCGATTCTACATAAACTTGTGTATTTATATGAATGCTTGTATGTCAAATGAAAGAGTAGAAAAGGGGGTGTTTTGATGTTTGGTCTAGAACTACAATGCTAATTCTAAATAGAGTATGAATGCAAAATATGTGTATGAATAAAAAGTATGAGATGAATATACTCAATTAGTTAATATCCATTATGAATTTGATTATTGATCATTGATTCTCTTGACTCTCTTTTCTCATGAATAATCTAGCGTGAAATTCAATTCTAAACTTTAATTAATTATAGCTATTTGAACTACTAATCTAACAACCCTAATTACTTAACAACCTAGAAACCATCAAGATTCAATTAAACAACATCATCAAGATCCAAGTATCGATAGAAACAAACACTTAAAGCAACCAGAGATTTAAATGATTTGTGAATTTATTCTCATCTATACTCAAGTAGTCGTACTAATACTAACAAGTATAGTTTCTATTTTAACCCAATCACAAGTCGCTACTTATGCAACAAGGAATTTCGCTACCTTAGGACAATTCGAGTTATTGTTGCCGTTTACTAGGGCTTCCATTCAAAGCTTCAAACCAATAATTAATTAGATTTAGTAATAGATCAATCTAGAAATTTATTAGGTGATCAATCTAATAAGACTCTAAATAAACCCTTATTCAATTAAGCAAAGAGAATAACTCTATTTAATAAAATAGAGAATTAATCAAATCTCACAATAACATGCAATTCATCAATCACTTCAATCAACTAGTTGAACAAAATCAAATTATCTACTCATAGCAATATGAAAACTTACAAGATTAGGGATAAAGCCTCCCTTAAAAAGCTCTCTAGAAAAACTTGCCTCCTTAGATGAATGAGTCCTAATGACTCAATATCACTCCTTAAAAGTAAACCCTAGAAAATCTATCTTGGAAGCCACGGAAAAACATTAAAAAATGCATTAAAATAATATCAAAATACTAAAATTGAGCATCCATCCAGCTTTCCCGAGACACGGGCCAAGCGTGGGATCAGGGATGAACCCCCTAAAACGCGGTCACATCTTGCCTTCCTTCCCTGACCGTGTCTTTCTCCCGAGCTCTTTGTCACCAAGATAGGAGTTGTGCAGCCATTACGCAGGATGAAGCCTTGATTATCCGGTTTTCAATCCAAATCCTTCAACTTCTTTTCCACTTCCCTAGCTCTAAAAGACTTCAAGCTTCCCATAATTATCGGTTTCTATCCCATCTACACTTGATCCTCTTTGAATCTGCAAAATTGCATAAAACAATTGTAGATTTCGAATCTTCCAAGAAACTACTAAAACTACAAAAACTAGTAAATAAACAAGCAAAAAGCTTGGAAATCAACCTTAAAAATGTCCCGAAAACACACCTAAATGTCTCTATCAAGTAGCTTACGGTAGTTGAAATTTGGGCCAAAAAATATTCAAGGGATAGGGATCTTATGGTGTTTATGTGCATTGAAAACTGTCATTTTACATTGAAACTCAACTCCCAATAACTACCCTTATCGAACACCTTTAGCTTATCTAAAAAATAAGTATCAAATTTCAGTTATATCCGCATCAACTCATATAAATACTCAGTTGTCAACGGACGGACCCTGTATGAGTAGGATGATTGAAAAATAACTATTTTAATGATTTATAGGCAAATAAAACTATATTTCAAAGCTATACCAGTTGTACACAACAAGGCATGAGTTTCAACAGCCAATGTCTGTGCGGGTTGAAAACAAATGGTGGTCTTGGGTTTGGAAGACAAATGGGCCAGGCCCAACTTTAAAATAGCAGACATGTATGGGCCCGCTCTGTCCTAATGGAGGCATACCCATTATGCAAATTCCCCTAACTTCTGGGATACATATTCCATATGTCATTCTCTCATTGGTATTAACCTCTTTAATGTTGTTACTCTATTTATATATTTTTTTTCACAATGTGGTATTTCCTTTTCAAGTATTAAAAAATATCAGTCTATCTAATCAATAATATAATGCATATCGTGTTCGATAATTAAAAAAAGGAAATGTTTTTAGAAAGGAAAATAGTACGATCTATTTTGATAATCAAACTATATCTAAAGTAAAGCAAAATAAAAAAGCGTAATTATGCGTACATAAAAAAGTTTTGTTTAAGACAAGATGCTAAATTCCATATAATTCATGGGGCTTTTAATAAAATATAATAAAAATACTTTATTTGAAGCAAAAATAAATAAACAAACGGGCGTAGAAAACATTCTATTTAATTATAAGCAATTAAGCACTCATCAATATTATTTTCATTGTATCTGAATAACTAATCTAGCTGGTACTAAGACGCTAAAAAAACATTCCATCATATACATACCTTAACCACTACCAGTCTTATCAACTTTCAGATTATATCATTCTTAATAGTCTTATCATTATAATTAATAGTTGGTTGTCTTCCACGAAAAAACAAAAATAGTAGTAATAATGACGAGCTATTCAAATTCCAAAAGGTGATTCAATTAATAATGTTTGGACTGAATTGTATGCTACTGATCAGTGTCATTCTTTTTTTCAGCTTCCATTCGCTACATGGTTACGCTGCAACATTATGTGCAATGGGTCAATGGAGACGCTGGATTGGAGGGATATTTTCAGCACTGCCCTTTGGTGGATATGGCGATGGCGGAACGCGAAAGTTTTCAGAGAGGAGCTACAGGTGCCAAAGACCTCGGCTGCTATCATGGAATATTCCAGGGATTACGCTCAGGCTAGAGGTAATATCAATTTGAATTCCATTAGGTTGAGAAATCGTTTGCAGGAGGTGGCTTGGGAGGCTCCTGAAGAAGGTTGGGTTAAATTGAACACGGACGGGTCGGTTCGAGATACCAATTTAGCGGCAGCTGGTGGAATCATCAGGAATAGTAATGGTCAATGGATTAGTGGATTCGTGCATAACATCGGGGCGTGCTCGGTTCCGATGGCAGAGCTTTGGGGAGTTCGGAGCGGTCTTCATTTAGCCTGAGAGCAAGGTCATAGAAGGGTGATGGTTGAGGTTGATTCTTGTTTAGTTCTTAATATTTTAAATTCTAGGATAAACAAATGTCATCCGTTATTTAGCCTGATGTTGCAATGCCAAGGCTTTATTTGTAGGGATTGGATTGTCCGATTCCGTCATGTGTACCGAGAGGCGAATACGGTTGCCGATCGCCTCGCATCTCTTGCTTACTCTTTTCCGTTAGGTATCCATGTATTGCTTGCCCCGCCTGAGGGGATTAATTTATCGCTTATGAACGATGTAAGGGGTCGGGCTATCCCCCGCTTGAGGAACACTTAGCCCTTTTTATTCATTAATAAAACGCCTCCTTGAGAGGCCGGAGAGTACGGCCTCTCCTTCTACCAAAAAAAATAAAAACCACACTAATTATTAAGAGTATATTTGCTCTATAACGTCTAAAGCCGAAATTAAAATATTAATCAGTATTTTAGTGGTGCATTTGATACTTCAGAAATAGAAAAGTTTTTGACAACAATTGTGCAGAATTCACAAACGCAAAATAACATTTGTGAGTTTATCCGCTCCCACATTAATGATTAGAAAAATGGAAAATCGTCAACGAACTTGAGGAGCCTCCTCATGGTTCGGATGTCCCTAAAGGGATGAAAATAAGAACAAAGGCACAATGGGAAAATCGTAAACATAACTTCATTAAGCTTAATTTTGATGGTGCAGTTAGTTCAGATGATGTGTCTTTTGTCGGTTTCATCCTGGGTGACCACTCTTATTCGCCTATCCATTTCGACGGTGGACTTATCGACAGACGGTCCGTTTTGATTACCGAGGCCATCGCTCTTGGACGGGGAATTCTTGAAGACACATGACGTGGCATTTCCCATATCCAAATTGAGGGTGATACTCTACAACTGGTTAAGCCATCTTTGGTGACCGGCGCTGCTCGTGAGAGATTGAGTTGATCATGTTTGACATCCTCTGCTTTCTGACCCACTCTGAAGTGGGCCAGAAAGCAGAGGATGTCAAACATGATCAATGCAATTTGTGTCGTCGTATTTCTTCTTTCTCGCTCGCAGATATAGCACCACCGTCGTTGGCAAGAAAGGAGATATGATCTCCCATTTCCAATCCACGCCATCCAACCAAAAATCTACATAGTGAGCCTCATTCACTCATGAGCAATTGTTACTAAAGCATGCACCACCATGCAATCCTCCATCGGCCAACAATTTGTCAAAAAACGAACCGAAATGCCATTGCCAACACACCACCGAGCCCCACGAATCACCATCTTGTGGACTCCTTCTTGAAGGCTCTTCCAAACATAAGATGGACTAGCCTTGTCACAAAGAGAAGTACCGACGTACTTGGCTCTTAACACATCAACAATTAACTTATTATTTTTTTTGTCACGAAACGCAATTTCAACTTACCCAATTAATAAGAGCGAAAGCCAAGAGCCCCACTACTCCTAGGTTTACATAAATCATTCCACCTCACACGATGTATTCGTTTATGGTCCTCTGCCCCACCCCAAATGAATGAGCTAGTAGTAGAATCAATTTTCTGACAAACGGCATTGGGCAACTTCCCAATTACCATAGAGTAAATTAGAATGGATGAAATAACTGTCTTTCCAAGGGTTACTCGACATGCAAGGCTGAGAACACACCCTTCCAACCATTTGGTCTAGTCGATATCTTCTCCAAAATAGGCTGAAAAGTCTCCTTAGTCATTTGTTGATAATCAAGAAACGAGAAATAATTAAAGTCCCTGCAAATTTATTAGGAATTAGATACAAGTATTATGCTCATAGTGAGCTACATTATCCATGCTAAAGATTGAAACTAAGAAATGAGGAGATTAGTGAAATTTAGTACGTATAAGCAACATTAATTGGCTACTAAAGAGTGATTTGCAAGACAATCCGTTGCCAAGTTTGCAACATTTGGCTTAAGCCCATTTTGGTCTAGACTCTAGACTACTCGATCTTCTTAATCCTTTCCGCATAAAAATATATAGTAAGTTAGAGAGAATTTACCCACAAGTATAACATCTAAAACAGACTGAAAAGTGACTGCTTCATCGGCTGTGGTGACTTATCATAGCAGCTGCCATGACTTCAAGTCTGTTATGAATTGTCACGGCCTGTGGTTAATTATTTGTCAGCAAGCTGACTTCTTATTAGCAAACCAACTTTTTAATAGTCTTGCTGATTTAATTTCTACCCTTTTTTAAAGTTTTTTTTGGGTTGATTCCTCCTTTAAAGTTTTAACTTTCGTATATTTTATCGATCGTCTGAGTGAAAAGAAGACGTAGTAACTAGTAAGCTAAGGAAGTCGGCATCAGCTTCTAGCTACCACAATATATATCATATGTTCCCAAAGCCTACTTTTAGTGTGTATTGTGTTAGTGTAACAGATTCAGTAGCCATAGTGACAGCAATGATCAGTAGGGATGACATTGTTTTTTTTTTAATAAGAAGGAAAGTAGTTAGGATAAAATGGATAAATATGACTATATGAGGGTTCAACCAAAAAAAAAGAATGACTATGTATATGAGGCTAGACCTGGGTCCGGTTCCGGGGGAACCGGCGAACCGGCGGTCCCGGAACCGGCGGGAAACCGGCCGGAACCGGAACCGCCGGGTCCGGTTCCCGGGACGGTTCCGGTTCGTCCACCCCCGGAACCGGGAAACCGGCGGTTCCAAACCACGATTTGGGTGACCGCGATCGCGGCCCATTGGACCGCGACCGCGATTTTCTTCCAGAGGTCAAAATTTATTTATTTTTAAATTTTTTTTATTATTGCCGGTTCCGAACCGGAACCGGAACCGGGAGGAACCGGCCTCGGAACCGGCCGGAACCGGAACCGGGACCGAAACCGGGGAACCGGGCCAAGGCCGGTTCCGGTTCCATGGTTCCGAGGAACCGGAACCGCCGGTTCCGGAACCGGACCCAGGTCTATATGATGCTCGGTTTGTGACTTGTACATCTTAAAATATCCTTGGGGACTAGTGCTATACTGCTATCACCTGAGAAGTTTTGAGATTTTGATGACAAAGATTCTGACCTAAACTCACAACTTTGTATTTTTTTCCCCTTTTCTAGGAGAGTTAAAAACTAAGATTCCGTGGTATATTATCATGAAATCTTAACTGCTTGACTACATGTTAAAGGGTAAATTAATTCACAACTTTGTTAATTAGTTACATAGTTAAATATCCCTAAAGATTTGACAAATTATTGTGTACAAGAACCATATAAGGTTCTAAATGGAAATTTTAGATTTTAAAATCTTTTTTGACTATTAACAATGTGGAAATTTTCAATAGATAGACTTCAAAAGTCTTTTCTTAACTGACATACAAGATAATATAGATACCCTAAAATCTACAAAATATTATTTTTTAAGAGCATTGATGACGTTCAATATTAATCTTGACACATTGACATTAGATTATCAGTTTTTGTTTCAATCCTATTTATACAAGATCGTTTAAATTGCTTTAATAACGTTCAATATTAATCTTGTCACTAAAAAATAGTGTATATATTCTCACCAAAAAAATAGTGTATATACGGAGTATTAGTTTGGACTTTGGACGCTACCCGTATACATAAAATATTGTTAAATTTCGGTGGGCTAGTATGACGTATACTCCACGTCGGTTCATGCGCATAAGCGCGTTAGTCCCAACACATAAGTCTGTGGGGTTCCATCCTAAAACCAATTGGGCAATATGAGGAGTAGCCCAAGGGTATATATGTTGGGCAAGTTATATAAGAATTCATGTGGGATAACAATCTTTCACAAATGTACTCCATCCGTTTCAAAATAGACGTCTATAAAGACTCTTTTTTCTATAATAGATGTCCATATAAGAATTTTGTCTATTTTTTTCATTTATACTTATAATAATTATACCACATTAATCATATACACTTCTCTCCAAAACATCTCTTACGAGTAAGAGCTAATTTTTAATAGAGGGAATTTTGGGAATTTTTTTTGCCCTTAATATATGTACGAATTTGTCGATGAACTTGTAAAACAGATGGAGTATATCATTGTGACGGAGCTATACTACGGAGTATTACGAAACCAGCTTAGTTAATAATATTAATATCTACAAATGGTTAGGTAGAACTAATTCAGTGTTAAGGAACTAACACTGTAACAATGGTTTCTCTATTCGAGTAATCGAAGTTTTGATAATGACAAACAGATAGAACTAATTCCCTATACAAGTGATCTCAGGAAAGATACAAGTTTACAAGAAAAGCAAGGGAAACATTCCCCATGAAGCCATCTGAGTACGTGGCAACTATCTTAAAGGATATAAAGGACTTTTCACTATTGTCTTGGGCGGCAAGCCAAGTTCCGAGAAGAAAAAGATGAAAAAGGGTGCGCTAGTCTTTTTGAATAGTGTCGTACTCCTCAAGACAAAAAGGGTAAAGGCGTCAAGATAAAAGTGGCAACCTCTATAAATAGAAAGCGACGTAGCTAGGTTTAGTAGCTCTCGAAGAAGAAAAATACGAGACCCACAGAGAGAAAGAGAGAGCTCGAGCTAACTCAGTGAAGACGATGAACCAGTGACCGGAGAAGGAAGGTTTTCATATCCAAATGATGGGAACTGCGTGAAGATCGCCATCAACTTGGAGAGTTGGTTCCTGTGCTAAAGGGAACTGCACACAGAATGAGTCAGGTTCACATACTATATTGATTGCGTTTACATCTAGGATTCATAATGACTTAGTCGTTAGTATTGCTTGTAAGTGTGTTTACGAACAATAGATAAGTTCGTCTTTGTATTGTGTATCCTGAGATCTATCAATCTAAATATAGTGCGTGTTCAAAATCCTCCAAGGGAGGTAGAGGTTTACTCTCCAGCTAGTTGGTTGTAGAGGTTCCTCTATAAGGAACCGTGTCTTTGCATCTGTTCTACAACTTACTTTTTGTGTTACTTTATTCCGCTGCGTAAGGGAACTGTCTCTGGAACAGTTCCCGATCTATCTTACTAACACAGATCTACGATCCTACAATTGGTATCAGAGTGTTGGTGCTCTAGATTTTCTGTAAAAGCTTGCAGGATGTCTACGGAAATGTCTTCAAATCTTAGTGCTGTCGGACACGGAAACAACAAACCACCTAGGCTAATTGAAGGACGATTTGAGCGATCGCAGGGACTAATGAAAGACTGGATGCAAAGTCACGATTACCAGGCATGGGCAGTAATCGAGAGAGGGAACTTCACCATCAATCCAACCATCGAGAATGACCTCACCAAATGGGGACCAAACGAATGGAAGTGTATGGAGGCCAACTTCAAAGCAAAGATGTACCTCAACAACGCCATGAGTGAAATAGACTCAGCCAAGGTAGGAAACCTGAAAACTGCTAAGGAAATATGGGCTGCAATCGAGCAGATGCACATGGGAAGTTCAGATCTAAAGGAAGATCACCAGATGGATAGACTTGTACATGGGCGGGTTCGAGCCGGGCTAAAAAAAAATTTTGTCCACAGGGCCCGACCCGGTAATTCGGGCCTATTTTTTTGTCCATACCCGCCCACAAACACGTGCCGGGCAGTCACGGGCTAGCCCGGCCCGCAATATAAATTATATATATAATATATTAATATTATTATAAATTATAAATGATATTAATATTAGGCGAAATTAATTCAAATATTACAACCTTTGAGGGGGTGTGTAAACGGTGACACAACCTTTGGGGGTGTGAATTCAATATCACGACCTTAGTTAAAATAGTCAAAACGCTATCATAAGCCTATCGCCGGTGCACAAATCGTATGAGTTGGATATCGGAAAAATGACTTGGCATGTCTAGGTGGCATAAAATGACGTGAGGGGGCATAGTATCATTTTATATTGTTGATTACATTTTTCTCTTTTCTTTGTACTCATTATTCTTTATTATATTTATCCATTTTGTTTTTTAACATGATAAATTTAAAATTTTGAGAACTCTTTCTACTATTTTTATGCCTCATTCCAATATTTTTTTTCTAAATTTTCAACTTAAGTTATGATCCGGGCAAAAAAAAAAAACCAGCACCTACTAATAAAACGAGTAATTAAGATATATAACATGGGTAAAAATGAGTGAATATAATAAATAATAATGAGGCATAAAAATAGTAGAAAGAGTGCTTAAAATAGTAGAAAGAGTAGGTACTCAAAAATATTGGAATGAGGAATAAAAATAGTAGAATGAGGCACTCATCATTATTATTTATTATATTTACTCAGGTTATATATCTTAATTACTCGTTTTATGAGTAGGTGCTGGGTTTTTTTTGCTCGGATCATAACTTAAGTTGAAAATTTAGAGAAAAAAAATATTGGAATGAGGCATAAAAATAGTAGAAAGAGTGCTCAAAATTTTAAATTTATCATGTTTAAAAAACAAAATGGATAAATATAATAAATAATAATGAGTACAAAGAAAAGAGAAAAATGTAATCAATAATATAAAATGATCCTATGCCCCTCACGTTACACTTTATGCCACCTAGACATGCCAAGTCATTTTTCCGATATCCAACTCATACGATTTGTGCACCGGCGATGGGCTTATGATAGCGTTTTGACTATTTTAACTAAGGTCGTGATATTAAATTCACACCCCCAAAGATTGTGTCATCGTTTACACACCCCCTCAAAGGTTGTAATATTTGAATTAATTTCGCCTTAATATTATTATAAAATATAAATTATATATAAAATTTATAACTACTTAAGTCTGCCATCTCACTAATGAACAAGTCTACTTAAGTAGTTAGAATCTAAACTCAATCAATCGAAACCAATCGGAACACATCTATATTTGATTGAGTTTATATAACTACTTAAGTAGACTTGTTTATAACCGAATTCTGTAACATCTCATTCTTCAGAATAGTCCATATTTGATTGAGTTTAGATTATAAATTAAGGATATAATATATTAATAAATTATATAAATTAATGATATAATATATTAATAAATTATATATAATATATACGGGCCGGGCCGGGTAAACGGGCTTTTTTCGTTGTCCAAGCCCGATCCCATATTTTACGGGCCGGGTCGGACCGGGCCTTTCGGGCTAATTTCAATGCCCAAGCCCGTGTTTTAAGCGGGCCGGGCCGGGCGGGCTGGCCCGGACTTGTACATGTCTACAGATGGATATTCGTCAGGAGTTCTATAACTTCATGATGGAACTTGGAGAAACTGTATCATCTTATCAGTTTCGCTTCGAAGGACTACTCACCAAACTTGATACTTTGGGAATTTCAGAGAATGAAGTCACAGAACGAATGAAAGTCAAGAAGGTGATAGATGGTCTTTCCGGAGAATGGACTCATGATCGAACAACGTTCAGAGAGAATCCATCCAACAGGAATCTCATGCTTCATGAGATCTTTGGGAAATTGAAGACGTATGAGAGAAGGAGGAACTCTGACAAAGCTCAAGACAAACCTGAAAAAGGAATTGCACTTAAGCTTGAGAAAGTACTTAAGTCTGTCCAGGAACAATGTGAAGAATTTGAAGATGAGGAAGAGGATGACATAGTGCTCATCACGAAGGCATTACGAAATCTCTACAAAAAGGGAAAGTTCCAAAAGAACTATGGAGGGAACAATCACTCAAGAGATTACAACAGGTCCGGGGAAAAGGATTCCAAGGATATTACTTGTTTCAAATGTTTCAAGAAGGGTCACTATGCTAAAGCATGTCCTCTAGGAAATGATGAAAACAAGTCTGGAAACAAAGCATACATAGCAACATGGGATGATTCAAAAGATGAAGATCCTGAGGCATGGACTACACCAAATATGTGTGCTATGGCAATCAAAGGAGAACCGAAGGAACCACAAGAGGATGTGAGTTTTCTAACTCTAACTAGTTGCTTTGATAAATACTCTAAATCTGATCTTATTCGTATACTTTCTAAACTTGTTAAAGACAATATGAAACTTCAAAAGGAAATGTGTAAAATTGAAGAGCATTGTCTTAAATTAGAGAGTGATGTTGCTGAAAAGGAACTTGAATTGGAACACAATGAATCTGTTGAATGTTCAGTGTGTGATAAACTGAGAAAGGATCTTGACTTTGTAATAACTGCTAAAAATGAGCTCATCTTTGTGCTTGCTACTGTTACCTCAGAGAAGGAAACCCTTATTAAGAAGCTAGAAATAAATGAGGGAAAGAAAGTTGTCGAGATTCCTAAAGTCATGTTTGTTCCCTCTAGACATGGGATAGGATACTCTAAAGTAGACTCTGGAAATGATCAAAAGACTCTTACTCAGAGAGAGCTAAGTGAAAGTAGAGCCCTAGAATTACAAACTGAGAAAATGAAAAATTCCCATCTAGAAGAGAAAATTAGAGTTCTAGAGAGTGGAACCAAAGAGGAAAGGGACTACTACACTGGGAACAACTCTCATAAGATACATGTCAAAATAGCTAAGGGAAATGGTTCCAGAGGACCAAGCAAGGAAACTGTCGAGAAAAATAGAATTTAGAGGCCTCATCTTAAGTTTTATCTAGGAGAATATTACAAAACATGTTGGACATGTGGAAATCATGGTCATTACAAGGAACAATGTCCAAACAGAAAAGTCAGTTTCTCAGGGGATCACATGAACTGGAACAACAACAGAATGTCACGCTCTAAAGTCTACAAGAACTATCACTCTGTTGATGTTAATATTGCAGACTATGCTGACTATTATCCCTGTAAGGAACCAGGCAAGGAACATCTTGCCTGGGTAACCAAACATTGATTCTTTTGCAGGTGAAAGCGAGGGGGAACTGTATGTGGTTCATAGACAGTGCATGCTCCAACCACATGACAGGAAACAGAAGCAACCTAACCTCGCTTAACACCCAGGTTGAAGGAGGAAACGTTTCCTTCGGCAACAAGAACAAAGGAGCAATTCAAGGATCAGGAGAAGTCAAGCTCAACAAATCAATCAAAATCAATAATGTGAATCTTGTAGCAGATCTTGGGTATAATCTACTATGTGTGGCACAACTTTGTGATCAAGGAAACAACATAGTTTCCTTTGATTCAAATGAGTGTCTAGTTGTGAACAAAGAGACCAAAAAAGTTATACTTAGAGGAAAACGATCAAACAATGTTTACATTGTTGATCAAGATTTTCAATCTCCAAGAAAGCTGTGTCTCACAGTTCCCACAAGTGATACTGATCTTTGGCATAGATGTCTTGGTCACGCGGGTCTGAATCTTATTCAAAAGTTGTTTTTACAAGATCTTGTAGTTGGGTTACCAAGGATAAATCCAGATGCAGGAAAAATGTGTGATGCTTGTGCTAGAGGAAAACAAACTCGAAGTTCCTTCAAGCCAAAAAAGGTTGTCAGTACTTCCAAACCTCTTGAAATGCTACACATGGACCTATGTGGCCCAATGGACACATATAGCTATGGTGGAAACAGGTACATGTTTGTTATAATTGATGATTTTTCTCGTTTCACTTGGGTTATTTTCTTGTCTTCCAAAGGAACAACATTCAAAGAGTTCGAGATCTTTATCAAAAGAACAAAAGTCAATCTATGAACCAAACTGAAATCCATATGCTCAGATCATGGAACAGAGTTTGACAACTCGGCATTCCACAACTTCTGTAATGAACATGGAATCTCTCACAACTTCTCTGCACCAAGAACTCCACAACAAAATGGTGTAGTAGAACGGAAAAATCGCACCTTGGAAAATATGGCTCGAGCAATGATGCTTGAAAGTGGAGTTCCATCAAACTTTTGGGCTGAAGCAATCTCCACTTCTGTTTACATCCTTAATAGGGCTATGATTAGACCTATTTTATTAAAAAATTCCTATGAGCTAATCAAAGGCAGAAAGCCAAATATTTCCCAGCTTAAGGTCTTTGGATGCAGGTGTTATATCCATAATAATGGAAAGGATGCTCTCGGAAAGTTTGATCCAAGGAGTGATGAAGGGATCTTCACTGGTTACTCACTTCAAAGCAAAGCATACCGAGTCTACAACAAAAGGACCAAGAAATTTGAAGAGAGTGTCCATGTTATCTTTGATGAGGAACCTATCCATCATGGAACTACCTCTTCCAATTCATTCCCAAGAACAACAGTGAAACCTTTCACTATACCAACAAGGGAACCAACAGAAGAAGATGATGATTTGGATCCAGGAAAGGATGATACTGAATATCTCAATGGTAATGAGTCCCAACCACATGAACCAACCAATGAGGATGATCATGGAAATGAAGATACCACTGAGCATTTTGATGATCCTTCTTCCAACTTCCCTGAAGAAGAGGGCAATCCATAAGAACCATTAGTAGATTCAAATTTTGGGAACAATCCTACCACATAGATTCATCAGACTCTACCTGAAGCTAGTTCCAGTGCTCAGGGGGAACTTCAAGAAGCGCATCAACCTCAACCTAGGAACTATCATCAGAGAAAGGATCATCCTCTTGAGAGCATTCTTACACCTCTAGAACAGGGAGTACAAACTCGTTCCTCTCTCCATAACTTTTGCGCCTTTAATGCATTTGTCTCTCTTGTTGAACCCAAAAACATACAGGAAGCACTTAAGGATCCTGATTGGATTCAAGCAATGCATGAAGAGCTTCATCAATTCGAAAGACATCAAGTGTGGAAACTAGTTCCAAGGCCAACAGACAAGAATGGTATAGGAACTAGATGGGTCTTTTGAAACAAGCTTGATGAATCAGGAAATGTATACCGAAACAAAGCTAGACTTGTGGCTCAAGGTTACAACCAAGAGGAAGGGATAGACTATGAGGAAACTTTTACACCAGTTGCTCGAATTGAAGCAATACGCTTGCTCATTGCCTTTGCTACATACAAAGGGTTCAAGTTATTCCAGATGGATGTCAAGATAGCTTTTCTTAATGGCTATCTTCAAGAAAAAGTCTATGTCAAGCAACCACCTGGATTTGAGGATGAAAGTAAGCCAGATCATGTCTACTTTCTTGAAAGAGCTTTGTATGGACTCAAACAAGCACCTCGAGCATCGTATGATATATTTGCTTCGTTTCTATTATCCAAAGGCTATCAATGAGGTTCCATCGACAAAACTCTCTTCCTGAAGAAAGAATCAGGTGACATTTTAATTGTGCAAGTCTATGCTCATTGGCTTTCATACACTGCCTTTGAGATGGATTTAGTCCCTATATCAATTTGGTGCATTCTAACTAAATTCAGTTATTATTGTCACATAGCTGAATTTCAGTTTTTCTTGGGTCTATCCGGGCGTACCCCCTTTCTCTTGGGCAGGGGTACCCCTATCTTGACCCCCCAGATTCCGCTGTAGCGGAGCCTCACTGGGTCAATGATGATGATGATGATATGTTGATGATATTGTATTTGGTTCCACTAACCCTTTGCTCACAGAAAAATTTGAGAAACAAATGAGTAGTGAGTTTGAGATGAGTATGGTAGGAGAACTCAATTTCTTTCTAGGTCTTCACATTTTTCAAACAAAGGATGGTACCAAGATTCATCAACAGAAATATATCAAGGAAATGTTATCAAAGTATGGGATGGACACTGCAAAGCCTATCAACACTCCGATCTCTCCTAGCACACGCCTTGATGCAGATGAGAATGGAACTAATGTCAATCAAAAGCTCTTTCGAGGAATGATTGGTTCCCTTCTCTATCTCACTGCTAGTAGACCGGACATCATGTTTGCAGTATGTCTATGTGCACGGTTCCAAGCAAATCCAAATGAATCTCATTTGAAGGAAGTCAAACGGATTTTTCGCTATCTCAAAGGAAGAGACAATCTGTGCTTGTGGTATCCAAGGAACAGTTCCTTTGAACTACTTTCCTTCACTGATGCTGACTTTGCAGGGCATATAGTAGATCGGAAAAGCACTTTAAGCATGGCACAGTTCCTTGGTGATTGTCTTGTATCTTGGGGATCTAAGAAACAATCCTCAGTGGCACTTTCTATTGCTAAAGCTGAATACATAGCCGCTGCTGCATGTTGTTCCCAAGTTCTATTGCTAAAATATCAACTTCAAGATTACGGTACGTCTCTTGGAATTGTTCCTCTTAAATGTGATAGTACTAGTGCAATAAATATCTCAAAAAACCCTGTGCATCACTCTAGAACAAAGCACATTGAGGTTAGGCACCATTTCCTTCGTGATCAAGTAGAGAAAGGTTCCATTGAGATGGTGCATTGCAGGACATATGAACAAGTTGCTGATATTTTCACCAAAGCTTTGGATAGACAACCCTTCGAGCATCTTCGAATGCTCTTAAGGATGATTCTCTTATATTAAACAAGTCCCGATCCATCTTTTTCCTCGATGATTGACTAGTTAAGCATTGGTATGACTAGGGAACTGCATGGTTTATCAACTTTCATTTTAATAATTGCTCTTTGCATGAAACATGTTTATTACTTTGCATGGGGACTACTTCTTAAAAGCACTACATTTCTTTTAGCCCAAAATGATCAACATGATCTTATCTATCCCTCATTACAAGCCGAAAGGATGGTTGATCATAAGACTTGTCCCACAAAGTCGATCCAGGTAAACATTTCCTATGAGCCTCATTTAATTGATAACCCTTAATACGGGAATCAATTACCTGGATGACAAACTTTGTTACTTACCCATATTTTGTTTGGATACTTCTCTTTGCTTTTTACAAAACACCTGTTTGTATCCAAATATGGTCTTTCGTTACTTGTTCATGGAAATGAGGTTGCAAAGGAAAGGAACTACTTCAAATCACTAGGGAACTACAAGGGTTGATACACTCACGCATCTTAAAATTGTATTATTGGAAAGAGAAGATACGCTGGATACTGGGTTTTTGAAGAGACAGGCTGAGAAAAGGGAAATTTGAATCTACACCGTTCGCTTCACTACTTTGCCTCGATATCAAACACGTGGAGACTATTGAATTGGAAAGAATCCCATGGTGCGAGCCAACAAATCTTTCTAGTTACCTTTGGAGTAATTAGATACGATTTTCAAGGAAACCCTGATACACCTTTTCTCTCACCTCTTCCACTTCTTTCCTTCCTTTACTTAACCCTCTTTTCTCATTCTCTTCCTTCACCAACGTCTTCATCTCTCTTCTGCAAACCCTAAATCTAAAAACTTCAATCCTTCACAAAAATCTCAAACCTTCTCACAAATGGCCAACCAAAATCAACCCATCATCAAATACTCCGTTCTTCACAAAAATCCCCTCATCGAGCATCTCATTCACCATGATCCTGTTTATCTTCAAACTATGCTCCTCAAAGATCTTGATGTCGAGCATCATGAACCAGAGTACATCTTTGACGTCAAAGAATGTCTCTACTCCATCTTGAGAAAGAAAGATGGTCAACCAGCCCTTACTCCTCCAAACTCACCTCCTACAACTCCTAGATCTGAAATCCTTGTGCTTACCACAAGGCCAGATGGTTCCTCAACCCTCACCATGAACATTGATGGTGTTCAAACCACAATTCATGATTCTAATCTACTCTTGCTCAAAGATTCCTCTTACTCCTCTCCCAAATCACACACACAGATTGTTGATAGCCTAAGTCCCAAACGGCTTGCTATTCCTTCCTCAACCTCTCAAAATCCAAACCCTAATTCCCCATCCAAAACTTCTGAAGAACCCTCTTCTTCAACAAAAGCTCCCTTTATTCCAACTCCTTCCCACAAAAATCTCATCATTTCTGAGCTTGATCAAACCCTCTCCCAATTTGAGAGAGAAGAGTTCCCTTCTGCACAGGGAACAACAACCATCAACCCTTCCGCTTCTTCAACTCCTTCAAAGCAAACCTCTGCCCAAGCTCCTCTACCCAAAGTTCCAACTGGTTAAAGAACGAAAAAGAGGAAGCACATAAAAATTAGTGAAGAAGAAGAAGAAGACTCTGAAGAGGAACTAGAGCCTCTTCTCTCTGAGCAACTCTAAGCCCTCAACCCAACTAACGACAAGGAAATTATAAGCGTTGAGGATGATGATGATGAGATAGAGGAGTACAGGGAACCTGCCCTTCAAATCGGATACAAGGAACTGACATCTGGGCGTCCCTCAACCAGAGGCTCTAAGAAACAAAAGATGGAGGAAAAGAAAGAGAAGAAGAAGAAGGGAACTACCACAACTGGGGAAAGAAAACCGGTTGTTCCCCTAATAGTCACAGCTGAGTTCCTACAAGAGAATGACTTCAAAGAGATTCAAGAACTCATTTAGTTCCAAGGATGGGATAAGCTCTGTTCTGAACCAGCTAAGGTAGATCCTTCTCAAATCAAGTTCTTCTATTCAAAGTTCACCCTAACAAAGGGAACCGAGCTCGATCCAGTGGTTAGGTGGTCATCCGGAGATGATGAATTCACCTTCACATACGCTGTAATCAAGAGAATTCTTCAAGTTCCCAGTGAAGGCTTCCACACACTTCCTCAACGACCATGGCAAGATACTGATGGAAGGGAAGTAATCTTCAAAAGACTCCTAGGCCACGTGCCTGCTCAAGGAAAGGAGGTCTTGACTCATGGACTGAGTCAGTTGGGGAAAATGGCGCACCAATACACCACCAGGGTAGTGATCCCCAGACAAGAGAAGCGAACAACTCTGAACTCTAATGATGCTATTCTCCTGGACTTGTTCCTTCGAAAGGAAAGGATCAACCTGCCTAGGATCATGATTATGCACATGTGCAAGTGTGTCGCCAAAGAATCTCATGCCCTTCCCTATGCTGCAATGGTGAAGGAGATAATGCTGAAGAATGACGTTTATCGTCCAAATGAGGAAGAAGAACTTGGACAAGAGATGGACATGTCCAACATCCAAAGGATGAAGCACTCCCAGGAACAGACTGATGAAGTTCCTCAACCAATGTTTATCGAACAGGGAGATCGCAAGACTATCATCCAAGCTCTCAATCGTTTGTGTGGGGTCAATGAGCGAATCCTCGATGTTCTTCTAGACATCCAACAGAAGTTGCCTTCCTCCTCCTCCTCCAATCCATGAACAAGCCCTCTACAAAATTTCCTAGCTCATTTACCAACCTCTTCAATGTTTTTACGTTTGTCTGTTCCTGTGTTTGTTAAAACTGTTTCTATGAATGCAATTGCTTTTATTCTCTAGTAATGATTGTGCTTTGCTTGCTTTTCCTTGCTTGTTTATGCCTTATTCTTTTCGATGATGTCAAAAGGGGGAAAAGTGGAAAAATGCAGAAATGCGTTGTGTCTAAGAGAATATAGGAATAAATTAGCCATAAGCTGAGGGGGAACTATCATGCTTAAAAAACTTGGAAAATTGAACTTCTTGTCCATTTCAGGGGGAACTAAGTACCTACAAAGCATCGACTATATTACAATGGTGTTTAATCTCTTTTATCTTTCCTGTCTCCCTGACTTGTATTTTATAAAGGTTTGTCATCATCAAAAAGGGGGAAATTGTTGGATCAATGTTAAGGAACTAACACTAGAACAATGGTTTCTCTATTTGAGTAATCGAAGTTTTGATAATGACAAACAGATGGAACTAATTCCCTATACAAGTGATCTCAGGAAAGATACAGGTTTACAGGAAAAGCAAGGGAAAAATTCCCCATGAAGCCATCTGAGTACGTGGCAACTATCTTAAAGGATATAAAGGACTTTTCACTATTTTCTTGGGCGGCAAGCCAAGTTCCGAGAAGAAAAAGATGAAAAAGGTACGCTAGTCTTTTTGAATAGTGTCGTACTCCCCAAGACAAAAAGGGTAAGGCGTCAAGATAAAAGTGACAACCTCTATAAATAGAAAGCGACGCAGCTAGGTTTAGTAGCTCTCGAAGAAGAAAAATACGAGACCCACAGAGAGAAAGAGAGAGCTCGAGCTAACTCAGTGAAGACGATGAACCAGTGATCGAAGAAGGAAGGTTTTCATATCCAAGTGATGGGAACTGCGTGAAGATCGCCATCAACTTGGAGAGTTGGTTCCTATGCTAAAGGGAACTGCACACAGAACGAGTCAGGTTCACATACTATATTGATTGCGTTTAGATCTAGGATTCATAATGACTTAGTCGTTAGTATTGCTTGTAAGTGTGTTTACGAACAATAGAGAAGTTCATCTTTGTCTTGTGTATCTTGAGATCTATCAATCTAAATATAGTGTGTGTTCAAAATCCTCCAAAGGAGGTAGAGGTTTACTCTCCAGCTAGTTGGTTGTAGAGGTTCCTCTATAAGGAACCGTGTCCTTGCATCTGTTCTACAACTTACTTTTTGTGTTACTTTATTCCGCTGCGTAAGGGAACTGTCTCTGGAACAGTTCCCAATTTGTCTTACTAACACAGATCTACGATCCTACAAACATTTATCTACATGTTTAATTAATATATCCATGCATAGCGTACGTACTACGTAGTAAATACTTATATCTAATACAATTATACAAGTGTACAACTTGAACTACAAAGTCAGAATTATTGTCCACCCACCTCTCTAGCTATCTATAATATAATGTTTGTGTACATGGAGGTTATGATCCATCTCTTTCCATCATTCTAAATGTATAATTAATGTATGGTCTCAACTGTGAAGGATTCAATCCATATATATCTCCGCTAGATCATATCTCTTCAATCTTCATCAATATTTCATTTTCCAACCCGCTATATATCTTGACCTAATAATTGACAATTTCAAGTTTAAATATGTCGATATTTGCAATCATGACCTAATTTTCTCCATAATAATTATTTTCCTCCATCCAATGGTGAAGAAGAACCACGACTTTGCCGATGCAAAAATCATGGGTTTTGGATCTGATTCTGACGACTTTGACTCAATTGTGTCTAAGATGATGGACGACAACTCGAGACTCAAAAGGTTGAGATGTATGCCGAAATCCAATGATAATGACATTATAAGCTCAATTTATTTCTAAATTCTTTTATTTATTGTGAATAAAATTAAAAAAGAAGGGCAAAAATGTAATTTACTTTACTTAACAAAGAAAATAACGTTTTTCATCAAAATGGGTGGTTAAATGCACATATTTACAAATAAGGGGTGGTTAAGTGTAGAAAAAATATAAATGGTGGTTAATTGCAACAAGTGAAAAATAAAGGGTGGTTAAATGTAATTTTTCCTAACTAAATTAAAAAAATATGTAAAAATCGGCACATGCATATTTTATTCGAAAAACGCGAATTTTATACTTGGTCCTGCATGACAATATAATTAAGTGTGCATAATTTTATTATTGAATGTGCATGAACTTATTATAACCGAACCTGCATGACTTTTGAATTAAGTGTGTGCATTATTTTCACATCTTTATATTAAGTGTGCACATTGTTTATACTAAGTGTACAATATGTTATCATTAAGTGTGCATATAGCTTATACCAAATGTGCATAATATAAAATCTAAATGCACATTATAGTTAAGTGATTTTCATTGAATGTACGTGCATAGGATTTCCATAGGTGTTTATATCGAGTGTGCACAATATTTATATTGAATGTGTATTATATATATATATATTTTTCACAGGGTGTATATATGGTGTATAACGAGTGTGCATATTTTTATAGGCGATTTATTCATCTATAAATGGTCTCACAAAAAGTTAAAAAAAACAACAAAGAGTGTTTCCATTACACTCACGTACTTATGATATATATACAATTACACAATGTCACTTATCAGATTATATACGGTTACAGTTAATGAATGAAATTTAAATTAAAAATAATTTTCCATTAAAAAATGAATTCACTTAATTAAAACAATGCAATTGGAGTTGAACTAGATTTGGTGAATATAAAAGCTTATAATTTGCGAGAATAAGATGATATATTATTGCATTTTCATTAACGATGAATAAATAGAAATGCAAGAGTTCATTCAACTAGACTAACCAATTCCGGGCGTTGTTTACTTTCCCAAATTGAAGTGAATAGTAGGAGTGCACTCAAGAATTCAATCCTAATCTTAATTACCTAGCTATAGCCTATATGTTTGTACAGATGATGAATCTAAGGGTTATTCCAAAATTAAAAGCTCAATTTGTGTGTCCTTTAAAGATGGATGCTCCACAAGATCTTCCAAAGCAAGATCGAAAAGCACAAATCACATAAACAGTCCTAGTAAGAAAGGCATTAACAACTACTCCCTTTGGAGTAATAATTACCATATATATATATCCTTGGTTTTTTGGGGAACAAGTGCATTCTAATCTAATTTGAACTCTCTTTGGAGCTTTTCTGACCAGACAACTAGCTATGTTTCCATTCTGTACATCTTTATACAAATACTGCTTAATCCATCTTTATGAACCTCCTATATGTTGCACAAAGAGGGGAAGAATATTCAAATCTAGAATCAAAAGTTGATGATCATTTGTTTATCATCAACATACACTTAATTGAGCGTTTGAACTAGCTTGTTAGCTAGCTAGCATGATTTTTATTAGGTTTTATTATATTATAACCTGAATGCTATCCATAATCAATCTATTAATATTTAAAAAAAACCTAGTAAATTTGCTAGACCTAGCTAGCTAGCTAAGATAGCAATGGGGGTATACTTTTAGTATTTTTTGGATAAATGCATGCTTTTTAATCTTAATCAACCTCGTTAAGTAATACAGCACCACGTTGTATTTGTTTACTTCATCACGAAGTTAAAAATCTATGGAAAAAATTGAATTGGGAGGGTCACCCTCAACAATGGGTCTCTGCAGTATCCGATTCGGACGTAGATTGGTCCCGGCTAATCGAACCGAGCGAGAAAGAAAAAAAAATAAAGTTACAAATGTCTTAGGCTTCTGGAATTCTAAGATAATATATATAATATAATATGAATATAATTATAAAAATAATAACGATAAATGAATAATACAATTATAGTAATAATAATAATTAAAAAATATTAGAACAGACAAAACAAAAGAGATTCAAAGTATGGCACCAAAAAGAAAAGAGATTCAAAAGCAAATGAGTAAAAGTGTAAGAAATAGAAATGGAAAGTAGTAGATTATAAAGACATGAAATTTGAGGCGATCAAGCCCTTTCTAAAGCATGTAGATCTCCAAACCACTTAAAGCCCTTTCCTCACTTCCAATGTTCAAATTTAGATGCTTTTCTTTTTTAACAATCTACAAAAAGAATATAAATTAATTTGTAAAACATGATACCCTATATTGAAATCTTAACCCTTTAAAAGAAGATAAAAACGAATTAGACCGTTCTAAAGAGCTTCCGTACTCTCTCACTCAAATCCAGCTCACATCGACATAAAGTGGAGGTGGGCCCGACATGGGCACTCCCAGGTGGATTGTTATCAAGAGCTTTTGAGTAAATTGGGCTGGCCCATTATCATAAATAAATGGGCTACATTTAAATTATTAGGCCCATATGTAAACAGCCAGCATCATCACTTCAACAACCATCGTTATAATCAACATTCAATAGCTAGTAGCCCGACAAAGTCGAGCCGAACTGGTCGACGTAGAAACAGGTCAAACAGCCAGGCAGGACAGGACGTAGATTGATCGAGACAATGGGGGTGTGGAAAAAAAAATTCTTAATTTTTAAGTCCTTTTTATTTAAAATAAAAAACTTCATTTTCCATTTAATTGTTCTCACTTTGTCTTTGCAAAAAAAATTCCGGCAAGAAATGCCAATATTTTCAGTGCAATATCAGGTGTATTTGGAAACGGGGTTATTTGGTGCAAAGTGAGCAATCGCTCAATCGAAATGCTTACATATACTAGGCTCCAGAAAACAAATTAGTACAATAAAGTATTAACAAATAAGCGTGAAATATATTAAAACAATAACCAACTAATAGTTTGTAGTAATTAATCACTACTATTTTTGAAATCTAATTATTTCCTTGACAAAAAAAAAAACATTTTTGAAAAAAAAACTTCAAACTAATGCGTTATAGGGCTGAGCAAAATCTAGTCTGGACCGGATTTTTGGATCGAACTGGACTGAAACTAGACCAAAGGACATTCAGTCCGCTCTTTGGTCCACAAAATTTTGATGATGGTCCACAAAAAAATGCTAAAGATGAAGTATGTTCCTCGGAGCTTGTCCACGTCTCCTAGTGAGTCTCAAATTCATTATAAACTAGTGTTAGACTATAACATATAGATACAATAACTTATAATATTTGAAACGTAATTGTCAAAATCAAAGTGTTTAGAAAAAAATTCCAAAAGGCAATATATATTTATATAACACAACATGAAATATGGAAAGTGCAATTCAATTCAAAATGTAGAAGTTATACATAAGAAGTTAAGTTGAATAGTAAAGTAGTGCTTCTAAATTTATAACTATTATTTACCCATTATAAAAATAACACTCCTTAACCAATATATATTTTTATCACATTTATTTATTTTGAATTATATTATCTGAAATTATAAAAATGAATTCAAAATATGCATTTAAGTGCAATCTCATCCCAATATTCTCCCAACTTTTGGTTCATAGAAAAAAAAATTGAGTAAATAATAATATTTTGATAAATTCAAAATAAAAATTTGTACGATGGTTAGGACAATAATAATATTTGGATACAATTTATTAAAAAAAAGTGTTTGGATAAATTAAAAAAATAATTTGTACTAGATGATAAGAATACTAAGATTTTTTAATTAAATTTTTATTAAAAATATTATTTTAGTTATCTTCAAAATTTTAATTAAGAATATTATTTTATTAAAAAGATTACATAAATTTTTTAGAATAATAAAATATTTTTGAATCAAATTTTAATTAAGAATATTGTTGTAGTTTCATAGAAAGTGGAGGAAGTGGGAGAAAGTGGGTAGTTTTTTGACAAAATTAAAAAAAAATAATCCTAACATTTTAAAATCATAACAAGTGGTACAAAATTTTCTACATACATGGGTTCTACTTTAGTATTGTACTATATAGATATAAGCTTGCATCATGTGATGATGGTCTTGGCACAGGAAGAAGCATGTGACCGACTTAAAGTATGTTATGCCCATCAACCTTGTCAGCTTGGTCTGAAATATGCTATTTCTTTTACTTCTAACTTGGATGAATCATGATACACGACGACCCGATATTGCACTAGAAGTTTCTTATGACGGAACGCAAATCAAATTATGAACTTGAAGAACAATTGCCAACTAATGATACTTGAATTGAAGACTTAAGCAAGCACACACAAGTGTTTGAATTGAAGATTGAGGAGTGCCTCGATCAGCTAAAACACTCTCAATTAATTTCAATGTAATTATAAAAAGGAAACTAATAAGTGTTTATAAGAGAGACTTAAACAAGGTTAAAAAAACACGAAAAGTCTTTTCGGTGCTAGGCACACGACCTTCAACGCTAGTTGAGGCTGTTGAGAGTTATCCCACATGGGAAACTTGAGACTAAGAATGCTTAGTATATAACCCAATGAGCTATTCGACCAAAAAAATAAAAAAAATAAAAATAACCCAATGAGCTACTCCACCCCCCATTGCCATATGATTTTGGATTGGAACCTCATTGGATTTGTATGCTAGGCCCGTTACACGCACGACCCCTCGAACCAATGCATGACCTCCGTGTTAACTGAGAGTATGAATTACCGGCCTCTTGAATCTTATTGGCTCGTCCTTCATACTTGTAAGGAATCTTGACATGTACGTTACTAAAGGAGGCAACACACCTTACTTGTAAGGAATCTTGACATATGTTCAACCAATACATAAATACAGGTTACAAGAGAAAATGTGAATTGAATTGATCGAGTGAATACAAGCTTACAAGGTGCTAGAGTGTTTATAAACTGTCTAACTAGCTTAGCTTCAACAAGAAGCTGCTTACTCTAACTAACTATATATACACGTGTCTTGCACGTGCTAATTCTGTTTTTACAATTCTGTTATATCCTAACAGAAACTGTGTGAGAGAGAAATGATGGGTGAAATTTGAGGTTGAGGGAAGAGAATCTGGATGGTTTTTTTCGTTAAAGTGGATGAAAACTAAACCGAGTTAGAAGCTGAGTGGTATTGTGCGAACTCTCTTGTTTTATATGGGCCGTTTTAGGAAAAACACCTTAATTTCGTGTGATTTTCTGAAAGTTGCCCCTACTTATTAACTGGTCCATGATTGAATCTTGTTGGGCCATTTCAGCTTATCATAAATACGGGCCGAGGTATATTGGTTCTGATATTATAATCAAATTTGGTTGGGCCATTGTACTGAGCAATTGCATTTCCTGCTTTCTTGTGTCAATTTCTAAACGAACCAAACCCTAGCTTTTCTACAAGGGCCGCCCTTCCGCCACCGGCAATCCGGCAGCCATACGCCTCCGAATCACCACCGGACTTCCTTGAAGGTTAGGCTTTACGTTTGCCACTTGCAGCAGAAGAGAAACGCGAAATGCGGCCTCAAATTATCCTCTTCGGAGACTCCATTACGCAGCAATCCTTTTCACTCGGTGGTTGGGGTGCTTCTCTTGCCGATAATTTCGTTCGCAAGGCTGACGTGCTCAATCGAGGTTATGGTGGATACAACACCAGATGGGCTTTGTTTCTGCTGCATCAGATCTTCCCTCTGGCCTCCTCAGAGAAACCTCCTGTTGCTGTCACGATTTTCTTCGGAGCAAATGATGCGGCTTTATTGGGGAAAACGAGTACCAGGCAGCATGTCCCCATTGAGGAATACAAAGAAAACCTTAGAAAAATCATTCATCATTTGAAGGAAGGCTCGCCTACATTGCTAGTGGTACTCATAACTCCACCGCCTATCGATGAGGTTGGACGCATGAATTTCGCAAGGTCTATGTATGGAGACAAGGTGATGAAGGAACCTGAAAGAACAAATGAAGTGGCTGGAACATATGCGAGAAGTTGTATTGAGTTGGCCAATGAACTGAATCTTCCCTCCATCAATCTGTGGTCCAAGATGCAAGAAACAGAAGGCTGGCAAAAGAAGTTCTTGAGCGATGGGTTGCATCTGACTCCAGAAGGCAACACAGTTGTGTACGAAGAAGTTGTGAGAGTGTTGAGTCAAAAGGGGTTATCAGCTGCAGATATGGCGTATGATTTTCCTCACCATTCGCAAATTGATGACAAGAACCCAGAAAGGGCTTTTCAGATACAATGCTGAGAGTAATCAATCCTCAAAAGCTTTGAAGGTTGTTGGCATATGATTTGCCTCGCTTTTGTCTATTTCTTTCTGCGTCCTGCGGTCTTGTTGGGTCTATTGGTCACACCCCCTTGCGTTAAGCCAGGGGTGCCCCCATCTTGACCCCCCAGATTTCCCGCAAGGGGAGCCTCACCACCTGCTTCGAAATGGAATTGCGAAGAACAGTCAAATTAGGTATTCTTTTAGGGGTAAAGAAATAAATTTGATCTAAATGTTTCAGATTGTTGCCCTGAACTTGCACCTGTGTCTTGTCTCTTTGCATATTTGCCTATTTGGAGTATCCCAATTCAATTTGAAAATATAAAGTTCAACTTTTAGAGTAATTTGGTTCTTAATTATGCTGTTTTTATAACCTTTGTTTATGATTGAACTAGCTACTCTTCTTGTTCTTGTGTATCTTTAGATAATTTTGGCTCATCATAATGCATCAGTACATCACTGAAAGTAGTTTGTTCATTCTCATTGGATGACTCCATCATATTCATTTTGGGTGACATTGTCTGCATAATTCTTGTTTCTAGTCTGAAAAGAATCACATGGATATTCAAAAGGTGTTGATTAATTCAATTATCATTTCAGATTTCCTGTCATGGAATTACTTTCCAAGTTGCATTTCTTCCAGGAACACCTGTTCATGAGTTGTTCATACTGTTTGACTTTTCATATTAGTTGTTTAAAGAAAGGCCCCTGTTTACACAACATAACTACAGTGTAATGTGATTTCTTCATATGCTTCTCTCATTAGAATACCTTCAGTTATTAAACTTTTTCATAGACTCTTGTAATAGTTTAATCCTGACATTTCAAGCTTTCTGAATTCTGAAACACTAAATTCATGTATATACTAAAAGTATAATATGATATGATTTCTAGGCTCTGTGTCTAAGAATTACACCATTGTGTTAAGGATAAGAGTATTCCTGTAATTTGTGGTTATTAAATCAACCGAGGAGTCTAAATAGGATCCCAAGTATACAATAAGCTAACTTCCATTTGGTTCTCTTTCATATAAGATTGTGTAGTGCTGTCACCAGTCTTGTTTTCTTTGCGTCTCACACCATCATAAAGAGGGCAAAAAAGGATACAACTAATCCTTACTCATCAGACCAAGTAAAGAAGCACATCCACAAGAACAATGGGGACATCCACATGCTTACTTTCAACTCCTGCAAAACCTGCATCAACCTCACAAACCCAACTTCGAAATTAAGAAAGGGAATTACACTTTCTTTTTGGATCTCCAGTTTTTCAACACTTTAGCATTGCCTACATAGTCTGATGGATCATTTTTCCAAGAGGAAATTGAGAAAGGGCAATACAATACTCGAGAAAATAACAACATCGATGATTGGAGACCTTTAATTTGTTCATCGATCACACTGACTAGCTCATTGTATAAAATCCTTAAAGTCACATTCTAGATGAAGTTCCACTTCGCAAGTCTGGCAGGAGTAATACCAAGCTTTTAGCTTGCACTCGACGATTATGATTGAGGCGGCGGGCAACTTGATGCGCCTCGTCATCCTCCATGTAGCCTGAGTCCTTGGCCAGGCGGGATAAAGCGTCTTCAACATCAACGTTTTGGAGGTGGGAGCGGCGGGAGAGAGGGGAGTCGATGATGACCGAGCTAGTCACCGGAAGATGTCTGGACTTTGATCACTTGGGCGAGGATGTTGAAGGCTATGGAGACGAGTTTTTCAGCTTCGTCCCCGGTTGAAGGAGCATCCAATGCCAGCTCATCGAAATGGATGACTTTTGGCATTTAAGTTTTTTAGCTAGGGATTTGGCTAGGGTGGTCCTGCCAGTGTGCGGATCGCCTTGCATCGCGATTATCGTTGCAACCTTTCTTCTGCATAAGGCCAGCTCCATTTTGGTACTTTTCATAAGATAGTAATCCATATTTTTTGTTTGTCGATCGAATTTGGTGTTGTGGGAAAGATATATGCAGGATTGCAGCTAGCTAATTAATTAATGAAAATGAAATGATCAATACATCTATTGCGAATATATGATTCTCTGGTACTCGTGTATTTTCTAAAATTTATGGTATGACTATGTGCTACATGCACGATTCGTAGAATCAAACAAAGACCAAACAATCAATCAACGAGAGTGTTTTTCTATCGATTTTTTTCGGTGGAAAGAGGAGATTCTACGTTTAGGATCCACAAATAGATACAAAGAGGTAGACCAAAATTGATTATATTGTTGGAAATATTTTTAAAATGCAAAAAATCGTTTTGCTGTTGATGGACTTTTGTCCTTTAGTAAACTACGTAGTACTCCGTACATTATATATTTTGTAAGATTCCTTAACACATTCATAGCAAGTGGATCCATATCCTCCTCCTATATATTTCCAAGCCCTAATTGACCTTTGGTGCTCAATAAGAAAGTTGTAGGCATGAGAATCATTGTCAGATTAATTAAGTGAATAAATATTTATGATTTATCTCGATCTTTTGCATGTTCAAGAAATTAATTAAAGAAAATACGCATATAATATCTTATACGGATCGAAAGATTAGTATATAATGTAAGCCTAATTAATTGAGTTGAATACTAATATACACGCAGTTAGTTACAATTAAGGACGATTATGTACGTAAGGAATTGGATGAATTAATAACAGCTTGGGGAGATCGAAATCAAGAACTTGATCGGTCGATCGAGTACACAATTAATTAAGAAAGTGAATTAAGTAAGTAAGAATCTAGAGAGGTAGCTAATTAATTAAACTATGATGCTGATGGTGTTGGCGGACGTAATAGGCCTAGGAGGAAGGAGGCGCTTTTTTTGGCGGCGGTGGTAGACGTAAACGACGCCGCACAGACAAGCGGTGACGACGGACAGCAAGGCCATGACGCCCTTAAGCGCGAGGAGGCGGGGGTGGTGGGGGGAGAATCCGGTGAAAGGGGTGCACACTAGGGCGGTGAGGACGGAAAGGAGTAGCCAATACCGACGCTCGTTCACGTAGAGAGACATGATGAGGAACACGCCATCGCCGACTATGTAGAGGAGAGCAAAGAGGAATCATTCGGAAGGAGGGCGGTCTGCGCGAACGCGGAGGAAGAAGAAGAAGGGCAAAAGCACCAAGAGTAGCTGAGGGAGATCGAGGCAGATTGCTTTGGTCAAGAGCAAGGACGTCGGCTGTGGAAAATCGTCCTCCAAGTCGTAGGATGGTGTTTCGTCCATGCCGGATCGAGTGATGATGATCAGGTACGCCATAAACCCATACAAAAAAAACTGGAAGATACTTGCTATCAGATAGAACTGGAGACGCTCGGAGGCTGTAGGCATATCTTCAGCGCCGTAAATTATGTCATAATAAACACACACGCAATACGTATAGCAACCCATGGCAGCCAGCAGAACCAGCCGTCTCCACGGCAACTCCTTCTGCCCGCAGCTACCTGGCTCCGCTGCCTGTGCGGTGGATGTTGTCGACGCCATATACTAGGTCGGGCTCTTTAGTTTTCACCGTAGGGTTTGCGTGGAAACGTACCGTAAGGTCCAAATATATAGTTATACATCCGGGAAAAAAAAAAGATATATTTATATATGGATATCCTATAGATACCGCCTTTATTCAACCAAAAATAAAAGATACCGCCTTTGACGGTTAAAGATATGAATGCCCTTCGAAAAAACTAATACTATATCTATCTATCTATAGGAGCCAATAGCAATTTGTATGGAGAGAGCTCCTTGGCTTAGAGAGAGTTTACTCAAAGTGAAATTCAGTTTGCATGGAGTTCCTTGGCAGACCATTTTCGCTACCACTTGCTGGTGGCTTTGGAAGTGGAGGAACGAGGTGATTTTTGTAGGGAAACCTCACCAGGCCAACTGATCGAGTTTTATTATTAGTCAGGCGGTGTCTTTCAATTCAGCTTGGAGGGGGGCTAAAGACTTAACAGTTAAGTCGAGGTATGAGGAAATTTACATAAGATGGACACTGCGGATGGAATCTTGGGTGAAAATCAACACATATGGGGTTGTTAATTAAAGTTTGGGAATGGCATCAGCTGGTGGAGTGATCAGAGATGAATATGGACAGTGGCTCAGTGGGTTTGTGCATAATATAGGAGTGTGTTCGGTCCCTTCTGCTGAGCTATGGGGCATTTTGCAAGGACTCCGCCTTGCATGAGAAGGTGGATATAGACGGGTTCTGGTGGAAGCGAACTCTCAACTCGTCATTCAACTTCTTCAAAAACCGCTGAGTAGAGCTCATCTGCTTTCTAGCTTGGTATCTCAATGCCAAGGCTTTATTAGTATAGGCTGGTTTATCCAGTTTCGCCATATATATCTCCGGACTCAGTTTTGTCTCTTCTTGTTGATGATGTTAGGGGTTTGGCTACTCCCTGGGTTGTTCCTAATTAGCTTTTTCTAATAAATTCGAGTATTTTTCCGCTCTTTCCGACAAAAAAAAAACAATTTTCTAGGAGGGGGTTAGAGTACACACTTCTCTAAATGTAGGGGTAATTTAGGTAAAATTTTCATTCCTTAATATGTGTGCATTATGTCAAAAGGACATGTTTTAAGAAAAGAAAGTAGTACATTTACCTGAGTGGTGTTGTGCAACCCTCTTTTTTTTATAGGAAAATTCCTTTTGTTGTCCCTAAGGTTTCTCCTTTTTCTTTTGGTGCCCAAGAAAAAAACTTATTCCTCTTGGTACTCTTGAGATTTTGGCTTTTCCCGTTGATGCCCCTCTCGTGTTCAAATTAACTAATTTCAAGCTTACCATTATGTTCATCACCCTTAAATTAGTAGGATTCAACTCTTAAAACACTTAAATTCATAACCAAACTACATCAATTTGAATTTTTTAACAATCCTCTATTTTAAGGGGTTGCTTACAAAATTGTTTAAAAGTTCAAATTGATGTAGTTTGGTTATGAATTTTGATGTTTTAATAGTCAAATCCTACTAATTTAAGGGTGATGAACATAATTGTAAGCTTAAAATTGGCTAATTTAAACCGGAGAGGGGCGTCAACGGGAAAAGCCAAAATTTCAGGGGTACCAAGAGGAATAAGTTTTTTTTATTGGATACCAAAAGAAAAAGGCAAAAACTTAAGAGCACCAGAAGGAATTTCCCTTTTTTATATGGGCTGTTTTATGAAAAACACCTTAATTTCTTGTGATTTTCTTAGGCCCATGTTATGCACCGCCCCATAAAATTAGTATGCAACATTCAATTTATTAAAAATTACAAAACTAGTCCAAACATAATTTTCCTCCCTTTTCCACATTCTCTAGTGTCTGCAACCCTAATTGAAATCTAAATTTCTCCATACTGTTATTTTTTAAAGAATGTCGAGCGACAACGAAAGAAGTTCTCAAGATGAATTACATAGTCGAGATTCAACGGTACGTGTACTAGACTACAATTATTCAATTGGATATAAAATATGTCCACGCAAATCTTTTGTGTGCAAAGAAGCAATGAGCTTATTATTGTGACAGTATTAGATATGCACACAAAATTTATCCATGCAATATCTGTATTCAACCAGATAATTTGTGTGCATCAGCAAACTACACACTTTTATTGCGTGCACACACTTTTAGTTCACAAAATTTGCATAATGTTTGCAACATGTAGAGGTCCATCATTAACAAATTTAGATTATGTTTTTTATTTGGTGCAGGATCATAATATTTATGACTCAATAAATTTAGATGATATCGATTTTTGTAATGATGGAGGTGAAGATTTGGACTCTAATGATGATGAAAGCGTTGATATGGATCACTTTCCTGATTATTCAGAGTTTTTTACAACAAATGAAACTTTTAATACCCGTGATGGAGCTATAAAATGGGTTAGAAGTGTTGGGAAGAAGTATAAAATGAGTGTAGTTATATCTCGTGTCAAAAGTGGTGTTGGTGGTCTTAAAAAAACGACGTTGGAATGTGAGAGACATGGGAAGTATACTCTTACTCGAGGAAGGGATTTGCCTAAAAAGGAAACGTCAACGAAGCGATGTGGATGTCCATTTCGGATCAACTGTATTGAAGTGGTTTCTGGGGTGTGGAGATTAGAAGTTATTTGTGGATCACACAATCATAAAGTTGGGAAATATTTGGAGGGGCATTCAGTTGTTGGCAAGTTGACTCTAGAAGAGTATAAGTTGGTAAGAGATCTGTCAGCTTCTCGATGCAAGCCAAAACACATTCTTCAACAGCTCAAAATTCATGATCCTCATAATTGCAGTACATTGATGCATGTTTACAATGGAAGACAGAAGTTGCGTAGAGAAGGTTTTATGGATAGAACCATTGTACAATAGTTGTTTCATAAGGTTAATGAACACAATTACTTTGTGCGCTATAGGGCTACAACTTCTGGGGTTGTTAGTGAGTTATTTTGGGCCCATCCCGAGTCTGTGAATCTGTTGAGAGCATTTCCAGATGTCTTAATCTTGGATGCCACATACAAGACAAATAGGTGAGTTGTTTTATTTCACAGGACAATATGGATGTCTTTTTTATGTTGATATTATTTAATGTCTTGCCTTTTTTTGTTTATTTAGGTACAAGATACCTTTTTTGGAAATTGTAGGATTCACGTCAACATGGAAAAGCTTTCCAATAGCTGGTGCATTTTTTACTAATGAAAAGGAAGAGAATTATACTTGGGGTTTGGAAGCATTGAAAGATATGCTGATTCTTGTTGGGAAGTTTTCCGTAGCACTAGTTTCAGATAGAGATTGCGCATTATTGAATGCTATGAAGGTAGTGTTCCCTGATACAAAGCATTTGTTGTGTCGACGACATATCTACAAGGATGTAGAAGCAAAATGCAAAAACGTAACTGGGTGTACAAAGTCAGCCACAAGGTTTGAAAGGCGGTGCATTAAGTTATTTGAGGCAAAGACAGAAGAATCATACAACTCACTGTTAAATGATTTCGAGACAGCTTGGAGTAGATTACCTGTGTTGATTAAATATCTTAAGGATACCTGGCTGGACCCGTACAAGGATAGAATTGTATCTGCATGGACAGACAATGTGACTCACTTTGGCACCCACACCACAAATAGGTGAGTTGGTTATTTAATAAAATATTGATGTGCATTTGAAATACCTTTATTAATGTTTATATTGACCCAATTTTTATCTATGATAATAGGGTTGAGAGTCAACATTCAGCATTAAAGAGGTTCCTTGGATCGAGTCGTAACAGTTTCGACACGATCTTTGATGATATGCATATATTGATTGGTACACTAATTGGAGAGATTAGGAGGACATTTGAGGAGTCACGCATCAAACAATACCACCGAGTTGTTGTTGTTCAATGCTTCAGATTATTGTAAGGAGTGGTTTCTCGCCATGCATTGGGCATAATGTTAGATTAGTATAATCTTCTAAAAAAGGGTAAGATAAACGCACACTCTTGTGAGTGTAGTATAACAAACACACATGGGCTCCCATGTCCCCACTTCATTGAAACTTGTATTAGAGATGATAAGATGATCGAACCAAGTGTAATTAATAGGATGTCGAGGACACTTGATATAGAACTTTTACAGTTTGATGTCGATCTTCAAGCCGCTAGAAGACAACACCACGACTCTGTGTTTGATGAGTTTCATAGAAAAGCTTCCCAACTTTCAGAAGATGCAAGGATAAGGGCTGCAACTTATTTATATCAACTACTACATCCTGATAGTGTCAACATGCAAGAGCCACCAATTCCTGTTCGCACAAGGGGTAGGCCTAGGAACGATTCGAGTACAAAACGAAACCCGAGTAAATTTGAGTATGCACAGGGGTTGGTGCCTAGTGCCTACCAAAAGTAGTGGTCGAGGCAAAGGCAAAGGCCGATCACACGCACTTGGTGCTAGTAGCAAGTCATCAGAAAGTATCCCGAGTATCCTGCTTTTGATATTCCCCCCAGATATTCCATGGTTCATGCATGGTTACATTACAAAAATAGTGGATGTCAGGGGGGATGGACATTGCGGGTTTCGGTCCATAGCAGAAAACAGAGGGATGGGGCAAGAACAGTGGAAGACAATCAGACAACAGCTTGTACATGAGCTCGTAACTCGTCCATATCTGTATACTTCGGTTATTCCCAATGGGAATGTTCCATTATTATGTGAATCGTTAGCTTACTACGATAGTCCGGTACTCGACCCTAAGTATTGGATGACACTTTCGGAAATAGGGCACTTGGTAACAACTACTTATCAGTGTGTCTTTGCAGTCACTGGATCGTATACATATTTGCCCCTACAATCATTTGTACCCGAGAGAGATCCTACTACATTGCCTACCGTAGCTGCGGCATTCCTAAAATCACAAAGGCACTATGTATCGGTATGTATCTCGCCTTTTATTTATATATTTAAATATTACTATCAAACAAATAATTTTTTTTTATGTTTTTTTAGGTTGAATTAGCTCCTGATAGTCAGGACCTCCACTATCGATCGAATGGCCAAGGAACCATCAAAAATGTGTTGATGGTTGGGACCAGATATTTTCTCTAAGGTTTAGGGCATTTCAATTGGCTGAAGGGAAATAATAATTGACATATATTTTAAGTACTTTTCTTTGGATATTTTTAGAGTTCTTTAGACTTTTCTAAGTTTTATGGTTATAACGATGTGTATGAACTTTATCAATTTTAGGAGATTTATTACATGATTTTAAACAATTTTCACGTTTAGTTTGAGCTTATAAAGATATATGATCATATACTATACATGTTTAAAATACATGAAAAAAATGTATATACATAAATGAACAAAGTTAATTAAATAACATTCGCACATCATATATACAGATATACTTGAATAATGAACATACACTCCCAATTTATGTGTTAAAAATCCATTTGCACCAAGAATTTTTATGTGCGCAGTAAATCTCCACACCAATTTTTAGCGTGCACATTCAATTTACACACAAATAATCTGTGTGCACAATATAAATGTATGCAGAGTTATTGCATGCATAACCCATTTACAAGTTTAGTGTTTGCGTGTATAATATTTTGCAAGTTTGTTGTTTGCGTACAGAATACACTTGCTCTTCCTATACTTGCGTGTACAGATCTCGATTATTATTATTTTGTTTGTGGCATAATTTGCAGTATGATGTACATAAGATGAGATAGGATAAATTATTTACATATTATAACCTAAATTATTAGGATAAAATCTAACATGATAATGCATAAAATTGAAAGGATAACAAACTTAATCTGATTTGATAGGATAAAAAACCAAAAGATTTTGATAGATGCACAAATATTATATTCTACGAAAATCGCACATCATATATACTTGCATTTGCACGCAGACTTTTTATGTGCACAATTCATATGCACGCATATTTTTAATATGTATAGTCTATTTGCCCACAAATAATCTGTGTGCAAACATTCAATGTATTTGCGTGCATAGTTCATTTGCAATTCTGTTTTTTGCGTGCATATGCTGATCGAATATCTCACAACTAACTCAAAATAATTTTGTTAAGATAGATTTTACGTACTAGGAAATATTCTAACTAGATCAAGAGATCAAATCTCTACTAAAAATAATTTTAATATTTACTCTTTATTTTTTTAATTGGAAAATATTACATCATATTATAACCTAAATTACTAGGATAAATCTAACCTGATAATGCATAGAATTGAAAGGATAACAAACTTAATATGATTTGATAGGATAAAAACCAAAAGATTTTGATAGATGCACAAATATTATATTCTACGAAAATCGCACATCATACATACTTGCATTTTGCACGCAGACTTTTTATGTGCACGGTCCGTATGCACGCAAAATTTTAATGTGCATAGTCTATTTTCCCACAAATAATCTGTGTGCAAAATACCACTGCATTCAGTGTATTTGGGTGCATAATCCATTTGCAAGTCTTTTTTTTTGCGTGCATTAGCAGATGGAATCTCTCACAACTAAATTTTGTTAAGATAAATTTATGTACTAGGAAAAATTCTAAATAGATCAAGAGATGAAATCTCTACTGAAAAGAATTTTAATATTTACTCTTTATTTTTTTTAATTGGAAAATATTAGATCATATTATAACCTAAATTACTAGGATAAAATATAACCTGATAATGCATAGAATTGAAAAGATAACAAACTTAATCTGATTTGATAGGATAAAAACCAAAAGATTTTGATAGATGCACAATATTATATTCTACGAAAATTAATTAATAAGATATTTAGCATATTAGATAGCTGAATAAATTATCATGAAGCTAAAACAATGGGTACACTTTAAGAAGATATTGGGTATTTATAATAAATTACCACCGACTTATTAACCTAAACAACTCTTTTACCAAAAATATGATATCATGTATGTAACATTTTGATGGAAACTTGAAGAAATGTTATAATTATGCTATAAAATATCGGAAGGTATACTTGCATGTTGCACGCAGAATTTTTATGTGCACGATCCGTATGCACCTATATTTTTAACGTGCACAGTCTATTTACCCACAAATAATCTGTGTGCAAACTTCAACTGCATTCAGTGTATACGCGTGCATATTATATTTGCAATTCTATTTTTTGCGTGCATAAGCAGAGTAACGAATCCAAATCAAATTTGAAACACCACATAATAGATATATATATATATATAAAACTATATTTTATTATTATTATAATATGCTTAGAACAAGAATGAAAGTTGTGAAAACAATATTTTCCTAATATAAATATTAAAATTATTCATAAATGAAATAACAAAAGACTAATAATTGAAAACAACTTAATAATCTACTATATATATAAAAGCAATAAGGTTTGGAGCCACCACATTGCGCCACATCAACTTTGTCCATATGTCGCTCCTAGAATACGCCACATCGGATTTTGCCACATGTCGTCTCTTACTTAAGCCATGTCATGTAATTTTTGACACGTCATATGCCACATCGTATTATTTTTACCCAGTCACTTACACGTCATATTTAACTATAATGATAAAAAAATTGCTTTCCTTATAAAAATGTTTTATATAAACAGATAATTATAAGCCTATATATTTTGATAAATCTATGCTTTTTTTTAATCAAAACATTTCCTTATGAGAAGTTTGGTCAAAATACTTTACTTTTATTGCAACTCACAATTTGAAAATTTACCATAACAATTTACGAGCATTGTATATATTATTCTCATTATTTGAAAATTTACCATAACATTTTATGAGCATTGTATATATTATTCTCATTATTTAAACTTAATAATCTAAATTTAATTTGTTTTATTTGATTTTAAAAAACAAAATTATTTTTATACATATTACGATCAACGAATTACTTACATTAAATTTTATATTATATTTTTGTTTATTAATATCTTTTTTTATAGTATATCTAAAAAATATCGAGTCATAGTCGTGCATGACACGACGAGGACAACTAGTTAAATGAAAAGCAACATCAACTTCCATCCTTTAATTTGTCGTCTTAAGCAGTAGGACCTCTCTTTTTGTTCTCCAAACGCTCCGACCTTCGTAGCTCTATCTTGACTAGGCGCATATCAGGTTTCGGCAGGGCCAACACACGCTTGCCCTTGGCCTTGCCCTTCATCATGACTTGATACTCTGGATCAGGCATGACTACATAGCAGTTCATCTCTTCTTCAAATATTTGCTCCAAAGTATCGAAACAACCCAGTCGCCCAAGATGTTGGCCAACCATGTGTAATCCGACCTCCTCTGAATTGATAAGCTCACGCATAAACAATCTTATTTGCTGGAGATCCCTAGCGTGGCTTATGATTTCCTTTTATGTGCCTGAGAAACCATTTTTGTATTTTGATATGAAGAGTTGGAAATGTACGTAAGATCAATAGCTAGTAGGTATTTATAGTGATTTTAATCTAATCCCTAATCAAAATTTAATATTTTTTATATGAAATTCTTAGATAAATTACTAGGATAAAAGATAATCTGATAACAAACTTATTCTGATTTGATTTGATAAAATCCGAAAGATTTTTCCAAGACCAGATTTTGGTTGATTGGTTATTCTACTAATTAACTTCCAGTATTAAATGCAAGATCAATTTTCTAATTATTTACTAGTTCACAGTATTCCTTGAAGCTCCCAGGCTTCTCTTCCAAAAAGGTAGCAAGCAGTGCTTCCCGCTTACGACCAACATCAGCAAGTTCCGTTACCAATCTCAGCCTATCAAAATTCATGTTTGCCCCAATAGTTTTTGCCACAACATTTTGATCCTTTAGGCCATAGTACCTACAGTACGCTTCAGCACCAGCTGGTTCCAATATGTTCCTTTTCTCCTCAAACATGTCCTGATCAATGATATGATGCTAGGAATGAAAATGAGTTGAAAAACAATTTATCTTGTCCATACAAATGCAAGGCCTGTAATAATAGATTTCAATTTCAAATCATTTATAGTCAAAATGAAAGTTTCAAACATATGAAACTGGTATCAAAGATTAGCATATTCCACGTACCGTACTTGAAAGAAGAAATTGGGAGTACAAAAACGGATGCTCATCAGTTCTTTAATAAAATCCAATAGAAAGCGCGCTCTCTTGTGAAATTCAAGACCTGTTTCATCTTGCATGCTTCTGATTCTTCCAACCGTGGCTTTGCAAAGTCTTAGAATTTCACCTGGTTCATAGAGTATATTAAAGGAACGAGATTTACAGTTTGCATCATCTCCTTTCAAGATTGGGAGGATATTTATACTTGTCTCTGGATCTATGTAAGACAGTCGCCCGACTAGATCATCAACTACAGTTACAAGTAGGTGATCGCCCGAATCCTTTGAAGTGCGGGATTTTTCTGGAAATGGAGAGTTGGGTGTAAGATAAGCAAGTCCAATGCAAAATGCCAGTAACGAGCAATGAAGTGCAATTGCAGAAATAACTCTAAAGCTTTTGTGATCCATGTTGATGAAACAAGAGTTCTTCAGATCATACTCCCGCACTATCTTTTGTGACTTCATGGACAACCCAGCCACTAAATGCATTATACTGTCTCTCTCAGTTTTTTGATCGATGCTCATGGATTCATGATTACACAAAACTGTAGGAAGGAGTTTAAGCAAGTCAACTATGACTTCTAGTACCTTTGATCTCAATGCCAAAAACCATCTCTGAAAATAAAATGTCTTCTTAAGTAGAATGGTTTGTCCCAACAGCCTTTCAGATGAAAGAAGACCATCACAAGCAGAAGTGAGCATCTCAAGGCTATCTGATGTCAAGATATACTGCTGAAAATCATATTGGGAAAACATTTCTTGGAGACACTTCTCTGAATGAGCAAACTGAGACAAGCAACTTAGCTAGCAAGAAAAAATATCAGACCGAGCGCTTGATTTTAGATGCCTGAAAACAGAATCACACACAAACCAAGCTCCTTGACATGAAGCATTTTTTCCAATTAAGATTCCCAGTCATCATTTCCAGCCAACATATTTCCTATACACTCACGGTTAAGAGTACCATCCTCTAGAAGAAGGGAAAACTTCACATGTGTAGAGCAATTGAATGAATTGCAAGACTTAATTAGCTAGTCATATACATGTAAATTACACAGCAGTTATCGGAAGATAGATGGATACAGGACTAGACTAATGTACTGAGGAGAGTTGCTTCTTACAGCAGTTATCAAAAGAGCTCTTGATTAGCAATCTCACCCAAACCTTGAGAATGACTAGCAGAGTTCTCCTTTCTAGCCAGTAACTCATGCTGAGAAACAGAGGCAGAAAATAGACCCCTGGAAGCCTCATTATGAACCCCAACTGCAGCCCATCTTGTTTCAGGACTCAACTGCTTACTCAAACCCATAACAGGTGACTCTTGATTCATAGAACCAGGATGCAGATGCCCGTTATCATGATTGCTAGAACTTTTCATACTAGAAAAATCGTGTGACTGGATAGCCAGAAATGCAAGGACCCTATTTTCACGGTTCCGTGTTTCAATCTCCATAGCCCTCTGTGTGTTCAGAATGAGTTGTAAAAACTCCAAAATCAGCACCTTTATCAATCTGTTAATGCACAAAATTAATACCTTTATTAGAAGATTATGAGAATAACTTCTCCACAAAAACAATATGCAAGAAATAGATTTCGTGACTATGAAGATGCTTGATGATGGCCTACTTTGTCCTCAATGACCTTGTCAAATATGAGGAAGAGGGGCATTCACAACAACAAGAGTACGAGAATGTGGCTAAGGATGTAGCAGCAGTGAACGTCTCGGATCAGGGTAACAAGACTTTTTCTGTTCTTATCCATGTAGCAAGCTCAGGTTTGATTTTCTTTGCATTTCTTTGTTTGATTAAATAGTGTTTCATATTTGCAGAAGCATCACCATTTCTCATGGGAACTCATTGTACTTGCTAGTGTCTAGTGTCCTCTAAATTTAATTACAAGGTCATTATGGAGTGGTTTAAACAAAGAGTAATTAATCCTATTCTACCATAAGTCAACAATCACAAGATTTATTAATTGGTTTTGGTGCACTGGGTATCATAGAAAGTAGAAACACTTTCAAATGTCTGCCAGCAGATTCTAGTTAGACTACCAACAGTTATAATGGAGTACTTTTTAACTTATACGCATCTAAAACAGAGAGAATATCTAAGATCTGAGATCTGGCCTAATCTTACCAGCTTAATTAAAGGACCACCTATTAAACTAAATCCCTGGATATCAAAACACCCATAGTTTTGCTTTAGCAAGCAGATTTATCGTTTATGGGATTGTGGACTGTGTTACACTACAAATCACCATCATAGGGATGGGCAGTAAAATTAATTCCTACAAACCCCTTCAAATGAGAAAGAGAAAAAATTATATCCCCACACCCAAAAGAAACTCCGTTGCCTAATCTTTTATGCAGAGGAACCAAAGGTAATCCCTCAAATTTTCTCCTCCTAACCAACCTATGTAAGATTAGGGGATCCATAAAAATTGGATTTGACACTCACCAAAATAAAAAAATTGCCCATAAGTCCCTTTTGTTTTTATTTTTTTGTTAGCCTTATATTACTGAAACTTGAATCAATGTGGCCACAGGGACCAGTACAAAGTCTCAAAGATGAAGCTATGTGCCCACAGTAAACTAAGCAACACTACAAACCTAGTAGTTAAGGGTTCCTAGGAACTAAAACCTAAGGATCAGGAAAGGAATAGTCATGAGAACAAGAATAAGGAGACATAATAAACTGCAAATCCAAATATGTTTCAATTAGGACCAATTAAACAAACACAGTTATGTATTGCTGGGAATCAAGAAGCCAAGTTGTCAGTCAATAATTGCACTACAGTAAAATTTATTTTACATGTTTTGCACCAGTTTCTTAGCATAACTTTCCACCATCAAGTAAAGGCACACATATTTAGTCCCACGTCTAAGCTATAATTGTGATGAACTAATTGGCACTCTGAATCTGCTTACTGAACAAGGACATACAAGTTCGGTTTCAAGCAAATCATGTGTGAGCCAAAATCTCAAAGTAAAAGCGCACACAGCACTAAGAACAAGCCCTATCACTAGCATCAGATTGCAATTATCACAAAAATAAGCAACACCTCCATCCTAGTAGTTAAGGGTTGCTAGAAACTAAAATCTTCTAAGGATCAGTAAATGAATAATCACATAACAAGAATCAGGACTCAAGAGACATAATAAATTGTAAATCGAAAATATGTTTCAATTAGGATCAATTATACAAACACAATTATGTATTGCTGGGAATTAAGAAGCCAAGTTCTCAGTCTATATTTGTACTACAGTAAGCCATCTAAGATTTATTTTACATCTTTTGCACCAGTTAGGGGATGTATCATTGCCGGACTAAATCAGAAGATTTACTCTTAGTTTGTTTCTCAGCATAATTTTCCACCATCAAGGCACACATATTAAGTTACACGTCTAAGCTATAAAACTCATTGTACTGAACCAATTCACACTTCGAGTCTGCTTACTGAACAAGAATATTATAATATTAGCTTTGTTGGGCAGGATATATGAATAGAAGAATCCAACTTGCTCAGCAAGCTCATAGTAATTGGAAAGTTAATCAACAATATCAGACTTAATGACATGGCCATAGACCATAGTAGTACTAAACGGCCACAAATCATTGATATTTGTTTTATGTAGTTCTGAATATTTTCCTTAGACTCTCGGCTATTCTGTGTTTGTTGGTTTCTCCCTGAGTGTATAGTTCTGTTCAGATATGGTTTTGTGGATTGGGGCTGTACTTTCTAATTTTCTATCATGGTTTCAATTTGTTACTTTTACAGCTGCTTCGTTTTCTTCTTCTTCTTAATTATGCTATGTGGTGACCATCTTACACTAGCAAACGATTTTCCTATAGAAGGGGAAGTCGAAACTTTCCGACACTTATACTGATGATATTGAAATCACCTAATTTAACTTCAAAACCCTAAAAATTCAGATCAGAAACTAACCGGATTATTGGTTTCCTGACCTCGACGGCATGTGCCCTATGCGGAGTGGAATCGTCGCCGGCCGGTCGTTCGCAATCCTCCTGAGACGAGTCAATTACGGGAATAGGAAGGCAAGCGGTGAAATGTCGGGGGAGAGTTTTGGAAGGAATGAATTGAATAGAGGAGAAGGGTTTGGGCTTATTTTGTAATATTATATAAAATAAAACTTGCAAATTAAAATGAGGTGCGCTGCATAACTCGTATGTTTTCTTAAAGTTGCCCCTACTTATTAACTGGTCCGTGATTGAATCTAGTTGGGCCATTTCGGCTTATCATAAACACGGCCCGAGCTATATTGGTTCTGATATTATAATCAAAACTGGTTCTGACTGAGAAAGTGCATTTTCTGCTTTCTTGTGTCAATTTCTATTTTTTTTTTCTTATCTTCAGGTTGGATTTTTCAACACATCCCAGCAGAAAATTCTGGGCCACCCAAACATCATCGCCCCCAATATAACCACTTTCCCACTGATCACCGTCACCGCGTCGCCGCCGTTTCGCGGCCGGCGTTTCCTCTCAGCACGCCAATCCTGCGGCAATTGTTCAAAGACGTCAATTCCGGCGAAACTATCCAAGCTTCAGACAATAATTGCTCGAGGTATGTGATTTCATTTCCGAAATCTCATAGCTAGTTTCCTCTCGTGGTCGAGCGTTCAAATTCGCCTCCTGAATGAATTGCATCTGACTTCCACTTCCTTTTGGTTTTGTTGTTCCTTTTTTTGATTTCTTCTACACCTGGTTCGATATGGAACTGTGAAGAACAGTGAACTTAGGTATGTTTTTAGGGGTAAATGAATTGAATTTGATCTTGATGTTTCGGATTTTGTAGAATTTATCAGTTTACTAGAGCTAGTGATACGTGGCCTTTTGTAATTCTGTATCACCTTGCAACATGAGGCTGATAAATTGCTGCCTTGAACTCGAATTGGTGCAATGTTGCTCTCTGCTTATTTGGAGTATCGTAATTTCTTTTTGAAAATATGAAGTTCAACTTTTAGACTAATTTAGTTCTTAATTATGTATGTTGTTTGTATGACCTTTGTTTAAGATTGAACTAGCTACTTTTCCTGTTCTTGTTCTTGTGTATATTTGGATGAATTTGGCTCATCATAATACATCAGTACATCACTGAAAGTAGTTTGTTCAATCTTATTGGATGAGTCCGCTATATTCATTGTTTATGACATTGGCTGCATAAATCTTGTTTCTATTCTAAAAAGAATCACATGGATTTTCGCAAAGGTGTTGTTTAATTCATCATCGTTTCAGATTCCCTGTCATTGAACTACTTTCCAAGTTGCATTTCTTCCAAGAACATCAGTTGTTAATGATGTTTATTTGTCATATGAGTTGTTTAAAGAAGACCCCCTGTTTACACAAAAAACTGTATTGTAATATGAGTTCTCTCATTAGAATACCTTCAGTTGTGTCTGTTCATAGATAAAACTTTTTCATAGACTCTTGTAATAGTTTAATCCTGACATTTCAAGCTTTCTGAATTCTGAAACACTAAATTCATGTATATACTAAAGTGTTTATAATATGATATGATTTCTAGGCTCTGTGTCTAAGAATTACACCATTGTGTTAAGGATAAGAGTATTCCTGTAATTTGTGGTTATTAAATCAACCGAGGAGTCTAAATAGGATCCCAAGTATACAATAAGCTAACTTCCATTTGGTTCTCTTTCATATAAGATTGTGTAGTGCTGTCACCAGTCTTGTTTTCTTTGCGTCTCACACCATCATAAAGAGGGCAAAAAAAGATACAACTAATCCTTAATCATCAGACCAAGTAAAGAAGCACATCCACAAGAACAATGGGGACATCCACATGCTTACTTCCAACTCCTGCAAAACCTGCATTAACCTCATAAACCCAACTTCGAAAAATCCAAATCAACCATACGTCTCAATTCTTTCTGGTCCAGAAGAAACCCAAATCTTCTTCACCAACCTGCATCTCAGCCACCCTCAAAAGTCAAAAGCCCAAGAGGATTTGGGGCTCCAGCACCAAGTAGGTCCCAGAAAGGCAAAAAGGGATTATCCCAGAGATAGTTACCAAGAGAATGATGAACAGGATGACATTTACGGTTGGTACCCCTCTGTTTATAGGTTTGTTGTTCTTCCCTTGAATCTAGCTATTACTTGAAAGTTGATTTGAAGATTGATGTGCCAACTTGGTGCCCTTCATTGTGTCCTTCATCTTCTTTGGGTCAGCCTTTCTGGGTGTGAGCTGTGGGATTGTGTTCTCTAGCTGTGATTTATTATACATGTTCCTCTGATTAGAATACCTTTAGCTGCAAACAGACAAAAAACTCAGCTAGAATTAATGTATTTGATGTTGGCGTGATTAGGAATAAATATAATGGAGGTGCGAGCTTGAGCATATTGAGTTGGAGAACCCTTAGCTACAATGTACTCAAATTTTAATGCAAATGCTTCGACGGTGAAGTTGAAAAAAAGTGATGAAAATTTGATCTTTGCTTGCACGTGTATAATGACTGGCGGAATGGGAGATAGGATATATCTTTGCATGCAAGAAGCTTAAGGGGTGGGGGTAATTTAATGAAAAATCTAGGACGTAGAGTTGGATGCACTTCTGCCTTCGTATGAAAAGAGTAGAAAAGGAATAGTTGTGAGGAGTTTATCATAGAGACAATATTTTTGCACCAGGTAAAAGAGGAAGAAATTAACAAAGGGCATTACACTTTCTTTTTGGATCTCCATTTTCCCAACACTTTAGCATTGTCTACATAGTCTGATGGATCATTTTTCCAAGAGGAAATTGAGAAAGGGCATTACAATACTTTACTTGAGAAAATAACAACATCCATGCTATTACAGTTATAGAATCCATGTTAATTAAAAAGTGACAACAAACAACTTGCAAGAGAAAGAAAAAAAATTAAAAAAATGGTGCAAAGTCAAGGCACAAACATTCCTTAATTAGATTGATGATTGGAGACGTTTAAATTTGTTCATCGATCACACTGACTAGCTCATTGTATAAGTGCGCAGGTGGCGGCGATTGCTAGCTCATCATGCATCAAAATCCTTAAAGGCACATTCTAGATGAAGTTCCACTTCGCAAGTCTGGCAGGAGTAATACCAAGCTTTTGGGTGCATGTTTTCAGAACAAAGAGTGCAAAGATACTCGTCAAACTCTTCCCACCTCTGAAACATGATACCCAAATCGTGCACATGGCCACCATGCTTATGCTTAAAGAAAAGCAGTGGTAACAATGCACATTGAGGGTGGCAATCAAAGTCACATGCGCGGTTGTTGCAACGGTAACTAGCATAGTCTCCGAGACGTCTACAAGCCACACATTGGTATTGGGTGGTTTTGGAGCTGGTTGTGCTTAGCCAGAAGAACAAATGGTGGTGGTCCTTGTTGTGCCCTAGATGATGTAGAATTGTAGGCAGCTTCTGACATTTCAGATGAGCATCGAAAAGGCACGTGTTACAACCAGCTTTGCCATCTCTGTTGCAGCTCTCACACGGGTAATGATTCGGGAAGTTAAACGACGCTACTGCTACTCCCGGAGGAGGAGTAGGAGTATGCATGTACCTGCGGATTGGAGGAGTTTCGATCTTGAGAAATTGGGGGAAATCTTGGGGTGAGAATGACGTCCTCGTACGTGCAGATTCCCCTGCTCCAAGCTCAGCGCATGATTTGTGGATGGCAAGGCCACAGCTCCAACATATATATACCCCACAATGATGATTTAAGTCACTGATCTCTTTTTGGCAAGCCTTGCAGGTGGGTTTACTCACAGCCACAGGAATATCTGAAGCTTCCTTGTAAAACCTAAACACATGTTGTTCAGAACAGGAGCTGTGCCGAAATCCCTGAGATCCATACATCATGGAGGAGGGGCCTTCACGACGGTACCTCTCCTCCCTCTCTTTGCTCAGCTCGATCCTCTTGCCCTTGTCCGCCTTATAAGTCAAACGTCTCACCACATCAACCACGTCATCGATCTGGACGAAGTCGGTTGTGTCAATCACCAACTTTGAAACCAATGCAGATTTGTTATCAAGTAGAGGCTCTTGTGGCTTGCAGTTGTACCACTTGAGCTGGTTTGAGAACTGTGTTTCCCAATTATGGTTGTACTTGGGCTTGCACTCGATGATTATCAGGCGGCAGGCAACTTGATGTGCCTCGTCATCCTCCATGTAGCCTGAGTCCCTGGCCAGGCGGGATAAAGCGTCTTCAACATCAACGTCGAGCGCAGCGAGGCTTTGGAGGTGGGAGCGGCGGGAGAGAGGGGAGTCGATGATTACGGAGTCACCGGAAGATGTCTGGACTTTGATCACTTGGGCAAGGATGTTGAAGGCTACGGAGACGAGTTTTTCAGCTTCGTCCCGGGTTGAAGGAGCATCCAAGGCATCCAGAATCTCATCGAAATGGATGACTTGGCATTTAAGTCTTTTAGCTAGGGATTTGGCTAGGGTGGTCTTGCCAGTGTGTGGATCGCCTTGCATCGCGATTATCGTCGCAACCTTTCATCTCCATAAGGCCAGCTCCATTTTGGTACTTTTCATAAGATGGTAATCCATTTTTTTTGTTTGTCGTTCGTTTGAACTTGGTGTTGTGGGAAAGATATATGCAGCTAGCTAATTAATTAATGAACATGAAATGAATACATTTATTGCGAAGTTATGATTCAAACATGCAGCCAGCAGTAGGTTCAATATATTTATTATTTAGGTATCGTCAACGCTAATTAATTAATGGAAATAAAATCAATACATACATTGCGAATATATGATTCTCTAGTACTCATGTATTTTCTAAAATTTATGGTATGACTGTGTGCTACATGCACGATTCGTAGAATCAAACAAAGACCTAACAATCAATCAACGAGAGTTTTTTTCTATTGACGAAATTGAAGAGGAGATTCTACGTTTAAGATCCACATATAGATACTGTTGAGTACTACTTGTTTTGTATAAGACACGTGTCTGTTATAAGCATATAAATACTTTGTAAGAGCTCTAATAAACAACACAAGTAATACAATCGATTTTTCCCTCTACTTTCTCTCTTCTGGTTCTATCTTTTCCTCTGGTTCAACTTGTAACATGGTATCAGAGCTCACGGTCTGGTCCTGGGCCCGTTTCCTGGCTTGTTTGGGCTTGGATTTAGCGGTTGATGCTACCCGCCTGTTATTTGGGTTGCGTTTGGCTATAAAGAGATTGAGATGCCACCACCCGTTCTTTGAGCTAGCTATAAAGAGATTGAGATGCTAGACCCGTTTGTCCAAGTGTCAACTAGGTCAGGCCAGTTGCACTTGCGGGGGCGTGTTGAGAATCTCCTTCACACATTGGAAGTTGAGAGTTAAATTAGCCTACATATATACCCTTGGGTTACTCCTCCTATCACCAATTGGTTTTAGGATGGAACCCCATGGGCTTGTGTGTTGGGCTTACGTATGCACGACCCCCTATTATGGCCCATGGACTTTCACATGGTATCTCAAAAGTCCATTTGAAATGCTTCTTCACCTATTGATCTTGATAATTCTGCTTTGGCTGCTAATCGTGATTCTAATTCATCTGGATCCAAATCTGGTTCTGGAAAATCGAAGCTTTTCTCTGACTACTGCAAACATCCCAAACACACCAAAGATCGGTGCTGGAAGTTGCACGGTTATCCTCCGAATCATGTTCGTGGAGGTTCTAAATCTGCTAATGGTGCAGCAACTAATTCTGACTCTAAATCCTCCAATTCTGATGACAAGGAAGGCAGTTCTTCATCCAATTCACAAAATTCTATCACACTAGAGCAATATAAACAACTATTATCCCTTCTTAGTAAGCAGTCTGTTGAAGAATCTGATTCTCGAGCTTGTCTGGCAGGTACTGTTTCTTGCTTCTTGTCTTCTAATCGTCGTATGTCTTGGATTTTGGACAATGGAGCCACTGACCATATGTCTTCTTCTGCTGAATTGTTGAGTACTAGTAAAGATGTTTTAGTTCCTATGTCTATCACTATGCCTAATGGAAGTAAGGTTTCCATAAATAGCATTGGTTCTGCCAAATTGTCTGAGGAGTTACTTCTTGATGATGTCTTATATGTCCCAGATTTTTGCTTTAATATGTAGTCTGTGAACAAATTAGCAAAGCAATATCAGGCTAACATTGTTTTTACACCATCTGAGTGCTATCTTCAGGCCCCTTCGATGAAGAGCCCAATTTTGCTTGGTAAAGAAGACAAAGGCTTATACATTTCTGTGCCATCTACACCTCAGGTTTCTCATGCTCTTGCTTCTGTTACTTACATTAACAGTCTAGCTTTGTGGCATTGTAGGATAGGTCATGCAACTTATGATCAACTTTCCTGCTTGCCTTTTCTAAACAAAGTTGCTAAGTCCAATCACATATGTACTGTATGCCCTAAAGCCAAACAACACAGAAAGCCTTTTCATATTTCTAAAAGCCATTCAATTGTTCCTTTTGCCTTGGTTCACGTTGATACTTGGGGTCCTTATAAACATCCTACCTATAATGGCTTTAGATATTTTCTTACCCTAGTTGATGATTATTCTAGGTGTACTTGGACTTTGCTAATGGCTCATAAAAGCAATGCTTTATCAATTCTACAGTCCTTTGTCAATATGGTTCATACTTTTGTTCAAGTTTTTAGGACTGATAATGCACCTGAGTTTTCTGACCCTTTTGCCACAAAGTTCTACCTATCCAAGGGCATTCAACATCAAACATCTTGTGTTGAATCTCCCCAACAAAATGGCATTGTAGAAAGAAAGCATAAACACCTCTTAGAAGTTGCTAGAGTCTTGTTCTTTCAATCTAAAGTTCCACACAAATACTGGGGTTTCTGCATTCTTACAACCACCTATCTAATCAATAGGACTCCTTTGATCTCCTTTTGAGTTACTCTTCCATCATTCTCCTGATTACTCTATTATGAGAACTTTTGGGTGCCTTGCTTTTGCCAATACCCTTAAAAGAGGAAGAGATAAATTTTCCTCTCGAGCATCTCCATGTGTCTTTTTGGGTTATTCAAATGGCGAGAAAGCTTATACTCTATTAGATCTTTCTACACACAAAATATTCCATTCTAGGGATGTAATGTTTCATGAACAACATTTTCCCTTTCATTATCTTACTTCTTTAGAATCCAATGCCACCTTACCTTCTCTTATTCATGACTTCCCTTCCCACATTTTTCTTCCTTCTCAAACTGATTCATCCTCTTCATCATCTTCTATTTCCCCACCAGATACTTCTTTTCCAGCAATCTCACCAGCAGTTTCATCAGATACTTCCCTTGTTAATGATTCTTCTTCTGTTTCCATAGAAACTAGTTATACACGTCGTGCCATGCACGATTATAGTTCAGTATTTTATAGATATTAAATAAAAATATGCTATAAAAAATTAATGTAAGTAATTTATTGCATGTAATAAACAAATTTTTTATTTTTTGGAATCAAATAAAACAAATTAAATATAAATTATTAAGTTTAATGTTGAGAATAAAAAAAGATTATTAAGGTAAATAATGCACATTTCTTCTTTTCATTAATAATATTTCATAGATATTTAATTTTAAAAAAAGTAATACATGAATAAAAAAATATTTATATATTAGAATATGGAAGAGATAAGATTTACATAAAATAATAATTAAATTAATAAATAAGATATAATAAAATATGAAAGATAAAGATAAAATAATTTATTTATAGAAAATAATTTTAAAAAATAATTTATTTTCATTTAAAGTGGGGGCCATACTCGTTTTGTGGCTCGATAAAGTAAAGATTAGATAAGAATAAATGTTATATTTTTTATATTTTTATTACTTTCTATGTACCTTAATTTAGATATTATCAAATATTTTAATATATCTATTAAATATTATATTACCTATTTTTATTATTTTTAAACATTATAAGTATTTATTATTAGTTTTTTATTATGAAAGAAAAATTATATATATCTATAAATAAATTCGTGAAAAGATATCATGCTAAAAGATAAAAGATATTTATACTTATTTTAAAATACTTTGAATTTGTTATCTTTAATTTTAAATATTTGTATAAGGAAGTTTTCAGAAGATATTGTTATACTAAATAGATATTTGTTTGATGTTAAAGATAGATTTAAATAGGTAAAGAAGAATTTAATAGGAAAAAGTTAAAATATTAGGAATAAAAATTAATTTTGTAAATATGAGGTGGGGCCAGAATCGTTCTGATTGCTCGAAAAGGTATAACTTTAATATATAGTTATAGATTCCTTCTCCACATAATTCTGTATCTCCCATTTTAAGACGGTCTACTAGAAACCGTCAACCACCATCTTATCTTAAGGACTATATCTGTTCTTCTTCTTCCTTTCAAGCCAACATGATTTCTCTTGATTCCTCTCATATTGCCCTTCTATCCAACACTCTTCCTTATACTGAGCTTTCTACTTATAAAGAGGCTTCTCAAGATCCACAATGGGTTCTGGCTATGGAAAAAGAAATTAATGCTCTTCAACAAAATGATACATGGGACTTGGTTCCACTTCCTCATGGAAAAAAGGCAATTGGGTGTAAATGGGTTTTTAAAGTCAAACTAAAATCTGATGGGTCTCTAGAAAGGTTTAAGGCCAGGCTAGTTGCCAAGGGTTTTACACTACAAGAAGGTATAGATTACCAAGAGACTTTTTCTCCTGTGGTCAAAATGCCTACCATCAGATGCCTTATCTCTATAGCAGCTTCTAAGAAATGGCCTATACACCAAATGGATGTAAACAATGCATTCCTTCATGGTCATTTAAATGAGGAAGTCTTTATGAAGGTCCCAGATGGATTTCCAAACCCACACAAGTATGTTTGCAAGTTAAAAAAGTCTCTCTATGGACTAAAACAAGCCTCTCGTCAATGGTTTCAAAGATTAACACAAGCTCTTTTATCTCTTGGATATTCTCAGTCCAAGAATGATTATAGCCTGTTTACTAAGAAGATTAATAGTCAGATTACTATGGTTGTTGTGTATGTTGATGATCTTTTAGTGACCGGATCTGATATTGCTGAGATTTTTGCTTTGAAAGCTTATTTGCATTCAGTTTTCAATGTCAAAGACTTAGGTCTTTTGCATTACTTTCTGGGGCTTGAGGCTACTTATCTTGATGATGTGATTGCTCTTACACAGACTAAGTTTACTAGAGAATTGCTTGATTATGTTGATCTTGCTGAAACATCTCCTTTGCGTACTCCTATTCCTTTGAATTCTTAATTGCTTCTTGATGATGGTGATCTTCTTAAGGATCCTACAATTTATAGAATTTTGATTGGCAAATTGAAATTTCTTACTAACACAAGGCCTGATTTGTGCTATGCTGTCCAAACTCTATCTTAATTCATGCAAAGTCCTAGAACAACTCATTATTCAGCATTTTTGCATACTCTCAGATATTTGAAAGGCACTTCTACTTGTGGGATTATTTTGAATGGATGTGATAATCCGGTACTGACAGCATACTCAGATTCCGATTGGGTTCTTGTGCTATTACTAGACGCTCAGTTACATGTTATGTTTTGATGCTTGGCAGATCTCCAATAAGTTGGAAAAGCAAGAAACAAAGTGTGGTCTCCCGTAGCTCAGTTGAAGCCGAGTATAGAGTAATGGCACAAGCAGCAACAGAAGTGATATGGCTAGTTAGATTGCTTGCTGATATGGGAATTTCTTCTCTTAAGCCTGTAGTTTTGTATTGTGACAATAATTTAGCACTTCAAATAGCTAAAAATCATGTGCAACATGAACGTACAAAGTACATATAAATTGATGTGCACTTTACTAGGGATAAAGTCATGGAAGGGTTATTACAACTCTCTTATATTTCAACAGCTCAACAATTGGCTGATGTGCTTACTAAGATACTGCCTTCCACTCAGCAACAGTACATTTTGTCCAAGCTAGGCATGTTTTTGCCATCTCATGTCTAGCTTGGGGGGGTGTTGAGTACTAATTGTTTTGTATAAGACACGTGTCTGTTATAAGCATATAAATACTTTGTAAGAGCTGTAATAAACAACACAATTAATACAATCGATTTTTCCCTCTTCTTTCTCTCTTCTGGTTCTATCTTTTCCTCTGGTTCAACTTGTAACTGATACAAAGAGGTAGACCAAAATTGTTTATATTGTTGGAAATATTTTTAAAATGCAAAACATCGTTTTGCTGTTGATGGACTTTTGTCCTTTAGTAAACTACGTAGTACATTATATTTTGTAAGATTCCTTACACATTCATATCAAGTGGATCCATATCCTCCTATAAATTTCCAAGCCCTAATTGACCTTTGGTGTTCAATAAGAAAGTTGTAGGCATGAGAGGGGTTGTGACTCTTATCATTGTCAAGTTAATTAACTGGATTGGAATAATTAATATTTATGATTGATCAATTTAAAATTAGAATAATAATAATAATAATAATAATATAAAGTATAAATTATCAATTTAAAAGCCAAAGACAATTTTATTTTTAACAAGTTTCATTGGTTTTTACATATTTTTGTTTACAACTTTACTATATTTTATTATTTTATTATATTATATAGTACTTACGATTCTGCAATCCGATTTTACGATTCGATTCACAGACCCCCTTACGATCCGATCCTAAAATCCTGATTTTAATAACATTGTTCTTCACTTTCATTTTTTTTCTTCTTGTTTCTTCAACTCTTATATAATTTTTATTTTCTCAACGAATTGAAGACTTCAACTTTAAAGTCATCTCAAAAAAGATATCTAAATGCAAGTTATAGAGGAAGCAATCAAAGTGAGCACACACAATGAAAAAGAGGGCTCATAGATGCATAGTCCTAGAGAGGCCAGAAATAATCTCACAATGTAAAATTTGCCTAGAAATTCCGTGCAAATTAGATCTCAAGGATATAAATGCTCAATCAAATTATCAAAGATGCTCTTAAAGAAATAAACATTATCAAGGTTCAAGCAATCCAAGAAAGTTAAGGGACAAAATTATCATCAAATATATTAGAGGACAAGTGGTTTCTTTGTTTAGAGAAATATGACAATCCTAAAGTGCATGATATTTTTCAAATTTTTTCAAATTTTCTTTTTTTTTTTGGTTTTTATGCAATTATAAATGAAAAAAGCTAAACATGCTTTGCAAGAATTTAAACTATGCAAAACTATACTAACATGTAAATGTTCCCCTCCCGCATATCTAAACAATACATTGTCCCTAATGTATAAAACAAAAGAGAAAGGAAGAGAGAACAGTCACAAAGTCATCTACTCTTTTGAATATGGAGGAGGTTCAAAGTGGCAACGGTCTTGTGGTGAAGACGCAAGATAGATGGGGAGCAAGGAGGAAAGTCGGGCTTCTCTTAGGTACCTACAACTTAGTGACCCAAAGCAAGAAAAACAACAAGTCTACCAAATAGAAAAAAGGATCAAAGACTAAGTTACAAACCTTGGGTTGCCTCCCAAGAAGCGCTTTGTTTATCGTCGACTCGACCCTTAACATGAATTCATAGGATTAGACATTGTTAATACTCTTAAAAACCTATCAAAAGCTTGTGAACACATCTCACAAAAGCATAAGTAGTACCATGATAAATTGAAATTAAATAATATACCATTTAAAAAATGCTTCAACTTATCAAACATGTGTGCCTAATGCTTATGAGATGGCATATCCTTAAAGCATTTGAGCACAAGTGGTGGTATCACAGAATACTTATAGTATGGATCAAAGAACTCATCATTATTACCACTCTTTCCAATGATGAACTCCAAGTAATGTTTAGCACCAATCTTAGGCTCACTTGGTTCTATAGGCTTTCTAGTGTCCTTGAGCGCCTCTAGAAATGGAAGAATTGAATTTTGAGGGCCAAGAGGTGAGGTCATGATGTACATAATTATCATCAGTTTCTGGGGCAGATCCGCGATCGCGAGTATCCAACCACGGTCGCGGTTCTTCGAGTTTTCTGAGAGGTTTTGGATCACCGTCACCGCAATCATGGCTATCAAGGTCGCAGTCGCAACCTCAGTTGAAAGGTCGTGATCACGGTTGTCATGGCCGTAGTCGCAACTGTCTTCGAGAATATTATCTAAGTTCTCAATTAAGGGGTCGCAGTCGCGACTTTCATCCAGAATATTTTCCTTGTCCTTAGTTAATGAACTACGATCGCACTTTGTGTCCCATGGTCGCGGCTCTTCACCAGAATTAAGGTCGTCTGTAATCATCTCCTTCTCGCTCCTCAATGTAATGTCACACACATTCTCCCTCGGGTTTATGGGTTGAGAAGGCAATTTTCCCGAGTCCCTTGCTTCCAATCTACTCACAATAGTGGCCATTTGACTGATCTGAGTCTCCATGTTCTTGAGACTTGCTTTTGTTTCTTGATTGTTTTGGCCAACAATAGATGCAAGGTTTCTAATCATCTCCTCAACAAAAACTTCAAAAGTCTCAACTAGATGGGGCATGAGTGGAGATAATTCAATATGAAAACTTTGATAGCCCATGAAGCAAAAGAAGTCCCAACACTCTTTTGGTCCCATACACCATAGCCTATCGTCGCATGTGTTTTGCTTAGTTTTCATAGTTTTTGCATTCTGGTGTCTACTCTTGTGGTCGTTTTGAGGAGCAAGTATTAGTTAAGCTGAAGGATTCAAGATTGGAGGTATTCAAGTGCCTTTTCTAAGGATATTCAAGCCACTTTTGATGATCATTAAGGCCCAAGAAGTTGTGGAAAAGAACGCTTAAATACAGGCCATCCATTGAAGTTGTTGTTTTGACACCACTTTCTTGTGACGCTTCCTTCAGGAGCTATAGTGGTCGGATGAAGCTGAATTTGGTATTATTGGAAAGCTAACTCGAAGAGCTACAATTTATATTTTTACTCAAAGTGTTGTCAGGAGAAGGCCGCGACCGCGGTTTGCACCGTCCGCGACCGCGGTTTGCATCGGCCGCGATCGCGGTTTCCACCGCCTCGGAGAGGTCAAGGTCGCGATCGCGGTCGCGATCGCGGCCATCCAAAAGGGCAATCACGGCCCATTCGAGCTCGCGCACGAAGATCTTTTGAGCTTATCTTTACTTGTTTTTAATTATATCTTTCCTATCGTGTTTTTAGTTGGCTTTTTAAGCCTAGTTGTCAGACTTTGTTTGGAACCTTTCTTATACCTAATTTCTATTATTCTAGACTTTTGTATTCTCTGTTTCATGGAGAACTAAACTCTTAGATCTTATTCAAGTTGAAGCTTTTCAGACTCAAGTTGTTGTGAGATTCTTCTTTTCAGGTTTATTTCTACAGGTTATTTCAATTCTCTTGTGCATAATTATTATTGATTGTATTGATTTCTACTTGATTGATCACCTTGTTGAAATTAATACTCTCTATTGCTAGATCTAGGTTTTCTCGTAGCAAAACCTAATCTTTGTAGCAACTCAATTGTTTAGGACTCGTTGGACTGAAACAATTGAGAAAGAGATTTCAATGCATGTTGATTGTATGACTCGTTGGAATTCAATTACATGTATCCTGTTTATCCTTGTTCTCATTGCTAATGTCCTTATGATTTATGATCGTTTTATGAGTTGTTTGGATGTTAAGTTTGCATGTCTCGTTGCCATGTTATATATTTGATCGGGATAGGAATAACCAAAAGAAATAACTTGTTTGAATCTATGATCAATAACTTGAGGAAGAAAGTGGATGCTTGAATAGGATTGCTTTTCCCTAAATTAATAAAAATCCAACCTTTAATTTGTTTAATTGCTTTGCTTGCCTTAATATTCCTAGTTTTAGTTTACAATTCACAAAAAACCCCTTTGTTACTTAATTGAGTTGATAATAATATTACTTTGAATTACAAGTGTCTCTTGGGTACGACCCCGACTTACCGACTATACTAGTTGAGTAATTAGGAATTTATATTTTGATTTGGCAGGACGACTTTCAGCCAGTCAATAGCCCAACAAAGTACCAAGTTTATGAAAAAAATATTGCACTCTAGAGAAATACACATGGAAACATTCATCATGTAGTTGTCTACATTCAAGCATAGCCATTGATTAGTAGCACGGGTGTGGACTGTAAGATAGATCCACACAAAGGTTGATAAAAATAAGAACTTAGAAATAAACAAAGAAATCTGAATTTCCAGGCATTCTTAATTGTGAAAAGTGCATCGTAAGCTTACAAAATGCACTTAAGCAATTTGAAATGCACTCTTCTATTTGTTAGGAATGCACTTTTGGTACTTAGGAATGCACTTGTATTACTTCATAATTCACTTTAAATTGCATTTTTATTAACTTGGAGTGCACTTTTATATCTATTAAGAATGCACTATATGCATTTAGGAATGTACTATATGATATCTTCAAAGCTATCTTAATGTTGTCTAGCAAGTTCAGTAACATTCACACTGCTCTTAGAACACCATATATTATTTCCACTAGAGATAACTAAAAGAAGAACTAATAGGCTCAACTTATGCATAAACACACAAAAAATTCTACACAAGACAAAACAAAGTCATAGACTCATTCAGAAATACAAAATCAAGCGGAATTAAATTCTAGGGTTTTGATTTCACATTGTTTCCTCTTTTCATTATTCTTAGGCACCATTCATCAAATATGAGACTGAATTAAAAAAATCCAATTGAAATCCACGTGAACCAATCGCCAAATCGATTAAATGCTCTTCAATTTTGGAATTGGAGATGGATCGCACTCAAGGCCGATGAAGTTCGACTAGCTAGGTGGGAGTTGGTTTTTGTGTTAGAGGAATCGGGAGAGATTGTACGATTTCGATCGATTTTGGAAGGAATCTTTGATCGTTTTTGGATTGTTGATGGGATGATGAAGCCTCTGATCGATCAATTGCTCATTGAAATCAAAGTGATTGGGAGTTCAATGGACTCGGTTTTTACGTGAGTGGATTTGTGAAAATTTGCACAAGTGTGGGAGGAGTTCATGGGCAAATTTTAATTTTTATTCATGTTTAAAAATATTACGTATTTACAATAATGTCACCGTATCTCTTATAACCCTTATATCATAAACCCATCTATTAATCTAGACAATCCAATTTCTCAAATTTTATCATAAACCCATCTTCTAATCTAGACCATCCAATTTTTCAATCTAACGGTCCAAATAACTCCCCATTTTTCACCATCTTCTAATCTAGACCATCCAATTTCTCAATCTAACGATCCAAATAACTCCTCATTTTCCACCCTATCAACTATATGCATGAGAACATTACTTGATACGTAGGATATCAAATAATTTTTCATAAAAAAATAATGGATACCTATTCTCGAAAAGGATTGTATCTAATAGTTTGTACAAAGATACCCAGTTTTTCTTAAAATTGGTACGTATCTGTATGCCTCTACAAGGATACTGGTTTTCGTAATTAAAAACCGGTATGCAAGACTTCTTATATACTACACTTTACAAAACTGGTATCCGAGGGATGAATACCACTTCAATTTATACCAGTTTAAATTAAAACTGGTATCTTTTTTAAACGGGTATCCACACACACACACACCGTTTGTGCTAACGCGAGATGTGTTACGCACCTTGTTTTTCTGTAGATATCCCACTTTCTTTTGGTGTTCAATAAGAAAGTGTAGGCATGAGAGGGTTTGTGAATCTATCATTGTCAGATTAATTAACTGAATAAATATTTATGATTTATCTCGATCTTTTGCATGTTCAAGAAATTAAAGAAAATACGCATATCATATATATCTTATATGGATCGAAAGATGATACAGCTCGGACCGAGCCATTGGCCGCGGGATCTCGACCCGTTCGAGAAATTATTAGATTACTTATTAGATTATTATTAGTATTTTTATCTTTAATTATGTAAATTATTAGATTAGTATTAGTATTTTTATTTTAATTTTTATTGTTGAGTGAGTTACTCCTTCTCGGGTTTTCTTTACGGTTCTTTCCCGAGACGCCTTTTTTGAACCGTTACGGCTTAGTATAAATATTCTCTTAATTCTCATAATTAATAGTAAGAAGTATTTTGCCCTAATTGTCCGTTCTCCCTCCCTTTCACTCGTCTCTTCTTCCCCAGGCCTCAGGCCATTCACTCAACTCGTTCATCTAACCCACTTTGGTACTTCTCTGACTCTAGAGTTGTATCAACTGGTGCTTTCATCGCGTACTCATTCATATATCATGTCGGGTTCCAAGGAAGAAACTTCGGAAGTAACCGGGAATGAATCGGTTCTCAATACAATTATGCAGAATATCCAAAATCTCACTTTGGAGATCCGACAGAATAGAAACGATCAAGAACAGCAACGCCGACGTATTGATAAAGTATTCCATATCCTAGAAACTCGCCAGATTATGGATGCCAATGCTAGGGGTATCGTTGCTGAAAATCCGTTCCAGGGCAACCCTAGGGTTAAGCCGCCACCGGAAAATCTACATCCCGGAAACCTGCCACCAGCAAACCCGTAGTCGGTAGTACAGCCACCGGCGAACCGAGCGATCGCCGCACAACATCACTAGCAGCCGATCGGCGGTAATCTCCACCACAACGAACGCAATCCTAAAATCCGGGTCGATCCTCCTCGATTCAATGGATCGGATCCGACGAGCTGGGTTTACAAGGTTCAGGATTATTTTGATTATTTTCAAACTAACGATCAAGAGCGCCTTCAGTTAGTGGGATTATTAATTGATCATCCGGCGTCAGACTGGTTTCGTTATCAGCGCCGAAATTAGGGCCTCGGTACTTGGACAGCGTTTTTGGAGGCCGTTAAGCAGCAATTTGATCCGACTCACTATGAAGACTATGTTGGCCTTCTCGCAAAACTCCAACAACGTACCACTGTGCTCGATTACCAAACTGAGTTCGAAGCTATCTTGAATAAAGTGGACGGTTTGTCTGTTGAGACTTTGATTTCTTTGTTTAAAGCCGGCCTCAAGCAACCAATTAAGCGAGAATTGAATCTCCGGAACCCGACTACTTTGCCTCAAACCTTTGCGTTAGCTCGTGAGTTGGCAGCGTCGTATACAGATACCGTGAATAGCATTTAGCCTACTAGGCGAAATTGGTCCAACACTGGGTTTAAAACGGCGGTTTCAAGGACTCCAGCATCGACTTCAACAACAACGAGCAACACTATTACGAATTTGCCGCCTAAAACACCCGGCGATGATATCTCTCGGCTTCCTATTCGGCGCCTTTCGGTGGCCGAGCGTGCCAAGCGTACCAAAAAGGGCCTCTGTTGAAATTGTGATGAACAGTATAATCCGGGACATCGTTGCAAACATCGCTTTTTAGCGCTACTGGACACGCCGCCACTCGACGATAATTTGGCAGTCACGGGAGATGTCTCCAGTATTCATACGATGGAGGGTTTTGCCAATTTGAAATCTTTAAAGATTCAGGGGACCATTTCAGATACACCGATCCAGGTTCTGATCGATGGCGGGAGTACACACAACTTCATACATCCGTCAGTGGTCGAGAAATTGCAGTTACCTCTGACACCAGTCACTCCCTTTCGTGTGTATGTTGGCAACGACGCTTCTTTGCTATGCACACATCAATGTGCAGCGACAACCATCGTTTTACAAGGTTATGCATTCAATATCGACCTCTTTGTGTTGGATGTGCACGGACCACAGGTTGTATTGGGCATTCAATGGCTTCAAACACTGGGTAAAGTATCTCATGATTACGCTCAATTGGTGATGGAATTCTCATGGCAAGGGAAGCCTGTTCGGCTACAAGGCGATCGTCAAGTTCCCCGGGTAATTTCATTTCACGCTTTACAGTCTTTATATGCTGCTGATTTCATAGCCGAATGCTTTGAGATTTTCCCTATTGTTACAGATGATGTGTCGCCGGCCTCGACACCACCATCAGATTGGCCACCCGATATTAATCCATTCATTTGTGAGGTTCTGTCCTCGCATGAGCCAGTTTTCAAATTACCCAGCGGATTGCCACCTCAGCGCCCTTGGGATCATCGCATCCACTTGCATCATGACTCTAAACCAGTGAATGTACGGCCCTACCGTTATCCCTATTTTCAGAAGTCCGAAATTGAGCGACAGATTGAGGATATGCTACAGCAAGGAATCATTCAACATAGTACGAGTCCTTTCTCTTCACCGGCCCTTCTTGTTAAGAAAAAGGATGGCAACTTTCGTTTCTGTGTCGATTATAGAGCTTTGAATCAAGCTACAGTGGCGGATAAATTCCCGATTCCGAAAGTCGACGAACTATTTGATGAATTAGGGTCCGAAACCTTCTTTAGTAAATTGGACCTCCGTTCTGGCTATCATCAGATCCGTATGCACACGTCGGATATTTATAAAACAACTTTTCGGACTCACGACGGGCATTTTGAGTTTCTGGTCATGCCGTTTGGGTTGACGAATGCTCCTTCTACTTTCCAAGCTGCAATGAATCAGATCTTTTCGGCTTATCTCCGTGATTTCGTGATCGTATTTTTCGACGATCTTCTGGTTTACAGTCAGTCTTTAGAGCTACATGTTCGGCATCTTGATGTGGTTCTTCAGATTTTACAAGACCATCACTTCTTCGTTAAGGGATCAAAGTGTTCTTTTGGCACGACATCTGTTGAGTATCTCGGGCATATTGTGTCCGCAGGGCAGCTTCTGGCTGATCCGGGCAAACTTGAAGCTATGAGCAAATGGCCAACCCCAAAGACGGTTAAACAACTACGTGGGTTTTTAGGCCTTACTGGTTACTATCGGAAATTTATCCGGAATTATGCTACATTAGCAGCCCCACTTACCGTCTTATTGCAAAAAGATAAGTTTCTATGGTCACCTGCTGCTGACGAGGCTTTTGTACGTTTGAAATCAGTTATGATGCATCCTCCGATATTACAATTGCCTGATTTTTCTATTGCCTTTGTGGTTGAAACAAATGCTTCAGATGAAGGTATTGGTGCGGTTCTATTGCAAAACGAACGCCCAATCTCCTTCTTTAGCAAAACGCTCGGAATCCGTCGCAAGGGCTCGTCCGCTTATCACAGGGAATTGTTCGCTATTGTGTCTGCAATACAGAAATGGAGTTAGTATTTGCTTGGCCGGGAATTTCTGATCCGGACGGATCAGAAAAGCTTGAAAGAATTACTGACTCAAGTAATTCAAACCCCGGATCAACAATTCTTCATCCGGAAGTTAATGAGGTACAAGTTTCAGATTGAATACAAAACGGGAGCTAGCAATAAAGTGGCCGACGCATTATCACGTTGTATGATCGATGAGGAACAGTCTGTCCGCCAATTTTATTCATTATCTCAACCGTTGCCAAAGTTGCTCCATAAACTTCGGCTAGAAAATTCGGTTCTGACTGATCTGGTTGCTTGGCACGAGGCCTCGCAGAATGGCACTCTTCCGCCTCCCTTGCGTGTTTATGATGGTGTCTTGTACTATGAACATCGGCTGGTTTTAGGCAAGCATTCTCCTCTAAAAATTGATATTCTGAACGAGTTTCACTCTTCTCCTTCGGCCGGCCATCCGGGTATTGATAGAACTTTCCGACGCATAGCTGAAGTCTTTTATTGGGTTGGTATGCGAGGTGAGATTAAGCAATTTATGGACTCGTGTGTCACGTGTCAAGCCACGAAATATAGCACAAAAAAATCAGTCGACCTTCTTCAACCGCTGTCAATCCCGGATAAGGTTTGGGAGGATGTCTCGATGGATTTCATAACCGGACTACCGCCGTCGAGGGGATTCACTACGATCTTTGTTGTGGTGGATCGTTTATCCAAATACGCCCATTTCGGTGGCCTCGGGATGTCGTATGACGCCGCTAAAGTAGCAACCTTGTTTGTGGATATTGTAGTAAAACATCATGGCGTTCCGGCTTCCATTCTTTCGGATAGAGATGTGATCTTTACGAGTGCATTTTGGAAGGAACTTCACCGTTTGAGTGGCACAACGTTGCGGCATAGCAAGGCTTACCATCCACAAACGGATGGCCAAACCGAGATCAAGAATCGGGGACTAGAGCAATATCTTCGTGCTTTTACTCATGCTCGGCCTTCCCGTTGGGCTGCCTTTATACCGTGGGCTGAGCTCGCCTTGAATTGTACTTATCACGAAGGCCTCAAAATGACCCCGTTTCAAGTGCTATATGGGCGTGAACCGCCCCCGCTTATTCGCGTTAAGTTATCGCCAGCTGGGGATTCCACGGCTTTTGCCACGCTGCAGGAGAGACAGCAGATCATCGATTTGTTGCGCGCCAACCTCCGCAAAGCCCAGCAGCGTATGTGTTCTTACGCGAACAATCATCGTTGTGACGTTGAGTTTAATGTCGGCGATCTTGTGCTTTTGAAGCTTAGACCTTACCGTCAGCATTCCGTTGCCAAGCCGTTATCGTCCAAGCTCGCTCGTCGCTTTTATGGACCATTTAAGGTCGTGGAGCGCGTCGGCGCTGTCGCTTACAAGCTGGAACTGCCTGCAAATGCCAAGATCCATAACGTGTTTCACGTTTCACTTCTGCGGTCGTTCGTCTCCAACGATCATCTTCCGGTTCAGCCATCGTTTCCGCAGGAATTTATCAATGATCAACCAATTTCTAGACCGGTTCGAGCTGTCCGAGAGCGGGAGGTGATGGTGGATGGTTTACCTCGCTTCGAATGGCTTATTGAATGGGACGACAGGTCCGAACGTGATGCCTCGTGGGAGCCGCGTGATCAGGTTCAGTTATCTTTTCCGGATTTGCGGCTTGAGGACAAGTCGGTTGTCATCGGGGGAGAGATTGATACAGCTCGGACCGAGCCATTGGCTGCGGGATCTCGACCCGTTCGAGAAAGGCGTAAGCCGATTCGCTTATTAGATTATTATTAGTATTTTTATCTTTAATTATGTAGCTTATTAGATTATTATTAGTATTTTTATTTTAATTTTTATTGTTGAGTGAGTTACTCCTTCTCGGGTTTTCTTTACGGTTCTTTTCCGGGACGCCTTTTTTGAACCGTTAGGACTTAGTATAAATACTCTCTTAATACTCATAATTAAGAGTAAGAAGTATTTTGCCCTAATTGTCTGTTCTCCCTCCCTTTCACTTGTCTCTTCTTCCCCAGGCCTCAGGCCATTCACTCAACTCGTTCATCTAACCCACTTTGGTACTTCTCTGACTCTAGAGTTGTATCAAAAGATTAGTTTAATGTAAGCCTAATTAATTAAGTTGAATACTAATATACACGCAATTAGTTACAAGGACGACGACGTACAGAATTGAATGAATTAATAACAGCTTGAGGAGATCGAAATCAAGCTCTAATTTCACATTATGAAATATGTAGGAACGATGTTTTCTTTTAAAACTCTTATTACATGTATACTTTCACGTGATTCATATTTTCACAAGAGTCATTCCATCAATTTTACCTCTTCTAAATCTCTTATTGCATGATGTTCTATTTTTACCAATTTAAAATTTGAATTAATTCATATACCACCCACCGGGTATTTAAATTAACTAGTGCAATTCCCGTACTCTGCACAGGTTTGAATTTTTCTTTTTGTAGTATGGATTAGAATAAAATTTAAAATTAAATATTTTTAGTTATATATTATATATCAATTTTAGAAAATAAAATAGCAACATATCAAATGCTATAATCTTATAAAATTAAATTATGTTATATTTTTATTAATATTTAAATATTAAAATCTTATAAAATAAATTAATTTATATGTAGTTAAATTTAGATTAAAATAACAACATCGCAAATACTGATTATCATTTAAGATTATGATAAAATCACATCAAATTTCAATAGGTAGATAAAAAGTATAATAAAATTGAATAAAAAAATTTCATAAAATAATCTCCATAAGAAAATAAAGTTAACTAAATAAGAAGATAATTTTTATAAAATAATATCTCCTACTATATTAAAATAATAAGATTTATTTATTACTAATAAAGAGGAGCACATACACAATAAGAAATTAGATAATTCTTATATTTCTCAAAGTAATTATATAAAGATAAGACTAACTAAACATGGTAAATATTTTCATATCATAATCTCTATTGCACAATATTTTAAAAATTTTAATTATGAAAGTGAGAATGAAAATATAGTCGGTTTGTAAATGTGTAATCTAAAACATATATAGTAGGGTAAAAACACAATTGACTTGAGGTAATATGAATCTAAAATTCATATATATAAAACTAATACAGTAATACATAGGAAAAATCCATCTAAACATTTAGATATATTTATATATTCTTTTCTTTATTTTTTTACAATTTTAAGTGGGGAATATTAAAAATAAATTTAATTAATATCATAAAAATAAATTTAATCATAAAAATAAATTTAATTAATAATTAATATCAATTCAACCGATTTTTCCTTCTGATTTAACCCGGTAACAGTTTCAATCAAGGAAAAAAATGTTTATAAATTTGAATGAGTGGTTTTCACCATTAATTAAAAAAATATCTAACATTAGAATCAAAGAATTAGTCAAAAATAAAAATGTTTACAATCAATTTTCTTTATTTATTCAATTGGAAAATGGTTCTCCAAATGTTTATATTGATAAGTGATAAGAAATTTGATATGTACACAATTTTCCAAAACAAATAAAAATTAAATAATAATAAATTTCAGATTTGGTAAAAATAAAAAATGTTTCCTCGATTTGTATTTAAATTGTAAAAAAAGATCATAATTGAAATATATACTATAAAAATGGAAATCATAATCATAAATCGACTTGATTTGTAATTTAAAAAAAAACATGATTATAATTATAAATCAAAAGATTTTGTAAGAAAAATGGATTTGCTCCTATCTAACTATTCAAAACCAAAATTAGTTATTGTTCGAATCTTATCTAAAGTTATTGTTAAAAAGCCAACTCACACATCTCGGTTGATCCGTACATAGTGATTTTTAATTTTTAATTTAATTAAGAAACTCACTTTTCATCCAAAAAATTATTATGAAATCCATTAATCAAATTTTTTTTGTTAGGATATATGCTAAATTATTTTGTTGGGATCTATGTTTATTTTGTATAAATTTTTATGCGTAAAAAAGGTTTATTAAATTAAAGGGTTTATTGATTTTCAAAAATTAGGCAAAAATTTTCGGCAAAAGATTTTGGAGATCAATTGCATATTATGAATCAAAGTTTTAAATTAGAATTTTGAAAACAATATAAACTTGAAAGATTCAAAAAGTCGAAGTGATCGGATTGAGATTATATAGGTTAAATCATAGTTGAATGAAAGATTACAATGAGAGAAAAAAAAATCACAATAAATATATATCAATGTAAATATATCACAATAAAGATATTTCAATTTGATCTCAATTAGCAATCAGAACAAAATAAAAAATAACAATGTAAATATATCAAAAATAGATTTCATTTAGCTATATTCTAATTATATACCAATTAGAAAAAATTACACTAAATGAGAGGAAAAAAAAATACTAAACACGACAAATTAAAAATGAAATTAAACCACAGAAGAAAAAAAAAACCCAAAACGAAATATATGATCGTCGATTTACTAAAAAAAAAGATTACATAGTTTTTTTTTATAACAAACAAGATCACATAGTTAGATTGAAAGATTTGGTTAAGTAGTGATTTGTGATAAAAGGAAGAAATGGTTTGAAAGATTTGGTTAAAGAAATACTGATTTGTGATAAAAGGAAGAAATGGTTTTGTTCAGTGTAATTTATTAAAAAATGGCTTGATATATCTAAACTTAAGTGGAAAAAAAGATTACGCACAAACCTTTCAATCTCGAGATTACACATCTAATTAACAATTACTCGTATAGTCATACATGATCTATAAACTTCCAAATCGAAAAAATGCAAAAATCACAATCAATATTAACAATAGATCTCAATAAAAAATTGGAACAAAATCACAATCAAAATTACAATCGGATTTAAATTAGAAATTGAATCAAAATCAAAATCAAAATCAAACCCTAGTGAGCTTCCAATTAGCAAATATCACAATTACTTATTAGAGCACATGAAAATGAATAATGATACCCAAGACGGTGAGTTCGCTTCAACAATAGAGAATGTAAAGGAGTTGAGTTTGTACTTGTTATGGTGACCATCTCTACGATGAAAATTATCATAAAGGGACTGTTTTTTTAACAGAATCATCAACAAATTCGGCCTTTGAAACAAAGAAGATGAAGAAGAATAGCATCGATTTCGAGTTTGGCTCAACAAAAAGAAAGAATAAACATCAAGGGCGAATTTGATGGCACCAACAGAAAGTTAAAAAAATTTAGACATTAGAAGGGAGATTGAAACTCTAACTATGGTGAAGGAGATGAAGTATATGAGATTGAAGATTTAAAATAGACGTGGTTAGAATTTGGGAATTTGGGTATTATAAATGAGATATAATTAAGTGACGTGGTAAATAATAATGCACATGGCATGTGACATGATAAAAATTTAATGATGTGTAAATTATACGGATTAATGACAAAATGACATGTGGATAAATCTAATGCGGCATATTTTGGGGGTGACATGTGGACAAATCTGACGTGGCGCAATGTGGTGGCCAGAATCCTTAGCGGTTTTAATTATATATATAGATTTTTTCCTTTTTGAATAAAGTGGATAGTCCTTTTTTTAAGGTAAAAGAGTAAAGTGGATACTCAATGTCACTCCTTAAATACATCTTCATAATCTCTTACTTTTATGATTTCTCGTCGTTAAAAGGTATTGTTTGGTGCAAAACTTACGCCTAACAACTTCAATGATGTACTTTCACGTTATTCATATAACTTTGTTTCATTTTATTTTTCTTTCCGTATTTTTATATTAAAGATCCTAATATGATTTAGATATCTTAGTAAATAATATATCTTATACGAAAAAAAGATGATTCTTGGTCATGAGAAACGCCCAAGATTTTCCCATTTTTCCAATCTGTTTCAACGTAGCTGGACTAATGGCTCTTGCTGTGACATGAACATCATCTATTTACTTTTTTTTTTGGATTTTGCAACGTCATCTAATTACTTTTTTGGAAAGTTTCCAAAAAAAAGGTCAAAGCCCAATACTTAATTAGTGGGTTGTTAAAATGGACTGACTAGTTGCAGGGGTCAAAGTCCAACACTTACATAGTGGGTTCTTACTGTTTGTTGCTCACAATGTCACAGTGCAAAAAAAAACATACTAATTTGATTAAATTGGGCCAGAAAGCCCAAGTTAAACACAAGATAGCTCAAATGAGAAAAACATGGAAAAAGCTACATTATTACTCCCTCCGTCCCATTTTGTTTGTCCAAAAGGATATATTTTTGTCCCAAAATATTTGTCCAAATTTTACAAAGTCCAATACAATTTAAAAGTCCAATGCAATTATCTCTCTCCTCACTTTATTTCCATTGGTTAATTTAATTAAAAAATTAATTTAATTTTATATTCTCTCTTACTTTTTTTACTTTTCGAATACAATTTTTACCTTTCCTTAATATGTGTGTTTTTGTCCTTTTGGACAAACTTAATGGGACAATGGGAATACAATCTCTAATTAAACTACGTTGGGAATCCCATTTGGCTCTTCATCTCTCTCCTCGCTCAGATAGTAGTAGGAAAAATACAGAAACAGAAACTGAAAAATCAAGGCAATAGCTAGGGTAATAAAGGATATATAATGGTGATGAGATACCATATCGTTGAATAACCCTCCAGTAAACCCCACAACCGCCCACTCATGGTAGTGCTAATTGATAAGCTTAAATATAAGGTAAAAGACAATTCAATAAGCTTAAACCCCACAACCCAACAGCTAATACTGAAACAGCTGAAGAATATGTCCCTTCCCCACTCTTTGGGGCAACTATAGACAGGATAAAAGTAATAGCCAAAGAACAGAATAAGGCAGAAGCATCCACCCAGAATGATCTTTGGACTAAAACAGACCCTCTATTAGGCATGTTTTCAAGGGAAAATTTTGTAATTTTCCATAGAAAATAAATAGAGGATAAGAGGGCTATGCATGTCACACAAGCTAAAATCAAGAGTGTACGGTGGTTGAGAAGCGTGCAGCCTTTTGAAGGGTCGATCTTACCATGATAATAATTCTTGTATATTCGAAAGGCTAGTACATAGACAGCGATCCAAGCAATGGTTGAGCTAAGAAGATAATAACCAGTGGCGGACGGAGGGGCGGGTCGCCCCCACCGGCGGCCAGAGGAGCGGGGGCGGGTGCAGAGGCGGAGAATAAGATAGGTGGGACTGTGGGAGGACGTTGGTGTGGGCGGAGAGTGCAGCGGGAAAGCGGCGGTTTGATGGCGTCGAAAAACAGAAATGTGAGTAAGAGCGTTAAATGAATTTAGGGAAGCAGGGGAGTCTTAATTTTAAAAAAAAAAGAAATAAAAAATTGGGCTTATCAAGGTAAATTAAATTGGGCTTAGATAAGTTGACTTGGGTCTCAAAATATGGACTTTTCAATTGAAAAAAAATCAGAAATAAGGTGCAAGTATGTATTCCTCGTTCATTTTTTTTTACTTTGGTAATACAAAGTGACCCTTTTTTATTTTTTTTACTCAAAGTTGAATATTAGTTAATTTTAATTTTTTTTGGGTTCTTGATTCAATTCTATTAGTTTAATAATTATTTTTTAAAGCAAATTAACAAATGTAGCTTGATTTGTAATTTTTAAATTAAACTATTGTGAATTTATTTTTTTTTTATATTTAATATATCTTATTTTTGTATATACATATCGATATGTTTAACTAGCCCAATTTTTCAAAGGATAATTGTTCGAAGTCCGCCCCCCCCCCCCCCCTCCGAACTTTTCTGGCTCCGCCACTGATAGTAACATCTGGTTTTCACATACCAGTGCGCCCTTATTTTCGTGAACAAATTTTTCAGAGGGTTGAAAATGTGGTTGTTCAACCAAACTAAGACCAACCTGATGAGAGGGAGGAAAGCCATTTCTTGAGAAAGAGATGATTGCAAGTAAGAAGATCTAGGATGCAGAGGAGGGTGTGAAGAAAATGAGATGAGAAAACATTATTTATACACACAAAATCTAGGATTATTTCAAAATCGAATTCCATCTTACAATAAATCATTCAAATCCTTTTTTAGAAGCTGTTTATTTGCGAAGAAAAGAAAAGCTGAAGAACATAGAAGGTAAAAAAGAACAAAGCCCGTTCAATGAATAAACAAGAGCTCTTTCTGCCTTCATGCAATGAAATATATATAGGATATCATTCAAAGTAGAAATGTGAAGGGAGAAGGAGGAGAGCTCTAAAAATTACTCTCTATATTATGAGCCATTGCTCATTATGAAAAAAATTAAAGATGTCCTTTTTTTGTACAATACAAAATTCAATGTTCTTTCAACCAAAAAAAGGAGAACATAATAACCTATAGCCTAGTAGCTTATATCTAGATGCAGGGTTTATGACCCTTTTGAGACCAAAATAAAACTCTTCACACGCTAGAGCAGATTTGTCACGTGTCTGCTCAACATGAGATGCTACATGTAACTTTCCCAATTTGTCACGTTAGCTATTGCACATGCCAATTCATAGTCCAAAATCAATTCAAATCTTAAATAAGTACTCCGTACTCGTATGACTTTTTCACTTTTTAGTGAACCACAATTTTGTACTTCGTAAATATAAATTTGACTTTTAAATGTAAATATAAAGTCAAAATTCAACTCATATTATTTGATTCCTAGAACTACGTTTGACTTGATTCCACATCATATAAGTGGATACGTAGGACCTTTCACATAATATATAAATATGTCATATTCAGTCATAAATTAAAATAAAAAATAAATAAACCTTTTAATCACATGTTTGATAGTGAAAAGATTAGATAACCCTTCCTAGAAGGTGGGTTTAATTTTATTCATGTCGCGTAGATGATAGTTGGTTTGAGTCCGAGCAACCCTTCCTAGAAGGTGGGTTCGTGCTCGTTCCACTGATGTGTGAAAGTCAAACCAAATACTCAATTTAAACAGTTCGAACTACGTGAGGCTTGATTCTCTTTAAAGAGATACGTAGGCAACCCGTGAAAACTAGGTGCAGCCCAAATCTTAAAAAAAAACACTTAATATTTTGTATCGGTATTGCTTTTAATCAAAAGAGTCAAAAGAGAGGGTCGAACTAAAATAAAAATAATTTAAATATGTTTTGCAATTTTGTTCACATTTTTGCTCAACATTGTTAAAATGGGTTGACTATTTGCACGGGTCAAAGTCCAACACTTAAATAGTGGGTTCTTACCGTTTGCTGCTCACAATGTCACAATGCAAAAAAAAAACATACTAATTTGATTAAATTGGACCAAAAATCCCAAGTTACACATAAGATAGCTCAAATGAGAAAAACATGGAAAAAGCTACATTATTACTCCCTCCGTCCCATTTTGTTTGTCCAAAAGGACATATTTTTGTCCTAAAATGTTTGTCCAAATTTTACAAAGTCCAATACAATTTAAAAGTCTAATGCAATTATCTCTCTCTCTTTATTTCCATTGATTAATTTAATTATAAAATTAATATAATTTTATCTTCTCTCTTACTTTTTTACTTTTCCAATACAGTTTTTACCTTTCCTTAATATGTGTGTTTTTTGTCCTTTTGGACAAACTCAATGGGACGGAGAGAGTATAAAATTAACTAATATTCAACTTTAAGTAAGAAAATAAAAAAAAGGTCACTTTGAATTACCAAAGTAAAAAAAAAATGAACGAGAAATACATACTTACACCTTATTTCTAAATTTTTTTTTCAATTGAAAAGTCCATATTTTGAGGCCCAAGTCAACTTATCTAAGCCTAATTTAATTTACCTAGATAAGCCCAATTTTTTATTTCTTTTTTTTTTAAAATTAAGACTCCCCTTCTTCCCCAAATTCATTTAACGTTCCTGCGCACATTTTTGATTTCCAACGCCATCAAACAGCCGCTTTTCCATTACATCCTCCACCCACACCAACGTCCTCCCATAGTCCCACCTATCTTATTCTCCGCCTCCGCACCTACCCCCGCCCCCGCCCCAACCCTAAGGGCGGCTCTGTGCAAAGACCCGCTCCTCCGACCGCCGGTAGGGGTGGCCGCCCCCACCCGCCCCTCCCCCGCCACTGGTTACTATCTTCTTAGCTCAAACATTGCTTGGATCTTGTCTATGTACTAGCCTTTCGAATGTACAAAAATCATTGCCATGGTAAGATCGACCCTTCAAAAGGTTGCACACTTCTCAACCACCATACACTCTTGATTTTAGCTTGTGTGACATGCATAGCCCTCTTCTCTTGAAAACATGCCTAATAGAGGGCCTGTTTTAGTCTAAAGATCATTCTGGGTAGATGCTTCTGCCTTATTCTGTTCTTTGGCTATTACTTTTATCTTGTCTATAGTTGCCCTAAAGAGTGGGGAAGGGACATATTCTTCAGTTGTTTCAGTATTAACTGCTGGGTTGTTTGAATTGTCCTTGAGATTAGATTTAAGCTTACAATTAGCACTACCATGAGTGGGGCAGTTGTGGGGTTTGCTAGAGGGTTATTTAACGACGCGGGTGCTCATCACCGTTATAGATCCTTTATTACCCTAGCTATTGCCTTGATTCTTCAGCTTCAGTTTCTGTGTTGTTCCTACTACTATTTGAGCGAGGAGAGAGATAAAGAGCCGAACGAGAGTCCCAAGACAGTTTAATTAGAGATTGTACTCCCTCCGTCCCATTAAGTTTGTCCAAAAGGACAAAAAACACACATATTAAGTAAAGGTAAAAATTGTATTAGGAAAGTAAAAAGTACGAGAGAAGATAAAATTATATTAAATTTATAATTAAATTAACCAATGGAAATAAAGAGAGGAGAGAGATATTTGCATTGGACTTTTAAATTGTATTGGACTTTATTAAATTTGGACAAATATTTTGGGACAAAAATATGTCCTTTTGGACAAACAAAATGGAACGGAGGGAGTTGTTTTTTTGAGTTCTTGATTCAATTTTATTAGTTTAATAATTATTTTTAAAAGCAAATTAACAAATGTAGCTTGATTTGTAATTTTTTATATTAAACTTTTGTGAATTTTTTTATATTTAATATATCTTTTTTGTGTAGATACATATCGATATGTTAAACTAGCCCGGTTTTTCTAAGGATAATTGTTCGAAGTCCGCCCCCCTTTCCGAACTTTTCTGGCTCCACCACTGATAGTAACATCTGGTTTTCACATACTAGTGCGCCCTTATTTTCGTGCACAAGTTTTTCAGAGGGTTGAAAATGTGGTTGTTCAACCAAACTAAGACCAACCTGATGAGAGGGAGGAAAGCCATTTTTTGAGAAAGAGATGATAGCAAGTAAGAAGATCTAGGATGCAGAGGAGGGTGTGAAGAAAATGAGATGTGAAGACATTATTTATACACACAAAATCTAGGATTATTTCAAAATCGAATTCCATCTTACAATAAATCATTCAAATCCTTTTTTAGAAGCTGTTTATTTGTGAAGAAAAGAAAAGCTGAAGAACATAGAATGTAAAAAAGAACAAAGCCCGTTCGATGAATAAACAAGAGCTCTTTCTGCCTTCATGCAATGAAATGAATATAGGATATCATTCAAAGTAGAAATGTGAAGGGAGAAGGAGGAGAGCTCTAAAAAGTACTCTCTATATTATGAACCATTGCTCATTATGAAGAAATTAAAGATGTCCGTTTTTTGTACAATACAAAATTCAATGTTCTTTCAACCAAAAAAAGAGAACATAATAACCTATAGCCTAGTAGCCTATATCTAGATGCAGGGTTTATGACCCTTTTGAGACCAAAATAAAACTCTTCACACGCTAGAGCAGATTTGTCACGTGTCTGCTAAACATGAGATGCTACATGTAACTTTCCCAATTTGCCACGTTAGCTATTGCACATGCCAATTCATAGTCCAAAATCATTCCAAATCTTAAATAAGTACTCCGTACTCGTATGACTTTTTCACTTTTTAGTGAACCACAATTTTGTACTTCGTAAATATAAATTTGACTTTTAAATGTAAATATAAAGTCAAAATTCAACTCATATTATTTGATTCCTAGAACTGTAACACCCCTATTTTGCAATGATAGGTGTTACCGCCATTGACATCGGACTTTACCGTCCAAAGTCACCCTAGGCTTTTTAAGGTATTAATCTTAAGAGAAATGCGGAATCTAAATGGTAATACATGACATTAAAAGGTGCTCAGAATTGAGACTTTAAATATTGTCATTACATCTTAAACTGTTTCAAAACAACATAGCATCGAAAATAATAAAATTTTGTTCTTGCAAAGCGTAGTGAATCCAAAAATAAGGAAGATATATCTTTGAGAAAACTTGACCTTCCTTCCTTCAACTTTCTTGATTCTTCGTTCTTTAAACCTTCGAGGGACGTTTCCCAGAGTCTGGCATTTGTCGCGAAGGGCGAGAAATACCAGGCAAAAATGCAGAAAAGAGCGGAATTAGTCTAAGGAGACTAAGCAAGTGGGAACGGATATTCTCAAGGGTAATATGGTAATTTTTATTATCTCATCAATGATATTAAGGGAAGAAGTACTTGAAAATATAATTACTTTGTGGAGCTTATAAGGACGGAATTTATTTGATCTCGAAAAGAGATTAACTTGGATTCGAAAAGAAGGAAACCACAAGGTTGTAGTACCTCTTAGAGTACAATTAATGTTGGAAACATTTTACTTTACAACAAGTTTTAGAAAACCTCTCGCGCCCTTATTGGACTGAGAGCCAGGTCGGTCTTCTAAAACCAACCCGGTTTTGATGTCTTCTAGTGTGCACTAACACTTATCTTTATTACGTGTCAAAACTGTACATAACATTAATGACTTTTAAGGGTGTGGAGGCTATGAAAGAGCCTAGTCCACTTTAAAGGAACGGAGTTCCGACACTTAGCTAGGACATAGCATAAGTTAATTAATGGATTGAATAAGGCAAACCTTTAGCCTTATATTATAAATTTTGAATGTCTGCATAGCAAAGACATTAGTAAAAGACTTTAGTCGTCTTTTCAATTTCATGTGGCATTGCTTAAGACTTTAGACGAAACCTTTTTATTTCGACATTGCTTTAAGACTTCAGCCGACATTTATTTTCCGTATGACATTGCTTTAGACTTTAGACGAAACCTTTCTATTTCGACATTGCTTAAGACTTCAGACAACGAAGTAAAAGTAGAGTCATGACCTACATATAATATGATGTTATAAAAAGTGGTTTGAGGGCTTATGTCCAACACTTTTTACTATACTTTTCCAAGCGATGTCTCTAAACGAGACATTTTAAACAAACAAAGCCGCAATCATCGGTCCTAAGTTCATTTCTAACGTTCGAATAATAATAACGATAATAAGATGTCTTTATTTCTAGCAATCGATATATCATATGTTTATTTATTTGAGCAAACAAGTTTGTTATCAATAGAGAGAAGTTTAACGGAATCGAGATATCGAAAAGGTTACAAGGAGAATATCCACTTGCAAATACCTATTTAACTTGCTAGGCATTTTTTTTGTTCTTATTAAAATTACTTTAATCATAATTTCAAATAAAGATTATTCTAAGGCTTATAACATAATTTAAAAGACATGCAAGAAGATTTCTATCATAGAAGCTTTATTTTTAAAAAAAATTCCAACTTATTTCTTTTTATAATAAAGGATTCTTCTAAAATAAAGGAAAAGGAAGTCTAGGCTCATAATATATATATATATATATATATATATATATATATATATATATATATATATATATATATATATATATATCAGACTTTCTAAGTTAAAACCGCTTTTATAAACTTAATAATTATTAAAATTTATCTTATAACTTATAAAAGTATTTTTCCTTTAAATTCCTTGCATGCATGTCATTTTTTATAAGAAATATGTACAAGTCTATATTTTAGATAATCTGATTTTTTAGAGTTTAGATAAATGAAATGGGCCTAATTTAAATGCACAATACTTAAAATCAGCCCCAAAAAATAAAATAAAAGGCCCAGATTTATACCCTCTTCTCCCTATTTCTTTTTCACGGGGCAGAACAAGAGAGGCGATCAGGACTGAACGATGCTGGAACGCAGCAGCAGGGGAGAGGCGACAGTGGTGGTGGTTGGCTCCGGCGAGGCTGCACCGTGGCGGCGTGCAGGCGGCGCGACCAGGAGATAAATCGAACAGGAAATGTAATGGATTTGAATGAAGAGATGGGCCCACTCCTAATTTTCCACACAAATGAAATTGGGGAAAAGAGATTGGTTGGGAAAAACAATCTGGAAAAGGAGGCTAATGTATCATGTATGCATGTGTGTGGGAGAAGGATATGCTTGCTTTTATTTTTGGCAGAATACATCAACAGACATTTAAACTTGTACGTTTTTTTCAATTAGCACCCTGTACTTTGAAATGTTCAAATAAAAACTTAAACTTAATTAAATTTGTTCAATCGAACACTTTAAGCTGCCGTGGCGATGTGCGTGAAGTCTCTAATAAATTAATTCGCTGACATGGAATTTTTTTAATTTTCTTTTTTCCTTATTTATTGTTAATAATATAAAAATATAAAAAAACAAGAACCATAGAGAGTCACGGAGAATTTCCCTTTGTTCAGAAATTTCCTTTTTTCTATCAATCTCTTTCATTAATTTCGGGGAGGATTTTCCTTTTTTTTTAATTTCGTTTTATTAAGAATTTCACTTCTTTTTTCTATCCTCTTTCAATAATTTCATTTTTCTGAATTTCCTTTTTTTTTCCCCTCGGATCTTAGATCTGAACAGATCTCTTCATTCAACTGATAAACATCCCTAAGAACAAAGGAACCAAAGAGAGTTAGGGGAGGAAGGTCACAAGTTCATTCAATTGATAAACAACCCTAAGAAGGAAGGTCACAAGTTCATTCAACTGATAAACCGGCGACGGATTGGAGACAAAACACGGAATCGGGAGAAAGAAATCAGAATCGCCGACATACCTTCTTGCTAATCCCTCTCTTATTCCCTGTTCTAGAAACTTCTAATTCTTCCTCTGATAACGATTCTTTGATCTCCTTGTCGGAGAAGATGGGTCGGAGTGTTCTCGTCCATAGATCTTGTTGAGATTACAAGTGTGTTTGAAATTGAGATTTTTAGGGTTTTATGAGGTGGGTTGGGCTCGGAGGTTGGTGGTGCGTCGTTCCGTCCCGATTTTCTTGTATTTGACGAGGCAGGGAAGATATGTCAAAGGAGACCGGCGGTGAAGGGTTCGAATTTGATGGGTGGTGTGTCGTTCCATCCTGATTCTCTCTGTTCATCAGTTGAATAAAAGCTGGACAAAAAAATCAATTGAATAAAAGAGGAAGAAGGTTGAAAAAAAAGAAAAAGAAAAGGAAAAAAGGCATCTATATTTTTCTTTTGTTAAAATTTAATAAAACTATCCACGTGGAACAAATTAATTTAATATCAGCGCGCGTATGTTTCACCTCAATGAGTTGTGTTTGAACGAACAAATTTAATTGAGTTTAAGTGCTTATTTAAACATTTTAAAGTACAGGGTGTTGATTGAAAAAAACGTACAAGTTCAAGTGTCTATTGATGTATTCTGCCTTTTATTTTTAAACGGAGGAAGTCAAAAATTGAACTGGAGGTGATAAAGAAAGAGGGCGGGGTCTGGGTTTCTTTCTCACAATTGTAAATGAAAGTTTTTGATTGGTGGGAGTGGAAAAAAGGTTGTAGCTAAATCCCATCTCTCTAGATGTATGTATTTATAGGCAATTGAAACGTAGGCAAGTGTGAGGAAGCTGCAGTGAACTAGCCTTATACGTTTAAGAAAGTTTTACCCGTATTAGATACCGGCTTGTGTTAGGGTGGTAAAATTATATACATCGGATTATAATACTCTTTATATAAAAGTGGTCCGAAAAATTTATATATGTTGTTTGATAAAATCAGCCCGAATGATTTTATTTTGTCACTTTTAAATTTTTAAGACACAAGTTTCAGAGAAAAAAATCTTAACGAATACATAATTAATTAAGCGGGTCTCGCCTGATCGGGAACTTCTTACACGAAAGTGATCCTAAAAATTATGTTGGTTAATAAAATCAACACTAATGATTTTATTCTACCACTTTGAATTTTCTAGGAATAATTTACATTAATATGATTGTAACGTGTACCGAGATTTATTAAACGGGCCTTCGGAACTTGTTCGGAAAATTCTAAAAATTTTCCGAGCGATCTTATAATTTATGTGAACTAAGAAAATCATTTCACATTATTACTTTCTGTCACTTGTAAATTTTAGACCCGGGTTCCTAGTTTATGGTCAGAACGGGTAACGACTTTGCTAAACAGGTCTTAGAAAGTCGTCTAGAAAAATTTCAAATTTATCCTAAAAAAACACGGATATTACAATAGTACCCCCTTAAAAATAGTTTCGTCCCCGAAACTAGGGAGAACTAGGGTTATGAAGAAAGAGATGGAATTTACAACCAGAAACTACGAGCGGAACAAAAGAAGCTCGTATTACCCCCTTAAAAAGATTTCAACTAAAATGAAAATAACTCGGGAAGACTTCTATGCATCTCTTGCTCATCCTCCCAAGTTCTCAAGTCGTACCTTCATCACCATTCTCTGACTAGAGTATCTAAACTAAGGCACTTATTTAATACAACGTTTCTCTACTCGAATTTCCACGAGCTTGTCGTATCTAAGCACTAAACAACCTTCCGTTGGGTTAGTGCAAGGTTCTCCAAACTTACTCAATTTCTAGAAGAATCTATCTTTTTGAAGTTATACTAGTGAGGCAAGCATCCTTTGCTTTAACTAGGGTTTGGAAAAGATGGACTAAACAGACAAAGAATTACTAATGTGCCCCCTTTTTGCTTACGGAGTTTATTACTTTAGTATTCCTTTGAAGTTTGAACGATTCACATAAGTGTAATTGTGTGGTTTAAACGAATCCAAAGAATAGGATTGAAAATCCAATTGGTCTTGCTAGCAAAGTAAGCAATTGATCAAGCATTCTCATCCATTAGTTTGGGTTAAACTAGTGGAAAGTCTGGGTTATCCTCCCCAGATATGAAAAGGTTGGATTGCTTAAAGAAAAAGTATCTTAATTGAATGAGCACTCGAGTGTCTCCATGAAGCGAGAAAGAAAATGACTAATCCATTCTATACTTCCAGAATAGAGTTATTGTGGATGAATTCTTTTAAGATGGATATTAATTAAATTCTCGAGATCAAATCGATGTTTGAAAAGTTAGAGCCATGCCTTGGAAGGAGAATTTCAATTTTGAACTTCTACATGCGACAAGCTATGATTTAACTCATAAGAGAAGGCAATCATTTTTATGATGTTGTATCCGAACACATTAACTTTCAAGAAGTGGTTCGAGCATCCCTCTTATTATACTTTGAATTTCTTTATAAGAAAGTAGTATTTGATAGACAAGTTTGAATTCGCGGGACTAAGTGGTTTCATTCCACCAATGTGATCAGCATCGGGGAACTATTTTCAACATAGTCGCTTAATGTGTATATCTTCATAGGAATAAGACATGAATTTCTACCTCAACCACGTGATCAAGATGGGAGATAAAAGTCCATTCTTATTCACCACCATGAATCTATATTGAAAAACTTTTGATCCGTTAATCTTACAATTTCATTTCGGTATAAATGTAAAATTTTGAGTTGAACTTCGTAATACGATGACTACATCGTAAACTTAAACCACGTATTGAATCAAAACTTTCTGTTATATTAAGATAACGATAGAACATGATCTTTGGTTCGACACATAAGGATATAACATGATAACCTATAATCATAATATAGAATTCAAAATGATACACTCTTATGAGGAAGAGTGTCACAGGCATGGTTTGAGATTTTTCAGCTACTACTGTGATACAAAAGTGCCTTTAAGGCAAGACTAACATGATTATGAATATTAAACTTGGATAGGAAGGAGGATCCATCTATTCCTCTAGAACATCTGAGGCAATAGGTTTATCTTTACGGTGCATCTCATAGAGTTGTTGACCTCGACTCTGGGATGTCATTGGTCCTTTCCCTTTATTGTGAGCAGTGGACTGGAAAGAGGTTGTCCCTACAACCCTATTCGAGGCTTGGTTATTCTGAGAAGTTAGGACTGACCTAAACTGACTTGAACCATTCTTGTTCTGCTTGCAATAGAAACGGAGGTGTCCTTCCTTTCCACAGGTGAAACAAGTCTTCTTGGGTTTGATGCAATTCCTATTGATGTGACCCTGTTCGCCACAGTTGTGACAGGTTATAGAACCTTTTCGATATTCAGACCCTTTAGTGGCAGCAATCATGTTTGACTCTTGTTTGCCTTTCTTTGACCATCCTGACTTCTGTGGGGAAGCTGGCCTCTTAGATCCATCTCGACTTTGGGGATGAGATTTTCCTCCGTCGTTCTTCCTACGCTCTGGCTCATTCAGGGTGGTCTCCATTCTGTACGCAGCATCCACATATTCCTCTAATGTCGAGAAGTTGTGGTTCACCATCCAAGGCTTGATGGTGTCACTCATCCATTTGTGAAAGCGACGGATCTTTTGTTTCTCAGTAGTTATCTCTGCTCCGGCATACTGGAGTAAATGATTAAACTTCTTAGCTCTCTCGAGAACGCTTAGTCCATCCACCTTAGGTGAAAACAGTTCATCCAGCTTTTCGTCCTTCATAGCAGCAGAGAAGAACATGTTCATCATTTTCTCTTTGAACATGCTCCATTTAAGCTCGGGATGTGTAGCCAAATTGGAACTCTCCCACCATTCCCCAGCTTCATCCTTAAGCCTCAGAGCAGCCATATGCACCTTGTCAGCCTCGGAGCAGTGCATATTTCTTAACAATCTCTCCACATGAGAGAACCAGTAGTGGATATCAGCAGGGTCTCCACTGCCATCATACGAGTCGGGTTTCATTGCATTGAATGTCTTGAGAGCGTTAGAGAAGCTCATCTCAACTCCTTTGTCATGAATATCGTCATCTCCCCTATCCTCTTCCTGATGCACCTTATTTGCTTGATTTGCTTGATTTTGTGCGACTTCCGGAACAACTTCTCGCACTATTTGGTGAATCATTGTTCGAAAGGCTTTCATAGTGTCTTCATTGAAAATGATAGCAGGGTTAGGTACAGGGGGGCGGTTAACACCAGGTAATCCTCTAACTTCGGATTGACTTTCTTCATGATCATCTCCAGCTTGATTCAGGTTGTTTCGGTGGCTAGTTCCTCTTGTGGTGGCCATTTCTGTAAAGGAGAAGACGGTGTTTATATAGAATATCCTTTGATTCTATAGGATGAAGATCTTTGAAGGAAGTAAGGAAATTTAAACGAGGGTTTAAACATAAGAATGTTGTTAAGAGAACTTTTCTTTTCATGGAATTACTTAGAAGATTTTTTTTCCCTTTGAAATAGATTAAATAACACTTGAACTTAGAAGAAATTTCTAACTTATAAATTTTCTTAGAATGAATTAAACTTTGAAAGTTTTCAATAAAAATAACCAAGTTATAAAAGTTCGAAGACTTATTACTTAAGTTTTGGAAGATAGAAAAGAAGATTTTATTAATAAAAAATTTCGGTTTGAAGATAAAGACTCTATTTTTGAAGGTTTTCGGTTTCACAAGTTTTCGTTTTGCAAACAATACTTTCGGCTTTGATACCATAATTGTAACACCCCTATTTTGCAATGATAGGTGTTACCGCCAGTGACCTCGGACTTTACCGTCCAAAGTCACCCTAGGCTTTTTAAGGTATTAATGTTAAGAGAAATGCGGAATCTAAATGGTAATACATGACATTAAAAGGTGCTCAGAATTGAGACTTTAAATATTGTCATTACATCTTAAACTGTTTCAAAACAACATAGCAGCGGAAATAATAAATCTTGTTCTTGCAAAGCGTAGTGAATCCAAAAATACGGAAGATATATCTTTGAGAAAACTTGACCTTCCTTCCTTCAACTTTCTTGATTCTTCGTTCTTTAAACCTTCGTAGGGACGTTTCCTAGAGTCTGCATTTGTCGCGAAGGGCGAGAAATACCAGGCAAAAATGCAGAAAAGAGCGGAATTAGTCTAAGGAGACTAAGCAAGTGGGAACGGATATTCTCAAGGGTAATATGGTAATTTTTATTATCTCATCAAGGATATTAAGGGAAGAAGTACTTGAAAATATAATTATTTTGTGGAGCTTATAAGGACGGAATTTATTTGATCTCGAAAAGAGATTAACTTGGATTCGAAAAGAAGGAACCACAAGGTTGTAGTACCTCTTAGAGTACAATTAATGTTGGAAACATTATACTTTACAACAAGTTTTAGAAAACCTCTCGCGCCCTTATTGGACTGAGAGCCAGGTCGGTCTTCTAAAACCAGCCCGGTTTTGATGTCTTCTAGTGTGCACTAACACTGATGCGTGAAAGTCAAACCAAATACTAAATTTAAACACTTCGAACTACGTGAGGCTTGATTCTCTTTAAAGAGATACGTAGGCAACCCGTCAAAACAGGGTGCAGCTCAAATCTTAAAAAAAACACTTAATATTTTGTATGGGTATTGCTTTTAATCAAAAGAGTCAAAAGAGAGGGTCGAACTAAAATAAAAACAATTTAAATATGTTTTGCAATTTTGTTCACATTTTTGCTCAACATTGTTAAAATGGGTTGACTAGTTGCACGAGTCAAAGTCCAACACTTAAATAGTGGGTTCTTACCGTTTGCTACTCACAATGTCACAATGCAAAAAAAACATACTAATTTGATTAAATTGGGCCAAAAAGCCCAAGTTACACATAAGATAGCTCAAATGAGAAAAACATGGAAAAAGCTACATTATTACTCCCTCCGTCTCATTTTGTTTGTCCAAAATGACATATTTTTGTCCTAAAATGTTTGTCCAAATTTTACAAAGTCCAATACAATTTAAAAGTCTAATGCAATTATCTCTCTCCTCTCTTTATTTCCATTGGTTAATTTAATTATAAAATAAATATGATTTTATCTTCTCTCTTATTTTTTTACTTTTCCAATACAATTTTTACCTTTCCGTAATATGTGTGTTTTTCGTCCTTTTGGACAAACTCAATGGGACGGAGGGAGTATAAAATTAACTAATATTCAACTTTAAGTAAGAAAATAAAAAAACGTCACTTTGAATTACCAAAGTGAAAAAAATGAACGAGAAATACAAACTTACACCTTATTTCTAAATTTTTTTTCAATTGAAAAGTCCATATTTTGAGACCCAAGTCAACTTATCTAAGCCTAATTTAATTTACCTAGATAAGCCCAATTTTTTATTTCTTGTTTTTTTTTAAATTAAGACTCCCCTTCTTCCCCAAATTCATTTAACGTTCCTGCGCACATTTTTGATTTCCGGCGCCATCAAACAGCCGCTTTTCCATTACATCCTCCACCCACACCAACGTCCTCCCATAGTCCCACCTATCTCATTCTCCGCCTCCGCACCTACCCCCGCCCCCGCCACAACCCTAAGGGCGGCTCTGTGCAAAGACCCGCTCCTCCGGCCGCCGGTAGGGGCGGCCGCCCCCACCCGCCCCTCCCCCCGCCACTGGTTACTATCTTCTTAGCTCAACCATTGCTTGGATCGTTGTCTATGTACTAGCCTTTCGAATGTACAAAAATCATTGTCATGGTAAGATCGACCCTTCAAAAGGTTGTACACTTCTCAACCACCGTACACTCTTGATTTTAGCTTGTGTGACATGCATAGCCCTCTTATCCTCCTCCATTTATTTTCTATGGAAAATTACAAAATCTTCCCTTGAAAACATGCCTAATAGAGGGCCTGTTTTAGTCTAAAGATCATTCTGGGTGGATGCTTCTACCTTATTCTGTTCTTTGGCTATTACTTTTATCTTGTCTATATTTGCCCTAAAGAGTGGGGAAGGGACATATTCTTCAGTTGTTTCAGTATTAGCTGCTGGGTTGTTTGAATTGTCCTTGAGATTAGATTTAAGCTTACAATTAGCACTACCATGAGTGGGGCAGTTGTGGGGTTTGCTAGAGGGTTATTTAACGATGCGGGTGCTCATCACCGTTATAGATCCTTTATTACCCTAGCTGTTGCCTTGATTCTTCAGCTTCAGTTTCTGTATTTTTTCTACAACTATTTGAGCGAGGAGAGAGATGAAGAGCCAAACGAGAGTCCCAACACAGTTTAATTAGAGATTGTACTCCCTCCGTCCCATTAAGTTTGTCCAAAAGGACAAAATACACAGATATTAAGTAAAGGTAAAAATTGTATTAGGAAAGTAAAAAGTACGAGAAAAGATAAAATTATATTAAATTTATAATTAAATTAACCAATGGAAATAAAGAGAGGAGAGAGATATTTGCATTGGACTTTTAAATTATATTGGACTTTATAAAATTTGGACAAATATTTTGGGACAAAAATATGTCCTTTTGGACAAACAAAATGAAACGGAGGGAGTTGTTTTTTTGAGTTCTTGATTCAATTTTATTAGTTTAATAATTATTTTTTTAAAGCAAATTAACAAATGTAGCTTGATTTGTAATTTTTTATATTAAACTTCTGTGAATTTTTTTATATTTAATATATCTTTTTTGTGTAGATACATATCGATATGTTAAACTAGCCCGATTTATCTAAGGATAATTGTTCGAAGTCCGCCCCCCTTTCCGAACTTTTCTGGCTCCACCACTGATAGTAACATCTGGTTTTCACATACCAGTGCGCCCTTATTTTCGTGCACAAGTTTTTCAGAGGGTTGAAAATGTGGTTGTTCAACCAAACTATGACCAACCTGATGAGAGGGAGGAAAGCCATTTCTTGAGAAAGAGATGATTGCAAGTAAGAAGATCTAGGATGCAGAGGAGGGTGTGAAGAAAATGAGATGAGAAGACATTATTTATACACACAAAATCTAGGATTATTTCAAAATCGAATTCCATCTTACAATAAATCATTCAAATCCTTTTTTAGAAGCTGTTTATTTGTGAAGAAAAGAAAAGCTGAAGAACATAGAAGGTAAAAAAGAACAAAGCCCGTTCGATGAATAAACAAGAGCTCTTTCTGCCTTCATACAATGAAATGAATATAGGATATCATTCAAAGTAGAAATGTGAAGGGAGAAGGAGGAGAGCTCTAAAAAGTACTCTCTATATTATGAGCCATTGCTCATTATGAAGAAATTAAAGATGTCCTTTTTTTGTACAATACAAAATTCAATGTTCTTTCAACCAAAAAAAGAGAACATAATAACCTATAGCCTAGTAGCCTATATCTAGATGCAGGGTTTATGACCCTTTTGAGACCAAAATAAAACTCTTCACACGCTAGAGCAGATTTGTCACGTGTCTGCTCAACATGAGATGCTACATGTAACTTTCCCAATTTGCCACGTTAGCTATTGCACATGCCAATTCATAGTCCAAAATCATTCCAAATCTTAAATAAGTACTCCGTACTCGTATGACTTTTTATCTTTTTAGTGAACCACAATTTTGTACTTCGTAAATATAAATTTGACTTTTAAGTGTAAATATAAAGTCAAATTTCAACTCATATTATTTGATTCCTAGAACTACGTTTGACTTGATTCCATATCATGTAAGTGGATACGTAGGACATTTCACATAATATATATATATGTCATATTCAGTCATAAATTAAAATAAAAAATATATAAACCTTTTAATCACAAGTTTTATAGTGAAAAGATTAGACAACCCTTCCTAGAAGGTGGGTTTAATTTTATTCACGTCGCGTAGATGATAGTTGGTTTGAGTCCGAGCAACCCTTCCTAGAAGGTGGGTTCGGGCTCGTTCCACTGATGCGTGAAAGTCAAACCAAATACTAAATTTAAACACTTCGAACTACGTGATGCTTGATTCTCTTTAAAGAGATACGTAGGCAACCCGTCAAAATTGGGTGCAACCCAAATCTTTAAAAAAAACACTTAATATTTTGTATCGGTATTGCTTTTAATCAAAAGAGTCAAAAGAGAGGGTCGAACTAAAATAAAAACAATTTAAATATGTTTTGCAATTTTGTTCACATTTTTGCTCAACATTGTTAAAATGGGTTGACTAGTTGCACGGGTCAAAGTCCAACACTTAAATAGCGGGTTCTTACCGTTTACTGCTCACAATCTCACAATGCAAAAAAAGCATACTAATTTGATTAAATTGGGCCAAAAAGCCCAAGTTACACATAAGATAGCTCAAATGAGAAAAACATGGAAAAAGCTACATTATTACTCCTTTCGTCCCATTTTGTTTGTCCAAAAGGACATATTTTTGTCTTAAAATGTTTGTCCAAATTTTACAAAGTCCAATACAATTTAAAAGTCTATGCAATTATCTCTCTCCTCTCTTTATTTCCATTGGTTAATTTAATTATAAAATTAATATAATTTTATCTTCTCCCTTACTTTTTTACTTTTCCAATACAATTTTTACCTTTCCTTAATATGTGTGTTTTTTGTCCTTTTGGACAAACTCAATGGGACGGAGAGAGTATAAAATTAACTAATATTCAACTTTAAGTAAGAAAATAATAAAAAGGTCACTTTGAATTACCAAAGTAAAAAAAAATGGACGAGAAATACATACTTACACCTTATTTCTAATTTTTTTTTTCAATTGAAAAGTCCATATTTTGAGACCCAAGTCAACTTATCTAAGCCTAATTTAATTTACCTAGATAAGCCCAATTTTTTATTTCTTTTTTTTTAAAATTAAGACTCCCCTTCTTCCCCAAATTCATTTAACGTTCCTACGCACATTTTTGATTTCCGGCGCCATCAAACAGCCGCTTTTCCATTACATCCTCCACCCACACCAACGTCCTCCCATAGTCCCACCTATCTTATTCTCCGCCTCCGCACCTACCCCCGCCCCAACCCTAAGGGCGGCTCTGTGCAAAGACCCGCTCCTCCGGCCGCCGGTAGGAGCGGTCCCCCCCCCCCCCCCCCCCCCCGCCACTGGTTACTATCTTCTTACCTCAACCATTGCTTGGATCGCTGTCTATGTACTAGCCTTTCGAATGTACAAAAATCATTGCTATGGTAAGATCGACCCTTCAAAAGGTTGCACACTTCTAAACCATCGTACACTCTTGATTTTAGCTTGTGTGACATGCATAGCCCTCTTATCCTCCTCCATTTATTTTCTATGGAAAATTACAGAATCTTCCCTTGAAAACATGCCTAATAGAGGGCCTGTTTTAGTCTAAAGATCATTCTGGGTGGATGCTTCTACCTTATTCTGTTCTTTGGCTATTACTTTTATCTTGTCTATAGTTGCCCTAAAGAGTGGGGAAGGGACATATTGTCCTTGAGATTAGATTTAAGCTTACAATTAGCACTACCATGAGTGGGGCAGTTGTGGGGTTTGCTAGAGGGTTATTTAACGATGCGGGTGCTCATCACCGTTATAGATCCTTTATTACCCTAGCTATTGCCTTGATTCTTCAGCTTCAGTTTCTGTATTTTTCCTACTACTATTTGAGCGAGGAGAGAGATGAAGAGCCAAACGAGAGTCCCAAGACAGTTTAATTAGAGATTGTACTCCCTCCGTCCCATTAAGTTTGTCCAAAAGGACAAAAAAAACACATATTAAGTAAAGGTAAAAATTGTATTAGGAAAGTAAAAAGTACGAGAGAAGATAAAATTATATTAAATTTATAATTAAATTAACCAATGGAAATAAAGAGAGGAGAGAGATATTTGCATTGGACTTTTAAATTGTATTGGACTTTATAAAATTTGGACAAATATTTTGGGACAAAAATATGTCCTTTTGGACAAACAAAATGGAACGGAGGGAGTTTTTTTTTTGAGTTCTTGATTCAATTTCATTAGTTTAATAATTATTTTTTTAAAGCAAATTAATAAATGTAGCTTGATTTGTAATTTTTTATATTAAACTTATGTGAATTTTTTTATATTTAATATATCTTTTTTGTGTAGATACATATCGATATGTTAAACTAGCCCGATTTTTCTAAGGATAATTGTTCGAAGTCCGCCCCCCTTTCCGAACTTTTCTGGCTCCACCACTGATAGTAACATCTGGTTTTCACATACTAGTGCACCCTTATTTTCGTGCTCAAGTTTTTCAGAGGGTTTAAAATGTAGTTGTTCAACCATACTAAGACCAACCTGATGAGAGGGAGGAAAGCCATTTCTTGAGAAAGAGATGATTGCAAGTAAGAAGATCTAGGATGCAGAGGAGGGTGTGAAGAAAATGAGATGAGAAGACATTATTTATACACACAAAATCTAGGATTATTTCAAAATCGAATTCCATCTTACAATAAATCATTCAAATCCTTTTTTAGAAGCTGTTTATTTGTGAAGAAAAGAAAAGCTGAAAAACATAGAAGGTAAAAAAGAACAAAGCCCGTTCGATGTATAAACAAGAGCTCTTTCTGCCTTCATGCAATGAAATGAATATAGGATATCATTCAAAGTAGAAATGTGAAGGGAGAAGGAGGAGAGCTCTAAAAAGTACTCTCTATATTATGTGTCATTGTTCATTATGAAGAAATTAAAGATGTCCTTTTTTTGTACAATACAAAATTCAATGTTCTTTCAACCAAAAAAAGAGAACATAATAACCTATAGCCTAGTAGCCTATATTTAGATGTAGGGTTTATGACCCTTTTGAGACCAAAATAAAACTCTTCACTTGCTAGAGCAGATTTGTCACGTGTCTGCTCAACATGAGATGCTACATGTAACTTTCCCAATTTGCCACGTTAGCTATTGCACATGCCAATTCATAGTCCAAAATCATTCCAAATCTTAAATAAGTACTTCGTACTCGTATGACTTTTTCACTTTTTAGTGAACCACAATTTTGTACTTCGTACTCGTACAACTTTAATGATGTACTTTCACGTTATTCATATAACTTTGTTTCATTTTATTTTCCTTTCCATATTTTTATATTAAACAGATCCTAAGATGATTTAGATATCTTAGTAAATAATATATCTTATACGAGAAAGAATGATTATTGGTCATGAAAAACGTGCAAGATTTTCCCATTTTTCCAATCTGTTTCAACGTAGCTGGGCTAATGGCTCTTGCTGTGACATGAACATCATCTATTTTTACTTTTATTTGGAGTTTGCAACATCATTTAATTACTTTTTTAGAAAGTTTCCAAGAAAAAAAGCTCAAAGCCTAATACTTAATTAGTGGGTTGTTAAAATGGGCTGACTTGTTGCACGGGTCAAAGTCCAACACTTAAATAGTGGGTTCTTATTGTTTGCTTCTCACAATGTCACAATGCAAAAAAAAAAACATACTAATTTGATTAAATTGGACCAGAAAGCCCATGTTAGACACAAGATAGCTCAAATAAGAAAAACATGAAAAAAGCTATATTATTACTCCCTCCTTCCCATTTTGTTTGTCCAAAAGGACATAATTTTGCCCCAAAAAATGTTTGTTCAAATTTTATAAAGTCCAATACAATTTAAAGTCCAATGCAATTATCTCTCTCCTCTTTTTATTTTCATTAGTTAATTTAATTATAAAAGTAATATAATTTTATCTTCTCCCGTACTTTTTACTTTCCCAATACAATTTTTACCTTTCCTTAATATGTGTTTTTTTTGTCCTTTTGGACAAACTTAATGGGGCGGAGGGATTACAATCTCTCATTAAACTGCGTTGGGACTCCCATTTGGCTCTTCATCTCTCTCCTCGCTTTGATTGTAGTAGGAAAAATACAGAAACAAAAACCGAAGAATCAAGGCAATAGCTAGGGTAATAAAGGATCTATAACGATGATGAGCACCCGTATCATTAAATAACCCCCTAGTAAACCTCACAACCGCCCCACTCATGGTAGTGCTAATTGTAAGCTTAAATCTAAGGTCAAGGACAATTCAAACAACCCAACAACTAATACTGAAACAGCTGAAGAATATGTCCCTTCCCCACTCTTTGGGGCAACTATAGACAGGATAAAAGTAATAGCCAAAGAACAAAATAAGGCAGAAGCATCCACCCAGAATGATCTTTGGACTAAAACAGGCCCCTATTAGGCATGTTTTCAAGGGAGGATTTTGTAATTTTCCATAGAAAATTAATAGAGGAGGATAAGAGGGCTATGCATGTCACACAAGCTAAAATCAAGAGTGTATAGTGGTTGAGAAGCATGCAACCTTTTGAAGGGTCGATCTTACCATGGCAATGATTCGTGTACATTCGAAAGGCTAGTACATAGACATCGATCTAAGCAATGGTTGAGCTAAGAAGATAGTAACCAGTGGCGGAGGGAGGGGGGCGGGTGGGGGCGGCTGCCCCCACCGGCGGCCGGAGGAGCGGGTCTTTGTACAGAGCCGCCCCTAGGGTTGGGGCAGGGGTGGAGGCAGGGGTAGTGCAGAGGCGGAGAATAAGAAAGGTGGGACTGTGGGAGGACGTTGGTGTGGTCGGAGAATGCAGAGGAAAAGCGGCGGTTTGATGGCGTCGGAAATCAGAAATGTGCGCAGGAGCGTTAAATGAATTTGGGGAAGAAGGGGAGTCTTAATTTTAAAAAAAATAAATAAAAAATTGGGCTTATCTAGGTAATTTAAATTGGGCTTAGATAAGTTGACTTGGGCCTCAAAATACGGACTTTTCAATTGAAAAAAATTAGAAATAAGGTGCAAGTATGTATTCCTCGTTCATTTTTTTTACTTTGGTAATACATAGTGACCTTTTTTAATTTTTACTTAAAGGTGAATATTAGTTAATTTTATATTTTTTTTGAGTTCTTGATTCAATTCTTTAGTTTAATAATTATTTTCACATACCAGTGCCCCCTTATTTTCGTGCACAAGTTTTTCAGATGGTTGAAAATGTGGTTTTTCAACCAAAATAAGACCAACTTGATGAGAGGGAGGAAAGCCATTTCTTGAGAAAGAGATGATTGCAAGTAAAAAGATCTAGGATGCAGAGGAGGGTGTGAAGAAAATGAGATGAGAAGACATTATTTATACACATAAAATCTAGGATTATTTTAAAATCGAATTCCATCTTACAATAAATCATTCAAATCCTTTTTTAGAAGCTATTTATTTGTGAAGAAAAGAAAAGCTGAAGAACATAGAAGGTAAAAAAGAACAAAGCCCGTTTGATGAAAAAACAAGAGCTCTTTCTGCCTTCATGCAATGAAATGTATAAAGGATATCATTCAAAGTAGAAATGTGAAGGGAGAAGGAGGAGAGCTCTAAAAAGTACTCTCTGTATTATGAGTCGTTGCTCATTACGAAGAAATTAAAGATCTCCTTTTTTTGTACAGTACAAAATTCAATGTTCTTTCAACCAAAATAAGAGAACATAATAACCTATAGCCTAGGAGCATGTATCTAGATGCTGGGTTTATGACCCTTCTGAGACCGAAATAAAACTCTTCACACGCTAGACCAGATTTGTCTCGTGTCTGTTCAACATGAGATGCTACATATAACTTTTCCAATTTGCCATGTTAGCTATTGCACATGCCACTTCATAGTCCAAATTCATTTCAAATCTTCGTATGACTTTTTCACTTTTTGGTGAACCAGAATTTTGTATTCAATAGAATAAATTTCTAGGTTTATAAAACTCATTAGCCTAATCTTTAACTTGGAGACTCAATTTAAATAGAAAAATTTAGTAGAATTTTAAAAAGTTAGAAGGAGTAATATAAATATGTAACAGATTTACATAAGACATTATTTTACTAGATTATCGTAACTTTTGTATAATAATCAATATATATTAAACCATTTATAATTTAAAAATTATTTCTTAAGATTTGGCTAAATTACTTAAAAGCTGTAACTAATAATGATAAATGACATGGAATTATGATGTGATTAAACTATTTTTCAAACACATTTTGAAACTCATGTTTTTTTTCCATGTAAAGTAAAAGAAATTCATGATTGACATTTGACAATTTACAGGAATTTGATATAAAGACCCATATGTATTATTGTATTATATATGCAATTATGTATTTTATGTCTTTTCTTGTTTAAGTAGTTTAGGATTTGCGGGCCTTGTTAATAGGTTGTATATAAACATCTTTTACGCTAATAACAAATCAGGTTTTCATGTCACACAGTTCTTTATGGTATCAGAGCAACGGAGAATTTTTCGAATCCAAACCCTTAACATGGCCGCCACCTTCACGCTGCCCCTTTTCTAGCCGGAACTCCACCGGTTTCTTCGTTTCTTTTGACCATTTTTCGTCTTCTTTCCCCTGTTGCAATCATGCCGGGAAAGGAGGAGAATCTCAAACCTAATTCACCTTTTTATCTTCATCCGTCAGATCATTCCGAGATGAAGATCTGCCCCGTGGTTCTCAAAGGAGACAACTACCAGGAGTAGGAGTTGGAGCGCTGAGCTGACTAATACCCGGCCCAGCACAACAAGGGTCGATGTCGTTTGGTCTTTCAGCCCAACGACCTCGTTTGGTCTTTCAGCCCAACGACCTCGTTTGGATGCATCTTCGGAAGGATAGGTTCCCCAGGGCTCGAAAGAAAAAGCTACATCCATGCGGAGACGGTCCTTTCCAAGTCTTAGAGCACATTGGAGACAATGCCTATCGTATTGACCTCCCAGGCAAGTACACTGTTCATACCACGGTCAACATCTCTGATCTCTCCCCCTATGTTGAGCCTGCTTATGAGGAAAGGGGGACGCTTCCCAACAAAGTGGGGAGGGTGATGCGACCCCGTCCTTGGACGCCCAACAGGAGGACGACGCCTTCGCCTTGCACTCGGACGGGCCGATCACTCGTGCCCAGGCCCGTGCCATCTCGGCCGCGACCCAATCCTTGGTGCCGCGCATCACCGCTAGCCATGGCTTGCCTGTCTCCATGCCATCGCACGTCACAGTGTGCGCCTTAACCATCAAGGAACCTCAAGACACGGACTCGCCAGTCGCGCCGGACACCGGTCCTTTGGCACCGCCCAACATCGCAACTTGAGGTTCGTTGCCTAGCTTGTCACGCGTCATCATGTCTTCACCCTCGCCAGCGCCCGCGACAACATGCCTTGGCATGCGTTGGACTCGACAGTGCTGCGTCACGCCGAGCCTTGGCCTTGTCATGACACTACGGTGTCAACGGCCAAGGACACTTATGTTTCTTGCCTTTTTTAGCATGCTTTCTTATATTAAACATTACTAGACTTGGTTTTACAATATTGGAAGGTCCTTCTTGGGCCTTGAGCAGCTGAGCCTCGTTTGCACACGAGCCTTAGGCGTGCCGCTAGCTTTCTATGGTTTTATCTTCACGCCTCCTCTATTTAAAGGAGGGTAAACACTTGTTTTAGGGTTATGCAAATTATAGATCAGATTATTAAGTCGAGGGACTTTCCTTAGATTTGGTCTTGCGTCACTTTGGTTCAATCGTTGCTCAAAGCTCTCAAACACGTTCTTGGTTATTTGTTCGAGCCAATCCAACGTTCGTTTCGAACCCTAGAGATCCTTCCAAGGGTATTGTAACACCCCTATTTTACAACATTGGGTATTACCGTCAGTGACCTCAGATTTTACCGTTCAAAGTCACCCAAGGCTTTTAGAATGATATTGAACAATATAAATGCAGAAATAAACATAATTCATAATAAAAGATGCTCCCGAGAGAGAGACTTTTGTTCGAGCAATCGTCTTACATGGTGGTACCAAAATGATGTTCAACAATAAAACATATGAAAACTTGTTCTTGGTTCATAAATAGAATTAACTCAAAACGATAAGAAAAGTACATCCTCGGAGATCCTTGTCCTTCCTTTGCCTTCTCCTTACGCCTTACTTGGATTCCTAGGTTCTGACATAATTCACGAGGGGCGAGAATATGTCAGGCAAACATGCGGAAAAGAAGAATTAGTCTAAGAGACTAAGCAAGCGGGAATGGAACTTCCCAAGGGTATTTTGGTAATCAAACAATATCGAAAGATATTCGGGTTGTGTTTAAGATAAGGCTTATTTATATGAGGTTTAACGGTACGAAGGTGAGCGTATCTCAAGCGGAGATAGCTCGATAATCGAGAGAAGCGCTACTAGATTGTAGACTTCTTTTTAGGATAGATTAATATATATATATATATATATATATGTTGGGAACGTTATTCAATCAAACAAGTTAAAGAAAACCTCTCGCGCCCTGAGCGGACTGAGAGCCGGATCGATCATTTGAGACCGGTCCGGTTTTGATGTCTTTTAATTGTGCACGGGCACTTATCTTATAACGTGACGAAAAGTCATTGATCATTTTTTAATGATTTTTAAAAAGGGAGTGGGGGCTCATATGGCCCAGTCCACCAAGGAAAAACTCAGTTTCCGACACTAAGCTAGAGTGCCACTCATCCCTCCTTGCAATCGGAGCGGACTGGATCATGATCATGAAAGTCGTACTTTAAGCACATAGGCATACGACTTAGTAAGTTGTATAGAGGCGTCGGGATAATCCCGCACCCCTCACTAGTTTGTTCAACATCGTTCTCTTAACGAGACCGTAATCAATCAAGGCCACAACCAAACTAGCATAAATAATCCTGTCAAATAATACATAGCGGAATACGATAACAATGGGGTCGTTATATCTAACAATTGATATTCCTAGATTCGTTTGTTACTTAGCAAACAAGTTGTTCCCAACATCGAGAATTTCACGGAAATGAATATATAAGGTTACAAGGGGTATTTCCACTTGCCTTTGTTCTCACGAGAAGGATAGCGATAAGACGGAAAATGTGGTTCGCGACTCCGAACAAGATCTCGACCTATCGACACGGAAATTTACGAACGATCTTTAAATACGAGACTCTTTTTAAAGTTTGGAATTCTCTTATGTACTTAGCATAAGAGAATGAAATTCTAAATTATTATAGTAATAATTTAGGTGACTAATTAAAATAATAATATTCCTTTATTATTATTTTAATTTTATAATATCCTTTTATTCCTTGAAATCCTTATTCAATTTATTAAAATAATTCTTTTAGTTTCACTTGCTAACTTCTTAAAATAAATGATCAAGTATAAACTCAAAAAAGCATATGATAATATTTTACCTAAAAAGGTGTTTAAAATATATATATCATCCTTAAAATTATAAAAAGTCGATTATACCCTTATTGCAATAGTTCACTTAATGTCATTATAATATTACTTTACTTTCAAAAATATTCATAAAAATACTTAAAATATTATTTCCTCACCAAAGAATATTTTACTAATAATATTATCTTAATAAAACCTTATTTAACTATATAAACCATATTAAATAAAGATAGAATAATAATAGACCATTTTCTTAGTAATTTCCATAAATAGAACTTTCTATTTACTTTATAAAGTAAGCTTTCCAAAACCTAACATAATATTAAATTAGTCTTATTTATTTTATTCCCATATTTCTTTCCATATCTTATAGTTTATATAATACATGATCATGACTTTAAATATCTTACTTTATACTTATAGTATATTATTATGATATCTTAGGTCACAAAAATAATATCTTTTCTATATCTTACAATATCTTTTCATGCAAGACATCTTTATAACTCAGCAATATAATAACATATTATATATCAATTTAAAGTCACAATTATCATATTTATAATGAAAACTTATGTCTTGTAGGAAATCTCTACACCTAGAGATAGGTTAAACTAATATTTTATTAAATGATAACTTTATTAATATATCTATCATTATTATAATTAAATCCATATAACTTGATATTCTCTACACTTAGAGATAAACAACATAATATTTTGTATAAATAACATTATTCCTTATAAAAATAAAATTTAATATAAAAAGCTAAAACCTTTATGCTAATAAATCCATATAAATACTTTTATAAGAGCTCTTAAAAATTTATTTAAGATTATCTTGTCTTGCAACTATATTAATATGATATAAGAAATTATAAACACTTTATCTATTTTCTATAATAATATTTCCAACTACCAAGATCTCCCCAAATGTTTTTATTAAATTAAACTTTTGCATAAATAAACCTTGCTTGATTTATTTTACTCTACTTAACATACTATCATAGGAATATAAATTAATTAAAGGGTTAAAAATTATACCCTAGAAGTATTCTGTATTACAGAACACTGAGGAGAAGAGGTAGGGGAGGTCCGGCGGTGATGGGCGACGGCACCAGGGAGGCTCCGGCGGGGCAGGGCGGTCCGGCGAAGGCTCGACGGGCGTCAGGCGGCGCTCCGGTGGGCAGGGTGGCGGCCGGCGGTGCTCAAGGGAGAAAAAGGAGGCCTTTGGTGGAGCTTTGAATATAAGAACTTGGATTGAAAGGGGCTGATTTTTGAACAATTGAGAGCAATTTTCTAAGAGGAAGAAGAGATTATTGAAGGTGTGAGTGCTAGAAGGTGTTTTGAAGCCCTTTTTATAGGCAAGAGAGGCCAAGCTCTCAATCCATGTCCATGAAAGTGAACCAATGGAGAAAGGGAGGATGCTCCATGATTGACCAAAGTTGTGTTAATTGGTGGTGATGAGGGGGTGATGCAAGAAGGAAGGTCTTGCAAGTCATGGAGGTGGAAGAAGAGCATGCAATGGCTCAATTTGAAACTACGTCAATCAATCAGACATCAATCTGATGTCTCTAGGAAGAAGAAGAAGAAATAGTTGATATAAAATAAAAAGGGTGGGGTGAATGAGTAAGAAATTGCAAATGGTCTAGCGGATTGAGGGGGATGGGCGTGTGAGATGGGTTGCAAGAGGTCTTGGGTTCAAGTCCCGGCCCTTGCATTCTTTTTACTACACTTTCAATGTATTTTTAATGCCTTGTTGTCCCTCAATTTAATTAATAAAAGCGAGATTTATTATGCATTATTTTTATTTGAATGTTCTCAACTCTTCATAACCCTTATAATAAAATTCTTGCAATTTTATTTACTTTAGTTTACTTAAGTTTCTCTTTTTAAAGAGAAAGAAAATAAGGGTTATTAATATTTAAAATTTCTCTTTTATATAGAGAAAAAGATTATAAAAATAAATATTATATTATAATCGGTTTCAAAACCTTGGAATATCACGGATATTACAGGTATCTCATCATCATAAGCCTTCCGCTACGCCACGTTTGAGACCTACTACTCGTGCCAAGAAAAGATCTGAGGCATCCCTTGGAGAGCGCACCGATCCTACAGGAACCCCAGATGCGCCTTGGGCTAGACTAATCAATTGATTTCTCGAATTCTTTTTTGAACTGTAATTTCTTCTTATATTGCCCGTCTTCAGCAGGCTTGGTGTCCAATTTCCGATGAGATTCTTCCGAATCCGTTCCGCCATGAATTTCTTTGATTTTGTTGTTTTTCTGAGAGTGGGTGCCAGGCTTAAGAATTGTTGCCAGCATATTTTGTAGCTTGATTTCAGATGTTTGACTTGGTGTTTTGAGGGGGGTTTGGACGAGGTTGGGGCAAATCCGATGGCGCGGCGGTTCAAACGCCGCTTGGGTTTTTTGCGAGGATGAAGGCGAGAGAAGGGCGCGTGTCCACGCGTTGTTTTTGGGCATATTCACGATGCTCAACGATCGACCCGTCCCGATCGGCAAAATTTTAACTAATGACCCGCGACTCGCAAATCATTCATGTTATGTTTTTTTGGGCTTTTTTGCACGGATTTTGCGGGTCGGATCACGGGTCGACCTGCAAACCCAATGAATTTTTTATATAAAAAAAGTATTGTATATATTAATAAAGTTATAAAGTTTTTTTTGAAATATTGCGGTTTGACCCGCGAGGTTTAACCCGACCCGCAAAATAAAAAATTCTACCCGCGACCCGACCCACACAGGTCGCATGTCAATCCGCAAATTGAGAATCGGGTCTGTGCGGATCGTGCACGACTCGGCCCGTTGAACTTCCCTAGGGCATATTCTTGTACGTTATTTTATATAAACGTATAAGAAAGCCATTTAATAAAACATTAACATCATTTCTCATTTTTTAATTCTTTCGTAGGAAATGACAAATTCCAGTTTCGATATTATATATTCTTATTCATCTGGCTTATCCAGAAGAAAGCGTTTGAAATTAAATGAAAACTAGTTAAATTATCATGATATTCAAGGGATAATTTTACTAAAAATTATAAAATATTATGATATTAATATAATATTTAAAACATGTGTATATTATATCGTAATAAAATTTTATAATTTATAAAAAAATGATAAAATTATGCCCCATATTTTATCAAAATATAGATAAAAAATTTATATACTTGAATCCCAAATCTTGTTATAAGATAAAAAAGATATGCATAAAAAATATGAACATATAGATCAAGTTATTATCTTATAAAAATTGGATATATAGAAAGAAAGATACAAGTAATTATAATATTTATTATTAAAAAATGTAACATTGTTTTATTCAAAAATGCCACGTGGCACAATTTTTTTAACCGACATAATTTCTACTTTATAATGTATTAGGTAGATATAAAGTATGTTATCATTACTATTTTTATTTTTTTATTGCCTTTTCGTTTTATACAAACATGATCAAGGTAAATTTAATGAAACATTAACATCATTTCGCATTTTTCAATTCTTTCATATGAATGGAAATGACAAATTTCAATTTCAATATTAATATTCTTATTTATGCAGCTTATCCATAAGGTACAGAGCCTTTTCCCAGAGAAAGAGAAAAATCAGAAAATTTAGGAAAAATTGCTGAAAAAAAGGAAAGTTTGTGAATAAGTGCAGAAGTAATGAAAGAAAAGCCAAAAATTTCTTTATATGTTTCATGAAATTTAGTTGGGATTTTGGGTTGATGAAAAAGAAAGAGAGTGTGCTTAATATTGAGTGAGTTTGGTATGTTGTTTTGAGAGTTTTGGTGAATTGTGTTGGAGAGTTTAGGAGTCTTGATTTCCGGATTTTTAGCATCACATGACCAAAATGATTCCATGCCTCATTGTTATTATCAAGCCCCATTAAAACTCGGTCGAATGGAAGCTTTTATGAGGTTTTTCATTGAGCCTAAGTTCTCTTGATAATTCTGCTTGTTTTGACATCTTTGGTAGAGAGATTGGTAATATAAGTAACAATATCTTTGAGTTTTTGCATATAGGATTGAGTTTAGAGTTGTTACTAAAAGCCTAAACACATGAAAATTGAGTGAAACACATATTTTCTTGTGAGGTTGGATTGTGATTGCCTGTGCTTATTGGTTGCTTATATATGTATGATGACGTTTAAGTCACTTATCTAATTCTCACTTGTGCTAAATTTGATTTTTGATTAGGGCTATTACTTGATGGATGTGTTGATGGTTTTAATTTATGTTTGGTGATTGCTTGAGGACAAGCAAACTCAAGTATGGGGTATTTTGATGTCCATGTTTTTAGCCTTGTTTTAGTATGTCTTTCTAGGTTTTTAGGTCTTGTTTAGTTGTATTTTTGTGTGAGTTGTGTGTCTTTTGCTTTAGTTTTCATATTATGTGAAAAGTATGGAAACTACGCTAGTTTTGCATTTTTGTGTAGTTTTTGAGGCGACTTTGGAGCATTTGAGGACATTGAAGGAGAGGAGCATGCTAAGGGAGAAGAAGAGAAGACATTGGAAGAAAATCCCCAAGAAGTCCAATGAAAGAGTGAAGAATAAGCAAGAGAACAAGCCAAGACAAGCTCGTTACCGACCTTCCATGGGTCAATGCCGAGTCTTCCAAGAGATAGAATTCAGGAAAGTCCTACCGACCCAGACGGGTTCGGTACCGAGGGTCCCGTGTCGGTAGGGCTACACCGATTTTGTGCATTTAATGAAGATATTTCGAGATCTTCTAGTTTTAGTAGTTTTTATCTTTAAGGACACTTTTTAGATAGATCCTTTAGTATAAATACCCTTGTTTAGACAAGTTTGGGAGGCTCTCTCTCTAGTTTTAGTTTCACGCAAGTTTAAGATTTGGAGAGACAAGTTGTTGGTTAGGGCGCAAGGAAGAGGATTTGTTGGAGTTTTTTAGTTTAATTCAAAGTCATGTTTTCCTTCAATTGTTTTGTTTGTTTCTTCTCAACCATGAGTGAGTAGTTTTCTTGTTCTAAGGTTGGGGTGAAAACCCAACATAGTTGTGCATGAATGATGATATGATTGAATAATTGATTGCCTTTTATCTATTCTTCTACTTGTTTGTGTATATGCTTTGATGAAAGTTGAAGTAGTTCATGTTTATGACTTAATCGAAAGAGAAAGTTGTGACATTGAATAGAGATAAAGTTTGAGACGAAAGTTGAGAACTTTAGATCAAAATAAGTAGAAAAAGTGAATTAATTTATGAAAGTTGATTGATTTGCTTGTTTGTTCAATCAAAGTTGATTATTCTCAAACCTCCGTCCTCCTCCCCAGCCTCAATACAACCCGCATCCACCACCACCACCACCACAAGCCAACACCACCACCACCTTTCCGCCCCAAACTAATCCTTGGTTAGTAGATAGTGGATCCACTCACCATGTGACTCATGATCTACAAAACATAAGCCACCACTACCCATATGATGGTTCCGATCAGTTAATCGTCGAAAGCGGTAAGGGTTTAGCCATTTCAAAAGTTGGAAAATTAAACTTTCAAACAACAACCAAAAACTTTAATTTTGATGATATTCTGGTTCAGTTCTTTAATGAAATCATTAGTTTATCAATATTCTATTAGAGTACACACTTCTCTAAATGTAGAGGTAATTTGGGTAAAATTTTCATTCCTTAATATGTGTGTATTATGTTAAAAGAACATGTTTTAAGAAAAGAAAGGAGTATATTTACCTGAGTGGTATTGTGCAACCCTCTTTTTTTTTCTATATGGGCCGTTTTATGAAAAACACCTTAATTTCTTGTGATTTTCTTAAAGTTGCCCCTACTTATTAACTGGTCCATGATTGAATCTTGTTGGGCCATTTCGGCTTATCATAAACACGGCCCGAGCTATATTGGTTCTGATATTATAATCAAATTTGGTTGGGCCATTGTACTGAGAAAGTGCATTTTCTGGTTTCTTGTGTCAATTTCTAATTTTTGATTTTCTTATCTTCAGGTTGGATTTTTCAACACTTCCCCAGCAGAAAATTCTGGGCCACCCAAACATCACCGCCCCCAACATAACCACTTTCCCGCTGATCACCTTCACCGCGTCGCCGCCGTTTCGCGGCCGGTGTGTCCTCTCAGCACGCCAATCCTCCCGCAATTGTTCAAAGACGTCAATTCTGGCGAAACTATCCAAGCTTCAGACAATAATTGCTCGAGGTATGCAACTTCATTTCCGAAATCTCATAGCTAGTTTCCTCTCGTGGTCGAGCGTTCAAATTCGCCTCCTGAATGAATTGCATCTGACTTCCACTTCCTTTTGGTTTTGTTTTTCCTTTTTTTGATTTCTTCTACACCTGATTCGAAATGGAACTGTGAAGAACAGTGAACTTAGGTATGTTTTTAGGGGTAAATGAATTGAATTTGATCTTGATGTTTCGGATTTTGTAGAATTTATCAGTTTACTAGAGCTAGTGATACGTGGCCTTTTGTAATTCTGTATCACCTTGCAACATGAGGCTGATAAATTGCTGCCTTGAACTCGAATTGGTGCAATGTTGCTCTGCTTATTTGGAGTATCCTAATTTCTTTTTGAGAATATGAAGTTCAACTTTTAGACAAATTTAGTTCTTAAGTATGTTGTGTGTATGACCTTTGTTTAAGATTGAACTAGCTACTTTTCTTGTTCTTGTTCTTGTGTATATTTGGATGAATTTGGCTCATCATAATACATCAGTACATCACTGAAAGTAGTTTGTTCAATCTTATTGGATGAGTCCACTATATTCATTGTGGATGACTTTGGCTGCATAAATCTTGTTTCTATTCTGAAAAGAATCACATGGATTTTCGCAAAGGTGTTGTTTAATTCATCATCGTTTCATATTCCCTGTCATTGAACTACTTTCCAAGTTGCATTTCTTCCAGGAAGATCACTTCATGAGATGTTAATGATGTTTGATTTGTCATATTAGTTGTTCAAAGAAGATCCCCCTGTTTACAAGAAAAACTGCAGTGTAACATGATTTCTTTCACATGTTCTTAGAACATTTCATAGACTCTTTTAATTGTGTGATCCAGACATTTTGAGCATCCTGAATTCTATAATACTACTTTCATGTATGTACTAAAATTTTAATATGAGATGATTTATAGGTTCGTGTCTAGGAACCACCGTTGTTTTAAGGATAAGAGTATTCCAATGTATTGTGGTTTTTAAATCAACTGAGGAGTCTAAATAGGTCCCAAGTATACCATATAAGCTAATTTCGGCTTGATTCTCTTTCATGTAAGATTGTGTAGTGTTGTCACGGGTCTCGTTTTCTTCCTGTCTCACACAAACTTAAAGAAGGCAAAAAAGGATACAACTGATCCTTAATCATCAGACCAAGTGAAGAAGCACATCCACAAGAACAATGGGGACATCCACATGCTTACTTTCAACTCCTGCAAAACCCGCATCAACCTCGCAAACCCAACTTCGAAAAATCCAAATCAACCAAACCTCTCAATTCTTTCTGATCCAGAAGAAGCCCATATCTTCTTCACGAACCCGTATCTCAGCCACCCTCAAAAGCCCAAGAGGATTCGGGGCTCCGCCACCAAGAAGGTCCAAGAAAGGCAAAAAGGGAATTCCAAAGGAAGAAGATGAGGATGATGATAATGATGATGAAGACGACGACTATGAGAGACCAGAAGAGCAAGGGATAATCCCAGAAATAGTTACCAACAGAATGATAAACAGGATGGCGTTTACGGTTGGTACCCCTCTGTTTATAGGTTTATTGTTCTTCCCTTTCTTCTATTACTTGAAAGTTGGTTTGAAGATTGATGTGCCAAATTGGGTGCCTTTCATTGTGTCTTTCATCTTCTTTGGGTCAGCCCTTCTGGGTGTGAGCTATGGGATTGTGTCCTCTAGCTGGGACCCACTCAGGGAAGGGTCTCTCTTGGGTTGGAATGAGGCTAAGAGGAACTGGCCTGTTTTCTGGCAGTCACTTAGGGGTGGTGGCAAATCTGACAAGTAGCTTTGTTTTGTTATGATGTGGATTACACTTAAAAGTTTTGAGAATGTACTTTGTTAATAACTTGTATTATTTCAGGTTGGCAATGAAACTTTAACTTAAAATGATGACTTACATATAATCTTTACAAACTACCAATTTAGGTGCAATGTTTTTTTGGTTGGAAATTTATGTTTTTTTTTTCTTGGTGAAGGTAACAAGAAGCTCGATCAAGATAACCATCTCTGATGCTCTTGTTTATTTTATTTTTAAAAAAATTAGGGTTCAAATTTCACATATTCTTAGAGCAAGTGTAGTGGTTGCCTAAAAATCTTGATCATTCAATTATAAACATATATATTTGTTCTATTATTTTATTTCATTAACTAAAAAAGAAAAAATATATTATAATTTGACACTTGTCAAATTGTTATGCAATGACCAACAATGACCAAGATAGTTTTTGGGCATCATGATGCTCAAAATCTCAACTTTTTAAGACTAAAATTTTCCCTCTTATTATTTTATAATAAAAAATACCATTTCTCCTCTATGACCAAAAACTTAGGCAACCAATACACTTACTCGTAGAGGGAAGGAGGAAAAACAACATGTTAAGCCCGTTAGGGAAGAATTTTTATAAAGTAAATAGTAAAGAAAGAAAATTAAACAATATTGCAGCGTAAAAGCCTGAATTGTTATTACGTAAAAAGGGTTTATATACAAACTAGTGACTACAAACTAGGAAAGAATATTAACAATATATAATTACGAGATTTACGGAATATGCAATATCCGCTAATATACACAATATCCTCTAATACTCCCCCTCAAGTTGGAGCATGGGGATCTCGAATGCCCAACTTGCCCAAAAGAAGATGAAACTGTTGAGAACCAAGGGCCTTCGTGAGAATGTCAGCTGGCTAAGAGTGAGTACGTATGTGAGAAGTCCGAACTGTTCCAGCAAGAAGAAGATCTCGAATAAAATGACAGTCAACCTCGATGTGCTTAGTCCGATCATGAAAAACTGGATTAGCGACAATGTGAAGAGCAGCCTGACTATCACAAAACAAACGCATAGGAGCTGAATGAGAGACACCAAGGGAGCGAAGCAGCTCCTTCAACCACAAAAGCTCACAACAAGCGCTTGCCATGACACGATATTCAGCTTCAACAGATGAACTGGAGACTGTGTGTTGTTTCTTAGTCTTCCAAGAAACTAGAGAAGATCCAAGCTGAACAAAGTAACCAGTAACTGAATGACGTGTAAGAGGACACGTCGCATAATCAGAATCACAGAAAGCAGTAAGATCAAGAGTACCACTCGAGGACAAAAATATACCCTGTCCCAGATGACTCTTGAGATACCGAAGAACACGAACTGTAGCATCCCAATGATCAACAGTAGGCTCTTGCATAAACTGAGCAAGAGTATGCACAGCAAAGCAAATCTCAGGACGTGTAATAGTCAAATAAATCAGTCGTCCAATCAAGCAGTGATATCTGTCAGGAGCCTCAAACAAAGGAGCAGAAGATAGAGCAAGCTTAAGATTTTGTTCCATGGGGAACTCACACGGCTTACTTCCAAGCATACCGGCCTCAGTCAGAATATCCAGAGTATACTTCCTGATACGTGATTGCCTTGGATGACTCCTTAGAAACCTCGTATATGACCCACACGATCCCGATCTTTCCTTGTAACTTCAGATTCGATCCTACAATGCTTTCAAAGTGAGAAACTTATTGCGCAAGTAACCTGAAGAACTCGAGTATGAATTATGAACAAACAAACTGATTTGATAAATTGAACAATCAATTTTGATAGTTCAATCAGATTGGCTCTAACGCTAAATCTGATTGATAAACTAGAATGATCTTTAACAATCACTTCTAGAACAATCTCAATCGATTAACACAATCAATCAAATTACGAACAAACAAAGAGAGAGAATTTCGAGATTGATGATGATGATTTCGAACTCCAATTGCCAGCAAACACAAGTTGTTGTTTTTTAGCCCAAGAGATAGATTAAACCAATTTGGGTTTAATCTCTCTCAAGGTGATTTTATTGAATGAAATAACAAGAGTATAAATAGAGAATACAAAAGTTAATCCTTGGAGAGCAAGTAACCCATGTCTTGCTTCCAAAGATATAATAAAATATCTATAACTATATCTATCTAGATTTCCTTAAATAAAATAAATCATGGTTGATTTATTTATTTAAGAAAATATCCTAACAAACTCAAAATATCTAAAAGATAATAAAAACACAGGAGAGAGAATAATCAACCACTAACATCAGCCTATGGTCGAAATCCTCTTAACATAAATAAATAAAAATCGTCCTTAATAAAATAATTAAAGATAGAAATTCAAACTAAAGATAAGATTCCCGTAAGACTTGAACAGCTCTCAGTAAAACCCATTTTTCGGTCCTTTTCTGTTGGATTCTGGATTTGATGTAAACTACAAAGTTGTAGAACTTTTAATTATCTTTCCAACGAGTACTTATCGGACTTGAGATGAATTTTCTAGCCCAAGTTATGACCAGTTTACTGAGCACTGTTTTCCATTTGACGGGTTTCTTACTTTCCGAACTTTTGTGACTTGATTCTCTTCTTTGCTGGCCTTGGACGCCATGAATGGATATTTTGAAGAGATAGTATCAAGTCCTTGAATTTATTCTTGAACTTGAATGCCCGAGACCTTGGAAAAGGTCTTGGTTTTGGTTTCTTAGACACCTTCTTTGCAAGCGTATTCTTCATGGTACTTTGATCGCTATCACTTCCGCTGAGACAGAAACAATCCCTCAGCAGATATGGCTATCTCAATCCTAAGAAAATACTTAAGAAGGCCCAAATCCTTCATATGAAAACAAGAACTCAATTGCCGTTTGAACTTGGCAATGACATCAGAATTATTCCCAACAATAATCAGATCATCAACATACACCAGAACATGAATGCAAATCCCAGAACGAGTGTAAGAAAATAGAGAGTAATCAGCACGAGATTGTGTAAAACCTAACCTGCGCAACGCAGTTGCCAACTTGGCAAACCAATTCCGAGAAGCTTGACGTAGCCCATATAAGGAACGGTTCAGCCTGTAGAACTTGCCAGAAGCACTAGCAAAACCTGGTGGAGGTCTCAAATAAACCTCTTCATGCAAATCACCATGTAGAAAAGCATTGTGAACATCCATCTAATGCAATTCCCAATTCTGAATAGCTGCAACAACAAGAAAAGTCCGAACTGAAACCATCTTGGCTACAGGAGCAAAAGTCTCCTTGTAGTCAATACCAACCTTCTGATTATTACCCAGAACAACCAGTATAGCTTTATATCGCTCAACAACACCATCAAATTTGTACTTAACCCGATAAACCCATTTGCAACCAATGGGCTTCTTGCCAGGAGGAAGATCAGAAAGCGTCCAAGTCCCATTATGCTTTAAAGCGTCAATTTCCGCTTGCATTGCGGCTTTCCACAAAGGATCAGAAGCAGAAGCAGCAAAAGTAGTAACTCTGGAATAGAATGAACAACAGCAATAAAAGCAGTATGTGCAGGAGAAAACCGTGAACAGTTAACATAATCAGCTATAGGATAGGATGTACCTGACAACCATGATGGTTGAGATGAAGAAGACGGTGAAGTTACACAACTGTGCAGTCTGCGCACAATGTTACAGATGTAGCCTCTTAACTTCACAAAAGGAGTCTGATCACGGGTTGAACGACGAGGCATATCTTGAACAACGACAGGAGAGGATTGAACCCACCTCCCCATCAACTATCTGCGTTAGGGCTAATGTGGAGTTGGGATCTGAGTTGACTTGAACAGAATTAGAGGAAGATTGAACCCCACTCCCCCTGAATGAAGTCTGCGTTGGGGCCTTTGTGGAGTTTGGGTCAAGTTCTTGAACAACGACATGAGGAGATTGAACCCCACTCCCCCTGATGTCTGTCTGCGGATAGGAAATAGGGTCATGGATATCATCAAAAACAGATGGATGTGGCTCTGCACTTGATTGTGCAATCGGAGTTAAAAGAGCTTGGAAAGGAAAATGTGTCTTATAAAATGTAATATCAGCATATACAAAATGCTCATTAGTCTCTAAATCATAGACTTTCCAACCTTTTTTACCTTTGGGATAACCCACAAAAATGCATTTCCTAGATCTAGGAGCAAACTTATCAGAATTACGGGGAATAATGGATGCATAACATAAACAACCAAACACACGTAATCGACCATAGGACGGGGGCGCCCATATAAAATTTCGAAGGGCGTTTTGTTTTTAAGAAGAGGAGTCGGAGTTCTGTTGATTAAATAGGCAACAATCAAAATGCAATCGCCCAAAAAATCGAAGGTAAATGAGCATGAAAACGAAGTGCTCGTGCTACATTTAAAATATGCATGTGTTTCCGTTCAGCCCTACCATTTTGTTGGGGCGTCCCAACACAAGATGTTTGAAACTCAATACCATTTTGCTCAAAGAAAGAGCGCATGCAAGTAAATTCAGTTCCGTTATCGCTACGAAAACATTTAACTTGCTTTTGAAATTAACGTATTGTCATGCCACAAAAATTTGAAATTAAAGATGCAACTTCACTTTTATTAACCATAAGATAAATCCAAACTCCTCTGGAAAAATCATCAACTAAAGTCAAGAAATAACGAGCACCAGTTGCAGTAGGAGTCCGATAAGGACCCCATACATCACAATGAACAATATCAAAACAGTTTAAAGAATGCGACTGACTAATAGGAAAACTAGATCTAGTTTGCTTAGCCCTATGACAACTGTCACATGAATCTATGTGACCATTTATTTGAACATTAGGTAACTGCTGAAGTATAGAAAGGGAAGGATGACCAACACGGGAATGCCAAAGGGTTGCAGAATCGGTCTCAATCAGTGAAGCAAGCGCTATTGTAGGTGCCACACGTAGCCAGTAGACTCCATTTCGCTCCTCACCCGCTCCAATCAAGGTCATCGAAGTGCGATCATGTACAAAACACAACTTATCAGTTACGTCACAATACAATTCTGATGCTTCAATAATTGAGAGCATGGAATCGAGTTGCAAGTTAATTGAGGAACAAGCAAAACATCTCTCAAAATTAATCTATCACTGAAACGAACAATTTTGGCACGACAAGCAGTAGTAGACGATCCATTTGGCAACAAAATCGTTGATGTATCAACATTCATCAAATCAGAAAGCAAAGACGGATCACCCGTCATGTGAAACGATGCACCAGTATCCAAAATCCAGTTAGAAAACATACCCGAATTGTTACCGACATTACCAGAATTATTAGATTGTACCATCTGCATTAAATGTTGAAATTGGGCATCGGATAGCCCCGTCCCAACGCAATCAGACGTTGAGTAGTTGCCAAAATTTCCCAAGGACGAGCCAATTGAGGAATGCTCGTTGTTCTGCTGTTGTACCGGGATCGCGACCACTATTCCGCGCCCGCGCTGATTTTCCTGGCATCCAGCAGCGCCTCCAACGACGCTCTTCGCCCGATGCATAGCGATCATGTCCTCCGTCCACCACTCGGGATAGCCGATCAGTTGAAAGTACCGAGAAGTCTCATGTCCCGGGTCGCCACACTGGCCACAAATCGGGCGACGTCTTCCTTCACCACGCCCTTGTCCACTATCACGCTCGGAACCCGCGCTCTCTTGGCGGCGATATGATCCACGTCCCGCCTGCGCAGCAAAGGCCCCACCCTCGGATCTTGTCTCTTTGCTTGAATTTCCCGAGCGTGAACACTCGTCTTGAACAACTAGGGCATAAGCCCGAATCAACTTTGGCAAAGGCTCTTGAGCGAGAATATGAGAGCGAAAAATTGCATACGTATTATCCAAACCCATCAAAAATTGATGGATCTTTTCATCTTCCCGCTCTTAGTCAACGCATCCGCCCATTTGCACTCGCATTTTCCACAAGTACACCGACGAACACTTTGATAATTCGATAACTCGTCCCAATTCTTCTTCAAGGTGCCGAAATAATCAGCAATACTTTTTCCTCCTTGAACACACCGTGCCAAATCAGTATGCAGTTGATGCACCCGCGGTCCGTTGCCTACGGAAAACCGCTGCTTCAAATCTTCCCACAACTCCTAAGCCAATTATCCAGCCAATTAGCATGGAGTTGACGGACCACCAATCGTCCATCAATTCCACGTCGTCCGGCCTCATCATCGTTCCGTCAACGAAGCTGAGTTTTCGCTTTGCCCGAAGTGCATTGCGAATGTAGAGATCCCACTCTTGATAGTTGTCGCCACGAAGAACGACATGACAAATCTTCATCCCGGATGATCCGACCGATGGAGATAATACGGAGAATTCGGTTTAAGGCTGTCTTCCTTGCCCGACATATTCGCACACGGGGAGGAGAGATTTAGGCCGAGAGGGCGGTGAATTTTGCGGAGGTCCGGTGAAGAAACCGGTGATGAGAGGCGGCCAAGAGAGTGGCGGCACAAAATTAGAGTTTGGATCAGAAAATTTCCCGATGCTCTGATACCATAAACAATATTGAAGCGTAAAAGCCTGAATTGTTATTACGTAAAAAGAGTTTATATACAAACTACTGACTATAAACTAGGAAAAAATATTAACAATATATAATTACGAGATTTACGGGATATGCAATATCCGCTAATATATACAATATCCTCTAATAAAAATATGAATAATGATTAAAAAATAATTATACGGAGTATGATAATTTGACATCCCACCGGTCCTTTGGGTGGCAAGAATGGTGTGTAGGTAGGTAGCGTATTTTGCGGGGACACGACCCTAATTTTCAACTAAATTACAAGACTTGGAAAAAATGAGCAAATCATTTTGACTAAAAATACTTATATAAATCGTACACATTAAAAGTCAAAAAGTGCATTAAATGTGAAATAACTTATTTAAGTATGTGGATGCTTATCATACATGGTGAAAACATATATTTATAATGGAGGAGAGAGAGAGGAGATCGAAAATCTATCATCTCATGGCCGGACGATATCTTGCCTTTTCACCCAAGCAAGCGGTATCTTACTCTCCAATTCACGCGGAAAATCTATCTTTAGACTAAAATAGAATCCTCCATTATAACGAATAATTATCATATTTAATTTTATAATAAAATATATATCTTACCATAATTAAAAACATTTTTTAAAAGCATAATAAATAAAAATATTTTTTGACTGATAATAACGAAAATAATAACATAATTAATTTTACCCAGTCACAAATATAAAAGACTAAGCATATATTACATAGATGACATAACTATCATATTTTAGAAATTTGTATTATTGATTTGTGGTGTGTTTTTTTTGGTCCTTGCCACCCTAGTTCAGCGGAGAGCTTTGCTCCATCAAACGCTTACGTCTGGAGTTCGAGTCTCGCGAGGGCCCCTTTATTTTTGGGTGGGATCTGCTCTCCCAATAAGTTCATTTCTCCTCCACTGAGAATCAAACACTCGACCTCAACGAAGGGAAGCGTAGCCCCTCCCACTACGCTACATGCTTGTTGGTTGATTTGTGGCGTGTTTAGTGTGCTAGTGCTATATCGAGGGATTATGAAGATTTTGCACCAATACAAGGCTAGCATACAATAATGTCCACTACACCAGAAATACATGCAAAATATAAAGCATTAAAAATCCATGGTGCTTGCCAGCCAGCTTAGCTCTATTATGATTTATATTTAATTCAACTTAATTTTGAAAATGATAGGTTTTCAAACAAGAGTTATTCACATGACACAAGTACACAACATTTAACTAGCTAAATGAGCGTGGAAAATTCTATCAAGAAACAAAAACTTGTTGATTACTTACCACCCATTCAGATTTGAGGACACGTTCCAAAAAATATCCAATATATTTGATCAAAGCTTCAAGCAAACAATATTGTTGTATAGCAAGTGGATGATTGTGCACGTTCACCGAACCATATTCACCAGAAGTATTTAATAGAATTTTCCACGCTCATTTAGCACGTTCACCGTGCAAATTTGGACGTCTCGTCAACCCGTGAGTCGTGTGACCCCTAAAATCTCGCAGTCACAGAAACATTAATTTATAGTATCAAAGTATTTAATAGTAATAGTACACATCAATGGAAAAGTATAAACAAATAAATTAAGGGAAAATTCATTTGTACTTCCGAGCTAGGTTTTGATTTTTGTTCAAATGATGTCTTCAAAAAAAAAATATTTGGGTTAGTACATCAAACTTTTGAAATTGTACAACTGTTCTTTTTTGTGATTATCCTTTTATATATGGTTGTTATTTTGTAATAATTTTTTTATTTCGATAAGTTAAACTACTACTCCTATATAAATACTCTTGTAAATTATAAATTGTAAAAAATATTTAATTATTATTTTAATTTACGTAAGTAAATAACTCACCATTTATTAGAGGTGTCAAACGGGTCGGTCAAGTTGGGTTCGGGTCGTAACGGGTCACCGGTCAAATCGAGTCGGGTCATTACGGGTCGAGTCGACCTAACAGGTCAAGAAAATTGATTTTTTACAATTATTAAATATATTTTATTTAAAAAATGATATTTAATAATAAATCTATTATTTTTATATATTTTAATAATAAAATATATTATCATTTTCAAAATATATTATATATTCTTAAAATATAACAAATTGGGTCAACCCAACGGTTTTTTCGGGTTTGAACCCAACGGGTTTCAGGTCTATCGGGTTCGGTTTATTTTGGGTTTCGGGTTCAAATTTTCGGCTCTTGACCCTAAATCTTTCGGGCGGTTCGGGTCGATTTTTCGGGTCGGGTGCGCTTTTGACAGCTCTACCATTTATACATTATAAAAATATGAAATAGATGAAGAGATAGTACATTTTTTTTTATCTACTTAAATTCATTATATATGTATATAGTAAGCTGGGCAAATTATTTCAAGAGTTAGGGTACTAACTAAAATAATTATTTTCAGGGCAAATTTTGAAAAAAATCAAACCCTAGGAGTACTAAATGAAATTTCTCATAAATTAAAGAGAGGGCAAATTCTTTCTATATAAACAACTTGTTCCCCATAACAAAATGACATAAGCTATAATAGGTAAGATGGAGAAGAAGAGCAAGGTGTTGGTGGTGGGAGGCACAGGCTACATAGGGAGGAGGTTTGTGGAGGCAAGTTTGAGAGAGGGCCATGAAACTTATGTCTTGCTCAGGCCCGAAGGTGTCAGTCTCGACATCGACAAGCTTCAGATGATGTTAGGGTTCAAGAAGAAGGGGGCGCGCCTTGTCGAGGGCTCGTTTTCTGATCACCGGAGCCTGGTGGAGGCGGTGAAGAAGGTGGATGTGGTGATATGCGCCATGTCGGGTGTGCACTTCAGGAGCCATAACATCTTGTTGCAGCTTAAGCTTGTTGAAGCCATTAAAGAGGCTGGTAAGGTTAAGGTATGGCTGAATAATAAATTAATGCAATATAATGTTTGGTGTGGACTCTATACAGTGTATATAATAAAATTCTCTTGATGATCATGCACACCATTAATATATGTATCTTCTAAATTATTCGATCAGCGGTAAATCATTCAACTTTGTAGTCCTTTACCATATTTTAATTTGTATAGAATAATATTGATTGCTTTTGCCGTACGTTCATACCAAATTTCCATATTATTTTAATTTATTTCTATTTCATTTTGTTCCTTTAATCTCTTCTTGAAAGTTTCCCTTTAATCGATCTATAATTTGATCAAATATGAACTACTTTGTTTGTAGTTACACGATATTTACAAATTCTTTTAGCGTGCTTATAATTTTTAAGTTGTATTGTGGGTCACAAACGCACTATTTTGAACAACTATTTTGTACACTCTCTAGATCATTTTCAGGTATCATTAATTAAGTACATAATGATGTTTTTCTAATATTATGTCCATATGATTAAATTACTAATATATGATACTTTTAAGTTGCTTTTTTCAGAATACACTATATAGTACACTACTTGTTAAATGGTCCACTTTGAATTCTTCCTTTTTCACTTGTGCCTTTTGATGTTCTTCTTCCTTAACAAAACATATCATTTCTTTAAACTTTTGTATAACTATTAATTACAAAATAAAATGTATTTTATGGTTGATTTTGATGTTCCTTGTAGAGATTCTTGCCCTCAGAATTTGGGATGGACCCAGCAAGAATGGGAGATGCATTAGAGCCAGGCAGAGTTACATTTGATGAGAAAATGGAGGTCAGAAAAGCCATTGAAGCAGCCAAGATTCCCTTCACTTATGTTTCTGCGAACTGTTTCGCTGGATACTTCGTCCCTAACCTCTCGCAACTCGGTAATCTTCTACCTCCCAAGGACCAAGTTCTCCTCTATGGAGATGGAAACGTCAAAGGTACGTTGCATATATAATTTAACGTACAAGGTATGTTTTCAACTAAAAGTGATTCAATTGGTGAAGAGTAAAGTGAAGAAGAGTTTTGTTGGAATATAGAAATATATATATGTAGATTAATAATTATGATTACATTATGATATTACATACATAAATATATATACACACATCAATACATCATTCATTCAAGTATGATTTGTCAAGCCTACTTAATTAATATAAACAATTAGAGATCAAATAACTAGTCTAAATGTGTATTTGGTTTAGGAGATTTTCAAAAGTATTGACAATTAGGTTGGTCTGAAGTCTGAACAGGATGTTTGCTGCTGTTGTGGTTTAGGTGAATTTAATTAGGTGTTGTTTAGAGTGTTCTGGGTAGTTAACTGTATCGATCTGTCGGTTACTTTGAATCATGACTTGGACCGATAAATATTTATTTTCATATAAAATGGAATTTGTAGATGAAAAATCATGGCCAAGTGGCCAACACCGACACAAAAAAGAAGAAGTTTTTGCCAATGAGCTCTTGGTCTAGTGATAATTGGTATTAGGTCGTTTAAGTATTTGTCTAGAGGTCTCAAGTTCGAGACTCTCTGACGGTGTGTATGCAACAGAGAGGCTTGGGAAGAGCAACATCCTTTACGTGATCCAACCGATCTCCGGTCCAGACGTAGGCATAAAAAAATGAAAGTGTCGAACCGGGCGAGGCCTAGCCCATCAAAAAAAAAGTTTCTTTTCATATTTATTTTCGATTTTGAATTATCTTGAATCTTTCTTTTTCTTCTTTTCCAATTTTAATTAGAATGAGTCCATTGTCTATGTTGAGAATACTCTTCCCACATTAAGATTATGTTTTTGGGTACCAAAAACTTCTTGTAATTTTTCGACTAGTTATACAAACTCGTATAAACACCGTTTGTTTTACATAAAAGAAATACTAACTAGTTGTAAAACTAGTTGCTCTTTTTTTTTTTAAAAAAAAAACTAGTTTTTAAAGCTTTTGAAAAAAAAATTACTAATTTTTGAATAAAAATATTTATTATTTCCTAAATAAGAATAACTCTACTATAAAGTGAAATTTAAAATTATGACTTACTATAATAAACTAGTTGCACATTATCAAATAATGTTTATATTTTTTTGAAACTCCAATTACTTTTACAGTTAGTTTCGCAATTCCAACTAGTTTTTTTTTATGACTTAACAAACATAACCTAAAAGTTAGGATTAAAACAACCTACTATATAAACTCTTGGGTTATTTTTTCTATCGCCAATTTGATTTTATAGTGAAACCTCATAGGGTTGTGTATTAGACTTACATACACATGAACCTCGGTTTATGGCTACGAACTTTCACATGATATTAGATGTCACAGTCTGATCCTTAATTCGTTCCTGACTTCTTTGGACTTGGGTTTAGCGGTTAATACTACCCCACCCCCCCTCCCCGGGTCGCATGTCGTTGTTTGGGTTCAGTTGGTTGGTTATAAAGAGATTGAGATGTCACAACCCTTTGTCAATACTAGCTATAAAGAGATTGAGATGCTAGCCATACTTGTCCATGTGTCAACTAGACTAGGCATATTACACTTGTGGGGTATGCTGAAAGTACTATTCCCACATTAAAAGTTGAGATTAAAACAAACATATATAATATATAAGTCAATTAATTACTCCTCTTACCGCTAATTGATTTTAAGATGACATCCCATTAAACTCAACTTGTGTATTAAGCTTACATACTTACTACCCTCAATTTATGGCCTATCACGTGATGTATGTATGTATTATATTATTGTACTTGTTGAAATTAGTTTACTTTATTAGGTTGTCTAGCTTTTTCAAATTATACCTTTTAAATTTCAAATTAGTTGAATTCTGGGGGGTTAATTACTCTTATCGGCCATCACATCAGGTTGACTTCAATCCCCACCTCTATTAACAAGTTAACATCAATCATAATAAATGTAGCTTGCATATCATGTTTAATTCTAAGTTGTTACTTTCTTTAACACGTTTATCAAACTAATCAAGGGATATATTTTCTTTGCCTTGTAAATGTACATGCAGTTGCTTTCATGGACGAAGACGACATTGCAACTTACACAATGAAGACAATCAATGACCCAAGAACTCTGAATAAAACCATCTACATTAGGCCTCCCGGCAACGTATTGTCGCAACGAGAAATCATAGAGATCTGGGAGAAGCTTTCTGGCAAACAGATCAACAAGAAGAGCATCTCTGGTCAAGAGTTCCTCTCCATGATGAATGGTACGGCTATAAATGAATGTCACTAAAATTATCCTTCGGAATTGTTACATTACATTTTAAATTTAGATGATATGAATGAATTAGATGAAGAGAATAGTGAGGAGCTAGAAAAAATATTAAATAAGGAAAATGAGCAATCAAGATTAAAAGTGAGAGATGTAAAAAATTAGTGGTAAAATGGTAAAAATCGTGTTTGATTTTTTTTTTTTTTTTTTGTCAAGTTGATTTGGTATTTAGATGTTCACCAAGTATGTGAATCTAGAGCAAAATATAGTTTTCTTTAATTATTAACAATTTTGTTACTCCATGTCATTTTCACTTTTAATTCAACTCTTTATTTTCTTAATCTCTTGTAACTCCACGTTATTCACCCCATTTTTCAAGGAAGGAATATCCCTTATTTGAATTAGGTTTACGTACGTATTGAGCGATTCTAAATTTACCCGCCAATAGTTATTGATCGCCTGAATTATAGCTTGAGAATTTTGCATCTCTTAATCGTGTTGTGTAACTTAGGTGCGGATTTTCCAACTCAAGTAGGGATTGGACATTTCTACCATGTCTACTACGACGGGTGCCTGACCAACTTTGAGTTGGGGGAAGATGAAGAAGCATCAAAACTGTACCCAGAAGTCGAGTACAAGCGAATGGATGCATACTTGAAGCTCTACCTTCTTGATTAAGAGTTTGATAATTCGTATTCCGATCTGGGTTTGATCACATACCTATATGTGTTGTTGAAGCAACAATATAAACATCCTTGAATAAAACTGGCCTTTCAATTCTCATACTCTCATGACAAAGCCTTTCAAGACTTACCCCATCATTCAACATTTGTAGTCCCGGCCTTTTTAGTCGCTCATAATCTCCTACAAGTTTGTCATTTGGTCTTAAAAAAATGATTTCCACAGAAATGTGAGGCATTGCACTTTGTATCACGATCGAAGAGAATGAAGAGTTACTCTAATACATAATATATTTACTATTTCAACCAAAAAACATTAGATTTACTATTTCCCTAATAATATAAAAAATATGAACCACTAGATCATACATTGACAACTCCGATTTCATAAACTCTACGGATCACGTTCCGAAGCATAGTTTAGAGGAGCTACAAGGTGCCTTTAAGGTTAACAAATTTAAATCTCTCATTTAACTTGTGAGCATATGTTAAAAAACATAACGACTCAGAACCAATTATTTGTGGGTTTGAATGTCAAGTTTATGTGGGTTTGATTCGTTTGAATGTCATTTTTTGTGGGTATTCGAAGGTTAGGACCCTTTATTCATACATCATAGAACATTACTTTGGTAGTTTGGTTGGCAATTAGAATAAAGCAAATGTTTGATTAGCATTGACATTCAAACTGCAAAGCAAAGCATCCGAACAAGAACTATTTATTAGCATATTATTATATTATTTGTAGAGCAATTAGCATTATAGCTTTATAATTGCCTAGGTTTTCAGATTAAACTTGTAATGTAATATTTGTTTGTGCGTTTGTAAATTAGGCTCTGTCTCGCAAGAGCTTGTTAATGGGCCAAATGGCCCAATATCTGGCACACCTGAGCAAGTCCAATCTTTCAAGCTATCACTTATCAAAACGATGTCGTCCGGTGCTAGTTTAAGAGAAGGGCAATATCTTTCAAGCTATCACTTATCAAAACGATGTTGTTGGGTTGATTCGAGAAGCTTCTAGGGTTTCTACTCGAGAGTGTTTTTTGAGCTCCCTTCTCAATCCAAACTTAGGAGAGGTCGAGAGTGCACCTTGGAGACCTTCGTGCTCGGTTGATTCGTTTGATTTGTGCACATTTCAACTTGGATCTCTTCCGATTACTTGCGTTGCTTTCTGTTCTCTTTGCCCTTCTTGGTTCCCTTGTGATCCCTAACATTCTAATTGAGGCTTCCATCTAATTCAATAAAATCATTGTTTTTATTTCAGTGCTTCTTTCTATTTTGCTATTCTCTCTTAATTGCTTCCGCTTTTCAATATTGTAACCCTAATTTGTAGCCCAAGAATCATACTTGTATTTACATTGATCAAATAAGAATGGAGATTCACAAGGGGACTTTTTCCATATTCTTAAATATTGATCGAATAAGAATGGGGATCCCCAATGGGAATCATACTTGTATCACGAGTTTAACCTAACCCTACTCTTTCACTTTCGGTTGCTGCCCACCCCTGTGCCGCCTTCCCTAGGCGTCTCTCAAATCTCTCTCAAAGAAACCTTAATCGTCGTTTGTCATGGCTAGCGACGAAGAAACCACACCGAACTCAACCCTGTTGCTCAAGGATCTTGCCATCACCCTAGCATCTGGGTCGCAAACTCCTACCGAGACATCAAAGTCCCACTTGGCTCTCTGGTTGTCTCTAACATTAAGTTGCTAAATTCATGGAGCTTAGCAACTATATAAGTTCTATTACTTCCTCCGTATAAGTCTAGTTGTGTTTTTAGATTTTATTGATTGTTTAATTCTACTTGTCTTTGTAGGTACTTAATTCAAAAAAAAATCAATTTTACCATCAAACAATCCACTCATTTAATTACATACACCCATTTCAAGAAGTAGTAGTATGATATAATAGGGATAAGTTAGTAAAATTAGGACTTGTCTTAATATTTAATATGTGTAAAATGCTAGAAAGACAATTAACTTATACGGAGGGAGTATGATTTATATTTAATTCTAATCATTACAGTTAATCAATAATTTTGAGCTTGTAGGTTTTTTTTTTGGTCGAAAGCAATAGTTATTGACATGAAAAAAGTACACAACATTTAAGTTGCTAAATTAGATTGAAAAGTCTATTAAAAGAGAAAAACTTGTTAATTAATTAGCAATTCAGAATTGAGGACATTGCCAAAAATATCTAAATAATTCGATCTAAGCCTCTAGTAAACAATTTTTCTACCAAACAAAAGTGTGATTGTGCCCTTTCACCGAACCAGATTCACCTAAAGAGGGTAGCAAATTAAGACGTCTCGTCAAACCAATGGTAGCAATATAATTTGGACGTTTCGTCAAACCGTGACCCCAAAAATCTGACAAAATTATTAATATATACTAAAATATTCAATAGTAGTAGACTAACACACATCAAAGGATAAGTATAGAGAGACCAAATTCTTTCTATATATACAATTTTTTTCCTCGGAACAAAATAACATAACCTAAGAGGCTAAGATGGAGAAGAAGAGCAAAGTGTTAGTGGTGGGAGGAACCGGCTACATAGGGAGGAGGCTTGTGGAGGCAAGTTTGAGAGAGGGCCATGAAACTTATGTCTTGCTCAGGCCCGAAGGAGTCGGTCTCGACATCGACAAGCTTCAGATGATGTTAGGGTTCAAGAAGAAGGGGGCCCACCTCGTCGAGGGATCGTTTTCTGATCATCGGAGCCTGGTGGAGGCGGTGAAGAAGGTGGATGTGGTGATAAGCGCCATGTCGGGCGTGTACTTCAGGAGTCATAACTTGTTGTTGCAACTTAAGCTTGTTGAAGCCATTAAAGAGGCTGGTAATGTTAAGGTACGTAGGCGATTAATTATACATGATGTTTAGAGATTCTTTAAAGCATACTCAAATACTTCCTCTGTTCAGAAATATATGTCGTTTTAGGATTTGTCTTAAATATTAAAAAAGTCATGTGATTTGACTTAAATATGTTCTTCGTAGAGATTCTTACCCTCAGAATTTGGGATTGACCCAGCGAGAATGGGAGATGCATTGGCGCCAGGCAGAAGTACATTTGATGAGAAGATGGAGGTTAGAAAAGCCATTGAAACAGCCAATATTCCCTTCACTTATGTTTCTGCAAATTGTTTTGCTGGATACTTCGTCCCTAGTCTCTCGCAACTCGGTAATCTTCTACCTCCCAAGGAGGAAGTTACCTTCTATGGAGATGGAAATGTCAAAGGTACATTCTATACTTTGATCGATGTATGACTTGAATACTACTTGGAGATCGACTGACCTTAGAGCATTCAAAGTAAATGAGAACTGTCTTTTAACAATTCTGAGATTGAACATTAGAACACCAAAGGTAATGTGTTTGATTTATTGGTTAATGTTAATTAGTAGCATTTTTGCACACTTTTTAAGAAGACTACAAAAATGTTATTATGTTTTATTTATTTATTTATTACTTTAAGTTTTATTTTCTTTAAAGTCACAACTAATAAACTATTAATAATCATAAAAATGTGTAAAGTAAATACTAAAATAATTAAAATGATAATTATCTTGAGAGAGAGATAAAGGATACAAAGAGAAGATTTTGGGTCTGTTGTTTGTGGCCCATCCCAAAATATTTAAAAAAATAATGAAAAATTACTTTGTTATAAAGTTAAATCCAACATATTTGGTGATGTTAAATCCAACATATTTGGTGGATGGAAAGTCTTACCCAAACAACAACAACAACAACAACAACATAAATTTGTACACAGAAATGAAAACTAAAATGAAGAAGAAATTTATCTTGTTGTTGAAGTGTAAACCTATAAAGTAGGATTTAAGTTTCAATGTTGTCTTCCTTACCCAACAACAACACGAGCTGTTTGTGATGTTGTGTTTTAGGGTATACTTTGTTTATTCGGTTACTTCCTTGTTTTTAGCACTAATAAGAGTCATTAAGCAACTTAACTCGCTAGCCATTCCTGACTTAATTGCTTCAGCCCAACATTTGTGCCCCTTTCATTTCATCCTACATCCATTACTATTATGTTCAGTGTTCTAGCGGTATTTATGTTCAGTGTTCGACACCAGATTAATAAAGTTTAGCAGATGGAAAATCTTGGCCAACATGATGTTGGCTAAGATTAACAATAACATTGATCCTAGTGAGGTTCCACTACAGCGGAATCTAGAGGGTCAAGATAGGGGTAGCCTGTCCAAGGAAAAGGGGTACGCCTGATAGTCTGAATAAAACTGAAATTCAGCTATGTGACAATAATAATTGAATTTAGTTAGAATACACCAAAATTGATATAGAAATTAAATCCATCTCAAAGAGTATAAAAACTAATGAGGATGCACCCCAATTGGCCAACATCAACAACAAGAAAAATAATTATTTTCAGATTTATACTCCATTTTGAACTATCTTGAATCTTTTTATTTTCTTCTTTGCCAATTTCAACTAGAATGAGTCGATTGTCTCAGCTTAGGGTCAATTCAAGTGCTGTATTATTGCATTGAAATGGGCTTACTTTATTAGGTTATCCACACTTGAAAACTTTTCGAGTTTCAAATTAGTTGAATTCCAACAAGATGGGGTTACTCTTATCGGTCATCACCAAATCGAGTTGGCTTTAATTGCCACCTCTATTATTAGTCGATATCTAATTAGAAGTCTTACACATTTATCAAACTCAAGTAGTCAAGTGTTGTCATTAATATATTCTTTGTACTTGTATATGCAGTGACTTTTGTAGATGAAGACGACATTGCAACTTACACAGTGAAGACAATCGATGACCCAAGAACTCTGAATAAAACCATCTACATTAGGCCTCCCGAAAATGTGTTGACGCATCGAGAAATCACAGAGATTTGGGAGAAGCTTTCAGGAATAACGCTCAACAAGAAGAGCATCTCCGGTGAAGAGTTCCTCTCCTTGATTAACGGTATGGCTACAAATGAATGTCACTATATGTAACACCTGGTCTGAACGTAGATCGACTCTGTTTAATTGAACCTGACTAAACACCAAAAGTAAAGGGTTATTGATGAGAATTTTGCATCACTTAGCTTGTGTGTGTAATTTGTGTAGGTGCCGAATTTCCGATACAAGTAGCGATGGGACATTTCTACCATATCTTCTATGACGGGTGCATGGCCAACTTTGAGTTGGGAGAAGACGAAGAAACATCAAAACTGTACCCGGAAGTCGAGTACAAGCGAATGGATGAATACTTGAAGCTCTACCTTCTAGATTAAGAGTTTGATCATTTGAATCCCGATCTGTGTTGGATGATGTACTTTTTTATATGTTGTTGAAACATCAATATAAACATGCTTGAATAAACTGGCCTTTCAGGACTCTTTACAATATAAGAAAGGCTTTCTAAGTTCTAAGAAATACCTATGTTTCAATATTTGAAAAAGCACTTTATATGTTACCTCCATTGTCAATTGACTCAATTAGTTGAAAGCAAATGTTTGATTAGCATTGACATTCAAACTGTGCTAGGCAAGGCATCCGAACAAGAACTATTCAACAGTCATATAATCCAAATATCAAATCATTATGCAAGCACAGACATTACAACATTATGAAGCTAGACTACAAATTCAAAAAGGGTGTTATAAAGGCATTAAAAAAAAACACTAGTATCCATGCAGAACAAAACTGTTACCGTTATTGCATAGGGCACCAAATGTTTCTGGCTTGTAAAGACATCGCCACAGATACATATCAAAGCACATTGCTTGAATGGCAAAAACTTGATCAAAATGGTCTTCTTGGAAGTATTTTATGACATAATTTTAAACCATTAGAGAGGAAGGAAAAATTATACCAGAATCCAGGCACAGTGTCAAATTTTAACCAATAAGCAGCTTGTTCTCTTCCAGGAAGGAATAAGTAGGAACCTCAAGATTGAATGGAGCAGGCCCCTTACGAATTCTACCAGAGATATCATAGTGAGAACCATGGCAAGGGCAAAACCAACCACCGAAATCCCCAGCATTTGGCAGAGGAATGCAACCCAAGTGAGTGCAGACACCAATTACAACAAGCCATTCAGGATTCTTCACTCTTTCAACATCTTGCTGTGGGTCCCGCAGAGACCCGAGATCAACGGTGTTTGCTAGCTTGATATCGTCATCAGTACGGCGTCTGATGAAGACAGGCTTGCCACGCCACTTGACAGTGACAGTGGTTCCGGGCTCAATGCTGGAAAGGTCAACTTCAATGGAAGCAAGCGCCAACACGTCTTTACTGGCTGACATACTCAGAACAAACTTGAGGATGAGAAGACGAATAAGGGATGCATAAACAAATCTTCCACCAGTCAAAACAAAGTAAGCGAATGCCCGCTTGCTTGGATCTCCTGGAGGGTAACGCTCGTGGTTGTATTCATCATAGACAATTTTAGAGCTCGGATTTTTTATGGCAGCTACGGTTGCTGAAATATCAGGAATTAGCCCATTCTCATCCTTGTGAATGAGAGACTCAGAAGCAAAACCTAATAAAGAAATCAATATTAGATGTTAAATTAACAAAACAGCAAAAAACTGTACATAAAAGCATGGGGAAAGGCATATCTGCATCATGTTTATATAAGGCTATCAAAATACAATAAGTAAGCAATGCGCAGAAAGCTGGTTAAAGAAGTTTATTTCACAGGGTGAAACAGACTTAGTGTACGATAATATATTGAATGGAAGGAAAAAGAACAAGGGATGCTTCAAGAAACTGACATGGTTTAACCAAGAGATATCAATAGGCGAATATAATACTTTAAGTAAAAGTTTGGCGAGATTATAAACTCAGCACCCCTGGACCAACCCCAAAAAGAAAAGAAAAGTAAGGTAATATCCAGTGCAAAATTCAACTCTACAATGGAAGTGGAAGTGAACATTGGCATACAACAACAGAATGCCACCATCAAAATCAAATTCTTAAGGACTAAGGTACTTCTATAGTTATCAAAAAAAAAGGTACTTCTATAAACTTTATTACTACCGACTAGAATTATACTCCTTCGGTCCTATCCCTCATTAAAAATCATTCAAACAAATGTCACAAAGGAAAATCTATTCGAGATTAATGCAATCTCCAACCCAAGCCCAAAGAAGAGTATAAATATGAAGAAAGGACATATTTGACCAGATTGCGTTGTTAACTTGATAGATGTTAGCGATATCATTGTAATTGGGCACATCATGACAGATCAAATACGCATTTGCCAAGCATCAATAACCAATCTTTCTCTTTAAATCATACAATTCGCTGTTCGCAGCACAAACACATCAACGAAGGTCTAACACAAGTTTCACAATCAAAACAAACATTTTCATATAGACGAATCCCCACATAATGCTCAGCAAAAAAATTCATGAAAAAAAAACTAATTGCAATAACCCTAGTACAAACTGCAGCCGAAATTGAACAAATTGAATAAGGAAATGAACCTACGGCAGGAAACCCTAAATCTATCGGTGAAAACAAGTATAGATCGAAGAAAAGAAGCCCTAACCTCGGTGATGCGTATGAAATTGGAAACCGAAGGAGGGATGATGGATGGATCCAGACACGGAGTCGTTAGTGCTGCAATCGGCACCAGCCCCCGGAAAGGGAGCTTTGTAGATGGCGGCGGCGGAAGTTTGCGCCGATCTCCAAGAAGACGGCGACGAGGAGAGAGAATAGATCCTTTTGGCGGCGATTCGAAGCATCGTTTCGGCGGAGTCTCTGGTTTCGCCTTCGTGGGGGCCGGAGAGAAGCTCGACGGTGGCAGAGGAAACAAACCGAATTCAGGGAGATCAATACAAAGGGAAATTATTATAGAGCCCCTTCCTGCATGAATTTTTAAATTTTGTAAATTACATTTATAATTTTTGAATTTTTTTGTGAGAAATAGAAACATATTTTGGTTTTTTGAGCCCATTAAAATTTATAAATTTTTTAAAATAAAAAAATAGAGTAAATTTATAAGGTAAACTTAAATTATCAATGCATATAATTGTTTAAGGACATCATGAAATTCAGTCATTTAAGATGTAACTGTTTATATTTTTGACAAAAACAAACAAAAACTATATTTTTACTGTTTTTAAAAACTAAAATTACTATTTTATCTTTTTTTTTAATTTTAGTCATCTATTCGTTAAATTTAAAGACACTTATTTATTTTTAATATATAGGATAAGAATCATTTGCAATTTTGCATCAAAACCACCCTCATAATTTACTACTATAATAATTACAATATTATACTATTTCACGAAGTGGGTCGAGCCAGACGCGATGGCAAAGATCACGGGAACAAAGGTTTGCAACTTCCTATGGAAAAACCTCGTGTGTCGCTTTGGGGTCCCCATGACCATCATGACTGACCATGGCCCCCAATTCGACTGCGAGGAAGCTCGGACCTTTTGCTCCGAGCTCGACGTAACCCTCAAATTCTCCTCCGTGACCCACCCCCAGTCCAACGACCAGGTGGAAAATGTCAACGCCCGCATCCTATCCGATCTGAAGAAGCGACTGGGCATTGCGCAAGGCCGCTCGACAGAACTTCTCTCGCTCGTCCTATGGACATAGCGGACCACCGCGCGTCGCGCTACGGGAGAAACACCCTTTGCTCTGACCTACGGGGCAGACGCGTTGGTCCCCGTAGAAACCTTAGGCCCTTCAGCAAGAGTCTTTGACTTCGACGAAAAAGAGAACGAGGCCAACCTCAAGATAGAGTTGTTGTTCAGGGACGAACTTCGCGAGACCGCGGCCCTGCGCTCTAAAGAATACAAACGACATGTGGCGGTGTATCACGACAAGAAGGTTAGGCCCTCGGTTTTGGTCACAGGTTGCCTCGTTTTGAGGCGTACCGAAGGTGGCAAATTGGATCCAAACTGGGAGGGACCGTACCTCCTCGGAGAGGAAGTCGCGCCCGGGGCTTTCAAACTCAAAGATAGTGAGGGAGCACTCTAAGCAAAACATGGAATATCGCTCGGCTCAAAAGATATTACATGTAAACTCTCTGAACTCTCGACGTTTTCAAAAATTTTGTGAATAAAGGGTTATGCAATGTTTTCCAAATATTGTCTCAAACATGAAAAACCTCGTTGCACGGCCACGGCCTGCGTAAGTCCACCCCTCGCTTCCCGCTTGGGGTTGGAGATTCTCGGTTTTAAGTGTTCAATTCCACTCCTCGCTTCCCGCTTGGGGTCGGAGATTCTCGGTTTTAAGTGTTCAATTCCACTCCTCACTTCCCGCTTGGGGTCGGAGATTCTCGGTTTTAAGTGTTCAATTCCACCCCTCGCTTCCCGCTTGGGGTCGGAGATTCTCGGTTTTAAGTGTTCAATTTCACCCCTCGCTTCCCGCTTGGGGTCGGAGATTCTCGGTTTTAAGTGTTCAATTCCACCCCTCGCTTCCCGCTTGGGTCGGAGATTCTCGGTTTTAAGTGTTCAATTCCACCCCTCGCTTCCCGCTTCCCGCTTGGGGTCGGAGATTCTCGGTTTTAAGTGTTCAATTCCACCCCTCGCTTCCCACTTGGGTCGGAGATTCTCGGTTTTAAGGGTTCAATTCCACCCCTCGCTTCCCACTTGGGGTTGGAGATTCTCGATTTTAAGTGTTCAATTCCACCCCTCGCTTGCCGCTTGGGGTTGGAGATTCCCGGTTTTAAGTGTTCAATTCCACCCCTCGCTTCCCGCTTGGGGTTGGAGATTCTCGGTTTTAAGAGCTTAAATCCACCCCTTGCTTCCCGCTTGGGGTTGGAGATTCTCGGTTTTAAGAGCTTAAATCCACCATCGCTTCTCGCTTGGGGTTGGAGATTCTTGGTTTTAAATGTTTAAGTCCACACCTCGCCTCCCGCTTGGGGTTGGAGATTCTCGGTTTTAAGAGTTTAAGTCCACCCCTCGCTTCCCGCTTGGGGTTGGTGTGACACCCCTATACCCTATGACGTATATTTTGTAAAAACTTATTTCTTATATAAACATATAGCTCACATATATCAACTATCCACGTAAGCACATAGCGGAAATTAACAACCATAAAAGGTTGCACACACACAAACATCTATGTCGTTACTTCTCATATTAAAACATCTATTAATCTAACTTCTATTACAACCCATATGTCTATTATGCAAAATGAGGAGGAGAAGGTTGCATTGAGCTTTAGCCGACCGACCTGTATGAATGTGACCTCTAAACGGACACACATCAATAAGAACTAGCTGAACCTGAAAAATTGTTTTGCGATTTACGTGAGTCGCATACTCAGTGAATATAAACCATCATCAATTATTTCACACAGAGTCAAAGAATCAGTTCATGTACATATACATACATATTATTTATATCATATATGAATTTACTATGCAAATGCAAATGATGATGTTTTCGATTCTTTATTTTGTGAACTATTCAAGCCTGAATCTGCCTCGGGTTTACTGTATATGGACTCTTATGGTCCCCTTTAAGAAAGAAATCCGAAGATCTCCTCATTATGACTTTTATGGTCGCTTTAAGAAAGAAATCCGAAGATTTCCTCATTGACCCGTAGGTCCTGTATGATCCGAAGATCCTGTATGCTTTAAGAAAGAAATCTGAAGATTTCCTCATTACAGTTCAGGGCAAGACAGTCACATGTCCTTTAAATCTCATGCAATATGCTATGTAATCAAGTGCATATATCATATGCTATCTGTTAACATACTTTCTGTGCAAACAACTCTGGATATTTCAGAGTTATCACATCTATCCATATAATCCATATAACACATATATCCATATAGCTCATATAGCACATATATTCATATACCTCATATACCACATATAGCGCATATATCCATATATTCATGTTTCACATATAGCACATAGGGTTGAATCTCCGGTCTATACTCACATATATCCATATAGCATATATATCATATAGCGCATATATTCATATATTCATATTTCACATTATAGCACATAGGGTTGAATCTCCGGTCTATACTCACCTGTTTAAAGCAGATACTATATTTCTCCCCCTTGACTCTGACCACGGTCTATTACTTGGGCTCTTATATGTAACCCAATGCAAATTAGACTATTTACTCTTATAAACTCTAACCCCAAATGTAATGAAATGCCAGAATGCATTGTAACTTCTTGTGCATCTTTCCAAATCCTTTAAAACTTGACAATAATAAACTATATATATAGAAGAACATTTTTCTAGTTCAAAACCTTTCTGAAAAACTTGATCAAAGGGCTCCCTAATATCATTACAAAGAGAAACCCTAAAAATACTCTGAAATCTTTTATCGAATATAAATCCGATATCGAAAATACCCTCTGAGAACTATAAATCGATTGAAATCTGAATCAAAACCAACTGTAGATCTAGATCTGGAAAAATTAGGAAAAATCCAAATAATTCATTTACTAATTAAAAACTTACCAAATCAAACTTGTACGTCTAGATTAAAACCCGATAGAAGAGATCTTGTACCAAAACCAATATCAAAACAACAAAACCTTAAAATTGTCTTCCTCTGCTCTCGAACTCTCTTCTCTGAATCCTCTCTATTTTTCTTTTAACCTTTGATACTTCATGGAGAAGAGTTACAAAGCAATTATATAAGCCTCGGCAAAGTCGGATAACTTTTAGCCCAAATCTCACTTTTCACCCTGAAATTTCATTTACTACAAACTTTACCCTGAAATAATTAATAATTAATTTTTTCTTAAAAACTTTTTAAAATATAATAAACTTAAATAGAAAATAAATATTACTTTTAAAAACTCACTATATGTCATGCCAATATGCTATGCATATGCTACTAATCTTATATTAATGCAGAATGACGTATGCACTTTGGTCGGGGATGTTACAGTTGGAGACAACCAAAACAATCATGCACGATCCGAGCAAGGCTCGTGATCGCGGCATATAATCTATCATGCGCGATCCGAGCGAGGCTCGTGATCGCGGCATATAATCTATCATGTGCGATCCGAACGAGGCTCGTGATCGCGGCATATAATCTACCATGCGCGATCCGAGCGAGGCTCGTGATCGCGGCAGAACGAACGCCCGATGTGGCTAGAGCAGACCACAAGTCTTGCGGCGCTCGAACCATGGGATTGGATCGGGATATGATGAACCCCTAGAAAACACGCAACACAACCACAAGCAATAGAAGGAAAGAAAATTGCATAAAATAGGGCCGCGAGGACCAGAGTATCGTAATTATAGACCCCAGCGGGTCCACCAAATACTTAAAAAAAAAAAAAAAAAAAACTACAAAGACAAGCACCCTTCACTCCTTCTGTGTCTCGGTAGCGGGATCCATGGGGACTTGGCGAATGGGAGAGGCAATGACCACTGCAGGGTCGGGGGTGGGCGTATCTGTCGCGGGGTTGGCGCTGCCGAGCGCGGGTTCTGCGACAGGCACCTCGATACTCTCATTCGGCGCATCCCCTCCCTTGTTGTCGAGGAAGAACTCGCATTTTCCCTCGGGCTCTTCCCCGGTTTCCTCACCCATGGTCAACAAATAGTTGGGGATAAAGAAGGCGATGTGAGGGTCAATGTGTCCATACTTCGCAACCGCCTGCTTTACCCCCACACGGATGGCCTGCCGGTACATCTTGTCAATGTTGTTCAACAGCTGTTCTTTGTACTCGACAAACGACACTTACTTAGGGCTCGCAGTCTCCACCTCCTCATTTAGCTCATTAACGCGTTGCTGGAGGCTGTTGATCTCCTCCTCGGCCTTTCGGAGCTCCGACTCTTTCTCCCTAAAAAACTTGTGCTCCGCAGAGAGTTTGCTTCGGAGCTCCTCAACCTCGCCCTGTAAGCCCCCAGCAAGGGCCTTTGCCTTGCTCTCACCCTCCCTCGCCTTCGCCTCCCCGTCCTTCGCCCTTGCCGTCGCTTTTGCCTCGCCTCTCGCCGCAACCTCCGCGGCCTTAACCCGCTTCCCGGCCTCGGCGAGGTCTCTTTCCTACTTCGCACAGTCCTCTGTGCTGACCTTGAGCGTCGCCTCCATCTTGTCCATTCTCTTCCGGAGGAGGGCGAGGCGGCTGCAGTTATAATTCTCGAAGAAGGTGTGCTGAAAAGTCAAAAAGTATGTTAGAAAAAAGTATGAAACTTAAGAGCGAGACATACAGGCGCAAGACATACCATCGCCGAGTAGCGGAGGGCCTCGTCGTGGAGGGCCTCCTCAGAGAGGTTGTTCACCCACGCAACCTCCTCTTTCCAGTCATCCCGGTTCCAGTTCTTGAACACGCCCCGGGACGGCCCGATGCAGTGGAATTTCGCGGGGGAAGGACCCTTGGCGTTGAGGGCCCGCCCCTCGAAGTTAAGGTTGGGGATGACCTCCTTCCCCGAGGGTCTATGTTGGCTGTCCCGCTTGTGTTTCTTCTTTTTCTCTCTGTGGGGGAACTCTGCATCCTTTCTCTTTGACCCGGCCCCGTTGCCGGATCCTCGGGGAGTACGGTGTGGGAGGACGTTCTAGTAGCATCTCCCTTGGGTGGCCCCCCCTCAGTAATCTTAACCCTTGCGACCTTCGCATGGGTTGTCTCCTTCGGCAGCGAGGTTGGCGGACTCGCTGGGAGAGCCGACGCCTTTACCGTAGGGCCTTTCGGGGCCCGAGAACTCTTTGCGGTCGAGGCCGCAGGTTTCTTTCCTTGCACTCTCGAGGCTAGAGCGTTGAAGAGATCCAGTGTAAAAAATATAAACAAAAAGAGCAAGTCAGATAAAAAGAATAGGGGGAGATCATCACTAACTAAGCGAGGTCCAGGCTGCTATGCGTAGCCTAAGACAAAAGCAGAATAACAGGCAACTCAAGAGTTAGGAAAAGATGAGGTACCCTCTTCGCCCTCGCGGGGTGGAGGGTAAGGCTCAGACCGGCACGCTCAAGCCTGCCCTGTGCCAGGTACTCCCACTACGGTGCCTGGCGCACTGCTGCGAACCGAGCCTTAAGCTCAGCGACGTTCGGCGTGCCCTTGGGCCGGATGAAGTTGTTCGCAGCCGTGGAGAAATTGAGATACCTCCTAGTGGGATCCCGGACCAAAAACCATTTATCCTTCCACTGACCGACATTCGACGGGGTAGTGGTGATCTTTAGCCCGGGCAAACTCAGGTTGACAAGATAGGAATCGTGTTCTCGCCTCGCCATGAATAGGCTTTACATGACGTCCAGGTCCGGCCCCTCCCCGAGCTCGTAGCTTCGGATGGTGTACGCACACAGAAGCCTCCAAGCGTTGGGGAACAAATGCGCAGGGCAGACGTGCATGGCCCACAAGAAATTGACTATGTGTTGGGCTAGCGGTAGCCTGAAGCCGGCCTGAAGACTGGGTAAGTGTACGACCACGCACCTCTCGTACATCGCCAAGGAGCAGCCTTCCCCTTAGGGAAGCGCTAGCTAAACTCCCTTAGGCCAGGGGAAATCCTTTGCGATCTTAGCGAGGTTTTCTCGCTTTAGGGATGTCGAGGCCCCTCGGGCAGATAGATCCCCCTCGAGGGATTCAGGCTTATGGGTATCCTCTCCTCGAGGATTGGAGGAATACTCGACACGGAGTCAGTGATGTGTTCCGCGAAAAAGCTCGCTTAGTCGTTGGAGTCAGACGACCTCGCTGCAAACCCGGCAACCTCCTCGTCAAAAATTGAAGACGAAGCCATTTCAATCCCAGAAGACGTTCGCAATCGGAGAAAGCACGAGCTAACAGAGATGTCAGAGTCGCTAGAAGAAGGGTCGCTAAAAACAAGCAAAGGGGACCTCGGGTTCTGAGAATCACTGGTCTTGACACTCCCTAAGGTCTCAGAAAGCTCCTCGTAAAACCTCTCTTGAACCTTGAATGCGAAGCCTGGTTTGGGGCTCGAAGAAGTTCCTCTAGGCATGAAAGAGCGACGTCCGGGCCACGAAAGGCGAACACCTAGAAAAGAAGAGGTTTTGAGACATCGAACAAAGCTACGAAAGAAAGAAAACGCGGGGTGATAACAGGGAGGGGGTACGTGGCACCCTAGGGCTACTCTGATAGATAGGACGACCTAAGAGGAATGTGAAGCGCCAAAAGTCGGAAACGAATAATGGAAGCCAGCGGTTGGAAAGGCCAAACGTCCCGTCAATCAAACATCATGACGTTTGGCTTTCCGAGGAATTCGAAATTCGAAAATAAGGGCGGCGAAGAAGCTCGACCGTCGGCTGACGCGCCGAAAGACGAGAGAATCGCCAAAACCACCAGCACCGCCCTCGCCCCCACCGTTTCGCCGCCGTGACACCGACGCGAAACGCCAGAAAGCCACCGTCTCCCACTAGGACACGAAGCGATGAAAGAGAAAAAACGACGAAAAGAGAATCAAGAGCGTCGCCAAACCACCAGCACCGCCGTCGCCCCCTCCGTTTCACCTCCATGACACCGGTGTGAAACGCCAGAAGACGACTGTCTCCCACTAGGGCACGAGACGGCGAGAGAAGGAGAAGAACGTCAAAAACGCAAAAAAGGAGTCGGGCACTTACTTGTTTGAAGATTTGCGCGAAAGGGGCAGTGGCGTTCCTGGAAACCGTCAAGAAACCGTCGACTGCTTGCCGGAGATCGGCAGAACAAAAGAGAGAAAAAGGGTGCTTGAATAAGAAGATGAAGATGAAGCGTTAAGGGGCGTAGAGGAGACGCTTTTATAGAAAGCGAACTTGGGCCTCTCCCCGCTCCCAAAAGAGCTTAATGGGCCTAATCCACCTTAGAGGCCCATTAATGAAATACGGGGGAACAAGCCCGGAGGTCGTCAAGCACAAAAACGAAGAAAAACCCAAGTGTTGGGCCTCGCAAAAAGAGTTCGCCAAACCCCTGACCTCGCTACTCGTGTCCCAAAAACTAAAAGCCTCGCACCCTGGATCCAAGGAACCGGATGTCGCGCATATATGACCTGCGAGTCTCGGGGCGAGACCCCCAAGCCATGGGGTTGTGATGGTGCGCAAAATAGCAAAATAAGAGGTGGGACCGGGGTACAAGGATTAACGGATCTGGCGGGGTTCCCAAGGTTAAACTCGGGGCTCACTGTCGTGCCCGTCTCAGAAAACAAACAAATCCCTACCTTTGCGAGTCTTCGAAACCTCGACAACGAGGTCTAAACCTCGTTGCTCAAAAGCTGACACCCCCGCCCCATCTAAACCACTTAGCGGTCACCGCTCCTCCAACCAATAATCAGCTGCCTCACACTTGACCAATCAAAAAGTTTGATCTCGGGCTTCCCACATCGAGCAAGCACCAAAACTCGACTCATCAAAACTCTATAAATAGAGGAGAACCTCGTAGGTAGCAAGGGGTCGAAAACATCTTGAACTCAAGAACTATTTTGCTCGTTGAAGATCGACGTGTTGAAACATCGTTAAAAACCACGCTGCAGACAAGTGAAGGTCCACAAAAAGACTTCAAGTCACCCCAAAGAATCCCCGCCCTAGTCAAAGATCTCGCTGTATCACCTCGCAGGTCACAACCATCGCGTGCCAAATCGACTCCTCGACCTCGTTACTAGAGCTCGATACATAAGCCTATGGGTGATAGAATCTCGTTGTAACTAGGAGATCTCAAACCTTGTTAGATCGAGATCTCGAACACTCTAAGAGAGATCTAGGGCATAATCACTGATTGTAATCTCGTTAATTGTAACCTCGCGACCTGTAGTCTCGTATTAAGGATATATATAAAAGAGCAAGTGTTTGCACAATCAAATAAAAGTAATCTCATTTCTTGTCTTCTAGCGCTGATTTGTTTCGGGTTTCATCATCTGCAACTGCATTTGACCAATTTTAACTCGCCATTAATTTACCTTCAAACAAAGAAAAAGGTTTACTCTGCGTCACAACTCACAATTAGACTTGTGACCAACCCCCGATCTGAATTGTCCGAAAATTTTAGGGTCAAGACCCGAAAATTTACACCCAAAATCCGAAATACACCAAATCCGATAGACTCGAAACTCGTGGTTGAAACCCGAAAACATGTTGTGTTGACTTTGTTATTTTTCAAAACATATATAATTTCTTTTGAAAATTATAATATATTTTGTTATTAAAAGATATAAAATAATATATTATTAAAATATTTAATTGTAAAAAAATCAATTTCTTGACATGTTGGGTTGGCCCAACCGAAAACCCGCAACGATCTGACCCAATTTGACCTGTGACCCATTACAACCCAAACACAAAATGACCCGACCCGACCGACCTGATTGACAGAATGACAATTATGATCAAAGTTATGATTGCATTAGTTGTTTTGATATAATTATAAATGTAGCCTTAATTGTACGTAGTTACAATAATAATGTCCACATTAATATATATTTATTAATGTCTTCATAATCATATTTCTTCACATATATCTTAACAACACTAAAAGTTATCCCTCAAGGATAATTAAATGCACTTCTCTCTTTTCAATCCCCTCCAAAAAAATATTAAATCTCCATATAAATTCTATCTCCTCCCTATATATTCAATCTTCTCCAAATAAAGTATAAAATACTATCCAAATAAGATATGACAACCTTTTGAATGTTGAGTACAAATCTTCAATTCACATTAAACCGTACAAATCTTCAAACCTTTAACTGCATTTTTCATCTATTATTTCTTCACATCAAACCGTACAAATGTTACACTACAGTCACAATTAAAATTACATACATGATTATCTAATCTTCCACACTCATAAAATCATTAAACACATTATTAAGATTAATAATATATATCTCCTACAACAACAACTAATACATATAATTTGCATTCTCTCTTCATAAAAAAATATTCCGTTTAAATGTATTTTCTCTTCATTATTTATTTTCAACAACTAAAGCATATAATTAGAATTTTTATTCTAATTTATATAACATATCCAATTATCTATATCCAATTATAAAATTATTGCCTATAGACCGTCCAACGGACGGGCCAAGCTTTCTAGTAATTCCAAAATTGGTACTTATATAAAGTACATCACATATCAATCAATATTGATATTTGATACCCCTCCACACCCACATTAATCAAACAATGTCTAACACTTCTATCGTAGTAGGACACCACCACCACCACCACCATTCTTCAGTGAATCAATCTCATCCATTGAATCATCAAATCCTACCGACATTGTAGAACAAAAAATAATGATCTCGTATCAATGAACTACCCTTTCTCAAGCATAATCAATTGGTAAGAAATACACATAATTGTTTAGCTTTACAAGTTCATTCACAAGACTTACAGTGAATTCATCACTCCATTTTGATTAGTGCAAAATTAAGTAATTTTGTGATATTATCATCATACATAATTTATATCTTATTCTAGTAATTCATCACTCCATTACAATTTTGTATACAAGTTAAGCAATTTTGTGATATCATCATCATACATAAGTTTCTGACAGTGAATGATAAATCTAATCAGAGACATAAAAATAAAATGGCTTTATATCATCCCCAATTTGGTATGCACCAGAAATGAATCAAGCAAGAAATCAGTGCAAAATTGCAAAAATCCTAGTATCTCAACCGAACCATGTATTATGCAAATTGAATCAATTTTTCGAATCAATCTCTCACCAGTAGCGTAGTAAATCCAGAAGAGTAGAAGGAGGAAGAAGCAAGACGGAAATTTGATCAGGCTCACAATCCTTTTCTGCAGTAGCGTAGTAAATCCGAGTGCGAAGCCGAATTCCATTCCAAAAAACTCCATCCTTGTATGTTATCGCTAGTGACGGCCGGGAAGGAGAAAGGAAGATCTGAAATTAGATCGAGCAATAGTCGTAGCTCTTCCCGAACTTCCTCACCTCCATCTTCGACGTGCCAACAACGAGATCGACGACCGCCTTTAACTCGCACGGCTAGATCCGTCGCCCACCGAACAATCCTTTCCAGTGCAACTTCACGCTCCGGTGCTCAAGCACCGAAATCTTCACCAGCAACGGTGTCGTATCGTCCCAATCCCTCCCCCGTTTGAGATTCATCTCCATCAACAGTGGTTCCGAAAACCTTTAGAAGCCATGGATGGAGACTAGAGAGGAGGAAAGAGGAAGAGAACGGCAGAGAGAGAGCGAAAGATTGGGGAATTTTTCAACGCTAAAAAAATAAATTAGGTTATTATACTTAACATCCACCTAATTTACAAGAATATGGGCCAAGCGCCTAAATAGGGGTGAGATAAACGCTCTTTTACCAAATTCTTTCATATATATAAATGTTTGATAATCTCTAAATTTACGTACATGAAAAGTAATAAAATATAAAGAATATAATATTTGATAATATAAAGATTGTTTAATAATGGGATTTTCTATCATATATTCTAAAAACATGGATAAGAATTAATTATATCCAGAAATAATAGATTATTTTTTTAAAAAAAAGGGTGATGTGGTCCAATCTAAAAGTGACATATGTCGTTTAATAATTTTTTTAACCTCCGCTTTAGGTTATAGTTACTAGTTGTACCCGTCGTGCCATGCACGACTACGGTTCGACATTTTATAGATATTAAATAAAATAAAATAAATTATTTAATATAAATAATTTATTGCATGTATAATGTACAATTTTCTTTTGGAATAAAATAAAATAAAATAAATATAAGTTATTAAGTTTGATGTTGAGAATAAAAAAGATTATTAAGGTAAAATAATGTACATTTCTCCTTTTCCTTGATGATATTTCATAGATATTTAATTTAAAAAAATGATAACATATGAATAAAAAAAATTTATATATTAGAATATGGAAGTGATAAGATTTAAATAAATAATAATTAAATTTATAAATAAGATATAATAAAATATGAAAGATAAAGATAAAAATTCTTATTTATAGAAAGTAATTAAATTTATAATAATTTATTTTGATTTAAGGTAGGGCCAAACCTATTTTGTGGCTCGATAAAGTAAAAATTAGATAAGATTAAACATTATATTTTTCATATTTTTATTACTTTGTATGTACCAAATAAAAAATATTATATTACCTATTTTTAAACATTATAAGTATTTATCATTAATTTTTTATTATAAAAGAAAAAATATCTCTATTTTATAAATTCGTGAGAAGATACCATGTTGAAAGATAAAAGATATTTATAAAATATTTTAAATTTCTTATCTTTAATTTTAAATATTTGTATAAGGAAGTTTTTAAAAGATATTGTTATACCAAATAGATATTTATTCGATGTTAAAGATAGATTTAAATAGTTAAAGAAGAATTTAATAGAAAAATGTTACTATATTTGGAATAAAAATTAATTTTGTAAATGTGAGGTGGGTTAGAATCGTTTTGGTGGCTCGAAAAGGTACATCTTTAGTATATAGTTATAGATAAGCCAAAAAGAAAATTAAGAAAAATATAATATAATTTTTTTTTATCAAAATTCAATTTAGGAAAGTATTTATATAGATATTGAAATTTTTATTTTTTTTAGCAAATTTAATTGGAGATAAATCTTTTACATAAATAGATAAAAAGATAAATATAGAATAATTTTCGTTATTTTTTAATTAAATTTCGAATTTAAGAATAATCTTTCACATAAATATATATAAAAGAATTTAATTGAAAAGGCTAAATTAATATAAATAAAAATTAATTTTTAAATGTAAGGTGGGGCCAATATTAACGTGGTTACTCGAAAAACTATATCTTTAATATATAGTTATAGATTATACATATATATGACTATTTTTATTTCAAAGATATATATGTGATCACGTGTATATATTTTTAATTTATCTTTTACAAATATAATAAATATAATATGCTTTTTCTTTTATGTATATTGATCAAATCTACTAATATTATTTTATCTTTATGTTTATTTGGGATAAATTTTTACAAATATTATTTTATCTTTATGGTTACTTGGAGATAACTTTCTTTTACATAATTAACTATTTAAAATTATTATTTTAATAAAGGGGTGATGTGGCGCAACGTGGTGGCTGAAATTGCTCCGACTTTAGTTATTAGTAATAGATGATACATTCTATGAGCAACAAATTACTTATATTAATGTTTGTATTATATTTTTATTTATTTATTAATATCCTATTTATAATGTACGGTATAACTAGTTTAGTGTAATTTTTGTTACATAACTTTGTTACATAAATTTTGTGTAGACGAAGTTAGTGTAATAAAGTCCAACATGATTTTGTGTATAGTAATTTGTGTATAATAATTTTTGTATATAATTTTTATGTAACAAAACGTACGTACTAAACTCCAACATGATTTTATGTAAAAAAATATAATGGTGATGGTGATTTTATGTAACATCGAAGAATTAATGTAGGTACATCTACATAAAAATAATTTTAGGCTAACATTTATGTAGCAAAACCGCAGATTGCGCACCCTTCCGCCTCGCTCGACCTTGTAACTAACTGCAGACATGCTTCTTCTTCATCTTCTTTTCCATGGGCTTCAATATTAATGCCCTTTTTTCTAACTGGCATCTTTCATCTCAACATCGGCACCTTCTACGGGCATATCGGGGGTAGAAGCGGCGACATCCATGGAATTGGCGTCGGGTGCGAACTGGTAAGCGCAACCTCCATCGCGGCCTGCTTCATAGATTGGATCCACCATCTCCATCCCGATCGCTGTCAGCCTCTTCTCCAACTTCGATCTCAGCAATTCGCCATTGTGCTACTCTTCTCTGCCGCCTGATTAGGGGTTTACAAGTTCCCGGAAACAGGCTCACGAATACCATCAATATCTACTGGAGGAGCAACAATTAATGAAGGCTATAATAAATACAGAAGTTGCGGTCAATAAGGTAGGAGGGAAGGATTGACACATTGTTAACCAGGCGTTATTAGTAGGGTTAATATGAGACACATTGTTAACCGTGCGGCGAGCGAGAGAGAGCAGCGAGTAGTTGCAGAAGGGCAAGAACGATGGTCGTTCGTGAGAGAGGAGAAAGCTGCGTCAATGTTGAAAAGGACGGTTATAGAATTACTTAATATCTATTAGCTATTAATTAATGAAAATATATAGTTTCGGAAACAAAATAGGGTAGGAGTATATTTTTGGAATTAATAATTGAAAGTAGGACTATTGCGGAATTTTTCTCTACTTAAATATAATGATAATCAATGGATCAAGATATATCTATGGCATCAGTGTCTTCTTCATCAGCATCACTAGCTTGGACATGGGCAGGCAGGCGGTAGCGACAAAGTGGGCAAGAGCGGACGTTGTTGAGCCACTTGGCAAGACAAGGCTGATGAAACGTATGGGAGCATGGCATGGAGAGCGTGGCCGTCGACTCTACCATCGCCTCCATGCAAACCGAGCATTCCTCGTCGTACCTCGAAGCCTTGGGGGTTGCCACTGCCACCATGTTGAGTAAATTTTGCGTGAGGAGGGGGCGAACCTCGATTTTCACGCTGTTGGTAGTCATGGGATCAGCATTGGGGCGGTAGCGGATGCAGACGAAGGTGGCGTTGGTGCAGTCGATCAATCGATGAAAGGTTGCCACCACTTTGCGAAGGCAGGCGTCGGAGACCGTGGGGTAATGGGACATGAGCAACTCCTTCAAACTTTGTCGGTGCGTTGCGTAGCAGGAAAGCACCTCTTCGACGCCGGCACACAAGCAGCAGGGCACAAGCAACTCGTCTTTCGAAAAACCGGTTACGTAGACCCTCATAAAATTGCAAGGCAAATCCTTCCTATGTCCTTCTACTTGAATGGGTTTTACTCGAAACCAGAGGAATCGGTGGAGGATTGTGTAATCAATATCGTTCTTCCAGGGCCATTCCATGTACATGTCTAAGCGTTCACCATAGTCGTTGTCCGTCGTACTCGTATCCATTGAGCTATGTGGTCAGTCTGAAATTTCCGGAAAAGGGTCAAGAAATCTAAAGAGCAAGAGATAATTCTGATTCAACTCATCAAAGTAGGCAAACTGATCAAATTTGGAAAATTTGAGAAGAACAAGAGATAAAATCGATCTAAAGACACACCTAATAAATTCTGATTTAATTCATAAAATTTATCAGACCGAGCAAATTTGGAGACAAACAAGAGCCAAATCTAGACACGATTTGTAGACTTGGCCGAGTCCACGGCAGAGAAACAACGTAAATATCAAAGGACCTAAATTCTAATTCAACTCATCAAATTAATCAAACCGATCAAATTTGGAGACCAACTAAATTTTAAATTCTGATTCCATTCATCAAATTAATCAAATCGAGCAAATTTGTAGACGAACAAGAGATAAATCTAGAGATACATATAGTTACACGAATTTGTAGACTTCTCACCGCCATCTGATATATTAGGATATAACCAATATATTGATAAATTTAATTAAATACTTTATATATTAGGATATAACTAATTTGATTAAATAAATAAACTATTTTAATATGAGTTGATGTGGAATAATATGGTGATATAGTCTTTTAGTGTTTTAGTACATAGTAACTATAATGTATTTTCGTACGAGTTTTTCTTAAATAAAATATTAATAATAAAATATTTTCAAATATATTTATTATCAGAGAAAAATAATTATGTAAATGCTTAAATATAAATTCTGAATAAATATTTAAAATCAATAAACTATAAAAGTTGTTTATTTGAAACAATAATATTTTATTAGTATTACGAATTAAATTAATATCCAAAACATGATAATTTATTTAATTCTGAAAATAGATAAGTAATAAGATAAAAACTTATCAATTTATTATATACATGAGACCGTTCAAAATAAACTTAATTATAGTGATATAAGATTATACGTATATTACACTATTCTTATATTAAACTTAATTATCTAAACCTAGCATATGCATTCTATCTAAAAATAAAATAAATATCCTAATATTTGTATAATATATAACATACAAGATATCTTAATAATCTTCCTATTTATCATATCCAAAAATAAAAGATTTTTTTAAAAAACTAAGAATGAGATTTTTTATACCTTGATTATATTGATATAAGATTGTACATACATTACACTATCTTTATATTAAACTTAATTATTTTTCCAAAGATTGGGTTTAAAAAAGGTGATGTGGTTCAATCTAAAAGCGACATGTGTCGTTTAATAATTTTTTTAACCTCCACTTTATTAAAGCTAAATTTATTATTGCTTAACGGGATAGTTTGATGGGTAAAGTTTAGATAAAATATATCATTATAAAAAATGTTAAATCAAGAGTAATTTGTTACATGTGTTACAAAGTGAGATATTTTTATAACAATCGAATATAAAGATAGGATTTCCATTCATCTTATGTTTTTTGTTTTTTTCTCAGAGAAAAAACTTATTTCATCTTACAAAGTGAGATATTTTTGTTTTTAAGTTAAAATCTCTAGCTTATGGATAAATCATTGACTCTTTGTTATTAAGAAAAAATCGTTTAACATACGAAGCCATAAAGTGGGCTGGCGCTGCTCCGTTGCCATAAAGTGGGCTGCTCCATCTACACACAGACAACAAAATATCATACCCAAAAATAAAAATCAAGCCCGTTCGTATTTTACCCAATAAAGTACAACAGCATTAATTATCTGCTATTTCACACTTCTGCCTCGAGCCTTTCACTCTTCTTCCTGACTTGCTCCTCTAAAACAAAAGCTTGCTCAACAATAATAATGGCCACGCCTTCCTTCTTCTCCGCCCCCACCCTCGGACGGCCCTTTGAGAAGTCGGCGACGGCGTTTGCACTCTTCCTCGTTGCTAGCTTCGTTCTCGTCTCTGCTCAGCAAACGCTCCAAGACGGTACCATTATTTTGTTGTTTTGTTGTTTTGTTTAGTCCTGCACATTCTGAATCTGAACTCGTCTAGTGAAGGTGCTTTGATTTCGATTGTTTAATTTCACTTGAAAAGTGCCCAAATCCTTCAATCGCATCCAAATCTAGCTCGTTTAGTGCTTCATTTGTGGTTTTGATTGTGAGATCTGTTCGGTTCTGTTTTGTTCCATCAATTGCATTTTATTTCCTGCAATTTTTCATTTATTTTTGTTGTGTTCAAAGACACTTCGATTCTTTAAACCCTAGTGGTGTGAAAACTGGAAAAGGGGCAGGGGATGGGGGAGATAGGAAAGTGACATTATTATTTCATGCGTGTGGGTCCCGTCTGGTGGGCACCACGCCCTGATTTATTGTCATCAGGGAATTTGGCATCGCTACAAACTCCTACAATCCACAACCCATCTTTAACCTCATTGTGGCCGCCAATCCGGGCACCCACTTTTTAAATTAATGGTTTTGCTTTACTTATGAGTTTAAAGTACTTTAAACTCTATCTTAATCTTAATTATTCTGTTAATAAAATCATTTTGAACAGCTCTTCTCAAAAAAAAAAATCATTTTGAGCAGCTATCTAAATTAAATGCAGGCCTACTCACGAACGGGGACTTCGAGACGGCTCCGGCAGGCGGGTTCTCAAGCGACGTGGCAGGCGGAGAAAGCCCCACGTCCTCACTCCCGGGATGGAAGCAAAACGGGACGGTGGAGCTAGTCTCCTCTGGCCAAAAGCAAGGCGCGATGATCCTCATCATCCCCGAAGGATCCCACGCCGTCCGATTGGGCAACGACGCCGAGATCAGCCAGGATCTCAAGGTCGAGAAGGCCTCCGTCTACTCCGTCACGTTCAGCGCCGCCCGCACCTGCGCCCAGCTCGAATCCCTCAACGTATCTGTCCCGCCCGCGTCCTCCACCGTCGATCTCCAGACGGTGTACAGCGACCAAGGCTGGGATTACTACGCGTGGGCCTTCGAGGCCCAGGAGGATGACGTCACGCTGGCCATCCGGAACCCCGGGATGGAGGAGGACCCCACTTGTGGGCCCATCATCGACAACGTCGCCGTTAAAAAGATGTTCATCCCTGACCGCCCCAAAGGTAAAAAAATTTATATTATCGATTGGGCTCGGCCCAATGTAAACCCGGCCCAATACTAACTCCTCTGTGTTTCACAGCAAACGTGGTGCTTAACGGAGACTTCGAAGAAGGCCCGTGGATGTTCCGAAACGACTCGCAAGGCGTTCTCCTCCCGACCAACCTCGACGAGGAGGCCACGCCTCTCCCGGGCTGGATCGTCGAGTCAAACCGGGCCGTTCGCTATGTCGACTCGTACCATTTCGCGGTTCCCGAGGGGAAACGAGCGCTCGAGCTTCTCTCGGGGAAAGAAGGGATCATATCTCAAATGGTTGAGACCACTCCGAAGAAGGAATACACTTTGACGTTCTCGGTGGGCCAGGCTGGAGACGAGTGCAAGGAGCCTTTGGCAATCATGGCGTTCGCCGGGGACCAGGCACAGAACGTGCATTATATGGCCGACGCTAACTCAACTTCGCAGCGTTCCGCGCTTAACTTCACGGCTAAGGCGGATCGAACCAGGATTGCTTTCTATAGTGTTTATTATAACACTAGGAGTGATCATATGAGCTCGCTTTGTGGGCCTGTGTTGGATGATGTAAGGGTTTGGGCCACTTCTGGGTCTGGTAGGTTTGGGCTTATGGTTGGACTTGTGGTGTTGAGCCTGGGCCTTGCTTTGGGCTTTGTGTGAGGTATGGGTCTTGTTTGGGTTATGGTTAGGAGTGATGGTAAAAAGCATTGCTCTGTGTGGTTATGTATGTTTAATGCTGATTTTGTTTGGTAACAAGGTAGTAAGTTGATGTGGGCTGTGTGGTCCCTGTAATGTGTAAAAGTGGAAAACTCCTCTTTGTGGGCTGTGATTCTAGTAGGAATATGCATTTCCCTGTTGTGTTTTTTTTTTTACTTAAGTCTCTTAGATTATTTTGGGCCTATCAAAAACATCTCCTGGATTTGCTCTTGATATATGGGTGGGTCAGTGGGTGGGTGCGTACAACTCGTTTTCCAACTTGCATGTGAGGTATTCCTGGAAGTTAGTCTACTTCAAACAATCATGGTTTTGTTTTCTGTTCTTTTTCCTCTTTGCATGTTTTAAAAATATTCATTTCTGATACTTTTTACCATTGTCATGATTTTCATTTTTATGGAAGTTAATCTATTGTAAGAGAACTGTAAGCTTATGAGTTGCATATTAACCTAATATGCTTTGCTTAAACTGACCTTATTGTGGTCTTTGGATGCCAAAATATAATCACTTGTATCCTTTTGTATTAATGAATGAAAAGATTTGAAATGCAATGGAAAACCTGCATTTATCTCATCAAGCAATTTCTTTCCGCGGAACTGAAGAAGAGCTTCTTGGCGTAAAAGACTTGTTTGTTGGCAGATGCCGTTGACTAAGATCTTGCTGACGAGGCCTTTCTTTCAGAACCTCTCCCAACGGTTGAGCTAGGCTCACTAACTTCGGAAAGGGAAACGAAACTGCCTAGGCCTATATATAGTTTACCCTTCAGAATACTCCCGCATCCAACTATTCCCTAAGAGATTATGGCATGCTTTTCTCGCAAACAAAGAAAAAGTCTTACTCTTACAAGGTAGCCTTCCTACCCTTCCAGGAGCATATATTTTATTTAGTAGACGACGAAATGGGCGGTGCAAAAAAAGAAGAGGAGCGAGTTTACGAGCTCTCGTTGCTTAAAATCATATGTAATGTATCTCACTGTGAATAACCCTGTAACTCAAACTCATCTTGAGGCTCCGACCTAAATGGGAAGAGAGGTTGCTTCTCAACTACTAAAAAAGAGGGACTCCGGGGAAGGGTCCAAGCCAACAGAACAGGTTACTATCCAAGAAATAGCATTTCTTAAGATCGTAGGATACCTCGACATGTTGAAACGGATGTTTTTCGGTAATGAAGCCGTTTTCCCTTCATAGAGGTGCCTAAAATATAGACCTTTCTGGGTCAACTCAACCTAAAAGGGCTATAAATGGATAGGATGAAGCAAAGCAGCGACAAGAGCTATAATACATCTATATGCTATTCCCAATCTAATGGAATGGTGCTATAAACCAAGATCTCTTCGTCAGCCTGAAGAAAGCCAAGGGGAAGCCTAAGCAAGTGAAACTCCCGCGAATAGGAGAAGAAGGCTCCTGGCGAGCCGATTTTTAGACGCAGAAGCTGAATCCGTCAATCCGCATGGTATCCGCCAACTTCAAACAAGAAGGAAAGCCAAGGGCAAGGGATATACGAATATACCGACTGAACGAAGTGAATACCTTAATTCAAGGATTTCTTAGAACCATAAGATCTGCTGAGATGCTGATAACACCTAGTGAGATGAGAGTAGTTGGCCTAGAAGGCTCCTTGCTTGGTCCTCATGCCTTTTTCTTAAAAGAGTTTCTGCGACAGGTGAGAAACCTATCTACAGGACGACTTTCGGGGTTAAAAGAACACCTTTCTCTTTCATATTGAGTCCTCAGAGGTGCTTGGTGTCGGATCAGCTCGACAGGTCACTCAATAGCCTTTCGCGGAGTACCCCTCTTTTAGTGAACCCTGGGAGTAGTCGTCGGTTCGACGATCTTTATTTTTATGTTTACCGAGGTGAAGCTTTTGGCAAGTATTCTGTTATTTGTAATATGCCAGGGGATTACAAAAACAAAAGGGGAGATAAAGCAATAAGTAAAAAAAAATGTTTAGCCAAGAGTAAAGAATTACTATTTGCTCTTATGGAGCACTCTAGTATCCCTTACCTGCTTGATAATTTGCTTGCCTTTACTCACGAAGAAGATGAAATCTTATCGTTAGGGTTGGGAGATCACGAAATCCTTAGAGCGTGGTGAGGAAGAGTAAGAGAGTGTCCTTAGACACTATATCTATCCTTGTATCCTTAGTAGGATATGATATAGGTGAGCAAAGCCTAGGGAACTTGTGGGTTTTTAAGGGGCTTCGCTTTTTTCTGCAATTGGTTCATCTTAAGACTGGATGTAAGGAAACTGGCCCTGACCTATTTTTATTATATTAAAACTGAGACTCAGTCTAATACTCGGTATATGCCCTACTGGGACTCTTACATTAGGAAAAGAGCATTTTCAAATTGAAATACGTCATGCGAGTCAGATGAATATATGGAGTGGAAAAAAGTTCTAGCTTGGCTAAAGGCTTTCACTTGCCAGAAGATAAAGAAGATTACAGTCTTTCTTAAAATTATTTTAGGCCTATAGCCTAACTTGTAGCCTATTAAATCCTGCCTTTTGCCCCCAAAAAACAAAAAAAATAGAAAAAGAAAATCGATTATAAAACTAAAAGTGACTGTATTTGCTCTAGTTTCAAAACTAACTACTGCTTGTCCTGCACTTTCTAATGTTACAACCCGGAAAAATGAGGAGGGGTCTTAATACTAGAAAAAGCACAAAACATATTCTAATAGTTTTCAAAACCCTATGACAATAGTCCATCAATTAGAATTAGAGTAGTCCTAAAGAAATGAGTGCTTGATTGACCTAATAATTATGGTAACAAAAACTTTTTTGGGGAAAATAGAATAAAAGAAAGAACGGATAGCGGACGCGGACCAGGTCAATCTCTTTTTTTATTGTTAGCTCTAAGGAAATCTCGAGGCGAATCAATCTATATCTATAGAGTGAGCTCTCCCGGTGAAGTCAGAAGCACTACAACTGGATGGCATCTAACTGGAGAGGCTTAGTTTCTCACTAAAATTAGCTCGGCTAGACCCTATTCGCTTGTTGGCTCAGCTGGACCGACATCAAGAAAGAAACTTACTAAAATGTTTGAGAGAGAGCTCACTTACTTATTCCCTTTTTATGCACAAGACAGTAGGCAAGTAACTGGCACAGGGGATTACCGAAGAACTACAACAACCTCCGTGAACGGACGCTTTGAATTTAGAATTTACATTGGCTGGAAAGGCTATAGCCTAGAGGGATGCAGATGGATATGAAAGATAAGATGGACATTCAATTGGATCTTTTTAGGCTTTCAAGACTCCTGCTTGATAACTTTCTTGCTCACAGAATTGATCACATGCTTGCCGCCCTTGACTCATAAATTCATTACTTTTTGGATATAGTTAGACGTCTATATAAAGACGGAAATAGGCAAAAAAGCCACAGGAAAATATGCTAGAATGAAAAAGGCTGGAAGGGAATTGCAACCCCGCCTATGGAGCCTATTCGCTCACCTAGAAAGGAGCCGGCTTAAAAGAAAATGGTTTAGATCCTTTACCCTTGACCTCGCTTGTTGACTTGAACAAAGTCTCTTTCCCCTGCTGTCCCCTCCATTAGCTTGTCTAGCCCTAGCTTTTTGTCTATACATACACTCCTTGCCTGGAACGCCATATTAAAAGAAATATTCCGCTCTAGCTTGAGGCAAAAAGGCTTATCCATTCCAGAAAGAGTAGTGGCACAAACTCAACAACGATGACAAGTCCAGTCAGAATGAGAAGAAGAAGGCAGTCGACCACAAGCCGACCATTAGTCAAGAGGGACCGAAGTCATTCTTTTTTTTGAATCTCAACTCCCCAGGTGCCGCCTCATCTGCCGTCCGAGAAAGAAGGACAACACGACGAAGGCGGCCTACCCCGCTTTTGCTTTTGACCGACCAGCCCTCCTTGCCAAAACCCAAAGAATCGAGGTCCTCAGTCGAGTTAGCATCAACTACGAGAGTTTCCATTTCCTAGTTGAAGAAGACCAAGGCCAGTGCCCTAAAATCCCTACAGAGGTTTTGACATCCCTCGACAACTTTTCAGCCGGCTAACCGTCTTCTTCAGCCGCTCGCTAGAAGAATACATTGTGCATCTTAAGCAGTTCCGAAGGGCGCTTGTTCAATACCGAGAAGGACAAGGCCTCCCCCTTCTTATGGCTAGACTCTAAGCCCGATGCAGGATGAGATAGACTTGTCTCTCTATCTTCTTCCGACAAGAAGGGCCTGAGCGAACCGTACCGAGCAGCCTACCGATCCTGTTTTCTTTCTAGGCTTTGTCCTATCTTTTCTCGTAAAACCTGGCGCCATATTCCTCCTCCTTCGCTTCGGGTAGTAGAATATGAAGTTCTATTAATTCCTCTGACTAAAAAAATTCCATAAACCCCATGTTTTTTGATGCTGTGTCAAGAGAGTCGTTTCCGCAAGATATTTCATAGGTGGATTTAAGCAGAAGATCTGCAATATGGCTTTAGCCGAAAGACGAAGGGAGTTGAGCCACGGGCACTGCAACAGCTCTCTCTCCTAACAGCTAGTAGGCTAAGACGGAACGGGGAAAGTGGGGTATAGGCTGTTGACTTAGCTCCCCTTGATAGAAGTAGGCAACCTCAAGTCAAGCAAGCCCTAGTTTGGCTAGTAGAAGCAGTAAACGTCAAGTCAAGCCGTAGTGCGCTAGCTAACCACAAAAAAAGAAGAGAAGGGCTCCACGCAGTGGAATTAATGGAAGAATCCGATGACTCCCTACGTATGAGTCCCTCCCGATATCGAGTCAACCCCGTTCACTCCGACAACCAAGGTGTCAAGTCTGAAAGCGGCAAGAAAGAAGAGGGAAAGGATTGAAAACCTCGATCTATCTATATGAGAGATTTCACAGAGGTTTCTTAAAACACCTGGCGGGACCTTTCGCCTTGACCGCGGATCACATAGCGTTAGTGTAGTGGTAAACTCTAACGGCGTACCTTCCTTTCCACAACCTATCTTAGCAACTTCTTTCCACTTCCGCGGAGTCTAAAGCGAACTGAAACATCTGAGTAATGTAATAGAACTACTACCAATATTTATTAAGTCTCCTTAGCGAACTGCCGAACAATCTCAGTCATATATATATAAAGGGATAACCACTACTAGATACTAGATCTCTCATTAAAGTGAGTAATAAGAGAGTGGAGCCTGTCCCGCGGTTTCGGTAACGAAAACTATAGGAGGCTGTATTGAACAAACATTGTGGACGAAAGAAGCACCGGAGTCTCGATTTTCTAGCCCCTTGTATAGGTTGGGCGCACAAATCCTTCAAGTGGAGATCTTGATTCAAGTCTCGGAGGGATGATCAAAGCTTTTCATGGGATGTTGTAAGGAGTGAAACTTCTGAGATGTCTCTCATGGAACTAAAGAAGACTACTCAAATCTCCCAAGGTAGCTACTATGAGCTATAGACAGCTTCAAGCCCTTAAAGTAGTTTACCCTTGTGTGAGCGCTGCAGTCGACTCCTGGCGAGGAGTCTCCTTTGCATCACTTCTTTTCATTAACCGCCGCTCCCCTACGCCTTTTTAGTGGCTTCAGGGGCGGCTACAGAGCAGCTCATTCTTCGATCTTTCTAAGCTCATTTTTCGAAAAGTACTTTTTCTCTTTCTTTCTATGTCATCATCTCGCCTACAGATCATACTCTAAAAAGTCAATGGGAGCAGACACATCAATAGCAGCGGAAATCTCACATTTCTATGTATACACCATACGGTGAAATTGATTCAACAAGAGCAATTGAGATTATAATACAGGCAACCATGACGGATATGTTTTTCATCTTACCGATTTCTCGATTTTCCATTTTGAGTGGGTCAAAGGATGTTTGGGGA